>OX940966.1:12446364-14846364 GCA_954870475.1 Euphrasia confusa | reverse complement strand
TGCATAACGTAACTGTTTAATCAGTGAAAAAAAAGAATGATGTACCCTTTGTTAAGGTGCAAGAGAATAGATGGGGATCACTTTCGGCATTTCTTGCTATTTTTTTGACTTTGGTAACTCGTATTTTCCACCTAAAATATCCCAAATCTTCTCAGACTCTGCACCTTCTTTTTGCAATTTAGATACGACTATGGCTGCAAGTACATAGAAAGACAAGTAAAAGACATTTCATGTTAGACTAAACACACAATTTCTAGCAACAGATATCAAACCACATCCATGGTTCTTTATACTTCATATTCTTTACAATTAGATTAGGATAAATTAGAAAAACTACCCATCAGGTTTAGTCAAAAAATCTGAAAACTATCTTTAAAATTTACAAATACCCCCTTGAAGTTTGTATTTGATATACAATTTACCCCCCTCAAACTGCACTAGCTAGGTGAACTATGCAAAATAGAAGCATATTGGCGATTATTTACAATTTTGAAAAGTAATTGAGATTTCACATGACAAAGCTAAATTTCAAAGGGTAATAATACTTTGGGTTACCCAGTTAAATTATAAAAGATGATCCGTAATGTGGCTGACTCAAAACCTTAATGAACTCAATATTGAGAAGAGAATTACAAAACCTACCCAAGAGATGGCTCTTTAAAATAACCCCTTGAAGATTGTATTTGTTATAAAATTTGCCCCCTCAGGCCCCTTCAAGAAATAAAACATATTGGGCATTTGCGGATTAAAAGATATTTGGGTCTGTGTAATTAGGCTTTATATCTAGGGCATTACTTGTAGTTATTCCCTTTAAATTATACTAATATTTACTCAGTGTAAAGCATGTGATCAAGAGCAAACCATTTGGATGAACTCAAATGCTCAATTATAGAAAGGGAAAACAATATATAGAAGTAAGTGTCTTACCTTTATAAGATCCAGTTCCCTTTCGGAAAGTTCCAGGACTTTCGGAAAGTAACAGTAGGACGAATTTAATGACGAAGCCACCTGAATCAGTGAAAGAAAATTGAAGTTTTGCAACTCAGAAATTGATATTTCTCAAGCATAGCAATAAAAAGGCTGCATAATGAAATATGTGGTTACTGTTTTTATATTAGAAATGTAAATGTAACAAAGACCTGAGTATATTATTTGGAAAAAAAATGAGAGAGCATTGCAGAAAAGATGGACATGTTTTGATGATGTTCTATCACAATAGTTGAACTGATTTGAAAAATAAGAGAAGTGAAATAGTGCCTTTGTATAGTGTTGTTAGTTGATAAGGATTATTTTTAAGATTATACTCCCTCCATCCAACAAAAGTTTGCATATTTTTCTTTTCGGTCCGTCTTTAATAAGTTTGAAAAACGAAAATGAAAATAAATCTCACAATCCCCACCCTCACTATTTATACTTATTTACAATTCATACCATTACTTTCTCCAGTTGCCTTTCAGCTAGTTCCAGGGCTTCGGTAGTCGTCAGATTTCCTGACCAGTTAAAGACGGTGGACCCCCTATGTAGTAAGTAACAGTAGGAGGAATTTAATTAGATAACAAAAAATCATACTAAGTACAGATTAGAAATCGTAATAGTAATAATAGCAGCTACACTTACATCAACAGCACTACTTGCAGCTTTCCTTTGATTAAGAGATATATTTCGCCCCATTCAAATAAAAACTTCCATACCAGAATCTAAAATAAAGCTATTATGTGTGTCTAATAACTCCCTCGTACAAGAATCAGACTCAATATATACTTCCTCTCCCTTCTCAAAACTTCGAAACAATAACAAAAAATATTCAGTGTCAAGATTCTAAGAATGATCACAAGAAACACCACTCAGTTTATGAGAATTTACAAAAAAGGCTCGAAGAAATTTTAAAATGACAAAAAAAAAGTTTTAATATGTACAGTATATACAAAAACACACACAAGCTTCGTAATCAGATAACATCAAAAACATTACATTCATAAAAATATTACAGTTGAATGTTATTATTAATTTTTTATATGAGACTATTTTATACGTTAGGTATAGTTTTGTAATCATTCCCACCTTCTATGGGTATTCAATACTCATTTGCAGACTTATTATTTTCCTTACACACGGAAACATATCGTACACATGAAAGTTGCACAATCTTTATGTATTGAAAAATGAACTTTTATCATAACTTCAAGAACTTCTCTAACCGGTAAACAAACATCATGACGAATTAATCCTCCCCATTAACAAATCAAGAAGGAAAGGAAGAAGATTTTATATACCTCGAAAGCATAGAAAGACCACTATCAGTAGTCTTGGAAGTGGAGCAAAGCCACAAAAGAAACCCCAAATCTCTCTTGTCTCGGCAACCGCCATTAGCCTCCCATCTTCTGTATTTGAAAAATAATAAAACAAGTAAAGTTGAAATATCCATCCATCATTCAAAACTTGAAAATATTCAATTGGTGGTATAATTACCAATTGGATAATTGATTTTGGAAACTACAATAGTTATATACAAGTACAAAGAAATTTCTAACTGTTAATATGAAGCAGGAAGAAAGAAAAAGAGCAAAAGGCTTACAGGATCAACTTGAATAGCTTGCATATTTTCAGGCCCACTTCCTTGAACACGAAACATTGCAAGTACATCCTCTGAATATGTTTCATCATGAAGTTCATTCTCGGCTATATAATTCTTGTACGCCTTACTAAGTCCACCCTAGTGACAAACAGAAAAAATAATGAAAATTCATAGCCACTACAGGCAATTTCACAGGCATGCATGATGGTTCAAGATCTGAAGTTTGTACCACCGACTCAGGTAAAACTACTTCCCTTGATTATCTCTCAGACAAACACACCTCATCAGAAAAGAAGGGCGAAGGAGAAAACCCCCGAGAATTCATCATTGCAGATATATTGGCTTGTCTTCTCAAAAGAAATCACGTCCTTGGCTTCTCCAAAGCACAAGCACGTTAAATCTGTCAGAAAGCTCAAGAAGATCCGGCCTCACTGAGAAGTGAGAACCTCGAGGATCAGAATGCCATCTCTCTGAGCTCAAACAACCCGAGACAACAACAAATATTAATCATAAAGGAACCAAAGGATTTAAATATGGGTAAAGAATTTAAGGGAGATCAGAAAAAATGAAAAAACAAAAATGACGATCACTGTTAAAGGGAATGAATTGCGGATTTTGCAGAAGAGATCTAGGTATCTGTCGCGTGCAAATAAGAAATAACCTCCTGCGGAGCTTCTTCGATGCCTTATTCTCTCTTCATTTCGTTTCCTGAAATTGCACGTTTACCACATGTATCTTCGAGTTCTCTCTTTCTCGCTATAAATTATACATATGATTTCCCCCATTCTCTATCTCTATTTCTTGATATTTGCCTCAGTAATTACTTCCTCCCCCGTTAATAGATGTTTGCTTGTACACGAAGTTTAAGAAAATTGTTATTTTTTAATATAAAAATATATTTTAAAAGTGAAAAGTAAAGTAGTTGTGAGTAGAGTTTAAAAAGTAGGTGGAGTAAAGTAGAATAAAATTGTATATTAAAATGAAAAAATTAGAATAATTATTTCCTTTTTTGGGGTGTGTCAACTATTGTTGGACACCCCAAAAAGGAAAGTATGTGAACTGCATATATGAAGGAAATGAATCCCTCGTTATTTGCAATTTTTCAGAGCATTGTCTTCAAGGGTTTGGATTTATTTATTTATTGGTTGATTTTGATTGCGTCGCTTCCTATAACCCGCGAAATCGGACGTCTAAAGAGATAAATCTTACATGATAAATCTTACATAATCAGTAATAAGTGAAGTTACACTAGGTTTGAGTATATGCAAACATAAAAAGAGCAAAGCAAAACTTAACATTCAATTTTTCATAAACATAACTTGAGGATTTTCCTTATTTTTTAAAAGAAATTGAAGTATTTGAAAGAACAAAATATCAAAAAAAAAACTTAAAATCAATTTCCAATAGTTAAATGTAAATAAAGAACTAAAGTGGAAAGTTTCAAAAGCAAAAAGTATAAAAGAAAAATAATATCTTTAAAATAGATGCTAAAAGAAAAATAATATCTTTAAAATAGATGTTACTACTATCGAAAAGCATAAAAAAAAAAAATCTTTAAAATAGATGCTAAAAGAAAAATAATATCTTTAAAATAGATGATGTTACTACTATCGTCACCACATCCTCCTCTCGCTCTAATTTCGCTCAACTTGAAAAGATGGAGTTTTAAAAAGGGGTGAGTTATCAACAACTCAGTAGGAATAACAATTCATATAACTATACGATGCAATATTCACCGGATGATTCATAACTTAAACCATCTTGAACTTGATAGACGGTGGGATAAACCCAAGGACATGAATTTCGGAACAATTAAGGACATGTTCTTTTGGACTTAATTTCAGTCAATTTCAATTCAATTCAGATCGCTTCAATTCAGCTTCGATTAAGTTCTTTTCAAATTAAATTAAAATAAAAATAAATAATAAATAATTTGAATCAATAATTTTAAGCATACAATCTAGTTACTATCACAATATTATTAATATTTAAAAAAAAATATTTAATGGTTTATAATAATAATTATTATTTTTATTCAGTTCATATCGCTTCAGTTCAATTCAGATCGTTTTCAGTTCAGTTCAGTTCAGCTAGTTTTAGTCCAAAAGAACATATCCTAAACGTTCCCGTCACATGACTTGCTTGATTTATTACCGTGAACACGTCATCTACGTGAATGTTGGAGTTGTGTACTTAATGTCTAGATTTAAGTAACGGTAAACTCCCGATCATAGCATTTAATCTATTTAATTAATAAACAATTATTTGCATTTAATCATATGCAAATCATAGTTCTGGATTTTATACGTTGTAGTTAGTATGGTGCTGCATGGGCGCACAGAAGATCATACTATCGGTTACTCGTATTTAATCGAACAGTTGCTCACGACCTAGATGGACACGAACTAATCCATCGGTATAGTCGTTGTGTGAGAGAGAAAATAATTTATCTTAGTTATTTTATCACACTTGTACACTTGGTGTATTGGGCGGATCAGCTTGAGATTTATTGATTAGGATTGCCTTGGATAATCAATTTAAATCTCGGAGTATTTTATTCTTAATCCCCGATATTATTGCGGGTGTGTATATTTAATACTAGAGGCTTTGATTTTCCAAAGGAATTAACCGATTTAATTATTGGGTTAATTACCGGTAAAGTTGGGTCGCTATATTTTATATATGACATGCCGTGAATACTTGACGGGAAAGTGTATCCCGGAAGGGTTGATAATATCCCCGAGATGAGTTCATAAGGAATTATTGTGTAAACCTCATGAGTGGATTCGTTCCGCACAATAATAAAGGTTGAACGGTACTAGTCTCGGATATAAGAGATGAATATTATTTATTGAGCAATAAATAAATTTATTCATGGATATTTAAATCTTAAATACACGGAATAAATAATACTAAGATGGAGAAATATTATTTGATATAATATGGAATAATATTGGGAGTGCAATTTTATTTATATAGTGGAAAATAAATAAAATTAATATTGATAAGAATTAATAGATTTGGGTTGGACCCAATTTAATTTTCAATATTGAAGCCCAATATTTATTCTCCTTATGATCCCCTACGTAGCCTATATAAGCACTACATGGTCTTCACTTTTCATAACTAAGAGAAAACCTACGGAATTCATAAAGTCTTGAGAGTGAGGAAGATCCATAGGAATCCGATAGATCGTCGCCCACACGACGTTCGGACGAAGTGCGAGGAATACGTAGGAAGATCGCAAGGTCGTCAACCGATTTCGTTTCTCCGTACAACGAATCGAAGGTATAATCGAGAATCCCCCTCCTTGATTATGTGCGTTGAATAATTGTGATGTATACATGAACGACGCGATCCGGGAGAACGACGAACCTCGGGGATGGGGATTCGAGATCCCCGGCGAGGATCGAAGGGGCGGCCGAACCCTAGGGTTCGGACCGCCGCAACGCGCGACAAGGGGACGAGCCCCGGCTGGACGCCGGGGCATGGGATCGACTTCGGTCGATCCCCGGGGTGCCACGGGCTGGTGCCGTGGCGGACCCCAGCCCCCTCGTCGGAGGCGCGTGATGCGAAGCCCTCGGCTGGAGCCGAGGGGCGATCGAGCCCGTGAGCTCGATCGCGGGTCGCTGCGGGGATAACCCGCAGCCGCCTCGTGCGCGCTACGGGGATTCCCGTAGCGAATGCGCACGGGGCTGACCCCGTGCGAGCAGCGAGTCATCGCGACTCGCTGCGGGCTGCTACGAGCAGCCCCGGGGATCGCTACGAGCGATCCCCAGCGATCGTCGAGGACGATCGCGAGCCCCTCGCGGGGGCTCGGCTGGGTGCACGCGGTCTTCGGACCTCGCTGGGCATTCGGTCGGGCCCCGGCTCGTGAGGTGGTTCGCGTTCGTGGATCCGACTCGCGGGAGAAAATCGGCTGGGGGCGGGCTGCGTGTCTTCGGGCGCGTAGTCTCCAAAGGTCGGACTCCTGCGGATGAGTCGGGGATCCAATCTTCGGTGATCGAGGGTTTTTGATCGGGTTATCGGTTCCGCAATTTTTTTTGATAGCCCGGGACATCGAATCCCAGCAAATGGTATCAGAGCGTTTGGTTTCGTGTTCATGTATATGTTCGATTATTGTTCTACCTTGCAGGATTTCCGGCTATCATAGTTTGATTTAATTAATTGTTTTTTAATTAATTATCATGATTATTAAACTCTCGGACATGTCGAGATTCGTTTTTGTGTGGTTGAATGTTTGTAATAGTAAAAATTCGGGGGTTGACCGAATTTAGGATTTATTATTACGCACTTTATTTTCCGGAAAATGTATAGGGTCGATTTCATGTATAGAATCGATACCGGAATTGTAATTTAAATTTTGTAATTTTAATTACGTTGGTTCGATGATGAGACGATCACCGGAAGATGAAGAAGTGACGAAGAGGATAGGGCTTGGGATCGATCCCATGATGGTGATCGACCCATGGCCTAGCCGGCGTGGCTAGGCGGCGGCGGCGCTCCTCCCCGAGTGGCCGGCCGATCGATCATGGTGGGATGGCGTGGGGTCTCCTAATCCCGTGCTATTCCTACCAAGATCCACTTTCCCAATTAATTCGGATTTTTCCTATTTGAGTACTTTCCTTTTGGAAACTCTCATGGATTAGGAAAAGAATTAATTTAAATTAATTTATTTTCTATTGATTTATTTCCTTCATGGAAATATTCATAGATTAGAAATTTAATTAATTTAGTACTAAATTTATTTTTCCTATTTGATTATTCCTACTCATGGGAATATTCATGGATTAGGAATAAAGATAAATTTGGAAAGTAGTAAGTCCTAATTTATTTTATTTCCTTGTTCTATTATAGATATCTTCTAGAATATTCCAATTTTTACTTGGATAGATTATTCTAGAGATTTAATAGAACTAGATAGGAAAATAAATAAATAAAAATATTAATGATATTTAATTTTATTTTTGATATATTCGATTGACTTAATTTTCGAATTAAGTAACTTTTGGATTAATTGAAAATAAATAGATTTAAATATTAGAGATTAATATTCTCGTCACATGGAGCATTCAAGAAACGAAGACTGAAGACTAGAAGATGCATATGAAGATAAAGCCATGATAGTCGGGGAAAAAATAATTTCTCTAGCATTATTTTTGACTATGTGCTATGTGCTTTATTGCTTTCATGCATGCTTATGTGTTTAATTATGCATTAGATAGCGTATCCCTTTGTTATAAAAAGCTAAGTGGGAGAGGGGATGGAAACATTCCCATGGTCTCCATTACTGTTCTCTTGGTGACTCTTATGGACTTTTGAAGTTCGTATAGATGTGTCATTGGAGGAGAATTCTTGTAATTCCTCTTACAAGAAACATTGATCAAGTTTATCAAACAATGCCTAATTTGTCTTTCTGAAACTGACTTCAAGTCGACTCATTCTCACCCCGGGGAGTGGAATGGAGCCAGAGCCACTTGGTCATGTAGAGGACACAAATTAGAGACTTTCGTGCCATTCTTTGATGAATGGGTCGTTTGTCTGCTCGGCTCCCTCATTCGTGAGAGATAGGGTTGTTCGCATGGTGAATCACTGGTTAGAAACTTCGAGTTTCACTTATGATTCTCCGCGTCTTGATTTACGAAAATCGAATGGATCTGGTAATTGGGAGTCAATTATAAAAGTGTCTTAGTGAAGTAAACGTCCACACCACGTGGCTTGCTGCACTGACGGATTTTGGATTAATTGATGTAGACAGTTGTAAGGAATTGTGAAGAGTTGTGAAGTTGTCGTAAACGTCCACACCACGTGGCTTGCGGTAATGTAGCAATTCCAAACGATTCACTTTGGTGCTGAGTAATGGTTTACACTTAGATACGCCTTGTAGTATTCCTCCCCACGAGGTTACGCTATAAGTGATGTATGACCAAAGAAAATCTAATTGCTAAATCATTTGGGTGGGTAAACGTCCACACCACGTGGCTTGCCTTACCTGATGGGATTTTAGATGTGATTAGTAATTTAATGATATTATTTAAGGGAGATAATATCGGATATTAAATTAATTGTTTGTTTAAATGTGCTTATAGGTTTAGAGAATAGCTATGAACCCACTTTCTATGATACTCAAGGAGCATAAGCTCACTGGCACCAACTATATTGATTGGAAGAGAAATTTAGACATTGTCCTAACTTCGGAAGAGTACAAGTATGTACTCCATGAAGTGTGCCCTGCCGAGCCCACGGCTGCCTCAACTGATGAGGAAAAACTGGCATATCGGAAGTGGAAAAAGGCTGATGAAATGGCTAGGTGTTATATTTTGGCTTCCATGTCAAATGTACTCCAAACCCAACATGAGCCAATGGACACTGCCTATGATATGATGTTTAACCTCAAGGAGATGTTTGGGGAGCAAGATCGTGCGGCTAGGTAAGAAGCCATGAGAGTCCTTATGTCGACTACTCAGTCTGAAGGAACGCCCGTTGGGGAGCACGTTCTTAAGATGATGAGTTTGTTGAATGAACTTGAGGTCCTAGGAGCTTCTATTGATGGTGAGACGCAAGTCGACATCATACTCCAGTCTCTGACCCCTAGTTTTGAGCAGTTTCGTATGAGCTATAATATGGGTAAACTATCTTATACTCTTGCGCAACTCCTGACTGAACTGAAGGCGGCAGAGGGGATCTACAAGAAGGGCAAGTCTCAAGCGCTTGTAACTACCAAGCCCAAAAGCTTGAAAGCTATTGGAGGTAGGGGCAAGAAAAGGAAGCAAGCCATAAAACCCAGTGGTGCCAAGAGGAATGGACCACGAGTGGGGGCTAGTAAGCCAAAGGGCTTGTGCTTCCAATGCAAGAAGTCTGGACACTGGAAGTATGAATGTCCTCTCAGAGGTACGAATTTTTCTTTAGTCGTAAAAACATAGTCAGCGGTATTATCTACCAGAATTCTGGTGTGTAGATATGGAACCACTGACGGTATGTGCATTTCTTTAAATGCAGGGGTTCCAGAAAACCCGGCGACTTAGAGAAGAAGAATTCGAGTCTACATGGGCGAAGCTGTTGGGGTAGCAGCGGTTGCAGTGGAAGACATTTATCTGTTTTAAGTTTTCATTTCAGTTATTGCTTATGTACCCCTTATTTTGAAAAAGAACTTTTGTTCTGGTTTTTCTTTATTATTAATGGATATTTTATTTCTTTAATCATTGGATGGTTTGGATAAGAAATAATGGTGATATCCATTATGGTACATTAGATAGCAATATGTGAATGATGAATCCTTAGTCTACCACGATGCAACAAACCGTTATGTATAACTTGTTTTACTTATTAGATGTATTTCTCTTGTCAATCATTATACTTGTGAATTCTTGAACTTGGTAGTATCTATTCAAAAGGGATTCAAAAGGTCGAAATTGATTTGATCAATTATAGTTGGAGGAATGGACCTCCCGACCTAAGAATCGATCTTGAAAGATGATACAACTGAGTTAACCTTTCTGGATAAAGGATGGAATTCGGACAAGTATAGAAAATGATGATTAATGCGGTATGTGTAATTAGAGAAGGTACGAGTCATTCCTTCAAGAATACTCGAAGATGGATTAGAATACTTAATGTGCCATAAAAGCAGAGTGTTTTTCAACACAAAGCTATTATGGGGATCCTTCAAAGTATATTCATTGAAAGCCTGCGACTTGTTCGCGGAGGCTATTACCTATCTAAATAACACATAGCATAAATCAAAGACTGAGATTAAGTCTCAAGCGACTACACCATACACTGAAGTGTAGACATGGTGTGTCAGGATTGAGAAATGGGATTCTAATGGTAAAAGAACAAGTTTGTTCGGAACTACCTATGTTCTATGGATATTTCTGGACGCAACGGCACATTCTATGTGGTTGTAGAATATCCTAGAAGAACAAGTAATTGTATGTTCAATAGTACTACGAACCAGAAGGGTGTTCTCGCCCGGTTCATAGAGGAAAAGCTATTAGATGAACTACAATGCCCTAATTGACAAAGTACTTTAAAATGAGGAAAGGGAAAGACTGAGAACCAGCCTGACCAAGTAGTAGTACACCACTAACTGCACCTAATGTTGTTACTGTTATACACCGGAACGCCATTGCAGTGGGAGGTTGTTAAGCAACCAGAGATGTTCATAAGACTGGAGGAGTTTTGAACTCTGGATCCAGTATACATGAAATCGATCCCTAGGTCTGCATAGGAATTAGCGAAGAAGGTGTGTTAGAGACGTAATGGAAACAAAGGTGGTGTTTCTCGGAATTTTGTGTAGATAACACTTTGACATTGGCGACAATGTGAAAATGTTGTCAGACATAAAATAGAGGTTGTCTAAATAAATCGAGATATAAGATTGAGAAGAAGTTAGAGCATGTTCTTAAGATCTTATGATCTAGAGATAAGAACATTGTACTTCTCCTAGACATCTTGTACGATTAAGGTTTGTTTTAAACATGCATACTTCTGAGAAAGGTTATTGCCTTTCAAAGACAGAACAAACATCTATCTAAAGGTTATGTGTTCGAACACATGAAGGAGATAGATGAGGACAGAGCAGTTTCCTATACTTCAAGTATGGAAAGCTCTATAGATGCAATGTTGTAAAACAAGAACCTGATATCAACTATGCGGTTTGCGTAGTGGGAGGATATCAAAGTAATCTGGATAAGGGATGTTCGAATGCTGCAAGAGTACTTTCATAGTACTGGCTTGAGCGAGACGAAATCTTCTTAGATTACAGATTCTCAGATCCAAAAATCAGAGAAGGACCAGTGAAAGTCGATATCAGGCTATGTGTTCACTTTTAGAAAGAGGTGGAACCATGAAGTGAAAGAGTGATAAGCGGGACGCTTCTCAGACTCTCTCATAACCGAATAGCAGCCTCAGAGGCAGCAAAAGTTTTGGTTAGGTTCCGGGATAACCTCTTGACTTGGATATGACTCTTAGTTCACCAAAGGCTATTAGATAGCGGTGCACGATGAACTAGAAGAGGTCATAAGTCAAAAGTGATGTTAACACATAGAGCAAGTACCACCTGATACGAGTCATCGTCAGGGGAGACGACGTAGTAGTCACCAAGATAACTTCAGAGCGGCAACCTAGATTGCTCACTCACATAGTACTTCTCGCAAGTACACTTTAAAGCACGTGATGAGTATGGGAACCGGGAGTTTGGAGGAAATGACTAGACCTTAGTACAAGTGGGAGATTGTTGGAGTTGTGTACTTAATGTCTAGATTTAAGTAACGGTAAACTCCCGATCATAGCATTTAATCTATTTAATTAATAAACAATTATTTGCATTTAATCATATGCAAATCATAGTTCTGGATTTTATACGTTGTAGTTAGTATGGTGCTGCATGGGCGCACAGAAGATCATACTATCGGTTACTCGTATTTAATCGAACAGTTGCTCACGACCTAGATGGACACGAACTAATCCATCGGTATAGTCGTTGTGTGAGAGAGAAAATAATTTATCTTAATTATTTTATCACACTTGTACACTTGGTGTATTGGGCGGATCAGCTTGAGATTTATTGATTAGGATTGCCTTGGATAATCAATTTAAATCTCGGAGTATTTTATTCTTAATCCCCGATATTATTGCGGGTGTGTATATTTAATACTAGAGGCTTTGATTTTCCAAAGGAATTAACCGATTTAATTATTGGGTTAATTACCGGTAAAGTTGGGTCGCTATATTTTATATATGACATGCCGTGAATACTTGACGGGAAAGTGTATCCCGGAAGGGTTGATAATATCCCCGAGATGAGTTCATAAGGAATTATTGTGTAAACCTCATGAGTGGATTCGTTCCGCACAATAATAAAGGTTGAACGGTACTAGTCTCGGATATAAGAGATGAATATTATTTATTGAGCAATAAATAAATTTATTCATGGATATTTAAATCTTAAATACACGAAATAAATAATACTAAGATGGAGAAATATTATTTGATATAATATGGAATAATATTGGGAGTGCAATTTTATTTATATAGTGGAAAATAAATAAAATTAATATTGATAAGAATTAATAGATTTGGGTTGGACCCAATTTAATTTTCAATATTGAAGCCCAATATTTATTCTCCTTATGATCCCCTACGTAGCCTATATAAGCACTACATGGTCTTCACTTTTCATAACTAAGAGAAAACCTACGGAATTCATAAAGTCTTGAGAGTGAGGAAGATCCATAGGAATCCGATAGATCGTCGCCCACACGACGTTCGGACGAAGTGCGAGGAATACGTAGGAAGATCGCAAGGTCGTCAACCGATTTCGTTTCTCCGTATAACGAATCGAAGGTATAATCGAGAATCCCCCTCCTTGATTATGTGCGTTGAATAATTGTGATATATACATGAACGACGCGATCCGGGAGAACGACGAACCTCGGGGACGGGGATTCGAGATCCCCGGCGAGGATCGAAGGGGCGGCCGAACCCTAGGGTTCGGACCGCCGCAACGCGCGACAAGGGGACGAGCCCCGGCTGGACGCCGGGGCATGGGATCGACTTCGGTCGATCCCCGGGGTGCCACGGGCTGGTGCCGTGGCGGACCCCAGCCCCCTCGTCGGAGGCGCGTGACGCGAAGCCCTCGGCTGGAGCCGAGGGGCGATCGAGCCCGTGAGCTCGATCGCGGGTCGCTGCGGGGATAACCCGCAGCCGCCTCGTGCGCGCTACGGGGATTCCCGTAGCGGATGCGCACGGGGCTGACCCCGTGCGAGCAGCGAGTCATCGCGACTCGCTGCGGGCTTCTACGAGCAGCCCCGGGGATCGCTACGAGCGATCCCCAGCGATCGTCGAGGACGATCGCGAGCCCCTCGCGGGGGCTCGGCTGGGTGCACGCGGTCTTCGGACCTCGCTGGGCATTCGGTCGGGCCCCGGCTCGTGAGGTGGTTCGCGTTCGTGGATCCGACTCGCGGGAGAAAATCGGCTGGGGGCGGGCTGCGTGTCTTCGGGCGCGTAGTCTCCAAAGGTCGGACTCCTGCGGATGAGTCGGGGATCCAATCTTCGGTGATCGAGGGTTTTTGATCGGGTTATCGGTTCCGCAATTTTTTTTTGATAGCCCGGGACATCGAATCCCAGCAGTGAACACTGTTGGAGTTGTGTACTTAATGTCTAGATTTAAGTAACGGAAACTCCCGATCCATTGCCACTAATTTATTTAATTAAATAAACAATTATTTGCGTTTAATTATTTATAATTAAATATATGCAAATTATAGTCCTGGATTCTATACGTTGTAGTTAGTATGGTGTGTCGGGCCCACACAGAAGATCATACTATCGGTTACTCGTATTTAATCGAACAGTTGCTCACGACCTAGATGTTGGAATATGTCCTTCGATCCTACGTGTGCAATCGATAAAGTCATAAGGTCGTCTATGGATGTTAAATGATTATTTGATAATATTAATTGTTGGGAACAATATAATATTGATCAATTAAATCATACCTACAGGGTCACACACGGACTCAAAGATGATGTACGTTGTTTGATAAATATATTGATTTAGAATCAATATTTACGTGGAATTATTTAACATGCATGGGATGCATGGCTTGCATGGATGCATGTCACATAGTGTGACATGACATGCCACACAAGCAAGTGGGACCACATACAATGCATTGTGGCATGTGTATGTGGCATGACCTTTCACCTCCTTTGTAACCTCTTTTGCATGTTAATGGTGCATCTTTATGCACATTAAGATAGAGGTTACATAGAGGTGTAATGGTGTGAATAATGGTGTGTTTATATAGATGAAAATCTGATTTTCATCACACACAAGCATTAGCCACGAAATTCCACTAAAATAGAGAGAAAAGAGGTGATCTTGGAGATTCATTCTCAAGCAAGCAAGGTGTTCATTATCCGGGTTCGTGTGCAACACGTAGAGGTCGGGCCATTTGTGCGGCTTCAACATCCGGGCGATCCAAAGGAGTGACGAGGTCATTCCAAGGTGAACATTTCGAGGTGATCCATTGAGGTGGTTCAATCGACTCAACACCACCTCATCGACAACGACGAATCATTTCATCATCACATGTAAGAACTCGTTGATCTCTATATATATATATATTGGATGTATATATATATAAATATATGTGTGTCTATACATATTTGTGTGCACTAAGATCCAAGCATAATAGATTTATATGCTTTACACGCTTCCGCACACACGGTATATCGATCGGATCGGTATACCGGTACCAACACTAGATGGACACGGACCAATCCATCGGTATAGTCGTTGTGTGAGAGAGAAAATAATCTGTCTTGATTATTTTATCACACTTGTACACTTGGTGTATTGGGCGGATCGTTTGAGATTTATCGATTAGGATTGCCGGCGATAATCGATTTAAGTCTCAGTGTATTTTATTCTTAATCCCCGATACTATTGCGGGTGTGTATATTTAATATAAGTGACTTTGATTTTCCAAAGGAATTAACTGATTTAATTATTGAGTTAATTACCGGTTAAGTTGGGTCACTATATTTTATATATGGCATGCCGTGAATACTTGACGGGAAAGTGTATCCCGTAAGGGTTGATAATATCCCCGAGATGAGTTCATAAGGAATTATTATGTAAACCCTGCAGGTGGATTCGTTCCGCATAATAATTAAGGTTGAATGGTACTAGTCTCGGATATAAGAGATGAATAAATTAATTAGCAATAAATTAATTTTATTCATGGATATTTATATCTTAAATACACGGAATAAATAATACTATCGGAGAAATATTATTTGATATAATATGGTTTAATATTGGGAGTGCAATTAATTTTATATAGTGGAAAATAGAATTAATTAATAATAGTAAGGATTAATAGATTTGGGCTTGGGCTCAATTTAATCACTATTATTGGAAGCCAATATTCCACCTCCTTAAGATCCCATACGTAGCCTATAAAAGCACTACATGGTCTTCTATATTCTCATAACTTGAAGATCACAATTCTAGAGAGAGAAAGTAGAGAGGGAGATCCATGGAGTTCGGTAGATCGTCGTCCACCCGACGTCCGAGCTAGTGCAAGGAATACGTGGGAAGATATCAAGGTCATCAAAAGATCTCGTTTCTCCGCACAACGAATCGAAAGGTGAATTAAATATTTCCGCTATTTAATTCATGTATATTGAAATCAATTATCGAAAAACAAGATCCAAGGATCGAACCCCGGAGTAGACGGACGATCACGCGGTGGTGGTGATGAAACCACCGGACCGCGTGGGATCGACCCGCCTAGGGTTTCAGCGAGAGGCGCGGAGGAGCGAACCCCGGCTGTGACCCGCGGCGGCCTGCTAGAGGTGGGCCAGCCCTCCAGGCGGCGGCGAGTCGCCGGACTCGCCGCGGGGGCTGCATGGGCAGCCCCACCCGATCGATCGCTGGATGCGATCGATCCCTCGATCGCATGAGCCCCGCGGACGGGGGCTCGGGCTGGGCGTGCGCGCGGCTTCGTCCGTGTCGTGCGTTCGGCTCGTGCTCCGGCTCGTACGTAGTGTTCGTGTGATCTCCGGCGAAGGTTTTTGATCGGAGTTGTCATGTTCCGCAATTCCGGCAACTCCGGGTGATCAATTTCCAACAATTGGTATCAAAGCGTACGGTTACGTTTTTCGTTAATTGTTTCGATAATCGATTCTCGATGTATATGGCCATAGATTAATTTAATTGCTTTAAATTATTGTGCTATATATATTGTTCTACGTCTATGATTTTCTCTCTTGTATAAATTGTGTTGTCGGAAAAATTAATTATTAAAAATCGAGGATTTTTCGGAATAATCGAACCTTGACGATCTATCGCGACATGAGCATGGACCGGGCTGTTTCAGCTGCTCTCGGAGCATCGGTGAGGCGGCACAGGCTGGGCTGTTGGCAGGGATCGACGGCATGATCGCCGGATGTCGATCGCCGACGAGCTGGAGCTCAATCGATGGATCCCCGCTGCTGGTACGCTTTGAGCGGGCTGCTGGTGCGCCAAGGTTCGAAGCGGGCTGGCGGGGCAGCGGGTGGGGCGTGAGCTGGGCGTGTGGGCTGCTGGGGCAGCGGCTGGTCGATGACGGGACGTCGAGGACGTCGTCAGGCCGGAAGTCGGCTGCTCCAGCAATCGATCAACGACGCGGTTGCGCTCGGCTCGAACGACGCGGCTGCTTGTGTGGTGGGGCTGATTAGTTGCAGCAGGTCGATGGCGTGGTTCGTCGGTAAAGACGTCATGCCGGAGATTGACCTCACAGGACGTGATTCATCCTCACCAACGCGGCGACATGCATGTGATGTTTTGGCGTGAATTGCATGAGCGATTGACATAGCATGACATGAATTTATTGAAGGTTTTCGATGCCGATCCAATCGCTCGATTACCTTGTTCGTGTGTGCGGAAGCGTGTAAAACAATAGAACACGAACAACATGAAGATCTAGGCACACATTATATGTATAGACACGTTTATATATATACATCCAATATATATATATATAGGGATTAACGAGAACACTTACAACCGGTGTAGCGTGCCTCGTTGATGTTGATGAAAGTGGTGTTGAGTCGATTGAACCACCTTCATGGATCAGTCACTAGATGCTCTCCTTGTGAATGACCTCGTCACTCTTCTTGTCTAGATCGCCCGGATGTTGAAGTCGCACAAATGGCCCGGCCTCTACGTGTTGCACACGAACCCAGATGACGAACACTTTGCTTGCTTGAGTCGGTTCTCCAAGAACACTCTCTTCTTTCTCTATTTTGTGTGAATCTCGAAATTGGTTATCGAGTCCTTGTGAAAATCAGATTTTCACTACTTAACACCTTCATTACCACCTCCATCACTCCCTTGTAACCCCCATATTGAATATGCACCATTATATCACATAATGGGTGGTTAATGGGGAGGTGAAAGGTCATGTACACATCACTATGCCACAATGGCATAAGATGTGGTCCCACTTGCTTGTGTGGCATGCCATGTCACACTATGTGACATGCATCCATGCAAGCCATGCAATGCATCTCATGCATGCATATAAATTCACATAAATATTGATTCTAAATCAATATAATTAACAAGCATTGTTCATCATCTACGAGTCCGTGTGTGACCCTGTAGGTATGATTATCGATCAGTATTATATTGTTCCCAACAATTAATATTATCGAATAATCATTTAACATCCAAAGACGACCTTATGACTTAATCGATTGCACACATGGGATCGAAGGACATACACCAACAATCTCCCACTTGGCCTTCAGAGCCAGTGTGCTGCCAGTTTCCTGTTGTCACTTTATGTCTAAGTTTGAACTTGAGGCAAGACTCGAGTCATCCTCAATCGGTTCAAACCTTTCTTGGACTATGAGACAGACTGTAAAACCAGATTTATCACTATGATACGAATCTGGACGTGGCCACGTATTTTCCACAGTCTCGACTCTCCAAGTGGCCGGTAAGACATGTGATCCATATTAAAATGGAGAACAATCCCATCTTGTCAATCCAAGCTCTCCCACTTGCTTCCTGATATACCCAATAACAAGTTTTTTTAACCTCCTTTTACGAAAGGCGTTTACTTGTATCAAAGTACACCATTTCACAATGGAATCACTCTGGACTACTCAGGTCAGAGGAAATTGCTCGACAGTCAATAAAATAGTACTACTATTATGACTCGAAATCTTAAATACTATTCCAGTTGGGTCTGTTCGATCATTAGCTCCCAGCTAATATCTATGTAATTGTACTTGATGTCCCACATCACTAGCCCATGAAGTGGCGCTATAGTACACATTACAATCTAGTTCTTTGTATTATCGGTATGTCCGTACTCGATTATACGAACCAGGAACAGCTATATGATTTAAGTATATCAGTTCAACCATTGGGACTTCATTATGCGGTAAGTCGACCTCATAACCCAATTGATATCACTTAATCATTTGGACAATTCATATAAATTAAACCATATTTATATGAAGAAATATGTATTATACATATGAGTGAATGTTTACCGAATCTCCAAAAGTATCTAATACAGTAATAGAAATCACAACCCATCTCTAAGATGTCTGATCTCTATTGCAGTCGTGAAAGCCTCAAGCTTAAACTGCTGAAGAGGTTTAGAAAATGGGTTTGCAACCTTACCAAAAGTTGCAACTTTATTATCTTGATGTCTCCACAAAACTATCTCCCAGATAATGTGGAACATCCTGAGCACCAGCTTTAGATTTGTAGTGCTCCCTAGGCTCATTGGCTTGCGCGATAGATCTACTATAAATAGAGAACTATCAGATGGGCCAAGCTAGTTACGCCACCTAGTTCATTGAAGAACTTTCAAATCTGAACTACCAACGTCACTGCATCCAATGCAGTATTGTACTCAGCTTATGTAGTTTAATTAGCTATATTGCATTACATGGAACTATTTCAGCTAATTTCACCTCTATCCAGACAAAAGATATAACCAAATTAAAATCGGAAATTATCTTAGTCTGTTATGAAGTTTGCATTCAAATAGCTTGTTAACATCAACTCTTTTGTCTTCCAAAGACAACAAAATATTCTTTTGTCCATCTAAGGTACTTAAGAATATTCTTGGCCGCAGTCCAATGCGCCTCACTTGGGTTTCCTTGAAACTGAGTCGTCATGCTCAAAGAATATGATACGCCCGGTCGTGTACATACTATGGCGTACATTATAGACCCTATTGCCGAAGCATAAGGAATGTTTTTCATCCTCTTTTGCTCATCAGGTCCCGTAGGACATTGCATCTTGCTAAGAGATGTGCCATGAGTCATTGGAATGAGACCCTTTTTGGCGTCTTTCATTCTGAACCTATCAAGCACCTTATCAATATAGGTCGCTTGACTAAGTCCAAACATCCTTTTCGATCTGTTCCGACAGATCTTGATGCCCAATATGTACTGTGCTTCTCCAAGATCCTTCATTGAAAAACAATTTTAAAGCCATTCTTTAACAGAATTAAGCATAAAAATATTGTTTCCAATAAGGAGTATGTCATCGACATACAACACAATGTATACAACGTAACTCCCACTGATCTTCTTGTAAAACAAGACTCTTCCGAGTTCCTCTGAAATCCAAAACCCAGTATGGATTCATTGAACTGAAGATTGCTACTCCGATATGCTTTGCTTTATTCCATAAATGGAATTATAAGATTGCATAATTTCTCAGCCTTATTAGGATCGATAAAACTCTTTGGCTGTGTCAAAACACATTCTCTTCTAGAATCCAATTCAAGAAGTTAGTTTTAACATCCAATATTACCATAACTCATTATCAAGATGAGTAGCAGTGGGTAAGATAATCTGAATGATTTAATCAAAGCAACTGGTGAAAGTTTTTCCACAATCCACCTCGTGAATAAAACTTTTACCATCAAACTTGCTTTGAAAACCCTAGGTTTTCCATCTGTTTGTTTAGATCTTAAAGATCTATTAGCATTCATTGGGTCTAACCCCGTGATCAAGTTCCAAACTTGATTATCAGATATTGATATCATCTCAAATATCATGGCACCATGCCAATTTTCAGTAGCTGAACTCGTCATAGCTTGGAATTAGGTCGAAGGTTCACCGCTTTCCAAAAGCATGAATTCATATCTCTCATTGGTCACAATATCTAAGTATTTGAATAATAGAGATAGATTTATTCCTTTCGGACCTACGAGGGCTGATATGGCTTCCAAAACCATAAGAATACTCTCAACCTAGTCTTGAGTATTCATCATTGGTTGTTTCACTTGAACCTCGTTCAAGACAACCGATCTCCCACTGAATTTCTAGGAAAGATAACTCTTTTCAAGAAAATCACTATCTCGAGCAACAAAAACTTTGTTCTCGGATTGGTTGTAAAATTGGTACCCTCGTGTTTCTTTTGGATAACCAACAAAGAAACATTTATCCGATTTGGGTTCAAGCTTTGTAGAGATATTTCTCTTCACATAAGCTTCACATCCCCAAACCTTGATATAAGACAAGTTAGGGACCTTCCCTTTCCATACCTCGTATGGTGTCTTATCAATAGCTTTTGACGGTGTCCTATTCAGTGTATAAGTTGAAGTCAAGAATTGTGTGTTCCCAAAAGAGACCAGTAGTTCATTTAGACCTCTCATCGAATGGTCGAACTATATCTAATATAGTTTGTTTTCTCTTTTCCGAAACATAACCTTCATGTGCTTGTGAACTGATAGGTTCCACATACATCAGTATGGATCATCCCTAAGTAATCACTCACATGTTCTCCTTTTCTCCAAGAAAGATGACATTGTTATCTTTGTCCATCAAACATCATTCACATGTATCAAATGACTCCAAGTCAAATGATTCTAGAATGCCTTCTAAAAGAAGATTCGTTACATGTTTAGATTTTGATCTAATCAACAATGTTACAGTTATGTCTCATTGAGACTTATCCGATTTGGACTTTTGTGTTAATGTTATATATGATTTGTTGAGTTTAAAGTATACATAAATAATGTAATAATCGTACCAAAACAAAGAATAGTTCACAATTAAAATAGTTATCAAACTATTTAATTAGTGAAAAACTAATCCATCAGTATCCAATACTGAACCAATATTCATTGTTTATTGAAGGTACGAAAAATACATAGTTATAATACTTAAAACAAAGCCCTAAGGCAAAACAATATCATATGATCATACGGCTAATGCAGCGACATTCGCTCCATTTATCGCCCATAGATCGACATCTCTATTCACCAAACTTATACTTCTATGTAGTTCCTTCACATGCAAATGTGAGAACCACATTTGGCATCCAATACCCAAGAAGTAGAATTTGTGAAGTTTAATGTCTATAACATTAATACGTGAAGATGAAGCAACCCCGTTCTTCACATCTTCATTGAACTTTGGGCAAATTCAATTATTCCCAATAATCGAGTCTCATTCAAATTTCCCATTCAAAATTATCTCAATATCAAAACGTGATAAATCGTAAGTGAAAAATCGAAGTTTTCTAACCAGCGATATTATCATGCAATTGAAGCCCTATCTCTCATAAAATATGAGGGAGCCAACCAGACAATCGATTCACGCCATCCAATGGCTCGAAAGTCTCTAATTTGTGTCATTGATGATGAACTTAAGTGTTTTGGATTAAATCACTCCCCGAGGTGTAAATAATCATAACCTTATAATCCATCAAATGAAAGACAAATTAGGCATTTGTTTTGAAATTGAATAAAATATGAACTTTTATATGTTTGCAAGTAGTGTCCAACACTTCTGCAGTAGACGCATTGAGATTCCCTAGGAACCCTAGTAGCCTTCTTGCCCATGCTCTTTTGAATACCCTATCCCATATCATAAGAATTTCCCTCTTAGGGTCCTTCTCTATCGCCGGCTCAGCAGCCTTGAGCATCCCGTGGAGCTCACGAAGCGATTTCTTCAAACCATTCATATGGAAAATTTAGCCTAAAGGCATTATAACCATCATGAGATTGAAGTATGAAATCGGTTGCCAAATAATCATCATAGGAAAAATCTAGGCGGTCACTTGAAACAAATAATCCAATCATTTGTTGCACATGTGATCCCATAGATTTCTATTTTTCCATTTTTCCAGCCTAGCTGAAGCGATGACCCTGGTCATACCGAACCGCTCAATTATAGTCTGTTCCCCGAACATGCTATTGAGTTGTTCAATGATATCATAGGAATTGGTAATCTAACACATTCTCTTTGTATTCGTATTTGAGGACCATCCTCAAATTACGTTGTCAATCAAGAAAATTTATGTTGTTCAATTTTTCATAATCAAGAATTGAACCAAACTTGAATCGAGTTGAAATTAACATGATAAACTTCAAAAGTAAGATAAATAAAGTATGTAAACATTCACAAAGCGGTAAACAAATAAGGTCGTCTAACAAACTACTTATTTATTCCATTTTGTTCAATCGATATCTAATATCGTTGTCCCTTAGAACAAAACGATCCCGAGATCCTCATCTTGTAAATCATTAAGCCGATTGAGTCCGCACTTAAGTATTTCAAGATAGGTAGACATACCCATGTCAATGATATCTAATATCACTCTCGGTTGACGAGAATCCCATTCTCATCTCATGTCTCGATAGCCACGCCTGCAGTGGATCCATCGATGAGAAAACCAAATTCACGTGTAAAGGTCTAACCCTTACTCCCACTTATCCCAAGATAACAAGTAGTACCCCGCTGAGGCGGACCTACCAACTTATGATCGAGGGCTTTATGGGTGTGATGTTTTGGACAAGACATTATACTCATTATTTTGGGAACTTGCATGCATAGGTTTGTTTATATGTAAGTTGAACATTTATAACATATATCAACCTAGAACTAGCAATGCAAGCAATACATACTCGAATGTCCCCTAAACTCACAACACACAGAAAAAAGAACGAACGAAAAATATGCAAAACTCCATGAGTAGCGCCCCGTACACCGAAACATCGCCATGCTGATTTTTGAGGGGGTAGCGACCGCTACCCCTAGGGTAGCGACCGCTACCTCAGTCCAGGAGGTTTTTCGGCCCGAGCAGCGACCGAGGAGCGTTGCGCCTAGCACTCGGGGTAGCGACCGCTACCCCTAGGGTAGCGACCGCTACCTGCTCCAGAAGCTGAAAAAACACTTCTTCTTGCTTCGTTTCTCTTCGTTTTCGTCGGTGCTTTGAGATCCAAGGTCGGTACGTGGATCAAATCCACTGCTTACAAGTTGTACAATACATATGTAAAAGAAACCTATCTATTACAAATGATTCCAAGGCACGCAGTCCTCCAAATTACAACTGATTCCAAGGCACGCATGCCTCAAAACTAAAGCCATTCGGTACATAAAAAACACGATTGCATTCACCCAACCACTATCTGTGGTTGGCCTTACATCTAAGACAAGCAATCAACACCACAACAAAGAAGCACATAATAGCAATTATGTTGTTTAAAATTGTGTCCAACACATAACATGTGCACGAGCCCTAGGCTCTGATACCAATTGAAGGTTTTCGATGCCGATCCAATCGCTCGATTACCTTGTTCGTGTGTGCGGAAGCGTGTAAAATAATAGAACACGAACAACATGATGATCTAGGCACACATTATATGTATAGACACGTTTATATATGTTGGAAAATCTTAAGTTAAAATTGGTTTTATCCAATGTTTGACTGAGTTGACTGGCTATGAATTTAATTCCGATTGGGAAATAAATTGTACGATAATTTTCTACGTCGTTCGTAGATAATTATAGAATTTTATTTCGTCTAAAACCGATTTTCGGTGAGTGAGAAATAAATGGTTAAAGATAGCCAATTAAAAAGGCATTTAATTGAATATGTAATAAAGTGTAAGACTTTATTACATTGAAATGTGTAATAGTTATTACATCCCACATTGAAAGATGTAATAAAGTTATTACACTTAATAAGTGATTGGAGGATTAATGTGTTCAACAAGTGAGTAAGACCATGGACCGTTAAGGTACATGGCAATCGCCACACGCGCGCCGTCCGTCCGTCCGCTCGGCTCGGCTCGTGCTCGTGCTCGTGCTCGTGCTCGTGCTCGTGCTCGTGCTCGTGCTCGTGCTCGTGCTCGGCTCGGCTCGGCCCGTCCCGTCCCGTCCCGACCCGACCCGACTCGACTCGCCTCGCCTCGTCCTTGGACTTGGACTTGGACTTGGACTTGGATCTTGGCAATTGGACTTTGGGCTGGACTTGGGCTTCCTTGGGCTTCCTGGGGCTCCTGGGCCTGGCCATCGTAATAGTTTTGCTGACGGGCTGAACTATTAATTTTTGATTGGGCTCAATGTATTGGGCTGATGTTGAACACATAAAGGCTGAAGGCCTATTTGTAAAATAATAATATTTAATAATTATATTATTATTATTATTATTTCTGAAAGACTCCAACGGTCATCAGGTCACTAACCTGACCGTTACAGAATGTTGATGACAGGTCTTTATACCTGGGGTTACAGGTGGTGGTAATGGCTGTCATTACTCACCTGCATGAATGCCTTGACCCAATCCTTCACATGCAGGTGGACACCTATAAATAGAGTGTCATAGGATGCATTTCATACACCAGAAAAACGCAAAAGCAATTCCCAGCATATTCATACAGTTCATACTCTCTACTTTTTCTCGTTCGAAAGGTGGTTCTGATCTGGTTGCTTCAGAGAAGAACAAGAAGAAAGTCGTTGTATCTTTGGGGGCATTACGTCTGCAAACCGTAGCATACACGGGACGTATTTGTCTTGCGGATAGCGAAAGCGCCTCGACTACCCGCAATCCAGTTCTGACGTTCGATCGAAGTTGAAGACCTGTTCGTGTTTCTCTTCTTCTTCATTTCTTTATTTAAGTTTATAGTTTCTGGAAAAGTGTAAAGATTCAGTAGTACTGATTCTAAACCAGAAACGAGCACTGTAATAGCTACGTAATACCAACAACGCAAGACAAATAACCGTACTAAAAAATGACAACCGAAGTCAATACCGGTGCTGAGAAAAACGGCCAATCTAGCACTGTTCCACCGTTGAACATGAACATTCCAATCATGCCTTCATCGGTGGTTCATGCTGAGAAACCTGAGAAGTTCAATGGGACTGACTTCAAAAGGTGGCAACAAAAGATGATGTTTTACCAGACCACGTTGGGTTTGGCAAAGTTTCTCAAGGATGAGCCTCTGGCCATGGATGAGAATGAAACTGATGCTAATAAGCGTGCGGCTTATGAAGCATGGGGCCAGGGTGATTACCTGTGCCGGAATACCGTTTTGAACGGTCTGAGTAATGACCTGTACAATGTGTATGGGAATATGACTTCTGCCAAAGCACTCTGGGATGCTTTGGAGAAGAAATATAAAACTGAGGACGCCGGAACTAAAAAGTTCGTCGTCGGGAAGTTTATGGATTTTAAGATGGTCGACTCTAAGTCGGTCGTATCTCAATTCCAACACTTCCAGCTGATCTTGCATGACCTTGAGAATGAAGGCATGAAAATCAACGAGTCTTTTCTGGTGGCTGCTGCTATTGAGAAGTTACCCCCGAGTTGGAGGGCTTATCAAAACTATCTCAAGCATAAGACCAAGGAAATGACTATTGACAAGCTGGTTGTCAAGCTTCGTATCGAAGAGGAAAACCGTAAGAGGTTTAATCCTGGGAGTGTGCCTGAGGAGCCTCGTGTGAATCTGATGGAGCAACCCAAAAGGAAGCTGCCTCCTCCTCAGAATACCTCTAAAGGGAAAGAGCCTGCCACCAAGGTCTGGAAGTTCATGGGAAAATGCCATAACTGTGGAATAACTGGCCACATGGCTAAAGATTGCAAGAAGCCTAAACAGCCTATTGCACAGTACAAGGGGAAAGGGAAGCAATCTGCTAACCTTGTTGAAACCTCTGGGCAGGAGCTGACTGAAATGGATATGTCAGCAATGGTGTTTGAAGCCAACTTGGTTGGTAATCCCAAGGAGTGGTTCATTGACACTGGAGCCACTCGCCATGTCTGCTCTGATAAGGATGCATTTTCTACCTATGCTCCTTCGACTGGCCGAAAGCTCCACATGGGGAACTCTTCCTCGTCTACTGTTGCTGGAGTTGGGAATGTGACCCTGAAGCTCACCTCTGGAAAGGAGCTGCTGTTGAAGGATGTGCTGCATGTCCCGGACATCCGCAAGAACTTAGTCTCTGGGTCTCTCCTAGTTGAGCATGGTTTTAAACTTGTATTTGATGCTAAGAAGTTTATTTAGACTAAGTTTGGAACTTTCCTTGGTCGGGGCTATCTCGACAATGGACTGTTCAAAATGAATGTAATGGCTGTGCGCCGTGTACCCAATGTTGCCTCGAGCATTAATAAAAATAATTCTGTTTCGGTTTACTTGCTTGAGTGTTCTGAATTGTGGCATATTAGATTAGGACATGTAAATCTAAATGCGATTAAAAGATTGATGAATTTGGAATTATTACCAACTTCAAAAATTGATACACAAAAGAAATGTGAAATTTGTGTTGAAGCCAAAATGGCTAAGTTACCTTTTCCCTCGATTGAAAGGTGTACTGAACCTCTTGGTTTAATCCATACTGATATATGCGATTTGAAATTTGTACAAACAAGAGGTGGAAAAAAGTACTTCATCACGTTTATTGATGATTGTACTAGATATTGTTACTTATATTTATTAAGTAGCAAAGACGAAGCCTTAGAGGCTTTTACCAAGTATAAAACTGAGGTTGAAAATCAACTTGGTAAACGAATTAAAATAATCCGAAGTGATAGAGGTGGAGAATATGTAGCTCCGTTTGAGAAATTATGTTCTGAAAATGGGATAATTCATCAAACGACGGCTCCTTATTCACCACAATCAAATGGTGTTGCTGAACGAAAAAACAGAACTCTAAAAGAAATGATGAACGCCATGTTGATTAATTCGGGTTTACCTCAGAACATGTGGGGGGAAGCTATTTTGACAGCTAACCACATTTTGAATAAAATTCCACTTAAAGGTAAAAACGAGACGCCGTACGAATTGTGGAAAAATCGTAAGCCGTCTTATAAATATCTTAAAGTGTGGGGGTGTTTGGCTAAGGTGTCTGTTCCTGAACCAAAGCAAATGAGAATCGGACCAAAGACGGTCGATTGCATTTTTATCGGATATGCATACAATAGTATGGCTTACCGATTTTTGGTACACAAGTCTGATAATCCAGACGTGCATAAAGGTACCACGATTGAATCGAGAAATGCTTCATTTTTCGAAAATATCTTTCCTTGTAAAGAAAGAGAAGAATCAAGTTCTAATAAAAGAACTTATGAACCTGATGTCGACACAACACCTGTTGGTGACGATCAGGTAAACGAAGAGGTTATTGAACCTAGACGTGGTAAAAGGATAAAAACGGCTAAGTCGTTTGGACCTGACTTTATTACGTATTTATTGGATGACGAGCCAAAGTCCTACGGGGAAGCTCTATCCAGTCCAGATGCACCGCTCTGGGAAGAAGCTATTAATAGCGAAATGGAGTCTATTCTGCAAAATCACACGTGGAAGTTGGTTGATCTTCCACCGGGTTGTAAACCTTTAGGATGTAAATGGATCCTAAAGAAAAAGTATAAAGCAGATGGAACGGTCGATAAGTTTAAAGCTCGTTTGGTAGCCAAAGGGTTTAAACAAAGAGAAGGATATGATTTCTTTGATACATATTCACCTGTAACCAGAATATCGTCTATTCGGGTGCTTATTGCGATTGCTGCTTTGCACAATCTCGATATTCATCAGATGGATGTGAAAACTGCGTTTCTGAACGGTGAATTGGAAGAAGAAATTTATATGGAACAACCCGAGGGATTTGTAGCACCTGGACAAGAGAAAAAGGTGTGCAAATTGATAAGGTCGTTGTACGGACTTAAGCAAGCTCCTAAACAATGGCATTTGAAATTTGATAACATTATGATATCAAATGGATATAAAATCAACGAGTGTGACAAATGTGTGTACATTAAAGGTACATCTGACTCGTTTGTCATAGTCTGTCTATATGTAGACGACATGTTAATCATGGGTAGTACTCATGAATTGATCATGAATACTAAAGCAATGTTAAAAAGAAATTTTGACATGAAAGATTTGGGTGTTGCTGATTTAATCCTCGGGATTAAAATTGAAAGAACGCCAAATGGAATTGTCTTATCACAATCTCATTATGTTGAGAAAGTGTTAAAGAAATTCAATGCCCATGATGGTCCTACGAGTAGGACGCCGATTGACTTAAGTATAAATCTTACTGTCAATAAGGCTGAACCTGTAGCTCAGTTAGAGTATTCTCAAGTTATAGGCAGTCTGATGTACTTAACAAATTGTACACGTCCAGACTTGGCCTATCCTGTGAATAAACTGAGCAGGTATACAAGCAATCCCGGTGTTGAACATTGGAATGCTCTGAATCGGGTTTTAAAGTATTTGAAATACACCCGAGAGTATGGGCTATACTATACGAGATATCCTAATGTACTTGATGGATATTGTGATGCTAGTTGGATATCTGATTCTAAAAGTTCACATTCCACTAGTGGTTACGTCTTTTGTATCGGGGGCGGAGCAGTTTCGTGGAAGTCAACGAAACAAACGTGTATAGCCAGATCCACCATGGAATCTGAGTTTATAGCTTTAGATAAAGCTGGTGAAGAAGCAGAGTGGCTTCGTCACTTTTTGGAAGATATTCCATGTTGGAAAAAGCCTGTGTCTCCCGTGATGATTCACTGTGATAGCCAAGCAGCTATAGGGAGAGCACAGAGCATTATGTATAACGGTAAGTCTCGACATATTCGCCGGAGACATAATACCGTTCGACAATTGATCTCAAATGGTGTAATTTCCTTAGAGTATGTAAAGTCTAAGGAAAATCTGGCTGATCCTTTGACAAAAGGAATGAATCGAGATCAATTGGGCGTGTTGCTAGAGGGAATGGGTTTGAAAAACCACAATCCATCGAACGATCATAACGGTAACCCTACCTTGATGAATGGAGATCCCATGAACTTGGTTCAAAGGGAAAACTAAGTTATGAAAGTTCAATCGAGCACTTGTACTCATCCCTAAAGGCAATTCAAGTGCTGTTTCCTGACGTGTGGTAATAGGTTAAGTTCTCGAGGAGACTTTTAATGAATCCCTACCTTGAAAAGGTTAAGTAAGTCAGGATACTTATAATGGGAGGTCACCTATATAAATGTGAAGTGAGGGCCGCTTCAAATGTAAACATTTATGAATCCAAAGTGTTGTCCATGGCCAAAACGGACACAACATAGAACGAGAAATTGAACGGAATTTATTGCGTGAATAGCATTGACTCGTTGTACGTTGTGGGGGAATAGTTCAAGGCATCGTGTCCACTAGGCCTCCTGTACTTCCGATGTTGTTCACTACGGAAGGTTCAAAGCCGCAAACTACCTTTCCGGAAGCGATAGATTCTTTTGGGGAATTGAACGAAGAGTCTGCATACATGCATGCATTGATTTCCACTCATGTGGGGGATTGTTGGAAAATCTTAAGTTAAAATTGGTTTTATCCAATGTTTGACTGAGTTGACTGGCTATGAATTTAATTCCGATTGGGAAATAAATTGTACGATAATTTTCTACGTCGTTCGTAGATAATTATAGAATTTTATTTCGTCTAAAACCGATTTTCGGTGAGTGAGAAATAAATGGTTAAAGATAGCCAATTAAAAAGGCATTTAATTGAATATGTAATAAAGTGTAAGACTTTATTACATTGAAATGTGTAATAGTTATTACATCCCACATTGAAAGATGTAATAAAGTTATTACACTTAATAAGTGATTGGAGGATTAATGTGTTCAACAAGTGAGTAAGACCATGGACCGTTAAGGTACATGGCAATCGCCACACGCGCGCCGTCCGTCCGTCCGCTCGGCTCGGCTCGGCTCGGCTCGTGCTCGTGCTCGTGCTCGTGCTCGTGCTCGTGCTCGTGCTCGGCTCGGCTCGGCTCGGCCCGTCCCGTCCCGACCCGACCCGACTCGACTCGCCTCGCCTCGCCTCGTCCTTGGACTTGGACTTGGACTTGGATCTTGGCAATTGGACTTTGGGCTGGACTTGGGCTTCCTTGGGCTTCCTGGGGCTCCTGGGCCTGGCCATCGTAATAGTTTTGCTGACGGGCTGAACTATTAATTTTTGATTGGGCTCAATGTATTGGGCTGATGTTGAACACATAAAGGCTGAAGGCCTATTTGTAAAATAATAATATTTAATAATTATATTATTATTATTATTATTTCTGAAAGACTCCAACGGTCATCAGGTCACTAACCTGACCGTTACAGAATGTTGATGACAGGTCTTTATACCTGGGGTTACAGGTGGTGGTAATGGCTGTCATTACTCACCTGCATGAATGCCTTGACCCAATCCTTCACATGCAGGTGGACACCTATAAATAGAGTGTCATAGGATGCATTTCATACACCAGAAAAACGCAAAAGCAATTCCCAGCATATTCATACAGTTCATACTCTCTACTTTTTCTCGTTCGAAAGGTGGTTCTGATCTGGTTGCTTCAGAGAAGAACAAGAAGAAAGTCGTTGTATCTTTGGGGGCATTACGTCTGCAAACCGTAGCATACACGGGACGTATTTGTCTTGCGGATAGCGAAAGCGCCTCGACTACCCGCAATCCAGTTCTGACGTTCGATCGAAGTTGAAGACCTGTTCGTGTTTCTCTTCTTCTTCATTTCTTTATTTAAGTTTATAGTTTCTGGAAAAGTGTAAAGATTCAGTAGTACTGATTCTAAACCAGAAATGAGCACTGTAATAGCTACGTAATACCAACAATATATATACATCCAATATATATATATATATATATATAGGGATTAACGAGAACACTTACAACCGGTGTAGCGTGCCTCGTTGATGTTGATGAAGGTGGTGTTGAGTCGATTGAACCACCTTCATGGATCAGTCACTAGATGCTCTCCTTGTGAATGACCTCGTCACTCTTCTTGTCAAGATCGCCCGGATGTTGAAGCCGCACAAATGGCCCGGCCTCTACGTGTTGCACACGAACCCAGATGACGAACACTTTGCTTGCTTGAGTCGGTTCTCCAAGAACACTCTCTTCTTTCTCTATTTTGTGTGAATCTCGAAATTGGTTATCGAGTCCTTGTGAAAATCAGATTTTCACTACTTAACACCTTCATTACCACCTCCATCACTCCCTTGTAACCCCCATATTGAATATGCACCATTATATCACATAATGGGTGGTTAATGGGGAGGTGAAAGGTCATGTACACATCACTATGCCACAATGGCATAAGATGTGGTCCCACTTGCTTGTGTGGCATGCCATGTCACACTATGTGACATGCATCCATGCAAGCCATGCAATGCATCTCATGCATGCATATAAATTCACATAAATATTGATTCTAAATCAATATAATTAACAAGCATTGTTCATCATCTACGAGTCCGTGTGTGACCCTGTAGGTATGATTATCGATCAGTATTATATTGTTCCCAACAATTAATATTATCGAATAATCATTTAACATCCAAAGACGACCTTATGACTTAATCGATTGCACACATGGGATCGAAGGACATACACCAACATTTATTCATGGTGCTGGACATATCTCGTTTGCATGGCCTTTGTATGCACGGTGCTGTGCATGGAGATACGCAAGTTGCATGTTGGGTTCGATTGGGATGACCGGAATCCTCGTTTCGGTTCGTCCCGGTAAATCCGATCTTTCCGGAAATAATTTAATCTTTCTAATTTTATTTAATTTAATTTTGGAATTAATTCAAATTCTATTTGGATTAGATTTCTTAATTATGGAATTAAATAATGGAATTAGATGGAGAATTAAATTAGGAAAGAAAATCCTAGTTTATCTAGATATCCTATACCTACTTGGATTAGAAGTCTTAAGAAGAATCAAAATTCGATTTTGATTAGGATTATTGAGATCTAATTTAAATAGGATTGAGAATATTATTAAAATATTGATTTTATTTAATTTAAGTATTTTATTTAAAATCATTAGATTAATTCAAAATTTATTTTGAATTGGAAAATCTTGGATTTTATTTAGAATAGAATTAAATATGGAAATCAATGGATTTTAATAATATTGATTTTATTTAATTTAAGTATTTTATTTAAAATCATTAGATTAATTCAAAATTTATTTTGATTTGGAAAATCTTGGATTTTATTTAGAATAGAATTAAATATGGAAATCAATGGATTTTAATAAAATTGATTTTATTTAATTTAAGTATTTTATTTAAAATCAATAGATTAATTCAAAATTTATTTTGAATTGGAAAATCTTGGATTTTATTTAAAATAGAATTAAATATGGAAATCAATGGAATTGATTTTATTTAATTGGAGTATTTTATTTAAAATCATTAGATTGATTCAATTTTTTTTTGAATTGGAATCTTGGATTTTATTTAAAATAAAATTAAATATGAGAATCAAAGAATTTTTCCGTCGCTCGGCAAAGTATTCAAGACGTAGAATGAAAACTCAAGGCAAGCATGCAGGAATTCATCAAGGTACGAATAGTCGAGAAATAATTTTACTTGAGCAATTATTTGATTATTTGTGTACGTACTTGCATGAAATGAATGTTTGTAGTTATGCTTATGTGTATTTAATTATGCATTAGATAGCGTATCCCTTTGTTATAAAAAGCTAAGTGGGAGAGGGATTGGAAACAATGTCATGGTCTCCATTGCTGTTCTCTTGGTGACTTTTATGGACTTTTGAAGTTCGTATAGACAAGTCATTGGAGGAGAATTCTTGTAATTCCTTTTACAAAGAAACATTGATTAAGTTTATCAAACAATGCCTAATTTGTCTTTCTGAAACTGATTTCAAGTCGACTCATTCTCACCCCGGGGAGTGGAATGGAGCCAAAGCCACTTGGTCATGTCGAGGACAGAAATTAGAGACTTTCGTGTCATTTTATGACTAGATCGATTGTCTGCTCGGCTCCCTCATTCTATGAGAGATAGGGTTGTTCGCATGGTGAATCACTGGTAAGAAACTTCGAGTTTCACTTATGATTCTCCGCGTCTTGATTTACAAGATCGAATGGAAGTAATTGTATGTCAATTGTAAAAATATTTTGGTGTAGTAAACGTCCACACTATCGTGGCTTGCTACATTGAATGGGATTTTGGAACGATTGATGTAGACAATTATAGAAAGGAGTAAAGGAGCGTATGTTAACGTAAACGTCCACACTATCGCGGCTTGCGGTGAATATGCGTATCCCAAACAATCTTCTTAGATACTGAGTAATGGTTTACACTTAGGTACGCTTCTTAGTATTCTTCCCATCAAAGTAACGCTAATGATGATGTACGACCGAAGCAAATCTAATTGCTAAATCATTTGGATAGGTAAACGTCCACACTATCGTGGCTTGCCATATCTGATGGGATTTTAGAGGTGATTAGTGATTTAATGATATTATTTGAGGGAGATAATATCGGAGATTAAATAAATTGTTTGTTGTTATATGTGCTCATAGATTAGGAAATGACTTTGAACCCACTTTATGAGATACTTAAGGATTTTAAACTCACTGGTCCCTAAATGTAATGATTGGAATAGAGATCTAGACATTACCCAAACTGTTAAAGAGTGCAAGGTTGTACTCAGTGAGCTTTGTCCTCCCGAACCTATTGACATAGGCGTCTAGACAAGAAGCGATGAGGATACTCATAAAGGCCAGTCGCTTCGGAAACGCTTAAACACGTTTTTGAGATGATTGATCTTTTGGACGAGTTGAGACGGAAATCGCAAGCTCTTGTAGCCAATGCCAAAGGTTTCGAACCTAAGGGCAAGATCGGGGAAAAGGAAAAGCAAGCAAAGAAACCCAGTGGTCCTAAGCTACTTGGACCACGAGATGGGACGAGAAAGCCAAGAGGCAAGTGTTCTCGATACAAACAGTCTGGGTACTGGAAGTCTGATTATCCTCTCAAAGAAAGTACGAAATTTTCTTTAGTCGTGAAACATAGTCAGTGGTATTATCTACCGGAACCTGGTGTGTAGATATGGAACCACTGACGGTATGTGCATTTTAAATGCAAGGGTTCCAGGAAACCCGACGACTTAGAAAAGAAGAAATCGTAGTCTACATGGGCAATTCTGTGGAGGAGGCAGCAGTTGCAGTGGAGGACATTTTATAGGATTTCATTTTGAAATATTGCTTTTTGTACCCTATTATTTTAGAAAGAACTTTGTTCTGGATTTCTAAAATTTAATGAATGGATATTTTATTTCTTTTAATCATTTGATGGTTATAAGAAGAAATAATGATATTATCTATTTTGGTACATTAGCTAGCAATATATAAATGATGAATCCTGAGTCCACCACGATACAACGAACTGTTATATATAACTCGTTTTACTAATAAGAGATTTCTTTATTAAATCATTTATACTTTTGGATTCTTATGCTAAGTCATATTTATTCAAATAAGAAGTTCAAATGTCGAAAATTGATTGTAAGATCAATTAAGTTGAAGGAGTGGACCTTCCGACCTAAGAATCTAATTTGGAAGATAATACGACTAAGCAATCCTTTATGGATATAAGATATACGATCCGGACAAGTATTAGAATTGATTGACTCTGATTTATGATCAGAGCTTGGGATTGGATCCCAAGTGACTACACCATACAGTCCTCTGTAGGATTGGTGTGTCGGAAATAAGAAATGGAACTCTTATGGAAATAGTAAAAGCACGAGTTAAACGGAACTACCTATGTTCTATGGATATGTCTTGGAAACAACGGCGCATTCAAATGCGGTTGTAGAATATCCTGGAAGAACAAAAGATGTGTGTTCAATAGTACTATGAACCAGAAGGACGTTATAAGTTCTAACGCCCGGTTCTTAGAGGAAGACTATTAGATGAACCACAAGCCCAAAATGACGTGATACTTCTGAAAAGAGAGAAAACGATAATGACTGGAAGCCAGCCGAATTGAGTAGCGGTACACCACTAACTGCACCTACTGTTATTACTGTTTATACACCGGAATGCCATTGTAGTGGGAGGTTGTGGGACAACCGGAGATATTCATAAGACTAGGAGAGTTTCGAACTCTGGACCTAGTATACATGAAATCAATCCCTGGATCTACATAGAGGCGGTACTAGATCTAAATGTGCCTTCTTGGAGAACAATAAGGATTATTGTTAAGAGGCGAGATCATTTAGAGTACAAGCTTAGTTGATCAATTTATGGATTGTAACAAAGCTAGAGTTCGTGGAACTTGCGCATTGATGAGATAGTCCATTTGATGGATTCATCAAAAGGCATTGACGAATCGTGTGTATGGGAAACGTGATGGAAACAAGGTGGTGTTTCTCGGAGGTTTTATGTAGATAACATTTTATCATTTGTAACAATGTAAAGATGTTGTCAGACATAAAATGATGGTTGTCTAGAAAAATCGATATATGAGATAAAGAAGAAGTTAGAGCATGTTCTTAAGATCTATGATCTCAAGAAAAGAACATTGTACTTCTCTAGATATCTTATACGATTATGGTTCATTTTTAACATGCATAGTTCCGAGAAAGATTCGATAAATGCAATGTTGAAAAACGAGAACCTGATATCGACTATGCGGTTAGCATAGTGGGAGGATATCAAGGTAATCCTGGAAAGGAATATTCGACTGCTGTCTAGACTACGAAGCAGACGAGCATTTCCTTTGGATTACATTCTCTTAGATTTCTAATCAAATGAGGACCGGTGTAAGTCGATATCAGGCTATGTGTTTCACTATTGAAGGAGAAGGAGTTTTAACATGGAAGAGTGATAAGCACGATGCTTTTCGGACTCTGCCATGGGTAACCAAATAGCGGCCTCAGAGGCAGCGGAAGTTTTGGTATACCTCCGGGATAATCTCTGGGACTTAGATGTGATTCTTAATTTGCCAAAGGCTATGTAAATAGCGGTGCGATGGAAAATGGTAAGAAATCACAAGTCCATAAGTGTAAGATAACACATAGTGCAAGTACCACCTGATACGAGTCATCGTCGAGGGAGACGACGCTGTAGTCACCAAGATAACTTCAGAGCGGCAACCTAGAGTGCTCATTCACATAGTACTTCTTGGAAGTACAACTTAAGCACGTGATGAGTATGGGAGTCGGAAGTTTGGAGGAAATGACTAGACCTTAGTACAAGTGGGAGATTGTTGGAGTTGTGTACTTAATGTCTAGATTTAAGTAACGGAAACTCCCGATCCATTGCCACTAATCTATTTAATTAAATAAACAATTATTTGCGTTTAATTATTTATAATTAAATATATGCAAATTATAGTCCTGGATTCTATACGTTGTAGTTAGTATGGTGTGTCGGGCCCACACAGAAGATCATACTATCGGTTACTCGTATTTAATCGAACATTTGCTCACGACCTAGATGGACACAGACCAATCCATCGGTATAGTCGTTGTGTGAGAGAGAAAATAATCTGTCTTGATTATTTTATCACACTTGTACACTTGGTGTATTGGGCGGATCGTTTGAGATTTATCGATTAGGATTGCCGGCGATAATCGATTTAAGTCTCAGTGTATTTTATTCTTAATCCCCGATACTATTGCGGGTGTGTATATTTAATATAAGTGACTTTGGTTTTCCAAAGGAATTAACCGATTTAATTATTGGGTTAATTACCGGTTAAGTTGGGTCACTATATTTTATATATGGCATGCCGTGAATACTTGACGGGAAAGTGTATCGCGTAAGGGTTGATAATATCCCCGAGATGAGTTCATAAGGAATATTATTATGTAAACCCTGTAGTGGATTCGTTCCGCATAATAATTAAGGTTGAATGGTACTAGTCTCGGATATAAGAGATGAATAAATTAATTAGCAATAAATTAATTTTATTCATGGATATTTATATCTTAAATACACTGAATAAATAATACTACCGGAGAAATATTATTTGATATAATATGGTTTAATATTGGGAGTACAATTAATTTTATATAATGGAAAATAGAATTAATTAATAATAGTAAGGATTAATAGATATGGGCTTGGGCTCAATTTAATCACTATTATTGGAAGCCCAATATTCCACCTCCTTAAGATCCCCTACGTAGCCTATAAAAGCACTACATGGTCTTCTCTATTCTCATAACTTGAAGATCACAATTCTAGAGAGAGAAAGTAGAGAGGGAGATCCATGGAGTTCGGTAGATCGTCGCCCACCCGACGTCCGAGCTAGTGCAAGGAATACGTGAGAAGATCTCAAGGTCATCAAAAGATCTCGTTTCTCCGCACAACGAATCAAAAGGTGAATTAAATATTTCCGCTATTTAATTCATGTATATTGAAATCAATTATCGAAAAACAAGATCCAAGGATCGAACCCCGGAGTAGACGGACGATCACGCGGTGGTGGTGATGAAACCACCGGACCGCGTGGGATCGACCCGCCTAGGGTTTCGGCGAGAGGCGCGGAGGAGCGAACCCCGGCTGTGACCCGCGGCGGCCTGCTGGAGGTGGGCCAGCCCTCCAGGCGGCGGCGAGTCGCCGGACTCGCCGCAGGGGCTGCATGGGCAGCCCCACCCGATCGATCGCTGGATGCGATCGATCCCTCGATCGCATGAGCCCCGCGGATGGGGGCTCGGGCTGGGCGTGCGCGCGGCTTCGGCCGTGTCGTGCGTTCGGCTCGTGCTCCGGCTCGTACGCAGTGTTCGTGTGATCTCCGGCGAAGGTTTTTGATCGGAGTTGTCATGTTCCGCAATTCCGGCAACTCCGGGTGATCAATTTCCAACAAACACGACCATGGATTTTGTCGCGCGACTAATATGTGCACATAACATGAATAGATCGTATATCATAAGCCACCACGCAATTTATTCACTTACCATAAATATTATGAACCGTATTTAAAAAGGTTTTAGTTTATTTCTATCTTGACAATGAAGAACTTGACTTGGCGAAAAAGATGCGTAAAAAAATGCTCGTGCAATCCTAATCCTCAAAATCCACAAACCTTATAATATAACTTATACTATATTAAAATCGAACACACAGCTGCTTTAAATACAAGTAGAAATACTACACGCTTGGTCAGGAGACATAAGTGATTTACTTATGTAACTTAAAGAGGGTCTGTAGAAGTTAGAAGTTAATTTAAAGACTTGTGTCCACACAGTAAAAGATTCATTTTCTATGTAATAACCTTTGGTCGATACGGAATTAAATGAAAATTGAACTACTTTTGATTGGGAATTTACATCTGCCCCCTTTCTTTTAGAAACAAAATTGATGTAATAAAATAATTTATAAAGGTTGAGGCTATACTCACAAACCCACTATCAGGCCACCCGAATCAACTATTAGTTTAAAGCAAAAACCACCAATCCAAATATAGAGGTTTGACTAAATAAGAAATCATGTTTGACTAAATAAAAGAAAATGTTTTGTATTTTCACAAGTCTTAAACGAAAGTAAGCAACCAAACATAGAGGTTTGTAAATTTCCACCAAACCACCGTCACACAATTTAAATCCTACAGCATAATTCGACAATATGCTTAAATAATTTTGCAACCAATTTCTAGATAACCCAAAAGAAAAAAGGAAAACAACTATATACAAATTTGAGTCCAGAAAGGTACTTTTCAATGGCAACTTATAATTTACACCTGGGAGTAAAAAGAGAATTATGTACCCACTTTCTTCCAGAATTATAATGATATCTTAGTGTTATGATTTAGTTTGTGTGTGTGTTATTTTTCGTTTATGTTTTGTGTCGTTTGTGAGTCGTGTGTTGTTTGTTTTTACCGTTTTAGTTTATGTTTGATGTTTTAGTGTGATTTGATCTCACGGGGTGTGTTGGAGTGGTTTGAGTTCATTTTGTAGGTTATTTGTTGAAGAACGTCGAAGAGTCGAGTAGAAGATCAAAGAAATGAGAAGGAAACGAAAAAACTTAAAACCGCCGGGCGCCAAAACCCAAGCAGCGGTCGCAGAGGATAAACGGCGGGCGCCGGAGATGAAGTGGCGACCGCCGAAAAGGCTAAAAAGAGTCAGAATTGGTAGCCAAGTTTTTTTTGGCAAAACGTGAAAAACGGCGGTCGCCGGAACATAAATGGCGGTCGCCGAAATCTTTCGGCGGTCGCGGAAAGCAGATTGGCGGGCGCCGTTTCGTGGCAGTTTCAGAGCGGTTACCTGGGAATGAGATGATGTATTTAGGCAAGGATTCGAAGTGAAAAACACAACTTTCGCCTGGGATTTAATCGGGAAGCACGGGGAAACCATTTCGGAGCCGACAACTCCGAGAGAAGATCGATCGAGTCCGAGCCATTTCAATAATCGTAATCTTAGATGTATTTTCATTTCGTAGACTTAAGTTAATTTCCTTTTCGTGTATTCTACTTCTCTTGCAAAACTTACGAATGCTTTTAGATTTATAATGTTAGAATGTTTATTTGAATGAATTTCCTTTGGTTAATTAAAGATTGTTCTAAACTAGTTCTTTGTTTAATTCTCTTGTTTAATTTCTTGTTTATCGTTGAGTGTATTTTAAAAGCTTCGTTTTCATTTATCGTTATTCTCGTTATTCGTTCATTGTTGAAGATGATGAACTAAGTTTCTCAACTTGGATAATTATATGAAAAACTAGGCCGAGAATCTTTGAAACCGGAAGATCTTAAACAACGACACACTCTTGAACTCGTAACCCGACCGGGAGCGAGTAATCAAGTGGATTAAACGTTTGAAAAACGAGTTAAGAACCCGACCGGGAACTTGACCTTCAAGTGTTTGTTGTTTACGATTGAAAAAGGAATAAATGATTTGAAGTCGTGTTTGGATTATAATTATTTGAGTCTTTCTTATTTGAGTTATTCCAATCTTTATATTGCATTGTCGAGAACCAAAAATGAATCTAGGATTTAGTACAATGAACTACGTTTCTATCACTTTTCATACACTAGAATATCTCTCTTTTGTTTCCTTGGATTGATACCGAGTCAACTACAATTGACCTCGGATTTTGACGAGAGACACACCAAAAACGTTGAATCATGTTACTTAATGAATATTTTTTTTAAATATTTTATAATGATGATTTTAGTGTTACTAGTGAATATTTTCTTGAAATGTTTTTAATGATAATTTATTTATTTTCAATATGTTTTTGTATATTTATAATGAAAATTTGGATTAGGTGTACAATAGATCATGCACCTAGGTGCATAATATTGGTATTGCTTTTCAATGACCAAGGTGGGGCGCTAAAAGGAAGGACTTATTAACACGAAAAAAAAAGAGAATAGACAGTACCCATGTAGAGAAGTTGTAAGGGAGTAGACGACGGTAATTGAAACAGAAAACTAGGAGATGATGGAATATTCTTTAGGAAAGAGGGTATAACTATATATATATATATATATATATATATATATAGATATATATATATATATATATATATGGAGGACATGCAGATGAGTGTCAAACATATAAGGAGTATGAGTTATATGTTCTGCGATAAGTATATATAATATAAGCATTTCTTCTTAAAAAGACAAACATACCCTTACTTTCCACAATAAAAATATAAAGACAAAAGAAAAAAAGAAAATAAACAATGATTGCGTGTGGGACCCCATTGCGTCTTCTTCCAATTTTCAATTAAAATAAAAATTGAATATTTCTCGATCGAAAAAATCCGTCGTCCATCTTACATGTAAACAAAAATCAAGAGGAGGGCAATCCCGACGTAGTCATTAACCAGCGATATTCAACGCAAAGAGACGACGAACAAAAAGATTTTTTGATAAATCTTTTCAAATAAAACGAAATCATTAAAAAATAATTACTTCACGAACCAATTATTTTTCGTCTTTTTCGTTCTCTGTTTAGCACGAAATTCTATCTACTTCGTGCTCCGTCTAGCAGATGGGTGAATTTTCGTGCATATGGGAGCATGAAAAATATTTTTTTCGTGAATTTTCGTGCTTTTGGGAGCATGCAAATTAATTTTTCGTGCTCATATTCTTGTTTGGGCAGAAAAACTGTCATACTTTACCACAAATTTTATAACTCTTTGTATAAATCTCCAAATTAAGTTATGTGAATTTCATAATAAATTAGACTCGGTGATCTTTACAACGAAATTAACGAAAAATAATTTAAAATTTTCTACAAAAAGTAATGAAATTAATGGTATAAGATGACCGATTAATGATCTCTACTAGTAACTCATCTTGAACGATTAATGAGATTAATGACCGACTAATTCGATTCAAGAAGACCTGGATTCCATATTATTTATGGTTTTGAAGCCCATCGAGTCTAGTATATTTGAAATTTTCTACAAATAGTTATGAAATTAATAGTGAAAGATGGTGGACTAAAGCTATTCGCAGATAGTACAAATGTAACTAAAAAACTGTTTATATTAGTAATTAATTAGAACTTGTGTGACACATGGTTGTGAAGAGCATCGAGTCTAGTTTATTATGGAATTTACGAAACTGAATTCAGAGATTTCTACAAAAACTTATAGAATTTATTGTAAAATATGGCAGTTTTTCACTCTAAGCACGAACATGAGCATGTAAAATCAATTTTCGTGTTGTGTTTCGTGCTCCGAGAAGCATGAAATTCAATTTTTGTGTTGGGTTTCGTGCTTCTGGGAGCACGAAAATTGACACATTCTACCATAAATTCTATAACTTTTTGTAGAAATCTCCAAATTAAGTTTCGTAAATTGCATAATAAACTAGACTTAATGTATTTCAATATCATATATCATACACACTCTAAGTAATCACGATTAAAAACAATTTATTAGTTAAAGTTATGTTATTTGCGAATAGCATTAATTTGTCACATTTCACTATAAATTTCATAATTTTTTGTACAAAACTATGAATAACTTTTCGTTTGTTCGTTAATATAGTAACCTCGATGTGTTTTAAAACCATATATGATATGAAATCCAAATCTTTTTGAGTCAAATTCGCTAATATTTGATATAATTGTAAATTTATGTTATTGATCAACTATTTCTAAAAAAATTATAGTAAGAATAAAATGAACGTTGTTATATGTTTTTCAATTCAACGTTATAAAATGATAATTTTCAAATAAGATCATTTAATTTAATATAATATACATTAACATCAACAATAATCGTTTCAATTTGAATATCATATAATCTCTACTAATGTAGTATAGTAGTTAGTCGATCGAAAACAAAAAATAACAATTAGATCAATCTTTAACAATCAAATTCGATGTTTTTTTACTCATTACGATGATTATTATTGAGTATAAATCAAAATATCACTTAATATAGTTCAACAAAACTGAAAAAAAAAACGTGATTAAATCGTTAAGTTTTGCATAATGACACAAAAATATTTGAATTTCGTGCTCCCAAAAGCATGAAAGCCATCACGAAAAATTAATTTCGTGCTTCCCGAAGCACGAAATTCAAATATTTTTTGTGTCATTATGAAAAACATTAACGATTTAAGAGTGTTTTTTCAGTTTTGTTGAACTAATAAGTGATATTTTGATTTATAATTAAGAATAATCATCGTAATTAGTAAAAAATATCAATTTTGATTGTTAAAGATTGATCTATTTGTTATTTTTTGTTTTCAATAACAAAAAATATGATATTAATGTACTACATATACATTAATATCATTTGAAACGATTATTGTTGATATTAATGTATATTACATTAAATTAAGTTATCTTATTTGAAAATCATCATTTGATAACGTTCAATTGGAAAACATATAACAACGACATTCATGTAATTGTTATTATTACAATTTTAGAAATAGTTGATCGACAAAATAATTTTACCGTTACATCAAAGATTAGCGACTTTGACTCAAGAATATTTGAATTTCATATCATATATGATTTTAAAACACAGCAAGTTTACTATATTATGCAACAAACGAAAAGTTATTCAGAGTATTCTACCAAAAATTATGAAGTTAATTGTTAAATTTGGCAGATTAATACTATTCGCAAATAACACAACTTTAAATAATAAAATGCCTTTAATCGTGATTATTTAGATTGTGTATGATATATGATATTGAATTACATTGAGTCTATTTTATTATGCAACTGACGGAACTTAATTTGGAGATTTCTACAAAAAGTTATAGAATTTATGGTAAAATATGACAGTTTTTTTGGCTAGGCGCGAACATGAGCACGAAAATTCAATTTTTGTGCTCCCAAAAGCAAGAAACCCAGCCCAAAAATTGAATTTCGTGCTTCCCTGAGCACGAAACACAACACGAAAATTGAATTTTCATGCTCATGTTCGTGCTTAGGCTAAAAAACAAGTATATTTTTACAATAAATTCTATAACTTTTTGTAAAAATCTCCAAATTCAGTTCCGTAAATTCCATAATAAACTAGACTCGATGCTCTTCACAACCATGTGTCACACAAGCTCTAATTAATTACCAATATAAACAGTTTTTTAGTTACATTTGTACTATCTGCGAATAGCTTTAGTCCACCATCTTTCACTATTAATTTTATAACTCTCTGTAGAAAATTTCAAATAACTTTTCGTCAGTTCTCTAATATACTAGACTCGATGGACTTCAAAACCATATATAATATTGAATCCAGGTCTTCTGGAATCGAAGTAGTTTATTAGTTAAAGATGGGCTACTCGCAGACACCATTAATCGGTAATCTTTCACCATTAATTTCATTACTTTTTGTAAAAAAAATCAAATTATTTTTCGTCAATTTCGTTGTGAAGATCACTGAGTCTAGTTTATTACGGAATTTATAGAACTTAATTTGGATAATTCTACAAAAAGTTATAGAATTTATGGTAAAATGTGGCAGTTTTTTTGCTCAGGCACGGACATGAGCATGAAAATTTAATTTTCGTACTTCCAGAAACACGAAATCCAGCATGAAAATTGAATTTTGTGATGTCTAGAAGCACGAAGATTTGTGTTATTTTCGTGTTGCCCAGAAGCACGAATATTTGTGTTATTTTCGTACTGACCAGAAGTTACGCGCACGAAATTTAAAGATATTTCGTGTTTAGTTTGAATTCGTGCTATTATATATATAAAAAAAATTGTAGTTTTTACATTACAGAAATTTTCGTGGTCTGATTCTCTCGAATTTGTTATATTTTCCGTTATCTTCCATTGTTTCTATAAATTTTCGAGATTGATTTTGAATTTGCAAAAAAGTGAGATCGATTATGAATTGAAAAAAATGCTGGAGAAGAAGACTAATTTTGTTATTTTATTTTTACTTTATTTTTATTGTAGTAAAATAATAATCAATTTAAAAGTAATTGATTTTGTCATTTAGTGGGTAGGTGTGTTTGTCACTTTTAAGGGTATTTTAGTCTTTTCAATTAGAATGGCTTATAAAACTCATACTCTTATAGGAGCGGTTACAAAACTCATATATTAAACTCAAAAGTATACTTTTGCTTATTCTCATTGATAAAAAGCCTTCAACCTATGAGAATGCAATGGGCCTAATAAACATGAACTTAGTGACTCAAATACTTGAAAGCCCAAAAATACAAACAAATGCAATAATCACAAATGCATCAATAAACCAACAGTTTATAAAACTTATATTGAGATAATTATTTTCATATGCAAATTTTAATTGGGCCAAAATTACTTACTTCATTATTAATATTTTTCGGTTGTTACAAAAGGACTGGGAGTGCCCATAGTATTGTTTGAGAAAGTTTGTATAGGTTGATTCTTATTATCTGCTTAGGCTTCGATCCTGTTAAAAAATTGAAGGGTAACACAATGATTTTCAACAAATTATATTGAACAGATTTTAGCAAGAGTAGAAACCTAAAGTTTAGTTTGTAATGTTGTAAAAGAACATGTAATCGAAATTTATAATTATTAATATATTTAAATCTTTTCATGAAAAAAATCATTTTCTTTAGAAAACATATCATCGTTGACTTCACAGTGTATTCTGGAACCATGACACCTTTCGAGGAGCGACTTGCGGTAGTACTTGTTTTTGCTTCTATTACAACATAAAGAAAATGGAGGATGAACAAATGTGCAATAGAAAATAAAATTTTGCACAAAATAACAAGGATTTTGTCAGTATCTATATAAATGATCTTTCCCCAGCATTCGGCTATAACAAGACTTCCCAAGTTTGATTCTTTCACATTGTCTCTATACAATAGTGAATCATAAATACTGAAAAATATGCAACCAGAAGATAGGCAAATCATTCGTAAATGACTTCAAACAATAAATGCAAACACAAGCTTCAAATTCCTACACTAGAGTAACACAGGCTTCAAATTCAAACACAACTCCCTTTTTTTAGAACATAACTTCTTCCGGTGTTTTCAAATCATCAACTTCAAATTCCTGCACAAATCACAAAAAACAACACTGAGAGTGTGCTTACAGATCATTTTGACTCGTTTTAATAATTACTAAAATCAATTTCAAGCAAGCATTTTGACTTGTTTTAATAATTACTAAAATCAATTTCAAGCAAGCAAAGGATAATTTATAGAAACAACTAAAAAATATATTAAATATTGTACTATAAATTTACAAGTTAAATAAAAATATCGTAATTAAATTTATTAATAGAGGTATAGAAATTAAAAAACAAGATTTTAATCTTAATTTTTACTTAAAATTGAGAGTAATTTTTACTTAAAATTGAGAGTATTTTTAATTTTCGGGTAAAATAATTTTCACAAATTTTATCAAATATTATTATAAATTTATCAATTAAATAAAAATATTTTAATTAAATACATTAATTAAATAGAGATACCACATTCCAAATCTACCGAGAAGGTCTACGGTCAAAATGAAATTTGGAAAAACAAAATTTCAAAAAATTTATTTGTTCATTCTTGTTTGTTCCTGGTAACTCACTATTTTATTGTTTGAACCAAATAAATAATCCAAATCTCCGAAGAACGGATTCCTAAGAGGCGGAGTACCACATTCCAAATCTGACTCAAGTCTGAAATCTGTCGGCTGCTATCTACCCCAAAGTTCAGGTAATTTTTTTTTAAAATTTTTTTTTTTTGCATTGCACGATTAATTCAGGTTTTTTGTTTTTGTTTTCTCTGTGTAGTTCTTTGTTAAGTACGATTATACGGCTCACGGCCGGCTCAGATTCTTAATGTTAATTACTTAAGATTACCGTGACTTCTTTTGGTGTCTTCAAATTCAAACACAACCTCCTTTTTTTAGAACACAAACAATTACCGTGACTTCTTTCGGTGTCTTTAAATCATCAACTTCAAATTCCTACACAAATCACAAAAAACTAATATTGAGAGTGTGCGTACAAATCATTTTGACTCGTTTTAATAACTACTAAAATCAATTTCAAGCAAGCAAAAAGGATAATTTCAAGCTAAAAAAATAGTCATCTTCCTCAATATCATTAGCTTGCTTATTAAAATTTATGATATCACAACTTCATATTTCCCAGCTTGTCCACTGAACCAACCAACTGAAAGGTCTTAGCCTCTTAGGCTAGACACTCAAACTCGACCGACTTAAGTACACATCAACCATTTCTAAAATTCCTCAAGTTTTGAAGATAACAAAGAATTTTTCATTACTCATTATTTGGAGCTAGTTTTGTAAAAAAGCACCGGTAGATTATATACATCATATTTTAAATTTGAAGTGACTCAATCTATTCCTCTCAAACATAATATCAAACATGTTTAACGCGACTAAGAATTTTCCCTAACAAAACTCGACTAAAAACAAGCCGACAAGATTTCGAGATTTTTTTTTTTTCATTTTCCTTCTTACCACTAGCGAGCATGACATTTACACTAAATCGTTCTTCCATCAAACAAAAATGTAGGCTTAAAAAATTTTCTTCAATCCGCTTACGCTTCTCCCCTCTTTGGTTAGAAAACAAATAATGAACTAGAATTGAAGAAATATATGAGAATCCCATTAAGGCTAATGGGAAGGGGAAGGATGTTGTAGTTGTGTAATTAAATTTTCGAGTGACTGAGATGACAATTCCGATTTCCGATTGCAGCTTTGCAGTGTATTAATTGTTGGAGGAAGAAAGCAGTTGACGACTTGGGGAGCTTTGCTTTGCACTTTTTTAAATGTTTGATACAAAATTATTTGTTGAAGTATTGAGACGAAATTTATTGAAGTGTTGGGCCGAAATTTATTTTAGCCCAAATTTTCATTAATTATTTTTTTCCAAGATTTTATATCCTCAATTTTTAATTTGCACAATTTATTTTTATTTAAACTACCTTCAATTTTAATTTGCACAATTTATTTTATTTAATCTATCATGATTTTTCACTAGTTTTTTTAGTGGGATAAAAGACGAGAGCCTATACCATGGGTAGGGGTCCATGTGGTCCCCGGCCCAAATACAAAAGAGTATTTCGGCCCAAAAAAAACCCGCTACACACGGACTCGGAATTCTCTTCTCTCTCTTCTCACACAAACACAGCATCCGCGCTACACACGAAGGACACAAAGAACTCCGGCGAAAAAATAATCCGGCAATCATCTCTCGCAACCAAACAAACGCTCTCTTCTCTCTGTTCTCAGATTTTGCAGATTCTGCGCACGGACTTCTACTTCACAGTCCGCGCAGGAACTTCGACCGCGACGACGAAACAAGCATCTCCCTACCACCGCGCCCCCGCAACTATCAATCATCAACCACTGCGCCACGCAACATCGCCGGAGCACCACCAGCAGAAGCAACCACAGACAGTCGCACAACAAAAACTATATTCGTACAAGGTAATTAGAAACCCTAATTTTTCCAATTTAAATTTGTACTCAATTCGCATGTTGAAATACCAATTTTGTTTTGTATAAATTTTTTACCTAGCTAGTTAATTGGAAATTCTTCATCTAAATTTCTACTTCCACATAGGTAAGTACAAATCATATTTTCCCCTCTGTTTAATCTCATCCATCTGATTTAGCATGTTGAAAATACAAAGCATGTTTTGTATGAATATTGTTTTAATGATTGTGTGGATAAAAAATAATATCGATGTAAATATTTACTAGATTCGAGAGTCCATTCGAGCGCTTTTTCCGGACAGAGAGTGCTTCACGCTTGTACGGCCGCTAAGTAGTGAGACCGATCTTCAACGACTCGATCAAATCGCGGTTGGATTTTTTTAAATTACGTATATATATAAGACTCACACACGTGAATTTATTCATTTTTTGGGTAATGATACCCCGTGCCATCCTCTTTATTATCACTGCTCCATGATGTTGTATTTTATATGCAGCTGGACAAATTAAGGCCAGAGTTCAGATCTGGTTTAGATTCTTTGACAAGATTCGTTTTCGAGGGAGGCGGACACTAATCTAGGGAGGTGAATGATTACGGCCACCTTCGGTGGCTCAAATTTTTTAATAAAGGGATAAAATAGGGGTCTTATATCGAAAGGTCTTGTATCTAAGTGACAACAATAATCGAGGTAGGCGAACAATAATCGAGGGAGACTAACACTAATCGAGGGAGGCGAACAATAATCGAAGTAGGCGAACAATAATCGAGGGAGGCGAACTATTTCCGAGGTCGGTGATCTAGAATCGTGGGCAGCGAACGATTAGGGCCGCCTCCGGCGGTTCTGGGGGTTAATAAAGTCCGATTTAGGGGGTTTTGTATCGAAATGTCTTGTATCGAAATGTCTTATATCGAAGCGGCGATTCAGTGTGGTATTATAGGATCTTAGACATTCAGTGTAAAAATAATATATTCAGTGTTGACATGTTCATTAATTCACATTTATAAGACTATTCTACTCCATGTTCTAATGAGTTCTACTCTATTTAAGGAATAAATTTCACTCTATTTTTGTGAATATTATACTACATTTATTAATGAATTTTACTGTATTTATTATTATATTTTACTCTGTTTGTAACTAAATTATTCTACATATAAAATACACAACATTTAGTACATGAATAAAAAAAAATATCGAACATAATCTCAACGAAATAAAAATTCTGTTGGACAATGAAAAAAAATAAAAATCAACAATAAAATTTCATCAACACAACGTCATCAACACTAAAAAAATCCAATTTCAACAACACAACATTTCCAAAAAGTAAAAAACAAATTAAGGGACAAGATCATATAACAATGTGGTCAATCTGGAACTTGTAACTTGTATTCGTAGAAACAACTTCTAATTCTTGATCTTCAGAATCAGGGTGCACAACGTAACTACCCTCGTCATCCTAAAAAAAACACAGCAGAAATATATTAATAAAATAGTAGAACTCAGTATAAAACAGAGTAAAAACACAAATTCCCACCGTTCTTGTTTTGAGTCTTTGAGATTTAATACTTCTTCCTCGCCATCAGTATATAATACTGTACTTATTTAAAATACAAACTCACATTCAAACAAAAGGAGTTTTAAAAGGGAAATGATGTATGCCAACTCATGTTTTATACACCAACCCAAAGTTACATTTCCTCCCAATGATCCCAAAAATCGATTATACATCGATCCTCACACAATTTAATCTAAGAGAACTCATAGTAAATTGAAAAGTCCAAAGTTACATTTCCTCCAACATGATCAGATCTTAAGAAAAAAAACACACTAAAAAATCTATACGAAACTATTCAATCAAACAAAACTCACCAAAAAAGAGTTAGTATAATTGCACATCAACTAACAGAGAACAAATCTGAACATACCCATGGTATCAATTTTCCGTCGGAGAAGCGGTCCTGATCTGATCTCTAAGATTTACTGGCGGGGCATAAGGCGATCGATGTCCACGCTACCCTGAAAAACAGTATCCTTTAACCACGTCGACCCTAATGGCTTCCCCGTGCAGACAAAGTCCAATGAACTCGAACAAAACCTCGACCCTCGATGAACAAAAGTAACCTTTTTGTGTGGAAAATCAACTGCAATCTCGGAGGGCTAGCTCGACTTCGTTGGGCTGTCCATCGACGATGAGGATTGAATAAACAGACATTATCTCTTCATTTTCTACAATATGGATAGAAATATTGAATCAGTCGAAAGTGTACAACAACGCTACCTGATCGGTATTCTTTCAGCCTCTCGGACCTAGTTTTCGGGAACGAGCCGTTGTGACCGGTGTCGATGACAAGATAGTTGTAACTCAGCTGCAGCCCGTTCGCCATCAACACTTGGGAATTGGGGATAGTTATGGCCTCTAATATAACCAGAATAATTCTGAAACGCACAATTATAGAAACGAAATTGGAATTTAAATTTTGAAAACGCACAAATTGCATTTCCGAATCAATCGAACCCTAATTATGCAATTGAACACTAATTATGAGAGAATAGCACAATTACCTACCAACAAGGTCGAATTAGGGTTCATCAGGTATTGCACCGTCGGATTATGATGCAGCGCAAATCAAAACCCTAGGAGAGCTTCCAGCAGCGAGCTCCTACCATCGGACTAGCCGCCGAGAGTGACGATTTTTGGAATCCGTAATTTCTCACTTGAATGCCACCGCGCCACCGCAGCGGCCTGAAGTCGGTTGCAGGCGTCCGTGAGTTGGCGATGTTGATTTCTTGAAGCGGATTTTTTGGTGGAGAAGCTTTCGTCGGAGTATTAGGATATTAAGGAACGTCGCCGCCGCGGGTCTCGAAAAAAAACTAGAAGAGGAGAAAAGAGGAGAAAGAGAAAAGGGGAGAAAAAAAAAAAGAAGAAAAAAAAAGGGAAAAAAAAAAGGGACGTTTATATAATAAAAGAGGGGATCATGTAGAATAGAATGGGTTAGGGGTCCAAGTAATAATTTACCACAAAAGACTTGATTTATAAAAGACTTGAATATAATTTGATATGAACAAAAATTACCTTTCGATCTTTTATAAGAAAAGGCGGTCGAAAAAAAAAAGAATCACCAAGCTTTTAGCCTCTTTGAAACTCAAAATTTTTGTATTTATTTATTTTTTACATCTTTAAACAAATCAACAGAGCATAGTATTGTAGATATTTTAATATACACATCTCCGTTGATTTGTTTAAGTGATATAAAAAAAATATATAACAATTTCTAGTTTTAAACAGGCTACAAGCTTGGGGATTTTTTTTTTTACCGCCTTTGTTTTTATAAAAGATCGAAAGATTATTTTTGTTTATATCAAATTATATTCAAGCCCTCTATAGATCAAGTCTTTTATCCCACTACAAAAAAACAGTGAATCCCTACGACTATTTTCGTAGGGAAGTTCATCCCGGTGCTTTAGTAATTAGTAGCCACATGGTACCCTCCGTGCATACGAGATAACTCATTATAAGTTTCCTCCATTCCTCAATGCAAGACTTTCAAATTTTTCAATCAATCGTGTATTTTTAAATTTTTATTATAAAATAGGTTAAATAAATTTTCACCCTTTCTATTAAATATTCTACTATAAATTTATCTTAAATAAAAAAATCTTAATTGAATTTATTAATATAAGTATAGAAACAACTAAAAAACATATTAAATATTGTACAATAAATTTATAAGTTAAATAAAAATATCTTAATTAAATTTATTAATAGAGTTATAGAAATTAAAGAACCGTTTGAAATCTTAGTCTTTACTTAAAATTGAGATAAAAAAATATTAATTGAATTTATTAATAGAAGTATAGAAACAATTAAAAAACATATTTAATATTGTACTATAAATATATAATTTAAATAAAAATATCTTAATTAAATTTATTAGTTGAAGTATAGAAATTAAAGAACAAGATTTTAATCTTAGTCTTTACGTAAAATTGAGAGTTTTTTTTAATTTTCATGTGAAATAATTTTCACAATTTTTAACAAATATTATTATAAATTTATCAATTAAATAAAAATATTTCAATTAAATACATTAATTAAATAGAGATACCACATTCCAAATCTACCGAGAAGGTCTAAAGTAAAAATGAAAATTGGAATGACAAAATTTCATAACATTCATTTGTTCATTCTTGTTTATAGCTGGTAACTCACTGTTTTATTGTTTGAACCAAATAAATAAACCAAATCTCCCAAGAACGGATTCCTAAGAGGTGGAGTACCACATTCCAAATCTGACTCAAATCTGAAATCTGTCGGCTGCTATCTACCACAAAGTCTAGGTGTTTAATTGTTTTTGAGATGCACGATTAATTCGGGTTTTTTGTTTTTGTTTTCTATGTGTAGTTCTTTGACTCAATCTTTCGTTTTCGGAAAAACCCTCAATGTTCTCTTCACGAACTTGAGTCCTTATCTTCAACAGGAAACATCATTCTCTCGCGCTTCCTTAATTCTTTTGCATAGGGTAAGAAGAATCGTCAACGCAGATAATATTGCTTCTGTACCACGAGGTTGGGAAATCACTTCGATTTTCATATTCTTGAACTCTATTTGAAGTTGATCTTGATTCGTCAACATAATGGCTATATGCCCTGTTGTATTTCGGCTTAAGGACGAAATTAGCCTTTTCAGGTTGATAAAGAATTGGCATTCATAATTCATAACGAGTTCCAACCATTTTCCCCGACGCGTATCAAACTCGTTATGCGAGAAAATATACTCCATCTCTTATGATACCAATAATGTATCAAAATCTTCAATGCACAGATTACCTCAGTTGGCTCTGAGTCGCGTGTAGGATTATTCACTTCGTGTATTTTTAGTTGTCGGGAAGCATATGTTATCACTTCCTCATGCTGCATCCACAAACAACCGACCCTTTGGTTGGGGGAATCTATATAGACCATGAAACCGACTATACCTTTTAAAATGGTCAGAAGTGGAGTTGTAGTCTACTTCCTCTCGAGTTGCTGAACAAACTTTCCTCTTCAACTATGTCATCGATTGTGCTATCTTTGAAACACTTTAAATGAATCTTCGATAGCAACCCGCAGAATTCAAGAAGTTAAGTATCTCTTTAACATTCTTAGGTGAAAAATTGATTGGACTCTTCAATCTTAGAAGGATCAACTTTAATTCAACGAGTTGTGACAACTTGTCCAAGAAATAACACGTGAATTAGGTAAAACTCACACCTTGAGATTTTTTTTTTCCATAGACTTCTCTATGCTAAATGTCTCCAATGAGAACCTCAAATGTTCCTTGAGTTTAGTATCGTGTTTCCAGTAGAACAATAGTTCATCAATGAACATGATCACATCCTGACCGAGTTCAGAAAGTTCGACTTTGAGATATCTAACTCCCTCCTGGTGATATCCCGATCTTAAGTCAATCTTGGAGAACACACCTGCCCCTTTTAATTGATCACAAACATCGTCAATTTTGGGGTAGTGGATACTTGTTCTTAATTGTGCGCTGATTCAACTCTCTGTAATTGGTGCACCTCCTTCAATATCATTACCATTATCTCTTGGCATGATACTATTACGATCATCTAATGAACAGTCAAATTCTATTATGACACCGAAGCACTTCATTTTAATATGTAGTTCTATCATGATAATCGTGCCATAGTTTCGCTACTACGCTCTTAAATAGGTGATTAGTCTCATTCATTTCATTTTAATTGGGGCTTTACTAATCTCCAAAGTGTCACTTACTACATCACGTGTGCATCACTTGCTTGAGTAACATACTTATTAGATACGAAATCTAAAGTCCAACGCAACACCATAGTTCAACAACTTAGTTCTACATCAAGTCTTCAACATCACTGTAGGTTAACTACAATATTTATATCATTCTTCTTAATCATATTAAGTTCTTAAGGCCACAACTAACTTAATATTCACATACATATAATTATTTAATAACTTGGAAATATATCCATCATGGAAATAACTTTTTTTTTTCAAAAATTTTATGCAGCATATTTTGCAATAAATTGCGCACATCTTGACATAATAATCATGAACTTGAATTTTAACATGAACTTGAACTTGGACTTAAATATAGTGCGCAATTTAAGCAACATAAAATTTTAACTTGAAAACTTTGACATGCAATGCACATGAAAAATCATAAATTTGAAAACCATGAACTTGAGTATGCATCTTACTTGAAAATCATGAACATGACGTGCAATTTACATGGAAAATAATGAGACTAGACATGCATCCTAATTGAAAAACATGAACTTGATATGCATTGTACTTGAAACTCATGAATGTAATATGCATGCGACCTCAACATCATGAAACTAGACATGCGACTTAAATGAAACATCATGATTGTAGAATGCACTTACTTACGAAGTCGGCACGAGCGGCGGAGGAGGACGATAGTAACTAATTTAAAAAAAAATAAATTATTTTTGGTCCGTAAAGAGAACCGTAATGCTCTGATACCAAGTTGTAACATCCTATTTTTCATAAAATAGACTAAAGAGAAGTTTTTCTTATTTTTCAAATTAATTGAAGCATTTAATATAACAAAATATCCAAAAACGCTTTTAACACAAAATACTCATTAGTTAAAAATAAATCCTCAATAGTCAAATTTAAATAAAATACTAATGTGCATAGTTTCAAAAGCGGAAAGCATAAAAAGGAAAAATAATGTCTTTAAAATAGTTGTTGCTACTACTATCGACGCCACATCCCCGTCTCGCTCCGATTTCGCTTAACCTGAAAAGTTGGGTTTTTAAAAGGGGTGAGTTATCAACAACTCAGTAGGGAGACAGTTCATCTAATATACAATACGATATTCACCGGACAATCCATAACATAGACCATTGACCCTGTGGGATGACCCAAAGATAATTAAATCTCGGCGCCTTGAATGACGCGCCTGGCCGTAACATGAGGTACTGTGGGACGACCCAAAGGTATTACTACCTCGGCACCTTAAATGATGCACCGGACCTAAACACAATCATGCGGTACTGTAGGACGACCCAAAGGTATTACTACCTCGGCACCTTAAATGATGCGCCTGACCAAACATAATCATGCGTCGCGCGACTAATATGTGCACATAACATAAATAGATCATCCATCATAAACCATCACAGAGCTAGTACACATACGATATATTAAATGAACTGTAAAGGAAAAGGTTTTAGTAATCCCTACCTTGACAATGCAGAACTTGACTTGACGAAAAAGATGCGTGAATGAATGCCCATGCAATTCTAATCCTCGAAATCCATAAATCCTAGTAATAATATTAATATGAAATTAATATATGTATAAATATGTGTGTGTATCTACTGTATAAGTAATAAGCTAATATTTATTAATCTTTTAATAAAAGAAATTAGGATTTCCATAATAAAAGAGTGGGCTTAGGATTTAATTAATTTAGTTGTATACAAGAATTGAGTGAATATGTTAAAGAGAGATGAGCTGAAGGAAATTGAAATTCGGCCGAGACATTTATTTGAGTTTGGCCAGTAATTAAATTGGGCCAAGATAATTAGTGTATGAAATGAGGACGACCCATTTCTTTTCCCAAATTACAAACGAGAAACCTAAATCTAAAACAAACAGTATTATTCTTCTTCAATCCAATGTGCAGGGAGAAGGAAGGAACAGATAGGGAGAGAGCTTACATAGTAGAGACCAAACAACAACGGGGTCAGGACCGAGGTCTCGACGAACACATCAGGAACGAGAATAGGAGGATTCAGAAGCCTTGACGTCCACGGGCTCATAGATCGGCTGTGACGATCTGGCTCACGATAGGATGCGAAGACGATTCGATCTCGGTGGTTTGGCGTGCAGCAGCTCGTCAAGGGTTCAAGGGCAGTCTCGATTGGTAGTACTTCACTTTGCGGGTCCTACGACTCACTTATTCCTTGGATTCCCACACCTGCTCCATCTTTTACAGCGAATCACGACGGTAGTGGCCGGGGAGAGGTTTGCCGGCAACAGAGAGTCGGGCTCGGTAAACGTATGAATTGTGGTTTGTGTTTGAGGAGGTTCGGATACGAACTAAAACTAGGGGCTAATCGACCGAGCTTGGTGATATGCATATATATAAATATTTGTTAAACAGACAACTGGTTTGCTGTTAGTTGTATGTGAAAATAAGGGTGAACGAAGGGACGATGATGAAATTGGAGCAGCGGTCTAATACTTATAGATGATAGATGCACGCACGCACTAGGGTTTTGGTAGGCAGACGGATTATTCAATAGGATTTTTGGAAGTGGGCTTAAGGGCTTAACATGTTCTACTAGATTCTAATTATTCAAAATACTGTATAGCACTAATAATAATAATAATAATAATAATAATAATAATAATAATAATAATAATAATAATAATAATAATAATAATAATAATTAGTAAGTAGTGTTCGTAATATTATTTTAATTTGAGGATCTCTACATGACTTAAATACTAAATAAAATTAATCGTGAATCTAAATGCAAAATGTGACTCAATATGTAAATTAATATGAACTTCAAATAATTCAAATTCATGCATAGTATAATTATTTCATATGGTTAATTAATTGGGCCCCAAATTACTTAATTTATTTGTTTAAATTTTGCGGTTGTTACAAGGTCTAAGGTCAAAATGAAATTTGGAAAGACAAAATTTCATAATTTTCATTTGTTCATTCTTGTTTTGGTGATAACTCACTGTTTTATTGTTTGAACAAAATAAATAATCCAAATCTCCGAAGAACGGATTTCTAAGAGGCGGAGTACCACATTCCAAATCTCACTCAAATCTGAAATCTGTCGGCTGCTATCTACCCCAAAGTCCCGATGTTTTTTTTTTTGCAATGCACGATTAATTCGGGTTTTTTGTTTTTGTTTTCTCTGTGTAGTTCTTTGTTAAGTACGATTATACGGCTCACGGTCGGCTCACATTCTTAACGTTAATTACTTAAGATTACTGTGACTTCTTCCGTGTCTTCAAATTCAAACACAATCCCCTTTTTTTAGAACACAAACAAATACCGTGACTTCTTCGAGTGTCTTCAAATCATCAACTTCAAATTCCTACACAAATCACAAAAAAGAACACTGAGAGTGTGCATACAGATCATTTTGATTCATTTTAATAATTACTAAAATCAATTTCAAGCAAGCAAAGAATAATTTCAAGCTAAAAATGCAGGCATCTTCCTCAATATCATTAGCTTGCTTATTAAAGTTTATGATATCACAAACTTTATATCTCCCAGGTCGTCCACTTAACCAACCAACTGAAAGGTCTTAGCCTCTTAGGTAAACAAATCTAGACACTCAAACTCGACCTGCTTAAGTATACATCAACCATTTCTAAAATTCTTCAAGTCTTGAAGATAACAAAGAATTTTTTATTACTCATTATTTGGAGCTTGTTTTGCAAAAAAACACTGATGGATTATATACATCATATTTCAAATTTGCAGTGACCTAATCTAGTCCTCTCAAACATAATATCAAACATGTTTAACGCGACTAAGAATTTTTCCTAACAAAACTTGACTAAAAACAAGCCGACAAGATTTCAAGATTTTTTTTTTTCATTTTCTTTCTAACCGCTCACGAGCATGACATTTACACTAAATCGTTTATTCAATCAAACAAAAATTGGAGACTTACAAAATTTTCTTCAATCCGCTTGCGCTTCGCCCCCCTTTTGTTAGAAAACAAATAATGAATAAGAAATGAAGAAATATATGAAAATCCCATTAAGCCTAATGGGAAAGGGAAGACAGTTGTAGTTGTGTAATTAAATCTTCGATTGACTGAGATGACAGTTCCGATTTCCGATTACAGCCTTGCAGTGTATTAATTGTTGGAGGAAGAAATCAGTTGGCGACTTGGAGAGCTTTGTTCTGCACTTTTTTTAAATGTTTGATACATAATTATTTGTTGAAGTATTGAGCCGAAATTTAGTTTAGCCCAAATTTTCATTAATTATTTTTTTCCATGATTTTGAATCCTCAATTTTTAATTTGCGCAATTTATTTTTATTTAAACTACCTTATATTTTAATTTGCACATTTTTTTTATTTAATCTATCAAGCTTTTTGTGAATGTTTGTTTTGGCTACAACTTTGTGTTTTCTCGTTGTTCTATTTTGCAGGTTTAAGTCTCGAGGATGATACCTCGAATGATTGGACGCTTAAAGTTGAAACCATTGATGAAAGGATGCGCGAGGCGCATTGCGTCGAGCGGATGGACAAGGCGCGGGGCGCCTTGATGGAAGCTGATGAAGATATGTGTTAGGCGCATTGGAGTGATCCATCAGGCGCCTTGCCCACACCTTAGAGATCCATGCACGGGGAGCGTTGTGTACAACATCAGACGCATTTGACCAATCCTTGAAGATCCACGCGCGGGGCGCATTGCGTACTACGTCAGACGCATTTGGCCAACCCTTGAAGATCGATGCGCTTGGTGTATTGAAATCATGCATCAGGCGCCTAACTCCATTCATGAGATGCAAGCGCTTGGATGCATCGAACGAACACGCATCAGGCGGATGAGCATCAGGCGCCTAGCTCATCCCTCGAAGATACACACGTGAGGCGCCTGGAGTGTTGTATCAGGCGCACTGCCCCCTTCTCTCGAAGAAGCATGCGCGTGGCGCCTTTGCTGTACATCAGACGCATGCCATGCGCTTGATGGATCAGGCGCCTGAAATGAAGTCGCGCTATTTCAACAATCATCAAATGCTATGAAGATGACGACACGCCCAAACTTCAACACTTGGAATATTTTCATGTTAAATTGAAGGTGAAGCGTAGACGAGCTTTGGAGCTGTGCATCCGTTGAAGCGCGCCCAGATTCAAGATTCGAAGATTCGAAGATTCGAAGTTTCAAGGTTCGAAGATTCAAGATTCGAAGATGGTTCTGGAAGTGTGACGTCAAGAATTTCCGTTTGACGTCAGCCGAACGTGTAACCAATGAGGATCACTTTCCTCCGGCGTTCTCACGTGCGGCACTCCTATAAATACCCTCGTTCCCGATTTGGAAAATCACTTCTCACACCCTCACTTTTGAAATCGAGTTTTTACTTAGAGTATTTTAGGAGTTTTAGGATTGTCGCTTGTTGCGCATTCCGTGAGAGAGTTTTCGTGTAGTTTGTTTTCGCTGAGCGCCATGTATTAGAGTTATGAGATTTAGCTCTAGGTGTTAAGCGGTGGATCCTTGGAGTGCTAGAGTGCTGCGTCACTTGGTCTGCATCCTTTGATCATTTTATCTACCGTTCTCTCCTTGTAATAGTTTTGTTTGATTCCAAATGAAATGAAACTTATTACATATATCTTGTCTCCTATCTACTTGCTATTCAAGATTACAAGATTGTGAATTTGAACACTTTCCTCTGAGAGGTTGATTCTCTAAGAGACTTGGTTCTTCCTCAGAGTGTGTTGCACCAGGCGCCCAGGAACGTGAAACTCAGCGCACTTCTCTTAGGCGCCAAGTACTGATTCTCGCGCCTCCTCTAGGCGCCTGAATCTTAGGCGCCCAGTATTGAGTAAGCGCTGAGTGGTTCGACTCTTCGAAGGTTTTACGCCTTTTTACACCGACTTCGCGAAAAGTTGGTATCTTACGTCGAAGACGTAATTTCAATTGGTATCAGAGCGGGACGTCATACGTATACGACGTGATCCGTTACTTGACTTCATATTTTCCGCTGAAATGGAGTCTCAAATGTTTGTTCAAAAACCGATAATGCTTACTCATCAGAACTACTCTAACTGGAAAGCTAAAGTTTCAGCTAGGATTAAGGGCTTTGACTCTAGATCTTGGATGGCAGTGTTAGAAGGATGGGAACGCCCATATACTGAAGACGCAGATGGCGTGAGAACTCCGAAACCAGAACGTAGTTGGACAAGAGAGGAGCATGACTTGTCTACGGCTAACAGCAAAGCTCTTCTAATTATCTGTGAATGGCTGGATCTCAGTATGTATCAGTTGGTCAAAAATTGCACATCTGCCAGAGATGCTTGGGAGACTCTTCAAAGAACGTGTGAGGGAAGTCATGCAGTTAAGCGATCCAAAATCCGAACTATCACTGCTCAATTCCATCAACTCAGGATGAGAGAAGATGAAGACATAAACGATTACTTGGACAAGATCATGAGATATGTCAATGAAGCATTTGAACTGGGAGAAATCTTTCCTGCTCCCATGATTTATGAGAAGGTTCTATCTAGTGTGAGCACTAGATTCGAAAGCAAGGTGCTAACTATTGAAGCACGCAACGATGAGAACCAAAACTGGGATTATGCTGACTTGATGGCTGATTTGAGAAATTATGACTTGACTCTCAAAGTTCGAAGTAACCCAGATATGTCACTTGTCTACGAACCGATGACTGCTCTCAAGATTTCTGAGAAAGGGAAGAGCTCAAGGAGTATGAGAGCTAAGAATTCGAATTCTCAAACTGAGAAATCCGAAAGTAGCTTCACTGCCGATTTGAATGAGTCTGATGATGAGGAAGCAGAGGATATTGAGAGATTGATGAACTCCAACAATCCCGACAAACTTGCTATATTGACTGACATAGTCACTTACCTTGTGAAACAAGATTTCAAGAGAAAGAACCGTGCTAGAAATTTTCGAAGATTTCAGAAAAACTCCAACTCTTTTCAGAATACCCCAGACAACAAGAATCAAGCTTCGTTCTCTGGAAACAAATTCAAGGGCACTAAACTTTCTCCATATTCTTCTTCCAGCAAAGATGTCTCGAAATTGCAATGTTTTGAATGCAAAGGATATGGACACATTAAGAACGAATGTCCAAATTTACATCGCAAAAAGAAGTTACCTGTGAGCTATGTGGTGATCGACGACGAGAATGTGATCTCCGAGAATGATGAGTCTGAGGATGAAAGCTCAGAAGAAAATGAGGACAACGCTCTTGTTGTCACTTTTGATGAGGAGTTTGAACTCGATGATTTCTTGAAAGATACGGCAACTGCCGAAAATATTTTTTGTATGGCCTCAAAGAACAAAGAATTATGTGATGAAGGGATCTTCTCAGATTGTGAATCGGAGGCTGAATCTGAATTAGAGGAGACAACTCACGTAGTGGTTGAAGAGAAAGTAGAATCTTCTGAAATGCATGTCTTGAAGAAGAGTTTCTTAAATCTCCAAAAATTACATGAAGAATCTATCATCGAGAACGGAGCGCTTGATATCTCTCTAAAATTCTTGGAAGAATCTGTAAACGAATTCTCTGAGGAAAAACGAAAATTCTCTGAAGAAGCTGTCAAGCTGTGTAACCTGCTTGAGGTATCAAAGTCTGAAAATCTAAAGTTAAAAAATTCTCTAAAAATTCTGAGGGTCAAATTTGATGATCTCTTCGAAGAAAAACACAAGTACTTCAAGGAAGTGATTGAGCTAAGAGAAGCTGTCGAGAAAGCGAGTTATGAAAACTCGAAACTTAAAGTTTCTCTAAAAAGGGAAACTTCTGAAGTTAAGAAGCTCCAAACTCTCTTCAAGAACTCAGATGCTGAAAACGATGAGCTAAAATCCTTGTTGATAAAAACTCAAACTGATCTTGCTATGAGTGACAAAGAGTGTTACGTTCTGAAAGAGAAACTTCAAATGACTGATGAACTTTTGAGGAAAATGAATACGAATTCTTCGGTGTTTGACAACGCCGCCTCCTACATGAATCCCAAGCGTTACGGACTTGGCTTTCAAAAGGTGTTTGAATCCATATATGCTACTCCTGAAAAGAAGGAAGTAATGTTCATCAAAGCCTCTGATAATCCTCAAGAGGTGGCAGAGAAAGAAATCTTGAGTGAATTTGAACTGTCTAAGAGAAAGGAGATTGCTGAAGGGAAAAAGGTGGTGACGTCGTCTGATGTTGATCCTCAAAAGTCGAACTCGACAAATAGCTCAAAATCTCAGACTTACCAATTTCCTAAGTTTATTGTGAAACATCCTCGAGGGATCCTACCATATGAAGCAACTCTTCTGAAGAAGCTGAGCAAAACCAAGATCTTGAATTCTGATGAAAAATCTTCTCACTCAAAATCTGTCAGGAGTGGAGCTCCTGTAAGACAAGGATCTCGAAGAGAAAGAAAGTATGTGTGCCACTACTGCAACCAACCTGGACACATTAGACCGTTTTGCTACAGACTGAAGAATGATGTGAATCGTGGACTTGTGACCGAGAAAAACAAGAATGGCTCAGCTAAGAAAGTCAAGAAGGTGGATCCTATTCAAGCCTTCAAAGAAAATTTCTCAAGACAAAAGTCTCAAAGAAAATCTCTTAGAGAAACATTCTCAGAGAAAAACTCCTTACCTCTGAGAGATCCGAAAAACGCTAAATCTTTGAATTTGAGAAATTCTCAGAATTTCGATGTTAAGAAGAAATGGGCTGTGAAACAAAAGAGTGAAGCCAAACTCGATTCCACTCTCACAAATGGTTGGAAACCAAGAGAACTCATCTTCTGCAATGTTGCTCTGAATGCCTCTGAGAAAGGATCCAAAGGTATTTGGTATTTTGATAGCGGATGTTCCCGACACATGACTGGAACGAAGAAATTCTTGAAGGAATACGAGCCTATGACAGGCGCCCCCGTGGTGTTTGGAGGGGGAGCAAAAGGCATCGTAATGGGTAAAGGAACTCTACACATCAAAGGATTACCTCCGATCAAGAATGTTGTCCATGTCAAAGGTCTTGTTGCAAACTTGATAAGTATCAGCCAGCTGTGTGATGAGGGGCTGAATGTTAGTTTCGACAATGATTCTTGCAAAGTTTACAACAATGAAGGAAAGTGCATAATGGAAGGTCCAAGAGCCAAAAATAATTGTTATACAACGGAATATAGTTGTTTCTCAGTAACCGTCTCTGATGAAGTTGATCTTTGGCATCAACGTCTTGGCCACACAAGCTCGAGAAACTTGAGTAAACTTGCCAAGGGGGAGATAGTTCGAGGAATCTCTCAAATCCCCAAGATTGAGAAACGAGTTTGTGGGAACTGCCAAAAAGGAAAACTCACGAGATCTTCACATCCACCTCTCCCAAGTCTGATGAGCACTTCTGCTCCTTTTGAACTTCTTCACATGGATCTGATGGGTCCTATGGAAGTGAAGAGTATAGCAAAGAAAGAATATGTACTCGTGGTGGTTGATGATTTTTCTCGATATACTTGGACGAGATTTCTAGCCTCTAAAGATGAAACTTTCAATGCCTTCAAGGGCATTGTAAAATGGATTCGCACGAATCATGAAGCTAAGGTTAAGAGGATCAGGAGTGATCATGGCACCGAATTTGAAAACTCTAGCTTCAATGAGTTTTGCCTTCTCAAAGGAATCCATCATGAATACTCAGCTCCCAAAATGCCCCAACAAAATGGGATAGCTGAAAGAAAGAATCGTACTCTCCAAGAAATGGCTCGAGTTATGCTAATCTCTAAAAATCTTGCGAGATCGTTTTGGGCAGAAGCTGTATCCACTGCTGGATATATCTTGAATCGAATAAGTATAAGATCTGGAACTACGGCAACTGCCTATGAACTTATTAATGGAAAGAAGCCATCTGTTGGACACTTCAGAATCTTTGGATGCACTTGTTATATCTTGAAGGATCGGGATCCTCTGAAGAAGTTTGAGGAAAAAGCCGATCGAGGAATTTTTGTGGGTTATAGTCAAAATAGTCATGCTTATAGAGCTTATAATATTCGAACAAGGAAAGTGATGGAAACCGTGAATATCAACTTCGATGAACAAGACTATCTCGGAAAACAAGAAGAAGAAGATTGGGTTAAGGAAGGAATCTTGGAATTTCAAACTTTTGGAAATTCTCTTAATAATGAAACCTCAGAAACCTCAACTCCAAATACTTGCCATGAAGAAGGAGAACCCAGCAACTCACATAATGATTCTTCCTCTGAGGATGAAGAAGTTACACCTGTTGAAAATCCAGCAGATGCTCCAAGAGAAGCTCCTGGATACATTCAGAAACGACATCCTCAAACACAAATGATTGGAAATCTAAATGAGCGAACTACTCGCTCCAAGAAAACGTCAAATCCTCAAGATGAACTTTACAATATTTGTACCTCTGCTATTTGCCATGAAATCGGCATTTCTTGTTTTCTCTCTGAGAATGAGCCGAAAAACTACAAGGAAGCTATGAAAGATGATTTTTGGATCATGGCTATGCAGGAGGAGTTGAATGAATTCACAAGGAATAATGTGTGGTCCTTAGTTCCTCGAACTTCAAACATAAATGTTGTTGGAACTAAATGGATCTTCAAAAACAAGACTGATGAGTATAACCTAGGGCTGGAAACGAACCGAGCAGCTCGCGAGCGCTCGCGAGCTGCTCGAGTCAACGCTCGACTCGAGTTCGGTCAAACTCGAGCTCGAGTCGAGCTCGAGCCGAGCATTATCTTAAACGAGCCGAGCTCGAGCTTCAATCCTAAACAATCGAGCGGCTCGCGAGCCGCTCGAATATATAAAATTTTAATTAAATATTCTTAATATGTGTATATATATCGAGTCGAGTCGAGCTTTTCGAGCGATTCGAGGTCGAGTCGAACTCGAGCAATACGAGTCGAGTCACTCAAATGAGATGGAGTTGAACTAATTGAGCGAGCAAAGTCGAGCGGCTCGATCGAGCCGAGCTCGAGCTGCTCGATCGAGTCGAGCTCGAGCATGAAAAAAATTCGCGAGCCGAGCTCGAGCACCCTCCCGAGCAGCTCGTCGAGCTCGAGCTCGAGCTCGAGCCTGCAATTTTTTTTACCGAGCCGGCTCGATAAGCTCAAAGCTCGACTCGGCTCGACTCGTTTCCAGCCCTAGTATAACCAAGTGGTGAGAAACAAAGCTCGCCTTGTTGCTCAAGGATATGCCCAAGTCGAAGGCATTGATTTTGATGAAACCTTTGCTCCTGTAGCTCGAATTGAATCCATAAGGCTCTTAATTGCGATAGCATGCCATCTTGGCATCAAACTTCGACAAATGGATGTCAAAGCTGCCTTCTTAAATGGAGTATTGGAGGAAGAAGTGTTTGTCGCCCAGCCTAAAGGGTTCGAAGATCCTTCTAAGCCGAATCGTGTCTACAAGCTTCATAAAGCTCTTTATGGATTAAAGCAAGCCCCACGTGCTTGGTATGGATGTCTAACGGAATATCTCTTGAAGTTTGGTTTTCTGCGAGGCTCCGTCGACAAGACTCTCTTCATCAAACGAGAGGGCAAACATATGATTGTTGCCCAAATTTATGTTGACGACATTGTTTTTGGAGCTACTTGCTCTAAGCTTGTGAAAGCCTTCACAGAATCCATGTCTTCCACCTTTCAAATGAGTCTTCAAGGAGAATTGCATCAATTCCTTGGACTTCAAATCTCGCAGCGACCTGATGGGATCTTCGTCTCTCAAAGCAAATATGCGAAAAATATGGTCGAGAAATTTGAGATGCATCTTGCTAAGCCTTCCAAGACTCCTATGGCAACCACTGAACGCCTATCTAAGTCAACTACGAGTCGGAGCGTTGATCAAACTCTTTACCGTTCCATGATTGGAAGCTTACTCTATCTAACTGCTACTCGTCCTGACATAATGTTTAATGTTTGCATGTGTGCTAGGTACCAAGCGGATCCAAAGGAAGATCATCTTCGAGCCGTTAAGCGGATTCTCCGATACATTTCCGGGACTTCGGATCTAGGCATCTGGTATACGGGCGACACCTCCTCAAATCTTGTCGGATTCTCTGACGCTGATTGGGAAAGTGACACGGATGAGAGAAAGAGCACTTCGGGATGTTGTTGCTTTCTTGGAAATAACATCGTCTCTTGGCATAGCCGCAAACAAAATTGTATCGCACTCTCAACGGCGGAATCTGAGTATGTCGCTGCCGGGAGTTGCTGCACTCAATTACTTTGGCTCAAGCAAATGTTGGATGACTATCTCGCCGAGAGTGCTCCCTTGGTGCTGTTTTGTGATAATCAGAGTGCTATCAAAATCAGCGAAAATCCTGTCCAGCATTCTCGAACTAAACACATCGACATTCGACATCATTTCATTAGAGATTTGGTTGATCGTGATATAGTCAGTCTACAGCATATTTCAACAGAAAAACAGCTCGCTGACATCTTTACCAAACCTCTTGACTTTGAGAGATTTCAAACTCTAAGAAATTCTCTCTGCATGTGTTCTCTTTAAGAGTTCACGAAATGTTTTGAAGTCTGAAAGATTATTTTCTTTACTTCTGAATATGCACTCGGAATCGTCGTGGACTAGTCTAATTAGTTGAACATGGATTCGAGGCCGCTTTAGTCTTCAGACCCAAGAGTATTCATTCCTCTGAGTGCAGACATGTGAACATGGCTTATAACTCCTCGCTTCATTTGCATAGATCCATAAAGCCAAGTACCGGAGGACGCCGGTTACCCCGGCTCCCCTCTTCGAAAGGTTGTACATGGACGCTGAACCTTAAGACACTCTCCCATCACACTTTGGAGGACGCAAGTGAACCTTGCTCCCCTCTAACTGCTGTAATGAGTGTCTGTTGCATTTCATTTAAGCTAAACTCGTCTGGAGGACGCCGGTTCCCCCGGCTCCCCTCTGATTGAAGTAATGCTAGTTCCTGATTGGAGTGCCTTAAGTGTTCACCTTGCACTTACGAATTAAAATCTCTTGTGCGGTGCTAACTCATCAAATATGTTTCGACGAAACACGGCATGAATTCTTGTGATTGTGACGAAGGACAAGTTAAATGTCTATCAATATACTTCGGTCCGTTTCACCGGTTTTTAATATGAGAGATTTTTCCTTATACCTCAAAGTTGCTATCACCTCGGGTGAAATTTTTGGTTTTTGGAAAGTGATAAAATGTGGACTCTTTTCTGGGAAAATATTTGCTCTTCACTGCCTCGTATCACCGCTTAAATCTCCACTAAAATGACGTTGAATGTTTTGATTCGTGTTGAACGCTTGAATGCTAACTCGGGATGTGTGTTTTGATATTGATGTCTTACAGATTCATATTCAGCACCTCGTAGATCACACTCTTCAGATATTCAACTTTCAAGGATCCTGGCGCCCAACGCATACTCGGCGCGTGACTTACTCTCAAGCGCCTGTTTCCAGACTTAGATCCCTGGCGTGCGATCACCAAGGCGCCCAACCTTCTTGACGCCTCTCAAAAATACCTTGCCGCCTCAAAAAGCTCCAAGCCACCTAACAATACACAGAGCCTGCCGTTCCAGGCGCCTCAATACCCTCCAGGCGCTTCACTTCCTCTAGACGCCTAAACTCCAGTTCATGGAGCGCTCCAGGCGCCTAAATTTGAAGACAGTTCATACTCCTCCAAGACCGCAAATCTCGGCGCCTACAGATACTCCCGAGGATCTCGGAGCTTAATCTCTCGCGAGATCTTCGCATCGTTTCCGATATCCTCACAAGAGCGGTTTTAGAATTATTTGGGCCTCGTTTCTTTTATGGGCTGTTTTGTGTGCAAAGCCCGTACAAATTGTGACTCTTGGGCTTCTAGGGTTTTTGAAAACTATAAATAGAGCATTTCATCCTTCATAATTTTTTTTACGCTCTCATATCTCTCGATTCTCTCTGCAAGCTTTCAAGAACGATCAAGAACATTCAAACTTGTTTTTTCACAAAATCACTAAGTTTGATTTCTCTTGCTTATTTTGATTTCTAATTTCTTGTTTTTGTTCTTGTTTGATTTTTTTTTCTCTTCTAACTTTCTTTTGATATTCTTAACTGATCGAATTCTCTTGATCGTTGTTATAGGATGTCTGATGCCATCGAAGAAGCAAACAAAGAGATGCTTAAGTACTTGACTCAGCAGTTCAAGAATGCGCCAAAGGAGGAGAAGGCACAGGCGTATGAAGAATTGAAGGCGCATCGCGCCCTGATGTCGGCCGGACCCTCCCCCACGCCTTCTCTGATGGCTGTAACAGAATCAAAAGATGGCGCTCTTTCGACGTCATCAAAGAAATCTACTGGATCCTTGAAGTCAGGAGGCTCAAACCCACTCAAAATCCGAATTAAGAAACATACACAAGGTACCCAATCTCCTCCCATGACTCTTCAACAAAAAATCGATGCGGGACTTGTACCCTCCAAGGCTTCTCTTTCAAATATTCAAGAAGAGAATATTGTCTCTGAGGCGCGTGATTCCGAGGAGAACCCCTCGAAGGCGCCTACCTACACGACGACTGCTACTGATGCGCCTGGTTCCACGGCGCCGGCTCTCGAGGCGCCTGCACAGGAGCCTATCCTTGAGGTTTCTCTCACTCAGAATGTTAAACAGAAATCAACTGTACCGTCTACTGCTGTCGGCCCATCGAGTGCTAAGCCGTCTAATACTAAACCAAAGGTTGTGGTTCAATATGCTCAAACTGTTGATGATATTCCACCTGCCTACTCCTCTGACTTCTACAAAGAAAAATTTGAGCGCCGAATGGAAAAGATGCAAGTCATGACCATTCATCCTGACAAAACATTTGGAAAAGATCAGTTCGAGGATTACAAGATTTCTGATGCGTTTGACGAACTGCGTCTCTATCAGGCAGCTCACGCGCGCTATCAATATTCTCCTTATGTTGTACGTGCCTTCTATGCTGCTCTTGATGAGGACTTCATAAATCCTCGAAGTAAGTTGTTTGGCAGATTTGTCTTTCGAGGAAAGGTCTATAAATTTCAGCCGAAACACATAAATGAACACTTTGGGCGCTATGACGATGAGATGCGCAAGATCAAATGGGTCAAACCATCTTCTGAGGAGGTAGCACAGGAACTTAAGATTGGCACTTTTGTGACGGGTGGGAAGAGGAAAACAAAACTACCTGAGGTAGCTGATCTAACCTCTTTCTATACTATGATTTTTCGAATTGCTTCCTCAAACTGGGTGCCACACAATAGTCTCAAGACATTGACCCCTCTTCTGATGCATGTGATGTATCGAGTTGGCACTGGCCAACAGTTCGATCTTGGTATGATGACGTTCATGGCCATGGCTGATATAGCAAAGCTTAAGAACTCAAAAATCTCGAAGGATATTCTCTTGCCGTTTCCTTGCCTCATATGTTCCATGTTGAGTCGTCAAGAGTTTTTGTATAACATGTTGGATGACTCGCCAGATCTTCCTCTCAAGAAATCGTCAACTATTGCCATTGCAAAAATTTACTTGGATCCTGATAATAAGAGGGTGGATCTTCCTTGGAAGGGATTTGTTTCTCCAGCTGATGTGCCTGAACCCGTGACTCCTCCTCCTTCTCCTCGGAAACTCTCCTCGAAGCGCAAAGCGCTCAAGGCGCCTGGCGCCTCTAATGTCAAGCGCCTCCGCGCCTCCTCCCTGGATACTTCGATCAAGGCGCCTGAATCCTCTCCATCCACGGCGCCTGACACTATCACGTTCTCCAAAGACCAAATGACTGGCTCCTATTCGGTTGTGGCGTCCAGCATTCTTGAGGAATTGATAGATGCCTCAAATGACTTGATGATCAAGCGTGCTGCTAACATCAAAACAACTAATGAGTTGATTGTCTCTGAGAACAATCATCATGCTATTCTCATGAGGTATCATCAGGCTGCCCGCCAAGGGGGAGGAATCGGAGCCTCGGATTCTCTTCATGGTACCTTCATGTACCAACTTATGCAGGATGTGTTAAGTGAGATCACGAGGAAGTTTGGAGTTCAAGTAAAAGAGGAGAAGGACTCGAAAACTGAAATATCTAATCTCTTTGAGATGGAAGTGTCGGGTGCCAAGGACGCCAAGGACCTAACGATTGCAACTAACATTTCAAAAGTCAAGTCCCCTAGCTCTCTCTCTGATATTGCAGGTACAAAAGATGACAAGGGGAAAGGTGTTGCGGTTGATATTTCTGATGATGAAGGTGACAATGATGAGGATGACGAGAATGATGGTGTCGATGATGATGCGTCTGATGACGAAGCGGCTGAAGAAGAAGATATCGAGCATGAAGGCGCTGAGGAGGAGGCGCATGAAGAAGGCGCCAAGAAGATGGACGTCGACGACGAAGTCAACTCTCCTATCGAGTTTCCCGAAGATTCTAAGTGATTACTTGTGTTGATTCACGGCTGAACTTTTTTTTCTTGCTTAAGTTTTTTTTGGGGTTCCTTGCATGCATCAAACTCTTGAACAATTGCATGCATGTTTTGTTTTAGCGCCTGAGGCGTGTGACTCTGAAGTTTTTCATAACCCTGAATTCTATGCTATCGTTTTATCTTTGTTTATTTTGTCTAAGTTTTTACTTAGAATTTTTTTGTTTATGATTGTTTGTTTGAGGGGGAGTTTTTATCTTCGTATGTTTAACTCCTTTACGAGTTGTGCCAAAAAGGGGGAGATTGTGAATGTTTGTTTTGGCTACAACTTTGTGTTTTCTCGTTGTTCTATTTTGCAGGTTTAAGTCTCGAGGATGATACCTCGAATGATTGGACGCTTAAAGTTGAAACCATTGATGAAAGGATGCGCGAGGCGCATTGCGTCGAGCGGATGGACAAGGCGCGGGGCGCCTTGATGGAAGCTGATGAAGATATGTGTTAGGCGCATTGGAGTGATCCATCAGGCGCCTTGCCCACACCTTAGAGATCCATGCACGGGGAGCGTTGTGTACAACATCAGACGCATTTGGCCAATCCTTGAAGATCCACGCGCGGGGCGCATTGCGTACTACGTCAGACGCATTTGGCCAGCCCTTGAAGATCGATGCGCTTGGTGTATTGAAATCATGCATCAGGCGCCTAACTCCATTCATGAGATGCAAGCGCTTGGATGCATCGAACGAACACGCATCAGGCGGATGAGCATCAGGCGCCTAGCTCATCCCTCGAAGATACACACGTGAGGCGCCTGGAGTGTTGTATCAAGCGCACTGCCCCCTTCTCTCGAAGAAGCATGCGCGTGGCGCCTTTGCTGTACATCAGACGCATGCCATGCGCTTGATGGATCAGGCGCCTGAAATGAAGTCGCGCTATTTCAACAATCATCAAATGCTATGAAGATGACGACACGCCCAAACTTCAACACTTGGAATATTTTCATGTTAAATTGAAGGTGAAGCGTAGACGAGCTTTGGAGCTGTGCATCCGTTGAAGCGCGCCCAGATTCAAGATTCGAAGATTCGAAGATTCGAAGTTTCAAGGTTCGAAGATTCAAGATTCGAAGATGGTTCTGGAAGTGTGACGTCAAGAATTTCCGTTTGACGTCAGCCGAACGTGTAACCAATGAGGATCACTTTCCTCCGGCGTTCTCACGTGCGGCACTCCTATAAATACCCTCGTTCCCGATTTGGAAAATCACTTCTCACACCCTCACTTTTGAAATCGAGTTTTTACTTGGAGTATTTTAGGAGTTTTAGGATTGTCGCTTGTTGCGCATTCCGTGAGAGAGTTTTCGTGTAGTTTGTTTTCGCTGAGCGCCATGTATTAGAGTTATGAGATTTAGCTCTAGGTGTTAAGCGGTGGATCCTTGGAGTGCTAGAGTGCTGCGTCACTTGGTCTGCATCCTTTGATCATTTTATCTACCGTTCTCTCCTTGTAATAGTTTTGTTTGATTCCAAATGAAATGAAACTTATTACATATATCTTGTCTCCTATCTACTTGCTATTCAAGATTACAAGATTGTGAATTTGAACACTTTCCTCTGAGAGGTTGATTCTCTAAGAGACTTGGTTCTTCCTCAGAGTGTGTTGCACCAGGCGCCCAGGAACGTGAAACTCAGCGCACTTCTCTTAGGCGCCAAGTACTGATTCTCGTGCCTCCTCTAGGCGCCTGAATCTTAGGCGCCCAGTATTGAGTAAGCGCTGAGTGGTTCGACTCTTCGAAGGTTTTACGCCTTTTTACACCGACTTCGCGAAAAGTTAGTATCTTACGTCGAAGACGTAATTTCACTTTTTCACTGGTTTTTGTAGTGGGATAAAGACTTGATTTATAAAAGACTTGAATATAATTTGATATAAACAAAAATTACTTTTCGAGTACCTTCGGATTTTAATAGACTTTTAAAAATCCGAATTGAGTACCTCTTTACTTTACAAGTCCAAACAAATCCTATAGAGTCTTAAACGAATGCACCCCTCTTAATTGGTCCGTGTTGATTTGGTCTTTTTTTTCTTCCGAAAAAGAAATCATTAGTACTTGTAGTTGGATAATTCCCCTTTATATTTCTTTTGTATTACTTACTTTAGAGTTGTGAAATGGAATTGTTTGCATATTCTGGTCCTTGGGATAAGCATTATAAGATTCCTATCACATTAGTTGTGAATTGGAACTGTTTGTTAGAAAAAGGTAAACGAGTTAGTCCAAAATCTGAAAAAACAAATAAGAACGGAAAGTAAAACGGCAGGTTGCTAGCCGAGGCGATTGCACTTTCCGCAAATCAGTAAAGCCCCGTGTATGCTACGGTTACAAGCTCTCTGATCTCAAAGATACAACAGCAGCGGGGCTCGAACGATTTTCACACTGAATCGAACCCTCTCGATATTTGAAAAAAGTTGAGAACTGAGCAATGCAAGTGATGATGTGAGATTTGATTTTTTCGTGCGAAAATGAATGCATGCTCTCATCTATTTATAGACTTCAACCCGTGGAGGAGTTACACCACTTAGAGTGGTTGGTGGGCGGTCCCCTGAGTGGGCAGTTCCACCGAGTGGAGGGAGGCATCACTCCAACTGATGCCCACTAAAGCACTTATTAATTCATTAATTAATTTAAGAAATTACAGTAATTAATATCCAAAAGCATGACTGGGCCGATAGACGAGCCCAATTGACTGATATTCAAATCGTCTTCAAGTGTTCAGCTAGGCCGAATAATTGACTGATATTCAAATCGTATTCAAGTGTTTAGTTAGGCCGAATAATTGACTGATATTCAAGTGTTCAGCTGAGCCGAATAAACGAGCCCAAAAATTCATTCGGACCGTGTCCAAAAAGATATATACATGTCATCCCAATAATTCCAATTGGCCCAGTGGGCCCCAGAAATCTCAAGTTCAGCCTAAAGTCCAATTGACCAAATCACCAAGGAGTCAGGACCTTGCCTAGGCCCGTGGCGTGGCGGGCGGGCGCGTGTGGCCATTGTCATGCTCCGCTAAGGGTGCATGGACTTAGTCAACTTGTTGAACACTCATACTCTCTTATCACATTTAAAGAGAAATTACTTTTGATATTCTTTTCAAGTGGGATAACACAATCCCAATAAAAATAATTACTTTCATTTACCAAAGTAGTATTTATGGCAACCTTTAAACATTTATTTCCCACTCACCGATTAACGAATTTTAACGAAATAAAATATCACACTTAAATCGTAACACGGAGATAATTATTGTAACGATTAAACTCGAAATCGAATAGATTTTATTAGCCATAAAAAATTATAAACTTTGGTCAAATTATACATGAATTACTTAATTACAATAATAATTCTAACACTGTTTGCATATTCTGGTCCCTGGGATAGGCATTATAAGATTCTCATCTCATTAGTTTTTCTTTTACTCTATTGTAAACACTAGTATTGTGCCCTAAATTGTTTCTGAATATGTACTCTGTGTAGGAAATGGCGGGCCTAAAAAATAAAGAGAACATTAATATTTTAGGATCGTGGAAGGCAAGTGACGATGTTTGCAACGCTCTACCGGGAATTGGGCTCGAGTTTGTTCGTGATAGGCTCGACTACCCTGGTTTTACGTATAAAGTCGATCATTGTTACCCTTTGTTGCAAGTTGTTTTAGATTATTATTGTATTGATGATGGTGTTTTTAGTTTTGATAATAATATAGATTTAATGTATAGTTTAGATTCAAGATTGAGACGTCTTGGTTGGCGTACATGTTTAAGGAATATTTGGGTGTAGATAATTTTATAAGGCTGAGATGATGAGTACTGGCCACTTCATATCAATTAAGTGGCTCCGTAATCATATCAAAGATAGGGGGACAGAAGCTGGATCTCCAGAGTTTGTTTACAATGCTAGAGCTTATGTCTTACACTACTTCGGTTCATATGTATTTTCTGATTGTTCTGTCCTTATCCCTGCCATGTTTCTTCCTTTCTGGCCAACCTCGATCAAATTCAGTGTTATGCATTTGGCGGCTGCATTAGCCCATTTACACCATGGGCTTCATTTATTTATTGGCAGTGAGTGAGTAGTGGCTATGAACTGTATTATTTCCCTATAAAATATACATATGATTTTCACCCTTTCTCTCTCTCTTTCTTGATATTTGCCTTAATAATTATTTTGTTGTGCAGCAATTTCATTATTTTTTCTGGTAGCCTCACTAATTGCTACCATATCTTCCTATAGAGCATGATCAATAACCTCATTAATAATTATGTATATGACTGCCAGAACAAACAATTCGTAGCAGCATTTAATAAAGTTGCTTCTGTCTAGAATTTAACATTTTTCATGCTGAAGACTTATAGATTTTTTATGGCGTTAGTTGGAAGTGTGGACGTAATTTTTTCAATGAATTTTAGAGTTTATATAAAGAGTTATCCGTATCATCTTAAGAAAATATCTTAGTTTTTCAACTGATTTTATTCAGTATTACACCATTAATAATCTGAAACGTTTACCAACTCAGAATTTGCCATTTGAAAAACCTTATTCAAAACAAGGCAATAACACAGATAAAATAAGTTGCTAAAAATGATAAATTGCACAAGGATAGTATAACACAAGCATGTTAAAAATTAAATGAAGGCTTCACCTGAACACTATATTTCCTAAACCATGTGCCGATAAGACTTTCATCCATTTCTTCAGCAGGATAGTTATTTTTAAAGATATAGCAATCACCACTGTAAAACTTAGATGTACTTCAGATAGAAGAGTTCTCTGTTGACCATCCACACGCCATACAAGTTCATTATGAAGCAGTAAATCAGAGGAGAGAAAACGCACATAGACACACTATATGTAGAAAAACATACAAAGCAGTTAGAAAATCACCTTTAAATCCCCTATGCAATCTATATATAATTGGGCCTCTTCTTTAGGGGCTTCTTCTTTGAGAAGACCCTTCACATAAATGACTTGACGCTTAAGAAGCTCGAGAAGAATCAAACTGAAAGCAAGTATACTTCAGTAATAAAGAGTAATCAGGGAAGGGGAATGTATATTTAATGGATAATCACAAAAATTAAGTTTGATAGTTAGCCTAATTGCAAAAAATTCCAGTTTATCTTTCAATATTACACCCCTTCAAGAATTTTGTTTACCAAATAAATAAATAAGTCCAAAACCTTAAAGACAATGAAGCTCTGGAAAATTGCAAATAACTGGAGTGGTTCGTTTCCTTCATGTATACAGGCCTAATAATGCAAAGCAAATTAATTATTGAGACAAATATCAAGAAGAAATTTTTTACTTGGAGATCATCAAGGGAAGTAATTTTACCCGAGTTGGTACAAACTTCAGAGCTTCCAGAAGTGTACACGGAAAGAAGCTTCTAAACAACTGCTTGACCTAATGAGTCATCTCAGTTGACAAACTCCCTGAAGATCCTAACTTTACCACCAGAACCATGACAAAATGTTCACTCTATCCCTATCAAATTTCTAATATCATGGTAAAACGAGAATTAAAAAATGAAGATATAGGAACAGAGGGATGAAGAGTTGAAGATTATAGCTTAATAAAATGAAAAGTATAAACTTGCAAATATATATAAGGCAAACACACTAGTATTGGTCAGTAAAATAATGTATTGGTTTTACATTCGTGTACACCTCCACAATATCTCTGTACTTAATGTACCCTAAAAAATCACATTTTTTCCAAGGTCCTGAGCACTCTTGTAGTTCCATTGCCAAAAAATATGGAACACAAATCCTTTTCAATTGAATTACAATCAAATGAAAGTTCACATCAAACTCGAGACCAAAAAGAAAACCAGATCCGATAAATTAAAATGCAATCTCAAACTTCTGAATATGTATGTAAAGAAGCATCCCGGGAGAGCGGAAGCAGCTATGAAAAAACGGACTGATGTCGACTCCCAAACACACTTCGGAAAGTGTTTCTTTGCCGTAAGAAAGAATGCACCTGTGAGTTTACAAAACATACAGAGGCATACAAATTCGCAAGCATCCTTTTGTTTTGTCTAAAAACTTATGTTTGGACAGGAACATAAAAATTAGACGAACAGTTTCAGAATAATTGAAGCAACATTTTGGTCTTGTTCTGTTTCCATTCGGGCAGCTTGTAGAATGTATCCTTTGTCATCCCAAATTTCTCTTTGAATTCGACCAAGGACAAATAAGTCTACAGAATAAATCCAAATATCAGACAACCTTTGCAACTAAATACATTAACCTCCATTTATTTCTTTTCAAAAATAGATTTTCACAAATTTTCAATTTTGAACTTTTACTGGTGCAATTAAATTCTTGTAATTTTGAATATTTTTTCAAGAATTGTTTCAACTACCTTTCAAAAATGACCAACTGACTTTTTTCAAGAAAGCATTGTAAGTAAGAAAAAAATATTTAACTGCAAAAACTGAAGTTGATAAAGAATTGTTCAAATGTAAAAAAGTTAAGGTGCTTTTTTGGTAATTAACTTTTACACACAATAGCCATCAGTCTTAGCCCTAATATACGTATAAGAAAAGCAGAGAGTTCTCTTTCAACATAACGAAAACATATCCTTCGATTAATAAAATTGCACCCAGTTATGAAGCTTATTTGTATTAAAAAAAACATCAAAGAGTCTTCATAAACCTAAGGGGGTAATTGTCAGTTTAACAATCACGTGGATGTGTTTGTAACTAAGCAAAATGTCGGGTAAATTTTCTGCTTGCAAACTATACGTACCTCGCGCTTTGTTACATCAATATCTGGAATTGGATCAGCCGAAGTTGTTTTAAGACGATCGTATGGGTATACAGAAAGACCTTCCTCATCCACAGCTTCATTCTCCTTAGGCAGCTTCTCCTCGGGCTTGGGCAGCTTCATCTCTACTGAGTTTTGCCTAGATACTGTCACCGATTTTGGTCTGGTTAGCTCAGGACTCACTTTAGCATGACAAACAATATTTCAATAACATTCTGAAAATGAACTATTGATCCATACTAACATATAAAGTTATATACATTTAGCCTAATTAATTAAATATGCATTCAACTTTGTACATTATAACCCTTGACATTTTAAATTTACATGTTACACCATCTTGAGTCTAGAAAAGTATTTTATATAACAAATAAAAAAGATAAAACACAGTCCAAAATCTTACAATTAAAAATTACAATAAATTATAAAATAAAAAATGCAGACTAATCAGCAAACTTTTGGGGTTGGAAAAACATACAGAATCAAAACAGCAAGTACAAAAAAAATCATTCTTATATATATATACTACACCCTTTCGGAGAACGTGGTATAATGGGAAGATTTTCGAACAAAACAAATATAATAATATACCTAAAATATGTATAATAAAATAAAATACTAATACAATATATGCTACATTTTCTAGTATAATTTTTGTAATAATCAAGAAAGAGATAAAAAAAAGATTGAGAAACAACACCTTTAGGGGGACGTGGTATACTGGGCGGTTTTTCAAACGGTGAAGTTAGAGCCACTATGGCTGCGGATCTTGAAGCCAATTTTCCTGAATCGGGTGTCACGGATTTTGGATAGATGTTTCTCACGATTGGAGGAGGGGTAGACAAATTTCTTGTGTTGGAGTTTTCAAAAGTAGCTGCCAGAGCATTGAATGCCGGAGAACGGCCTCTTACGCGCACCCTGTCCAGGCTAACAGACAAGCTTTTAGATCGTTGGGATTTATCCGGTGCGACTGACCTTCCAGTGTGAGATACAGGCGGCCTCCTTTTGGGTTTCTATAATGTCATGCAAATAAGAAAAAAATAAAAAAATATAATTTGTTACAAAAATTAAAATTTCATACAAACATGGAATTTGAACTCTTTTAGCATTAGTTAGTATAAAAACGTGTACCTATACACAGGGTTATTAAATTTTGATTGTTAATTGGGAATTGTAGTTAGGAAAAAAACCCATAAGGGTATTTTTTGTAATGGTAATCAAAGATAAATAAATATAAAATATAATCTATTTAATTGGGAGGAATTTATTATATATATACATATAAATAAGTTGTTAATTGTTAAGTATCCCACATCCGTTGGATATAGATCATAAAACTCAAATATAAGTTGGACAACCTTAAAACCTTAACAAGGCCTTTTAAGGTGTTATTGGCCCAACTTCGACATTAATTTATATTTTAAGTTATTGTAGTATATTTATTAGTACATTATTATTATAAATTATAATACCCAAAGTCGAGGCAAAATAGTGCAGACGATAAGGTCGGACAAATTCATATGAATATATTAGATTGTGCATAGTGTAATAATGGTCTCAAGCCAAGCCTAAATTCGTCGTCGCTCAAGATATTTCGTCCCTGAACCAAATACAATTTCGTACCAATTGCATCAAAAATGTATTCCTAAAGCCAAGCTTAAATTCATCCCAAGTCGAATATCATTTCATCTCAATTCATACAAAGCCTAATTCAACCACTTATTAATTTGTCTCCAATTTCCAATTCGTCCAAAGCCCATTTTGTTCCATTTATAAATTATAATACCCAAAGTCGAGGCAAAATAGTGCAGACGATAAGGTCGGACAAATTCATATGAATATATTAGATTGTGCATAGTGTAATAATGGTCTCAAGCCAAGCCTAAATTCGTCGTCGCTCAAGATATTTCGTCCCTGAACCAAATACAATTTCGTACCAATTGCATCAAAAATGTATTCCTAAAGCCAAGCTTAAATTCATCCCAAGTCGAATATCATTTCATCTCAATTCATACAAAGCCTAATTCAACCACTTATTAATTTGTCTCCAATTTCCAATTCGTCCAAAGCCCATTTTGTTCCATTCGGAGCAAAATTTTTGTAGCTTGGGCTTTTTGTGTGGAAAAAATATGGTTTTCTAACTTGTAATGTAAAAAAGATGTTTGGTAATGTTGATGTGTTCATATTTTTTCCAATAATAATAATAATACGAAAATGAAAATAGAATTAGAAATTAAAACAAGGAGAGTAGGCGATCTTACATCCACCACCGGAGTGCCCCCGTTTTTAAGAATAGCCAATTTCCTTTGGAAAGAGTTGCCATGGATCTGTAATCACAAGTTACCGAGGATCATATAATCTGTGAATTGCAAGAAGGGCGTTAGACATATAGTAATAGCACTTACCGCAGATTTTGTGGAGTCCCAAGTGAAAAAACGAGTGAAAAAGGTTGGCTCTCCCCCTTCAAAAACAACATATATCGGAGTTTGGAGTGGGAGATTCTCTCGAAGATAATTACACTCCAGAAATTTCTGTTTTAAAACAATAACGTAAAAAGTTATGGTATTTCTAAAAGAGAATTGTTTTTCTTTTTTTGTATTAAACTATAATTATGGGTATCATTTGTAGATCTCTTAAAACATTTTAGATTAATCTCTCACACACATATAATTGAAAGACAAAATCAAGTTAAAACCAGGTACCTCCCCAATATTCAAAGCATTCATCTTATTCTTGGTTTCCACATGTTTCCCGACCCACACATAAATGTCTGACTGGCAGTCAAGAATGAAGATATCTTCAGTCATTAAATCGTCCTGATCAAAATTGTGCGCCTCGGTGACCTGAAATATAGATAAAGATCACAATGTCATAATGTCCTTTAAATTTTGAAAAAGAGACAATAGTAAGGGGAGATAAATATACACACACCGTGAGATCTCCTGAAGGACAATTGCCGCAATAAGTACCACAGTCGTTGAATGAAACATGTAAGTTTTGGATATTTTTCCTTCAACTATTAAAACAATGCAAAACAACTTAATTAGTGACAAAAAGAATGATATACCCTTTGTTAAGGTGCATGAGAATAGATGGGGATCGCTTTCGGCATTTCTTGCAATTTTTTGACTTGGATACTCGGATTTTCCACCTAAAATATCCCAAAACTGCTCAGACTCTGCACCTTCTTTTTGCAATTTAGATTGTGAGTCTGGCTGCAAGTACATAGAAAGACAAGTAAAGGACATTTCATGTTAGACTAAACACACAACTTCCAGCAACAGATATCAAACCACATCCATGGTCCATACTTCATATTCTTTGCATTTAGATTAGGATAAATTACAAAAAACTACCCATTAGGTTTAGTCTAAAAAATCTGAAAGCTACCTTTAAAATTTACAAATACCCCATGGAAGTTTGTATTTGATAAACAAATTGTCCTTTATCTCATTTTTGTATCGAAAAATGTCTTTCCGATCACTTTTCCGGCATGGAAGTCACTTTTTTTTATCTTGATTTTGTCCTTTATATTTTTTGTGCCACGTGTGCACTTCGGTGTCAATAGGTCATCACGTGATAAAAAAACGTGACTCCCATGTCGGAAAAGTGATTGGAAGGACATTTTTCGATACAAAAATGAGATAAAGGACAATTTTGAAATCGAGCTGTTGTAAAAGGATATATAACGATATTATCCCTTTCCGGATTTAAAAGATAAATGGGTCTGGTGTAATTACGCTTTATATCTAGGGCATTGCTTGTAGTTATTCCTTTAAATTATACTAATATTTACTCAGTGTAAAGCATGTGATCAAGTCCAAACCACTTGGATCAACTCGAATGCTCGATTATAGAAAGGAAAAACAATCTACAGAAGTAAGTGCCTTACCTTTATAATATCCAATTGCCTCTCGGCAAGTTCCAAGGCTTCGGATGATGTCAGATTTCCTGACCAGGTAAAGACGGAAGACCCCCTATGTAGTAAGTAACAGTAAGAGGAATTCAATGATGAAGCCACCTGCATGAGTGAAAGAAAATGATGGTTTTGCAGCTGAAAAACTGAAAATTCTCATGCATAGCAATAAAAAGTCTGCACAATAAAACTCGTTATTATTATTTTGTTAGTAGAAATGTAAATGTAGCAAAGACCTATGTATATTATTTGGGAAAAATGAGAGAGTATCGGAGATAAGGACATGTGTTCATGATGTTCTTGCAAAATAGTAAAACAGTGATTGGTGATTTGAAAAATAAGAGGGAGTGAAATAGTGCTTTTGTGTAATGTTGTTAGTTGATAATAATTAGTATTATAATGAAAATACTCCCTCCGTCCCACAAAAGTCAGCATATTTTTCTTTTCGATCCGTCTCTAATAAGTTTGCACAACCAAAATAAAAAAAAATCTCACAGTCCTCATGCTCACTATGTATACTTATTTACACTTCATGCCAATACTTTTTCCAACCCTAAACCCTCACAATCATTTATTATTATACCCTTTACTTTATTCAATCAGTTTTATACTTCATGCCATTACTTTATTATCATAAAAATACTATTATTCTTAAACTCCTTGCGTATGACTCCACGCCAACTTACGCGGGACAAGTCCTCTATTCACTACCTAAACTTCTTGATGTGATATTTAAGCATGGTATTATATGATATCCAATAAAGGTAAATATATTGCAATATGAAAAAAAGATGTTGATTAGAATTTTAATGCATTTTTATCAAAAGGCCTAATGCAATATATCACAGGAAAACATCAAAAAGAAATTAACCCAATTTTTTAGCTTCTTTAATCCTACAATTATCTGGTACTCCCTCGGTCCAAAGACAGTTGTCATACTTTCCTTTTTGGGGTGTCCAACAATAGTTGACACACCCCAAAAAAGGAAATAATTATTCTAACTTTTTCATTTTAATATACAATTTTATTTTAATTTACCCCACTTACTTTTTAAACTTTACTCACAACTACTTTACTTTTCACTTTTAAAATATATTTTTACTCTTTACTTTTTAATTAAAAATTTAAAAAACAACAATTTTCTTAAACTCCGTGTCCAGCAAAGTATGACATCTATTAATGGCCGGAGGGAGTATTTAATATTACACCTGACAATTAGAAAGTAATAAGAAAAGTTGAATACTTGATTTTTGAATTTACAATAGTTACACGAGTACAAAGGAATTTCTAGCTGTTAATATGAAGAGGTAAGAAGAACAAAATTAATAGAAAAAAAAGGGCAGAGAGCTTACAGGATCAACTTGAATTGCTTGCATATTTTCGGGCCCGCTTCCTTGAACACGAAACATTGCCAGTCCATCCTCTGAATACGTTTCATCTTGAAGTTCATTCTCGGCTATATAATTCTTGTAAGCGTTACTATGTCCGCCCTAGTGATAAAAAGAAAAAAGAATGAAAATTCATAGCCACTACTCACTCACTACCAATAAATAAATAAATCTCAAACCTTGAAGACGATGAAGCTCTGAAAAATTGCAAAGAACTGAAGTGGTTCATTTCCTTCATGTATGCAGGCCTAATAATGCACAATAAATTTATTATTGAGACAAATATCAAGAAAGAAGTTTTTACTGAGAAATGAAAAGGAGACATAGAGATCATCAAGGGAAGTAATTTTACCTGAGTTGGTACGAACTTCAGAGCTTCAACCATTCTGCTTACCTGTGAAACTGCTGCTACCCTATCTTCCTATATAGCAAGATCGATAACCCCATTAATAATTATGTATATGACTGCCAAAACAAACAATTAGTAGCAGGCTTGCAGCATTTTATAAAGTTGCTTCTGTCTAGAATTTAATATTTTTTCATTTGGAACTGTTGACATAAATTTTTCAATGAATTTTAAGAGTTTAATTAATGAGTTATCCATACAAGCTTATAAAGTTGGAGAATATTATTAGTACAAAAATATTCATCTTAAGAAACTATCTTAGTTTTTAACTAATTTTATTCAGTATTACACCATTAATAATCTAAAACGTTTACCACCTCGGAATTTTCCATCTGAAAAGCCTACTTCAAAACAAGGCAATAACACAGATAAAATAAGTTGTTAAAGATTATATATTGCACAGGGTTAATATATCACAAGAATGTTAGGAATTATATGACGACTGCACCTCAACACTATGCTTGCCAAACCATGTGCCAATAAGAATTTCATCCTTTTCTTCTCCGGGATAGTTATATTGAAAGATATAGCAATCACCACTGTAAAACTTAGACTGGTCTTCTGAAAGAAGAGTTCTCTGTTGACCATCCACACGCCATACCTGTTCATTATGAAGCAGTTAAGTGAAAAAAGAATCGGTTGAATGAATGAACCAAAAAAAATTAATTTTAAATAACAGATCCATGAGTATGACTCGAGGAAATGACAAAGGGGAGAGGAAACGCACATAGACTCTATATGTAGAAAAACATACAAAGCTGTTAGCAAATCACCTTTAAATTTCCTGTGCAATCCATGTATAATTGGGCCTCTTCTTTAGGGGCTTCTGCTTTGAGAAGACCCTTCACATTAATGCCTTGGCGCTTAAGAAGCGCTAGAAGAATCAAATTGAAAGCAAGTATACTTCAGTAATAAAGAATAACCAGGGAATGGGAATATATATTTAAGGTATAATCACAAAAATTAAGCGTGATAGTTAGCCTAATTGCAAAAAAACTCCAGTTTATCCTTTTAATTTCTAATAATAAAGTTTACTGTTATCGTGTGTGTGGGCATAATTATAATAAACTGAACCGCATTTTGTGACGAATTATATTTTAATAAGCTAAACTTCACTAACTAAAACACTTGCGATTGACATAATTAAGAAAAAAAAGTAAGGAAAAAATTACAAAAAAAGTACCCCTTAATTCCAATACTGAATCAAATCTCATGTCAATTTTTGACATTCTGAAAGTTAGTTGTAGTTTTGTATTTAGGCCAAATGTCAAGGGTACTTTTTGTAGTTATCCCTTTTTCACATGATGACTCACAAACTTTCATATGTATTACTCACCAGCTATTTTCCCTCTACCCTCCTCAGACACAGTCACATTCGTCGTTTGCGGCCAAGAGACAAACTTTGACCGAAACAGTACTGTCTCAAATCCCTCAATCACACGGCTGACATGAGATTTGGATCTATCTTGACTACGTAGTAATTCCTATGAGCAGTAAGGTAAGTGTAACAATTTAATTATATAATAAAAAAAACATACACAAAAGTACAGATTAGAAATCTTAATAGTAACAAAAGCAGCTACACTTACATCAACAGCACTACTCGCAGCTTTCCTTTGATTAAGAGATGTATTTCTCCCCATCCAAATAAAAACATCCATACCAGAATCTAAAATAAAACAATTATGTGTGTCTAATAACTCCCTCGTCCAAGAATCAGACTCGATAGATACTGCCTCTCCCTTCTCAACACTTGGAAACAATAACGAAAAAATTTCAGAGTAACCAATCTAAGAAAGATCACATGAAACACCACTCAGGTTATGTGAACTTACAAAAAAGACCCAAAAGAAATTTCAAAATTGCAAAAAAAAAAATGTTTTATTATGTACAGTATATACAAACACACACAAGCTTCATAATCGGATAAGATTAAAAACATTACATTCTTAAAAATATTACAGTTGAATGTTATTATTATTTTTTTATTTTTGATTACTCTATACCCCAGGTGTAATTTTGTAATCATTCCCACATTCTATGGGTACTCATCGTAGACTTATTATTTTCCTTATGCACCAAAATATATCACAGGCATGCAAGTTACACAATCTTTATTTATTCAAATATAACATTTTATCAAAGCATCATGACCAATTAATCCTCGCTTGAACAACTCAAGAAGAAAATGGAACTATGGAAGAAGATTTTATATACCTGAAAAGCTTAGAAGGACCATTATCAGTAGTCATGGCTTTATCAGTGGTGGGTTTCTTTGGAAGTGGAGCAAAACCACCAAAGAAAGCCCAAAACTCTCCTGTCTCGGCATCTGCCATTAGCCTCCCATCTTCTGTAATTGAAAAATAATAAAATAAGTACAGTTGAAATATCCATGAATCATTTTTCAAAACATTAAAAGGTCGAATTGGTGGTATAATTACCAATAGCTGCTATTTCGCATTTCCCATCATGATAAGTATCCTTAATGTACTGGACAACTTCCAGAGCTTTAGCCCTCTCTTGAATAGATGAATTAGAACCGTTGAATTGAAAGATCTTAGAGTTTGTGTCTAAAATAAAGATGTCTTCGTGATTGAGAGATGACCGAGCAAATGGCACCTGTCCCAATCGTAAGAACAATATTAGTAATATAAAGATGTATTATGTATTATAAAATAAAAGTCTCACCTCTTTCACTTGAACAACATGCTTTCCTTTACATACGAACAAACGAGTCTGGTGCTCTTCAGCCTCGGCATGCTTGAATCCTGAGGCAATTCCACCTTCTTGAGGTATTATGCACGGCTTAAAATACGAAAGGAACTTCTCTGTCTCGTGACCTTGTAATTCACGGTATTGTACAGCACGCCCACCCAATGCTGCATCTAGTTCAATAGTCTTGATAGCTGCAATTCCAGATTCATCCTGCACATGTATAATAATATACATAGAATCAGAATATTGTGTTTACATTAGCATTATTAAAGAAACTTAATATATATGAGACTTACCTGACTTGTATCTTTACCTAGCCAATAATGAATATCATGCCGTAGGCCGCCATTTTTCAAGGCAGTTGTCTGCAGAAAGCAGACTTAAGTGTTAGAATATTTTCAGTATAAGACGATAAAATTATACTGACTAACAGTAGCACAATGGTGGCAGAGTGGTGTGAAAAGAAAAGAAAAGCTAAATTTAATTATACTAGTATTTAGATACTCCACTAGGTAGGAATAAATCTTCACCATTTGAATTCAACATAGAAGTAAAGAAAGTAGCACCAAGCCAACTGTTCGGTCGAGAATCTATATTCTGTATATCCAACAATAGTACTCTTTCTTAGAGCCATAATATGAACAATGCAATAAAATCAAGGTTATCACAGCACTTGTGAACATAATCAGAGCACAATGATATATAAGTAAAGATATTTAAAATGAGTTATCATACAAAATACTGGCATTAAGGTTAAGATCTAAAAGTAAAGATTAAAGAATTAATAAATAACAATGAATATTGATGAAAAACAACCTTCAAAATCACATAGGAATCTCCAGTGAAGAATTTTCCATGTGAAGATTTTGGGAGCGTGACAGGATGAAAATTTTCAATTCGCCAGACCTCAATGCCACTATACTTCAGTCAAGGAGCTAAATGTGTACACTTCAATCATATGTAACTTGTACTATAAATACCAATTGAAAATGTAACTATGGAAATACGAAAATAATTTCATCCCTGTTTTATGACATGTTCACAATAGGATACGCTTTTTGTCCAGCCCCTTGGAAAGCAAGGTCCACATCTTTCATTGAAACAGACATGGTGCTTCAACAAAAACTGTTGTGTTCAAAATGCGAAATTTGGCCTGAAAATGAGACTAAAAAACATGTGCGATAAGTTAGTATAACAAGATGATAGTTACGTTGAAAAAATATGAAGTCAAGACAATGTGTCATCTGAACCAAGATGATAACCAGCTAACAGTGAAAATAACATTTTATATATTACACCGATGGTGCGATTAATATTGCACAACCTAATTAGAATAAAATATAGTGTATATATATAATCAGTATCTTTCTTCCAGAAGTGTCCTAGAAAGATAATCATAGAGAGAAATCTTATAAGTTATAACCCTACAAAGCAATTTCTTTAACTGTTTCTACAAATTCTCACATGAAAGCAAACACGGAATCAAGCTTCTAAACAACTGTTTGACCAAATGAGTCATCTCAGTTTCCACTCTAAAACATCCAATTTATCGGCGCTAACTAAATCATGAAATTCTGAATTCACTCAAGTTCTTAGGTGAACATTTTATCAAGTGATTTAGAATCCCATTCGGAACATAATTGAATATCAATGCAAATGCGCCACACACGAAAATCAAACAACATCAAAACAAACACAGAAATCAGCGAAATAATGTTTAACACGAAATCGTACCTTTTTTCTGGATGGAAAAAATCTTGAAGCCCGTCGATGATTAAATCATACAGATCCAATCTAATCAGTCGACTGAGCCCAATCGCCGAAAACGTGGATGGATTTTCGACGAGAGATAACCGCCGAGAGAAATATATATATTTTTATTTACAGAGAGAGTTTTCTGATGAGAGAGTAAAGAGGGAATAATGATGATGATGATGGAATTGGAAAAAGAAGAAAGACAGTTGAAGTGTAAAGAAAATTAGAATGTACTCCAGTATTTAATTAATAAAAAAATAAAATTCGTTCTTGACAGGTGTCGTGTGGGAAAGGTGAAAAGATAGTTGACCACCCATATTTCATAGTTTCATGGATGACCACTCAATAATTAGAACTTTTTTTTTAAATACGGTAAATTTTAGTTTCGATTCAATATAAAAATAATATACTAAAATTAGTAAAGTTTGAAAAAAATAAGTGCAAATAAAATTAAGAGCCCGGGCGAGCTTATTTAAAATAACTTATAAGATGTTAAGTCTTATAAGTTGTTTTAAGACTTTTTTTTTTAAATACGGTAAATTTTAGTTTCGATTCAATATAAAAATAATATACTAGAATTAGTAAAGTTTGAAAAAATAAGTGCAAATAAAATTAAGAGCCCGTTTGGGCGAGCTTATTTAAAAGAGCTTATAAAATGTTACATCTTATAAGCTGTTAGGTCTTATTTAATAAATAAGTCGTTAAACCGTTTGAATAAAATAGATATGTAAACTTATAAGATGTTAATTAGTTTGGCAATTTAAGATCTTATATAACTAAAATTACCAAAAATAAATTGTTATATATGAAAAAAATTATTAAAAATATTTATATTAACTAAATAATAAATTTGGAATTTTTATATATATATAAAATATAATAATTATAGGGATATTTTGCTCTTTTATGATTTAAATTACAAGAGCTTATAAGTTGCTGAAAAAAAAGTACCTCCCCCCTTACTTTTTTTTTAACAGCTTATTTTTAAGTTTTTTAAGATCTTTTTTTAAAATGTTACCAAACAAATTTTAAGAGCTTATAAGCTCTTAAACAACTTATAAGTTGTTTTAAGGAGCTTATAAGCTCAGCCAAACAGACTCTAAGTGGTAATACCGGGTTCAAGATCACTTCATAAAATAAATAAGTTCTGAAACCCCGTCCATAAAAGTAGAAGTTTTATATGCAATTATAGGCAATTGACACGTGAAAAGTCTCTAATACCCTTACTTGTAATAAATAAACTTTGTGCTTCACCATGCCACAGTGACATACCACCGTGCCATAGTGTACTCCACCGTGTGTCACCGTGACACAGTGAATGTCACCGTGACACAGTGTACTTTCACTGTGTGTCACCGTGACATAGTGAAATGTCACCGTGACACAGTGTACTTCACCGTGACACAGTGTACTTTCACCGTGTGTCACCGTGACACGGTGAAATGTCACCGTGACACAGTGAAATGTCACCGTGACATAGTGTACTTCACCGTGTCACATTGACATACCACCGTGCCACATTGTAATCCACAGTGACACAGTGAAAAGTCACTGTGACACAGTGTAATTCACCGTGTCACAGTGACTACACATAGCGAAAACTCACCGTGATATTTAAATGTGTGTGCGCGTGAATATCAATTGCCAAAAAGAGAGTAAAGTGCCTTTGTTTTTTAATATTCTTTTTCAATTAATGAATTGTACTATTGTGTCATAAGGGTATAAATGTCCATTGCCTATAAAACTTATATTCTTATGGACGAGGCTTTAGAACTTATATACTCTTATGCTTTGACCTTAAAATGCCTCTGCTCCTAAAACTAAAATGATCTTTTTTTAATTAAAATAACAAAATAACTGTTATTTTTAAGAGTGAATATTATTTTGTAATAATTCAAAATGAAAAATAATACAATATAATATCCTCGATTAAATTTTATTAAGTGATAATTAAAATTTTAATATTTAGGTTTCAACATACAGTATATATATATATATATATATATATATATATATATATCAAATATTATAAAAGTTTAAATAAAGATACGTTTTCTGATAAAGTTGACTGGAAGTCTTAATTATGAAAATTTCTCTAAAATTTGTTTTAGGTGACATGACGCACAGTCAGATTTTAAGTTGTGATTTTAACACGATAAAGAAGGAAATTTCTTATATCTTTTAATATTTTAAATTCAAATATGCTTTATGTGAATTATGTGTGAGGTAATTGCACGATATTAAGTTATAAAACTTGTGATTCCTTGAGGAATCAGTGATCGAAAATTAAAGGTTATCGGAGAAATCTCGCCGTGTTTTTTGTGCGCACCAAGTTTCAAGTAAATGTCCATGTTTATCGTTAATGTTTTCTCGTTATGTATACGTTTACGTGTTTGATGTGTAATTTATTAACATTAGACATGATAAAGATTTTCTTTGTTGAGTCATTGAGCTATCTCCTTCAACACATTTTTTTAGGTACGACAGGAGACACCTACGGGAGAGACAAAGAGACAATGAAATAAACTCTTTTTGAAACCATTATGTTTAATTATTTTTATCACTTGCGGTATTGTGGTAATTTATAACTAAATATTCGATGCAACTATAATGATTTGAACTAATTATGTATTGAGCCCGTCTAGTATAATGCTAATATTAAAAAAAAAACACTCCCTATTTTAATTTATAATATTTTTATCGAGTTAACCATAGGCGAGACGTTACAGTTATATTTTTATCGAGTTAATCAAATGTGGGGCGTTACTGTTTAGTATCAGAGCTCTTAACTTTGGTTACATATTTCCATTGGCTCTCGTCTTTCCTCGGCATCCTTAAATACAAGGGTAACGAATATACATATATATACATGTATTTGGTATTCTTTTGAATTAATGTCTTTATCTCGATTTTGTGTACTCTGTTATTTTTTATGGTTTGGACGTGACCCTCTGTTGTCAGGACTTGGCCACCGAACTGTGGCCTGAACAGGGTTGAGTCCGCTCCAGTTGAACAGGGTTCTTCTAGCACGATTACGTTTGTCACAGATTTCGGGAGCTACGTGTTCTCTACTCTAGACACGATCGGGATGTACCTGACGAATAAACATTAATAGTTATGTAAGCAGGTGGTTCTGAATCCTCTCACAGGTTACGATGCGACTCGTATGACTATTGACTCCCTTCCTAACTATTGGAAGAAACGGGGTAATGCCATAAGTGCAGCATTGTCTGGGGATATTCTCGGTATTTTCGTATTTGGTGTTGGACTATGATAGGTTCATATTGTGTCACGCCCCAAAACCAAATTGAATTTATCGATTTTATGAACAAAAATCACCTAAATTGTAATACCCCGACCCGTTGAGGGGTCGAAGCCCGACCCTAATGGGTCGCCTTGGTTACCAATGACTGCCTTCGGGAGTGATATCCTGGCCCCACTGTACCAACACTTATCTTTTTCAGCGCACTTTGTCCTCACTCGTGCGCACCCGGGAGACCTCCCAGGGGGTTACCCATCCTAAAATTACTCCAGAGCTAGCACGCTTAACTTTGGAGTTCTTATAGGAGGATGCCCAGAAAAGTAGATGCATCTGTTGGTATGAGTAGCATATTCAATCCTTATACGCCTTTGAATTTTCTGGGGCGTTACAATCACCCCACCTTTTATGCGCAACGTCCTCGTTGTGCGCCTTACTTGTCCAAGACCAACCATCCGTGCAGGAATGCCCCTTACGGGTACTCTCACCAACTTCTGGGTGGAGCACTTGGCCCCGCAAGACACTTAGTTCCCGCAATTCCGGTCGGCACCTGCTCTGATACCATTTGTAACGCCCCGGCCCGTTGAGGGGACGAAGCCCGACCCTAATGGGTCGGCTCGGTTACCAATGACTGCCTTCGGGAGTGATATCCTGGCCCCACTGGTTACCAATGACTACCTTCGGGAGTGATATCCTGGCCCCACTGTACCAACACTTATCTTTTCCAGCGCACTTTGTCCTCACTCGTGCGCACCCGGGAGACTTTCCAGAGGGTTACCCATCCTAAAATTACTCCAGAGCTAGCACGCTTAACTTTGGAGTTCTTATAGGAGGATGCCCAGAAAAGTTAATGCATCTGTTGATATGAGTAGCATATTCAATCCTTATAAGCCTTTGAATTTTCTGGGGCGTTACATAAATACTTCTACTTCTAGACCCTACTTTATATTTTGAAAATTATGTTCTCGAGTTGGAAAATGAATTTAACTAAAAGCACTATATTTTAAAGCAATTCAAATTAAATAATTTGATTAATACTTAGTAATTTATTTAAATTTTGTGTGAATATTTGTAATTAATTATAGTTTTAAAATAATTTAAAGTTTATCCTAACTAATTATGTAAACAATTATGTAATATTTACGCATTTTATTTATATGACTTTTAGGATTCTTGTCCAATTCATTAAAATAATAGTACTAATTATGGGATAAATTTATAAATAGACATTTTGGTATATAGTAACCTCTTTTTTACACCCACAAATTAAAAATGCTTTTATACCCCACATCTATATAATCTATATCTATATAATATATAAATCTAGACTTTGCTGATTCACGTGGCTAATGTGAACACAAAAAATACACTATAAAAATGAACATGTTCACACTACGTGGCATATATAAAACTTTTATATGTCTACATGGCACTTCTAAAGCATACTCATATTATTGACGTGGATTTTTCTATATCATTTATTATTGACATTTCATGACATATTATTAATTTTTAATTATGAATTAGGACATCCAAATTATATGCTTTCCATAACTTAAGATTGATTAATTTCATTACATTATCATTTCCATAATATTCTCAAATTTCATTTTCAAAATATAAAGTCAAACCTTATATTTCGATATCCTCAATTAATCAGATTTATTGATCTTTAATTTCAGTATTGTTTTCTGCATTTGTTATTTTTTTTTTCCTAAAACCTTGATATTTTAGGCTTTGCAGTTCTATTTCACTAATATCATTCTATATTTCATTATCATAATTTGTATTCAATTTGTATTGCAGATGGCTCCAAGAAAAAACAAGAATTTAGGTTCTTCTAATGTTGCTCATATTCATTCAATTTTAGAATCTTTACCTTTTGCCTTATTCAGTTTATAGTATATTTTTGTTGTGATGTTCAAGGGAAACAAATTGTTGGAGAAGATCCTCGGAATCAGTTAAATATACGGGGCAACAATAAAGAGAATTGTAAACACATTATATTCTCTTACTGTTTCGTGATTTTCAATCTTTGCCAAAAGTTTTTATTTTTCTCAAATGTATTGGATAGTCAACAGTGTATTATCTATATTGTTGGTTGTTTTCTATATTCAGGTTCAAGCAATTCTCCGAAATCGACCGTGCTGAATAAAAGCGTCAGAAAAGCAAGCAGTTCAAATTATGAATCAATTACTCCCCTAGGTTTTGGATTGAACCTGAACAATTTCCATTTTTTGTTGATAACTTTCTTTATGATTTTAAAGGTCTCCTCTGTTGTGAGCAATTACTAACATGCAGTTCAACATCAAGAAGGAAGATTTTTCAATATTCAAACTTCTACGATTACGCCTTCTTATATACCTGCTTCGTGCAACATTGGGTCATCTTCTCAGCAATCTGGAATTACACAAGTTCCTCATAAGAATGCGAAAAACAATTTCCAACGAATTCAGAAGGAAATGAATGGTTTAATTAATGTCACTGTATCAGATTGTTTAATTGATATACCTGTATTGGAATCTTCCCCTATGTCAGTGACTTTGCAGCCCAGAAGTTCTCATGGTCAGAGAAATGTGAATGCGAATACCGTCAAATGTGGAACTTCTAAAAGCAATTGGACTACTGAATTTTCTACAGTTCAATTTCCAAGTATTATAATCGGATTTGATTATGTTTTGAATTGCAGAGTCATTTCATATCAAACTACTGACTTTTAACTTTTTTAATACAATCAAATTACTCAATTGTCTGGGATATGTGATTTGTTTAATTATTAATGAAACAGAAAGGCTGAATACTGTCAACATTCAATCTACAATTCAACCGAGTTATTCCCTAGAACCCTTCTCGATCCGAAATTCTACACCGGAGGACCAACGTATTACTCAAAACAACCGAAAAAAGTTGAAAACAATTATCCCCCGTGTTCAGTCAGATAGTAATGATTGTACAGGATTTCCTCTTCGAGACATAACAAACAGTGAGTATCGTACTTTCAGATTTTTTTTGCCACAATTTTCATTTTATAAAGTTTAATACTTAAATTCCATCATGGAAGATTCATTTTATTACGCTTTTCTTGATATAGATTTAAGTCTTGCAACTGAAGCTAATAGATTCCAATATTCAGAGAATTCATTGTTGGATATTCCAGTACAGCAGAGTAATAGTAATTCCCATGCAACTATAACTGGACAATCTAGAAGTTCGGGGATTCCTATTAGAAGTTTGGAAAATGAATTTAATGTTGTGTATCAGCCAGGTACTGTTCCCATTTTTTCATATTTAATCAGTAACATGTATCTTTCAATGACCAGTTACTACTATTTTTCCCCAATAGTATGTAGCATTCAATAAAATGTTGTTTACTTTTACATGGTAAACTTAATACAGGTACATTCTCAACTCCTACAATCAGATGCCATACTAATATAGGCCAATCATCAGCCGTTGTTGCCATTCCCAGAGCATCCTCAAATACACATCCAAGTAATTTAATCTTTTCATTTTATTTGACACAATTTCCATTTTATAAAGTTTAATATTTAAAGTTTTACCATGAAAGATTCATTTTATTATGGATTTCTTGATACAGATTTAAGACTTGGAACTGATGCTAATAGATTCCAATATTCAGAGGATTCATTACTGGAAATTCCAGTACAACAGAGTAATAGTAATTCTCATTCAACTATAACTGGACAATCAAGTAGATTTGTGATCCCTATTAGAAGTTTGGAAAGAGATTTTAATGCAGTGTATCAGCCAGGTACTGTTCACATTTTTTCATATTTAATCAGTAACATGTATCTTTCCTTGAGTTTTTAGTACTATTTTTTCCCGATAATACGTAGCTTTGGATAAAATGTTGTTTACTTTTACATGTTGAACTTAATACAGCTACATTCTCAAATCCTACAATCGGATCCCATACTAATATAGGCCAATCATCAGCAGCTGCTGCTATTCCCAGAGCATCCTCAAATCCACATCCAAGTAATTTAATCTTTACATTTTCAATTTCAAGTTTATAAAGATTTACTATATGTACAACTCAACTTAAAACATATTTTTTTAATTTTAAGTCAATCGTTTTAAAATGTTGTTAAAGGTTATTTAGACATCGGAGACTGTACTTTTAAGTGTCAACATTGTAGTGCAAAGTTCTGGTATGATGAGAGAATGGAGAAAAGTAGGAAAACAAAGACACCGCCGTTGTTCAGTTTATGTTGCTCTCACGGTTAGTTTTTCTGTAAATTATGCAACATGTTTTCAACTTTAATGCGTCATGTTTATCCCTGAGAGTACAAAATTTATGAATATTGCTTTTGTTGTTGTGACAAGGAAAATAAAATTGTCTCCGTCGAGAGAACCACCTCCGGAGTTCAAAGATATGTTGTATGGAACTGAACGAAAGTCTAAAAAATTTCAGTCCAAAATAAGAATGTACAACATGATATTTGCATTCACATCTATGGGAGGGAAGATTGACAATTCGTACAACATCGGAACACATGCTCCAACTTACAGAATAAATGGGACAAATCATCATTATATCGGTACTTTACTTCCAGAAGATGGACACAAACCTGCCTTTGCTCAGTTATATATTCACGACACTCAAAACGAAACACATCACAGGTTGAACTCGGTCAGGTACGATAATTTAGAAATTTTAGTATTCTTTTTTCTTTAAATCAGAATGTGTTTCCTATATTTGATCATTCACAAGAAATTAATTTATTCAGATCGTCTGAACCAAATCCTGCCAATCAACCAGAAGATGACACTGATGATGTTGAAAATTGTAGAGAGTTTGAAAGAGCTTCTTGATCAGCATAATGAATTGGTAAAGTTGTTTCGCACATCTCGAGATAAAGTCCTTGACGATCGTACAGTTGATTTTAAGCTAAGATTAATTTCGGCTCGAACTTCTGACGGTAGAATTCACGATTTGCCCCAGGCTGATGAAGTTGCCATTTTTATTGAAGGAGACATTGAGAATCTTGAAAATCGCCGAGATATAATTGTTGAACGTTCATCTGGACGTTTGCAGTGGATTAACGAGTTGCACCCACTTTACTTGCCATTGCAGTACCCATTATTGTATTTTTACGGAGAAGATGGATTCAGAGACAACATAAAATATGTAAAAACAACAAGATCGAAAGAAACAAGACACCGTGTTGTTACGATGAGGGAGTATTTAACTTTTAAGGTGCAAGACAGAGATAATGAATCTCTGTATATCCTGCATGGTAGGCGGTTGTTTCAACAGTTTTTAGTTGAAGCTTATGCAATGGTTGAGGCATTTAGGCTAACTTACATGAGGCATCATCAAAAAGATTTCAGGTGCGGGTCATATGCTGCATTGGGAAATGCTTTAGCTCAAGGTGAAACTGACACTGCTAACACTGGGAAGCGTATAATTTTACCTTCATCTTTCGTTGGCGGAGCACGTTACATGATCCAAAACTACGTACCACGATGCACTAGCCGTTTGCAAATGGTTAGGTTACCCTAATTTGTTTATAACTTTTACATGCAATTCTAAGTTGCGTGAAATTACGGATTACCTGAAGGAGGTTGGTCTGACTGCTGCCGATAGACCAAACATTATTTCACGCGTTTTCCATACAAAATTGGATAATCTAATGAGGGACATTAGGAAAAAAAACTTTTTAGAGAAACTGCAGCTGGTAAGTGTATTAAGTTTGATATTTTCTGTGCATTAGAATTTTTTTATCTGGACGATTTGAGAAGTTCTACTATTTATATTGATCTAATTTTCATGTTTTCTTAAAATGTAGTTATTTACACTATTGAAATCCAAAAGCGTGGACTGCCCCATGCTCACATTCTGTTGTGGATCAAAAATTTCCCAAGTTCATCATCTGCAGAAAATATTGACAAGTATATTTCCGCGGAAATTCCCGATCCATTGCATGATGAGGAGTACCATGGGGCTGTTACTGAATACATGATGCATGGTCCGTGTGGACTTGCAAATTTAAAATCTCCATGTATGAAAGGATCAACCTGCACCAAACATTATCCAAAGAAGTTTGTAGATCAAACTTCTGTAGATGAAGATGGATATGGCGTTTATCGAAGAAGAAATAATGGAAGATTGGTATCAAAAGGAGGAATTGATCTTGACAACAGGTTTACTATCTTTTATCATGTGATTTGTTTCAATCAATACAGAAGGAATTTTTTCCAAAAGTCTTAATTTCTTCCATTTATACTATCGTTTTCTTTGACAGGCATGTTGTACCCCATAATCGGAGACTTTTGGTAAAGTATCGAGCACATATAAATGTAGAGTGGTGCAATAGGGCCCGTTCAATCAAGTATTTGTTCAAATACGTGCACAAAGGAAATGACAGAGCCACCGCTGTTTTTTATAGGAATCACGCTCAAGGAAACGGGAGGCAAGACATTGACGAAATTCAGCAGTACTTAGATGCACGATATATTTCAGCGTCTGAGGATGTGTGGAGGTTATTTGCATATGAAATCTATTTTAAGGAGCCCAATGTTGTTAGGTTGACGATTCACCTGGAAGGTGAACAATTTGTTGTTTTTCAAGACGGAGAGACGGTTGATGATGTGATGGAGAAATCTTCTTCCAACGAAACAATGTTTACAGCATGGATGACTGCGAACCGATATTATGTACAAGCTAGAGAATTGACATATGCAGAGTTTCCATATAAGTTTGTATGGCACCCTGACACGAGAACTTGGACACCTAGGAAAAAAGGTACAGCTCTTGGAAGATTGTCTTATGTTCACCCAGCCCTTGGTGATGTATATTACATGCGTCTTCTCTTAAATTTTGTTCGCGGCTGCGTATCTTTTGAGGATATTAAAAAGTACAATGGTGCTCAGTACGATACTTTTCAAAATGCATGCTACACTCGCGGTTTGCTTGAGGACGATCAAGAATATATCGAAGCTATAAAGGAAGCTGCAGAATGGGGATTAGGGCCAACACTAAGATCATTGTTTGTGAATCTTTTGACTTCATGCTCTATAATTCGACCTGTTAATGTTTGGGAACAATGTCATAATAAATTGAAAGAAGAACTTCTCGAAAAGTACAGAACAAGGTTCAGGAGACCATGTAATTATATATATTTTAAATTTCTGGAATATAACATGATTACATTCTAATTTTAATCAGTCTTATATATGTATCTGCTTTGTGTACAGCTCTGATTTTAACAAAGGATCAGTTAAAAAATAAGTGCTTGAACGAAATTGAATCCATGTTACAGTCAAAGGTAAAATCTTTAAAAGATTATCCTGGAATGCCATTTCCTGAAGATGTTGATATGTCGTTCCTTGGAAACTCCCTCTTAGCAAACGAGTTGAATTACGATCGCGATGAACTTGCAGAATTTTATAGAAAATATTTCGCTATGTTGAATGACCAGCAACTGTTTGCTTTCAATTCCATCATGGAAGCTGTAAGAAATGGAACAAGCCAGGTATTTTTTCTGTATGGCTACGGTGGAACCGGAAAGACTTTCGTATTCAAAACAATTTCTGCTGCAATTCGTTCAAGAGGAGATATAGTGCTTAACGTCGCTTCAAGTGGGATTGCTTCTTTGCTCTTGCCTGGTGGGAGGACAACTCATTCTAAATTTCATATTCCCTTGGTATTGACTGAAAATGCAACATGTAACATAGAAACCGATAGTGACACTGCAGAATTAATATAAAGAGCAGTTCTTATTATATGGGATGAAGCTCCAATGATGCACAGGTAACATAATCGCTATTCTTAACAACTTCATCATCTATTAATCCTCTTTGGTCGAAATTTAATTCATCACAGTATGATTTCTTTTGGAGTTGGATAGATTTGGAAAAAAATTCAGTTTTTTAGATTTTTTTTTTCCTCTAACACCTTTATTTATAACACAGGAACTGTTTTGAAGCTCTAGATAGAACAGTTCGAGATATTATGAAACGCGACAATCCAGCATCTGCTCATATTCCGTTTGGAGGGAAGGTTGTAGTCTTTGGAGGCGACTTCCGTCAAATTCTTCATGTGATTCCAAAAGGCACGCGTCAGGAAATTGTTCATGCACCTATCAATTCATCTCCAATTTGGAATAACTGCAAGATTTTGAGATTAACGAAAAATATGAGATTGGAAAATGTCGATGAAGGAACTGATGTTTCTGCTTTAAGACGATTTGCAGATTGGATGACTAAAATTGGAGATGGGACTTTGGGAGATGTTAACGATGGAGAGGCCACGATTGAAATTCCCAATGATCTTATCATATCCAACTCTGCCGACTACATCGTTTCGATCGTTGATGCCATTTTTCCTGATTTTCAGCAGCATATTGGAGACCTCTCTTTCTTGCATGGTCGCGCTATTTTAGCTCCTACATTAGAAGAAGTCGAAGCAGTTAATGAGTATATGATTTCCTTGCATTCAACAGAAGAGAAGGTTTATCTTAGTGCGGATACTATTGATTCAGCGGATAAAGGAACTACGATGTTCGATCAAATGCATTCTCCAGAATATTTAAATTCAATAAAATGTTTTGGATTACCGAACCATGTTCTTAAGCTAAAGGTTAGTTCTATATCTCTGAAAATTTTAGTTCTTTAATTAATCAGTCTTGCTGTTTAAATAGCATTTAAAGTAAAATTCATTCTTGCTGTATAAATAGTATTTATAAAATTTATCATTCATGTGCATAAGATTAGGATCTTTTACATATAAACTATAATTTAAAAAAATTTACATTGAGCATTTAAAAATTTCAATTTAGTATAAAATTTTAATTTTAGTAAATACTATGAAATTTAAATTACTGCACTTTTTTTATGAATGCTTTTCTTAATTTCATGCAATGTTTTGTAGGTTGGAGTGTCAATTATGTTGTTAAGAAATATTGACCACACAGCCGGATTATGTAACGGGAATCGATTGGTTGTGACCAAGTTGGGAAACTAAGTTACTGAAGCAAAGGTTTTAGGAGGGGAACAACAAGATGAAATCGTATACATTCCAAGGTTGGCACTTTCTCCTTCAGATTCAAAATTACCTTTTCGATTTTAACGTCGCCAATTCCCAATTATGATTTCGTATGGTATGACCTTAAACAAAAGTCAAGGGCAATCTTTGTCAAAAGTGGGGATTCTGTTGAGAAAGCCTGTTTTCACACACGGACAATTGTATGTCGCAGTTTCAAGGGTCACTAACAGAGCAGGTTTGAAATTCTTAATATGTGACAAAGATGGAAACTTGACAAATAAAACTAGAAATGTTGTGTACAGGGAGGTTTTCAGAAATTTGCAGTAAATTTAAATTGAACTTATATTTTTTTTCTATGTTTCGGAACTCTAAAAGTTTGAGGTTGTTTTTAATTTTATTTAAATCAACATATGTATACAAATAAAATTATTGTACAAAAAATTAAACATATATACTTCAATTAAGATTAAAATAAATCGGGTAAAACTTTGAGTTGTACTCCCAGTGCAACGCACGGGCCGAATAAACTAGTTAGAAATAATTACTTGATTCAATTTTAAAATAAATTATTCAAATAAATTAATTTAATGGAGTGTAATGAGATTATGATTATATAAAAATGCATTAATGACGAATAATAATCATAAAATAATTAATTTTAATTTTTAATTTGACATTTTAATATAATAATATTGAGTAGAATTAAATTGTCACACCCCGTTTTATTTTATTAAATAAGTAAATAATAAGTATTAATTTTATAAAGAACCAAGGGCGGAAAATTTGAAAACTTAGACGTCCACGTCGACATTTGAAATTCCAACGGTAAAAAGTATTAAATAAAGTAAATGCAGCGGAAATAGTTAAATTTATTACCATATGGAACACATACTTAAAATAAATAAACTGATTAAACATTTGTACGAATCACGGCGCAGAAGCATCCTCGACTACTCCGGTTAATCAAAAGTATCACCTGAAATTATTTATGTTAACAAGGGTCAATCCACTGACTGTCAAGTAGGCATGCATTCTATATGCTTTAATCTTTTCACTCTTAGTTTGTATTTTAAAAGTTGATCTTTAATGCAATGCAACGACGTACTTAACTTAGACGTATGACATAAACTTTACTTGAAACGTTTACGTAACTTTTCTTTAACATTATCATTCGTTCATATCTTTACGTTTAGACGCGAGCCCACTTGACATCGTAAGGGTTACCCCAGTCCATTGAGGTCATTCGTTTGTTAGTTGCACACCCTGTCTAGAGGCCCTTTCGCACTCTAGCCATTGAGACCATTCATTGTCAGTTGCACACCCTGTTTAGAGACCCTTTCGACGCTCTAGCCATTGAAACCATTCGTTTGTTAGTGCCACCCTGCTTAAGGTAGTTCCGTACGATGCCCAACATTTGTTTACTTTGACATTTAATTACTTTCGTTATTTAATATTTTGACCATGAAATGGACTTTTAATGCATACGAATCCTAACGTGTATGCATGAACTTATGACATGAATAAACTCACTTCATCGTGAACAATTCAACATGAACTATTCAACATAAATCATAACACATCAAATAATTAAGTACAATCATTCTCAAATACAATGACAACAAATAGAAGAGTTAAAACATAGAATTAAACATTCAATATCATACACCGAATGACACCCAATTCCAAACACATAAAGTTATACATCAATCATATATATATATATGTATACTTGCGCACATACAACTAATAAGTTTTACTTTGTTGTTATTTATGCATATAAGCAGGGACGTAGGGACTTGGTCCCGAAGGGGTGCGATCGCACCCCCTCAATTTAAAAATAAAAATAAAATTATAACTTAATTTTTATATATTAAGATAATTAATTATAATTTATCTAAAAATAATTAAAATCTAATTGAAATTTTGTTGAAATATTGATATGTCTTAATAAAAAATAAGATAATAAATTATTTATTAATAAAATATTTCTTCTAAAATACTACTTTTAAAAAAAATTAAAATATATCTATTATTAACGCCACATACTAATTTATCACGTTTTATAAAAAAATTAAAACATTAATACTAAAAAATACATTTATACCTTTCACGCTAAAAAATCAAAAAGTAACATTTTTCTTAACACATTATTAAGAAAAAGAGTTTTATATTTACGAAATTGATAGAATTTTTTATTTAAAAATTTGCACCATATGCTAAAAAATCAAAAAGTAACATTTTCTTAACACATAGAAAAAGAGTTTTATATTTATGAAATTGAGAGAATTTTTTATTTAAAAATTTGCACCATCATACAATATATAAAACGGCAAGCAGATTCCTACGTGGCTTTTTCTCCATCCTTGGATTAATAGCGTGTTCACACTATGGAAACTAAATCCTAATCGTCCATTTTATTTTTTAATTACAATTAATTACATCTTAATTAATTTAAATGATTTCGGGTTTTAATTAGGCGGATTATTCTTATATATATATTTATAAAATTCAATATATTATGCGGCTATAATTAAGGGATTTTTACATTATATAATTAATTTAAAATCATTCCTTAATTGCATTAATTAATTAAAAACAATTCCTTAATTACGCTAATACTCAATTAAAAACTGATACGAACCTTAGCTCTGATACCAAATGATACGTACCTCGTCGGGGATAGAAAGATAGAAGGAGAACGAAGAACAGAAAAATAGAAAGATACCGGCGGAAGTCCCAAAACCTCTGAATCTGATTCGTGAAATAATCTAAGGACGGAACCCTAGACCCCAACACGCGATCGACGTAGCAACTCGGGGATGAGGAAGACACACGAACGAAGGGTGGATCGCTTCGTTGATTCGTCGGTTGAATTCTTTGGATAATCGGGTAGAATTCGAACCCAAGAGAGATTTAATAAAAACTCACAAAAATATATTTATTCATCATCAAAGTTGTTTTTAAAATAAAGTCTAACAAAGCCTTTATATAGGCAAACCTAAAAAGTGAAGGAAAAGGGATGTCTTGGGCAAAAAGTCACGCCCAAAAAGGAAAAGGAATAAAAATCCCGCACACAAAAGAGTCCAGCCGCAATTTTGGGATTTCTGCCTATCCCGCATATCATCCCGAGGTTAGTGCAAAGGGCCTGGGTCGATCCTCGGGTTCCACAGAATTTTGGCCACATAATTGGTGCGTTCCCGGCACTCTCTCGACTCTCTTTCCGCCGTCTTCTTCTTCGTTCTAGCTTGTAATCGAGCTTCTACATCGGTTGCCGAACCTTGGATTGCATCATTCCCCTTCTCTTCAAGAGGATTTGTCCTCAAATCCAAGTCTATGCCAGGCTCGAACACCACTCTCACGAATACACTCGGAACCACGTTAGTCTGATGCTCACTCCCTCGAATCGGAGATAAATAAGGACGTGTACCCTCAGAGAAAACATCATCAAGTTCCTGCCACACAAAGCGAATAAAGAAGGGTAAGGCAGGTAGATCGTTAGTGTAGAGCTTCGCCTCCTCGCACAACACCACAGACGTCGTTGCCCTTCTTTCTTGACTTGTTTCTCCATGGGTAACTCCAATGGCGGAAGGTCCTCGGATTTCATCAATTCCCCCTTGCTGTCGGACTCCACCGCCTCCTCCGCGACGTCGGAATCCACCGAAACCTCCTCCTCGGACTCTACCGAAGCCTCCTCCTCAGACTCCATCGAAGTCGAATCTTCCTCGATTGACACCGAAATCGACTCTTCTCCAGATTCCACCAAAGCCAACGGTCCTGGTATCTCGCCTTTTTCATCGGCCTCTACTTTCCCAGACTTCTGTGACGCTTGTACCCATTCTCCTACCAGACGCCTAATATCGCTCCTACACTCGTCCCAACGCTCAGCTCTGGCTCTCCTCTCATCACGACGCTCCCGACTAAGATCACGGGCTCGATGATGGCCATTCTGAGCTTCTCGGTATTCGCTGCCACCTCTTCGATTCCATGCATCATCACGATGATCTCTCTCCTCTAAGGCGGTAAGTCGCTCATTCACCACCTTCATCTTCGATGTAATCATCCTTTCTAACCGTGCAGTCGCCTTCTCCACGATGAGCTTAGCTTGGGTATAATCCATCTCAGTCATCCTGCAAAAGTGTTATAAAGAAAATAGAGGTCCTCACCACTCTCGTGTATCACTCAATATGGTAAGTCACTCAATACTCGGTTCTCTCACTTTCTCTCTCTCTAAAGAGTCGAACTCTCCCAACTCACCGGTCGAATTCAATTCCAACAAGATCCACGAAATGACTTTAAATTGCTGAACGAACGATGAACAGCAATAAAAAGAATAATCGAGCAAATTTTTTTATTTATTTTTATTTTTAATAATTACTGTATGAACAGTAATTTTCGGAAATAAAAATAATAAAAATATATATATATATATATATATATATATATTTTTTTTTATCAAGAAAGAAGAAAGAAACGAAGAATAAAGAAGAAAACACGAAAGAAAGAAAGAAAGAAAAACGAAACGAGGTTACGTATAAATTTTGAACCCGAACCTGGGCTCTGATACCAAATGATACGAACCTTAGCTCTGATACCAAATGATACGTACCTCGTCGGGGATAGAAAGATAGAAGGAGAACGAAGAACAGAAAAATAGAAAGATACCGGCGGAAGTCCCAAAACCTCTGAATCTGATTCGTGAAATAATCTAAGGACGGAACCCTAGACCCCAACACGCGATCGACGCAGCAACTCGGGGATGAGGAAGACACACGAACGAAGGGTGGATCGCTTCGTTGATTCGTCGGTTGAATTCTTTGGATAATCGGGTAGAATTCGAACCCAAGAGAGATTTAATAAAAACTCACAAAAATATATTTATTCATCATCAAAGTTGTTTTTAAAATAAAGTCTAACAAAGCCTTTATATAGGCAAACCTAAAAAGTGAAGGAAAATGGATGTCTTGGGCAAAAAGTCACGCCCAAAAAGGAAAAGGAATAAAAATCCCGCACACAAAAGAGTCCAGCCGCAATTTTGGGATTTCTGCCTATCCCGCATATCATCCCGAGGTTAGTGCAAAGGGCCTGGGTCGATCCTCGGGTTGATCCTCGGGTTCCACAGAATTTTGGCCACATAATTGGTGCGTTCCCGGCACTCTCTCGACTCTCTTTCCGCCGTCTTCTTCTTCGTTCTAGCTTGTAATCGAGCTTCTACATCGGTTGCCGAACCTTGGATTGCATCAAAAACAATTCCTTAATTATAGGTCAACTACGCGTTCGAAATTCATGGAAAAGAATCTGTATAATATATTATTTAATCGAATTCTTAATTGTGTTGTTAATTATATTTCTATAATTGCGGATTCTAATTGAATTAAAATTGGAAAAACAATTATTATAATTTTAAAATTATACAAACCCTAATTGCAACCTCTCCCTATAAAAGGATACTATATCTTTGATTTGTGTCGTGTGTGTGAGTTTTTACTCTTTGTTTTAAGTTGTCTTTTATTAGTCGTGTTAGTTGTTTTATGTTATTTATCGTGTTATGTTGAGTAAGGTGTGTGTGATCTCACGGGGGTGTGGAGTTGGTTTGTTGTGTATTATTTCAGGTGAAAAGTCGAAGCAAAGTCGAGAGAAACGAGTCGTGGACGAAGAGACGAGGCAAGGAGTTGAATTACCTAGGTAGCGGTCGCTATATTCGACGTTACACGGAACGCTAGCAGGTGCGCTGATCGGTCGTTGCAATTCAAGGATTCAGGTGCTGGAAGGGTTTAGCAACTACTACCCTATGCCAAGTGGCCGTTACCCATAATGTTTTTGAAAAAATGCTGAAATGAAAAAGGCAGTTGCGGGAGGCAGTTTTTAGGGGAGAAAGGAGGCATATAAGCACAAAAAGAAGGGGAGAAAAAGATATATCATTCGACCGGGAACTTCAAGGAGAGTGCCGGGTGACGCCGTTCCGGAGCCGACAACTCCGGAGAGCACGATCTAGTTCTGAGAGCCATTTAATTCATGTATATTATTTCGTTTCTTTTGTTTCTTAACAATATAGGTAAGTTGCTTAAGTTATGTTTTAATTATTTTGCTTTTCATTTATGAATGATTGTTCTTAGTAATTTAATTTTTGTTTTCAACTTGTTAATCATTTTCGTTTGATGCTTGTTCTTATGCTTCCATTTTCATTTCTTTTGCTTATCATTTTTATTTTCATTAAAATGTTTAACTAAGTTTATAACTCGGATGATTATATGATAAACGAAGTAATTGATGTTGGATTTGTGTCCTTCATTCCACGTGTGTTGTACCGAGATAAGTTATATAGTGGCGTCCTATGTAGATAGATCGATTAGTCGGTGTTATGTGTTTTGTCGAGAACACGAACTTAACACTCGATGATCATGCCAAATGAGTCACACGACCTTCTTGATCATGTATACTTGGAGTGTACAAACTTCGGTTGAGAACCGGGGTGAAACGACGAGCACGCTGGAAAAACGAACGCGTTATGCGCAGCTAGCGCGCCGCGCTGGATTTTCACTAAAAGGACAGCGCGCCGCGCTCTGAGGTTTCGACCTGCAGTAGCGCGCCGCGCTACGATTCAACGCGCCGCGCTGCGCCAGATCGTGAATTTTTGGTAATTTTCCAGAATTTTCCTATTTTGGACTCCTACGCCTATTAGGTAACCCTATGGGTTTTTCCCCTATATAAAGGGACCTAAGACCACGAAATTCACAACTACATTATCATATATTCGTGAGAGAATTTCGTGGAGAGGCCGAAGGAATAGAGGAATCGAGCGGGGTTCGTTTCAAGTCCAAGTTCGTGTCGTTTCAAGGATCAACGAAGGGTTCGTGCAACGAATTGAGGCCGGGTAATTTCGCGGCTGATCTATCTACGTCCGGACATCGATTACATACGAAGAATCACAAGGTACACGATTCTTATACTAACTCAATAATTGTTCTTACTACTACGTGCGCACTAGATCCATGTTTAGGATTTTACGTGTTATGCATGATTTCTTCTTCCGCACCTTTTTATGCTTGTAAAATACGTAAACTCCATCTATTGGGGTATGGATGTGATCCATACAAAACCCAACAGTGGTATCAGAGCCTTGGTCGTGCGTTTGCGTATGCGCGTAGAACAAGTGCCTATAAAATTGTTTTTATTTTTATTCGTAAATTTTTCCGTGGACTAATTTTGGAAAAATAGTATTTTATTGTATCTTAATTTAATTGAATTATTTTTCATAAATCAAGTGTCCATGAATTTTTGTGATTTATTCATGTAATTTTTCATGGAATATTTTTTGGAAAAATAGTACTTGATTTGATGTTAAAAATTTATTCGATTATTTTTGTATGCATAAATCAAATCTCCATGATGTGAAATTCGGAATTGATAAATTTATTTGGAATATTATTTGTCAATTTTATCTCTTAATCATGATTAATAAAGAATTTAGAATTCTTGTATTTTTCATGAAGTTCATGTTTTATCAAATTTCAAAACAATGCCTAATTTGTCTTTCAAAGATTAATTTCAAGCCGATCTATTCTACACCTCGGGGAGTGGGAATGAGACCAGAGTGCGTAAATTAGTCGATGACTCAAATTAGAGACTTTCGAACCATGGGATGATACGATCGTCTGGTTGGCTCTCCCATGTCACATGGGAGATAGGGCGCAATTGCATGATAAATCGCTGGTTAGAAACCTCGAGTTTTCGCTTACGATTTATCGCGTTTTGATTATTGGGATGATTATGACGGGTATACCAATAAAAGGCGATTATTGGGAATAATCGTTGTTGAAACAATTAAATCTGAATTTTATTGAGAATAAAAATTAATAGGCATTTTTGAGTTAATTGTTGCATCTTGCCTGCTAGGAATTGAGAATTCTTGTGCTTGCTCGATGTTATGCTCTGCGGTAGTATGCATGCTTTAGATTTATATTATGCGTTTTCATCATGTTCAATCGATTAAAACAAACCTGCATGTATAGTCTCATAAAATGAGTTATCGCCTTGTCCAATTAGACACACCCCCTAAAGCTCTCGATCATCAATTAGTAGGTTCCGCCTCCGCGGGGTGCTATATTTTTGATCTTGAGATAAGGTGAGGGTAAAGGAACAACGAGGCCTCTACAACGTGTTTTTGGTTTCTCATCGACGAACCCACTGGAGGCGTGGTAGTCGAGGCGAGGAGATAAAAATGAGATTCTTATCGACCGAGAGTGTTATTGTCGATAGTGAGACTATTGAAATAACATTGACAATGAGATTGTCTACCTATCTTCGATTTTTCGAGTGTCAAGCTCTCCTTGGCTCGAGAAATTGCGAGATGAGGATCTTGGAATTATTTTGTGCTAGAGACACCAATGTTGGACATTGGAGGACGAAATAGACAACTATATAAGTGTTCTAGGAACGACTTGTTGTCAAATTTTGAATGTTTACTAAATACTTGTTTTATTTCATTCTGTAGTTAATATGTCGTCAACTAACTCAATCAACCCAAGTACCATACGTTCAATCCTTGAGAAGGAAAAATTGAACGGTACTAATTTTCTCGATTGGCATCAAAATTTGAGAATTGCTCTCAAATACGAGAAACGAGAGACTGTGCTGGAAACTCCTATTCCTAAAATTACTCCAAATTCCACTGGTCCTGAAAAGACCAATGTCAAGAAGATTGAGGAAGCCTCGCGAGAGGTGACCTGCATCATGCTAGGGGCCATGGAACCCGCCTTTCAAAGGCAGTTCGAACACATGGATGCCTATAGCATCATTGAATAACTCAAGAGTATGTTCGGGGAACAAGCGAGGATTGAGAGGTTCAATGTCCTTCGTGACATAATGGATACAAAGCTTCAAAAAGGGAAACCTGTAGGGCCACACGTGCAAAAGATGATGGGTCTTTTTGCGACGAGTGAGCGCCTAGGATTCCCATATGAAGAGGCATTGGCAGTAGATATCGTTCTGCACTCGTTGCATGATGGTTATGACTCCTTTAGGACGAACTATCATGTGAACGGAGTTCAGAAATCGTTGATGGATCTACATGGTCTTTTGAAGACTGTAGAACCCTCGATTAAGAGCAACTCTGGGAGAGATGTTCTTATGATAAAGGAAGGAGGAATTTCAAAAAGGAAGAACAAGTCCAAAGTCAAAGGCAAGGGAAAAGCTGTTGCTGCACCCAAGGCCAAAGACAAGAAGAAGAATGCGGTGGGACCGATATGCTTCTACTGCAATGGCGAGGGCCATTACAAGAGGGACTGTTCTAAATACAAGGAAGATGTGAAGAATGGGGTCGCCCCATCGTCTTCAGGTATTTTCGTTGTAGATATACATTTTTCTGACACTACTTCATGGGTATTGGATACCGGTTGTGGAACTCACATTGTTCGAAATGTGCAGGGACTGCAAAGAAGTAAGAAGTTAGAGAAAGGTGAAGTCCATCTGCGCATGGGGAATGGAGCGAGGGTCGCTGCATTAGCCGTAGAGACTTATAGTTTATCTTTGCCCTCTGGGCTCGTACTAGAACTCAATAATGTTTATTTTGTTCCTAGTATAACCATGAATATTATTTCTATTTCTGCATTGGATGCTGAAGGATTTAATTTTACGATTATTAATGGAGTTCTTTCGTTGTTTAATCGTGATGTATTTTATGGTTTAGCACGTTTTGAGCGTGGCTTATACGTGCTCGATTTAGATAAATAAATCTACAACATAAATACCAAACGAGCTAAATCAAACGAGACTAACGAAACATACCTCTGGCACTGTCGTTTAGGCCATATAAACACTAAGCGTGTTGAGAGACTCCTCAAGGAGGGTGTTCTCAAATCATTTGATTTGGAATCATTTGATACATGCGATGGATGTCTATTAGGCAAAATGACGAAATCACCATTTCTGGGAACTGGTGAGCGAGCTAGTGATCTATTGGGCCTTATACACACTGATGTGTGTGGACCAATGAGTTCACCGGCACGAGGTGGTTACGTATACTTTATAACTTTTACTGATGATTTAAGTAGATATGGTTATGTCTATTTAATGAAGCATAAGTCGGAATCTTTTGAGCGATTCAAAGAATTCCAAAATGAAGTAGAAAATCAACTTGGCAAGACGATAAAAGTTCTTCGATCGGATCGAGGAGGCGAATATCTGAGTCATGAGTTTGATGATCATCTAGTGAAGTGTGGGATTAGATCTCAACTCACCCCTCCTGGAACTCCTCAGTTGAATGGAGTGTCTGAAAGAAGGAATCGAACTCTGTTGGACATGGTTCGATCTATGATGAGCTCAGCAAAACTTCCTATATTCTTTTGGGGACATGCACTATCTACTGCTGCTCTAATACTGAACAGGACGCCGTCAAAGGCTGTGAGTAAGACACCATATGAGATATGGAATGGGAGGGTCCCGAATTTGTCTTATCTCAAGATTTGGGGTTGCGAAGCCTATGTCAAGAGAAATATCTCTGGAAAGCTTGAACCCAAATCTGACAAGGTTTTCTTTGTGGGATACCCAAAAGAAACCCGAGGATATCATTTCTACAACCAATCAGAGAACAAAGTTTTTGTTGCTCGTGATGGTGTCTTTCTGGAAAAGGAATTCCTTTCTAAGAAAGATAGTGGGAGTAAAGTTGTTCTGGACGAGGTCCATGATGAACAACCAGTTACCGAGGAAACAAACGACGAGGTCGTAGTGATTCCTGAACCCTCGCAGGTGGTAGCTGATCCTCGTAGGTCGGGAAGGACAATAACTCGTCCCGATAGATATATTAATATCTTAAGGAATGAGGAACCATCCACCTATAGTCAAGCCGTGACAAGTCCGGATTCCGAGAAATGGCTGAGAGCCATGAAATCCGAAATGGACTCCATCTCTGAGAATCAAGTCTGGGACTTGATCGATTTACCTCAAGAGGCTAGGCCTATTGAGTGTAAGTGGGTCTATAAGATTAAGACCGACGTGAATGGAAAACCCGAGGTTTTCAAAGCTAGATTGGTAGCAAAAGGATTTCGCCAAATCCACGGGGTGGACTATGACGAGACCTATTCACCAGTCGTAATGCTTAAGTCCATCAGGATACTTCTTGCCATTGCCGCTCATTATGATTATGAGATATGGCAAATGGATGTTAAAACCGCCTTCTTGAATGGAATTCTTGAAGAGGATGTGTATATGACACAGCCTGAGGGTTTTATCGATCCAAAAGGGGCTAAGAAGGTATGCAAGCTTAAGAGAGCCATTTATGGACTCAAGCAAGCATCTCGGAGTTGGAATCTGCGTTTCGACGAAGCTGTAAAGGAATTCGGCTTTGAACGTAACTCAGAGGATTCTTGTATATACAAGAAGGTCAGTGGGAGCGCAATCGTTTTTCTTGTGCTGTATGTCGATGACATACTCCTTATTGGAAATGACATTCCGATGTTGAACTCTGTGAAGGAGTGGCTAGGAAAGTGTTTCTCAATGAAGGATCTGGGAGAAGCACAATACATATTGGGCATCAAGATCTATCGGAATAGATCTAAAAGGATGCTTGGACTAAGTCAAGAGTCTTATATTAACAAGATACTTGAAAGGTTCAAGATGAAGGACTCTAAGAAGGGTCTTCTACCCATGACACATGGCTCAAAACTTAGTCTTAAACAGTGCCCGCAAGGACCTGTTGAGCAAAAGAGGATGGATAATGTTCCTTATGCTTCGGCAATAGGATCGATTATGTATGCCATGATATGTACGAGGCCAGACGTATCGTATGCTTTGAGCATGACGAGTCGTTTTCAGTCGAACCCGGGTGAGGCGCATTGGACTGCGGCCAAAAACATTCTCAGATACCTTAATCGGACTAAGGAGAATTATCTTGTCTATGGGGGACAAAATGAGTTAGAAATGACGGGCTATACGGACGCGAGTTTTCAGACTGATGATGACGATCAACAATCTCAGTCTGGTTACGTCTTCTGTCTAAACGGAGGCGCGGTTAGTTGGAAGAGTTCCAAGCAAACCTCTGTCGCCGACTCAACTACAGAGTCTGAGTACATTGCAGCCTCGGAGGCTGGAAAGGAAGGTGTATGGATGAAAAAGTTCCTTGAGGAACTTGGTGTCGTCCCCAGTGCTGCCAAACCTATGGTTCTCTATTGCGATAATAGTGGAGCCATAGCTCAAGCAAAAGAGCCAAGGGATCACCACAAAGTCAAACACATACTCAGGAAATATCACGTCATCCGCGACTTCGTGGGAAGAGGTGATATAGAAATACGCAAGATAGCAACCGAGAAGAACGTTGCTGATCCATTTACTAAACCTCTCCCGCAGTTAAGGCATAATACCTTATTTGATGCGATAGGAATTAAACGTCTTGAGGACTAATTCTTAAGTTGTAATTAATTTTACTTCGGAGATTATAATGTAAACATTCATTTTGATTAATAAATCAATTTTTCATATTCTCTTGGTTTGGATTATATGAACTGTTCAAATGTAGATTTTAAATTTTATCTGAGTTATGTGATAATGTCACATAATGAGGCTCAGTGATTGAACTAAAATTAAAATCAACTTAAGTCCCTGATCTAGATCATCGTGTACGAACAGACACAATTGATCAATATAAAGATTAGATTGCAAGTTGTACTATAGCGCCACCTCATGGGCTAGACGTGGGACGTCGCTTACAATTGTATAGACAACGGCTGAGAGCTGGGTGTCGGAGGTGACTCGCCTAAGAATGGTATATAAGATAGTGTGTCATAATACCAATTCTTATAGCTTTCGAACGTCTCCTTAGACCTGAGTAGTCTAGAGTAGCTACATTGTGAAATGTTGTGTTTTGACGCTGTCAAACGCTTTCGGTAAAACGGAGCTATAAAGATAATCGTTGGATACCTCAAGAAACAAGTGGGAGCACTTAGATTGACAAGATGGGATTATCCTCCTACGAGGTAGGATTAAATGTCTTAAAGGCCACTCGGAGAGTTGGGATTGCAAAACTGCATGGCCATGCCCGGATATGTATCATGGTGATCATCCGGTTCGCAATCCGCTCATATATTCGAGAAAGGTTCGAACGGAACGAGGGTGACACTGGTCTTACCTCTAGTTCGAACTTAGACATCAAGCGATAAGGGAAACGTGGATACACACTGGATATAAAGTCCAAGTGGGAGATTGTTGGATTTGTGTCCTTCATTCCACGTGTGTTGTACCGAGATAAGTTATATAGTGCGTCCTATGTAGATAGATCGATTAGTCGGTGTTATGTGTTTTGTCGAGAACACGAACTTAACACTCGATGATCATGCCAAATGAGTCACACGACCTTCTTGATCATGTATACTTGGAGTGTACAAACTTCGGTTGAGAACCGGGGTGAAACGACGAGCACGCTGGAAAAACGAACGCGTTGGGCGCAGCTAGCGCGCCGCGCTGGATTTTCACTAAAAGGCCAGCGCGCCGCGCTCTGAGGTTTCGACCTGCAGTAGCGCGCCGCGCTACGATTCAACGCGCCGCGCTGCTCCAGATCGTGAATTTTTGGTAATTTTCCAGAATTTTCCTATTTTGGACTCATACGCCTATTAGGTAACCCTATGGGTTTTTCCCCTATATAAAGGGACCTAAGACCACGAAATTCACAACTACATTATCATATATTCGTGAGAGAATTTCGTGGAGAGGCCGAAGGAATAGAGGAATCGAGCGGGGTTCGTTTCAAGTCCAAGTTCGTGTCGTTTCAAGGATCAACGAAGGGTTCGTGCAACGAATTGAGGCCGGGTAATTTCGCGGCTGATCTATCTACGTCCGGACATCGATTACATACGAAGAATCACAAGGTACACGATTCTTATACTAACTCAATAATTGTTCTTACTACTACGTGCGCACTAGATCCATGTTTAGGATTTTACGTGTTATGCATGATTTCTTCTTCCGCACCTTTTTATGCTTGTAAAATACGTAAACTCCATCTATTGGGGTATGGATGTGATCCATACAAAACCCAACAATTGATTTGTATAAACCGGAAAGTCAAGATGCGTTTAACACGATCTTAGAATCGTAACCCGACCGGGAGCGAATCTCTAAGTGAATTAAACGTATTTTACGAGTTAAGCAACCCGACCGGGAACTTGACATTCGTGTGTGTAATCGTGTAGACCGAAAAAGGGGAAATACAAATCTATTACTAAGTTTTGATTATTATCGTTCGAGTCTTTTCAATTATCGCATTTCAATTCAAATATTTAAGTTATTGCTTTTATGTTTTTATTTACTTTCGTTGTCAATTGAACTTGAACTTAGGACTTAGAATAATGGAAAATGCATCTAACACTTTTCATTCACTTGAACTCTACTCTTTCGTTTCCTTGGATTGATACCGAGTCAACTACAATTGACCTCGGATTTTGACGAGAGATGCACCAAAAACGTCTAATCAAAATTGGCGCCGTTGCCGGGGAAACGGATAGTTTGTTTAAGTGTTTGTTTAGTTTTAGTTTCGTATTTCCTTTAGTTAATTTAGTTAATTGTTTTGTTATTTCTAACCTTCTACTTTGAATGTGCATAATTTTACAAGAAGAAGGGTTGAAGAGAAGGTAAATAAGTCAAGCTCTCGACAATAAACTGAGCAAAAATAAAGGCTTAGGGACGAGATAGTGTTTCGGAGGACAAAAGAATTAAATAAACGAGTCGAAAAAAAAATGGAAAATCAGGATTCAAAGACAAATAACGCCCGCGGAACGTCATTGGCGACCTCCATCAGCAAACAACGGACGCCACCGAAGTTTTCGCGATCGCTGAAATGGACGAAAAAACATTCAGAGATTCTGCCCGTTTTTGGACAAAACGACGGTCGTCGTAGTATATTCCGCGATCGCGGAATGCATTCAGCGACCGCGGAACTTAATGGCATTTGTGTAATATAGAGAAATTTTAAGTGTAAAGATGTAGTAAAAACTTTCTTTTTTTGGGGTGTGACTATAAGTATGGGACATCCCAAAAAGGAAAGTGTGTCTATAGCTGAATTGTTAATATTCTGGAATTAAAGGAGGGAGTAAAGGCAGCGGGCTGTACAATCTTAATTTCCAATTTCTCATCCTTCTACTTCGAGCAAAATACCACTCACCATAATTTCGAAAATTTGTCTGAATTCACATACAAATTCAAATAGCATTACCTTGAGATCATGATTTGTGCAGGTTTGGGGGAAATCACATACACATGTTAAAGAAATTCTTCAAGTTCGTGAGTGCCCACAAGGTGTTCGACAAAATTTCCAAGTGAAGTTTTTCTAATTTTTCAACTTCGATCGACATGGCACCAAAGAAGAAAGCTACTCTCCCTACTGTACGAACCACGAGGAGCAGGGAACTAGCATCCTTATCAACTCAAGCTCCAGTAGTTCTGGTGATTCCACCGGACATTCCGCTCGATACGAGCTTTCGTTCCCTATTTTCGATTGGAGGAGGGCTGGTCGGTGACGACGAGGATGATGATGAAGAGGAGCAGCGAGGTGACGAGGCTTTGGATGAGGCATATGCTCAGTACGCAAGAGAAACACATTATTGGAGAGAAGCTACTAGAGGTACATCGAGCCGGACGCAGATGATCTTAAAACGATCATTGACGCTAACTCTGCTGCAATTGCCACCGGGTGGAGATATTATGCCGATGAAACCCGCCGATACCTAGATCACAGGGATCGCTATTGGTACAACCAGCAAGAAAGCCAACCGAACTTAGAACAACACGATGACTAGAAGGGTGGATACGCTTGAAGAGGAGAACCGAGCTCTCCGGGATGTTTTCGAATGTCTTATCAGCGGGATTTTGGACATCACCATCACCCGACACACACATGAGAGACGTCGTGCTTGACACGACCTAGGTATGTTTTCTTTTTCTTTTTATTTTTATTTTTTTTATTTTTATTTGTATTTTGTGTTTGGTATATATTATGTTTTTATTTTTATTAGTTTTTTTTAGTTGTTTTTGAGTGAGTTTGTGTGTTGGGATTGTCTTACTACGCTCAATGACTAGTTGTCCCGAATGTGGTCGTGTTTGTATGTGGATATTGGTCAAGTTGTTGCTTGAACTTGCACGGTTGTTTGTTTGGAACCACTTGTCATATTTGAGGATTTTGATTATGTTATTGCATGCTTTTCTTGTTGAGAGTACGAGAGCCTATTTCATTGTGAGTTTTCGTGCTTTTTCTTGAGAGACGAGAGTGAGATGACATGTTGTGATTAGTTGAAAGTGCATGAACTTGGGATGTGATATTATGTGTATGAATGCTCTTGATTTGAAATATTTGAGAAGACGATGAATGTGATCTTAGAATGAACTCCACTATTATAATTATCCCAAAAATACCGTGCCCGTCGTGGGACTCCCTAGATAACCCGTTGAGCTTACATGGAGCCTTTTCTTGTAACCGAGCGTTTCACGAGAGATGTGAGTTGTGGTGGTACAAGTTGATGTTGTGGTTATTGGTAATTGTTGTATCGAACGTTACGTGTTCTTAGGTAAAATGAAAAAGCTTTCACCCCTTAAAAAAAAATGAGAATAAAAAAAAAAACTTATCGATTGTGGAAACGATTGATGTAGTTGAAAAAAAAAAGCAAAAGAAAAAAATGAAAATAGAAAAAAAAGAGGAACAATAAATAAAAAAAAAGAAAAGAAAAAAAGGGGGTGAAGGTCTAGACGAGAACGCGTTCGTTATTGCGTTTTCATTGATTATTGGGATTCGATATTTACCATTGTGGAGTTTGTTGAGGTCGACGTTTTAACTTATTAATATTCGATCATATCTATGTAGTATTTGACCTTCCGACCTTTATCGATCACATTTTGATTCTCATCGTTTCTTTGAGAGAGTATTAGTATGCATTTGGGAGGTGTTCATGTATTGTTGGATCTTATGCTCACATGCACTCTTGTGGAGATTTGTGAGTTTGTTTTCCATATCATTTTATTTTCCACATATTATCGAGGGACTATTTTTGTGTGATGAGAGGCTTTGTTGTTCATGGATATATTTTCATTTTCTCTTATATGACTCGTCGGTGGGATTGTGGTATGATTGCAAGTTCTAGTAGGTGATTTGTAAAAACACGTTGTTGGATGATTTGACCTTGCTCGGGACTAGCAAGGATTTGAGCGTGGGGGTGTGATTTGTGTCGTGTGTGTGAGTTTTTACTCTTTGTTTTAAGTTGTCTTTTATTAGTCGTGTTAGTTGTTTTATGTTATTTATCGTGTTATGTTGAGTAAGGTGTGTGTGATCTCACGGGGGTGTGGAGTTGGTTTGTTGTGTATTATTTCAGGTGAAAAGTCGAAGCAAAGTCGAGAGAAACGAGTCGTGGACGAAGAGACGAGGCAAGGAGTTGAATTACCTAAGTATCGGTCGCTATATTCGACGTTACACGGAACGCTAGCAGGTGCGCTGATCGGTCGTTGCAATTCAAGGATTCAGGTGCTGGAAGGGTTTAGCAACTACTACCCTATGCCAAGTGGCCGTTACCCATAATGTTTTTGAAAAAATGCTAAAATGAAAAAGGCAGTTGCGGGAGGCAGTTTTTAGGGGAGAAAGGAGGCATATAAGCACAAAAAGAAGGGGAGAAAAAGATATATCATTCGACCGGGAACTTCAAGGAGAGTGCCGGGTGACGCCGTTCCGGAGCCGACAACTCCGGAGAGCACGATCTAGTTCCGAGAGCCATTTAATTCATGTATTGTATTTCGTTTCTTTTGTTTCTTAACAATATAGGTAAGTTGCTTAAGTTATGTTTTAATTATTTTGCTTTTCATTTATGAATGATTGTTCTTAGTAATTTAATTTTTGTTTTCAACTTGTTAATCATTTTCGTTTGATGCTTGTTCTTATGCTTCCATTTTCATTTCTTTTGCTTATCATTTTTATTTTCATTAAAATGTTTAACTAAGTTTATAACTCGGATGATTATATGATAAACGAAGTAATTGATTTGTATAAACCGGAAAGTCAAGATGCGATTAACACGATCTTAGAATCGTAACCCGACCGGGAGCGAATCTCTAAGTGAATTAAACGTATTTTACGAGTTAAGCAACCCGACCGGGAACTTGACATTCGTGTGTGTAATCGTGTAGACCGAAAAAGGGGAAATACAAATCTATTACTAAGTTTTGATTATTATCGTTCGAGTCTTTTCAATTATCGCATTTCAATTCAAATATTTAAGTTATTGCTTTTATGTTTTTATTTAATTTCGTTGTCAATTGAACTTGAACTTAGGACTTAGAATAATGGAAAATGCATCTAACACTTTTCATTCACTTGAACTCTACTCTTTCCTTTCCTTGGATTGATACCGAGTCAACTACAATTGACCTCGGATTTTGACGAGAGACGCACCAAAAACGTCTAATCAAATTTCAGGTGAAAAGTCGAAGCAAAGTCGAGAGAAACGAGTCGTGGACGAAGAGACGAGGCAAGGAGTTGAATTACCTAGGTAGCGGTCGCTATATTCGACGTTACACGGAACGCTAGCAGGTGCGCTGATCGGTCGTTGCAATTCAAGGATTCAGGTGCTGGAAGGGTTTAGCAACTACTACCCTATGCCAAGTGGCCGTTACCCATAATGTTTTTGAAAAAATGCTGAAATGAAAAAGGCAGTTGCGGGAGGCAGTTTTTAGGGGAGAAAGGAGGCATATAAGCACAAAAAGAAGGGGAGAAAAAGATATATCATTCGACCGGGAACTTCAAGGAGAGTGCCGGGTGACGCCGCTCCGGAGCCGACAACTCCGGAGAGCACGATCTAGTTCCGAGAGCCATTTAATTCATGTATTGTATTTCGTTTCTTTTGTTTCTTAACAATATAGGTAAGTTGCTTAAGTTATGTTTTAATTATTTTGCTTTTCATTTATGAATGATTGTTCTTAGTAATTTAATTTTTGTTTTCAACTTGTTAATCATTTTCGTTTGATGCTTGTTCTTATGCTTCCATTTTCATTTCTTTTGCTTATCATTTTTATTTTCATTAAAATGTTTAACTAAGTTTATAACTCGGATGATTATATGATAAACGAAGTAATTGATTTGTATAAACCGGAAAGTCAAGATGCGATTAACACGATCTTAGAATCGTAACCCGACCGGGAGCGAATCTCTAAGTGAATTAAACGTATTTTACGAGTTAAGCAACCCGACCGGGAACTTGACATTCGTGTGTGTAATCGTGTAGACCGAAAAAGGGGAAATACAAATCTATTACTAAGTTTTGATTATTATCGTTCGAGTCTTTTCAATTATCGCATTTCAATTCAAATATTTAAGTTATTGCTTTTATGTTTTTATTTGCATCTAACACTTTTCATTCACTTGAACTCTACTCTTTCGTTTCCTTGGATTGATACCGAGTCAACTACAATTGACCTCGGATTTTGACGAGAGACGCACCAAAAACGTCTAATCAATCTTCACTCACTAATCATCAACCTCTCACGTTTTTTTTTCACTTTCACGGATTCAAGTTTTTTTCCTTCGTATTTTAATTATAACCTCTAAATTTGTTTTGCAGGCATCATTGTAAGTACATTTACTAATCGATTGTTTGTTTATTCCTATTCGATTAATATGTATATCATATTTTATGCGTTTTTTTTTTTGCAGCAACCATTGTAAGTAATTTTATTATTGTTGATTGTTCATATTCTAATTATATATCCTAATCAATTTCTTATTTTGTCCATTCCATTTATAATTTTATGATTATTTGGTTTTGTTTTTTTGCAGCCACCATTGTAAGTATTTATTTTTTTATTGAGTTTTTATATTTGTTTCATTCGACTTATAACTATATCATCTTCTATTGTTTAAATTTGTTTGCAGGCACCATTGTAAGTATGTGTTTCCTTTTTTTTTTTTTTTTTTTTTTTGTCATTCATTTGATTACATTTTTTTCTTATTTGTTTATCAAATTTTTAATGTATGCCTCTTTAATTAGTAAAACCATCGAGTCACAACGAGCATCAACGAATCGAGATACAATGATATTCTCTTCCCGCCTGCCTTGCAATGTTTCGTTCCCGTCTTTCAATGTTTCGGTTGAGCTTCCGCTATTACTCTTCATATTGGGACTCTTCAATACTTTTAGTGCAACGTCAGAAGATGATCGGGAATTAAATAACATAACTTTAGTTCATTTGTAATGATAATAATGTATTTGTATCTTTTTTTATATTAATCAATAAAGTATTATTTATTTACCAACTCTTTCATTTATTTCTTATTCTTACGAAGTTGAAGAGTTTTCTTGCACTGCAATTAAAAATTTATCAATAATGCATTAAAAATTTAATTTAATAATATTTTATCAATTTTATTAAGCTTTTAAAAGTAATTAACCGAATTTAAATTTATTAATATAGTTTAATCTTTTGCGGATTTATTTTACTTAATTATAGGAACCAAATAATGTTGATATTTTCTCCTATTATAATTTCTATAATTATGTCTATACTATTCAATTAATTAATTAAATACAATTTTAGACTTACTTTAAATTAAGAATATATTTTAATGTATATAATTGCGGTATTGAAAAGTATTTGAATTCTGGTCGACTCTTTACTTCCTTCATAACAAATTTGAATTTTTTTAAAACCAAACTAGGGTTAATCGTTGTTCTTCTCCTTCTCCAAAAATTAAAAAATACTCCTGCTGGACATGAATATCACCGTCGGGGAATCTGGAACTTCCGGTAGCAATTCGCCTAAAGGTCCCAGAAAGTTTAATATTGTTAGCACTTCCACTACAGGTCGCGGAAAGATGAGTCCCGGTGTAGTTGATTGTGAGTATTCTCTTCTATTGTTATTGTAACTAATCGTTTGTTTCTGATTTTATTTTATATTTTACATATTAACTTTCTCTTTTAATTTTATGTTAGGGTTTCATCGATTTTTTATTTAAACTCACATTCATTAAATTATTTTTTTAAATATTGATAGAACAATAGAAGAATTTGTGATGTTAAATCGAGATCATGTTAATAATTTGGTATAGAGCTTTAAATTTAATTTAAGTTTAACCTGATTGATTGATTATTTGGTTTCTTCACTCATATTTTGTTAAATTATACTTTTAATTATCTGTTTAAATCGTTCATAATTGTGTTTTTATAGTATTACCCACAATATTTTGCTACATATTTTTAAAGTTGTTATCATCTTAATTATTATCTACTTAGATGCATTTTTTGTTTTTCTCAAGTAACAAGAAGAGTACCATGTCCAATGAGATTCCACATTACGATCAACGATGGAGATATTGATACTGTTGTGAGTATATATACTACGTTTTCTTCATGTTTTGTGGTTATATTTAACTCTGAATTTGACAAATTTTGTCTTTTGCTAAGCAAATACCTACATCATTCCTTGAAAAGTGCTCCTACCGTATGCCGTCCTTCGGCCAAATCAAGACACCTTATGCTCCCATGCATTCGGTTGCCTTGGGTGAAGACAAAGACGGCCGTCTGCATATATTCAGCGGTTGGCGAGAGTTCCGGGAAAAATATGATATTAGAACGGGGCAGTTGCTGACTTTCAATTTTAAGGATCCAATCTACTTCAATGTACATGTTTATGATGTCGATGGTGTTGAGATAACATATGCTGCTGACCACAAAAAAAGAGTTCGCGAAGTAGACTTCAAGAGTCTCTCACACAAGTTTTCTGACAGAATTAAAAAACATTAACACACTCGATTGGTAATTTCTACTACAGACTCTTATAATGCATCTACTATGTTGACATTAATTTGTAAGTTTTTTTCATGATTTACAGACGATTTCGAGGCCGTTCGCCATTAAGACTAAGCTTGCAGATAAAACTGAGTTGATTCTCTCAAATGGAAAAGGAATCAAGATGTCAGCCTCCTTGATTAGAAAAAGTGACTCAGATAAAAATAAAAGCATTTTTATCGGCGATGGATGGAAGGAATTTTATGATATGAATAAGTTTGAAGTCGGCTCTAGGTTGGACTTCTACTACGATAGTACTTCAACGACGTTGTACGTCGTTCGACAATTTGAAATTTTCTCCGATTCTGAGTCCGAGTGAAAAGTCGACACTAGAATTTCAAATGTTGTCTGCTTCTGACTTTTATTGATAAATTTTAATATGTTTTAATATTATAATATTTCTCTTATTATTTTGAACTGATACATTGTTAATTTTCTTATGAGAAGTTTATTTGTGCTTGACTTTAATCACTTTCATTCTGTTCATTATGCGGTACTTATTTAGACATGGAATATATGGTTCTGACTTGGATTTATAAACCAAGTTATGTAAACTATAAACAAACCGTATAGTGCCTAAAGACAACAAAATTCAATTAACAACAATTCTTTGGCCATATAGAGCTATATATCTGTGATTCTGTATACCAAGTTATGTTAACTATAAAGAAACCCTATAGCTATGTTTCATTTACTTTTCTAAATACTGGAAAAACACCTTTAAAAATTATTACTTTTGAATGTTACTTATTTTTATTGTTCATATTATTTTTTTAGATTTATTTTGTTGTTTGTTTCTATTATTTTTTATTTCAATTCCATAATAATTTTGAACATTGAAACTTCTTGCATGCATTTGTATACTTGAGTTTATTATTTTATTTACTTATTTGAAATAACAAAAATACATATTTTATACACTTATTTTTTTAAACTCTATTAAGTTCCGACTTAATTAGTTTGAAGCGTAATTTACATATGTTGTAACATTCTGAAAATATTAAATAATATTATTTAAAGAAGTAGATTTACATGTGTGATTTTATATAATTTTTTTTGCAAAAAATGTACCCGATTTTTAAGTAACAAAATTATATCATTGATTTAATCCTTTGTATATATATTTACTTAACATATTAATAATACTAATATTTGTTAAAGATATCAAAAAACAAGTATAAAACAAATCACAATTAAGGTCTTCTCACTAATCTAAATCCAAAATATTGCATTGACGATTATAAATATAATAGAGTAATTTTGTTTTTTTTCAATTCATTAGTCATCGTTTTTGTAAGCATTTATGTCTCAGTTATATTCTTCTTTATCTGAATTCAGTCCCTCTGAAAAAGAATTCCGTTCACTTATACTAGAGGTATATATTTGAACTTTATGTATATAGAGCTAAATTGTTTTATTTTTTAATATATGTTTAGTAAATAGATGATTTATATTTATTGTTACGTTTATTGCAGGTTACAAAGATTTGTACAACTTTGAAAGTATATGAGAAACTGTCCAAACGATGTTGGTATCACTTAATTTGTCCCACGTGCGATCATTCACAGTACGTCAACTATTGCAATTTTGTGTGTTATTTCTGTAATCGTGATCTTATTCGTCACATCAAGATTAAAATTCATCTCCAAGTTCATGACGGAAAGAACTTCACGAATTTTGTATTGATGAATGACGTTGCATTATTTCAAAATCAGACTTCAACCGATCGATTGGTTCTTTCGATTCTCTCGGTATTTAATTCTTTTCTACATAAATGTATTTTTTATATTTATTAATTAATTAATTAATAATGTCGTGTATCTTTATGTATACAAGGAAGCACGTGCCGACAATCCTGTTGCAACTTCCGCCACTAAAAGTATAAACAAATTAACTCTTGCGATTGTATCCTCTCTTATTGGCTACGAGTACATGATAAAGGCCAGAGTTGACGGAAATAATCTTTTAGAAAGATTTTGTAATTACATTGTAAGTATGCCAAATGTGGATTCTATATTATTATGGCTACACAAGGAAAGATTATTCCGTAATCCATCCTACTTTACAATTCGTGATGGGGTCTCGGAGTCCAGTGAGAAGTAGACGGATTGTTCCAAAAATGATCTTTTCCTTTGAATTGATCGAGAATCATGCCACTTTTTCATATTATTGTTTTCCTGCCTTTTAATATTGTTTAGCTACAATTTATTTTAATATCAGCTAATGGATATTGTATTTCTTTTTAAAGCGAATTTTCTTGAATTTCATAATGTATTCCAATATGGTTTTAAAATAGAAGCTTCGTGCATGCATTTGTATAAACCCTTATTACGCATTTAAATATTATAAATATAAAATATAATTTTTCATAATGTACAATAAAACAAACATATTAATAGTTATAATAAATTTAAAAATAGTTTTTCCGAATAATTAGAGAGTAAATCTTATTGATTTATCAAGTGAATAACTAACCAATATAATACTCATATATTAATTAAAAATTTATATTATTGATTCATCAAATGAATAATTACCAAATATAATACTCATATATTAATTAAATAATTAGATTTCGATGCGCCCCTTGATATGGGGGACGTGTTGATTGGAGATATATATATGAACCGGTATTTTATTTATCGTATAAAATCTTTTTAAAATAGTTAGTAAATATTTAAACAAGGAATACTTATTTTTTGTTTAGCTATTTGACTTATTTATTTGTTATAAAGTAACTTCATATTTACTCTTTTTGTATTTACAGACTAAACTCTACGAAATCAGTCATGCCGCCCGTCTTGCTTTCTAATTTAACTACTGTTGGCACCAACTTCAGCATCGTTGTACGCATCTGCAGGAAATGGATGTCTCCGGGTTCAAAGATGATTCCTCAGAGTTTGGAAATTGTCATGATTGATTCAGAGGTAAGATTTATTAAATTATCAATTAATATTTTTATACTTATCGTGTATAATTTTTTGTTAATAATATTTTTTATATTTTTATTAAATATGTATTTTAAACAGGGAACTCAAATTCATGCTTCTGTTCCCAGAGATGTGTGCGTTAAAGATTTTGACCAAAAAATTATAGAAGGTGGTCTCTACAGCGTGAAATACTTTCGCGTTTTGCCAACTTCCTATACAAATCTTATTGTTGACAGCCCTACGATGATCCGCTTCGTCAAAGGAACATCTGTTGAATCAACTTACGACCCAATTTTTCCAAAATCTGTCTACAATTTCCATCCATTTTGGTGCATTACTGAGCAAGTCTTTACAGGATTTGGTCCTCTTCTCGGTATTGATTTATATTTAAAATTTGTCTTTCAAAGTTTCATTTTTCAAAATATATTACACACTGTATAATATTGTATTGTACGTTTTTTTTCCTTATATGATTTTCTATTTTTCAAGACATAATTGGTCATGTTCTGGATGTTGATTGCACAATGATGAATGACGATTCCGGAAGAGGACTAAAGTACATTAAGATACGTATTGGAGATCTCAAGTATGATTTATTTTATTTAATTTAAAATTTCAATTTGTACTTTATATTTTTTCATACAAGAATAATGTTAATTCTTTATCACAGTTATAAGAACATTGTCTTTGTGCATTTCGGTCCTATCTCGAGCGAACTTAGAAAAATTGTGGAAATGGCCAAAGATAAAAGATTGGGTCATGTTGTTATAATTGTTCAATTTGCCGCCACTATGATATTTAATGGTAAATACATCTTTTATATTGATGTGATAGCTTTAAAGGTAATTGTTTTGCTAAATAATTAATTTTGCCAATTATTCTAACAAAATGTAGATGAGTTTGTATTGCACAACACTGACGGCGCTACTAATGTCATTATATATCATCATGTCGACGAGGCAGTTGAATACCGTCAAAGGTATTTTTCTGAATTTAATGATATATATTTATGTGATTGTTGATTATTTATATTTGTAATTGTATGTAATTTTCCACTGTTAAATAACTTTTATTATTTCTGTCAATTTTTTAGGTTTGTAGATAAGTGGCGAAAATCTTCAAATGTAATCGACATCCCATGACATATATAATGTGTTGAAGTTTGGACGTTGTTTTTTATATTCTCATTTTATTGTAATTTTGTTTAATAACAATTTTTTGTTGCTTTTATTTTAATTTGGTTTTAATTTTATTATATTTTGAACAATTTGTATGAGATATTTCCATTTGAATTTTTTCATCAGTCCTTTCTTTGAGGATTTATTAAATTATATTAATATTTTTTTTACAATTTATTATTATCAACATGATCATAACTCATTTTTCATTAATCTAAAATATACATCACTAATTTGACAAACAACCTTTTGGCCTTTCACAATTTTAATTACTATATTTATTTATCTATATTAAAAACAATAAAAAATAAATTGAAAATTGGAAACGTATAAGACTCAAAAACTGACATTGATTTGATTCCAAAAAGGAACACGGTTACCACGGTAATAGATCATCATTGCATAGAATACATAGAGTTGTATTCTTTTTGTTTATCCCCGTGCGTCTCTTTACTTTTGGGATACAGTTTTCTTTTTCAATTATCTCGAGATACCACAAAGACAAAGACGCTTCCTACAAGATCTCTCTGTGCATCAACCTTTCTTCAATCTTTGCTAGAAAAAAAAGATGGCAGCATACCACAAGATTTCTGAACTGACAACTACTACTGTTTTGGGTCGTTTTTGTCGGGTATATTATTTTATTATTTGAGCTGGGTAGGGTTTGGAGACGACACAAAAACACGTATATTTATATGTAGAAAGGGAGCTGAAATAAAATCACACCGAGACTAGGCTTGAATGCCCGAGATGATATCTCTATTTATTTATGGATATTACACTGGATTTAATAGTCGGTCGGACTCAGATCACTTGTCCCGGATCCTCCCTTCTTATCGTCTCAATCTAGTCTATTTATAGGAGAAATAGGTAGGATCCACCTGTCCATTATCGACGCGTGGTTTCGCATGCAAGGATAGAGACGTTCCTGACTGGTGTACTTCTACCCGGTGCAGGTCGTATCCGTATGGCGCCCGGGATATAGACCCGGGACCCGGAGGTCGGGGCTCGCGTATAGTCGTCTCTCATGTGGTGGTCTCCTATGCTCGGGGCCCGGAGGCGATCCCGGGCCTTGTGGCCCATCATCCTCATCCTTGTGCATGTCGGGTCGCTAGCGCCCGTGTTCCGTGCTCGAGAGCGGTCCCGGGTCCGTTGAGCCCGTCGTCCCGCATGTATGGTTGGCGTCGCCCGTGGCGGGTGCTCGGGCGTGGTCTTGGGTCTCGGAGCTCCGTCGTCCCGCATGTAAGCTTGGCGTCGCCCGTGCTTGGTGCTCGAACGCGGTCCTTGCGCACGTCGGGTTGTCGGGGTCCGTGCTTGGTGCTCGGGGGCTGTCCGGGGTGTGGTCCGGGGTATGGTCCCGGGATATGGTACCAGGTATGGTCCCGGGATATGGTCCCGGGACCCGTTATTTTATGGATATGGCCCCGGGTCTGGTAGATGTCTTCTACGGGTATTCTCTTCCAGCGCGGGCTGTACCTCTGCTTCGTGAAGGGTGAACGTTTCGCCTCGACCCGACTCCTCGTAGAAGTGAGCTGGTAGGTGGGCCCATGAAACGTGTCTGTGGGAGATTTTTATGGCTCAACACTGGCCCCCAGAGAAGTCCGTGGAGGAATTCCGCTGATTTCTCTGTAGGTTGAGTTAACTCTGGTCTTTGGTTCATGGGCTCCGCTACGTGTCGCCTTTTGTTGACGATCGTGTCAGCAGCTCGGGGGTGCGTGTCTCGCGGTTGATCGTCGTCGGCTCGCCAAAACTCATACGAACAACTGTTGTTTGGTCCGGTCACGGACAACTCCTCGTCCTACGGACAGCGGGCTGCAACTCACCTACACGACAGCGGTATCGACGGGGTGGCAGCGGCTGTAACGACGTTGCAGCGGTTGGGGCGTGCGGCTGGTCGCGGCTGGTAGGGGCAGCAGCGGCTCGTCGCGGTGGATGGCGTTCCATGGCTTGATCGACTATGGTTCGGTCGAGCTTCGTCTCGTCTCACTCTTCGTTTGTCGTATACCTGGCTACAACATATATACGGTATGCGTGGTCCGGGACCCGGGTTTGCCGATTTCCGAGTACGTTTCCACATAAGGTGTCGCATATCATCGTCGTTTGTCTCGAGGTGCTAATGCTGGCCCCAGGAGAATACCATTGGAGTGGTCTGCTTGTTTAGGTCGCACGTCGGCTAAATCGATGTGGGTGAATATCTGCGAGACGGGGCGCGGGCCCCTGTCTGGACTGCGGCCACCTTAGGTTGTGCAACGCGATTCATAAATCCGCGAGACCGGGCGCGGGCTCCTTTCGGAACCACGATAGCATACAAGTCATGCGACGTGATTTTTAAATATGCGCGACCAGGCTCGGGACCCCGTCGCGGACCGCGGAAACCTCCATGTCGTGCAAAGTGATTTTGAAATATGCGAGACCGGGCTCGGGCCCCCGTCGGGGACCGCGGAAACCTACAGGTCGTTCATAGTGATTTTGAAATATGCGAGACCGGGCTCGGGCCCCCGTCGGGGACCGCGGAAACCTAAAGGTCGTTCATAGTGATTTTGAAATATGCGAGACCGGGCTCGGGCCCCCGTCGGGGACCGCGGAAACCTACAGGTCGTTCACTACGGCGAGACCGGGCCTGGGATCCTTTCGGAGCCGCGAAAGCCTACAAGTCTTTTACTACGGCGAGACCGAGCCCGGGATCCTTTCGGAGCCGCGAAAGCCTACAAGTCTTTTACTACGACGAGACCGGGCCCGCGATCCTTTCGGAGCCGCGAAAGCCTACAAGTCGTTCATTACGGCGAGACCGGGCCCGGGATCCTTTCGGAGCCGCGGCAACCTACAAGTCGTTCATTACGGCGAGACCGGGCCCGGGATCCTTTCGGAGCCGCGACAACCTACATGTCCTGCCCTGCAAAAATACTTTTTACCCAGGGGTATAAGGATAGCAAATTATTGATTACTTCTCAATCGATCTCCCTAAACTTTGCTATCTGCAACGGTAAGGTTTAGAAAATTTAATATAGTGGTCTCGGGACGCTCGATGCTAACCGTCTCGGTCCCCGGGATGGGTTACTAGGTCCCCTTGCTTTACTCCCTCTTGGCCTGCGAGGAGGATTCAACATCTCTCATTAGGCGTTGGTAACGACATTGAGCTCCGGCTTTGAGTTCGTAATCTTCGTAGCTCTGGGGGCAACTCAACATAAGGTGTTTGAACAGTTCAGAGTCTCTTCTGAGGCCGGACATCGCGATGTGCAGTTTTAATGAGTCGTTGACCTCTTCACCCTCGAACAAAATATCCCCAACTCGGTCCACGTAGGCCTCGTCTAATTCTCCGATCTTTTGTTCGATGCCAATCAACCTCTGGCTCTGCTTCAGCTGGTTTATCTTTGACGCAAAGCGTGCTAGGAAACAGTGTGCAAGTTCATCAAAATTATGTATGGAATGTGCTGATAAACATGTGTACCACTTAAATGCCGGGCCCCCCAACGTGAGCGGGAAAAGGCGGCAACGCGTGGCGTCGGTGGCTCCTCTAGCGGACATGTGCGTTCGGAATCGGCTCAAGTGAGTCTCCGGGTCCGTCTTCCCATCGTATAGGGGGGTTTGGAGTGGGTGGATCTCATCCTGCAAAGGTGCATCTACTATCTCAGGAGCCAAAGGCTCTTTAAGGAAATTAGGATTTGTGTGCGGGACATGGGTCCCGGATAGCCTTTGCTCCATCCCCGCGACTCTATTGTATAAGTCCGAGAGACGGGGATCGGGCCCCATGGTCGGTCGGTCTGAGTGACGGGGCTCGGGCCCCGGGACCAGTATGTTTGGGAGAACGGGACCAGGCCCCGGGGATTGTGGGTTTGCCTCCGAAGATCGACGTTGCGCACTCGGTCGTGCTTGCATGTTGTATGAGTCCGCGAGACCGGGACCGGGCTTCGGGACAAGTGGGTCGGCATCCGGGGTCCGGTATTGCGCCTTCGGTCGCGCGGACCTGCTACCTGCGTGATTAAGCGGTGTAGTTAACACGTACCTCTGACGTTGAAGTTCGGCCGCGCCCTCGGTCGTCTCCGGGGTACCCAGTATACCAAAGTTACCCGGGTCCGAAGTCAACAGTGGTGGCGGACCTCGCCTTGCACGCGCTAAACGTTGTCGATGATTGGGTCGTGGCCTATGACTAACTCGCGCAACCAAGGCATCGTCCCTTCAGTTCTCGGTTGTAAGGTACCCCGTTCGGCCTTCTTTTCGAACATCTTCCTCCATCGGTGGATCTTGCTCTAGATCTGAGACCGGGACGGCGTCTTTATCTTCTCCGGCCAACATCTTTCCCCGTTCAAGCTTCCGTCTCTCGGGAAACGGTGAGGGTTCTGACGCCGTGGCTCGTCCTTCTTCACTGCTCCACATCTCGTAGCCGGATCTCGGATGGTCAGATTTCTCAGCTCCCTACCTGGCGCGCCAAATGTTTTGGGTCGTTTTTGTCGGGTATATTATTTTATTATTTGAGCTGGGTAGGGTTTGGAGACGACACAAAAACACGTATATTTATATGTAGAAAGGGAGCTGAAATAAAATCACACCGAGACTAGGCTTGAATGCCCGAGATGATATCTCTATTTATTTATGGATATTACAATGGATTTAATAGTCGGTCGGACTCAGATCACTTGTCCCGGATCCTCCCTTCTTATCGTCTCAATCTAGTCTATTTATAGGAGAAATAGGTAGGATCCACCTGTCCATTATCGACGCGTGGTTTCGCATGCAAGGATAGAGACGTTCCTGACTGGTGTACTTCTACCCGGTGCAGGTCGTATCCGTATGGCGCCCGGGATATAGACCCGGGACCCGCAGCTCGGGGCTCGCGTATAGTCGTCTCTCATGTGGTGGTCTCCTATGCTCGGGGCCCGGAGGCGATCCCGGGCCTTGTGGCCCATCATCCTCATCCTTGTGCATGTCGGGTCGCTAGCGCCCGTGTTCCGTGCTCGAGAGCGGTCCCGGGTCCGTTGAGCCCGTCGTCCCGCATGTATGGTTGGCGTCGCCCGTGGCGGGTGCTCGGGCGTGGTCTTGGGTCTCGGAGCTCCGTCGTCCCGCATGTAAGCTTAGCGTCGCCCGTGCTTGGTGCTCGAACGCGGTCCTTGCGCACGTCGGGTTGTCGGGGTCCGTGCTTGGTGCTCGGGGGCTGTCCGGGGTGCGGTCCGGGGTATGGTCCCGGGGTATGGTCCCGGGATATGGTACCGGGTATGGTCCCGGGATATGGTACCGGGTATGGTCCCGGGATATGGTCCCGGGACCCGTTATTTTATGGATATGGCCCCGGGTCTGGTAGATGTCTTCTACGGGTATTCTCTTCCAGCGCGGGCTGTACCTCTGCTTCGTGAAGGGTGAACGTTTCGCCTCGACCCGACTCCTCGTAGAAGTGAGCTGGTAGGTGGGCCCATGAAACGTGTCTGTGGGAGATTTTTATGGCTCAACAACTACAAACGACTGGACTTTGTTTGTTCGAATCTGCAGGAAGTGGATCTCAAAAGGGACGCACACCGACTCGAGTATGATGGAAGTTTTAATGATGGATATAGAGGTTATGTTGTTCCTCTTAAAAAGATTTTGTTTTTATTATATCTTACTGTTGGAGTTGTGTACTTAATGTCTAGATTTAAGTAACGGTAACTCCCGGTCATTGCCATTAATCTATTTAATTAAATAAACAATTATTTGCGTTTAATTATTTATAATTAAATATATGCAAATTATAGTCCTGGATTTTATACGTTGTAGTTAGTATGGTGTGTATGGACACACAGAAGATCATACTATCGGTTACTCGTATTTAATCGAACAGATGCTCACGACCTAGATGGACACGGACCAATCCATCGGTATAGTCGTTGTGTGAGAGAGAAAATAATCTGTCTTGATTATTTTATCACACTTGTACACTTGGTGTATTGAGCGGATCTGCTTGAGATTTATCGATTAGGATTGCCGGCGATAATCGATTTAAATCTCTGAGTATTTTATTCTTAATCCCCGATACAATTGCGGGTGTGTATATTTAATATACGTGACTTTGATTTTCCAAAGGAATTGACCGGTTTAATTATTGGGTCAATTACCGGTTAAGTTGGGTCACTATATTTTATATATGGCATGTCGTGAATTCTTGACGGGAAAGTGTATCCCGTAAGGGTTGATAATATCCCCGAGATGAGTTCATAAGGAATTATTATGTAAACCCTGCAGGTGGATTCGTTCCGCATAATAATTAAGGTTGAATGGTACTAGTCTCGGATACAAGAGATGAATAAATTAATTAGTAATAAATTAATTTTATTCATGGATATTTATATCTTAAATACACGGAATAAATAATACTACCGGAGAAATATTATTTGATATAATATGGTTTAATATTGTTAGTGCAATTAATTTATATAGTGGAAAATAAATAAATTAATATTAATGGGATTAATAGATTTGGGCTTGGGCTCAATTTAATCATTAATATTGGAAGCCCAATATTCCACCTCCTTAAGATCCCCTACGTAGCCTATAAAAGCACTACATGGTCTTCTCTATTCTCATAACTTGAAGATCACAATTCTAGAGAGAGAAAGTAGAGAGGGAGATCCATAGAGTTCGGTAGATCGTCGCCCACACGACGTCCGAGCTAGTGCAAGGAATACGTGGGAAGATCTCAAGGTCATCAAAAGATCTCGTTTCTCCGCACAACGAATCGAAAGGTGAATTAAATATTTCCGCTATTTAATTCATATTTATTGAAATATTATCGAAAAACAAGATCCGATAAACGGGGATCCAAACCGGGACGAGTCGGGAGGTGGCGATCAAGGATCGCCGGACCGCCGGCGACTCAAGCCCCGGCTGGACGGATCAGCCCGTGGAAGCTCTCGGCTGGGCAGCCCACGCCCGCCTAGGCGGCGGCTGGTGGCTCGCTGTTGGAGCGATCGAGCGGTCGCGATTTCGGCCGTGGCTAGGGCTCGATCGGACCGCTCCTCCGCGATGTCTCCGGGCTGTTCGGAGAGGGTTTTCGGGACGTCGATCGGAGTCGGTTTTACGACGACTCCGGGTGATCGATTTCCAACAATTGGTATCAGAGAGTACGGTTACGTTTTTCGTTAATTGTTTCGATAATCGATTATCGTTGTATATGGCCATAGATTAATTTAATTTTATTAAATTATTGTGCTATATATATTGTTCTACGTCTATGTTTTCTCTCTCGTATTAATCGTGTTTGTCGGAAAAATTAAATATTAAAAATCGAGGGTTTTCGGAATAATCGAATCAAACCGAGATCGATCGACCGCGGCATACCTGGGATCGAAGGGGCTGTGCGGGCTGCTGGGCGTGACCTAAACGTGGTTGGGCATGCCGGCGTGTGCCACCAGTGGTGGTGGTTCGCCGGCAGCCGGCGGCTGCGTTCGATGGTTGCGTTGGCGGCTTCGCGGACGGCTTCACGATCGGGCGGGCTGCCGGGGAAGAAACTGGAGGCAGCGGCGTCTGGCTCGTCGACTTGGCGTTCACCATCGTGGGATGGTTCGCCGTAAGTCGACGGATGTCCGGTGAGTCGCGGCTGATCCGGTGAAGGTATGGCTGGACACGCTTTGAGCGGGCTGCTGGTACGCATGGTTCGAAGCGGGCTGCTGGGGCAGCGGCTGATGGCGGGGCGTCGTCAGGCCGGGAGTCGGTTGCTCCGGCGAAGGTTCGCCGGAGAAGACGAGCGCGGGCTGCTGTGCAGGCGTCGATGGCTGCTCGTGCGGTGGGACCACATGGCGGCAGCGGGTCGATGGCATGGGTCTTCATGGGAGACGCCGTGCCGGAGATCGACCAGTCCGCTGCTGGTGCGCCGCTCGTCGAAGAAGAAGATCGATTTTATCGCGCTGCTGAAATTAATTAAGGGTGTCGGCCGACATCGGTTTTGTCTTTGGCCGACACCATGTGATTTGTGATGCACGTGCGTGATCTTGCATGTAGGCTGAATGTTTTAATTCATGATGCATGGCATGGCGTGGCTAAGATGTTGTGTGGCCATGCGTATTGCATGGTGAGAAACACGGCCAAGCACGCGGGTTTCGATGTTGGGTCGACCGGAAATTCGATTTTCGGTTCGTCCTGGAAAATCCGATTTTTCCGGAAATAATTTAATATTTCTAATTTTATTTAATTTAATTTTGGAATTAATTCAAATTCTATTTGGATTAGATTTCTTAATTATGGAATTAAATAATGGAATTAGATGGAGAGTTAAATTAGGAAAGAAAATCCTAGTTTCTCTAGATATCCTATATCTACTTGGATTAGAAGTCTTAAGAAGAATCAAAATTCGATTTTGATTAGGATTCTTGAGATCTAATCTAAATAGGATTGAGAAATTATTAAAATTGATTTTATTGAATTGAAGTATTTTACTTAAAATCAATAGATTAATTCAAAAATTTATTTTGAATTGGAAAATCTTGGATTTTATTTAGAATAGAATTAAATATGGAAATCAATGGATTTTAATAAAATTGATTTTATTTAATTTAAGTATTTTATTTAAAATCAATAGATTAATTCAAAATTTATTTTGAATTGGAAAATCTTGGATTTTATTTAGAATAGACATAAATATGGAAATCAATGGAATTGATTTTATTTAATTGGAGTATTTTATTTAAAATCATTAGATTGATTCAAATTTATTTTGAATTGGAATCTTGGATTTTATTTAAAATAAATTAAATATGAAAATCAAAAAAAAAATTCGTCGCTCGACAAAGTATTCAAGACGTAGAATGAAGACTCAAGACAAGCATGCAGGAATTCATCAAGGTACGAATAGTCGAGAAATAATTTTACTTGAGTAATTATTTGATTATTTGTGTACGTACTTGCATGAAATGTATGTTTGTGATTATGCTTATGTGTATTTAATTATGCATTAGATAGTGTATCCCTTTGTTATAAAAAGCTAAGTGGGAGAGGGAATGGAAACATTGCCATGGTCTCCATTGCTGTTCTCTTGGTGACTTTTATTAACTTTTGAAGTTCGTATAGACGAGTCATTGGAGGAGAATTCTTGTAATTCCTTTTACAAGAAACATTGATTATGTTTATCAAACAATGCCTAATTTGTCTTTCCAAAACTGATTTCAAGTCGACTCATTCTCACCCCGGGGAGTGGAATGGAGCCAAAGCCACTTGGTCATGTCGAGGACACAAATTAGAGACTTTCGTGTCATTTGATGACTAGATCGATTGTCTGCTCGGCTCCCTCATTCTATGAGAGATAGGGTTGTTCGCATGGTGAATCACTGGTAAGAAACTTCGAGTTTCACTTATGATTCTCCGCGTCTTGATTTACAAGATCGAATGGATCAAGTAATTGGGAGTCAATTATAAAGATCTCTTGGTGTAGTAAACGTCCACACCACGTGGCTTGCTATACTAACGGATTTTGGATTAATTGATGTAGACAGTTATAAGGAATTGTGAAGAGTTGTGAAGTTGTCGTAAACGTCCACACCACGTGGCTTGCGGTGATGTAGCAATTCCAAACGATTTACTTTAGTACTGAGTAATGGTTTACACTTAGATACGCATTATAGTATTCCTCCCCACGAGGTTACGCTATAAGTGATGTATGACCGAAGCAAATCTAATTGCTAAATCATTTGGGTAGGTAAACGTCCATACCACGTGGCTTGCCATATCTGATGGGATTTTAGAGGTGATTAGTGATTTAATGATATTATTTGAGGGAGATAATATCGGAAATTAAATCAATTGTTTGTTGTTATATGTGCTCATAGATAGGAAATGGCTTTGAACCCACTTTATGTGATACTTAAGGATTTTAAACTCACTGGTCCCTAAATGTAATGATTGGAATAGAGATCTAGACATTACCCAAACTGTTAAAGAGTGCAAGGTTGTACTCAGTGAGCTTTGTCCTCCCGAGCCTATTGACATAGGCGGCTAGACAAGAAGCGATGAGGATACTCATAAAGGCCAGTCGCTTCGAGGAAACGCTTATACACGTTTTTTAGATGATTGACCTTTTGGACGAGTTGAGACGGAAATCGCAAGCTCTTGTAGCCAATGCCAAAGGTTTCGAACCTAAGGGCAAGATCGGGGAAAAGGAAAAGCAAGCAAAGAAACCCAGTGGTCCTAAGCTACTTGGACCACGAGATGGGACGAGAAAGCCAAGAGGCAAGTGTTCTCGATACAAACAGTCTGGGTACTGGAAGTCTGATTAACCTCTCAAAGAAAGTACGAAATTTTCTTTAGTCGTGAAACATAGTCAGTGGTATTATCTACCGGAACCTGGTGTGTAGATATGGAACCACTGACGGTATGTGCATTTTAAATGCAAGGGTTCCAGGAAACCCGACGACTTAGAAAAGAAGAAATCGTAGTCTACATGGGCAATGTTGTGGAGGAGGCAGCAGTTGTAGTGGAGGACATTTTATAGGATTTCATTTTGAGTTATTGCTTTTATTACCTTTCATATTAGAAAGAACTTTGTTCTGGATTTCTAATGAATGGATATTTTATTTCTTTTAATCATTTGATGGTTATAAGAAGAAATAATGATATTATCTATTTTGGTACATTAGCTAGCAATATATAAATGATGAATCCTGAGTCCACCACGATGCAACGAACCGTTTTATATAACTCGTTTTACTAATAAGAGATTTCTTTATTAAATCATTTATACTTGTGGATTCTTATGCTAAGTCATATCTATTCAAATAAGAAGTTCAAAGGTCGAAAATTGATTGTAAGATCAATTAAGTTGAAGGAGTGGACCTTCCGACCTAAGATTCTAATTTGGAAGATGATACGACTAAGCAATCCTTTATGGATATAAGATATAAGATCCGGACAAGTATAAGAATTGATTGACTCTGATATATGCAGCCTATGTTTACTCAGACAATAAGGCACGAGTACTTCATTTGATGATTACTCGAGAAATGGATTAGAATACCTGATGTGCCACAAAAGCAAGTGTTTTGACAAGTCAATGGACACTAAGCAATTGTGGAGAACCATCAAGGTATATCCATTTGTAGCCTGCGATTTGATCGCGGAGGCAAGTACCTGTCTGAGGAATGCATGGCATACTAATCAGAGATTGGGATTTGATACCAAATGACTACACCATACACTGTTGTGTAGAAATGATGTGTCGTAAACAAGAAATGGAACTCTTATAAAAATAGTAAAGCATGAGTTATACGGAACTACCTATGTTCTATGGATATGTCTTGGAAACAACAGCGCATTCAAATGCGGTTGTAGAATATCCTGGAAGAACAAAAGATGTGTGTTCAATAGTACTATGAACCATAAGGACGTTATAAGTTCTAACGCCCGGTTCTTAGAGGAAGACTATTAGATGAACCACAAGCCCAAAATGACGTGATACTTCTGAAAAGAGAGAAAACGATAATGACTGGAAGCCAGCCAAACCGAGTAGCGGTACACCACTAACTGCACCTACTGTTATTACTGTTAATACACTGGAATGTCGTTGTAGTGGGAGGTTGTGTGACAACCAGAGATATTCATAAGACTAGGAGAGTTTTCGGACTCTGGACCTAGTATACATGAAATCGATCCCTGGATCTACATAGAGGCAGTACTAGATCTAAATGTGCCTTCTTAGAGAACAATAAGGATTATTGTTAAGAGGCAAGATCATTTAGAGTACAAGCTTATTTGATCCATTTATGGATTGTAACAAAGCTAGAGTTCGTGGAACTTGCGCATTGATGAGATAGTCCATTTGATGGATTCATCAAAAGGCATTGACGAATCGTGTATATGGGAAACGTGATGGAAACAAGGTGGTGTTTCTCGGAGGTTTTATGTAGATAACATTTTATCATTGGTAACAATGTAAAGATGTTGTCAGACATAAAATGATGGTTGTCTAGAAAAATCGATATATGAGATAAAGAAGAAGTTAGAGCATGTTCTTAAGATCTAGGATCTCAAGAAAAGAACATTGTACTTCTCTAGATATCTTATACGATTATGGTTCATTTTTAACATGCATAGTTCCGAGAAAGATTCGCTACCTTTCAAACACGGAATGCGTCTATCTAAGGGTATGTGTTTTGGAACACATAAAGGTAATAGAAGCAGTGAAAGCAGTTTCCTACACTTGGAGTGTGGAAAGCTTGATAAATGCAATGTTGAAAAACAAGAACCTGATATCGGCTATGTGGTTAGCATAGTGGGAGGATATCAAGGTAATCCTGGAAAGGAATATTCGACTGCTGTAAAAGTACTTTCGAAGTACTGTTCTAGACTACGAAGCAGACGAGCATTTCCTTTGGATTACATTCTCTTAGATTTCTAATCGAATGAGGACCGGTGTAAGTCGATATCAGGCTATGTGTTTCACTATTGAAGGAGAAGGAGTTTTAACATGGAAGAGTGATAAGCACGATGCTTTTCGGACTCTGCCATGGGTAACCAAATAGCGGCCTCAGAGGCTGCGGAAGTTTTGGTATAGCTCCGAGATAATCTCTGGGACTTAGATGTGATTCTTAATTTGCCAAAGGCTATGTAAAATAGCGGTGTGATGGCAAATGGTAAGAAATCACAAGTCCATAAGTGTAAGATAATACATAGAGCAAGTACCACCTGATACGAGTCATCGTCGAGGGAGACGACGCTGTAGTCACCAAGATAACTTCAGAGCGGCAACCTAGATTGCTCATTCACATAGTACTTCTTGGAAGTACAACTTAAGCACGTGATGAGTATGGGAGTCGGGAGTTTGGAGGAAATGACTAGACCTTAGTACAAGTGGGAGATTGTTGGAGTTGTGTACTTAATGTCTAGATTTAAGTAACGGTAACTCCCGGTCATTGCCATTAATCTATTTAATTAAATAAACAATTATTTGCGTTTAATTATTTATAATTAAATATATGCAAATTATAGTCCTGGATTTTATACGTTGTAGTTAGTATGGTGTGTATGGACACACAGAAGATCATACTATCGGTTACTCGTATTTAATCGAACAGATGCTCACGACCTAGATGGACACGGACCAATCCATCGGTATAGTCGTTGTGTGAGAGAGAAAATAATCTGTCTTGATTATTTTATCACACTTGTACACTTGGTGTATTGAGCGGATCTGCTTGAGATTTATCGATTAGGATTGCCGGCGATAATCGATTTAAATCTCTGAGTATTTTATTCTTAATCCCCGATACAATTGCGGGTGTGTATATTTAATATACGTGACTTTGATTTTCCAAAGGAATTGACCGGTTTAATTATTGGGTCAATTACCGGTTAAGTTGGGTCACTATATTTTATATATGGCATGTCGTGAATTCTTGACGGGAAAGTGTATCCCGTAAGGGTTGATAATATCCCCGAGATGAGTTCATAAGGAATTATTATGTAAACCCTGCAGGTGGATTCGTTCCGCATAATAATTAAGGTTGAATGGTACTAGTCTCGGATACAAGAGATGAATAAATTAATTAGTAATAAATTAATTTTATTCATGGATATTTATATCTTAAATACACGGAATAAATAATACTACCGGAGAAATATTATTTGATATAATATGGTTTAATATTGGGAGTGCAATTAATTTATATAGTGGAAAATAAATTAATTAATATTAATGGGATTAATAGATTTGGGCTTGGGCTCAATTTAATCATTAATATTGGAAGTCCAATATTCCACCTCCTTAAGATCCCCTACGTAGCCTATAAAATCACTACATGGTCTTCTCTATTCTCATAACTTGAAGATCACAATTCTAGAGAGAGAAAGTAGAGAGGGAGATCCATAGAGTTCGGTAGATCGTCGCCCACACGACGTCCGAGCTAGTGCAAGGAATACGTGGGAAGATCTCAAGGTCATCAAAAGATCTCGTTTCTCCGCACAACGAATCGAAATGTGAATTAAATATTTCCGCTATTTAATTCATATTTATTGAAATATTATCGAAAAACAAGATTCGATAAACGGGGATCCAAACCGGGACGAGTCGGGAGGTGGCGATCAAGGATCGCCGGACCGCCGGCGACTCAAGCCCCGGCTGGACGGATCAGCCCGTGGAAGCTCTCGGCTGGGCAGCCCACGCCCGCCTAGGCGGCGGCTGGTGGCTCGCGGTTGGAGCGATCGAGCGGTCGCGGTTTCGGCCGTGGCTAGGGCTCGATCGGACCGCTCCTCCGCGATGTCTCCGGGCTGTTCGGAGAGGGTTTTCGGGACGTCGATCGGAGTCGGTTTTACGACGACTCCGGGTGATAGATTATCAACACTTACAATGTCTGATTTTGGATACCGTTCATTTAATGTAAACCCTAAATTTGTTTATATTTACAGATCTGTTGAAATAATAATTTTGGTAAAACATATATGCATGTTAAATTTTGTACTAGATCTCTTTTGTATACTAGGAAAATTAACAATATATTTTTTGTTCTTATCGAAATAGACACTCTTTTTAGAATGGTTGTTTAGTACACCTCAGATTTGTACTTAGAATTTTGTTGCTAAGAAACAAAATGTTGATTTGTACTTTTCACTTTTTTGCTAAGAAACAAAATATTTTTTAGTTCATTGTACTGTTGATTACGTGTTCTTCATAATATCAATCTTTATTTGGAGTTAATTATTTGAAATCTAAATGTATTGTCATATTTGTTTGTCCAGGGTAAGCAAGTTCTTGGTGAAGTTACTGATGCTTTGGTTCAGTATTTCGATGAGCGTATTGAAGAAGGTCAGGTCTATTACATTAAAAAGTTTAGAGTGATGTCTAGCCCATCAATCAATCCTGTTTTGACTACACAAGTGTCAGTTGGCTTCTTGGATGATACGTACGTTGCACGTTCAATCGATATATGTTTTCCACAATCTCCCTACAACTTCATATCTTTTCCTGATATCAAACAAGAAATATATCATGAGAATGGACCCCTGCTTGGTATGTCATCTTCTTATGTTCATATTTATGTTTGCAATTCCTTTTTAGTCATTTGTTCTTCATTTATTGTTTAATGTTGTTATGTTTGCTGATGAATTGTTTAATGTTATCAAAGACATCATTGGTCATGTCTTTGAAGTTGATCACAGTAAGATGAATTGTGATGGTGAAGGAGGGGATGAGTACATACGGTTTGTTGTTGAAGACTTGAAGTAAGAACACTTTGTATATGTTATAAGTACAAATTATTCAATATCTTTCAATATTTGGCACTTAACTTATTCATAATGTGTTGTTTTATTAATCAGCTTCAATATCATGACTTTTCTGATGTTTGCACCGTACTCTAATGAAGTCAAAGGATATGTTGACATGATAAGGGAAAACAGATTGAATAATGCCATTATCATTGTACAGCTCTGTCAAGGAATGATTTTTGAAGGTATTTGCAAGTTCTATTATCTTAGATTTTTGAACTTTATTTAAAAAATATCCTGAATTTTGTATACAATAACATTAAAACTCTGTTTTTCAGGTGAATATGTTCTTTGTAACACATTCAAGTACACCAGAATGCTTCTTTACAATCACTCTGATGAGGTCGTTCAATACCGACTTATGTAAGATTTTAGTTGTTTGTTTACCTGTTTATTAGAATACATTTATAATGATGTAATTAATTTAAGTTTTGTTTCGTTGTTACAAATCTCATATTTTTTGTTGTTTCTTAAATAGGCTTGATTTAGATTATGTGATGGAGTGCGACGAAACTGATGTCGAGTGATAGCATGCATGCTCTGCCTTAATGCAACTGCTATTATGTTTTTGAAAGATATGAACAATTATCATATGTTTGTTTTCCAGTAGTACTAATGAACATAAACTTAGTATGTTTTGATTACATTTTGGTCCTGCTTTTGAACAATTATAAATATTATCTTAATGTTATTAATTATGACGTTGTAGCAGTTGAACTTTGTTTTTATATTTAAGGAGTTGTTATTTATGTACTCATTGTGTGTTCATATTTTATTGTAAATTTTATTTGGCACTCAAACTCTCTACTTATTTTTTTAAGCATACAAATTTTGAAACTTAAATTTATATACTTGATCATTTATAACTCTTTACCTATTTTTTCAATCGTAGAAATTTATAAATTTAAATTCCTATACGCGATCATTTTATAATCAAGTTGTGTATGATTAATTTAAACAAATACAATTATTAATACAAAATTAAAAAGGAAAATGAAAATTCTTTCTGCTCAATATTGTTGTTTTTGAATGAGGATTTCTATTAAATAGAACTAATATTATATCCGCTCAATCAATTTGTTTTTTAAGGAAAATTTTGATTAAATAAAACTCAAATTTTATCGGCTCGATCAATTTATTGTTTAAGAAGGATTTCGATTAACTAAAATAGAACTCTAACTAAATAATTTATATATAAACAAGATATACACAAATCATTTGACAATAACAAATTATATTCTCCCGACTTATCGCGTATATAAAGATTTTTATAAAATATTTTGCAGCAGTTAACTCCCCTATAAATATTGCAAGTAATTAATCAAAGCAAATCACTTCTCCATGGCTTCTTTGAAAGAATTGTCGCACCAATATACTCAACTTTCTGATATTAACAAGAATATAATTTATTGGAAAATTAGGGTTCGTATATGTCGTAAGTGGAAGACTACAGGCAACGGGAAGATGCCCGAAACCATGGAATTTTTATTCGTCGATAAAGAGGTGACACAATAAATTATTCAGCATTGATCTTTTTTGTTGAAGTATTCATGTTTTTTTTTATATTATGACGTTTTATATCCAATTAATATAACCATATTTTTATTATTTTGTTTTTAAGGGTACAAGGATCCAAGCGACTGTGAAAAAGTTTTTTATCGACCGTTTTGATGATAACATTGCTGAAGGTGATCTGATAACTGTGAGGCAATATACAGTGTCTGACAGCCAACGAAGTTTCCCCGTAACCGATCATCCTTATCGCTTGATGTTCCAAAGAAATACCTATGTTGCCCCAACAACAATTCCACGTTTTCCGACGTCGATGTTTGATTTCATGTCTTTTTCTGAAATCAAAGAAAAAATGCACAAAGAAGATGGTCCATTGATTGGTATGAAACCAGTATATATAATCTTTTTGTTGATAATATTATGTACTATTTATATTAATTGCTTATTTTAACAAACTTTCAATTTTTTATTACGCTTTAAGATGTTATTGGAATTGTTGACGACATCAACGACACTAGAATGAAAGAAGACCTTTCTATTAAGGGTACCAAGAGTATTCAACTTTTGCTTCAAGATTTGAAGGTAATTATGCATTTCGTTCCCTGTTATGCTTTTAATTTATTCAATATTTATTTCTATTATTTTTTAATTAAGGACGAGTAATATTGTTCTCTAAATTCTTATGTTTTTTATTATTCGCAAGGTTGGTGTACCGATAATGCTATTGCGTAATATGGATCCTTCCAATGGACTGTGCAATGGTACGAGATTGGTTGTAACAAGGCTCGGTAATTATGTGATCAAGGCCAAAGTGTTAGGAGGAAAAAACTCAGGAGAAATGTTCTATATTCCTCGGGTCACTTTGACGCCGTCCGATGCAAAATTACCGTTTACTTTCCAAAGAAGACAATTTCCAATAATGGTATCGTATGCCATGACAATTAATAAGAGCCAAGGTCAGTCGTTGTCCAGCGTTGGTATATTTTTAAGGAAACCTGTATTTTCGCATGACCAACTTTATGTTGCTGTTTCACGAGTTACTTCCAGAGCCGGGTTGAAGCTTTTACTTTGTGATGATAGTGGAAACCTTACGAATAGAACAACAAATGTGGTGTATAAAGAAGTGTTTCAAAATTTGTAATAGGGAATTACGTGTTATCATTATCAGTGTTTCTGTCAATAATATTTATATTTTATTGTTTCAATAGGCATGACACTCATTTGCGTAAAAACATAAGTTTAAAAATTATACTAATAGTTGAAACAATAAAACGCCAATAGTGTAGCTCAGAGGTCTATTAAAAACTTCAAAATCCATCAAACTTCGACGTGTACAGTAAAAACACTCATTTTCAACTTTGAAATAAAAATCACACACTGAAAAATTCATTTTGAAAACATCCACGTGCATCGCACGGGTGAATGTTACTAGTATGCTAAAAAATCAAAAAGTAACATTTTTCTTAACACATAGAAAAAGAGTTTTATATTTATTAAAATGAGAGAATTTTTTACTTAAAATTTTGCACCCTCTGACTTATATTTCTGGCTACGTCACTGCATATAAGTATAACACATGTACATAGTAATTAATTTGCTGTTGCTACTTTCATACCAATACACATACGTACACATTAACTTATATCTACAAATACCACTAACAACATTATCGATTCACTATATCTATATTTATATACACACGCCCCTACATACATATTACATAGAGCAAGTATGCTATATACATTCCCATATATACGACTGCCAACCACATCATCACCATCCCTCTCTTCTATAACTCACACACTCATCTGCACATACATATATATATTAGTGGGAATACCACTTTTCATACACAAATATAACTTATCTACTCTTTTTGAACCCACATATAAAACTACACCCATTCTATACAAAATGAAATGGAAAAGTCTTATATACCCTTACTTTTTTATTCTCTCTTTTAATAACAAAAAATCAATTAAAATACATTTTAAAAAAAACAAAAAGAATTTCTGTGGGGCCCACCCTTACACAAATCAGATTTTTTGAGGTTGGTGGGGTGTAAATGCATGCATGAATGCATATCCCTCTACCACCTCAAATCCTCCATAACTCAAACCCATTTAAAAAAAAAAACTTTTCTCACACAAAAACCTCTCTACATGAAAAATTTAGGTCGGAATATCCGTGGAAGGAGCTAGGTTTCGACGGAAAAAAGGTACGTTGCTCGCGACCTTGCCCCGTCTTTTTTTTTTTTAATTTTCGAGCTGTATTTTTCTGCCCTCGGTCGAAGCCCTCGGTCGAAAATGTGACCGAGGGGACGACCGAGGGCTACTGGGTTCTTGAGCCCTCGGTCGAGAATTTTGGCCGAGGGCCCTCGGTCAACCGGCCAAGTGACCGGATAGTTCGGCCCTCGGTGACCGGATAGATCGGCCAAGGGACCGGATAGTACACGGCCCTCGGTCACCGAGCGGCCAAGTGCACTTGGTCAACTTTTGACCAAGTGCAGAAATTTTTTTTTTTTTTTTTTAAATTGAATTCTATATTAATTAATGGCTTGTTTTATACGTTTGGATGTGTATTTGGGATTTTCTAATTGAATTCAATTGTTATTTGTAATTGCAATGGATATTTTGAATTTTCTAATTGAATTCAATTGTTATTTGTAATTGTAGATGTCGAATCAACGAATCACGGTACGTTACGGTGGTCGTTGGGATCGAGAGGGCTACGTTGACGGAGTAGATATGTGCCTCTTCTTTCGTAGGGAAGAAATTACACTCGACACTCTCGTGAGCCGGATTCGTGCGGTTTTGCGCCCTCCGCCCAACGTCGAGTATATGTTGTATTGTTATACCCGAGGCTATGACATGAGGAGCGTGCGAGCTCCTATGCTATGCGACGAGGATGTGTCCCGCATGTTAGACGAGCAAAGGGCTGAGTGTTTTGTGTTCGTCGTCGAAGTAGAGGGACAACAAGCTGCGCCGGAGGTGAATATCGGAGAAGAAAATCGCCATCGGGGCGTACCGTCGGAGAACGAGAACGAGGCGGTACCGTCAGAGAATGAGAACGAGAACGAGGCGGTACACACTTCCGAGGACGAGGAAGAAGCCCGTCAGTCCGATCTCTTGGCTTCGTTGACCACGGAGTGGACCGAGTGGATTAGGCAGCCGAGCGTGGTTAAAAAGATTATGTCGCGCCGTAATATGTCCTCGAGTTCTACTGCGGGAGGCGGCGAGCAAGCCGAAGCTTTTCAGAATGCACAGAACAATCCACTGCGCAATTGGATCATTCCACTGCCGACGTTTGACCCCGCTGTTCCGTTGCGTTCTGTAGAAACCCAACCTATTTATGGTCAGATGGCAGTCGGAGCCACATTCCGAAAGAAACAGGATCTGAAGGTGATGGTGGGGATGTATCACATGGAGAACAACGTAGAGTGCAAAACTCGTCGCTCGTGCACTGATCGGGTGACGTACGTTTGCAAGCTTGGGAGTGAGAAATGCCCGTTCAAATTGTGTTCCACGGGTTCCGATGACACCTTTTGGAGGATTACGAGGCTGAACTTGAATCACGAGTGCCGTAACAATTTGGGGCGGACTGCGGATCGACAGGTATCGAGCAGGGTTGCGGCTACTTTCTTTGCACGCCAGTTAGTCGGCAATCGGGAACTGAAGCCGAAAGATATGGTTGATGATTTGAGGAGATTGTACGGAGTTCACATCAACTACAATTTCGCCCTGCGGACGAGGAATATGGCGCTTGAAATAGCGTACGGCGACTATCATGGATCGTATCAGAGGCTCCCGTCATATTTGTACATGCTCAGAGAACTTAATCCCGGGACTATGTATGATATTCAGACGACAGACCAGGGCGTGTTTTGCCACATGTTTGTTGCGCTCGGGCAGTGCATTCGTGCATTTCAGCACAATCTGCGTCCTGTGATAGTAGTCGACGCCACCCATTTGAAAGGGAGAAACACTGGTGTGTTGTTTGTCGCCTGCACAAAAGACGGGAATGAGAATATTTTCCCGCTTGCGTTTGGTATCGGTCCGATAGAGAATGACGAGGAGTGGACGTGGTTTCTCCAGCACCTCAGAGATTGCTACGATACAGACGACGATGATCTGCTCATTGTGTCCGACCAGCATAAGAGCATCGCGAATGCTATTCGCAGTGTCTATCCCCACGCTACCCGAGCGTTGTGCTATCACCACCTCTCGAAGAATCTAGCACGGTACGGCCATCAGCTGGTCGGAGCTGTATACAGTGCTGCTTATTGTTATCGGGTGGATGAGTTTGAAAAACATCTAGCGGATGTGGAGAGACTCAGTGGCAGCGCTTATAGTCGCCTTATTGAAATCGGGGTTGAGACCTGGGCAAGGTCGAAGTGTGCTGCACGACGATACGGTTTCATGACATCGAATGCGGCCGAAGTCTTCAACAATGCTATCAAATGGCCACGGAGATTACCAGTCTGTGCGATGCTCGAGGCGATTCGTGCGATGATTGAGAGATGGTTTGACGAGAAACGAAGGATAGCTAACGAGAGACAAAATGAGCAGCATGAGCTGACCGAGGAGGCATTGGCCAAGTTGTCTAATCAGGATATGTTGAGCCGTTATTTCATTGTTCGGGAGGTCAGTGCGAATACCAAGTACAGAGTTCAGGAGGATGACAGGTCTTATCTTGTGGATCTCGCGAATCGCACGTGTGAATGTCGGGAGTTCGACTTAGACCTAATACCGTGTTGTCATGCTATTGCCGCTATTAGGTATGATATCATTTTAACTTTAAATTTAATTTTAAACTGTTGATTTCACTAACTTGTTTGTTGTTTTTATGTAGACGAGCCGGATTTTCATCGTACGATTTCGTGAGCCCCTATTTCAAGATGAGCAGCCATGTCGAGATGTACGCGACGCCTATTGTGCCGTTGCCACATTATGATGATTGGGTGGTCCCACCGGATGTGGCATCGTACGTAGTTCTTCCTCCAGTAGTGGTTAGCCAGGCTGGACGTCCGAAGACGACTCGTGCCCGTTCCGCTGTTGAGAGCTCTGCACGACGTGTTCCGGTTTGTTCCCCAAAAGTAACATTGTACCTATGTCGTGGCTTAGACCTAATATTGTGTCGTCGTGTGCAGGTGTGTTCGAGATGCAAGGGCGTAGGTCACAGCAGACGCGTGTGCACTGTTTTTATTCCACCTGAGAGTGTTGATTTGAATGGTCCTCCACAAGAAACGGGAACGGAAGAGTCGAGCCGAAGAAGACAAAAGAAGAAGTGCAGCATCTGCAAAAGCGAGGGTCACACGAGAAGAAAATGTCCAGTGAGTACGGAGTGAGAGGTTGATGGTTTGAGTTTTTTATTGACTGATTTGCTTTTATTTGAGACTTTCATTGTTTTGAGGTTGATGGTGTTATTTGGATTGATTCGGTGTTATTTAGGTTGATTTGAGTTTATTTGGTGTTGTTTGAGATTGATAAAAATTAAGTATATAAAAAAGAAAAAAAAATTAAATTAAGTATATAAAAAAGATAAAAAAAAATTAAATTAAGTAAAAAAAAAAGATAAAAAAAATTAAATTAAGTATATAAAAAATTAAAACAAATTATAAAAAATATTTAAATTAAGTATATAAAAAAGAAAAAAAATTAAATTAAGTATATAAAAAAGATAAAAAAAATTAAATTAAGTATATAAAAAAGATAAAAAAAATTATAAAAAATATTTAAATTAAGTATATAAAAAAGATAAAAATAAAATAAAAAATTAAGTATATAAAAAATTTTGCACTTGGTGGCTGCACTTGGTGGCGCCACCAAGTGCACTTGGTGGCTGGGAAAAATAAAAGTATTTTTAAATTTGGCACTTGGTCGAGGCACTTGGTCACTTTGACCAAGTGCACTTGGTGGTGACTGAGGGCAGAGGCCACCAAGTGCACCACCAAGTGCCCCACCAAGTGCACTAGAATAATTTTTTTTTAAATTAATTTTAGGCCAATAAAGTGTTGTTATGTTGTTATGTTGACATTAAAGATCATTTTGGAGCCTATAAACATCAAATAAAAATGAAAACAAAGCCGAATTAGTAGTATTAAGATGAAACGTAGAAGTTTGACTATTTTTTGAACTAACTAGTAATATTGTTACAAAGTTATCTACATACTTACCAAATTGTTCATGATCCGCATGCGTAATCACTTAATTCACCAATTTCAAAGGTTAATCATGTTTTTTGAATTATTTTGACTATGAAATTGATGTTTCATGTAACATAACAACTTTACAATTGAAAAAAATGCATTAAAATCAATTAAAATGTAATTATGTTCTAAGGCACTTGGTGGGGCACTTGGTGGGGTACTTGGTGGCCTGTGCACTTGGTCACCACCAAGTGCACTTGGTCACAGTGACCAAGTGCATCGACCAAGTGCCGAATTAAAAAATATTTTTATTTTTTCCAGCCACCAAGTGCACTTGGTGGCGCCACCAAGTGCAGCCACCAAGTGCAAAATTAAATTAATTTAATTATATACTTAATTTAATTATAAAAATTAATTTAATTATATACTTTATTTTTTATAATTAAATTAAGCATAGAATTAAATTAAGTATATAATTAATTTAATTTTATACTTAATTTAATTATATACTTAATAAAATATTTTTTTAATAAAGTTATATATAAAATATTTTGTTTTATAAAATATTTTTTTATAAATACTCTCATTTATTTAGACTTAATTTAAAAAATAATATTTATTTTTGTTTTAAAAATAATTTTAAAAAATAGGGTAATATATTACTTAATTTTTATAAAGTTATATATAAAATATTTTGTTTTATAAAACATTTTTTATAAATACTCTCATTTTGTTTTATAAAATATTTTTTAATAATTTTTTTTTATAAAGTTATATATTTGTTAGACTTGATTTAAAAATTATAGGGTAATATATTATAAATAATTTTAAAAAATTTTGACAGGATTTATTTAGTTGATATCAAACCAAACCTGCAAATCAATCTCAATACCAAACACATAAGACCAAACCAAACAAACACACCTACAAATCAATCCAGATACACACATACAAATCAACACACCTACGACTCCAATGTACGACTCAAACCAAAGATCTTCCGAGCAACATATCTACGATACTGGATCAAGTACTGGTCGTCGACCGGTACTTTCAGGTGAGTGAACGACTTGTTGATGAGCCGATCGAGATACATGCACACGTACGGGCCACAGTTGGAGCTGTCGATCTGGGTAAATTGGGCATCTGGCACGACGATCCTAAGAGCAGATCTCTTGCGGGCTTTTCTGAAAAAGTTCGCGTCTGCATCCCAATATCCTGCACAAACCAATAGCCGAGGCAACAAGTGGTGCAACGGTCGCAGCATCGGTTCCCGAATATCGAGGGGCACACGGAAAGAGAAAGAGTCGTACAAAGCTACACTCCAGTTGGCCAGATCAATACGCACTGTGACCCAATGAGCTCCAGTATTGACTACCGTTATTACCTAAAAATACAAAAAACAAAACAAAACGTTATTGAAAAATAAAGGAACGTTATTAAATCGAACTATGAAATAATATTAACCCGATAAATAATATTACCTCAGTAGCATTAATCCAACTCTTGTGTTCCTCGTCTCCCTTGACCATCTTCAACAAATGATCCGGCGGGTTCCAGTTCTTATATCTCTCTTCGAAGTTTGTTTTCTCCGAAAATGGCTTGTTCGATTTCACCGTCCGCCACTCATAGGACAATTTATTCTGTTAAAAATATTAAATGTTAGAAAAATGAGAAAAGTGAGATAAATAGTGCATTTGATATGATAAATGAAACTTACGAAGAACTCGGTATTCAAGAGTATAGTCCTTTTTGGAGATACTCCATCTCGTACACCCTTCATCAGTTTCACCTTCTCCTGCAAGTAAAAAATGTAGAGATCGATCTCCTGAAAAATAAACAAATCACAGCTGAGCACCAATAAATAAACAATATGAATTTGAAAGTCTAATTAAAAATTAACTTACCACGTCTGTGTACCAATAATGGTAATCCTCAATCAAGTCGAAATACTCCTGCGTATAATCTCGACCATTGAATGGCATGCGGACGCTCTTATTCTTCCCTCCTTGTCGGAATATCGAATACAACCCTCTAATCTTCCGGTCACCGGCCGGGGTGAAATGCGTGACGTACGGGCTCCGAAGAGCTGCCGAGGGCCTTCTCTGACGGGGTCCGAGGCTACTCTCGCCGACAGCTGCTTCGGGCTCTGTTGCGGGCTCTGCATCATCGTTTCCCAGTTCTTTTTCTTCATCGCTGAACGCCCCCTCATAACAGTGTACATCTGGCCCTGGAGATGTCTGCGAGAACAAATCTGGTTCCTGCACGAAATAATTCTCTGCATCGAAGATAACTCGCGATGTATCACGGGCAGGAACATCCGGGGGGATATAAGGCTGTGTATCACGGGCAGGAGCCTCCGTCGGTGTGAAGAGACTCCCGAACTCTAGCAAGCCCATCTTCGGAGGAGAACCATAAGTCGGGTCAACTAAGGGCTGCATCGGAGTGCGGTAACTGTCGAAATCTCCACACGATGCTCTAGCAGGAAATGTCGCCTCCTCCTCCCAGTGCGACGCAGAAGGCTCTGCATGCGAATGACGGCCCGGTACAGACCCGGAGCGATGAGACGGAACACGTCCTGAACCCGAATGGTGAGATGCATCACGTCCGGATCCAGAGTGATGAGATGCAGAAGGCTCCACGGGATCAGAAGGACAAGGGCGCATCTTCGAGAATCGTCTGCGACCGAAAAACCCCCGAATCTGCTCCATCAGACTGTCGTGGCCCTCTTTCTGTGCCTTCCTGACACTCTCCAGGAGTCTATCGTTGCTCTCCTGATGTGTCCTCGTGATCCGGGCAGTCAGTCGAGCCATAAATCCCGTGTCGGACTCGTCGTTCAGGATTTTCTTCAACCCTCGATCAATCCGTCGATCGGTACTATCATCAGACCCCTCAGGAGCAGGAGAGCCCTCTCGTCGGGCTCGCTGAGAGGGACGACGCTCTGCCGATGAATTGGGCGTGATGGCATCACGACCCCGTCTACTAGGCCCAGAGTCGCCGGTCATCTTGTCGACCGCCTTGGACACGCGTCCGACCATGCGTTCCATCAAGTTCTTCTTCTTCTTCTGTGCCGGTGCCTGTGCCTGTGCCTCGTCTGCAGGCAATCCAAGTCTAGGAGGAGGATGGTACGTGACCTCTTCTGCTCTGTCACGCACGAAAATAAAATGCGGAGCAACCGCCTCCTCCTCCGTCGGCTCTAGATACCGATGAACCTCGAGCTGAAAAGAAATCAAAATTATATAGAGTTAATTAATTTAATTATTTGATATAACCAATAATTGGACATTAAAACAAGTTTACCTCTGGGTCCTCGTAGAAATGAGAAAAATCGACGTGAGTAGTAATCGAGTTCCACCCCAGTAGCCGAGGAATCGTCGGACGGTCGGCTCTATGCGCGCACACTCTCCCGAGACTAGGTATAGCCTCGTACGACCATAGCTGATAGACCCAAATGGGACCGTAGAGGTGGTAGGCCGGCTTCAGTACTTGACCGGGATGCATCGCAGCTATGGAGAGGTAGTAGGACATGATCTGAAATGTGTGGGAGCCCCAGGGAAACGTCTCCCATCCCTCCTCCTCCTCTACCAAAGTCCAAACCCAATCCTCGATAACGATATCGCCTCGGCATAGGAGCATCAAGTAATACATCAGCACCTTCGCAGCCTTCAGGTAGTCGGCCGGGTCTGACCCCAAGTCCATAGCATTGAATCTCTTGTTAAGGTCGTTCACTTTTACTTTTTGACCAAATCCGAAGTGCCTATGATAGAAAGAGCCGGGAGAAATAATGTGCTGGGCCGAAGTATCAAAGCCGTGATTCCCAAAACGAAGCCCGGTCACCAAAGCATACTCCTGTGCTCTAAAGCAAATGATCTTGCCCCCGAGCGAAAACCAATGCTCGAACGGAGGTATCGTCGGACCCACGATCTCCCGAGCTAACAAGTGGTGCATGGCCGCGTTCGATCGACCTTCTCTTTGAAGGTGCAACAACCTTCCAAAACACGAACGACGTAATCTCCGGTGAGCCTCGTGCGTATCGTCAACGGATCTTAACACCTTCTTTATGTGCTTCAACACGGGGAACCGGTCGTACAAATTCAATTCTTTACTCGTGTAAATGAATTGTGGCCTCCTCCATTGGAACCCATCCTGCAAAAACACAATTAAATTAATAAATATTATACTGTAAATATAAAAAAAAAAAAAAACAATTAAGTTAAATAAATAAATATTAACATGTTATAGAATAATTAAACAATTATCTACACACTCTAGAATAAATTGTCAAACAATATAAATAATATATTTTTTAATTTACTTGTCAAACAAAGTACTACTAATATCCTTTTTAATTTACTTGTCAAAGTACTAATTTTGTTTAAATTTATTTGTCAAAAAATGTACTAATATCTTAAGTAAGAGCATATATATTAGTATATAGAAATTGCAAGCTTTGTAAATAATGTAAATATAATAAAGAAAAAATAAAAAATAAAAAAAAAAATTCTGCCCTCGGTCGAGCACTCAGTCGATCGACTGAGTGCCCTCGGTGACCGAGGGCCAGAATGACCGGATAGCGGCCCTCGCTCGGTCACTTGTTCGGTCACCAAGTGCCCTCGGCCGGTATCTTCTTCCCCGCGGCCGAGGGGTCGACCGAGGGGAGCGGCCGAGGGCCGAGAAACTCGATTTTTTCAGGCGATTTTCAGAGCATTTTAACACACAATTTCGACTAGTAATCAACTACAACACTCATATACACTCAATAATATGAAATTCAAGCATAAAATCGAACACATTGTTGAAAAAAAACCGAAATTCGAAACCTAGGTTTTCGACACTTACCGGAGCTTGGAGCGGCCATTGTTGCTCTTCTTGGTGCTCCGCTTCGTGCTCGTCATCGTGGTGGTCTTCGTGCTCGTTTTCCGACATCGGGTGGCCGGAAATTTCGAAAATCGGCGGCCGGTTGATTTGGTTTGTGGGGACCGACGGGAAAGAGAGAAATATTTGGGGGGACCGATTTTTTTAATGTTTTTTGTCTTTTTCTTTTGTTTTTTAATTGTTTAGTTATGTTTTTTAATTTATCGACCGTTTTGATGATAACATTGCTGAAGGTGATCTGATAACTGTGAGGCAATATACAGTGTCTGACAGCCAACGAAGTTTCCCCGTAACCGATCATCCTTATCGCTTGATGTTCCAAAGAAATACCTATGTTGCCCCAACAACAATTCCACGTTTTCCGACGTCGATGTTGATTTCATGTCTTTTTCTGAAATCAAAGAAAAAATGCACAAAGAAGATGGTCCATTGATTGGTATGAAACCAATATATATAATCTTTTTGTTGATAATATTATGTACTATTTATATTAATTGCTTATTTTAACAAACTTTCAATTTTTTATTACGCTTTAAGATGTTATTGGAATTGTTGACGACATCAACGACACTAGAATGAAAGAAGACCTTTCTATTAAGGGTACCAAGAGTATTCAACTTTTGCTTCAAGATTTGAAGGTAATTATGCATTTCGTTCCCTGTTATGCTTTTAATTTATTCAATATTTATTTCTATTATTTTTTAATTAAGGACGAGTAATATTGTTCTCTAAATTCTTATGTTTTTTATTATTCGCAAGGTTGGTGTACCGATAATGCTATTGCGTAATATGGATCCTTCCAATGGACTGTGCAATGGTACGAGATTGGTTGTAACAAGGCTCGGTAATTATGTGATCAAGGCCAAAGTGTTAGGAGGAAAAAACTCAGGAGAAATGTTCTATATTCCTCGGGTCACTTTGACGCCGTCCGATGCAAAATTACCGTTTACTTTCCAAAGAAGACAATTTCCAATAATGGTATCGTATGCCATGACAATTAATAAGAGCCAAGGTCAGTCGTTGTCCAGCGTTGGTATATTTTTAAGGAAACCTGTATTTTCGCATGACCAACTTTATGTTGCTGTTTCACGAGTTACTTCCAGAGCCGGGTTGAAGCTTTTACTTTGTGATGATAGTGGAAACCTTACGAATAGAACAACAAATGTGGTGTATAAAGAAGTGTTTCAAAATTTGTAATAGGGAATTACGTGTTATCATTATCAGTGTTTCTGTCAATAATATTTATATTTTATTGTTTCAATAGGCATGACACTCATTTGCGTAAAAACATAAGTTTAAAAATTATACTAATAGTTGAAACAATAAAACGCCAATAGTGTAGCTCAGAGGTCTATTAAAAACTTCAAAATCCATCAAACTTCGACGTGTACAGTAAAAACACTCATTTTCAACTTTGAAATAAAAATCACACACTGAAAAATTCATTTTGAAAACATCCACGTGCATCGCACGGGTGAATGTTACTAGTATGCTAAAAAATCAAAAAGTAACATTTTTCTTAACACATAGAAAAAGAGTTTTATATTTATTAAAATGAGAGAATTTTTTACTTAAAATTTTGCACCCTCTGACTTATATTTCTGGCTACGTCACTGCATATAAGTATAACACATGTACATAGTAATTAATTTGCTGTTGCTACTTTCATACCAATACACATACGTACACATTAACTTATATCTACAAATACCACTAACAACATTATCGATTCACTATATCTATATTTATATACACACGCCCCTACATACATATTACATAGAGCAAGTATGCTATATACATTCCCATATATACGACTGCCAACCACATCATCACCATCCCTCTCTTCTATAACTCACACACTCATCTGCACATACATATATATATTATATAGATAAATACTCCATACACAAACAATAATTTAATATAATATAATTTTAAATTATTAAAAACATATCTTTAAGAGCAAGACATATTAATATATAATAAAACTTACCAAAATAAAATAAAACCTTAGAAAGTTTTCCCTCATAATCACTTGTACATATTCATGCTCTTCTCCACGATTCCCCACTCACATATAAACATCGAACGAAAACACGCACTGCAGAGACATCAGGTACATAATCTCTACTCTGATCTTTGTTCTTCCTCACATTGTTCTTATTCTTTTAAAACAAAACAAATCCCTAGTTTCACCTTTATGACCAATAGCTACTGATACATTCATTATCGATCCCCTCTACAAACCACCTCCAATCTCATCCGATAAATTACCCAGCCGCCACCACCTTCTACTCAAACCTCTCTACCATAATAGATACAAGTCCTCTAGTCATACCCATATCCAGCCCGTTCACTATATAATACAGTCTACAAATCACCACAAGAAGAAAATCGGCCTCTGAACCTAAACTTATTACTTAGTACACCCCTAAACAATTACCTATATTACCCTTAATTATTACTCCATCGGTCTAAAGACAGTTGTCATACTTTCCTTTTTGGGGTGTCCAATAATAGTTGACACATCCCAAAAAAGGAAATAATTATTCTAATTTTTTCATTTTAATATATAATTTTATTCTACTTTACCTCAACTACTTTTTAAACTTTACTCACACCTACTTTTACTTTTCACTTTTAAAATATATTTTTACCTTTTACTTTTCAATTAAAAAATACAAACATAATAATTTTCTTAAATTCCGTTTCCAGAAAATTATAACATCTATTAATGGCCGGAGGGAGTAGTATACAATTAATTATTTTTATTTCACACGATTAAATACAAATTCTTTCCAATTATTTATTTAAATCTTGAAAGATAAAAATCAATAGACAACTTAAAATTTTCCAGAAAAATTACGAGTATGAACACGAGTCCCAATTAGAGAAAATCCCACATTCGTAATCTGTCTAGGGTTTATCAAATCCTTCATCGCAACTTGAAATTTAAGGAGATGCAGCACAAGAAATTGTTCAACACTCACGCCGGATGTTGATTTTGTGAAAGAGAGATAGAGAGGAGAAAGAAGAATGAGAACAAAAATAATAAGAAGACTTTTATTATATTTCTTGATGATGAATTGAGTACATAGCTATGCTTTATATAAGCATGATCAAACTCTAAACTAAACAAGGTAAGGAATAAAAGATAGAAATAAATTACTAAATAAGACAATGTATTAAATTATGACTCGTATTCCTTGTGCGCATAGGACTCGTTCCATATGCGTGACTCGTATTTCTTGTGCGCATAGGACTCATCCATGCGCGTGATATATACTTCAATACCCTCCCTCAAGATGAGAATACGAATTTCGTATTCCATCTTGCTAAGAAGAAGATGAAATTGAGATAAGAACTGAACCACTGAACCAAATCAAACTGTAATCAGTATACTCTTTGATCGAACTAAGAAGCTGCTCCAACCACCAAACCAACTCACTGTGAATCTAGAAGCATTATTATTGCTTCTGGAAATGGACATGTTGCTTATTGCATACCAACAAATTTTAAGAATGAATGAGCTGTGAAGTTCCAACCCAATACATGGTCTTGAGGATTTGCATGATAACCCGCATGGCCGCATGCATGCACTTCTTGCTTTGGGATTTACACGCACCCTTTTTCTTATTTCTTCACTTCTTTTGCTCTCCGACCTCACACAGCCCATAATATACTCCTCTCCAAGCAAACAATAACTTGATCATCTCTTGAATTACTCTCCTCCTCTACTATCTTTATTTCACACAGATAATAATTCGGAACCTGATCGACTACCGACCAAGCTTCGACAAGAAGATCCGGATAGCCCGGACCAATACGATGTGGCCTCACGTCGTTGTTCGAACATTGTCGGCCCCATCGAAAATACCACCACAGTCGTTAGTCGCCTTTAACCACCAGCACGCCAACATTCGACGTTGGCGTAGGATCGCCGACAAATCCGACCATGGAATAATAGGTTTTTCGTATCCAGGTTTCGATCAACTCGACCCAACCCGAAACAAAATAACCAATAAAATAATCTTCGAGATCTTCGCGCGCCTCCTCCGTACTATCTATCGGTTTTGGTCGTCGCAGATTCGATCGCCGCGCGCCATTTGATCGTCGCAATTTCGATCGTCGCGCGCCTCCGTAGTAACTATCGGTTTTGGTCGTCGCGTTTTTCGTCCCGAACTAAATCAAACAACATCCGAGATCACCGCGCGCCACTTGGTCATCGCGATTTCGATCTGGTAGTTTTGAAAATCATACTTTTGAATGAGATGTATAACTTCGAATGACATGATCAAGAGCACAAACACTTGAAGAGAAACTTACTTCTGAAGAGTATGACCGAATCGGTCCAGGCCAGAATTGGAGCTCCGAACAGCCTCCGTTTTCTGCCCAATTTTATTGATTCATGCAGCGCATACCCAACTGCACTTTTTGGGATTTTTGGGATTCTCCCTCTAGAGTAGTTGATCATCGATGGACCTGTGTGGCCCCAGCGATTTTTGCAGCTTTCTTGGCAAACACATTCTAGACCGATTTTCGTCCTCAAAGCAAAACTCGATCGACTCATCCCCGCCTAGATCTCTCACTCTTTTTTTTTTTTTTTCGATTGCGGAAGCTTTAGAATAATTTGCTCTGATACCATGTTGATTTTGTGAAAGAGAGATAGAGAGGAGAAAGAAGAACGAGAACAAAAATAATAAGAAGACTTTTATTATATTTCTTGATGATGAATTGAGTATATAGCTATGCTTTATATAAGCATGATCAAACCCTAAACTAAACAAGGTAAGAAATAAAAGATAGAAATAAATTACTAAATAAGACAATGTATTAAAATATGACTCGTATTCCTTGTGCGCATAGGACTCGTTCCATATGCGTGACTCGTATTCCTTGAGCGCATAGGACTCGTCCATGCGCGTGCTATATATTCATACCAATATACTTCAATACCGGAGACCAACACGAAGTAGAAGCATCACACCAGTTTCGCCACCATTGCGACAGCGAGAAGTGGGGTCCTCGGGTCGGGGATTCAGCGGGAGGAGGAGGTGATTGTACCGCTGCGAAAGCAGGTCAATCCGGCAATGAAGACGACGGGGACGAGATTTGCGTTGACGGAATTGTGGTTGAGCTTCTTCCGGCTGTTCTCAAGGAGTCGAATACTACAACCAATGAATGGAAACTTGTTACTTAATGATTTTTTTATTGCGAGAAAAAACAATTTTTGATTTGTAATTTTGAAATTGATTTACAAAAGATAAAAAAACAGAGTATTGGTGATGATTTTGAGCAAATCGCAACTATGATGGTGGTGACTGGTGAGTCACTGGAGAACGTTGCACTTCTCAAGCACAAGATATATTTAATTTTAATTATTAAAGAATAAAATGTATTTTATATTTAATGAATTACTAAAAAGGGTATTATAGACATTTCATTATATTATTAAAATAAAAAATAAAGAAGGGGTGTGTACAGTAATATCGGAGGTGTAAATAACCTGAGCCTAAACTTATTTGATAAAAGAAAATTAACTAAAAGTCCAACTTATAAAATGTTTAAAACTCAACTAAATTAATATTAAACTCGACTAACACATGGATAAAAAGGCCATTTTAATTAACTAATTTTTATTCTAAAAATTTGGGTTGTTACATAAATAGTCATTTTTTAAAAAATTGAATCAACAAAAAATATTTTTATCTGAATTAATACTTTAGTTGAAATATGCAAATTGTAAAATTTGATTTATTTATTTTTATGTACAAATTTAAAATCTTAATAATTAATATATAGTTTAGATAATTTAGATTCAATTTAAAATTAATAGTTTAACTTATTAACTCATATAAAGTCTTATAATTAACTTGGATTATAAATATAAATAAAATTTTAATTTGTAATTAATTAGTTTAATTTAAATTATAATTTTAATTAATCAATTGAATTGAATTGATATGTACGAACTTTATTAATTAAATTTGCATATTAATAAAATTGATAAATTTTATTTTTTAATTAATCAATTAAAATAATTAATTTATTTTTAAATTTTTAGTAACTAAAATATTTTTACTAAATTAAATAATGAAAAAAAATTAAATAAAATTTAATTTGATTTTTATTACCAAATTTATAGATATCATATCCAAATTAATAATAAATATTTTAATCAATAATGTCAAATGTCGAAATTTTATTGGCGATATAGAGAGTCATTTCTACACTTGGGATTAATGTAGCCTTTTCCGTATCAAACTATTACAAATAGGGGTGTAAACGAATCGAATCGAGTCGAATATCTGGCTATTTGATTCGTATTCGTACGCATATTCAAGTATTCATATTCGTATTCGTATTCGTTCGAATATTAAATTTCTATTCGTATTCGTCGAATATTCGAATATTTGTTCGAATATTCGAATACTCCCTCCCACCAAGAGTTCCTAAAAGAAATTTGACCATTAATTTGGAATGAAGAAAATATATGTTAAAAAATCCAAAAATTAATTAAAATATAAAATAAACAATATATATTGTGTCATCCTTCCTTATAATATATAATTCAGCTAGCAATTGTCCTAGGTGGCATATGTTTTAGCCGTTAGATTATGTTGTGTTCACATTTATTAATAAACAACTTATTAATAAACAATGACCGCTAGATTAAGTTTGTGTTCACACTGGTAATTAATTAGCGTAATTATTTTTAATTAATTAACGTAATTATTTATTTCTTTATATAATATAATTTAAATTTATAATCTCCCCCTTATTATAGTAAATATTGACTTGAAATATTTAAAATATCACTTTTATTTCTTTTTTATCTCCTTTAATTACGTTTATTCTATTACATTACTATTTATTTATAGTACTAAAATTAATTAGCGTTGGTGATGAGAGAGAATTAGTTAATCAATTTATATTATATAAACAATAATATCGAAAATTTAGGTAAATTTATCAATTATTTAAAGCAAATAAATAAATTTGATATTATCTACTATTTATATTACTATAATAATGAATAATTCAAATTCGTGTCTATATATAAATTACTCATTTTCACTCACTATCTACCTCTCCTGTTCTATTTTTTTTTATTTGTTAATGCTTACACTTTTGTTTTTTTGCAGAGCTCTATGTAAATTTTTTTTTTTGAAGGTAAACATTCTTTTACTAATTTAATTTTAATTTAAATATTATTTTTTGATAATTAACGTTTTTATTTTGTATAGCCTTCAAATAAGTATCTTTTACTAATTCGAATTTTAATTTTAATATTATCGTTTAATCATTAATATTTTTATTTTTTGCAGACAAACTTCAATGTAAATATCTTTTACTAATTTGAATTTTAGTTTTAATATTATTGTTTGATAATTAATATTTTTATTTTTTGCAGCATTCAATGTAATATTTTTTACTAATTCGAATTTTAGTTTTAATATTATTGTTTATTGATTATAATTGTATTTTATAATATAACAATTTATTTGGTAATGTTTTTTGTATTTTTTTTCCAGTTTTTGTATTTTTATTGTCTTTTTAAAGATTATTTTTTTGCAAAAACATTGGATTACAAAAGGTTTAAATGGAATCAAGCTTTAATAAGTTTAGAGTATTTTGCGTTAATAATTTATTTATCTTTTATTTTATAATGTAATTTATAATATTTTATGTAACTAAAAATTATTATTTTAAAAAAATTTAAAATATTTCTATTTAATTTTATTATAATTTTATTTAGGTTGTAACTTTATTTTTATTTAATCCTTATAATATATAATTCAACTAACATTTGTGGGATATATTTTAAGTGTTTGATTTGTTTGTGTTCACACTTATTAAAAAATAATAATGGTACATTAAGAATTTTGTTTACACCAATATTTATTAATATTTAATCTTAATCAATTTATTAAGTAAATATTAAATACGTAATTAATATATAAATAATAATATTTATATTTTTCTTATTCTCTTACCATTTGATTTTATATAATTTATCTTTATAAACTCCTTAATTATAGTAAAGATTGACTTAAAAAATTCAAATTGTTAAATAAATTATTTTTTAATATCTTCTACTAATATTTTCACTTTATTCCTTATTTATCATATATTATTTATTTATTTACTTTATCATATAAATCTTAATAGATAATAGTATTAATATTAATTTGTATTAATCATTATATCATATTAATAAATTAATATTAAGTAAATTAGGTTGCATTTAATTTAATTTAATTTACCCTATTCTATTTTCATTAGTCAATTAAATTATAAATTTTCAACCAAAATATCCCGATTTGACTCTATAATTTGCGATTTTTATTCAATTAATTTTCAAAAATTATAGAAAACTTAATTTAATTTTACCCCTATAAAAAGTTTTCATCTTTTACTCATTCCCAACTTCGATAAATTATTTTTTCTAATATGATTATGATTTAATTATGTATTAACATTTTTTATAATGCATTATTGTTATTATCATCATTATTAATAATTTTTTTTATGATTAAAAATATCAATTTTCTAAAAGGAACGCGGAGAATATGTTTGATTTTTATTCAATTAATTTTTAAAAATTATAGAAAACTTAATTCAATTTTACACCTATAAAAAGTATTCATCTTTTACTCATTCTCAACTTCGATAAATTATTTTTTCTAATATGATTATGATTTAATTATGTATTAGCATTTTTGATAATGCATTATTGTTATTATCATCATCATTAATAATTCTTTTTATGATTAAGAATATCAATTTTCTAAAAAGAACGCGGAGAATATGTTTGATTAAATGCATTTGGTTGCGGAGAATATGTTTGATTAAATGCATTTGGTTGAGTTCTTAAATACCAACAATTGTTCCAAACTACCAAACTATGAACTTGAAGGTTGGTATTATTATAAACTTTTTTACTTAAATCTAAATATATTAATTAATATAGTAATATATATATATATATATATATATATATATATATATATATATACTTATTTTTCTTTAAGCAACAATTTATATAGTCATGTTATATTCTATTTATTGTATATAATATACTTAGTTTTTGATACATGAACTGTTTCGTATTAGGTTGGAGTTTGCTCTCACGCCCTCGAATATCAAATTTCAGTTTGCTTTTCAACGAATACAATTTTCGATTATGATATCGTATGCATGACTATTAATAAGAATCAAGGTCAGTCGTTGAAAAATGTTAGAATATTTTTGAAAAAACCAGTATTTACGCACGATCAATTGTAGTTGTCTAGAATAACCAACACGACCGGGTTGAAGCTTCTGCTTTGTGACCAGCGTGTTCGTCTTATGAATAAAACAAATGTAGTTTATAAAGAAATATTCCATAATTTGTAATATGAATGTAACTTTTTTTTATTGTATTATTTCAATTAGATTATTCACTTAATATTTATTTGTCCATTGTCAATATCTATATCTAATATTAAGCTCCGACTAACAAATAGTTGAATTAAATAGACGTGCATCGCACGGGTAGGTGGACTAGTTTTATCATAAAAACCGTTAACAAATTCAATTATAATAGACAAAAGATAATTAATTGAAAAAACAAAATATAAAAAATATTGTATATCATTATATTATATTATTTTCCATTATAAATTAAAAAATTAAAAAATATTTACTAATATATATATATATATATATATATAGAGGGCTTTTCTTATACGCACTGATGTGTACGCATCTAATAATTTGATTAATATTATATTAATTTTTTCTCTCCTTAATCTATTTTAATATCAATCGGATTCTTACATTATTTTCTAATTGTATTGAGTACGTAAATTAATACATTTTTAATTTTTTTTCCTCTTAGCGGTTATTTCAATTAATTAATAAACATTTTTTTTCTCTTAGCGTTAACTTTGTTCTTTTTTTATTTTTAATGTGCTACAGCCTACAGTAGTTATTTTAGCTAAGCTATCTAAATTGCATACGTCCAACCATTAAAAAACAAATCTTGATAATGAAGAAATTTATTATTCACACACATAAAAAAACAAAATATATATATATATGATAAACAATTAATTTTTTTCAATGAAAAAAAGTGCTAAAAAATATACTAAAACAATATAACCCGTTCGTAAAAAAAAATTCAAAAATATTGAAACAAACATTTTTTATTTTAAACTTCCATCTTCATCTTCTATTGTTTAATCGTTGAACTCTTGCACATTTAAATTATTGTCGCAAAGTGAAGACCTTCATTAAAAATAAAAATTATTAATACAACATGGTGACTTGCCTAAACATAAATAAAAAATAAATTATTTTTTACTTACATGTTTTTAATAGTTGGACAATTTCGTTTATCATGAGATTGATTGACTTTACCACATCCATGGCAACGTCGATTTTTTTTATTGACTGCTTTTTCTTTTCCTCCTTGAAGCCTTTTACCGCACCCTTTTGCTCGCACTTCATCAGGTTCACAATATTTATTTTCAATATTGCTAGAAGAATGTACACTAGTCAACACAACTTCATTACTTGCAGTTGGTATACTTTTTTCCTTGGATGCCTTTACACCTATGCGAGTACTGGTAAATTGATCAATTTTTTCATTGATGGCACGAACTCCATCTACAAACATTTGTTTTGTTTCCTCACATAAGAGAGCTTTGTCAACTAAATCCAATGACGACTGGATGAATTGACTACGCATCAATAGATAAGAATTATCATCATCTATTTGCACGCCATTATCATCTATAACTACACCTGATTTTGCAGACTTTGTCCATCTTTTCAATATATATTTATTGGGAAACTCTTCAATTTGCAATTTTTTTTATCAAATATGCCATGATGTGCTTACATGAAATCCCGACGCTTTCAAACATTTTGCAGGTACATGATGTAAAATCCAAATCCTTGTCATAAACAAGTTTGCGAACCTTATTATCTGTGGCTTTCGTTCTTTCAATCTCATATATGAGATGATTTTCCATTTCTTGCACAACTCGAAACCTATAATTGAAGCTATCAAGTACTTCAGTCTCAAACTTAAAGTATATCTCATTTGTGTAAATACCAGCCATTTGATCCAAGAGATCAAGATTTACTTTAAGTTTGGGCTTCTCAATTATATCTTTGTGATCAGCCATCAACTCTTCGTGGCGTTGGCGCACAAGTCCCCGACCAAATTGTATCATAAAATCCACCAATTAATTTCCCTTTGAAACAAATCTTTTGAAAAATGAATGCCCACTCTCTGCGCGTTGGCTACTTGACATGCCTGCCGAAAAGGTGTGATTAACATATGCAGGAATCCATTTTGAACGAAGTTGATACTGGTGTTCTAACCACTTATTATCTTGTAGCCCACTTTTTTTAACAAGACTTTTCCATGTTAAATCAAACTCTTCAGGAGTTTCTGATTTCCAAATGCAATCCATGAACTCACTTTTGTAAATACTAAACTTTACTGCATCACTCTTCTCCGAAAATTTCATTAAGATGTGCCAACTACAATATCTCTGGAATGTATTTGGAAGAACAATAGGAAATGCTTTAGCCATAGCTGGGCCTTGATCAGTAATAATCATTTTTGGAGCACCACCGGGCATAAATTTCAAGAAGTTAGTAAATAACCATATAAAATCATCGACGCTCTCATGATTCAAGAACCCACAAGCAAATATAACTGTTTGACCATGATTGTTAACTCCCATAATTGGTGCAAATATCATTCCATACCGATTAGTATTATACGTAGTATCAAAGATTACCACATCACCATAAAATGCATAAGCTCGCCTAGATATTGCATCGGACAAAAAACAACGAGTTATCTTTTTATCTTCATCAACTTCGATTTTGTAAGTAAACGATGGATTCTTGCATTTCTCCAATTTTAGATACTCGTAAAACATTTCACCATTTGACCTTTTTTTTCAGCGCGGATATCTCTTGTATGATTATACAAATCTCTTTGCGTGCAACCAATATTTTCTATACCTCCAGATTGAACTCCAAGAAAATTAAATTGTTGATGCGGAGGTATATTGACCATGGACAATTGTTTAGTTAGGGACTTTGTCGCGGCAGAAACACTACGGTGAGACCTCAAAAGGTGAACTTTCGAAGGAGTAGAAAGTGGATGACTGTGCCCTTCATTGAAAACAGTAACTACGTATTTTTCGCTATTTGGCTTTAACACGGCAATCTTAGCAGTACAATTTTCACTTAAACTCTCTCGACGTCTTTTTTTTTTCAGCTTCAGCGATTCTTGAAGAATTCCCTTGCTTAAAGCACACAAACTCTTTTCGTTGTATTTCACCACTCTCACTCTCTTTTTTAGTAGTCCAAGCTCGTATACTAAACCCAGCCGCTTTAGCATAAGCATTATAAAATGTGACAACATCATTTATAGTATCAAATTCTTGCCCCTTTTTTGGTTTCAACTCATTAGATACTTGAGGAGTGTATATCTTGCTATTTTCATCCGAGTCTTCATCTAAATTAATTTCAATACCCACGTTTTCAATTCCTTCTCCTGCTTGAGTACTGTTCAAGTTCTTCATATTTCACAAAAATCTGTAATACAATAAAATACAAAAAAAAAAATACATTATGTAATTTTAATCAACACCCAAAATTCATAATCATTCACAATACATAAAAATTGACATAAAAATGTTGGCATCAAGTTACATACACACACGCTTCTAATAAAAGTAAAAACTGAAAAAAAAATCTAAAAACAATAAATTAAAGTAAATTTTGACATAAAGTCGTGTTTTAATAAAAAACATAAAACCTGTTCAATTTTTCTTTAATTTATTCATATTTGAAAAAAAACAATCATACAATCAAATAGTATTCAATAAAATTACTTTGACAAGGTACCAAATGCTGTATATCAAATACTGATAAAATTACGTTTACATGGTACCGGATGAATCGAGGAATCGAGCGGGGTTCGTTTTGTAACAACTCGTATTTTTTTAAAAACAACGGAAGGTGTTAATTTTTGAAAACAACTTTAAATAAAGTGCGGACGTTACAAAATTTTATTTGATAGACTTAATTTTAAAACGTCAAGGAAATAAATTAACTAAATTAGTACATAAATAAATTATTATTGCATGCATGTATATATATGTAATGACACGTATAGCACTCTTATATGTATATATGGGTGTGCATGCCTAATAGTAAATAATAAAAAGAACATAGTTATCCTAAAAGTTTGCTAATATATCATAAAACACATTTGGACGTTGCAACTGTAAAACATAAGATTCATACAGTGAATCAATTTTGGCAAAACTTTGGAAAAACAATAAGTAATATCTAATCCATTATAAAATAACAATAACTCATGATAAATTATGCACGAAATAACATTTATTTATTTTAATTTATCCTCCATCCTTGATCACTCTCCTCGTTCGGCATCCTCGTGTGTACCTAAAAATAGTTGTTGTCGATAGGGTGAGCTCAATGCGCTCAATAGGGTCATTACCTCATCCAATACCAGAATCAAATACATGTATAACCAATGAACATAACATAATATTGTAATTTTAATAAATCATGATATCCATTTAATAATCTGGATATTACGATAATATAACATGAAATCCATTTAATAATCTGGATAACATGAAAATATTGTAATTTTAGTAAACATGAGATCCATTTAATAATCTGGATATTGCGAGTTGCGCCAACTATTGCGTTGGTCCCTTCGATCCTTTTCTCCGGTCTCCGGTTACAACGGAAAATATATTTTTAATAAATTCACATAAATGCACACATAAAGACACACATAGTGAAACAAGTAATAGAAGAAGTAAATCGACAACATGACACCTACCTCGATGAGCTGGGACGTGAACGAGAAAATCCAAAGTGCGTCTACGACCTTAGAGAATTGAAATAGCAACTTCCAAATCTTGAGGGGCTGAATTAATAATTTTTAAGACTTCATATGGATTGAATAATATTATTTGAATTTAATATTAGAGTGGCTCATAGTTACCTTAAAGTCTAAGGACTTGGTTGCAATTTTCCTTTATTAATAAATACTAATAAATTGGCTTCGTGACCTTTTTAATTAGGGATTGATATTCCCTTTTCATTCTTCCTCCGCTAATCAAGAGAGGTGAGAGAGGGTCCGTGAGTGAGCAGCTGCAGTAATTGAAATTGGGAGACTAGAATCTATTTCCACCTTCCTTTAATTCAGAGAGCTACCGAGAGTGCGGAATTGATGTTGTATCTTTTGTGTGTTTCTGAATGAGGAGGCTTTGGAAAATATTGAATCACGTTTACACGTTTTCCTTAAAGAATATTTCGACCCTATAACAGCCAAGGTATCACGAAACTTCTTCTAGGATAAGACAATACCGCACTTGTTCTTTGGCGTAGAAACAAGTATACTATAGAATGTTTATTCGCTATACTTCGTTAACACAAAGCTCTTAATTTCGTGGGTCTTAGAATCTGATTTTCAACACCCTTATATAGGTGTTGAAACACCCCTTTGGATAGTGAAAATGCCCTTTCATGAAGGGCTGCACCCTTTGGGAAGAGTTGCACCATTTTATAATGGTCACACCTTTTGGAAAATAATTCAAATATTTTCCATGCATGCAATTTCGTGATTTGCATGTCTAAACATGCAACCACGAAATTAACATCATATATATACTAAAATCAAGTATTAATTTCAGCATATATACTATCACTTATCCAACACATAATCCTTTATCACTTTTACATGATCGTGCACTCCGCACCTCCTTAATCACATTATAGTGCCTTAGGATTATAACCGAAACTTTGTATGAATCCAATTACATTAAATGGACAATGATTTCACTTAAATCATCAACATTCCTCCCCCATTTAAGTGTAATCCTTGAATCACTTATTTTAACAATAACAGCCAGAATTATGCATAAAATGAAAATGTCTTGAAGATTGAATTTATCTTAGTGTTATATACAACTTATATATTCGAGAATCAGAGTGTCTTAAAAGATTGAACTCTTCAACCCATCTGAATACATAAAAGATACTACACACATAATTCCAAATACATTTTATAATGATTTCCGATACAAAATTAGGCCATGTATCCCATCCATTCTTGAGTGTATATAGAGCTTAGCCACGGCTCTTGAAGCTGCCACACTTCCCACTCATATAGGTGAATCATTTCTTCGTGCACCTGCAAAATGCACTTTATCAAATGATTCATTAAGAATTAACTTCAACCTTAACATGCAGGTTCAAACACATACCTTGGGGATAATTTCCTTGTGTTTCAATCTCAAATATAAGCTTCCCAATTGAATTCTGGTTCTAATACAATTAGAAATGAATTTGGTATCTCATATTTGAAGATTCAAAGAGGCTTCAGACCCATCCCAATCACCGACTTTACTACCAAGTCTTTTGCTAATCCCTTGGTCAAATGATCAGCAAGATTATGTTGTGATCTCACAAAATCAATAGAGATTACTCCTTGAGTGATCAGCTCACGGATCGCGCTATGTCTAACGCCCAAGTGTCTTGACTTGCCATTATAAACATGACTATATGCCTTAGCCAAAGTGGCTGCACTGTCACAATGAATTGAAAATGCCGAAATAGGCTTTGGCCACAAAGGAATTTCATAAACCAAATTCCTTAACCATTCAGCTTCTTTACCAGCTGCCGCAAGTGCTATAAATTCCGATTCCATAGTGGAACTCGTAATACAAGTTTGCTTCTTTGAAGCCCAACTTATAGCACCGCCTCCGAGTAGGAAAACCCAACCAGAAGTAGAGGAATGATCCTCTATATTGGTTATCCAACTCGCATCGGAATACCCTTCTAATACCGAAGGATATTCGACATATGTCAAACCAAAGTCTTTGGTTCCCTTTAAGTATTTCAATACACGCCTAACAGCCTGCCAATGATGCGTGCTAGGATTACTTGTGTATCTACTTAGTTTGCCTACCGCAAATGCAATGTCTGGTCTTGTGCTAGTCATAGCATACATAAGGCACCCAATTACCTTGGAGTATTCCAACTGGGACACAGCAACACCCATATTGGGCATGAGTTTTACACTCGAATCATATGGAGTACTGACCGTAGAATAGTCATCACAATGGAATTTCTTTAACACTTTCTCAATGTAATGAGATTGAGTTAAAGTAATGGCATTGTTTTCACGAATGATTTTAATTCCTAAAATCACATCCGCCTCCCCCATATCCTTCATATCTAAGTTTGATGATAAAAATGACTTAGTCAAATCCACTTGTCTTTGGTCAGTCCCAAAGATAAGCATATCATCAACATATAGACAAATGATGACTCCTTTACCAAAGTCATCGAATTTGCTATACACACATTTATCCGATTGGTTTAACTTAAAACCATTCGATAAAATTACTTCATCAAATTTCTGATGCCACTGCTTAGGTGCTTGTTTTAATCCATACAAGGATTTAACAAGTTTACATACCTTATGCTCATTACCAGGCATAACGAACCCTTCGGGTTGTTTCATGTAAATTTCCTCCTCTAACTCACCGTTAAGGAATGCTGTTTTTACATCCATTTGATGGATCACTAGATTATTTATTGCAGCCAAGGCTATCAATAATCTAATCGTAGTTATTCGCGCAACAGGAGCATAGGTATCGAAGTAATCAATACCTTCCTTTTGCCTAAAGCCTTGAATGACTAATCGGGCTTTATACTTGTCAATTGAACCATCGACTTTCATCTTTTTCTTAAAGATCCACTTGCATCCTAATGGTTTACAACCGTTAGGTAAATCAGCAAGCACCCAAGTGTTGTTTCCCATAATGGAATCCATCTCATCATTGATGGCTTCTTTCCAGAATGCAACATCTTGCGATTTCAAGACTTCCTCGTATGTTTTAGGCTCATCATCAACATGATAACTATACGAGTATTGAAATCCAACTTCGTCCCTTGATCCTTCAACCAGAAAGGTCTGGAAATCAGGACCGAACGATTTCTTAGTCCTTATCCTCGTGCCTCGACGAGGTTCAAGCGACTCAGGCTCGGGCAAGGTTAATTCCTTGCTTTCAACCACCTTAGGTACCAGATCCTTGGTCCTAACCATTGATGAAAATCTAGTTTCATCAAATATGGCGTCCCTCGATTCTATGATAGAATGAATCGCTACTGAATCATTCGGCTCAATCACGTAGAATCGATATGCCTTGGAATGCACAGCATATCCAACAAAGATGCAATCAATGCCTCTTTCTCCCAAAGTTTTTCTTTTGGGATCCGGTAGTCTTACGACAGCCCGACAGCCCCAAACCTTAAGATAATTAAGGTTCGGCTTCTTTTTGTACCAAAGTTCGTAGGGGGTAACTTTGTTCCTTTTGTTAGGAACCCTATTTAGCAAATAGCAAGCCGTTAACACAGCTTCTCCCCAAAATCCATTATTCAAACCCGAATAAGACAACATGGAATTCACCATTTCCTTTAGTACCCGGTTTTTCCTTTCGGATATACCGTTTTGTTGAGGAGTATAAGGAGCAGTAATTTCATGTATAATACCACACGATTCAAATAAAACAGGATCGTAATATTCACCACCCCTATCGGTTCTCAACTTTTTAATCATGCACTCTTGTTGTAGTTCAACTTCAGTTTTAAATACTTTAAACTTTTCTAGCGCTTCATCTTTAGTACTTAGCAGAAATACATAGCAAAATCTAGAATAATCATCTATGAAAGTTACTAAGTATTTCTTATTCCCCAACGAAGGTGTAGCATGGAAATCACATAAGTCGCTATGCACAAGTTCAAGCATATAAGATTCACGTTGAACATCTTTAAAAGGCTGCCTAACGATTTTAGTTAGCATGCATGTATTACACTTATCTTCTTCTATGTTCATAGCAGGAATTAATTCAAGTTTGGACATATCAATCATGCGCTTATAATGAACATGTCCTAGTCTAGCATGCCACAATAATGAATCATTCACTTTAAAAGAAACCATAAGAACAGAATCATCAACTTTATTCATAATATTAAGCATAAACATCCCATTACATTGGTATCGAAAACCGACAAACACACCATTCTTAGTCAATACATATTTATTAGATTCATACACTTGTTTATATCCGTACTTGGATAAAACACTACCGGATACAAGATTTTTCCTTATTCCAGGTACATGTAATACATCTAATAATACTAAGGACTTTCCGGAACTGAATTCCAACAACACTTCGCCGCGACCAAGAATAGGGGTTGTTGACTCGTTTCCCATGTAAAGCACTGATCCATCTACAACTGGTTCATACTTTTGAAACCAATGACGATCCTTGCAAACATGCTTAGTAGCACCCGAGTCAATCCACCACGCCACCGAATCATCCTGCACATAAAATGCTTCAGAAACTATAGGGACATAATTTAAATTTACATCTGAATTATGTATAGTAGTCTCACCTTGATTGGTGTCCGGACCCTGGTTATTAGACCTTTGTCCCGAGCGATTATTCATCGTTCCCTTTTTATTCTTGTTCGCACGACAATCACTTTTAAAGTGACCCGCTTTTCCGCATATCCAGCAAGCGCCCTTAGGCTTCTTACTCCCAGCATTATTGCTGTTGTTGTTGTTGTACGGACGCTTTGTACCTCGGTTCTTATAAGAACTCTCCCCTGCTTCCATCATATTGATAGTTGCAGACCTTATCGGTTCCTTGTCCTTGGGTTTTTCACCGTCTTGCGCCCTTAGAGATTCCTCTATGCGCAAGTGACTACCGAGTTGTACTAAAGACAACTCTTCCTTTTTATGTTTCAAGGTGTGTTTGAAGTCTTTCCACGACGGCGGTAATTTGTCTATAATACTAGACACCGAGATGGACTCGTCCATCTTCATATTATGTTGGGTAAATTGACCCAAGATTCGGAGCAATTCATTATATTGCTCCATTACCGGCCTTCCGTCGCACATCTTGTAATTCATAAAATTACCAACTAGGAACTTCTTACTAGAAGCGTCCTCGTCAATGTACTTGGATTCAAGGCTATCCCAAAGGGCCTTAGCAGACTCCACATTTTGATAGATATCGAAGAGAGAGTCAGACATACCGTTTAATATATGCCCACGACATATATAGTCGTCGTTTTCCCATTTGCAGCGTTTCCGAGTTTCCTCCGGCGTTTCGTTGTCCGCTGCTTCCGGTTGTGGAGTACTTAGAACGTACACCACCTTCAATGTTGTTAGTAAGAAATGCATCTTCTTTTGCCACCTTCGAAAGTCTACGCCTTCGAACTTCTCCAATTTTCCGAATTTGCTGTTCATCTCACGAACCGACTCCATCGTTCAGAATAGGAAATATTCTTTAAGATTGTTGTATCTTTTGTGTGTTTCTGAATGAGGAGGCTTTGGAAAATATTGAATCACGTTTACACGTTTTCCTTAAAGAATATTTCGACCCTATAACAGCCAAGGTATCACGAAACTTCTTCTAGGATAAGACAATACCGCACTTGTTTTTTGGCGTAGAAACAAGTATACTATAGAATGTTTATTCGCTATACTTCGTTAACACAAAGCTCTTAATTTCGTGGGTCTTAGAATCTGATTTTCAACACCCTTATATAGGTGTTGAAACACCCCTTTGGATAGTGAAAATGCCCTTTCATGAAGGGCTGCACCCTTTGGGAAGAGTTGCACCATTTTATAATGGTCACACCTTTTGGAAAATAATTCAAATATTTTCCATGCATGCAATTTCGTGATTTGCATGTCTAAACATGCAACCACAAAATTAACATCATATATATACTAAAATCAAGTATTAATTTCAGCATATATACTATCACTTATCCAACACATAATCCTTTATCACTTTTACATGATCGTGCACTCCGCACCTCCTTAATCACATTATAGTGCCTTAGGATTATAACCGAAACTTTGTATGAATCCAATTACATTAAATGGACAATGATTTCACTTAAATCATCAACAATTGAGGAGGTAGAGAGAACGAAACTGAGATGAATAGCGCTTCTCACCGGCGGGATTGATCGGCGCGCGGCGGCACCACTTCTGACTGGATCTGGAGAGGTTAAGCGACGGTATTTCTCGATCTGGGGACAGCGGCAAGCTCGGCGACCATCTGAAGCAAGGCTGAATCGAGGCGATGAAGGATGGTGTTTATCGACTAAGCGCCGGCGGAGGGCAGCGGCGGCGCTCTTGGCTCCCGGAGATGGACGGTTATTTGGGAATAGCAGTAGCGACAACTCTCTTTGGAGACCGGTAGAAACGGATCTCCCGCAACTATTCTCGACCGTGGCTTGCGGTTGTTTATTCGTCCTTCGATCTAGAATGGTTCAAGGGGCAAACAGAGTTAAAAAGGGTCTTCAACTGTGGTGGTTTTCGACAATGGGCAGCAGTGGGGTCGACTCGTCTACGAAGGAACAAATAGGCTCTTGGATAGTTTTCGAGGTTGCGGTGTTCTCGGAATTGGATCTCTCGATGGGGAGTTGTACGGGATAAAAGAATGGATGTTCTTTGTCGAAGGTAGAGGTTTTACGGGCTGAACCGAGGAGATTAACAATTAGTGTAGACTAGTAGAGGCCAAGATCATGGGTTAATATTTGTGTTGTTGTGTATGAAGGTAAAGAAGACAGGGGAGAAAGTATATTGAGATTATAGGTTATTAGGTTTTGTATTGTTTCTGCGTGTAAGTAGAGGGTATAAGATGGGTATTTATAGTTAATATGATTGAAGTTATATTTAGAAGACGGTATGAGTAGATTTCCTGGAAAACAATTTAATAGGAGTTAGTATGAGTTGGGCTTTATGTTTATGGGTTATCAGAAGTAATAATCGAGTTCATATATTGAGCTACCAACGATTAAATCTATACATATATAATTCCTGAATCTCTCCATACTCGTAGACCAATCAGAAAGGTTTAATATTGTTGTGTTCACACTATAAATTATAAAAAAAAACAATAATATTAACTATAAATTATAAATAAAAATAATAATATTATTATTAAGTCAAAATTTATACATTAATATAATTTTTTGGTATGTTTTAATATTCAGTAAATTTCCACACGGTAATATGTAATTCTAATTAATTATATGTTTTTTTATTTCTTTTCAATTGTATAAATATTTTTTTATTCTCATTAAACTTATTCTCTTTATATTCCCAAATTTCAACTGATTCGCTCATCTTTCAAAGAAAACCAGTCGCGTTTCATAGAACATTTCGAGATCAATTCGCCGAGGTATTTCATGTTCTCATTCTTCAATATTTCTGCGTATATATATGAGTCGATTTTTTTTTATCTTTTCCAGAATTTCATTTACGCTTTAATTGTTTTATTATGCATTTTTTTTCATTTTTATTCTTACATGTTCTTTTGGAATGAAACCGACTGAACTGAACTGAACTGAACTGAGTTTAAGGGATATGAACTGAACTGAACTGAACTTAAGCGATCTGAACTGAATTGAATTAGTTTTTTTATAAAAATAATAATAATTTTTATAAATTATTAAATATTTTTTTTTATAAATATTAATAATATTATGACATTAACTAGATTTGATATTTAAAATTATAAATTGAAATTATTTTTTGTTTATTTTATTTTAATTTATTTTGAAATTAAATGAACTGAAGCGATCTGAAATGAACTAAACTAAACTGAAGCGATCTGAATTGGGCTGAACTGAATCGATCTGGACTGAACTGAACTGAAGCGATCTGAACTGAACTGGACTTGACTGAAATTAAGTTCAAAAGAACATGTCCTAATTTAAATTTGGATTTTTTTCACATAATCAAATTCAAGTATAATTTATTAGTAGATTTTGTTTTTTTTTTTCAATATCTCATAAATTAAATTGGAATTTGTAGCCTACAATCTGTTTGAATGTGATTCTTTTCCGTAGGTGTAGAATTGATACAACTATGGAAAGATTTGCATATTTTAATTGCAATGTTAATCTATCGGAAGATAAATAAATTAACTTTTTCTATTTTACAGTTCTATTTTCGATGAGGTAATTACGTACGGCCGCAGCCGCGGTGGTTCTCAACCTTGACCTGCCCCCATCACAGCTTAATCATGATTCGCTACTCTTGCACTCTTTGTTCTATATTTTTTTTCACTGTAAGTGAGATCAATATGATGATGTCAAATTTTTAAATATTAAAATTAATCAAATAAATAAAATATCTTCTATAATGAGATTTTATATTTTATTTTCATAATTTTATTATTATTTGTTGAGAATGAGATATAATTTAACCACAAATAATAATTATTATTTATCAATTTAATTTAATAGATCACCTTATATACTTATGAAGTTTGAATTATAAAAAAAATAGTTGACTTCTAAAAATAGTAATTCTACAATTTAATTTATAAATCACATGAGTTATATGATTTAAAAAATAAATAAACATGTTGAAAAATTTAGTAACGAGATAATATAAACACAATAAAGTATTTTAAATTGAATAATTGAACTTATTTCTCTTAAAAACTAAAAAAATATTTATTTGTATTTTGATTATTTTATAAGTCGATAATATTTAATTTTATTTAATTTTATTGTTAATTTTATAATTTTATTTAAAATTTTGGGAGGTCTCGATCCTATCTCGATCTCGACCCGAATATAAATTATCAGGACGAGACGAGAGTCCCCTAATTCCGTCTCATGTCCACCCCTACAAATTAGAGTGAGAGTAGGATTATGAAATAAAATAAAATTTTCATAATCATCAATTTTCAAAAAAATACTACGTGCATCGCACGGGCAGTGGTACTAGTAAAGATTAATTGGTTGTAAATAAAATGTGCTCAAATTTAAGTTGAAAATAATTTAAGTTGAAGATAACGGTTAAGGCTAAAATTATATTATGTTTTTTTTATTTGTATTTAATAAATTGTGGGTTGGTAAAATTATTATAATTATCCTTGTATTATTTATCAATTTTAATGTTTAATTAAAATATATTCTATTTTATAATTTTAATTTATTAAATTAGTTCATATTTGTATATTTATTTAGGTGAATTCAAGGTTCTAGTTAATAAAATTTTGGGTTGTTACACGTTTCAAGTCCAAGTTTATGTCGTTTCAAGGATCAACGAAAGGTTCGTGCAACGAATTGAGGCCGGGTATTTTCGCGGCTGATCCATCTACGTCCGGACATCAATTATTAAGAAGAATCACAAGGTACACGATTCTTAAACTAACTCATTAATTGTTCTTACTACATACGTGCGCACTAGATCCATGATTAGGGTTTTACGTGTTTATGCATGATTCTTTCTTTCGCACTTTTTCATGCTTGTAAAATACGTAAATCCATCTATTGGGGTATGGATGAGATTCATACAAAACCCAAACACCATGTAAGCACATCATGGCATATTTGATAAAAAAATTGCATATTGAAGAGTTGCCCAATAAATATATATTGAAGAGATGGACAAAGTCTGCAAAATCAGGTGTAGTTATAGATGATAATGGCGTGCAAATAGATGATGATAATTCTTATCTATTGATGCGTAGTCAATTCATCCAGTCGTCATTGGATTTAGTTGACAAAGCTCTCTTATGTGAGGAAACAAAACAAATGTTTGTAGATGGAGTTCGTGCCATCAATGAAAAAATTGATCAATTTACCAATACTCGCATAGGTGTAAAGGCATCCAAGGAAAAAAGTATACCAACTGCAAGTAATGAAGATGTGTTGACTAGTGTACATTCTTCTAGCAATATTGAAAATAAATATTGTGAACCTGATGAAGTGCGAGCAAAAGGGTGCGGTAAAAGGCTTCAAGGAGGAAAAGAAAAATCAGTCAATAAAAAAAATCGACGTTGCCATGGATGTGGTAAAGTCAATCAATCTCATGATAAACGAAATTGTCCAACTATTAAAAACATGTAAGTAAAAAATAATTTATTTTTTTATTTATGTTTAGGCAATTCACCATGTTGTATTAATAATTTTTATTTTTAATGAAGGTCTTCACTTTGCGACAATAATTTAAATGTGCAAGAGTTCAGCGATTCAGCAACAGAAGATGAAGATGGAAGTTTAAAATAAAAAATATTTGTTTCAATATTTTTGAATTTTTTTTACGAACGAGTTATATTGTTTTAGTATATTTTTTAGCACTTTTTTTCATTGAGAAAAAATAATTGTTTATCATATATATTTTTTTATTTTTTACGTGTGTGACTAATAAATTTCTTCATTATCAAGATTTGTTTTTTAATGATTGGACGTATGCAATTTGGATAGCTTAGCTAAAATAACTATTTGTAGCACATTAAAAATAAAAAAGAACAAAGTTATCGCTAAGAGAAAAAAATGTTTATTAATTAATTGAAATAACCGCTAAGACTATGTACAATAACATTAACATCCTACTTTATTACTCTACATCATCTTTTCTCTCTTCCACTTAATCATTCGACACTCATTAAACTTTTATACTATACAATAGTTTTATTTAATAAAATTCAGCACTCAACTCCATTACTTTTATTTCATAATTTTATTTTCTTTTATAATTATAGAGAAAAATAAAATATATTTATTTTTGTTCGAATCAAATGAAACAAAATTTTATTTATAGAGCATTAAAAATGATAAATTTTGATATTAAAATAAAAAAAATATTTACTATAAAATAATAGAGTTTAAAAAAATAAGATAGAGTTAAAAAGTTAAAATCTAACCAATCAATCGAGAGTCTACACTTGTCAAAATGTTACTCTTTCATTTTTCATTCAACTAGTTGAATTATTTCAACAACAAATAATCCAAGTGGATTTCAACATGCATTTCAACACCTTCATTGTAGTTTTTCAACTGTTGAATTTTATATTCAACACCTTATTGTAAATAGTCTAAGAGGAAAAAAAATTAAAAATGTATTAGTTTACGTATTCAATACAATATACTCATTTGATAAGAGGAGAAAATAATGTAAGAATCCGATTGATATTAAAATAAATTAAGGAGAGAAAAAATTAATATAATATTAATCAGATTATTAGATGCGTTTAAAATAAATTAAGGAGAGAAAAAATTAATATAATATTAATCAGATTATTAGATGCGTACGCATCAGTGCGTATGAGAAAGACCCTATATATATATATAATATTCGAATCGAATAATACATTATTCATATTTGTATTCGTAAATATTCGAATACGAAAAAATATTTATATTTATATTTATATTCGTTTTTTCGAATACGAATCATTAAAAATCGATTCGAATCACGAATCGAGTTAAAAAAGTTCGGTACTTAGTTACACGAGACACCGAAAAAGGAAACTAGTGCAGCGTGCATGTATTATGAGGGGTAAGTAAGTATAAGTACGAAGCATCGATTCGTCGTCCCCAAATTTTCTACTCCCTTTCCCCTTTTCCAATTTCCAAACCTCACAGACCAATAATGGACTATTTCACGATGGACAAGATCCAAATATCCGGCGCTGCCCTAGCCTCCCTCCTCCACCGATCATTCGCCGCCTCCGGCGACATCCACGGCTACATATTCGGCCACGCCGCCGTCTCAACCGGCATTCCCCTCTCCGACCACCTCACCCCCACCGACGCCGAAGGCCCCTCCCTCCTGACAGTCACAATCACCTCCTTCCTCTCCCTCCCCTCCCACCTCCTCCTCCCTCCCCCGCCGCCGCCAGATCCCGCTCCCCTCATCGGCTGCTTCTCTTCCCGGCGCAAATCCCATCTCCGCCCCTCCATGAAGGAATCGGAAACCGCCATGTCCCTCTCTGCCGACCCCTCCCTATCCTTCGCCCCTCAAAACTCCATCCTCTCTCTCCCACCGTCCCTATTCCTCCTCATTACGACGCCGTTTCAGGACCAGCTAATCCACACCCACGAATACAAAGCTTTTCAGTACAAAGGCGGCGCCTTTGAGCCCAAGAGCCTCCACATCGTCAATATCGGGCCGTCCTTTCGGGCCCAGTACGATTCCTTCAGCCCTAGTGTGCAGTTCCCGATGTTGGATTTCGAGACGAGGGGTCCCGATGCTATGGTGGACGACGAAGCAGGGGATAATTTGAAGGGCCAGAAGCAATTAGATAATTGTGCCCTAGGGTTTGAAATTGGGAGGCTTGGTAAGTTCATGGGATCGGAGGCGGCTTACGCGGGCGAGCTCGAGGATTTGTATGATAAAATGCTGAGCAATATCGATGCGTTGTCGAAAACAGCCGAGCAGACGAATGCTATAGTTCAAGAGCAGGTGAGTGAGAATGCTGCTCTCACCATATATTTTTTTTTGTTGCAAGATTTAATTCTGTTTTTTTGTTGTTTTCGGCAGGAGAATCGTAATAATAGGCTGAGATGCAAAGTTGCCGGTTTGGAATGATTCTTCGGATAGTTTGTTTTGTGGTATTAAGGTACTTGTTTATCTCGATCCATTTTGTTCTCTGGCGATTTTGTTTCTGGGTTCTATTTGTCTTAGTGAGATGTGTTCGATTGGATTTAGTATCTAATTTAAGATTGTAGTAATCTTGTTAAGAATGTATCTTGTTGAAATTCCATAAGACTAATGTGCAAATTTGAGTAGTTAGTCGGTTACATGTTCTATTCGATGAAATGGTAAATCTTGGGACGAACATGTTCTTGAGGCATATAGGAGTAATATTTACCTTTTGATCCACTAACAAACTACCATTCTTTTGTATCTTACTATCTTAAATTCAGCATCTTTTGCTTGGATTCGAAGTCCATTTGGTGTGTGTAGCATTAGAGTTTCCCCACGTCTTCCTCTCGGTGACGCCGCTCTTATCCGACTGCCACATTGTATCTTTAATTTTGATAGAATTTCGATTCTCACTCTCTTAAATGCCTAGTCTTCTGCGTTGATTCTTTCACCCTTTTTTAACCCTTTTATTTCCTGGTTAAATGTTTTTATTTGAACTTGGACAAATTATGGGGGCTATATTATTAGCTGTTTAGAATTCTGACTCTGAATTTAACTAACAAAACGTGGTACTTTTTTTTTTCTTCAAATTATTACTACTATTGTTAATGGGTTTTTGAGGCAGATGTTTAAACTACTTCATCACACACACACTTTGATATATTAAACAGATTGAAAATGAAGAATGTTTAAGGGGCATGAGATAGTGTAAATCATATATTGTCTTGTTGTAAGAGACTGTATCTCGACCAAGTCCCTTACACCTTTTGCTAGACCTCGGAGGTAGTTTTCGTAGTTCCACCCTTGTTTTTATTCCTCAGTAAAGATATCTAGTGTTTTAAGATATCTAGTGTTTTGTTTATATCTTGTTTTCACAGTTTTTGTATTTCCTACTCTTTATTTGTGTTAGTTCGATAGATGTCCATGGAAAAGAGTGCAAGGTTCGTAATTGCATGTCCTGCAGCTTGACGGCACAAGTATCTAGTCCATAAATGTGCTGTTGGACGACATTTTGTTGTGTATCTAGTCTAGAAATGTGCCGATGGACGACATTTTGTTGTAATTTAGTTTCCTTATGTTGAATTATCGAACTTAGGAAAATCGCAACTTGTTAAATTTGAACTTTGATCCATCCTGATTTCCATTGACTATCATCTCTTTTCTTTACTGCTGTGAGTTGTTAGTTGTTGATATACTTGGTCTTATTCTTCATGAAAAAAAAGTAATATTTTTTAAGTGAATGTAAAAATTATACAGTACTAAGTAATACAAAAACTGATTATGTATTTACATCTATGTGATAAATGTTCCTATTGCATTACATACAACATTGCTCAATAATCGATAATCAGACGGAGCAGTGAGCGAGCGAGCTTCCTGCTGTTCATTTTAAGTCTTGCGGTTCCCACTGAATGATGATACATGTGTGAAAATCTCATTCCCTACCACTTCTGGTTCCTAGTTTGTGTGAAAACATATGTTTCATTTCGCAATGAATGTAGCCAGTTTCATTAGTAATGAAAGCAGTAGCATTGTTTTCCCCGTTTTTCGTTTCATATTCAAGTTACCTCAAGACTCCAGCTACGACTCGCAAAGTCATAAAGAGAAAAAGAGGCCAGCCCACACACCAGCAAGGCCAAACGAAGGAGCAGTTAACAGTATGAAGACTGAAGAGATCAGTCCTACAAGCACCTGCACCACATCGACACAAACCCCAATTTACTCGATTACTTAGAGAAATAGTGAACATCTTCGAAAAGAAGGAAGAACAATGGGAGGTTATTTAACATTATTACCATGGAATATGCAGCAAACCCAAAGTCAGAAACCCCATAGTATAGCCCATCAAGAACAAACGCAATAGCATTCATATAGCATTCATGGGCTGCGACCCCGCAACAAACTATAACATTAAGAAAAAACGCAATAGCATTCATGGCCTGATAATGAGACTAAAAACATGTGCGATAAGTTAGTATAACAAGATGATAGTTACGTTGAAAAAATATGAAGTCAAGACAATGTGTATGAAGTCAAGACAATGTGTCATCTGAACCAAGATGATAACCAGCTAACAGTGAAATAACATTTTATATATTACACCGATGGTGCGATTAATATTGCACAACCTAATTAGAATAAAATATAGTGTATATATATAATCAGTAGCTTTCTTCCAGAAGTGTCCTAGAAAGATAATCATAGAGAGAAAGCTTATAAGTTATAACCCTACAAAGCAATTTCTTTAACTGTTTCTACAAATTCTCACATGAAAGCAAACACGGAATCAAGCTTCTAAACAACTGTTTGACCAAATGAGTCATCTCAGTTTCCACTCTAAAACATCCAATTTATCGGCGCTAACTAAATCATGAAATTCTGAATTCACTCAAGTTCTTAGGTGAACATTTTATCAAGTGATTTAGAATCCCATTCGGAACATAATTGAATATCAATGCAAATGCGCCACACACGATAATCAAACAACATCAAAACAAACACAGAAATCAGCGAAATAATGTTTAATACGAAATCGTACCTTTTTCCTGGATGGAAAAAATCTTGAAGCCCCTCGATGATTAAATCATACAGATCCAATCTAATCAGTCGACTGAGCCCAATCGCCGAAAACGTGGATGGATTTTCGACGAGAGATAAGGGCATTCCCAAAGGCAAAAAGGTAAAGTGGGAGGAGCAATGACAAAATTTGCCACAAAATTTGTCTTCCATCCAATTTTCACTCTAACCACATCCATCAAATTTTACCTAAATATTCTTTTAGAATCTTCTTAATTTAATTTTTATTTATATTAAAATAATATATAATTAAAATTTTAATTTAAAATTATTTTTTAAATAATATAAAAATTAAACAAAATAAAAATGTATTACATTAATAAAATAATTAATACATAAAAACTAAATATTAATGTTCAAGTTCTATTCTGTTTGCTTATCTTATTTTGTATTGTAATATGTAATTTGTATTAAAATTTGTAGTATTAATGTAATTTGTATTATTGTATTTCAATTTATATGTTGTATCAAAAATTATGTCAAATAATATTAGTATATTATAAATATTATTTATTCATATTTTTTTATCAAAATATTAAAATTATAAATTAAAATCAACAAATACTATTATATTTACATTTATATTTATATAACTATTAATTGAAAAAAAAAATAAAAAAATAAATAATAATATAATAAGATTTGCCACATGAATAGTGTGGAGGCAAATTTGCCTCCTACTATTCACGGTGGCAAATTGTCTCCTTATTTGCCTCCATGATTGAAGGGTGAAAAAGGAGTGGGGAGGAAATTTTTGCCTCCCCCTTTGGGAATGGTCTAACCGCCGAGAGAAATATATATATATTTTTATTACAGAGGGTTTTCTGATGAGAGAGTAAAGAGTGAATAATGATGATGATGATAGAATTGGAAGAAGAAGAAAGACCGTTGAAATGTAAAGAAAATTAGAATGTACTCCAGTATTTAATTAATAAAAAAATAAAATTCGTTCTTGACAGGTGTCGTGTGGGAAAGGTGAAAAGATTATTGACCACCCATATTTCACAATCCGTTATCATACACTTAGGCCATTTCTAACCGAACACAAAAACTTAAACTAAAAAATAAGTTTTATTTTGAATTTATAGTAATTTTACTCCGACCGATATTCCAATACTCAAACTTAAAAGAATATTCTCAAAATATTCTTTTAATACAACTTTTATATAAATACCATTATTTTTACAAATTTACAATTTAACCTCATAATTTTTCATATTAAATTTTTTTAATAGTCATTATTTTCAATTTAAAATTTTAAACATAATAAAAAAAATATTATGATATCCCATATTATTATTTTATTTTTAACGTCAATTAAATAATTTAATATTTAATTATATTTTGTATTGTCAAGTTTATTTTTATTTAGTTATTTAAAATATTTTTATTAAAATTTATTTTAATTATTAATGATATAATTATTAAAAAAATTACATTACAAAAATTATTAAATAAGAAACTAAAAAAATGTTGATAAAATAATTTAATATTTAATTATATTTTGTATTGTCAAGTTTATTTTTATTTAGTTATTTAAAATATTTTTATTAAAATTTATTTTAATTATTAATGATATTAATATTAAAAAAATTACATTACAAAAATTCTTAAATAAGAAACTAAAAAAATGTTGATAAATTATTTTTGTTAATTTATATAAGAAGGATCATTTTATAAATAATTAAGTTTTTGGTTTGAGTTTAAGGTAACGTAAATTTAAGTATTTTTTCTGTGGACCCCACCTTAAAACCTATAATAGTTTTATGTTTTGGTATCGCTTGGAGCATCTCACCTACTCCAAAATAAGTTTTTGGTATCGGTTGGAGATGCTCTTAGGTGTACTATACATTGTACTTTATAATATTCATTACAAAAAGAAATAATCATTATTGAATACAAATACACAAAATATATAACAAATAAAAAAATAATATTCATTCAATAAAATTAAAATTATCATTACATAAAACATAAACCATCATTTAAGAATATATTCATTATTGATTAATATAATCTTCATTAATAATCATTGCCCATATTTCATAGTTTCATGAATGACAACTCATTAATTAGACCTTTTTTTTAAGATAGTTTTAGAAAAAAAAATAGATTACATTATGAAATTATTAATAAATACTAAAGATTTGCCGGATTACATAATAAGTTAATTATGTTTCATTTTATTGTATTTTAAGATTGTAATATATTTTTTAATTATATTTTAAGACACATTCTACAAATTAAAAAGTCTAATATACCCTTTTAATGCAATCACACTTCCAAATCACACAAAATTATACTTCCGCCTCCCCTGTTAAACCTAGCAAGCCGCACATGTCGGTAAAAGGCGACGGGCCTGCGATCGGAATCGACTTGGGAACGACTTATGCGTGCGTCGGCGTGTGGCAACAGGATTGCGTCGAGATCATAGCAAACGATCAGGGAAACCGCACGACGCTGCCCTATGTGGCTTTCACCGATACCGAGCATCTCCTTGGAGATGCCGCTAAGAACCAGGTCGCCATGAAATCTACCAACACCGTTTTCAGTGAGTTTTTTTTTCTCCTTATTATTTATATTTTCAATTTATTGATTTCTGTCTATGATCTCTGTGATTATATCTGAAATTGTTAATATTGTTTCGTTGCAATTGGAGACAATTATATTCATTTTTAATTGATTGATTTGTGTGTTGCTATGATTTTTGGGTTGTGCTTGGAGATTGGGAATTCTATTTCTGATGGAGGGGTTTAAGTTTTGTGTTGCTATGATTAGTGTGTTGTGACTTGTGACTGGAGATTGAGAATTCTAACAGGTGGCTTTGTTCTTTGTAATGCAGATGCGAAGCGGTTGATCGGCATAAGCGGTTGATCGGCAGAAGGTTCAACGACGCGTCTTCCAGAGCGACATGAAGTTGTGGCCTTTTAAGGTGATTCCAGGGCCTGCTGAGAAGCCCATGATTGTCGTCAACTACAAGAGAGAGGACAAACAGTTTTCCGCCGAGTAGATATATTTCATGGTCCTCTTAAAGATGAGAGAAATTGCCGAGGCATACCTTGGTTCGTCTATAAAAATGTTGTCGTGACTGTGACTGCTTACTTCAACGACTCCCAGCGTCAGGCCACAAATGATGCTGGAGTGATTGTTGGTCTGAATGTTTTGCGAATCATCAATGAACCAAAGTTTATGTTAGGATACATGGCGTCAAAGGTGATACGCGATGAAGGTTTTATTTTTATCTAAACATGTCGACCATTCTAGTGGCAAGAACTTAAAAACATGATCTTGATCTACTTTGACGTACGCGATGAAGGTTTGATTTTTATCTAAAGATGTCGACCATTCGAGTGGCAAGAGCTTGAAAACATGATCTTGATATAATAGTTTTTGAGTAATACAATTATCATCAATTTTATTTTTTAGTTTTGTGTAATACAATTATCATCAATTTTATTTTTTAGTTTTGTGTAATACAATTATCATCAATTTTTTTTTTTTTTTGTGTAATACAATAATTGGTTTCGTTTTAGTTGCGTAATACACTTAAGAGTTTCTTTTCTAGTTCGCTCCTAATTTTGCATACTGCAATTATCAGTTTCATTCCTAGTTTGCTAGTTTTGTGTAATACAAGTGTAATACTAGTTTTCTAGTTTTGTGTAATACAAGTGTAATACAATCCACAGTTTTCTCTCCTAATTTTGCGTAATACAATTATCAATTTCATTCGTAGTTATGTGTAATACAAGTGTGATACAATTATTAGTATCATTCTTAGTTTTGTGTAATATAATTATTAATTTTTGCTAGTTTCATTCTTAATTTTGTGTAATATTATTATTAGTTTTTACTAGTTTCGTTCATAATTTTGTGTAATACATTTTTTTTTTTATAATTTTGTTTCTAGTTTTGTAAAAGCGCGAAGCTACCATTCATTTGACATTTTACAGTCTCACAATAAAGATCTACTGTGCAAACTAGAATCAAACATATAGTGCTAATCAAGTTCTTGGAGAGCCACAAACGCGAGATGAAACTTGTGGTTACACCCCGGAAAGTTCATGACCTCTTGTTCAGCCCCAATCTCTTCCAAACAGATCGCACAATCCGCGTCGAGGACCAAATTCTTACCTGTGACTCTCAACATCTTCTCATTGAAACATATAAGAACTTAATTTCACATTGAAACAATAAGCCAATGGTCAAACAAATAGGTCTACCACACATATCTGTTTCCATTTCAAAACTATTAAGCAAGCCCATGTTTTAGGAGAATGGTATATAATACTTGATCTGCAGATGACATGATTTCACCAAATCTGCTGAACAACAATTGAAGGACATAAGATAGTATAACAGTTAGCCCATGAAGTGATCTGCTAAACAACAATTGAAGGAACAAGATTTCACCAAAGCTAGAGTTAACAAGATTTTAGCTACCAATTTATTTACATAAACCACGCTGATTTTCATAGTAAAATGATTAAACAACTTCACAATACAAAGGTGTACAAATAGTTGTGTAAGGATTAGGTCTTAGAAATACTACTGTGAAAACAAATGTTTCACAAATGGTAAATTCACAACAAACTCACTCTTTCAAACACACATAAACTTGCATGCAAACTACTTTTGAAATTAGTATAAAATTAAATATTTACCAAAGGGTGAGGAGTGAGGACTTTATTACGCATTTACATTTCATCTGAATTCCACGAGATGTGGGTATAATCTGGTTCAAATTATAAAAGAATGCACATAGACCAAGAACCGGGTCTGAAACTATCATCTCTACGAAGCCTACTTAAACAATACTTGAAACTATCAAGCACATCCAACTTGCAAGAATCGACAACAACTAAAAATGGGTATGAAACAGGTCTAGAACTATCAACCCTACAAAACTTTTCATGCCTTAAAAATCAAACTAGAATTTACTGATACAAATTAAATGACAAAAAACCAAAATTTGTCATACAATTAACATTTATTCAACCAAATATGGGGATATTGTGGTTCAAACTCATAAATAAAAAACATAGATCCAAAATTGGGGCTGGAACTATCATCTGTATACAAATTTTCATACTTTCAAAATCAGTTAACAAAGAAGAGTGGGTATGAACACTAACTAAACAATATCCGGTTCTATTAAACTTACTTATTTCAAATTGGAAAAAAATTGGCTAATTCCCAAAATTTTAAAAATCATGGCTTGCAATGAAATTATTGCATGTCTAAAATTCTTCCAATTAAGTCACATAGATAGAATTCTGAGCACACGGAGTTTGGGAAAAACTAGTTCGTCGCTGGGGATCTGTATCTTCGCCACCGGGGATCTGTTTTTGTTTGCAAGCTGAAGAAGCCGTATGTAAGCATATGAAAAATAAAAACGACATTGAAAAGAAAAACTAGACCAAAAACTCCCAAAACACCATATATCTACAGTGAAAAATAAAATCGAGTAAACCCTAAATCCGAAAACGACGCCGAAATTCTCTTGCGCATCCCGTTACCTTTTTCGCCGGCAGATATCAGACAATCTAGACAGGCAGACAGCAGGATCTTCGTGCTCAAAATTCAGCTTGCCTTTCCACCGTGAGGATTGCGTTTCGAGCGTAGGGTATAGCAGAGGGTTTCTTCATCGTAATGGACGATTTTTATGGAATGAATGGCTTGTAATAGTGATGCTGTAGTTTGTTTAGATTTTCATAGAATGAAGGGTAGTTACGGAAGTGGTGACTCTTTTACAATTAGGCTAAAGATTAGTACTTAAATATAATAAAACACTAGATACTTACTCTTTTCGTGAAATCCCCTTTTTTTAAATACTGTAAATTTTAGTTTCGATTCAATATTAAAAAATATACTAGAATTAGTAAAGTTTGCAAAAATAAGTGCAAATAAAATTAAAATTATCTTTTTTAATTAAAATAACAAAATAACTGTTATTTAAGAGTGAATATTATTTTGTAATAATTCAAAATGAAAAATAATATATCCTCGATTAAATTTTATTAAGTGATAATTAAAATTTTAATGTTTAGGTTTCAACATACAGTATATATATCAACTATGTTAAATTTACTAATACTATAAAAGTTTAAATAAAGATACGTATTATTATAAAGTTGACTGGAAGTCTTAATTACGAAAATTTCTCTAAAATTTGTTTTAGGTGACATGACGCACAGTCAAATTTTAAGTTATGATTTTAACACAATAAGAGAGGGAATTTATTATATCTTTTAATATTTTAAATTCAAATATGCTTTATGTTAATTATGTGTGAGGTAATTGCACGATATTAAGTTATAAAACTTGTGATTCCTTGAGGGGTCAGTGATCGAAAATTAAGGATTATCAGAGAAAGCTGTCGTGTTTTTTGTGTTCATGTTTATCGTTAATGCTTTCTAGTTATGGATACGTTTACGTTTGATGCGTAATTTATTATCATTAGACATGATAAAGATTTTCTTTGTTGAGTCATTGAGCTATCTCCTTCAACACATTTTTTTAGGTACGACAGGAGACACCTACGGGAGAGACGAAGAGCCAATGAAATAAACTCTTTTTGAAACCATTATGTTTAATTATTTTTATCATTTGCGGTATTGTGGTAATTTATGACTAAATATTCGATGTAACTATAATTATTTGAACTGATTATGTATTGACCCCGTCTAGTATAATGCTAATATTAAAAAAAACACTCCCTATTTTAATTTATAATATTTTTATCGAGTTAACCATAGGCGAGACGTTACAGTTATATTTTTATCGAGTTAATCAAAGGTGGGGCGTTACTGTTTAGTATCAGAGCTCTTAACTTTGGTTACATATTTCCATTGACTCTCGTCTTTCCTCGGCATCCTTAAAGACAAGGGTAACAAATATGTTGGAAATCGATATCCCGGAATTAATAAATTTAAATAAATAAATTATCTAATTAATTCCGACCGAAATCCTTCGAATATCCGGATTGTCTAATATTGCGGAACCGACAACCCAATCGAAACCGTTCGCCGGAAACCACCGCGAACCACCACACGAACCGGGCTCGACCAAAACACCACCGCGGGATAAACCCGCGGCCAGCCCTAGCCGAGCCCCGCGTGAGGCTCGCGATCACGCACGGTGATCGCCGGGTTGCGCACGGCAACCCCACGGCGAGTCCGGCGACTCGCCGTCCGCGGAGGAGGGGGCTGCTCGCCGTGCGAGCAGCGGCGGCACCAGCCCGCCACCCCATGCGATCGAGCACGCGCTCGATCGTATCCCCGGCGTCCAGCCGGGGTCCTTCGTGCATCGCCGGCGGTCGAAGCCCTAGGGCTCGACCGCCACCCTCGGCGTCCAGCCGAGGGTTCGTCCTCTCGATCCCGGCGAGGATCTCTCGACCTCCCGCGGTCCGGTGATCCTCGATCACTACCGCGAGGTCGATCCTCATCCCCGGGTTCGTCCCTCGGATCTTGGTTCATGATATTTTTACGATAATTAAAACGATAAAATCATAAAAGAGGGTTTTACGATTTACCTCGTTCTCGTTGTTCGGAAAAACGAAGAACTCAATTTGACGACCTTGAGATCTTCCCGCGTATTCCTTGCACTAGCTCGGACGTCGTGTGGGCGACGATCTACCGAACTCCATGGATCTACCTCTCTACTTTCTCTCTCTAGAATTGTGATCTTCAAGTTATGAACTTATTAGAGAATAGAGAAGACCATGTAGTGCTTTTATAGGCTACGTAGGGGATCTTAAGGAGGTGGAATATTGGGCTTCCAATAATAGTGATTAAATTGAGCCCAAGCCCAAATCTATTAATCCTTACTATTATTAATTAATTCTATTTTCCACTATATAAAATTAATTGCACTCCCAATATTAACCCATATTATATCAAATAATATTTCTCCGGTAGTATTATTTATTCCGTGTATTTAAGATATAAATATCCATGAATAAAATTAATTTATTGCTAATTAATTTATTCATCTCTTATTTCCGAGACTAGTACCATTCAACCTTAATTATTATGCGGAACGAATCCACCTGCAGGGTTTACATAATAATTCCTTATGAACTCATCTCGGGGATATTATCAACCCTTCCGGGATACACTTTCCCGTCAAGTATTCACGGCATGTCATATATAAAATATAGTGACCCAACTTAACCGGTAATTAACCCAATAATTAAATCGGTTAATTCCTTTGGTAAATCAAAGTCACTTATATTAAATATACACACCCGCAATAATATCGGGGATTAAGAATAAAATACATTGAGACTTGAATCGATTATCGCCGGCAATCCTAATCGATAAATCTCAAGCAGATCCGCTCAATACACCAAGTGTACAAGTGTGATAAAATAATCAAGACAGATTATTTTCTCTCTCACACAACGACTATACCGATGGATTGGTCCGTGTCCATCTAGGTCGTGATCAACTGTTCGATTAAATACGAGTAACCGATAGTATGATCTTCTGTGTGGGCCCGACACACCATACTAACTACAACGTATAGAATCCAGGACTATAATTTGCATATATTTAATTATAAATAATTAAATGCAAATAATTGTTTATTTAATTAAATAGATTAGTGGCAATGGATCGTGAGTTTCCTTTACTTAAATCTAGACATTAAGTACACAACTCCAACAATCTCCCACTTGTACTAAGGTCTAGTCATTTCCTCCAAACTCCCGACTCCCATACTCATCACGTGCTTAAGTTGTACTTCCAAGAAGTACTATGTGAATGAGCACTCTAGGTTGCCGCTCTGAAGTTATCTTGGTGACTACAGCGTCGTCTCCCTCGACGATGACTCGTATCAGGTGGTACTTGCACTATGTGTTATCTTACACTTATGGACTAGTGATTTCTTACCATTTGCCATTGCACCGCTATTTACATAGCCTTTGGCAAATTAAGAATCACATCTAAGTCCCAGAGATTATCCCGGAGTTATACCAAAACTTCCGCTGCCTCTGAGGCCGCTATTTGGTTACCCATGGCAGAGTCCGAAAAGCATCGTGCTTATCACTCTTCCATGTTAAAACTCCTTCTCCTTTAATAGTGAAACACATAGCCTGATATCGACTTACACCGGTCCTCATTCGATTAGAAATCTAAGAGAATGTAATCCAAAGGAAAAACTCGTCTGCTTCGTAGTCTAGAACAGTACTTCGAAAGTACTTTTACGGCAGTCGAATATTCCTTTCCAGGATTACCTTGATATCCTCCCACTATGCTAACCGCATAGCCGATATCAGGTTCTCGTTTTCAACATTGCATTTATTAAGCTTTCCACACTAAAAGTGTAGGAAACTGCTTTCATTGCTTCTATCTCCTTTTGTGTTCCAAAAACACATATCCTTAGATAGATGCATTCCGTCTCTGAAAGGTAACGAACCTTTCTCGGAATCTTGCATGTTTAAAACGAACCATAATCATTTATGTAAGATGTCCAGGAGAAGTACAATGTTCTTTCTAGAGATCCAAGATCTCAAGAACATGTCCAACTTCTTCCTTTATCTTTCATAATGATTCATCTAGACAACCATCATTTTATGTCTGATAACATCTTTACATTGTTGCCAATGATAAGAGTGTCATCTACATAAAACCTCCGAGAAACACCACCTTGTTTTCCATTACGTTTCCAATACACACAATTCGTCTATGCTTTTGATGAATCCATAAAATGGACTATCTCATCAATTTGCAAGTACCACGAACTCAATGCTTTGTTTCAATCCATAAATGGATCAACTAAGCTTGTACTCTAAATGATCTCGCCTCTTAGCAATAATCCTTATTGCTCTCCAAGAAGGCACATTTAGATCTAGTACGGCCTTCATGTAGATCTAGGGATCGATTTCATGTATACTAGGTCCAGAGTCCGAAGACTCTCCTAGTCTTATGAATATCTCCGGTTGTCCCACAACCTCCCACTACAACGGCATTCCGGTGTATAAACAGTAATAACAGTAGGTGCAGTTAGTGGTGTACCGCTACTCGGTTCGGCTGGTTCTAAGTCTTAATCTTTCTCTCTCATTTCAAAGTATCATGTCACTTTGGGCTTGTGGTTCATCGTATAGTCTTTCTCTAAGAACCGGGCGTTAGAACTTATAACGTCCTTCTGGTTCATAGTACTATTGAACACACATCTTTTGTTCTTCTAGGACATTCTATAACCGCATTTAAATGCGCCGTTGTTTCTAGATATATCCATAGAACATAGGTAGTTCCGTATAACTCATGCTTTTACTATTTCTATAAGAGTTCCATTTCTTGTTTACGACACACCATTTCTACACAACAGTGTATGGTGTAGTCATTTGGGATCAAATCCCAATCTCTGATTAGTATGCCATGCATTCCTCAGACAGATACTTGCCTCCGCGATCAAATCGCAGGCTACAAATGGATATACCTTGATGGTTCTCCACAATTGCTTAGTGTCCATTGACTTATCAAAACACTTGCTTTTGTGGCACATCAGGTATTCTAATCCATTTCTCGAGTAATCATCAAATGAAGTACTCGTACCTCATTGTCTGAGTAAACATAGGTCTGCATACATCAGAGTCAATCAATTCTTATATTTGTCCGGATCTTACATCTTATATCCATAAAGGATTGCTTAGTCATATTATCTTCCAAATTAGATTCTCAGGTCGGAAGGTCCACTCCCTCAACTTAATTGATCAAATATCAATTTTCGACCTTTGAACTTCTTATTTGAATAAACATGACTCAGCATAAGAATCCACAAGTATAATTGATAAAGAAATCTCTTATTAGTAAAACGAGTTTCATACTACGGTTCGTTGCATCGTGGTGGACTCAGGATTCATCATTTATATATTGCTAGCCAATGTACCAAAATAGATAATATCATTATTTCTTCTTATAACCATCAAATGATTAAAAGAAATAAAATATCCATTTATTAGAAATCCAGAACAAAGTTCTTTCTAATATGAAAGGTACATAAAAGCAATAACTCAAAATGAAATCCTATAAAATGTCCTCCACTGCAACTGCTGCCTCCTCTACAGCATTGCCCATGTAGACTACGATTTCTTCTTTTCCAAGTCGTTAGGTTTCCTGGAACCTTTGCATTTAAAATGCACATACCGTCAGTGGTTCCATATCTACACACCAGGTTCCGGTAGATAATACCACTGACTATGTTTTACGACTTAAAGAAGAATTTCGTACTTTCTTTGAGAGGATAATCAGACTTCCAGTACCCAGACTGTTTGCATCGAGAACTCTTGCCTCATGGCTTTCTCGTCCCATCTCGTGGTCCAAGAAACCGAGGACCACTGGGTTTCTTTGCTTGCTTTTCCTTTCCCCCGATTTTTCCCTTAGGTTCGAAACCTTTGGCATTGGCTACAAGAGCTTGCGATTTCCGTCTCAACTCGTCTAAAAGGTCAATCATCTCAAAAACGTGTTTAAGCGTTTCCTCGAAGCGACTGGCCTTTATGAGTATCCTCATCGCTTCTTGTCTAGCCGCCTATGTCAATAGGCTCGGGAGGACAAAGCTTACTGAGTACTAACCAGTACTCTTCAACAGTCTGGACAATGTCTAGATCTCTATTCCAATCATTACATTTAGGGACCAATGAGTTTAAAATCCTTACGTATCACAGAAAGTGGGTTCAAAGCCATATCCTAATCTATGAGCACATATAACAACAAACAATCGATTTAATCTCCGATATTATCTCCCTCAAATAATATCATTAAACCACTAATCACATCTAAAATCCCATCAGATATGGCAAGCCACGATAGTGTGGACGTTTACCTATCCAAATGATTTAGCAATTAGATTTGCTTCGGTCGTACATCATCATTAGCGTTACTTCGATGGGAAGAATACTAAGAAGCGTACCTAAGTGTAAACCATTACTCAGTATCTAAGAAGATTGTTTGGGATACGTATATTCACCGCAAGCCACGATAGTGTGGACGTTTACGTTAACACACGCTCCTTTACTCCCTTCTATAACTGTCTACATCAATCGTTCCAAAATCCCATTCAATGCAGCAAGCCACGATAGTGTGGACGTTTACTACACCAAAAGACTTTTACAATTGACATCCAACTACTTGAATCATTTAATCTTGTAAATCAGGACGCGGAGAATCATAAGTGAAACTCGAAGTTTCTAACCAGTGATTCACCATGCGAACGACCCTATCTCTCATAAATGAGGGAGCCGAGCAGACAATCGATCTAGTCATCAAATGACACGAAAGTCTCTAATTTGTGTCCTCGACATGACCAAGTGGCTTTGGCTCCATTCCACTCCCCGGGGTGAGAATGAGTCGACTTGAAATCAGTTTTGGAAAGACAAATTAGGCATTGTTTGATAAACTTAATCAATGTTTCTTGTAAAAGGAATTACAAGAATTCTCCTCCAATGACTTGTCTATACGAACTTCAAAAGTTCATAAAAGTCACCAAAAGAACAGCAATGGAGACCATGGATATGTTTCCATACCCTCTCCCACTTAGCTTTTTATAACAAAGGGATACGCTATCTAATGCATAATTAAATACACATAAGCATGCATACATGAAATAAAGCACATAGAATATTATCACATAATCAAAATAATATTAGAATATTATTTTCCGACTATTATGGCTTTATCGCATCCCCGTATGCGTCTTCTAGTCTTTAGTCTTCGTTCTTTGAATGCTCCATGTGACGGGAATATAAATTCCAATATTTAAATCTATTTATTTTTAATAAATCCAAAAGTTACTTAATTCGAAAATTAAGTCAATCAAATAAATCAAAAATAAAATTAAATATTATTAATATTTTTATTTATTTTATTTTCCCTTTCTACTTCATTAAATCTCTAGAATAATCTATCCAAGACCCACTTGAAATATTCTAGAAGACTTCCATAATGAAATAAGGAAATAAATAATTTATTTTATTTTCCCTTTCTACTTCATTAAATCTCTAGAATAATCTATCCAAGACCCACTTGGAATATTCTAGATGATTTCCATAATGAAATAAAGAAATTAAATAATTTAGGACTCCTAGTCCTTCCAAATTAATTCCTTTCCTAATCCATTAAAAATTCCATAAAGGAATAATTAAATAAGGAAAAATTAATTTAGGACTCCTAAACTTTCCAAATTAATTATTTTCCTAATACATTAAAAATTCCATAAAGGAATAATTAAATAGGAAAAATAAATTAATTTATAAATTTATTCCTTTTCCTAATCTATGAAAACTCCCAAGAATAGGAATAATCAATAAGGAAAAATAAATTTATTCTAAATTTATTCTTTTCCTATTGCTGGGATTCGATGTCCCGGGCTATCAAAAAATTGTGGAACCGATAACCCGACCGAAAACCCGTCGCCGGAGATTTCACGAACACCGACTCATCCGCAGGAGTCCGAACTTTGGAGACTACGCGCCCGAAGACACGCAGCCCGCCCCCAGCCGATTTTCTCCCACGAGTCGGATCTACGAACGCGAACCACACGCGAAGAACCGGGCTCGACAAGAGCGTCGCCGCGGGATGAACCCGCGGCTAAACCCTAGCCGAACCCCATCGCGGCTGGGGTTCGCGATCGCCGTGCATGGCGATCGCTGGGGATGCGCGGCATCCCCGTGGGGCTGTTCGGAACAGCCCCCTGGCGGTGAGTCCGGCGACTCACCGCCGCCATCCGACGGGAGGAGGGGCGCCTAGTCGAGGCACCAGCCCTCGACAGCCCCGCGATCGAGCTAGGGCTCGATCGCTCCAGCCGCGGCATCCAGCCGCGGCTGCCCCCCGTTGCGCACACCGCCGTCGAAGGGGCGGCTGGGGTCCGCCACGGCACCAGCCCGTGGCACCCCAGCGATCGACCGAAGTCGATCGCGTGCCCCGGCGTCCAGCCGGGGCTCCCCTTTCGTCGCGCGGTACCGGCGGTCGAACCCTAGGGTTCGGCCGCCCCTCTCGATCCCGACGGGGATCGCGAGATCCCCGTATCCCGGTCTCGACGTTCCCGGATCGTCTTGTTCATGTATATATTACGATTAAACAACACAATTAATCAAAGAGGGGGATTCTCGATTATTACCTCGAATCGTTGTACGGAGAAACGAATTCGGTTGACGACCTTGCGATCTTCCTACGTATTCCTTGCACCTCGTCCGAACGTCGTGTGGGCGACGATCTATCGGATTCCTATGGATCTTCCTCACTCTCAAGACTTTATGATTGGCGTAGGTCAATTAATTCTCTCTTGAAAAGTGAAGACCATGTAGTGCTTATATAGGCTACGTAGGGGATCATTAGGAGAATAAATATTGGGCTCCAATATTGAAAATTAAATTGGGTCCAACCCAAATCTATTAATTCTTATTAATATTAATTTTATTTATTTTCCACTATATAGATAAAATTGCACTCCCAATATTATTCCATATTATATCAAATAATATTTCTCCATCTTAGTATTATTTATTCCGTGTATTTAAGATTTAAATATCCATGAATAAATTTATTTATTGCTCAATAAATAATATTCATCTCTTATATCCGAGACTAGTACCGTTCAACCTTTATTATTGTGCGGAACGAATCCACCTGCAGGGTTTACATAATAATTCCTTATGAACTCATCTCGGGGATATTATCAACCCTTCCGGGATACACTTTCCCGTCAAGTATTCACGGCATGTCATATATAAAATATAGTGACCCAACTTAACCGGTAATTAACCCAATAATTAAATCGGTTAATTCCTTTGGTAAATCAAAGTCACTTATATTAAATATACACACCCGCAATAATATCGGGGATTAAGAATAAAATACATTGAGACTTGAATCGATTATCGCCGGCAATCCTAATCGATAAATCTCAAGCAGATCCGCTCAATACACCAAGTGTACAAGTGTGATAAAATAATCAAGACAGATTATTTTCTCTCTCACACAACGACTATACCGATGGATTGGTCCGTGTCCATCTAGGTCGTGATCAACTGTTCGATTAAATACGAGTAACCGATAGTATGATCTTCTGTGTGGGCCCGACACACCATACTAACTACAACGTATAGAATCCAGGACTATAATTTGCATATATTTAATTATAAATAATTAAATGCAAATAATTGTTTATTTAATTAAATAGATTAGTGGCAATGGATCGTGAGTTTCCTTTACTTAAATCTAGACATTAAGTACACAACTCCAACAATCTCCCACTTGTACTAAGGTCTAGTCATTTCCTCCAAACTCCCGACTCCCATACTCATCACGTGCTTAAGTTGTACTTCCAAGAAGTACTATGTGAATGAGCACTCTAGGTTGCCGCTCTGAAGTTATCTTGGTGACTACAGCGTCGTCTCCCTCGACGATGACTCGTATCAGGTGGTACTTGCACTATGTGTTATCTTACACTTATGGACTAGTGATTTCTTACCATTTGCCATTGCACCGCTATTTACATAGCCTTTGGCAAATTAAGAATCACATCTAAGTCCCAGAGATTATCCCGGAGTTATACCAAAACTTCCGCTGCCTCTGAGGCCGCTATTTGGTTACCCATGGCAGAGTCCGAAAAGCATCGTGCTTATCACTCTTCCATGTTAAAACTCCTTCTCCTTTAATAGTGAAACACATAGCCTGATATCGACTTACACCGGTCCTCATTCGATTAGAAATCTAAGAGAATGTAATCCAAAGGAAAAACTCGTCTGCTTCGTAGTCTAGAACAGTACTTCGAAAGTACTTTTACGGCAGTCGAATATTCCTTTCCAGGATTACCTTGATATCCTCCCACTATGCTAACCGCATAGCCGATATCAGGTTCTCGTTTTCAACATTGCATTTATTAAGCTTTCCACACTAAAAGTGTAGGAAACTGCTTTCATTGCTTCTATCTCCTTTTGTGTTCCAAAAACACATATCCTTAGATAGATGCATTCCGTCTCTGAAAGGTAACGAACCTTTCTCGGAATCTTGCATGTTTAAAACGAACCATAATCATTTATGTAAGATGTCCAGGAGAAGTACAATGTTCTTTCTAGAGATCCAAGATCTCAAGAACATGTCCAACTTCTTCCTTTATCTTTCATAATGATTCATCTAGACAACCATCATTTTATGTCTGATAACATCTTTACATTGTTGCCAATGATAAGAGTGTCATCTACATAAAACCTCCGAGAAACACCACCTTGTTTTCCATTACGTTTCCAATACACACAATTCGTCTATGCTTTTGATGAATCCATAAAATGGACTATCTCATCAATTTGCAAGTACCACGAACTCAATGCTTTGTTTCAATCCATAAATGGATCAACTAAGCTTGTACTCTAAATGATCTCGCCTCTTAGCAATAATCCTTATTGCTCTCCAAGAAGGCACATTTAGATCTAGTACGGCCTTCATGTAGATCTAGGGATCGATTTCATGTATACTAGGTCCAGAGTCCGAAGACTCTCCTAGTCTTATGAATATCTCCGGTTGTCCCACAACCTCCCACTACAACGGCATTCCGGTGTATAAACAGTAATAACAGTAGGTGCAGTTAGTGGTGTACCGCTACTCGGTTCGGCTGGTTCTAAGTCTTAATCTTTCTCTCTCATTTCAAAGTATCATGTCACTTTGGGCTTGTGGTTCATCGTATAGTCTTTCTCTAAGAACCGGGCGTTAGAACTTATAACGTCCTTCTGGTTCATAGTACTATTGAACACACATCTTTTGTTCTTCTAGGACATTCTATAACCGCATTTAAATGCGCCGTTGTTTCTAGATATATCCATAGAACATAGGTAGTTCCGTATAACTCATGCTTTTACTATTTCTATAAGAGTTCCATTTCTTGTTTACGACACACCATTTCTACACAACAGTGTATGGTGTAGTCATTTGGGATCAAATCCCAATCTCTGATTAGTATGCCATGCATTCCTCAGACAGATACTTGCCTCCGCGATCAAATCGCAGGCTACAAATGGATATACCTTGATGGTTCTCCACAATTGCTTAGTGTCCATTGACTTATCAAAACACTTGCTTTTGTGGCACATCAGGTATTCTAATCCATTTCTCGAGTAATCATCAAATGAAGTACTCGTACCTCATTGTCTGAGTAAACATAGGTCTGCATACATCAGAGTCAATCAATTCTTATATTTGTCCGGATCTTACATCTTATATCCATAAAGGATTGCTTAGTCATATTATCTTCCAAATTAGATTCTCAGGTCGGAAGGTCCACTCCCTCAACTTAATTGATCAAATATCAATTTTCGACCTTTGAACTTCTTATTTGAATAAACATGACTCAGCATAAGAATCCACAAGTATAATTGATAAAGAAATCTCTTATTAGTAAAACGAGTTTCATACTACGGTTCGTTGCATCGTGGTGGACTCAGGATTCATCATTTATATATTGCTAGCCAATGTACCAAAATAGATAATATCATTATTTCTTCTTATAACCATCAAATGATTAAAAGAAATAAAATATCCATTTATTAGAAATCCAGAACAAAGTTCTTTCTAATATGAAAGGTACATAAAAGCAATAACTCAAAATGAAATCCTATAAAATGTCCTCCACTGCAACTGCTGCCTCCTCTACAGCATTGCCCATGTAGACTACGATTTCTTCTTTTCCAAGTCGTTAGGTTTCCTGGAACCTTTGCATTTAAAATGCACATACCGTCAGTGGTTCCATATCTACACACCAGGTTCCGGTAGATAATACCACTGACTATGTTTTACGACTTAAAGAAGAATTTCGTACTTTCTTTGAGAGGATAATCAGACTTCCAGTACCCAGACTGTTTGCATCGAGAACTCTTGCCTCATGGCTTTCTCGTCCCATCTCGTGGTCCAAGAAACCGAGGACCACTGGGTTTCTTTGCTTGCTTTTCCTTTCCCCCGATTTTTCCCTTAGGTTCGAAACCTTTGGCATTGGCTACAAGAGCTTGCGATTTCCGTCTCAACTCGTCTAAAAGGTCAATCATCTCAAAAACGTGTTTAAGCGTTTCCTCGAAGCGACTGGCCTTTATGAGTATCCTCATCGCTTCTTGTCTAGCCGCCTATGTCAATAGGCTCGGGAGGACAAAGCTTACTGAGTACTAACCAGTACTCTTCAACAGTCTGGACAATGTCTAGATCTCTATTCCAATCATTACATTTAGGGACCAATGAGTTTAAAATCCTTACGTATCACAGAAAGTGGGTTCAAAGCCATATCCTAATCTATGAGCACATATAACAACAAACAATCGATTTAATCTCCGATATTATCTCCCTCAAATAATATCATTAAACCACTAATCACATCTAAAATCCCATCAGATATGGCAAGCCACGATAGTGTGGACGTTTACCTATCCAAATGATTTAGCAATTAGATTTGCTTCGGTCGTACATCATCATTAGCGTTACTTCGATGGGAAGAATACTAAGAAGCGTACCTAAGTGTAAACCATTACTCAGTATCTAAGAAGATTGTTTGGGATACGTATATTCACCGCAAGCCACGATAGTGTGGACGTTTACGTTAACACACGCTCCTTTACTCCCTTCTATAACTGTCTACATCAATCGTTCCAAAATCCCATTCAATGCAGCAAGCCACGATAGTGTGGACGTTTACTACACCAAAAGACTTTTACAATTGACATCCAACTACTTGAATCATTTAATCTTGTAAATCAGGACGCGGAGAATCATAAGTGAAACTCGAAGTTTCTAACCAGTGATTCACCATGCGAACGACCCTATCTCTCATAAATGAGGGAGCCGAGCAGACAATCGATCTAGTCATCAAATGACACGAAAGTCTCTAATTTGTGTCCTCGACATGACCAAGTGGCTTTGGCTCCATTCCACTCCCCGGGGTGAGAATGAGTCGACTTGAAATCAGTTTTGGAAAGACAAATTAGGCATTGTTTGATAAACTTAATCAATGTTTCTTGTAAAAGGAATTACAAGAATTCTCCTCCAATGACTTGTCTATACGAACTTCAAAAGTTCATAAAATTTACCAAGAGAACAGCAATGGAGACCATGGATATGTTTCCATACCCTCTCCCACTTAGCTTTTTATAACAAAGGGATACGCTATCTAATGCATAATTAAATACACATAAGCATGCATACATGAAATAAAGCACATAGAATATTATCACATAATCAAAATAATATTAGAATATTATTTTCCGACTATTATGGCTTTATCGCATCCCCGTATGCGTCTTCTAGTCTTTAGTCTTCGTTCTTTGAATGCTCCATGTGACGGGAATATTAATTCCAATATTTAAATCTATTTATTTTTAATAAATCCAAAAGTTACTTAATTCGAAAATTAAGTCAATCAAATAAATCAAAAATAAAATTAAATATTATTAATATTTTTATTTATTTTATTTTCCCTTTCTACTTCATTAAATCTCTAGAATAATCTATCCAAGACCCACTTGAAATATTCTAGAAGACTTCCATAATGAAATAAGGAAATAAATAATTTATTTTATTTTCCCTTTCTACTTCATTAAATCTCTAGAATAATCTATCCAAGACCCACTTGGAATATTCTAGATGATTTCCATAATGAAATAAAGAAATTAAATAATTTAGGACTCCTAGTCCTTCCAAATTAATTCCTTTCCTAATCCATTAAAAATTCCATAAAGGAATAATTAAATAAGGAAAAATTAATTTAGGACTCCTAAACTTTCCAAATTAATTATTTTCCTAATACATTAAAAATTCCATAAAGGAATAATTAAATAGGAAAAATAAATTAATTTATAAATTTATTCCTTTTCCTAATCTATGAAAACTCCCAAGAATAGGAATAATCAATAAGGAAAAATAAATTTATTCTAAATTTATTCTTTTCCTATTGCTGGGATTCGATGTCCCGGGCTATCAAAAAATTGTGGAACCGATAACCCGACCGAAAACCCGTCGCCGGAGATTTCACGAACACCGACTCATCCGCAGGAGTCCGAACTTTGGAGACTACGCGCCCGAAGACACGCAGCCCGCCCCCAGCCGATTTTCTCCCACGAGTCGGATCTACGAACGCGAACCACACGCGAAGAACCGGGCTCGACAAGAGCGTCGCCGCGGGATGAACCCGCGGCTAAACCCTAGCCGAACCCCATCGCGGCTGGGGTTCGCGATCGCCGTGCATGGCGATCGCTGGGGATGCGCGGCATCCCCGTGGGGCTGTTCGGAACAGCCCCCTGGCGGTGAGTCCGGCGACTCACCGCCGCCATCCGACGGGAGGAGGGGCGCCTAGTCGAGGCACCAGCCCTCGACAGCCCCGCGATCGAGCTAGGGCTCGATCGCTCCAGCCGCGGCATCCAGCCGCGGCTGCCCCCCGTTGCGCACACCGCCGTCGAAGGGGCGGCTGGGGTCCGCCACGGCACCAGCCCGTGGCACCCCAGCGATCGACCGAAGTCGATCGCGTGCCCCGGCGTCCAGCCGGGGCTCCCCTTTCGTCGCGCGGTACCGGCGGTCGAACCCTAGGGTTCGGCCGCCCCTCTCGATCCCGACGGGGATCGCGAGATCCCCGTATCCCGGTCTAGACGTTCCCGGATCGTCTTGTTCATGTATATATTACGATTAAACAACACAATTAATCAAAGAGGGGGATTCTCGATTATTACCTCGAATCGTTGTACGGAGAAACGAATTCGGTTGACGACCTTGCGATCTTCCTACGTATTCCTTGCACCTCGTCCGAACGTCGTGTGGGCGACGATCTATCGGATTCCTATGGATCTTCCTCACTCTCAAGACTTTATGATTGGCGTAGGTCAATTAATTCTCTCTTGAAAAGTGAAGACCATGTAGTGCTTATATAGGCTACGTAGGGGATCATTAGGAGAATAAATATTGGGCTCCAATATTGAAAATTAAATTGGGTCCAACCCAAATCTATTAATTCTTATCAATATTAATTTTATTTATTTTCCACTATATAGATAAAATTGCACTCCCAATATTATTCCATATTATATCAAATAATATTTCTCCATCTTAGTATTATTTATTCCGTGTATTTAAGATTTAAATATCCATGAATAAATTTATTTATTGCTCAATAAATAATATTCATCTCTTATATCCGAGACTAGTACCGTTCAACCTTTATTATTGTGCGGAACGAATCCACTCATGAGGTTTACTCAATAATTCCTTATGAACTCATCTCGGGGATATTATCAACCCTTCCGGGATACACTTTCCCGTCAAGTATTCACGGCATGTCGTATATAAAATATAGCGACCCAACTTTACCGGTAATTAACCCAATAATTAAATCGGTTTATTCCTTTGGAAAATCAAAGCCTCTAGTATTAAATATACACACCCGCAATAATATCGGGGATTAAGAATAAAATACTCCGAGATTTAAATTGATTATCAAAGGCAATCCTAATCAATAAATCTCAAGCTGATCCGCCCAATACACCAAGTGTACAAGTGTGATAAAATAATTAAGATAAATTATTTTCTCTCTCACACAACGACTATACCGATGGATTAGTTCGTGTCCATCTAGGTCGTAAGCAACTGTTCGATTAAATACGAGTAACCGATAGTATGATCTTCTGTGCGCCCATGCAGCACCATACTAACTACAACGTATAAAATCCAGAACTATGATTTGCATATAATTAAATGCAAATAATTGTTTATTAATTAAATAGATTAAATGCTATGATCGGGAGTTTACCGTTACTTAAATCTAGACATTAAGTACATAACTCCAACAATCTCCCACTTGTACTAGGGTCTAGTCATTTCCTCCAAACTCCCGGTTCCCATACTCATCACGTGCTTTAAAGTGTACTTCCGAGAAGTACTATGTGAGTGAGCAATCTAGGTTGCCGCTCTGAAGTTATCTTGGTGACTACTACGTCGTCTCCCTGACGATGACTCGTATCAGGTGGTACTTGCTCTATGTGTTAACATCACTTTTGACTTATGACCTCTTCTAGTTCACCGTGCACCGCTATCTAATAGCCTTTGGTAAACTAAGAGTCATATCCAAGTCAAGAGGTTATCCCGGAACCTAACCAAAACTTCCGCTGCCTCTGAGGCTGCTATTCGGTTATGAGAGAGTCTGAGAAGCGTCCCGCTTATCACTCTTTCACTTCATGGTTCCACCTCTTTCTAAAAGTGAACACATAGCCTGATATCGACTTTCACTGGTCCTTCTCTGATTTTTGGATCTGAGAATCTGTAATCTAAGAAGATTTCGTCTTGCTCAAGCCAGTACTATGAAAGTACTCTTGCAGCATTCGCACATCCCTTATCCAGATTACTTTGATATCCTCCCACTACGCAAACCGCATAGTTGATATCAGGTTCTTGTTTTACAACATTGCATCTATAGAGCTTTCCATACTTGAAGTACAGGAAACTGCTCTGTCCTCATCTATCTCCTTCATGTGTTCGAACACATAACCTTTAGATAGATGTTTGTTCTGTCTTTGAAAGGCAATAACCTTTCTCAGAAGTATGCATGTTTAAAACAAACCTTAATCGTACAAGATGTCTAGGAGAAGTACAATGTTCTTATCTCTAGATCATAAGATCTTAAGAACATGCTCTAACTTCTTCTCAATCTTATATCTCGATTTATTTAGACAACCTCTATTTTATGTCTGACAACATTTTCACATTGTCGCCAATGTCAAAGTGTTATCTACACAAAATTCCGAGAAACACCACCTTTGTTTCCATTACGTCTCTAACACACCTTCTTCGCTAAATCCTATGCAGACCTAGGGATCGATTTCATGTATACTGGATCCAGAGTTCAAAACTCCTCCAGTCTTATGAACATCTCTAGTTGCTTAACAACCTCCCACTGCAATGGCGTTCCGGTGTATAACAGTAACAACATTAGGTGCAGTTAGTGGTGTACTACTACTCGGTCAGGCTGGTTCTCAGTCTTTCCCTTTCCTCATTTTAAAGTACTTTGTCAATTAGGGCATTTTAGTTCATCTAATAGTTTTTCCTCTATGAACCGGGCGAGAACACCCTTCTGGTTCGTAGTACTATTGAACATACAATTACTTGTTCTTCTAGGATATTCTACAACCACATAGAATGTGCCGTTGCGTCCAGAAATATCCATAGAACATAGGTAGTTCCGAACAAACTTGTTCTTTTACCATTAGAATCCCATTTCTCATTCCTGACACATCATGTCTACACTTTAGTGTATGGTGTAGTCGCTTGAGACTTAATCTCAGTCTTTGATTTATGCTATGTGATATTTAGATAGGTAATAGCCTCCGCGAACAAGTCGCAGGCGTTTAATGGATATACTTTGAAGGATCCCCATAGTGGCTTTGTGTTGAAAAACACTCTGCCTTTATGGCACATCAAGTATTCTAATCCATCTTCGAGTATTCTTGAAGGAATGACTCGTATCTTCTCTAATTACACATACCGCATTAATCATCATTTTCTATACTTGTCCGAATTCCATCCTTTATCCAGAAAGGTTAACTCAGTTGTATCATCTTTCAAGATCGATTCTTAGGTCGGGAGGTCCATTCCTCCAACTATAATTGATCAAATCAATTTCGACCTTTTGAATCCCTTTTGAATAGATACTACCAAGTTCAAGAATTCACAAGTATAATGATTGACAAGAGAAATACATCTAATAAGTAAAACAAGTTATTACATAACGGTTTGTTGCATCGTGGTAGACTAAGGATTCATCATTCACATATTGATATATAATGTACCATAATGGATATCACCATTATTTCTTATCCAAACCATCCAATGATTAAAGAAATAAAATATCCATTAAAAACAGAACGAAGTTCTTTTTCAAAATAAAGGGGTACATAAGCAATAACTGAAATGAAAACTTAAAACAGATAAATGTCTTCCACTGCAACCGCTGCTACCCCAACAGCTTCGCCCATGTAGACTCGAATTCTTCTTCTTTAAGTCGCCGGGTTTTCTGGAACCCCTGCATTTAAAGAAATGCACATACCGTCAGTGGTTCCATATCTACACACCAGAATTCTGGTAGATAATACCGCTGACTATGTTTTTACGACTAAAGAAAAATTCGTACCTCTGAGAGGACATTCAGACTTCCAGTGTCCCATCTTGTTGCATCGGAAGCACTTACCCTTTGGCTTTACAGCCCCCACTCGTGGTGCAGTCCTCTTGACACCACTGGGTTTCCAGGCTTGCTTCCTTTTCTTGCCCCTACCTCCACCAGGCTTAAAGCCTTTGGACTTGGTAGCTACAAGCGCTTGAGACTTGCCCTTCTTGTAGATCCCCTCTGCCGCCTTTAGTTCAGTCAGGAGTTGCGCAAGAGTATAAGATAGTTTACCCATATTATAGCTCATACGAAACTGCTCAAAACTAGGGGCCAGAGACTGGAGTATGATGTCGACTTGCGTCTCAGCATCAATAGAAGCTCCTAGGACCTCAAGTTCATTCAACAAACTCATCATCTTAAGAACGTGCTCCCCTACGGGCGTTCCTTCAGATTGAGTAGTCGACATGAGGACTCTCATGGCTTCTTGCCTAGCCGCACGATCTTGCTCCCCAAACATCTCCTTGAGGTTAAACATCATATCATAGGCAGTGTCCATTGGCTCATGTTGGGTTTGGAGTACATTTGACATGGAAGCCAAAATATAACACCTAGCCATTTCATCAGCCTTTTTCCACTTCCGATATGCCAGTTTCTCCTCATCAGTTGAGGCAGCCGTGGGCTCGGCAGGGCACACTTCATGGAGTACATACTTGTACTCTTCCGAAGTTAGGACAATGTCTAAATTTCTCTTCCAATCAATATAGTTGGTGCCAGTGAGCTTATGCTCCTTGAGTATCATAGAAAGTGGGTTCATAGCTATTCTCTAAACCTATAAGCACATCTAAACAAACAATTAATTTAATATCCGATATTATCTCCCTCAAATAATATCATTAAATTACTAATCACATCTAAAATCCCATCAGGTAAGGCAAGCCACGTGGTGTGGACGTTTACCCACCCAAATGATTTAGCAATTAGATTTTCTTTGGTCATACATCACTTATAGCGTAACCTTGTGGGGAGGAATACTACAAGGCGTATCTAAGTGTAAACCATTACTCAGCACCAAAGTGAATCGTTTGGAATTGCTACATTACCGCAAGCCACGTGGTGTGGACGTTTACGACAACTTCACAACTCTTCACAATTCCTTATAACTGTCTACATCAATTAATCCAAAATCCGTCAGTGCAGCAAGCCACGTGGTGTGGACGTTTACTTCACTAAGAGACTTTTATAATTGACTCCCAATTACCAGATCCATTCGATTTTCGTAAATCAAGACGCGGAGAATCATAAGTGAAACTCGAAGTTTCTAACCAGTGATTCACCATGCGAACAACCCTATCTCTCACGAATGAGGGAGCCGAGCAGACAAACGACCCATCTATCAAAGAATGGCACGAAAGTCTCTAATTTGTGTCCTCTACATGACCAAGTGGCTCTGGCTCCATTCCACTCCCTGGGGTGAGAATGAGTCGACTTGAAGTCAGTTTCAGAAAGACAAATTAGGCATTGTTTGATAAACTTGATCAATGTTTCTTGTAAGAGGAATTACAAGAATTCTCCTCCAATGACACATCTATACGAACTTCAAAAGTCCATAAGAGTCACCAAGAGAACAGTAATGGAGACCATGGGAATGTTTCCATCCCCTCTCCCACTTAGCTTTTTATAATAAAGGGATACGCTATCTAATGCATAATTAAATACATAAGCATGCATGAAAGCAATAAAGCACATAGCACATAGTCAAAAATAATGCTAGAGAAATTATTTTTCCCCGACTATCATGGATTTATCTTCATATGCATCTTCTAGTCTTCAGTCTTCGTTTCTTGAATGCTCCATGTGACGAGAATATTAATCTCTAATATTTAAATCTATTTATTTTCAATTAATCCAAAAGTTACTTAATTCGAAAATTAAGTCAATCGAATATATCAAAAATAAAATTAAATATCATTAATATTTTTATTTATTTATTTTCCTATCTAGTTCTATTAAATCTCTAGAATAATCTATCCAAGTAAAAATTGGAATATTCTAGAAGATATCTATAATAGAACAAGGAAATAAAATAAATAAATTAGGACTACTACTTTCCAAATTTATTTTTATTCCTAATCCATGAATATTCCCATGAGTAGGAATAATCAAATAGGAAAAATAAATTTAGTACTAAATTAATTAAATTTCTAATCTATGAATATTTCCATGAAGGAAATAAATCAATAGAAAATAAAATTAATTTAAATTAATTCTTTTCCTAATCCATGAGAGTTTCCTAAAAGGAAAGCACTCAAATAGGAAAAATCCGAACTAATTAGGAAAGTGGATCTTGGTAGGAATAGCACGGGATTAGGAGACCCCACGCCATCCCACCATGATCGATCGGCCGGCCACTCGGGGAGGAGCGCCGCCGCCGCCTAGCCACGCCGGCTAGGCCATGGGTCGATCACCATCATGGGATCGATCCCAAGCCCCTCTCTCTTCGTCACTTCTTCGTCTTCCGGCGATCGTCTCATCATCGAACCAACGTAATTAAAATTACAAAATTTAAATTACAATTCCGGTATCGATTCTATACATGAAATCGACCCTATACATTTTCCGGAAAATAAAGTGCGTAATAATAAATCCTAAATTCGGTCAACCCCCGAATTTTTACTATTACAAACATTCAACCACACAAAACGAATCTCGACATGTCCGAGAGTTTAATAATCATGATAATTAATTAAAAAACAATTAATTAAATCCAACCATGATAGCCGGAAATCCTGCAAGGTAGAACAATAATCGAACATATACATGAACACGAAACCAAACGCTCTGATACCATTTGCTGGGATTCGATGTCCCGGGCTATCAAAAAATTGCGGAACCGATAACCCGACCGAAAACCCGTCGCCGGAGATTTCTCGAACACCGACTCATCCGCAGGAGTCCGACCTTTGGAGACTACGCGCCCGAAGACACGCAGCCCGCCCCCAGCCGATTTTCTCCCACGAGTCGGATCTACGAACGCGAACCACACGCGAATAACCGGGCTCGACAAGAGCGTCGCCGCGGGATGAACCCGCGGCTAAACCCTAGCCGAACCCCATCGCGGCTGGGGTTCGCGATCGCCGTGCATGGCAATCGCTGGGGATGCGCGGCATCCCCGTGGGGCTGTTCGGAACAGCCCCCTGGCGGTGAGTCCGGCGACTCACCGCCGCCATCCGACGGGAGGAGGGGCGCCTAGTCGAGGCACCAGCCCTCGACAGCCCCGCGATCGAGCTAGGGCTCGATCGCTCCAGCCGCGGCATCCAGCCGCGGCTGCCCCCCGTTGCGCACACCGCCGTCGAAGGGGCGGCTGGGGTCCGCCACGGCACCAGCCCGTGGCACCCCAGCGATCGACCGAAGTCGATCGCGTGCCCCGGCGTCCAGCCGGGGCTCCCCTTTCGTCGCGCGGTACCGGCGGTCGAACCCTAGGGTTCGGCCGCCCCTCTCGATCCCGACGGGGATCGCGAGATCCCCGTATCCCGGTCTCGACGTTCCCGGATCGTCTTGTTCATGTATATATTACGATTAAACAACACAATTAATCAAAGAGGGGGATTCTCGATTATTACCTCGAATCGTTGTACGGAGAAACGAATTCGGTTGACGACCTTGCGATCTTCCTACGTATTCCTTGCACCTCGTCCGAACGTCGTGTGGGCGACGATCTATCGGATTCCTATGGATCTTCCTCACTCTCAAGACTTTATGATTGGCGTAGGTCAATTAATTCTCTCTTGAAAAGTGAAGACCATGTAGTGCTTATATAGGCTACGTAGGGGATCATAAGGAGAATAAATATTGGGCTCCAATATTGAAAATTAAATTGGGTCCAACCCAAATCTATTAATTCTTATCAATATTAATTTTATTTATTTTCCACTATATAAATAAAATTGCACTCCCAATATTATTCCATATTATATCAAATAATATTTCTCCATCTTAGTATTATTTATTCCGTGTATTTAAGATTTAAATATCCATGAATAAATTTATTTATTGCTCAATAAATAATATTCATCTCTTATATCCGAGACTAGTACCGTTAAACCTATATTATTGTGCGGAACGAATCCACTCATGAGGTTTACACAATAATTCCTTATGAACTCATCTCGGGAATATTATCAACCCTTCCGGGATACACTTTCCCGTCAAGTATTCACGGCATGTCGTATATAAAATATAGCGACCCAACTTTACCGGTAATTAACCCAATAATTAAATCGGTTAATTCCTTTGGAAAATCAATGCCTCTAGTATTAAATATACACACCCGCAATAATATCGGGGATTAAGAATAAAATACTCCGAGATTTAAATTGATTATCAAAGGCAATCCTAATCAATAAATCTCAAGCTGATCCGCCCAATACACCAAGTGTACAAGTGTGATAAAATAATTAAGATAAATTATTTTCTCTCTCACACAACGACTATACCGATGGATTAGTTCGTGTCCATCTAGGTCGTGAGCAACTGTTCGATTAAATACGAGTAACCGATAGTATGATCTTCTGTGCGCCCATGCAGCACCATACTAACTACAACGTATAAAATCCAGAACTATGATTTGCATATAATTAAATGCAAATAATTGTTTATTAATTAAATAGATTAAATGCTATGATCGGGAGTTTACCGTTACTTAAATCTAGACATTAAGTACATAACTCCAACACCTATTCCACGAGAATTCCCAAAAAAAAGGAATACTCAAAATAGGAAAACCGAATAATTTAGGAAAGTTGGATCTTGGCCGAGATGAACGCGGGTTGGGGATCCCCGCGCTCACCATGATCGACCACCCACCTAGAGGAGTCGAACTCCTCATGGTGGTCGATCGAGCTTCATGAGATCGGCCATGGGGATGGCCGATCGAGCCCTCCCTCTGTTCGTCTCCTCCGTCACAATTTTCCGGTCGTCGTTTCGTCCTCGATCCAACGTAAATAAATTACAAATTTATTAGTACGCTATCCGGTATCGATTCTCAACAAAACGACCTCAAACAATTTTCGGAAAAATTAAGAACAAACATTCACCACACAAGAACAAATATTGACATCACCGAGAGTTTAATAATCAAGAACATTATTATGACATTAATTAACAAAATTAAATCTAGCCATAATAATCGGAAACCCTGCAAGGTAGAACAATTTATCGAAAAATACCATGAACTAAAACCAACGCTCTGATACCAATTGTTGGAAATCGATATCCCGGAATTAATAAATTTAAATAAATAAATTATCTAATTAATTCCGACCGAAATCCTTCGAATATCCGGATTGTCTAATATTGAGGAACCGACAACCCAATCGAAACCGTTCGCCGGAAACCACCGCGAACCACCACACGAACCGGGCTCGACCAAAACACCACCGCGGGATAAACCCGCGGCCAGCCCTAGCCGAGCCCCGCGTGAGGCTCGCGATCACGCACGGTGATCGCCGGGTTGCGCACGGCAACCCCACGGCGAGTCCGGCGACTCGCCGTTCGCGGAGGAGGGGGCTGCTCGCCGTGCGAGCAGCGGCGGCACCAGCCCGCCACCCCATGCGATCGAGCACGAGCTCGATCGTATCCCCGGCGTCCAGCCGGGGTCCTTCGTGCATCGCCGACGGTCGAAGCCCTAGGGCTCGACCGCCACCCTCGGCGTCCAGCCGAGGGTTCGTCCTCTCGATCCCGGCGAGGATCTCTCGACCTCCCGCGGTCCGGTGATCCTCGATCACTACCGCGAGGTCGATCCTCATCCCCGGGTTCGTCCCTCGGATTTTGGTTCATGATATTTTTACGATAATTAAAACGATAAAATCATAAAAGAGGGTTTTACGATTTACCTCGTTCTCGTTGTTCGGAAAAACGAAGAACTCAATTTGACGACCTTGAGATCTTCCCGCGTATTCCTTGCACTAGCTCGGACGTCGTGTGGGCGACGATCTACCGAACTCCATGGATCTACCTCTCTACTTTCTCTCTCTAGAATTGTGATCTTCAAGTTATGAACTTATTAGAGAATAGAGAAGACCATGTAGTGCTTTTATAGGCTACGTAGGGGATCTTAAGGAGGTGGAATATTGGGCTTCCAATAATAGTGATTAAATTGAGCCCAAGCCCAAATCTATTAATCCTTACTATTATTAATTAATTCTATTTTCCACTATATAAAATTAATTGCACTCCCAATATTAAACCATATTATATCAAATAATATTTCTCCGGTAGTATTATTTATTCCGTGTATTTAAGATATAAATATCCATGAATAAAATTAATTTATTGCTAATTAATTTATTCATCTCTTATTTCCGAGACTAGTACCATTCAACCTTAATTATTATGCGGAACGAATCCACCTGCAGGGTTTACATAATAATTCCTTATGAACTCATCTCGGGGATATTATCAACCCTTCCGGGATACACTTTCCCGTCAAGTATTCACGGCATGTCATATATAAAATATAGTGACCCAACTTAACCGGTAATTAACCCAATAATTAAATCGGTTAATTCCTTTGGTAAATCAAAGTCACTTATATTAAATATACACACCCGCAATAATATCGGGGATTAAGAATAAAATACACTGAGACTTGAATCGATTATCGCCGGCAATCCTAATCGATAAATCTCAAGCAGATCCGCTCAATACACCAAGTGTACAAGTGTGATAAAATAATCAAGACAGATTATTTTCTCTCTCACACAACGACTATACCGATGGATTGGTCCGTGTCCATCTAGGTCGTGAGCAACTGTTCGATTAAATACGAGTAACTGATAGTATGATCTTCTGTGTGGGCCCGACACACCATACTAACTACAACGTATAGAATCCAGGACTATAATTTGCATATATTTAATTATAAATAATTAAATGCAAATAATTGTTTATTTAATTAAATAGATTAGTGGCAATGGATCGTGAGTTTCCTTTACTTAAATCTAGACATTAAGTACACAACTCCAACAAAATATACATATATATACATGCATTTGGTATTCTCTTGAATTAATGTCTTTATCTCGATTTTGTGTACTTTGTTATTTTTTATGGTTTGGACGCGACCCTTTGCTGTCAGGACTTGGCCCCCGAACTGTGGCCTGAACAGGGTTGAGTCCGCTCCAGTTGAACAGGGTTCTTCTAGCACGATTACATTTGTCACAGATTTCGGGAGCTACGTGTTCTATACTCTAGACACGATCGGGACGTACCTGACGAATAAACATTAATAGTTATGCGACTCGTATGACTATTGACTCCCTTCCTAACTATTGGAAGAAACGGGGTGTTAGGGGATAAAATACCAATTTGTACACATGGAAGGGGAACCCGCCCGCAGCACTCAAAACTCCCGGGACTAGCACTGCACCGTCAGATCTCGCGATTCTCCTCAAAGGGATCAAACCGAACCACGAGGCCAGACCTTTCAAGGCACACGCCACGCGATTCCGGACAAAGGAAGGCGGAAGATCCGCCCCGGGCCCGCAAAACCTTCGCGAGGAAACCAGATCGGCTGCGGGTCTGAGTCCATGCAAACCATGCAAAGTATGTCCCCGAGAGACCAACGGAGAGAGAGAGACCCGCGCTGGTACCCACGGCTCGACTACGAGGAGGCAACGACCCGGATCAGAACTCGCTGAAATCATCACGAGGAGTCCTAACAGGACCCCGAGTCCGGGTGCATGCAACGCGTCCAGAACGCCACCCCGGGCCGAGCGAAATGCAACACACTCTCATAATGATCCTAGGAGAGTAGCAGAGAAGCACCCCTGCTGCGACCCCTTGACGGACGCCGCACGGCCACTAGTAAAACTGGACCCCGGACCTCGCGTAAACACAACTCGGAATCGTGCCCCGACATTTAATGACCCTAGATTAGATCTTAAACGTGTCGTGATGTCGTGGCTCTGCATGATCATGTGCTCTCGCCTATAAAAGCCGGCCTCCCCGTCTCATTGTAAGGGCGGCGAAAAATATCGAATAAAAGTATAATCGAATAAAGACATTATGTTCTCGAGCTCAAAGTTCTTATCCTTTTCCTCCCCGGTCTAGAAATTTCAACCCTTTCTACATAAAAATTCACATGATTTGGTAGTCGTTGCGAAACTCTCATATCCACCCCGTATTTCATTCTCTCCAACAAAAACGACCCAAAACAGTTGGCGCTAGAAGGAGGGGGTAGTATTTCAAAACCAGCGCGTTCGACCGTCTCGGCCCGGAGCAAACGAGCCGAGACCAACGGATCGCCCCGGCTAGGAGATTACTGTTCGACTTGAATGACTCGGCCATGTACCTGTCTGCGCCGTCGGCAAACGAGGCCCCGGGGCGCGGAACTAGCGATTTGCGGGAGACGTTGGGTAGGCACGACCCTCACCCCGTCGTTCCAACCCCGACCGCGCTGGGGCTCGAGGCAGGGCTCTACGACCAGTACGAGAAAGTGACCGAGGTGGAGAGAAGGCTCACCGAGGCCCAAGTCAAACACGAGCGGGTCGACTTCTGCAAGGAGCCTTTGGCCCTGGAGGTCGAGCACGCCACCATGCAGTACGAGATCCAGCCCTTGCAGACCACTCTTTATGACGGGAAGACGGACTCCGAGGTCCACCTCAGCCGCTTCCGCACCTATATGTCGGGACAAGGTGCCAGCGACGCCACAAGGTGCCGGTTGTTCCCGCTCACCCTCAGAGACACGGCCCATAAGTGGTTCGCGGGGCTGCCCTCCCGATCCATCCACTGCTTCGACGACTTGGTCCAACGTTTCGTCGCCCACTTCGCCTCGAAGGTCAATCGGCTCGAGCAGAGCCAGAGGCTGATCGGAGTGTGACAGGCGGCGGACGAGAGTGACGAGTCATATGTGGACCGAGTTGGGGATATTCTGTTCGGCGGCGAGGAGGTCGGAGACGATTTGAAACTGCACACCGCCATGAGCGGTATCTGGAAGAACTCGGAGTTGTTCAAGCATCTGATGCTCTGCTATCCGTGGAGCTACGAGGATTTCCGCATCAAAGCCGGTCATAGTATTTAATCTATTAAATAAATAAACAATTGTTTGCTTTTAATTATTTATAATTAAATATATGCAAATTATAGTCCTGGATTATATACGTTGTAGTTAGTATGGTGTGCGACGTCACACAGAAAATCATACTATCGGTTACTCGTATATTGATCAAACGGTAGCTCGTGACCTAGATGGACAAGGACCAATCCATCGGTATAGTCGTTGTATGAGAGAGAAAATAATTGGTCTTAATTATTTTATCATACTTGTACACTTGGTGTATTGAGCGGATCGCTAGAGATTTATCGATTAGGCTTGCCTTAGATAATAGATTTAAATCTCAGTGTATTTTATTCTTAATCCCTAATATTATTGCAGGTGTGTGCATTTAATATTAGTGACTTTGATTTTCCAAAGGAATAGATCGATTAGAATAACCGGTCAATTACCGGCGAAGTTGGGTCACGGTATTTTATGTATGGCATGACGTGAATTCTTGACGGGAAAGTGTGTCCTCGAAAGGGTTGATAATATCCCCGAGAAGAGTTCATAAGGATTTATTATGTAAACCTCATGAGTGAATTTGTTCCGCATAATAATTAAAGTTGAATGGTACTATTCTCGGATATAAGAGATAAATAAATTAATTAACTAATAAATTTATCGATTAGGATTGCCTTGGATAATCGATTTAAATCTCAGAGTATTTTATTCTTAATCCCCGATACTATTGCGGGTGTGTATATTTAATATAAGTGACTTTGATTTTCCAAAGGAATTAACCGATTTAATTATTGGGTTAATTACCGGTTAAGTTGGGTCACTATATTTTATATATGGCATGCCGTGAATACTTGACGGGAAAGTGTATCCCGTAAGGGTTGATAATATCCCCGAGATGAGTTCATAAGGAATTATTGTGTAAACCTCATGAGTGGATTTGTTCCGCACAATAATTAAGGTTGAATGGTACTATTCTCGGATATAAGAGATGAATAAATTAATTAGCAATAAATTAATTTTATTCATGGATATTTAAATCTTAAATACACGGAATAAATAATACTACCGGAGAAATATTATTTGATATAATATGGTTTAATATTGTGAGTGCAATTAATTTATATAGTGGAAAATAAATTAATTAATATTGATGGGATTAATAGATTTGGGCTTGGACTCAATTTAATCATCAATATTGGAAGCCCAATATTCCACTTCCTTTAGATCCCTTACGTAGCCTATAAAAGCACTACATGGTCTTCACAAATAATAAGACTAGATAATCATACTTGATTAGTCTAGAGAGTTCGTGAAGGAGATCCATAAGCTTGGAGGATCGTCGCCCACCCGACGTTCAAGCTAGTGCAAGGAATACGTGAGAAGATTCAAGGGTCTTCAACTTGATTTCGTTTCTCCGCACAACGAATCAAAGGTAAAATCATAAACTCCCTTGTATGATTTTGTGTGAATTAATTGTGATACATACATGAACATACGATCCGGGAAAACGACGAACCTCGGGGACGGGGATTCGAGATCCCCGGCGAGGATCGAAGGTGGCGGTCGAACCCTAGGGTTCAGACCGCCGGACGCGCGACAAGGGCAGCCCCGGCTGGACGCCGGGGCACGCGATCGACCTTGGGTCGATCGGCGGGGGTTCGCCGTGGGCTGGAGCCACGGCGGGTGGACCCCCCGCCACCCTCGTCGGCGGCGCGTGCCGCGGGAAACCCTCGGCTGGAGCCGAGGGGTGCGATCGATCCTCGGATCGATCGCGGGTAAGCTGCAGGGTCACCCGCAGCGACCCCGTATGTGCTGCGGGTTCGCCCGCAGCGGATGCGTGCAGGGGCTAAGCCCCGCTGGGCAGCGAGTCATGGACTCGTTGCGGGGCTGCTGCGAGCAGCCCGGGGATCGCTCGTAGCGATCCCAGCGATCGTCCGTAGACGATCGCGAGCCCCTCGTGGGGCTCGGCTGGGCACACGCGATCCTCAGACCTCGCTGGGTGTTCGGTCGGGCCCCGGCTCACGCGGTGGTTCGCGGTTGGTTTTCCGACGATCGAGGATTTCGGTCGGGGTTATCGGTTCCGCAATTTTTGATACCCCGGGATATCGATTTCCATCAATTGGTATCAGAGCGTTTGGTTTTGTGTTCATGTATGTGTTCAATTATCGTTCTACCTTTCAGGGATTTCCGGCTATCATGGTTTAAATATTTGTTAATTAATTATCATGATTATTCGTTTATTAAACTCTCGGACATGTCGAGATTCGTATTGTGTGGATGAATGCTTGTAATAGTAAAAATTCGGGGGTTGACCGAATTTAGGTTTTATTATTACGTTCTATGTTTTCCGGAAAATGTATAAGGACGATTTCATGTATAGAATCGATGCCGGAATTGTAATTTAATTTTGTAAATTAATTTTACGTTGGATCGATGCTGAGATGACCGCCGGAGAACACGTGTGACGTGATGGAGTTGTATTCTAAATGTCTAATTAGTGGAAATATGGAACTCCTTATCTATGCCTTAGTCTATACAAAATTCAAACATGATTGCATTTAATGCAATAGTCCTAGATATATACGTTGTAGACAGTATGGCGTGAGGAGACACGCGGAAGATCATACTGTCGGTTACTCGTATACAATCAAACAGTGGCTCACGACTTAGATGGACAGGGACAATCCATCGGTACGTCGTAGTGTAACTGGTAGATAGTCGGTCTTGACTATCATGTCACACTCTCACACTTGGTGTATTGAGCAGGACCACGGGAGGGCGTTCGATTTATACTAATCGCAGTAATCGAACTAGACCTCATATATTACGGATATACGAATTCCTAATCCCTATATAATTATAGGTGCGTGTGTCCAATTCTCGGTTCTTTAATATGCCAATGAGTGAGACTAATCGATTAGTCGAGATTCTCGGTAAATTGGGAATCGTAATTGTACGCACGGCATGCTATAGATTATAGACAGGAAACCGTGTCCCGTTTATCGGGTTGATGATGTCCCCGAAATGAGCTCATAAAGTTTATCATGTAAACCCTGCAGGTGGATTTGTTCCACATGATAATAAGGATGGGTGGTACTAGTCTCGGATAATAAGAAACGAATTAATTTAATTATTAGTAATAAAATTAATTCATGGACATACGATATCTTAAACACGGGGAAAGTCGTATATGTAATTTCGGCGGAATTATTATTGTTGAAATAATATTAAATTAATTTCGAGAATTCAATTATTATTTTTTAGTGGAGTGAATAATAATTAAAATTGAAATCGATTAATTAAGGAATTGCTTTTAAGTATTCCAAGTTAATTAATATTTCAATTTAGCCCTTAATTAATTTACCTTAGGTCCCTAACGTAGCTCTATTTAAACCCCCTCCCTTACCCTCTCTAAACCTATCATTCGCCGCAACATTTATTTTCAGCAGAGAAAATTAATTGCTTAGCGCAATAAAACTTTTCTCTGTGTAAAATAAAAAGTTAACGCAAATAAAATTATTCTCAGAGAATAATTCATACGGTGGTTTGAGACAGAGAGAGTATAGACGGGAGAGCTCCAGCGGATCGTTGCCCACACAACGGTTGGAGACGGGATCAAAGATATACGTTAGAAGCTCTAAGGTCTCAACAATCGACCGAAAAGGTATGAGATCGAAACTCAATTCCGCACTCTTCGATCTCTTTATTGCGTTAATTTTACAACGAACCAAAGATTGGTTTACTTGGCTTGGATGTGACGTTCTCGGACTGCTGGGAGGTTTCTGACCTCCGGCGTGGCAGTCGAATCGAGAAAACCTCATCGGAACAGCCAGAACGGGCGAAACCCGCTGCTGGAATCGCGACGATGTCGGCCGACATCGTTTCATGAGCAATTTAATGTCGGCCGACATTTTCCCTGTCGGGCGACAGCCTTTTGGCGTCGGCCGACAGACAGGGCAGAATGCCCCATTTTCGCGCGGTTGCATTTTCGGTGCAATGGCTGGGCGTGTTTCGGGTCTAGGGCTTCGTGTTAAGAACAGTGGGTACGCCGGGGGTCGACTGGGCTTGTCCGGATGTTCGAGTAGTCGAACGGACATGTCCCGGGTAGTCGATTTCCAACAATTGGTATCAGAGCCGGTTTATCAGTTTGTTGTATAGTTCGTACGATTTACCTTACAGGTTGAACCCGGTTATTATGGCCAACGTGTGATGGATGTTGTGCTTTAATTTTGTGGTTTGTTAAACTCTCGGGCTTGTCGAGATTGTTTTTGTTTTGGAAAAACGTTGCTTGTTTGTAATAGATAAAAACGACGGGTTGAGTCGTTAGGTTTATTTATTTTTCGTTGTATCCGGGACATGTATAGGGTCGATCACCTTGTATAGGATCGATGCGGGATTTAGTAAGTTTATTCTTGTAATTTTTCTTACTAATTTTGGTGGATCGAGACGAGACCAAAACCCGGAGAAACGAGGATCGAGAAGAACGAACCGGCAACGGGCAGCCATCGAACACACCCCGTGTTCGTGATGGGCAGCAGCGGGGCTGGGGTTCGTTCGACCCCACGGACGACTCAACGAGGCTCGAGACGAGGCTCCAGTGGGAGGAGTTCGTCTCTTGACCCTCGAGCGAGTCGGTGGTGGACCGAGATTGAGACGAGCAACGAGATGAAGTTCCAAGAGACGTGCATTGGAGAATACTTAAGGCCATAATAATCGGGGCCACGTTAATTGCTTTTTATGTGATTTACGTGCTTTATGATTATGCTTTATGATTATGCTTACGAGTTGGCTTTAGTGTCATCCTCCCTATCGGATAAAGTCGATACACGGATATCACTGGATCAAAATTCGAATTCAATTCCACTTATAAAATTGAACAATTATATTTCTCAAAAGCAATGCCTAATCTGTTTTTCAAAGACTAATTTCAACTCGACTCATTCTCACCCCGGGGAGTGGAATGGAGCTAAAGCGCTTGGTTATGTCGATGACACAGATTAGAGACTTTCGAGTCATTCGATGACTAGATCGATTGTCTGATTGGCTCCCTCACCTAGTGAGAGATAGGGCTCAATTGCATGATTGATCGCTGGTTAGAAACTTCGAGTTTCACTTACGAGATATCAAGCTTTGATTAATAAAATTGTGAAATTTAATAAATGTAAGAGTCAATTAACAAATTTGTTTGTTTTAGTAAACGTCCACACTATCGTGGCTTGCTAAATGGAAACGATACTTTTGGTTAATTGAGACTCTATGACATTTAAATAAGTGGGATTCAATTAATAAAGTTGTTTGTTTTAGTAAGCGTCCACACTAACGTGGCTTGCTAGATGGAAACGAAACTTTAGGATTAATTGAGGCTCGACAGTTATAGAAAGTCGTGGAGGACCGCATGTCAACGTAAACGTCCACATGAACGTGGCTTGCGGTGGGCATGTAGTTCCCGAGCGGTGGACTTAGTAATGAGAAATGGTATACACTTAGGTACGCTTTATAGTATCCTCCCCATCGGAGTCACTGCTATAATGATGTACGACCGACGTAAAAATCCAATTATAAAATCGTTTGGATTAGTATACGTCCACAAGAACGTGGCATGCTAGTCTGATGGGATTTTGGAAATGATTGGTTGTTTAATGATATTATTTGAGGGAAATGATATCGAATTAAACTCATTGTTTGTTTTATATGGTATTATTCCCATTAAAAGTCAACAAACTCACCAAACCTGTTTGTATGGATTAAAGAAGAAACTTGGACATTGTCCTAACTGCAGAGGAGTACAAATATGTACTCCAAGTCAATTAACCTGCTGAACCAAATGATACTTCCACTACTGAGGAAAGGAAGCTCATTGGAAATGGATCAAGGCTATGAGATGACGCGAAGCAACATTATGGCTTTCATGTCAAATGTGCTGCGACATCGGGATCATGCCATGACCATTACCTTTGATTTGATGCTTAACCTCAAGGAGGTTTTTGGTTATCAGGACAGGACAGCCGGGCAAAATGCAATGAGGCAACTCATGACGGCCATCATGTCGGAAAGAACGCCCGTGAGGGATCACGTTCTTAGAATGATGGGTTATCTTAATGAGATAGAGGTTCTGGGAACAATTATCAATGGGGTAACCCAGGTTGATTTTGTGCTCCAGTCTCTGCCGAGAAGTTTTGAGCAGTTCCGCCTGAACTATAACATGAATAAGGGGTCTTACTCATTGGCGGAACTCCTGAATGAACTTCAAGCGGCTGAGGGAATCTTTAAGGGCTCTCAAGCACTTGTGGCTGAGAAATTGGCTCTTCCTAGGCCTTCGGGCGGCAAAAGGAAGAAGAAACAAAGACGGAAACCCAGTGGACCTAATATATCTGGACCACGGAATGGGACAAGCAAGCCCAAAGGGCAAGTGCTTCCGTTGTAAGCAGTATGGATACTGGGAGTTTTAGTTGTCCTCTCAAGCAACAAGAAGTTGACTCTTCCTTAGTCACCGAAACATGTTTAGTGGTATTATCTACCAGTACCTGGTGTGTGGATACGGGAACCACTAATCATGTCTGCACTTAAATGCGGGGGTTCCAGGAAACCCGGAGACTTAGAAAGGAAGAAGTTATAGCCTACATGGGCTATACTGTTAAGGTAACAGCCGTTGCAGTGGGAGATGTTAATTGTTTTAACGGTAGGATTTTAAGTCTAATAAATTTTCTTTATGTGCCTGCATTTAGAAAGAAATTTCATTTCGGATTTCTAAATTAGCTTAGAATAGATATTCCGTTTCTTTAGGAAACGGGGATGTTATCTATTCTGGTACATTGATAGACAATTTAATACTAAATCCGTATTCTTTCACGATGCAACAGACCGGAATTCAATAACACACCGTCGAACCCAAATAAGAGTAAATATCCTTCTAGGATGAATCAAATGTACTTATGGCATCTTATGCTAGATCATTTTAACTTGAGTAAGATTCGAAGGGTGAAAGTTGATGGATTACTCAGCTAGGTTGAAGGAAAGGACCTTCCAACCTTCGAATCATACTTGGAAGTTTTAATGACTAAGCAACCCTTTACGGTTAAAGAGCAAAGATCCAAGAAAGTACTAGAGTTGATTAGCTCTGATGTATGCAGACCTCTTTGAGGAGTAAGGCATACTTATCAGAAAATGGGATTAACTCCCAATTGACTACACCATTCATGCCTCGGCAAAATGATGTGTCATAAAGAAGGAATAGGACTCTTATAGATATGAGAAAGTAGACAATGAGTTATTCGGAGTTACCTAATTCGGTTTTGGGATGTGCCTTGGAAACAACGGCGTTTATCCTGAACTTGATTCCTTTGGAAACTTGTACAGATATTCGGCTGTTTATAGGATACCCTAAGAAAACGAATTGAGATATGTAATATAGTCCAAAGGACCAGATGTTCGTTGATTGCATCAAAGTTCGGTTCTTAGACATGGACTATATATGCAAGATCACAAGGCCAAGAGTAGAGTAATACTTAATTTGCTTAGAGGGACTGATCAAAACATAGAACCAGCCTAACTGAGTAGTTCACTACTATAATCTTTAGTCACTAAAGATACACCGGAGCGTCGTCATAGTGGGAGGGTTGTTAGACAACCTAAAAGGTTCATGTTTATAGGTGAGTCTTCGGACTTGTTACCTGGAGAACATGAAGCCGAACCCTGGACCTAAGACGAGACGCCGAAAGATCAAAATGCTCAGTCTTGGCAAAAGGCGATGAAATCTGAGACTGAATCTTTGGATTCAAATCAGGTCTAGGATCTTGTAGCACTGCCCAAAGGTGTAAAAACCATTGGTTGAATGTACGTGTACAAGAGGAAAAGAGGGTCTGACGGGAAGGTGGAAACCTTCAAGGCTAGGCCTGTGGCGAAAGGGTACACTCAGAAAGAGGAGGATCGATTATGAGGAAACCTTTTCGCCGGTAGCTATGCTAAAGTCGATGCGGATTCTTTTGTCTTCACATAGACGATGGAAGTCAAGACGGATTTCCTAAATCGAATTCTTGACGGGACCATCTGTGTGGGACAGCTAAATGGATTCATCGAAAAGAGCCAAGAGCATTTAGTAAGCAAGCTTAATCGATCTTTGGATTTAAGGAAGTTTCAAAGATCTTGGACACATGCGGATCTATGAGAAAATCCATTTTATGGATTCTTTCAAGGCATGTTTGGGTCCTGTGTGTAACAAAGAAGTAACGGAAAAGATGTGGTGTTTTCTCATTATTTGTGTAGACAACATTCTTCTAATTGGCAACAATATGAAAATGTTATCAGACATAAAGGGATGGTTGTCCGAGCAATTCGATATGAAGGACAATTAGGATAAGTTAGGCATGTTCTTGGCATCAAAGTTATAAGGGATCACCAGAAAAGAACATAGTACTTATCCCAAGCTCATACATAAATAAAATTCTTGCTCGTTTTAGCATGCATAATTCCAAGAAAGGTTTTCACCTTTTATATGTGGAATAATTTATCTAAAGTTTTTTGTTTGACACAATAAGGAGATAAATGAAAAGTAAGCAGTTCCCTACACCTTAACGTTGGGAAGCTTAATATATGCAGTGCTGTGCACGAGACTAATATCTACTATGCCGTGGGCATGGTGGTGAGATATCATAGTAATCCTGGAAAGAACATATTTAGGCACCTGTAAAGGACTAAGATAATATGTTCTAAGTTACAAAACATTCAAGTTGTTTCCTTTGGATTACATAGAATTTGATTTCCAACAAACAGGGATAGTTGAAAGTCGAAGTCAGGCTATGTGTTCTCACTGTGAAATGGAGCAGTCACATGGAAGAATGTAATGCAGCGATGCATTACGGACTCTACCATGGAAGCCGAAAAGGTAACGGTCTCTGAGGCAGTTAAAAGGTCGGTGTGGCTCCAGAACTTCCTGAGGGACTTAGATGTGGTTTCTAGTTTGCCCAAAAGCTATTTTGAATAGCAGTTTATTGGCAATCTTGTAATGTCACGAGTCCACAGTGGGAGATAACACGTAGAGCGCAAGTACCACCTGATTCGAGAGATCGTCTAATAAGACAATGCAGTTGTCACCTAGATAGCATCGAGAGGATTGCCTGGTAAAACCGTTCACAGAGGCTCTTCCAGCGAAAGCGTTGGGTAGGCGTGATGGGGTTATGGGAATCTAATGTTTGGGAGAGGGCAACTAGACTTTTAGTATAAGTGGGAGATTGATGGAGTTGTATTCTAAATGTCTAATTAGTGGAAATACGGAACTCCTTATCTATGCCTTAGTCTATACAAAATTCAAACATGATTGCATTTAATGCAATAGTCCTAGATATATACGTTGTAGACAGTATGGCGTGAGGAGACACGCAGAAGATCATACTGTCGGTTACTCGTATACAATCAAACAGTGGCTCACGACTTAGATGGACAGGGACAATCCATCGGTACATCGTAGTGTAACTGGTAGATAGTCGGTCTTGACTATCATGTCACACTCGTACACTTGGTGTATTGAGCAGGACCACGGGAGGGCGTTCAATTTATACTAATTGCAGTAATCGAACTAGACCTCAGATATTACGGATATACGAATTCCTAATCCCTATATAATTATAGGTGCGTGTGTCCAATTCTCGGTTCTTTAATATGCCAATGAGTGAGACTAATCGATTAGTCGAGATTCTCGGTAAATTGGGAATCGTAATTGTACGCACGACATGCTATAAATTATAGACAGGAAACCGTGTCCCGTTTATCGGGTTGATGATGTCCCCGAGATGAGCTCATAAAGTTTATCATGTAAACCCTGCAGGTGGATTTGTTCCACATGATAATAAGGATGGGTGGTACTAGTCTCGGATAATAAGAAACGAATTAATTTAATTATTAGTAATAAAATTAATTCGTGGACATACGATATCTTAAACACGGGGAAAGTCGTATATGTAATTTCGGCGGAATTATTATTGTTGAAATAATATTAAATTAATTTCGGGAATTCAATTATTATTTTTTAGTGGAGTGAATAATAATTAAAATTGAAATCGATTAATTAAGGAATTGCTTTTAAGTATTCCAAGTTAATTAATATTTCAATTTACCCCTTAATTAATTTACCTTAGGTCCCTAACGTAGCTCTATTTAAACCCCCTCCCTTACCCTCTCTAAACCTATCATTCGCCGCAACATTTATTTTCAGCAGAGAAAATTAATTGCTTAGCGCAATAAAACTTTTCTCTGTGTAAAATAAAAAGTTAACGCAAATAAAATTATTCTCAGAGAATAATTCATACGGTGGTTTGAGACAGAGAGAGTATAGACGGGAGAGCTCCTGCGGATCGTTGCCCACACAACGGTTGGAGACGGGATCAGAGATATACGTTAGAAGCTCTAAGGTCTCAACAATCGACCGAAAATGTATGAGATCGAAACTCAATTCCGCACTCTTCGATCTCTTTATTGCGTTAATTTTACAACGAACCAAAGATTGGTTTACTTGGCTTGGATGTGACGTTCTCGGACTGCTGGGAGGTTTCTGACCTCCGGCGTGGCAGTCGGATCGAGAAAACCTCATCGGAACAGCCAGAACGGGCGAAACCCGCTGCTGGAATCGCGATGATGTCGGCCGACATCGTTTCATGAGCAATTTAATGTCGGCCGACATTTGCCCTGTCGGGCGACAGCCTTTTGGCGTCGGCCGACAGACAGGGCAGAATGCCCCATTTTCGCGCGGTTGCATTTTCGGTGCAATGGCTGGGCGTGTTTCGGGTCTAGGGCTTCGTGTTAAGAACAGTGGGTACGAAGAGGACGAAGAACCGGGGGGGGGGGGGGGGGGGGGGTCGATCATCCCCATGAGGATCGATCGACCCCACCATGGGGCTGCCCGCTAGGGCTTCTGGCCACGCCGGCCACCGGTGGTGGTGGCGCGTGGGCTGGGGGCGTGTTGGAGTTGTGTACTTAATGTCTAGATTTAAGTATCGATAAACTCCCGGTCATAGCATTTAACCTATTTAATTAATAAACAATTATTTGCATTTAATTATTATTAATTAATTATGCAAAATATAGTCCTGGATTTCATACGTTGTAGTTAGTATGGTGTGCATGGGCACACAGAAGATCATACTATCGGTTACTCGTATTTAATCGAACAGATGCTCACGACCTAGATGGACACCGACCAATCCATCGGTATAGTCGTTGTGTGAGAGAGAAAATAATTTATCTTAATTATTTTATCACACTTGTACACTTGGTGTATTGGGCGGATCGCTTGAGATTTATTGATTAGGATTGCCTTGGATAATCAAATTAAATCTCAGAGTATTTTATTCTTAATCCCCGATATTATTGCGGGTGTGTATATTTAATATTAGAGGCTTTGATTTTCCAAAGTAATTAACCGATTTAATTATTGGGTTAATTACCGGTAAAATTGAGTCGCTATATTTTATATATGACATGCCGTGAATACTTGACGGGAAAGTGTATCCCGGAAGGGTTGATAATATCCCCGAGATGAGTTCATAAGGAATTATTGTTGGAGTTGTGTACTTAATGTCTAGATTTAAGTAAAGGAAACTCACGATCCATTGCCACTAATCTATTTAATTAAATAAACAATTATTTGCATTTAATTATTTATAATTAAATATATGCAAATTATAGTCCTGGATTCTATACGTTGTAGTTAGTATGGTGTGTCGGGCCCACACAGAAGATCATACTATCGGTTACTCGTATTTAATCGAACAGTTGCTCACGGCCTAGATGGACACGGACCAATCCATCGGTATAGTCGTTGTGTGAGAGAGAAAATAATCTGTCTTGATTATTTTATCACACTTGTACACTTGGTGTATTGAGCGGATCTGCTTGAGATTTATCGATTAGGATTGCCGGCGATAATCGATTCAAGTCTCAGTGTATTTTATTCTTAATCCCCGATATTATTGCGGGTGTGTATATTTAATATAAGTGACTTTGATTTACCAAAGGAATTAACCGATTTAATTATTGGGTTAATTACCGGTTAAGTTGGGTCACTATATTTTATATATGACATGCCGTGAATACTTGACGGGAAAGTGTATCCCGGAAGGGTTGATAATATCCCCGAGATGAGTTCATAAGGAATTATTATGTTAACCCTGCAGGTGGATTCGTTCCGCATAATAATTAAGGTTGAATGGTACTAGTCTCGGAAATAAGAGATGAATAAATTAATTAGCAATAAATTAATTTTATTCATGGATATTTATATCTTAAATACACGGAATAAATAATACTACCGGAGAAATATTATTTGATATAATATGGTTTAATATTGGGAGTGCAATTAATTTATATAGTGGAAAATAAATTAATTAATAATAGTAAGGATTAATAGATTTGGGCTTGGGCTCAATTTAATCACTATTATTGGAAGCCCAATATTCCACCTCCTTAAGATCCCCTACGTAGCCTATAAAAGCACTACATGGTCTTCTCTATTCTCATAAGTTCATAACTTGAAGATCACAATTCTAGAGAGAGAAAGTAGAGAGGAGGATCCATGGAGTTCGGTAGATCGTCGCCCACACGACGTCCGGGCTAGTGCAAGGAATACGCGGGAAGATCTCAAGGTCGTCAAATTGAGTACTTCGTTTTTCCGAACAACGAGAACGAGGTAAATCGTAAAACCCTCTTTATGATTTTATCGTTTAATTATCGTGAAAATATCATGAACTAAGATCCGAGGGACGAACCCCATAAGTGAGATTGAACCGGGCGGTGGTGGTCGAACCACCGGACCGCCGGCGGCTCATGGTTTCTCGCCTAAGGGGGCTGCCGGGCGTGAGCCTCGGCTGGAGCCGAGGGCTCGATCGAGCTGGGCTCGATCTCCCCGGACGGCATCGCCGCGAGCTGCGGGAGTTCCCGCAGCGGGCACGCGGGCGATGCGGATCGCATCCGGGGCGTGCCTAGCGGGCTGCTGGGAGCAGCCCGTGCGTTCGTACGGGGACCCCATCCCCGTGAGCAGCGAGTCGAGGACTCGCTGCGGGGCTGCTACGAGCAGCCCCAGCGGTTGCTACGAGAAACCGCGAGCCCCACGCGGGGGCTCGGCTGGACGCACGCGGGGTTTCCCGCGTGTGGTGTTCGGTCGTGCCCCGGGTCACGTGATGTGTTCGTGTTTTCTCCGGCGATCGGGATTTCGATTGGGTTGTCGGTTCCGCAATTTTGACAATCCGGATATTCGATCTCCTAGGGATTTCGGTCGGAATTAATTAGATAATTTATTTATTTAAATTTATTAATTCCGGGATATCGATTTCCAACAATTGGTATCAGAGAGTTGGTTTTAGTTCATGGTATTTTTCGATAAATTGTTCTACCTTGCAGGGTTTCCGATTATTATGGCTAGATTTAATTATTGTTAATTAATGTCATAATAATGTTCTTGATTATTAAACTCTCGGTGATGTCAATATTTGTTCTTGTGTGGTGAATGCTTGTTCTTAATTTTTCCGGAAATTGTTTGAGGTCGTTTTCATGTAGAGAATCGATACCGGATAGCGTAGTAATAAATTTGTAATTTATTTTACGTTGGATCGAGGACGAAACGACGACCGGAAAAGTGTGACGGAGGAGACGAAGAGAGGGAGGATTCCGGGGATCGATCAACCCCATGATCGACCCCAAAGGAAGGATCGATCGAAGGGGGAGGGGCTGCCCGCGGCCTTCTCGGCCGTGATGCCGCCGGCGACGGTGGCTGGCCGGCCGGGCTGATGGTGGAGGCTCCCCTCTCGGCCGACGATGGTGGTGGTGGGGCGCGAGGATCCCCAACTCGTGCTCTCCCGCCAAGATCCAACTTTCCTAAATTATTCGGTTTTCCTATTTTGAATATTCCTATTTTTGGGAATTCTCATGGAATAGGAAAAGAATAAATTTAGAATAAATTTATTTTTCCTTATTGATTATTCCTATTCTTGGGAATATTCATGGATTAAGGAAAGGAATAAATTTGGAATTAATTTGGTCTTCCTAATTGATTATTCCTTTTGGAATATTCATGGATTAGGAAAAAGAATTAATTTGGAATTAATTTATTTTTCTTATTTAATTATTCCTTTATGGAATTTTTAATAGATTAAGAAAATAATTAATTTGGAAAGTTTAGGAGTCCTAAATTAATCTTTCCTCATTTAATTATTCCTTTATGGAATTTTAATGGATTAGGAAAGGAATTAATTTGGAAGGACTAGGAGTCCTAAATTATTTTATTTCCTTATTTCATTATGGATATCTTCTAGAATATTCCAAGTGGGTCTTGGATAGGATTCTAGAGATTTAATGAAATTAGAAGAGGAAAATAAAAATAATAAAAATATTAATAATATTTAATTTTATTTTTGATTTATTCGATTGACTTAATTTTCGAATTAAGTAACTTTTGGATTTATTAAAAATAAATAGATTTAAATATTGGAATTAATATTCCCGTCACATGGAGCATTCAAGAACGAAGACTGAAGACTAGAAGATGCGTACGGGGATGCGATAAAGCCATAATAGTCGGAAAATAATATTCTAGTATTATTTTGATTATGTGATAATATTCTATGTGCTTTATTTCATGTATGCATGCTTATGTGTATTTAATTATGCATTAGATAGCGTATCCCTTTATTGTAAAAAGCTAAGTGGGAGAGGGTATGGAAACATATCCATGGTCTCCATTGCTGTTCTCTTGGTGACTTTTATGAACTTTCGAAGTTCGTATAGATAAGCCATTGGAGGAGAATTCTTGTAATTCCTTTTACGAGAAACATTGATTAAGTTTATCAAACAATGCCTAATTTGTCTTTCTGAAACTGATTTCAAGTCGACTCATTCTCACCCCGGGGAGTGGAATGGAGCCAAAGCCACTTGGTCACGTGGATGACACAAATTAGAGACCTACGTACCATCCTTTTGAAGGTGGATCGATTGTCTGCTCGGCTCCCTCATTTATGAGAGATAGGGTCGTTCGCATGGTGAATCACTGGTTAGAAACTTCGAGTTTCACTTATGATTCTCCGCGTCCTGATTTACAAGATTAAATGATTCAAGTAGTTGGATGTCAATTGTAAAAGTCTTTTGATGTAGTAAACGTCCACACTATCGTGGCTTGCTACATTGAATGGGATTTTGGAACGATTGATGTAGACAGTTATAGAAGGGAGTAAAGGAGCGTATGTTAACGTAAACGTCCACACTATCGTGGCTTGCGGTGAATATGCGTGTCCCAAACAATCTTCTTAGATACTGAGTAATGGTTTACACTTAGGTACGCTTCTTAGTATTCTTCCCATCGAAGTAACGCTAATGATGATGTACGACCGAAGCAAATCTAATTGTTAAATCATTTGGATAGGTAAACGTCCACACTATCGTGGCTTGCCATATCTGATGGGATTTTAGATGCGATTAGTGGTTTAATGATATTGTTTGAGGTAGATAATATCGGAGATTAAATCGATTGTTTGTTGTTATATGTGCTCATAGATTAGGAAATGGCTTTGAACCCACTTTCTGTGATACGTAAGGATTTTAAACTCATTGGTCCCTAAATGTAATGATTGGAATAGAGATCTAGACATTGTCCAGACTGTTGAAGAGTACAAGTTTGTACTCAGTGAGCTTTGTCCTCCCGAGCCTACAAATGTCTTAACTGATGAGGAAAGGACTGATTTTGATATCATGTTCAAACTCAAGGAGATGTTTAGACATGACATAGGCGGCTAGACAAGAAGCGATGAGGATACTCATAAAGGCCAGTCGCTTCGAGGAAACGCTTAAACACGTTTTTGAGATGATTGACCTTTTAGACGAGTTGAGACAGAAATCGCAAGCTCTTGTAGCTAATGCCAAAGGTTTCGAACCTAAGGGCAAAATCGGGGGAAAGGAAAAGCAAGCAAAGAAACCCAGTGGTCCTAGGTTTCTTGGACCACGAGATGGGACGAGAAAGCCAAGAGGCAAGTGTTCTCAATGCAAACAGTCTGGGTACTGGAAGTCTGATTATCATCTCAAAGAAAATACGAAATTTTCTTTAGTCGTAAAACATAGTCAGTAGTATTATCTACCGGAACCTGGTGTGTAGATATGGAACCACTGACGGTATGTGCATTTTAAATGCAAGGGTTCCAGGAAACCCGACGACTTAGAAAAGAAGAAATCGTAGTCTACATGGGCAATGCTGTAGAGGAGGCAGCAGTTGCAGTGGAGGACATTTTTATAGGATTTCATTTTGGGTTATTGCTTTTATGTACCTTTCAAATTAGAAAGAACTTTGTTCTGGATTTCTAATAAATGGATATTTTATTTCTTTTAATCATTTGATGGTTATAAGAAGAAATATTGATATTATCTATTTTGGTACATTAGCTAGCAATATATAAATGATGAATCCTAAGTCCACCACAATGCAACGAACCGTAGTATGAAACTCGTTTAACTAATAAGAGATTTCTTTATCAATTATACTTGTGGATTCTTATGCTGAGTCATGTTTATTCAAATAAGAAGTTCAAAGGTCGAAAATTGATATTTGATCAATTAAGTTGAAGGAGTGGACCTTCCGACCTAAGAATCTAATTTGGAAGATAATATGACTAAGCAATCCTTTATGGATATAAGATGTAAGATCCGGACAAGTATAAGAATTGATTAACTCTGATGTATGCAGACCTTTGTCTACTCAGACAATAAGGTACGAGTACTTCATTTGATGATTACTCGAGAAATGAATTAGAGTACCTGATGTGCCACAAAAGAAAGTGTTTTGACAAGTCAATGGACACTAAGCAATTGTGGAGAACCATCAAGGTATATCCATTTGTAGCCTGCGATTTGATCGCGGAGGCAAGTACCTGTCTGAGGAATGCATGGCATACTGATCAGAGATTGGGATTTGATCCCAAATGACTACACCATACACTTTTGTGTAAGAAATGGTGTGTCGTAAATAAGAAATGGAACTCTTATAGAGATAGTAAAAGATGAGTTATACGGAACTACCTGTGTTCTATGGATATGTCTGGAAACAACGGCGCATTCAAATGCGGTTGTAGAATATCCTAGAAGAACAAAAGATGTGTGTTCAATAGTACTATGAACCAGAAGGACGTTATAAGTTCTAACGCCCGGTTCTTAGAGAAAGACTATATAATGAACCACAAGCCCAAGGTGACGTAATACTTTGAAATGAGAGAGAAAGATTAAGACTTAGAACCAGCCGAACCGAGTAGCAGTACACCACTAACTGCACCTAATGTTATCACTGTTTATACACCGGAATGCCATTGTAGTGGGAGGTTGTGGGACAACCGGAGATATTCATAAGACTAGGAGAGTCTTCGAACTCTGGACCTAGTATACATGAAATCGATCCCTAGATCTACATGAAGGCCGTACTAGATCTAAATGTGCCTTCTTGGAGAGCAATAAGGATTATTGCTAAGAGGCGAGATCATTTAGAGTACAAGCTTAGTTGATCCATTTATGGATTGAAACAAAGCATTGAGTTCGTGGTACTTGCAAATTGATGAGATAGTCCATTTTATGGATTCATCAAAAGCATAGACGAATTGTGTGTATTGGAAACGTGATGGAAAACAAGGTGGTGTTTCTCGGAGGTTTTATGTAGATGACACTCTTATCATTGGCAACAATGTAAAGATGTTATCAGACATAAAATGATGGTTGTCTAGATGAATCATTATGAAAGATAAAGGAAGAAGTTGGACATGTTCTTGAGATCTTGGATCTCTAGAAAGAACATTGTACTTCTCCTGGACATCTTAAATAAATGATTATGGTTCGTTTTAAACATGCAAGATTCCGAGAAAGGTTCGTTACCTTTCAGAGACGGAATGCATCTATCTAAGGATATGTGTTTTGGAACACAAAAGGAGATAGAAGCAATGAAAGCAGTTTCCTACACTTTGAGTGTGGAAAGCTTAATAAATGCAATGTTGAAAATGAGAACCTGATATCGGCTATGCGGTTAGCATAGTGGGAGGATATCAAGGTAATCCTGGAAAGGAATATTCAACTGCCGTAAAAGTACTTTCGAAGTACTGTTCTAGACTACGAAGCAGACGATTTTTTCCTTTGGATTACATTCTCTTAGATTTCTAATCGAATGAGGACCGGTGTAAGTCGATATCAGGCTATGTGTTTCACTATTAAAGGAGAAGGAGTTTTAACATGGAAGAGTGATAAGCACGATGCTTTTCGGACTCTGCCATGGGTAACCAAATAGCGGCCTCAGAGGCAGCGGAAGTTTTGGTATAACTCCGGGATAATCTCTGGGACTTAGATGTGATTCTTAATTTGCCAAAGGCTATGTAAATAGCGGTGCAATAGCAAATGGTAAGAAATCACGAGTCCATAAGTGTAAGATAACACATAGTGCAAGTTGTTGGAGTTGTGTACTTAATGTCTAGATTTAAGTAACGGAAACTCACGATCCATTGCCACTAATCTATTTAATTAAATAAACAATTATTTGCGTTTAAATTATTTATAATTAAATATATGCAAATCATAGTCCTGGATTTTATACGTTGTAGTTAGTATGGTGTTGCATGGGCGCACAGAAGATCATACTATCGGTTACTCGTATTTAATCAAACAGTTGCTCACGACCTAGATGGACACGGACCAATCCATCGGTATAGTCGTTGTGTGAGAGAGAAAATAATTTATCTTGATTATTTTATCACACTTGTACACTTGGTGTATTGAGCGGATCGTTTGAGATTTATCGATTAGGATTGCCGGCGATAATCGATTTAAGTCTCAGTGTATTTTATTCTTAATCCCCGATACTATTGCGGGTGTGTATATTTAATATAAGTGACTTTGATTTTCCAAAGGAATTAACCGATTTAATTATTGGGTTAATTACCGGTTAAGTTGGGTCGCTATATTTTATATATGACATGCCGTGAATACTTGACGGGAAAGTGTATCCCGTAAGGGTTGATAATATCCCCGAGATGAGTTCATAAGGAATTATTATGTAAACCCTGCAGGTGGATTTGTTCCGCATAATAATTAAGGTTGAACGGTACTAGTCTCGGATATAAGAGATGAATAAATTAATTAGCAATAAATTAATTTTATTCATGGATATTTATATCTTAAATACACGGAATAAATAATACTACCGGAGAAATATTATTTGATATAATATGGTTTAATATTGGGAGTGCAATTAATTTATATAGTGGAAAATAAATTAATTAATATTGATAAGGATTAATGGACTTGAGCATTGGGCTCAATTTAATCTTCAATATTGGAAGCCCAATATTCCACCTCCTTAAGATCCCCTACGTAGCCTATAAAAGCACTACATGGTCTTCTCTATTCTCATAAGTTCATAACTTGAAGATCACAATTCTAGAGAGAGAAAGTAGAGAGGAGGATCCATGGAGTTCGGTAGATCGTCGCCCACACGACGTCCGGGCTAGTGCAAGGAATACGTGGGAAGATCTCAAGGTCATCATAAGATCTCGTTTCTCCGCACAACGAATCGAAAGGTGAATTAAATATTTCCGCTATTTAATTCTTATTGAAATCAATTATCGAAAAACAAGATCCAAGGGTCGAACCCGGAGTAGACGGACGATCGCGTGGTGGTGGCGAAGCCACCGGACCACGCCAATCGCCCGCTAGGGTTTCGGCGGGGGCGAGAGGATCGAACCCTCGGCTGGGCCGAGGGCTTGCGATCGATCCAAGGATCGATCGCCAGGGGCACGGGATGGTGCCGTCCCCCTCCCCACCTCGACGGTGGGGATCCTCCAAGAGGCGGCGAGTCGCCGGACTCGCCGCGGGGGCTGCTGGGAGCAGCCCCACCCATCGATCGCCAAGGCGCGATCGGGATCGCGTGAACCCCGTCTCGCGGGGGTTCGGCTGGGGGCGGGCTGCGTGCCTTCGGGTGCGTGGTCTCCAAAGGCTGAATTCCGGCGGATGAGTCGGCGTTCATGTGATCTCCGGCGAAGGGTTTGATCGGGTTATTGGTTTCCGCAAATTTTAATAACCTGGGATATCGAATTCCAACAATTGGTATCAGAGCGTACGGTTACGTTTTTTCGTTAATTGTTTCGATAATCGATTATCGTTGTTTATAGCCATAGATTAATTTATTTAATTAAATTATTGTGCTATATAAATTGTTCTACGTCTATGTTTTTCTCTCTTGTATGAATCGTGTTGGTCGGAAAAATAAATTATTAAAAACGAGGGTTTTCGGAATAATCGAACCGGGGGAGATCGAACGTGAGCTCGGAGCGGGCTGCCGGGAAGGCAGCTGGAGGCACGGGCTGTACGGGCTGCTGGACGTGGGCTGAACACGGCTGGGCGTGTCGGCGTGTGCCACCAATGGCGGTGGTTCGCCGGCAGCCGGCGGGTGTGCTCGATGCTCGCGGACAGCTTGATGCTCGGACATCGATGGTTGCGGCTGGACGGACGGGCTGCTGGTGCTCCAAGGCTCAGCGGTCTCGATGGCTGCAGCTGGATCATGTCGATGGCATGGGTCGTCTGTGAGACGTCGTGCCGGAAATCGACGGGCTGCACAAGAATCTCGCTTGTGCTGGGTATTTTTTCTTTCTCCCGCTGAATGAATAAATCTGTAAAGCATGGCTTGGTATTCCACTTGCGTGAATTGCATGTGTGCATGTATATGAATCTTTTGATTGCTGTACATGTCTCGATTGATTGCATGTGTGCATATATTCATGCATGGCTAGCCCCACTTACGTTTTACCCAAGTGATGTTCATGGTTCAATTAGGGGATGGACCTCTTTCGAGCGGGTCTCGTTTTTGGTTCGTCCCGGTAAATCCGATTTTTCCGGAAATAATTTAATCTTTATAATTTTATTTAATTTAATTTTGGAATTAATTCAAATTCTATTTGGATTAGATTTCTTAATTATGGAATTAAATAATGGAATTAGATGGAGAGTTAAATTAGGAAAGAAAGTCCTAGTTTCTCTAGATATCCTATACCTACTTGGATTAGAAGTCTTAAGAAGAATCAAAATTCGATTTTGATTAGGATTCTTGAGATCTAATCTAAATAGGATTGAGAAATTATTAAAATATTGATTTTATTTAATTTAAGTATTTTATTTAAAATCATTAGATTAATTCAAAATTTATTTTGGATTGGAAAATCTTGGATTTTATTTAGAATAGAATTAAATATGGAGATCAATGGATTTTAATAATATTGATTTTATTTAATTTAAGTATTTTATTTAAAATCATTAGATTAATTCAAAATTTATTTTGGATTGGAAAATCTTGGATTTTATTTAAAATAGAATTAAATATGGAAATCAATGGAATTGATTTTATTTAATTGGAGTATTTTATTTAAAATCATTAGATTGATTCAAATTTTTTTTTGAATTGGAATCTTGGATTTTATTTAAAATAAATTAAATATGAGAATCAAAGAATTTTTCCGTCGCTCGGCAAAGTATTCAAGACGTAGAATGAAGACTCAAGGCAAGCATGCTAGAATTCATCAAGGTACGAATAGTCGAGAAATAATTTTGCTTGAGTAATTATTTGATTATTTGTGAACGTACTTGCATGAAATGTATGTTTGTTATCATGCTTATGTGTATTTAATTATGCATTAGATAGCGTATCCCTTTGTTATAAAAAGCTAAGTGGGAGAGGGTATGGAAACATACCCATGGTCTCCATTGCTGCTCTCTTGGTGACTTTTATAAACATTTAAAGTTTATATAGATAAGTCATTGGAGGAGAGTTCTTGTAATTCCTCTTACGAGAAACATTGATTAAGTTTATCAAACAATGCCTAATTTGTCTTTCCAAAGCTGATTTCAAGTCGACTCATTCTCACCCCGGGGAGTGGAATGGAGCCAAAGCCACTTGGTCATGTAGAGGACACAAATTAGAGACCTTCGTACCATTCTTTTATAGATGGATCGATTGTCTGCTCGGCTCCCTCATCTAATGAGAGATAGGGTTGTTCGCATGGTGAATCACTGGTTAGAAACTTCGAGTTTCACTTATGATTCTCCGCGTCCTGATTTACGAAAATCGAATGGATCTTGTAATTGGAAGTCAATTATAAAAGTCTCTTGGTGTAGTAAACGTCCACACCACGTGGCTTGCTATGCTGACGGATTTTGGATTAATTGATGTAGACAGTTGTAAGAAATTGTGAAGAGTTGTGAAGTTGTCGTAAACGTCCACACCACGTGGCTTGCGGTGATGTAGCAATTCCAAACGATTTACTTTGGTACTGAGTAATGGTTTACACTTAGATACGCATTATAGTATTCCTCCCCACGAGGTTCCGCTATAAGTGATGTATGACCGAAACAAATCTAATTGCTAAATCATTTGGATTGGTAAACGTCCACACCACGTGGCTTGCCATATCTGATGGGATTTTAGAGGCGATTAGTGATTTAATGATATTATTTAAGGGAGATAATATCGGAGATTAAATCAATTGTTTGTTGTTATATGTGCTCATAGATTAGGAAATGGCTTTGAACCCACTTTCTGTGATACGTAAGGATTTTAAACTCATTGGTCCCTAAATGTAATGATTGGAATAGAGATCTAGACATTGCCTAGACTGTTAAAGAGTACGAGTTTGTACTCAGTGAGCTTTGTCCTCCCGAGCCTATTGACATAGGCGGCTAGACAAGAAGCGATGAGGATACTCATAAAGGCCAGTCCTTCGAGGAAACGCTTAAACACGTTTTTGAGATGATTGACCTTTTAGGCGAGTTGAGACAGAAATCGCAAGCTCTTGTAAGCCAATGCCAAAGGTTTCGAACCTAAGGGCAAAATCGGGGGAAAGGAAAAGCAAGCAAAGAAACCCAGTGATCCTAAGTTTCTTGGACCACGAGATGGGACGAGAAAGCCATGAGGCAAGAGTTCTCGATGCAAACAGTCTGGGTACTGGAAGTCTGACTATCCTCTCAAAGAAGGTACGAAATCTTCTTTAGTCGTAAAAACATAGTCAGTGGTATTATCTGCCGGAACCTGGTGTGTAGATATGGAACCACTGACGGTATGTGCATTTTAAATGCAAGGGTTCCAGGAAACCCAACGACTTAGAAAAGAAGAAATCGTAGTCTACATGGGCAATGCTGTAGAGGAGGCAGCAGTTGCAGTGGAGGACATTTTATAGGATTTCATTTTGGGTTATTGCTTTTATGTACCTTTCAAATTAGAAAGAACTTTGTTCTGGATTTCTAATAAATGGATATTTTATTTCTTTTAATCATTTGATGGTTATAAGAAGAAATAATGATATTATCTATTTTGGTACATTAGCTAGCAATATATAAATGATGAATCCTGAGTCCACCACGATGCAACGAACCGTTTTATATATAACTCGTTTTACTAATAAGAGATTTCTTTATTTAATCATTTATACTTGTGGATTCTTATGCTAAGTCATATTTATTCAAATGAGAAGTTCAAAGGTCGAAAATTGATTGTAAGATCAATTAAGTTGAAGGAGTGGACCTTCCGACCTAAGAATCTAATTTGGAAGATAATACGACTAAGCAATCCTTTATGGATATAAGATATAAGATCCGGACAAGTATAAGAATTGATTGACTCTGATGTATGCAGACCTATGTCTACTCAGACAATAAGGTACGAGTACTTCATTTGATGATTACTCGAGAAAAATGGATTAGAATACCTGATGTGCCACAAAAGCAAGTGTTTTGACAAGTCAATGGACACTAAGCAATTGTGGAGAACCATCAAGTTATATCCATTTGTAGCCTGCGATTTGATCGCGGAGGCAAGTGCCTATCTGAGGAATGCATGGCATACTGATCAGAAATTGGGATTTGATCCCAAAATGACTACACCACACACTGTTGTGTAGAAATGGTGTGTCGTAAATAAGAAATGGAACTCTTATAGAAATAGTAAAATTATGAGTTATACGGAACTACCTATGTTCTATGGATATGTCTGGAAACAACGGCGCATTCAAATGCGGCTGTAGAATATCCTAGAAGAACAAAAGATGTGTGTTCAATAGTACTATGAACCAGAAGGACGTTATAAGTTCTAACGCCCGGTTCTTAGAGGAAGACTATTAGATGAACCACAAGCCCAAAATGACATGATACTTTTGTAAAGAGAGAAAACGATTAAGACTTAGAACCAGCCGAACCGAGTAGCGGTACACCACTAACTGCACCTACTGTTATCACTGTTTATACACCGGAATGCCATTGTAGTGGGAGGTTGTGGGACAACCGGAGATATTCATATGACTAGGAGAGTCTTCGAACTCTGGACCTAGTGTACATGAAATCGATCCCTAGATCTACATGAAGGCCGTACTAGATCTAAATGTGCCTTCTTGGAGAGCAATAAGGATTATTGCTAAGAGGCAAGATCATTTAGAGTACAAGCTTAGTTGATCCATTTATGGATTGAAACAAAGCATTGAATTCGTGGTACTTGCAAATTGATGAGATAGTCCATTTTATGGATTCATCAAAAGCATAGACGAATCGTGTGTATGGGAAACGTGATGGAAAAAAGGTGGTGTTTCTCGGAGGTTTTATGTAGATGACATTTTATCATTGGTAACAATGTAAAGATGTTGTCAGACATAAAATGATGGTTGTCTAGAAAAATCGATATATGAGATGAAGAAGAAGTTAGAACATGTTCTTAAGATCTAGGATCTCAAGAAAAGAACGTTGTACTTCTCCTGGACATCTTACATATATATGATTATGGTTCGTTTTAACATGCAAGATTCCGAGAAAGGTTCGTTACCTTTCAGAGACGGAATGCATCTATCTAAGGATATGTGTCTTGGAACACAAAAGGAGATAGAAGCAATGAAAGCAGTTTCCTACACTGAGTGTGGAAAGCTTAATAAATGCATTGTTGAAAACAAGAACCTGATATCGGCTATGCGGTTAGCATAGTGGGAGGATATCAAGGTAATCCTGGAAAGGAATATTCGACTGCTGTAAAAGTACTTTCGAAGTACTGTTCTAGACTACGAAGCAGACGAACATTTCCTTTGGATTACATTCTCTTAGATTTCTAATCGAATGAGGACCGGTGTAAGTCGATATCAGGCTTTGTGTTTCACTATTGAAGGAGAAGGAGTTTTAACATGGAAGAGTGATAAGCACGATGCTTTTCGGACTCTGCCATGGGTAACCAAATAGCAGCCTCAGAGGCAGCGGAAGTTTTGGTATAACTCCGGGATAATCTCTGGGGCTTAGATGTGATTCTTAATTTGCCAAAGGCTATGTAAATAGCGGTGCAATGGCAAATGGTAAGAAATCACAAGTCCATAAGTGTAAGATAACACATAGTGCAAGTACCACCTGATACGAGTCATCGTCAAGGGAGACGACGCTGTAGTCACCAAGATAACTTCAGAGCGGCAACCTAGAGTGCTCATTCACAAAGTTCTTCTTGGAAGTACAACTTAAGCACGTGATGAGTATGGGAGTCGGGAGTTTGGAGGAAATGACTAGACCTTAGTACAAGTGGGAGATTGTTGGAGTTGTGTACTTAATGTCTAGATTTAAGTAACGGAAACTCACGATCCATTGCCACTAATCTATTTAATTAAATAAACAATTATTTGCGTTTAAATTATTTATAATTAAATATATGCAAATCATAGTCCTGGATTTTATACGTTGTAGTTAGTATGGTGTTGCATGGGCGCACAGAAGATCATACTATCGGTTACTCGTATTTAATCAAACAGTTGCTCACGACCTAGATGGACACGGACCAATCCATCGGTATAGTCGTTGTGTGAGAGAGAAAATAATTTATCTTGATTATTTTATCACACTTGTACACTTGGTGTATTGAGCGGATCGTTTGAGATTTATCGATTAGGATTGCCGGCGATAATCGATTTAAGTCTCAGTGTATTTTATTCTTAATCCCCGATACTATTGCGGGTGTGTATATTTAATATAAGTGACTTTGATTTTCCAAAGGAATTAACCGATTTAATTATTGGGTTAATTACCGGTTAAGTTGGGTCGCTATATTTTATATATGACATGCCGTGAATACTTGACGGGAAAGTGTATCCCGTAAGGGTTGATAATATCCCCGAGATGAGTTCATAAGGAATTATTATGTAAACCCTGCAGGTGGATTTGTTCCGCATAATAATTAAGGTTGAACGGTACTAGTCTCGGATATAAGAGATGAATAAATTAATTAGCAATAAATTAATTTTATTCATGGATATTTATATCTTAAATACACGGAATAAATAATACTACCGGAGAAATATTATTTGATATAATATGGTTTAATATTGGGAGTGCAATTAATTTATATAGTGGAAAATAAATTAATTAATATTGATAAGGATTAATGGACTTGAGCATTGGGCTCAATTTAATCTTCAATATTGGAAGCCCAATATTCCACCTCCTTAAGATCCCCTACGTAGCCTATAAAAGCACTACATGGTCTTCTCTATTCTCATAAGTTCATAACTTGAAGATCACAATTCTAGAGAGAGAAAGTAGAGAGGAGGATCCATGGAGTTCGGTAGATCGTCGCCCACACGACGTCCGGGCTAGTGCAAGGAATACGTGGGAAGATCTCAAGGTCATCATAAGATCTCGTTTCTCCGCACAACGAATCGAAAGGTGAATTAAATATTTCCGCTATTTAATTCTTATTGAAATCAATTATCGAAAAACAAGATCCAAGGGTCGAACCCGGAGTAGACGGACGATCGCGTGGTGGTGGCGAAGCCACCGGACCACGCCAATCGCCCGCTAGGGTTTCGGCGGGGGCGAGAGGATCGAACCCTCGGCTGGGCCGAGGGCTTGCGATCGATCCAAGGATCGATCGCCGGGGGCACGGGCTGGTGTCGTCCCCCTCCCCACCTCGACGGTGGGGATCCTCCAAGAGGCGGCGAGTCGCCGGACTCGCCGCGGGGGATGCTGGGAGCAGCCCCACCCATCGATCGCCAAGGCGCGATCGGGATCGCGTGAACCCCGTCTCGCGGGGGTTCGGCTGGGGGCGGGCTGCGTGCCTTCGGGTGCGTGGTCTCCAAAGGCTGAACTCCGGCGGATGAGTCGGCGTTCATGTGATCTCCGGCGAAGGGTTTGATCGGGTTATTGGTTTCCGCAAATTTTAATAACCTGGGATATCGAATTCCAACACAAGTACCACCTGATACGAGTCATCGTCGAGGGAGACGACGCTGTAGTCACCAAGATAACTTCAGAGCGGCAACCTAGAGTGCTCATTCACATAGTACTTCTTGGAAGTACAACTTAAGCACGTGATGAGTATGGGAGTCGGGAGTTTGGAGGAAATGACTAGACCTTAGTACAAGTGGGAGATTGTTGGAGTTGTGTACTTAATGTCTAGATTTAAGTAAAGGAAACTCACGATCCATTGCCACTAATCTATTTAATTAAATAAACAATTATTTGCATTTAATTATTTATAATTAAATATATGCAAATTATAGTCCTGGATTCTATATGTTGTAGTTAGTATGGTGTGTCGGGCTCACACAGAAGATCATACTATCGGTTACTCGTATTTAATCGAACAGTTGCTCACGACCTAGATGGACACGGACCAATCCATCGGTATAGTCGTTGTGTGAGAGAGAAAATAATCTGTCTTGATTATTTTATCACACTTGTACACTTGGTGTATTGAGCGGATCTGCTTGAGATTTATCGATTAGGATTGCCGGCGATAATCGATTCAAGTCTCAGTGTATTTTATTCTTAATCCCCGATATTATTGCGGGTGTGTATATTTAATATAAGTGACTTTGATTTACCAAAGGAATTAACCGATTTAATTATTGGGTTAATTACCGGTTAAGTTGGGTCACTATATTTTATATATGACATGCCGTGAATACTTGACGGGAAAGTGTATCCCGGAAGGGTTGATAAAATCCCCGAGATGAGTTCATAAGGAATTATTATGTAAACCCTGCAGGTGGATTCGTTCCGCATAATAATTAAGGTTGAATGGTACTAGTCTCGGAAATAAGAGATGAATAAATTAATTAGCAATAAATTAATTTTATTCATGGATATTTATATCTTAAATACACGGAATAAATAATACTACCGGAGAAATATTATTTGATATAATATGGTTTAATATTGGGAGTGCAATTAATTTATATAGTGGAAAATAAATTAATTAATAATAGTAAGGATTAATAGATTTGGGCTTGGGCTCAATTTAATCACTATTATTGGAAGCCCAATATTCCACCTCCTTAAGATCCCCTAAGTAGCCTATAAAAGCACTACATGGTCTTCTCTATTCTCATAAGTTCATAACTTGAAGATCACAATTCTAGAGAGAGAAAGTAGAGAGGAGGATCCATGGAGTTCGGTAGATCGTCGCCCACACGACGTCCGGGCTAGTGCAAGGAATACGCGGGAAGATCTCAAGGTCGTCAAATTGAGTTCTTCGTTTTTCCGAACAACGAGAACGAGGTAAATCAAAAAACCCTCTTTATGATTTATTCGTTTAATTATCGTGAAAATATCATGAACCAAGATCCGAGGGACGAACCCCATAAGTGAGATTGAACCGGGCGGTGGTGGTCGAACCACCGGACCGCCCGCGGCTCATGGTTTCTCGCCTAAGGGGGCTGCCGGGCGTGAGCCTCGGCTGGAGCCGAGGGCTCGATCGAGCTGGGCTCGATCTCCCCGGACGGCATCGCCGCGAGCTGCGGGAGTTCCCGCAGCGGGCACGCGGGCGATGCGGATCGCATCCGGGGCATGCCTAGCGGGCTGCTGGGAGCAGCCCGTGCGTTCGTACGGGGACCCCATCCCCGTGAGCAGCGAGTGGAGGACTCGCTGCGGGGCTGCTACGAGCAGCCCCAGCGGTTGCTACGAGAAACCGCGAGCCCCACGCGGGGGCTCGGCTGGACGCACGCGGGGTTTCCCGCGTGTGGTGTTCGGTCGTGCCCCGGGTCACGTGATGTGTTCGTGTTTTCTCCGGCGATCGGGATTTCGATTGGGTTGTCGGTTCCGCAATTTTGACAATCCGGATATTCGATCTCCGAGGGATTTCGGTCGAAATTAATTAGATAATTTATTTATTTAAATTTATTAATTCCGGGATATCGATTTCCAACAATTATTGTGTAAACCTCATGAGTGGATTTGTTCCGCACAATAATAAGGTTGAATGGTACTAGTCTCGGATATAAGAGATAAATATAATTTATTGAGCAATAAATAAATTTATTCATGGATATTTAAATCTTAAATACACGGAATAAATAATACTACCGGAGAAATATTATTTGATATAATATGGTTTAATATTGGGAGTGCAATTAATTTATATAGTGGAAAATAAATTAATTAATATTGATAAGGATTAATGAACTTGAGCATTGGGCTCAATTTAATCTTCAATATTGGAAGCCCAATATTCCACCTCCTTATGATCCCCTACGTAGCCTATAAAAGCACTACATGGCCTTCATAAATAATAAGACAAGATTATCATACTTGATATTCTAGAGAGTTGAAGGAGATCCATAGGAGTTCGATAGATCGTCGCCCACACGACGTTCGAACGAGGTGCAAGGAATACGTAGGAAGATCGCAAGGTCATCAACGTTTGATTTCGTTTCTCCGTACAACGAATCGAGGTAATATAATCGTAAACCCCCTCTATGATTATATGTTCGTTAATTGTGATATATACATGAACAAGACGATCCGGGAAAACATCGAGACCTAGATACGGGGATCGTTGGATCCCCGTGGGGATCGAACGAGGGGCGGTCGAACCCTAGGGTTTCGACCGCCGGTACCGCGGCAAGGGGAAGCCCCGTCTGGACGCCGGGGCACGCGATCGACCGAAGTCGATCGCTGGGGAAGTCGCCGTGGGCTGGTGCCACGGCGGATGACCTCCCCATCCTCCCTGCCGACGGCGTGCGCACGGGAAAGCTCCGGCCGAAGCCGGAGCGGGCGATCGACCGAAGTCGATCGCGTAGGGCAGTCGCGGGCTGGTGCCGCGACTGGAGGCCCTCCACCCCGTAGGGTGGTGGCGGTGAGTCGCCGGACTCACCGCTGCTGGAATTCGATGTCCCGGGTTATCAAAAATTGCGGAAACCGACAACCCGACCGAAATCCCGTCGCCGGAGATGAAACCGCGAACCACCGTACGAGCCGGAGCTCGACCGAGCACCGCACGGGACGAACCCGCGCGCCCAGCCGAGCCCCCGCACGGGGCTCGCGATCGCTAACCCTAGCGATCGCCGGGGATGCATGCGCATCCCCGTGGGGCTGTTCCGAACAGCCCCCGGCGGTGAGTCCGGCGACTCACCGCCACCGCCGAGGAGGGCGGTGCGCCCAGCGCACCCGCCGCGGCTCGCCCGGCGATCGACCCCACGGTCGATCGCGTGCCCCGGCGTCCAGCCGGGGCGTCCTCGTGTGGGCCCCGTGATCGACGCCCCTAGGGCTCGATCGCACCCCTCGGCTCCCAGCCGAGGGTCCTTCGAAACTTCGCCGAGGATCTCGAATCCCCGTCCCCGAAGTTCGTCGTTTTTCCCGGATCGTGCGTTCATGTATGCATCACAATCAATCCACATAAAATCATAGAAGGGAGTATATGATTTTTACCTTTTAATTCGTTGTGCGGAGAAACGAATCTACGTTGATGACCTTACGATCTTCCCACGTATTCCTTGCACTCCGTTCGAACGTCGGGTGGGCGACGATCTATCGAACTCCTATGGATCTCCTTCAACTCTCTAGAATATCAAGTATGATAATCTTGTCTTATAATTTATGAAGGCCATGTAGTGCTTTTATAGGCTACGTAGGGGATCTAAAGGAGGTGGAATATTGGGCTTCCAATATTGAAGATTAAATTGAGCCCACTGCCCAAGTCCATTAATCCTTATCAATATTAATTTTATTTATTTTCCACTATATAAATAAAATTGCACTCCCAATATTAAACCATATTATATCAAATAATATTTCTCCGGTAGTATTATTTATTCCGTGTATTTAAGATTTAAATATCCATGAATAAAATTAATTTATTGCTAATTAATTTATTCATCTCTTTAATCCGAGACTAGTACCATTCAACCTTAATTATTGTGCGGAACGTATCCACTCATGAGGTTTACACAATAATTCCTTATGAACTCATCTCGGGGATATTATCAACCCTTCCGGGATACACTGTCCGGTCAATCATTCACGGCATGCCATATATAAAATATAGTGACCCAACTTAACCGGTAATTAACCCAATAATTAAATCGGTTAATTCCTTTGGTAAATCAAAGTCACTTATATTAGATATACACACCCGCAACAATATCGGGGATTAAGAATAAAATACACTGAGACTCGAATCGATTATCGCCGGCAATCCTAATCGATGAATCTCAACGATCCGCTCAATACACCAAGTGTACAAGTGTGATAAAATAATTAAGACAAATTATTTTCTCTCTCACACAACGACTATACCGATGGGTTGGTCCGGGTCCATCTAGGTCGTGAGCCACTGTTTGATTAAATACGAGTAACCGATAGTATGATCTTCTGTGTGGGCCCGACACACCATACTAACTACAACGTATAAAATCTAGGACTATGATTTGCATATATTTAATTAATAATAATTAAAAGCAAACAATTGTTTATTAATTAAATAGATTAAATGCTATGATCGGGAGTTTACCGTTACTTAAATCTAGACATTAAGTACACAACTCCAACAATCTCCCACTTGTACTAAGGTCTAGTCATTTCCTCCAAACTCCCGGTTCCCATACTCATCACGTGCTTAAGGTGTACTTCCGAGAAGTACTATGTGAGTGAGCAATCTAGGTTGCCGCTCTGAAGTTATCTTGGTGACTACTACGTCGTCTCCCCTGACGATGACTCGTATCAGGTGGTACTTGCTCTATGTGTTAACATCACTTTTGACTTATGACCTCTTCTAGTTCACCGTGCACCGCTATCCAATAGCCTTTGGTAAACTAAGAGTCATATCCAAGTCAAGAGGTTATCCCGGAACCTAACCAAAACTTCCGCTGCCTCTGAGGCTGCTATTCGGTTATGAGAGAGTCTGAGAAGCGTCCTGCTTATCACTCTTTTATGGTTCCACCTCTTTCTAAAAGTGAACACATAGCCTGATATCGACTTTCACTGGTCCTTTCTTTGATTTTTGGATCTGAGAATTTTGTAATCAAAGAAGATTTTGTCTTGCTCAATAATTCAGTACTTTGCAAGTACTATTACAGCATCCGAAAATCTCTTGTCTAGATTACCTTGATATCCTCCCACTACGCAAACCGCATAGTTGATATCAGGTTCTTGTTTTACAACATTGCATCTATAAAGCTTTCCATACTTGAAGTATAGGAAACTGCTTTGTCCATCTCCTTCATGTGTACGAACACAAAATCTTTAGATAGATGTATATTCTGTCTCTGAAAGGCAATAACCTTTCTCAGAAGTATGCATGTTTAAAACAAACCATAATCGTACAAGATGTCTAGGAGAAGTACAATGTTCTTATCTCTAGATCATAAGATCTTAAGAACATGCTCTAACTTCTTCTCAATCTTATATCTCGATTTATTTAGACAACCATTATTTTATGTCTGACAATATTTTTTACATTGTTGCCAATGATAAAATGTTATCTACATAAAATCTCCGAGAAACACCACCTTGTTTTCATCACTTCTCTAATACACCTTTCGTCTTTGCCTTGATGAATCCATCAAATGGACTTTCTCATCAATTCGCAAGTTCCACGATTTATAGCTTTGTTACTATCCATAAATGGATTTACTAAGCTTGTACTCTTAAATGATCTAGCCTCTTAACAATAAACCTTATTGTTCCAAGTAGGCACATTTAAATCTAGTACCGCCCTTGTGCAGAGCTAGGGGTCGATTTCATCTCTACTAGATCCAGAGTCCAAACTCCTCTAGTCTTATGAACATCTCTGGTTGTCCAACAACCTCCCACTGCAATGGCGTCCCGGTGTATAACAGTAATAACAATAGGTGCAGTATGTGGTGTACTTCTACTCGGTTTGGCTGGTTCCTAGTCTTTTGTCCTTCTTCTCATTTCAAGGTATTACGTCAATTTAGGCTTTGTGGTCCATCTAATAGTCTTCCTCTATGAACCGGACGAGACGTCCCTCTGGTTCATAGTACTATAGAACACACAATACTTCGTTCATCTAGGATATCCTACAACCATATTCAATATGCCGTTGTATCTAGGAATATCCATAGAACATAGGTAGTTCCGAACAACTTGTCCTTTTACTATCAGATTTCCATTTCTTTATAGCGCACTATCTCTACACGCAAGTGTATGGCGCGCCCCTTTGGGATTGAATCCCAATCTTTGATTATGCTATGTGTTATTCAGATAGGTAATGGCCTCTGCGATAGAGTCGCAGGCTTCTAATAAATATACTTTGATGGTTCCCCATAATAGCTTTGCGTCCATTGACTAGTCAAAAAAAAAAAACACTTTGCTTTTATGGCACATCAAGCATTCTAATCCATCACCGAGTATTCTTGAAAGGATTACTCGTACCTTTCTAATTTACACATATGTCTGCATATCTAATCATTCCCAATACTTGTCCGAACTCTTTCCTTTATCCAATAAGGTTTACTCAGATGTATTATCCTCCAAATTCAATTCTTAGGTCGGAAGGTCCATTCCTTCAACTATAATTGATCAAATCAATTTCGACCATTTGAATCTTATTTGAAAAATACTACTAAGTATAAGAATTCACAAGTATAATGATTAATAAAGAAATATCTAACAAATAAAACAAGTTAAAGAACGGTTCGTTGCAACGTGGTAGACTTAGGATCTTATCATTCATATATATTGCTATCTAATGTACCAGAATAGATAATGTCATTATTTCTTATCAAAATCATCCAATGATTAAAGAAATAAAATATCCATTCATAAATAATAGAAATCCAGAACAAAACGTTCTTTCTAAAATAAAGGGGTACATAAAGCAATAACTTTGAAATGAAATCCTATTTAACTACTAAAGCAGATAAATCTCTTCCACCGCAACAGCTGCCTCCTCTACAGCTTTTGCCCGTGTAGACTCGAACTCTTCTTCTCTAAGTCGCCGGGTTTTCTGGAACCCCTGCATTCAAAATGCACATACCGTCAGTGGTTCCATATCTACACACCAGAATTCTGGTAGATAATACCGCTGACTATGTTTTTACGACTAAAGAAAAATTCGTACCTTTGAGAGGACATTCAGACTTCCAGTGTCCAGTCTTGTTGCATCGGAAGCACTTGCCCTTTGGCTTTGCAGCCCCCACTCGTGGTACAGTCCTCTTGACACCACTGGGTTTCCAGGCTTGCTTCCTTCTCTTGCCCCTACCTCCACCAGGCTTAAAGCCTTTGGACTTGGTAGCTACAAGCGCTTGAGACTTGCCTTTCTTGTAGATCCCCTCTGCCGCCTTCAGTTCAGTCAGGAGTTGCGCAAGAGAATAAGATAGTTTACCCATATTATAACTCATGCGAAACTGCTCAAAACTAGGGGTCAGAGACTGGAGTATGATGTCGACTTGCGTCTCAGCATCAATTTGAGCTCCTAGGATCTCAAGCTCATTCAACAAACCCATCATCTTAAGAACGTGCTCCCCTACGGGCGTTCCTTCAGACTGAGTAGTTGTCATGAGGACTCTCATGGCTTCTTGCCTTGCCGCACGATCTTGCTCCCCAAACATCTCCTTGAGGTTAAACATCATATCATAGGCAGTGTCCATCGACTCATGTTGGGTTTGGAGTACATTTGACATGGAAGCCAAAATATAACACCTAGCCATTTCATCAGCCTTTTTCCACTTCCGATATGCTAGTTTTTCCTCATCAGTTGAGGCAGCCGTGGGCTCAGCAGGGCACACTTCATGGAGTACAAACTTGTACTCCTCCGAAGTTAGGACAATGTCTAAATTTCTCTTCCAATCAATATAGTTGGGGCCAGTGAGCTTATGCTCCTTGAGTATCATAGAAAGTGGGTTCATAGCTATTCTCTAAACCTATAAGCACATTTAAACAAACAATTAATTTAATATCCGATATTATCTCCCTCAAATAATATCATTAAATCACTAATCACATCTAAAATCCCATCAGATAAGGCAAGCCACGATAGTGTGGACGTTTACCCATCCAAATGATTTAGCAATTAGATTTGCTTTGGTCGTACATCACTATAGCGTTACTTCGATGGGAAGGATACTATAGAGCGTACCTAAGTGTAAACCACTACTCAGTATCTAAGAAGATTGCTTGGGACTCGTATATCACCGCAAGCCACGATAGTGTGGACGTTTACGCTAATACATGAACCTTCACTTTCTTCTATAACTGTCTACATCAATCGATCCAAAATCCCATTCAATGCAGCAAGCCACGATAGTGTGGACGTTTACTACACCAAAAGATTTTTACAATTGACATCCAATTACTTGAGGCATTCGATTTCATAAATCAAGACGCGGAGAATCATAAGTGAAACTCGAAGTTTCTAACCAGTGATTCACCATGCGAACAACCCTATCTCTCATTAGATGAGGGAGCCGAGCAGACAATCGATCCATCTATCAAAGAATGGTACGACTGCCTCTAATTTGTGTCATCCACATGACCAAGTGGCTTTGGCTCCATTCCACTCCCCGGGGTGAGAATGAGTCGACTTGAAGTCAGTTTCAGAAAGACAAATTAGGCATTGTTTGATAAACTTAATCAATGTCTCTTGTAAAAGGAATTACAAGAATTCTCCTCCAATGACACATCTATATGAACTTCAAAAGTCCATAAGAGTCACCAAGAGAACAGTAATGGAGACCATGGGAATGTTTCCATCCCCACTCCCACTTAGCTTTTTATAACAAAGGGATACGCTATCTAATGCATAATTAAACACATAAGCATGCACACAAGTAATAAAGCACATAGCACATAGTCAAAATAATGCTAGAAAAATTATTTTCCGACTATCATGGCTTTATTCCATCTCCGTATGCGTCTTCTAGTCTTCAGTCTTCGTTCTTGAATGCTCCATGTGACGAGAATATTAATCCCAATATTTAAATCTATTTATTTTCAATAAATCCAAAAGATACTTAATTCGAAAATTAAGTCAATCGAATAAATCAAAAATAAAATTAAATATTATTAATATTTTTATTTATTTATTTTCCTATCTAATTCTATTAAATCTCTAGAATAATCTATCCAAGTTAAACTTGGAATATTCTAGAAGACCTCTATAATAGAATAAGGAAATAAAATAAAATAGGACTCTTCTACTTTCCAAGATTAATTAATTTCCATGTCTATGAAAATTCCCATAAAAAATAGGAATAATCAAATAGAAATAAATTAATTTAACAATTAATTATTTTCCTATCTAATTCTATTAAATCTCTAGATTCCTATTCCAAGTAGAACTTGGAATAATCTAGAAGACTTCCATAATAGAATAAGGAAATAAATAATATTAATTAATTCTTTTCCTATCTCCATGAGAGTTCCCAAACATAGGAATACTCAAAATAGGAAAACTTTAATCAATTAGGAAAGCGAATCTAGGTAGGAGTAGGAGTAGCACGGGTTGGGGATCCCCGCACCACCCCCACCGTCGACCACCACCACCGCCGGGTACCACCGCCGCCGCCCCCTAGCCACGCGCCACCACCACCGGTGGCCGGCGTGGCCGGAAACCCTAGCGGGCAGCCCCGGGCGTGGGGTCGATCGATCCTCATGGGGATCGATCATGGGGATGATCGACCCCCCCGGTTTTTCGTCCTCTTCGTCTTCTTCGTCTCATGAGTTCTCCGGCGGTCGTCTCGGCATCGATCCAACGTAAATAAATTACAAGAAATAAATTTACAATTCCGGTATCGATTCTATACATGAAATCGACCCTATACACTTTCCGGAAAACATAGAACGTAATAATAAATCCTAAATTCGGTCAACCCCCGAATTTTTACTATTACAAGCATTCATCCACACAAAACGAATCTCGACATGTCCGAGAGTTTAATAAACGAACAATCATGGTAAATTAAATAGCAATTAATTAAACGAATAATTAACAATTAATTTCAACCATGATAGTCGGAATCCCTGCAAGGTAGAACACAATTGAACACATACATGAACACGAAACCAAACGCTCTGATACCAATTGCTGGAATTCGATGTCCCGGGTTATCAAAAATTGCGGAAACCGACAACCCGACCGAAATCCTGTCGCCGGAGATGAAACCGCGAACCACCGTACGAGCCGGAGCTCGACCGAGCACCGCACGGGACGAACCCGCGCGCCCAGCCGAGCCCCCGCACGGGGCTCGCGATCGCTAACCCTAGCGATCGCCGGGGATGCACGCGCATCCCCGTGGGACTGTTCCGAACAGCCCCCGGCGGTGAGTCCGGCGACTCACCGCCGTCGCCGAGGAGGGCGGTGCGCCCAGCGCACCCGCCGCGGCCCAGCCGCGGCTCGCCCGGCGATCGACCCCACGGTCGATCGCGTGCCCCGGCGTCCAGCCGGGGCGTCCTCGTGTGGGCCCCGCGATCGACGCCCCTAGGGCTCGATCGCACCCCTCGGCTCCCAGCCGAGGGTCCTTCGAACCTTCGCCGAGGATCTCGAATCCCCGTCCCCGAAGTTCGTCGTTTTTCCCGGATCGTGCGTTCATGTATGCATCACAATCAATCCACATAAAATCATAGAAGGGAGTATATGATTTTTACCTTTTAATTCGTTGTGCGGAGAAACGAATCTAAGTTGATGACCTTACGATCTTCCCACGTATTCCTTGCACTCCGTTCGAACGTCGGGTGGGCGACGATCTATCGAACTCCTATGGATCTCCTTCAACTCTCTAGAATATCAAGTATGATAATCTTGTCTTATAATTTATGAAGGCCATGTAGTGCTTTTATAGGCTACGTAGGGGATCTAAAGGAGGTGGAATATTGGGCTTCCAATATTGAAGATTAAATTGAGCCCACTGCCCAAGTCCATTAATCCTTATCAATATTAATTTTATTTATTTTCCACTATATAAATAAAATTGCACTCCCAATATTAAACCATATAATATCAAATAATATTTCTCCGGTAGTATTATTTATTCCGTGTATTTAAGATTTAAATATCCATGAATAAAATTAATTTATTGCTAATTAATTTATTCATCTCTTTAATCCGAGACTAGTACCATTCAACCTTAATTATTGTGCGGAACGTATCCACTCATGAGGTTTACACAATAATTCCTTATGAACTCATCTCGGGGATATTATCAACCCTTCCGGGATACACTGTCCGGTCAATCATTCACGGCATGCCATATATAAAATATAGTGACCCAACTTAACCGGTAATTAACCCAATAATTAAATCGGTTAATTCCTTTGGTAAATCAAAGTCACTTATATTAGATATACACACCCGCAACAATATCGGGGATTAAGAATAAAATACACTGAGACTCGAATCGATTATCGCCGGCAATCCTAATCGATGAATCTCAACGATCCGCTCAATACACCAAGTGTACAAGTGTGATAAAATAATTAAGACAAATTATTTTCTCTCTCACACAACGACTATACCGATGGGTTGGTCCGGGTCCATCTAGGTCGTGAGCCACTGTTTGATTAAATACGAGTAACCGATAGTATGATCTTCTGTGTGGGCCCGACACACCATACTAACTACAACGTATAAAATCTAGGACTATGATTTGCATATATTTAATTAATAATAATTAAAAGCAAACAATTGTTTATTAATTAAATAGATTAAATACTATGATCGGGAGTTTACCGTTACTTAAATCTAGACATTAAGTACACAACTCCAACAACCGCCGGCGGGTGCTGGCGGAACAGCCCCGCGGGGATGCGCCAATCATCCCCGGCGATCGCCATGCACGACGATCGCGAACCCCAGCCACGATGGGATTCGGCTAGGGTTTAGCCGCGGGTTCATCCCGCGGCGATGCTCTTGTCGAGCCCGGCTTCGTGTGTGGTTCGCGTTCGTAGTTTCCGGCGACGGGGTTTCGGTCGGGTTATCGATTCCGCATAATTTTTGATAGCCCGGGACATCGAATCCCAGCAATTGGTATCAGAGCGTTTGGTTTCGTGTTCATGTATACGTTCGATTATTGTTCTACCTTGCAGGGATTTCCGGCTATCATGGTTGGATTTAATTATTGTGTTAATTAATTATCATGATTATTCGTTTATTAAACTCTCGGACATGTCGAGATTCGTTTTGTGTGGTTGAATGTTTGTAATAGTAAAAATTCGGGGGTTGACCGAATTTAGGATTTATTATTACGTTCTATGTTTTCCGGAAAATGTATAGGGTCGATTTCATGTATAGAATCGATACCGGAATTGTAAATTTATTTCTTGTAATTTATTTACGTTGGATCGATGCCGAGACGACCGCCGGAGAACACGTGTGACGAAAAAGACGAAGAGGACGAAAAACCGGGGGGGTCGATCATCCCCATGATTGATCCCCATGAGGATCGATCGACCCCACCATGGGGCTGCCCGCTAGGGCTTCCGGCCACGCCGGCCACAGGTGGTGGTGGCGCGTGGCTAGGGGGTGGCGGTGGTGGTGCCCGGTGATGGTGGTGGTCGGCGGTGGGGGTGGTGTGGGGATCCCCAACCCATACTACACCTACCAAAGATTCACTTTCCTAATTAATTCGGTTTTCCTAATTGAGTTTTCCTTTTTTGGGAATTCTCATGGATTAGGAAAAGAATTAATTGGAATTAATTTTATTTCCTTATTCTATTATGGAAGTCTTCTAGAGTATTCCGAGTTCTACTTGGAATAGGATCCTAGAGATTTAATAGAATTGGAAAGGAATAAAAGTTAATTTAGGATTGATTTATTTCCTAATTGATTATTCCTATTTTATGGGAATTTTCATAGCAATGGAAATTAATTAATCTTGGAAAGTAGAAGAGTCCTAATTTATATTATTTCCTTATTCTATTATAGAAGTCTTCTAGAATATTCCAAGTTTCACTTGGATAGATTATTCTAGAGATTTAATAGAATTAGAGAGGAAAATAAATAAATAAAAAATATTAATAATATTTAATTTTATTTTTAATTTATTCGATTGACTTAATTTTCGAATTAAGTATCTTTTGGATTTATTAAAAATAAATAGATTTAAATATTGGGATTAATATTCTCGTCACATGGAGCATTCAAGAACGAAGACTGAAGACTAGAAGATACATATGAAGATGGAATAAAGCCATGATAGTCGGGAAAATAATTTTCTAGCATTATTTTGACTATGTGATACTATGTGCTTTATTGCTTGTATGCATGCTATATGTGTTTATTTTATGCACTAGATAGCGTATCCCTTTATTGTAAAAAGCTAAGTGGGAGAGGGGATGGAAACATTCCCATGGTCTCCATTGCTGTTCTCTTGGTGACTCTTATGGACTTTCGAAGTTCGTATAGACGAGTCATTGGAGGAGAATTCTTGTAATTCCTTTTACAAGAAACATTGATCAAGTTTATCAAACAATGCCTAATTTGTCTTTCTGAAACTGACTTCAAGTCGACTCATTCTCACCCCGGGGAGTGGAATGGAGCCAAAGCCACTTGGTCATGTGGATGACACAAATTAGAGACCTTCGTACCATTCTTTGATAGATGGATCGATTGTCTGCTCGGCTCCCTCATTTATGAGAGATAGGGTCGTTCGCATGGTGAATCACTGGTTAGAAACTTCGAGTTTCACTTATGATTCTCCGAGTCTTGATTTGCAAAAATCGAATGATTCTTGTAATTGGGAGTCAATTATAAAAGTCTCTGGTGTAGTAAACGTCCACACCACGTGGCTTGCTATACTAACGGACTTTGGATTAATTGATGTAGACAGTTATAAGTAATTGTGAAGAGTTGTGAAATTATCGTAAACGTCCACACCACGTGGCTTGCGGTGATGTAGCAATTCCATACGATGTACTTTGGTGCTGAGTAATGGTTTACACTTAGATACGCATTATAGTATTCTTCCCCACGAAGTTACGCTATAATCGATGTATGACCAAAGAAAATCTAATTGCTAAATCATTTAGGTGGGTAAACGTCCACACCACGTGGCTTGCCTTACCTGATGGGATTTTAGATGTAATTAGTAATTTAATGATATTATTTGAGGGAGATAATATCGGACATTAAATTAATTGTTTGTTTATATGTGCTTATAGGTTTAGAGAGTAGCTATGAATCCACTTTCTGTGATACTCAAGGAACATAAACTCACTGGTCCCAATTACATTGATTGGAAGAGAAATTTAGACATTGTCCTGACTTCTGAAGAGTACAAGTTTGTACTCCATGAAGTGTGCCTTGCTGAGCCCACGGCTGCCTCGACTGATGAGGAAAAAGGAACATATAGGAAGTGGAAAAAGGCTGATGAAAAGGCTAGGTGTTATATTTTGGCTTCCATGTCAAATGTACTCCAAACCCAACATGAGCCGATGGAAACTGCCTATGATATGATGTTCAACCTCAAGGAGATGTTTGGGGAGCAAGATCGTGCGGCTAGGCAAGAAGGCATGAGAGTCCTCATGTCGACTACTCAGTCTGAAGGAACGCCCGTTGGGGAGCACGTTCTTAAGATGATGAGTTTGTTGAATGAACTTGAGGTCCTAGGAGCTTCTATTGATGCTGAGACGCAAGTCGACATCATACTCCAGTCTCTGGCCCCTAGTTTTGAGCAGTTTCGTATGAGCTATAATATGGGTAAACTATCTTATACTCTTGCGCAACTCCTGACTGAACTAAAGGCGGCAGAGGGGATCTACAAGAAGGGCAAGTCTCAAGCGCTTGTAGCTACCAAGTCCAAAAGCTTGAAAGCTATTGGAGGTAGGGGCAAGAAAAGGAAGCAAGCCTGGAAACCCAGTGGTGCCAAAAGGAATGGACCACGAGTGGGGGCTAGTAAGCCAAGGGGCAAGTGCTTCCGATGCAACAAGTCTGGACACTGGAAGTCTGAATGTCCTCTCAAAGGTACGAATTTTTCTTTAGTCGTAAAAACATAGTCAGCGGTATTATCTACCAGAATTCTGGTGTGTAGATATGGAACCACTGACGGTATGTGCATTCTTGAATGCAGGGGTTCCAGAAAACCCGGCGACTTAGAGAAGAAGAGTTCGAGTCTACATGGGCGAAGCTGTTGGGGTAGCAGCGGTTGCAGTGGAAGACTTTTATCTGCTTTCAGTAGTTTTAGGAAATCATTTCAAGTTATTGCTTTATGTACCCTTTATTTTGAAAAGAACTTTTGTTCTGGATTTTCTTTATTAATGAATGGATATTTATTTCTTTAATCATTCAGTGATTTAGATAAGAAATAATGGTGTTATCTATTCTGGTACATTTTAGATAGCAATGTATGAATGATGAATCCTTAGTCTACCACGGTGCAACAAACCGTTATGTATAACTTGTTTTACTTATTAGATGTATTTCTTTATCATTGTGCTTGTGAATTCTTGAATTCAGACAAGCATTAAGAATGATTCATGATTAATGCAGTTACATGTGTAATTAGAAAGGTACGAGTCATTCTTTCAAAGAATACTCGAAGATGGATTAGAATACTTGATGTGCCATAAAAGCAAAGTGTCTTTCAGTAAACACAAAGCTATTATGGGGAACCTTCAAAGTATATCCATTGGAAGCCTGCGGCTTGTTCGCGGAGGCTATCACCTATCAAATCAACACATAGCATAAATCAAAGATTGAGATTAAGTCTCAAAGGACTGCACCATACACTGGAGTGTAGACATGGTGTGTCAGGAATAAGAAATGGAATTCTAATAGTAAAAGGACAAGTTGTTCGGAACTACCTATGTTCTATGGATATTTCTGGATACAACGGCACATTCAATGTGGTTGTAGAATATCCTAGGAGAACAAGTAATTGTATGTTCAATAGTACTATGAACCAGAGGGGTGTTCTCACCCGGTTCTTAGAGGGAGACTATTAGATGAACTACAATGCCCTAACTGACAAGGTACTTAAAATGAGGAAAAGGAAAGACTGAGAACCAGCCTAACCGAGTAGTAGTTCACCACTAACTGCACCTAATGTTATTACTGTTATACACCGGAACGCCATTGCAGTGGGAGGTTGTTAAGCAACCGGAGATGTTCATAAGACTGGAGGAGTTTTGAACTCTGGATCTAGTAGACATGAAATCGATCCCTGGTTCTGCATAGGAGGCAGTACTAATCTAAATGTGCCTACTTGGATAACAATAAGTATTATTGTTAAGAGGCAAGATCATTTAGAAGTACATGCTTAGTGAATCCATTTATGGATTATCACAAAGCTGTAAATTGTGGAACTTGCGAACTGATGAGATAGTCCATGAGATGGATTCATCAAAGTGCATAAGACAAAGAAAGGTGTGTTAGAGACGTAATGGAAACAAGGTGGTGTTTCTCGGAATTTTATGTAGATAACACTTCATCGTTGGCAACAATGTAAAAGTGTTGTCAGACATAAAATAAAGGTTGTCTAAATGAATCGAGGTATAAGATTAAGAGTAAGTTAGACCATGTTCTTAGAATCCTTCGATCTCTAGACAAGAACATTTGTACTTCCCTTAAGATATCTTGTACGATAATGGTTTGTTTTAAACATGCATAATTCTGAGAAAGGTTATTGCCTTTCGGGAGCAGAGTGCATCTATCTAAAGGTATGTGTTTTGAACACATAAAGGAGATAGATATAGACAAAGCAGTTTCCTACACTTCGAGTGTGGAGAGCTTTGTAAATGCAGTGTTGTAAAACAAGAACCTGATGTCAACTATGCGGTTAGCATAGTGGGAGGATATCAAAGTAATCTGGATAAAGGATGTTCGAATGCTGTAAGAGTACTTTCAAAGTACTGGCTTACGGAGCAAGACGAAATCTTCTTGGATTACAGTTTCTCAAAATCCAAAATCAGAGAAAGACCAGTGTAAGTCGATATCAGGCTATGTGTTCACTTTTAAAAAGAGGTGGAACCCAAAAGATGAAAGAGTGATAAGCAGGATGCTTCTCGGACTCTCTCATAACCGAATAGCAGCCTCAGAGGCAGCGGAAGTTTTGGTTGGGATGACCTCTGAACTTGGATATGATTCTTGGTTCACCAAAGGCTATGTATATAGCGGTGCATGGTAAACTGGAAGAAGTCAAAAGTTCAAAAGGTGATGATAACACATAGAGCAAGTACCACCTGATTCGAGTCATCGTCTAGAGAGACGACGCAATAGTCACCAAGATAACTTCAGAGCGACAACCCAGATTGCTCATTCACATAATACTTCTGGGAAGTATAACTTAAGCACGTGATGAGTATGGGAGTCGGGAGTTTGGAGGAAATGACTAGACCTTAGTACAAGTGGGAGATTGTTGGAGTTGTGTACTTAATGTCTAGATTTAAGTATTGGTAAACTCCCGGTCATAGCATTTAACCTATTTAATTAATAAACAATTATTTGCATTTAATTATTATTAATTAATTATACAAAATATAGTCCTGGATTTCATACGTTGTAGTTAGTGTTGGAGTTGTGTACTTAATGTCTAGATTTAAGTAACGGAAACTCACGATCCATTGCCACTAATGTATTTAATTGAATAAACAATTATTTGCGTTTAATTATGTATAATTAAATATATGCAAATTATAGTCCTGGATTATATACGTTGTAGTTAGTATGGTGTGCGACGTCACACAGAAGATCATACTATCGGTTACTCGTATTTAATCGAACAGTTGCTCACGACCTAGATGGACACGGACCAATCCATCGGTATAGTCGTTATGTGAAAGAGAAAATAATTTGTCTTAATTATTTTATCACACTTGTACACTTGGTGTATTGAGCGGATCGTTTGAGATTTATCGATTAGGATTGCCGGCGATAATCGATTTAAGTCTCAGTGTATTTTATTCTTAATCCCCGATACTATTGCGGGTGTGTATATTTAATATAAGTGACTTTGATTTTCCAAAGGAATTGACCGGTTTAATTACTGGGTCAATTACCAGTTAAGTTGGGTCGCTATATTTTATATATGACATGCCGTGAATACTTGACGGGAAAGTGTATCCCGTAAGGGTTGATAATATCCCCGAGATGAGTTCATAAGGAATTATTATGTAAACCCTGCAGGTGGACTTGTTCCGCATAATAATTAAGGTTGAATGGTACTAGTCTCGGATATAAGAGATGAATAAATTAATTAGCAATAAATTAATTTTATTCATGGATATTTATATCTTAAATACACGGAATAAATAAATACTACCGGAGAAATATTATTTGATATAATATGGTTTAATATTGGGAGTGCAATTAATTTATATAGTGGAAAATAAATTAATTAATAATAGTAAGGATTAATAGATTTGGGCTTGGGCTCAATTTAATCACTATTATTGGAAGCCCAATATTCCACCTCCTTAAGATCCCCTACGTAGCCTATAAAAGCACTACATGGTCTTCTCTATTCTCATAACTTGAAGATCAGAATTCTAGAGAGAGAAAGTAGAGAGGGAGATCCATGGAGTTCGGAAGATCGTCGCCCACCCGACGTTCGAGCTAGTGCAAGGAATACGTGGGAAGGTCTCAAGGTCTTCATAGATCTCGTTTCTCCGTACAACGAGAACAAAGGTAAAATCGTTGAAACCCCTTCGATGATTTTAATTAATTCGTATATGCATATGAACGAAGATCCGGGGATGAACGAAACCGGGGACGGGGATCGACCTCGCGGTGGTGATCGAAGATCACCGGACCGCGGAAGGTCGGGAGATCCCCGCCGGGATCGAGAGCATCAAACCCTCGGCTGGACGCCGAGGGGTGCGATCGAGCTAGGGCTCGATCGCGGTGGCGCGAAGGAGCAGCCCCGGCTGGTCGCCGGGGCGGGCGATCGATCATGCGATCGATCGCCGGGGCAAGCCGCGGCTGGAGCCGCGGCAGTCCGCTGGGCGGACGAGGGCCCCTCCGGCGATGGCGGTGAGTCGCCGGACTCACCGCCGGGGGCTGTTCCGAACAGCCCCGGGGATGCGGTCGCGCATCCCCATGCGATCGCTCAACGCGATCGCAAACCCCACATGGGGGTGCGGCTAGGGCTAGCCGCGGGCTTGCTCGCGGCGGTATGCTCGGGCCGTGTTCCGGATCTTGTGGTGGTTTGCGATGTTTTTCCGGCGAAGGGATTTTGATCGGGGTTATGTTTCCGCAATTCCGTTAACCCCGGGATATCGATTTTCAGAGCGTTGGTTCTAGTTCATGTGTATATACGATAAATTGTTCTACCTTGCAGGGTTTCCGACTATTATGGCTAGATATGATTATTCGTTAATTATTGTCATAATTGTTTTTAAATTCTCGGACATGTCGAGATTCGTTTTATGTGTGGTGAATGCTTGTAATAGTAAAAATTCGGGGGTTGACCGAATTTAGATTTATTATTACGTTCTACTTTTTCCGGAAAATGTATAGGGTCGATTTCATGTATAGAATCGATACCGGATAATTGTAATTTAAATTCTTGTAATTTATTTACGTTGGATCGATGCCGAGATGACCGCCGGAGAAGACGAAGTGACGAGAGGAAGAAAGGACCGGGGATCGATCATGATGATCGACCCATGATCGATCACGGGGCTAGGGCTCGATCGCCCTTGGCCGTGGGCTGCCGCCGTGAGGTGGTTGGCCGGCCGGCTGGGCAGCGGTGCTCTTCCCCGGTGGTGGTCGATCGGCGGTGGGGGTGGCGCGGGGTCCTCGTGATCTCGTGCTACTCCTACCGAGATTCAACTTTCCTAAATTATTCGGTTTTCCTATTTTGAGTATTCCTATTTTTGGGAACTCTCATGGAAATAGGAAAAGAATAAATTTAGAATAAATTTATTTCCTTATTGATTATTCCTAGTATGGGAATTTTCATGGATAAGGAAGGAATAAATTTAGAATTAATTTGGTCTTCCTAATTGATTATTCTTTTTGGAATATTCATGGATTAGGAAAATAATTAATTTGGAATTAATTTATTTTTCCTATTTAATTATTCCTTTATGGAATTTTTTAATGGATTAGGAAAATAATTAATTTGGAAAGTTTTGAAAGTCCTTAATTAATTTTTCCTATTTAATTATTCCTTTATGGAATTTTTTAATAGATTAGGAAAGGAATTAATTTGGAAGGATTAGGAGTCCTAAATTATTTTATTTCCTTATTTCATTATGGAGATCTTCTAGAATATTCCAAGTGGGTCTTGGAATAGGATTCTAGAGATTTAATGAAGTTAGAAGGGAAAATAAAAATAATGAATATATTAATAATATTTAATTTTATTTTTGATATATTCGGTTGACTTAATTTTCGAATTAAGTAACTTTTGGATTAATTAAAAATAAATAGATTTAAATATTGGGATTAATATTCTCGTCACATGGAGCATTCAAGAACGAAGACTGAAGACTAGAAGATGCGTACGGAGATACAATAAAGCCATAATAGTCGGAAAATAATATTCTAGTATTATTTTGACTATGTGATAATATTCTATGTGCTTTATTTCATGTATGCATGCTTATGTGTATTTATTTATGCATTAGATAGCGTATCCCTTTATTGTAAAAAGCTAAGTGGGAGAGGGAATGGAAACATTGCCATGGTCTCCATTGCTGTTCTCTTGGTGACTTTTATGGACTTTTGAAGTTCGTTTAGACAAGTCATTGGAGGAGAATTCTTGTAATTCCTTTTACGAGAAACGCTGATTAAGTTTATCAAACAATGCCTAATTTGTCTTTCTGAAACTGATTTCAAGTCGACTCATTCTCACCCCGGGGAGTGGAATGGAGCCAAAGCCACTTGGTCATGTGGATGACACAAATTAGAGACTTTCGTGTCATTTGATGACTAGATCGATTGTCTGCTCGGCTCCCTCATTCTATGAGAGATAGGGTCGTTCGCATGGTGAATCACTGGTTAGAAACTTCGAGTTTCACTTATGATTCTCCGCGTCTTGATTTTCAAGATCGAATGGATCAAGTAATTGGATGTCAATTGTAAAAGTCTTTTGGTGTAGTAAACATCCACACTATCGTGGCTTGCTACATTGAATGGGATTTTGGAACGATTGATGTAGACAGTTATAGAAGGGAGTAAAGGAGCGTATGTTAACGTAAACGTCCACACTATCGTGGCTTGCGGTGAATATGCGTGTCCCAAACAATCTTCTTAGATACTGAGTAATGGTTTACACTTAGGTACGCTTCTTAGTATTCTTCCCATCGAAGTAACGCTAATGATGATGTACGACCGAAGCAAATCTAATTGCTAAATCATTTGGATAGGTAAACGTCCACACTATCGTGGCTTGCCATATCTGATGGGATTTTAGAGGTGATTAGTGGTTTAATGATATTATTTAAGGGAGATAATATCGGAGATTAAATCGATTGTTTGTTGTTATATGTGCTCATAGATTAGGAAATGGCTTTGAACCCACTTTCTGCGATACGTAAGGATTTTTAAACTCATTGGTCCCTAAATGTAATGATTGGAATAGAGATCTAGACATTACCCAAACTGTTAAAGAGTGCAAGGTTGTACTCAGTGAGCTTTGTCCTCCCGAGCCTATTGACATAGGCGGCTAGACAAGAAGCGATGAGGATACTCATAAAGGCCAGTCCTTCGAGGAAACGCTTAAAACACGTTTTTGAGATGATTGACCTTTTAGACGAGTTGAGACGGAAATCGCAAGCTCTTGTAGCCAATGCCAAAGGTTTCGAACCTAAAGGCAAAATCGGGGGAAAGGAGAAGCAAGCAAAGAATCCCAGTGGTCCTAAGTTTCTTAGACCACGAGATGGGACGAGAAAGCCATGAGGCAAGCATTCTCGATGCAAACAGTCTGGGTACTGGAAGTCTGATTATCCTCTCAAAGAAAGTACGAAATTTTCTTTAGTCGTGAAACATAGTCAGTGGTATTATCTACCGGAACCTGGTGTGTAGATATGGAACCACTGACGGTATGTGCATTTTAAATGCAAGGGTTCCAGGAAACCTGACGACTTAGAAAAGAAGAAATCGTAGTCTACATGGGCAATGCTGTGGAGGAGGCAGCAGTTGCAGTGGAGGACATTTTATAGGATTTCATTTTGAGTTATTGCTTTTATGTACCTTTCATATTAGAAAGAACTTTGTTCTGGATTTCTAATGAATGGATATTTTATTTCTTTTAATCATTTGATGGTTATAAGAAGAAATAATGATATTATCTATTTTGGTACATTAGCTAGCAATATAGAAATGATGAATCCTGAGTCCACCACGATGCAACGAACCGTTTTATATAACTCGTTTTACTAATAAGAGATTTCTTTATTAAATCATTTATACTTGTGGATTCTTATGCTAAGTCATATTTATTCAAATAAGAAGTTCAAAGGTCGAAAATTGATTGTAAGATCAATTAAGTTGAAGGAGTGGACCTTCCGACCTAAGAATCTAATTTGGAAGATGATACGACTAAGCAATCCTTTATGGATATAAGATATAAGATCCGGACAAGTATAAGAATTGATTGACTCTGATATACGCAGACCTATGTCTACTCAGACAATAAGGTACGAGTACTTCATTTGATGATTACTCAAGAAATGGATTAGAATACCTGATGTGCCACAAAAGCAAGTGTTTTGACAAGTCAATGGACACTAAGCAATTGTGGAGAACCATCAAGGTATATCCATTTGTAGCCTGCGATTTGATCGCGGAGGCAAGTACCTGTCTGAGGAATACATGGCATACTAATCAGAGATTGGGATTTGATCCCAAATGACTACACCATACACTGTTGTGTAGGATTGGTGTGTCAGAAATAAGAAATGGAACTCTTATAGAAATAGTAAAAGCATGAGTTAAACGGAACTACCTATGTTCTATGGATATGTCTTGGTAACAACGGCACATTCAAATGTGGTTGTAGAATATCTTAGAAGAACAAAAAGTGTGTGTTCAATAGTACTATGAACCAGAAGGACGTTATAAGTTCTAACGCCCGGTTCTTAGAGGAAGACTATTAGATGAACCACAAGCCCAAAATGACATGATACTTTTGTAAAGAGAGAAAACGATTAAGACTTAGAACCAGCCGAACCGAGTAGCGGTACACCACTAACTGCACCTACTGTTATTACTGTTTATACACCGGAATGCCATTGTAGTGGGAGGTTGTTTGACAACCGGAGATATTCATAAGACTAGGAGAATTTTGAACTCTGGACCTAGTATACATGAAATCAATCCCTGGATCTACATGAAGGCGGTACTAGATCTAAATGTGCCTTCTTGGAGAGCAATAAGGATTATTGCTAAGAAGCAAGATCATTTAGAGTACAAGCTTAGTTGATCCATTTATGGATTGGAACAAAGCATTGAGTTCGTGGTACTTGCAAATTGATGAGATAGTCTATTTTATGGATTCATCAAAGCATAGACGAATCGAGTGTATGGGAAACGTGATGGAAACAAGGTGGTGTTTCTCGGAGGTTTTATGTAGATAGCATTTTATCATTGGTAACAATGTAAAGATGTTGTCAGACATAAAATGATGGTTGTCTAGAAAAATCAATATATGAGATAAAGAAGAAGTTAGAGCATGTTCTTAAGATCTAAGATCTCAAGGAGAGAACATTGTACTTCTCTTGGACATCTTACATATACGATTATGGTTCGTTTTAACATGCAATATTCCGAGAAAGGTTCGTTACCTTTCAGAGACGGAATGCATCTATCTAAGGATATGTGTTTCGGAACACAATGGAAGATAGAAGCAATGAAAGCGGATTCCTACACTTCGAGTGTGGAAAGCTTGATAAATGCGATGTTGAAAACGAGAACCTGATATCGGCTATGCGGTTAGCATAGTGGGAGGATATCAAGGTAATACTGGAAAGGAATACTTGACTGCTGTAATGAACATTTTAAGTACTTTCGAAGTACTGGAAACTATGTTCTGGATTACGGAGCAAGCAAGCATTTCTTTTGGATTACATTCTCTTAGATTTCTAATCGAATAAAGACCGGTGTAAGTCGATATCAGGCTATGTGTTTCACTATTGAAGGAGAAGGAGTTTTTAACATGGAAGAGTGATAAGCACGATGCTTTTCGGACTCTGCCATGGGTAACCAAATAGCGGCCTCAGAGGCAGCGGAAGTTTTGGTATAACTCCAGGATAATCTCTGGGACGTAGAGGTGATTCTTAATTTGTCAAAAGGCTATGTGTATAGCGGTGCGATGGCAAATGGTAAGAAATCACAAGTCCATAAGTGTAAGATAACACATAGTGCAAGTACCACCTGATACGAGTCATCGTCGAGGGAGACGACGCTGTAGTCACCAAGATAACTTCAGAGCGGCAACCTAGAGTGCTCATTCACATAGTACTTCTTGGAAGTACAACTTAAGCACGTGATGAGTATGGGAGTCGGGAGTTTGGAGGAAATGACTAGACCTTAGTACAAGTGGGAGATTGTTGGAGTTGTGTACTTATTGTCTAGATTTAAGTAACGGAAACTCACGATCCATTGCCACTAATCTATTTAATTGAATAAACAATTATTTGCGTTTAATTATTTATAATTAAATATATGCAAATTATAGTCCTGGATTATATACGTTGTAGTTAGTATGGTGTGCGACGTCACACAGAAGATCATACTATCGGTTACTCGTATTTAATCGAACAGTTGCTCACGACCTAGATGGACACGGACCAATCCATCGGTATAGTCGTTATGTGAAAGAGAAAATAATTTGTCTTAATTATTTTATCACACTTGTACACTTGGTGTATTGAGCGGATCGTTTGAGATTTATCGATTAGGATTGCCGGCGATAATCGATTTAAGTCTCAGTGTATTTTATTCTTAATCCCCGATACTATTGCGGGTGTGTATATTTAATATAAGTGACTTTGATTTTCCAAAGGAATTGACCGGTTTAATTACTGGGTCAATTACCGGTTAAGTTGGGTCGCTATATTTTATATATGACATGCCGTGAATACTTGACGGGAAAGTGTATCCCGTAAGGGTTGATAATATCCCCGAGATGAGTTCATAAGGAATTATTATGTAAACCCTGCAGGTGGACTTGTTCCGCATAATAATTAAGGTTGAATGGTACTAGTCTCGGATATAAGAGATGAATAAATTAATTAGCAATAAATTAATTTTATTCATGGATATTTATATCTTAAATACAAGGAATAAATAAATACTACCGGAGAAATATTATTTGATATAATATGGTTTAATATTGGGAGTGCAATTAATTTATATAGTGGAAAATAAATTAATTAATAATAGTAAGGATTAATAGATTTGGGCTTGGGCTCAATTTAATCACTATTATTGGAAGCCCAATATTCCACCTCCTTAAGATCCCCTACGTAGCCTATAAAAGAACTACATGGTCTTCTCTATTCTCATAACTTGAAGATCAGAATTCTAGAGAGAGAAAGTAGAGAGGGAGATCCATGGAGTTCGGAAGATCGTCGCCCACCCGACGTTCGAGCTAGTGCAAGGAATACGTGGGAAGGTCTCAAGGTCTTCATAGATCTCGTTTCTCCGTACAACGAGAACAAAGGTAAAATCGTTGAAACCCCTTCGATGATTTTAATTAATTCGTATATGCATATGAACGAAGATCCGGGGATGAACGAAACCGGGGACGGGGATCGACCTCGCGGTGGTGATCGAAGATCACCGGACCGCGGAAGGTCGGGAGATCCCCGCCGGGATCGAGAGCATCAAACCCTCGGCTGGACGCCGAGGGGTGCGATCGAGCTAGGGCTCGATCGCGGTGGCGCGAAGGAGCAGCCCCGGCTGGTCGCCGGGGCGGGCGATCGATCGCCGGGGCAAGCCGCGGCTGGAGCCGCGGCAGTCCGCTGGGCGGACGAGGGCCCCTCCGGCGATGGCGGTGAGTCGCCGGACTCACCGCCGGGGGCTGTTCCGAACAGCCCCGGGGATGCGGTCGCGCATCCCCATGCGATCGCTCAACGCGATCGCAAACCCCACATAGGGGTGCGGCTAGGGCTAGCCGCGGGCTTTCTCACGGCGGTATGCTCGGACCGTGTTCCGGCTCTTGTGGTGGTTTGCGATGTTTTTCCGGCGAAGGGATTTTGATCGGGGTTATGTTTCCGCAATTCCGTTAACCCCGGGATATCGATTTCCAACAGTTAGTATGGTGTGCATGGGCACACAGAAGATCATACTATCGGTTACTCGTATTTAATCGAACAGATGCTCACGACCTAGATGGACACGGACCAATCCATCGGTATAGTCGTTGTGTGAGAGAGAAAATAATTTATCTTAATTATTTTATCACACTTGTACACTTGGTGTATTGGGCGGATCGCTTGAGATTTATTGATTAGGATTACCTTGGATAATCAATTTAAATCTCAGAGTATTTTATTCTTAATCCCCGATATTATTGCAGGTGTGTATATTTAATATTAGAGGCTTTGATTTTCCAAAGGAATTAACCGATTTAATTATTGGGTTAATTACCGGTAAAATTGGGTCGCTATATTTTATATATGACATGCCGTGAATACTTGACGGGAAAGTGTATCCCGGAAGGGTTGATAATATCCCCGAGATGAGTTCATAAGGAATTATTGTGTAAACCTCATGAGTGGATTTGTTCCGCACAATAATTAAGGTTGAATGGTACTAGTCTCGGATATAAGAGATGAATATAATTTATTGAGCAATAAATAAATTTATTCATGGATATTTAAATCTTAAATACACGGAATAAATAATACTACCGGAGAAATATTATTTGATATAATATGGTTTAATATTGGGAGTGCAATTAATTTATATAGTGGAAAATAAATTAATTAATATTGATACGGATTAATGGACTTGAGCATTTGGCTCAATTTAATCTTCAATATTGGAAGCCCAATATTCCACCTCCTTATGATCCCCTACGTAGCCTATAAAAGCACTACATGGCCTTCATAAATAATAAGACAAGATTATCATACTTGATATTCTAGAGAGTTGAAGGAGATACATAGGAGTTCGATAGATCGTCGCCCACACGACGTTCGAACGAGGTGCAAGAAATACGTAGGAAGATCGCAAGGTCATCAACGTTTGATTTCGTTTCTCCGTACAATGAATCGAGGTAATATAATCGTAAACCCCCTCTATGATTATATGTTCGTTAATTGTGATATATACATGAATAAGACGATCCGGGAAAACATCGAGACCTAGATACGGGGATCGTTGGATCCCCGTGGGGATCGAACGAGGGGCGGTCGAACCCTAGGGTTTCGACCGCCGGTACCGCGGCAAGGGGAAGCCTCGGCTGGACGCCGGGGCACGCGATCGACCGAAGTCGATCGCTGGGGAAGTCGCCGTGGGCTGGTGCCACGGCGGATGACCTCCCCGTCCTCCCTGCCGACGGCGTGCGCACGGGAAAGCTCCGGCCGAAGCCGGAGCGGGCGATCGACCGAAGTCGATCGCGGAGGGCAGTCGCGGGCTGGTGCCGCGACTGGAGGCCCTCCACCCCGTAGGGTGGTGGCGGTGAGTCGCCGGACTCACCGCCGGCGGGTGCTGGCGGAACAGCCCCGCGGGGATGCGCCAATCATCCCCGGCGATCGCCATGCACGGCGATCGTGAACCCCAGCCGCGATGGGATTCGGCTAGGGTTTAGCCGCGGGTTCATCCCGCGGCGATGCTCTTGTCGAGCCCGGCTTCGTGTGTGGTTCGCGTTCGTAGTTTCCGGCGACGGGGTTTCGGTCGGGTTATCGATTCCGCATAATTTTTGATAGCCCGGGACATCGAATCCCAGCAGGGCGGCGGCGGTGGTGGTCCCGGGCGGTGGCGGTCGGCGGTGGGGGGTGGTGTGGGGTCTCCCAACCCATGCTACTCCTACCAAGATTCACTTTCCTAATTAATTTGGTTTTCCTATTTTGAGTGTTCTTATTTTTAGGAACTCTCATGGAATAGGAAAAGAATTAATTGGAATTAATTTATTTCCTTATTCAGTATTCTCTTTTATGGGAATTCTCATGGATTAGGAAAAGAATTAATTTGGAATTAATTTGTTTCCTATTTGATTATTCCTATTCTTGGCAATTTTCATTGGATGGAAATTAATTAATTATGGAAAGTAGAAGAGTCATAATTTATTTTATTTTCCTTATTCTATTATAGAAGTCTTCTAGAATGTTCAAGTTTTACTTGGATACGATTCTAGAGATTTAATAGAATTAGAAAGGAAAATAAATAAATAAAATATTAATAATATTTAATTTTATTTTTTATATATTCGATTGACTTAATTTTCGAATTAAGTAACTTTTGGATTAATTGAAAATAAATAGATTTAAATATTGGGATTAATATTCTCGTCACATGGAGCATTCAAGAACGAAGACTGAAGACTAGAAGATGCGTACGGAGATGCAATAAAGCCATGATAGTCGAAAAATAATTTTCTAGCATTATTTTGACTATGTGATAATATGTGCTTTATTACTTGTATGCATGCTATATGTGTTTACTTTATGCACTAGATAGCGTATCCCTTATTGTAAAAAGCTAAGTGGGAGAGGGGATGGAAACATTCCCATGGTCTCCATTGTTGTTCTCTTGGTGACTCTTATGGACTTTCGAAGTTCGTATAGACAATTCATTGGAGGAGAATTCTTGTAATTCCTTTTACAAGAAACATTGATTGAGTTTATCAAACAATGCCTAATTTGTCTTTCTGAAGCTGACTTCAAGTCGACTCATTCTCACCCCGGGGAGTGTAATGGAGCCAAAGCCACTTGGTCATGTGGATGACACAAATTAGAGACCTTCGTACCATCCTTTTGAAGGTGGATCGATTGTCTGCTCGGCTCCCTCATCTAATGAGAGATAGGGTTGTTCGTGTTGGAGTTGTGTACTTAATGTCTAGATTTAAGTAAAGGAAACTCACGATCCATTGCCATTAATCTATTTAATTAAATAAACAATTATTTGCATTTAATTATTTATAATTAAATATATGCAAATTATAGTCCTGGATTCTATACGTTGTAATTAGTATGGTGTGTCGGGCCCACACAGAAGATCATACTATCGGTTACTCGTATTTAATCGAACAGTTGCTCACGACCTAGATGGACACGGACCAATCCATCGGTATAGTCGTTGTGTGAGAGAGAAAATAATTTGTCTTAATTATTTTATCACACTTGTACACTTGGTGTATTGAGCGGATCGTTGAGATTCATCGATTAGGATTGCCGGCGATAATCGATTCGAGTCTCAGTGTATTTTATTCTTAATCCCCGAAACTATTGCGGGTGTGTATATTCAATATAAGTGACTTTGATTTACCAAAGGAATTAACTGATTTAATTATTGGGTTAATTACCGGTTAAGTTGGGTCACTATGTTTTATATATGACATGCCGTGAATACTTGACGGGAAAGTGTATCCCGGAAGGGTTGATAATATCCCCGAGATGAGTTCATAAGGAATTATTATGTAAACTCTGCAGGTGGATTCGTTCCGCATAATAATTAAGGTTGAATGGTACTAGTCTCGGATATAAGAGATGAATAAATTAATTAGCAATAAATTAATTTTATTCATGGATATTTATATCTTAAATACACGGAATAAATAATACTACCGGAGAAATATTATTTGATATAATATGGTTTAATATTGGGAGTGCAATTAATTTTATATAGTGGAAAATAGAATTAATTAATATTAATGGATTAATAGATTTGGGCTTGGGCTCAATTTAATCATTAATATTGGAAGCCCAATATTCCACCTCCTTAAGATCCCCTACGTAGCCTATAAAAGCACTACATGGTCTTCTCTATTCTCATAACTTGAAGATCACAATTCTAGAGAGAGAAAGTAGAGAGGGAGATCCATGGAGTTCGGTAGATCGTCGCCCACACGAAGTCCGAGCTAGTGCAAGGAATACGCGGGAAGATCTCAAGGTCGTCAAATTGAGTTCTTCGTTTTTCCGAACAACGAGAACGAGGTAAATCGTAAAACCCTCTTTATGATTTTATCGTTTAATTATCGTAAAAATATCGTGAACCAAGATCCAAGAACGCGACCTTTGTCGAGGTTGAACCGGGCGGTGGTGATCGAAGATCACCGGACCGCCGGCGGCTCAACGGCTCGAACAAGAGAGGGTCGAGAGGGGCGAGCCTCGGCTGGACGCCGAGACTCGATCGAGGGCGAGCTCGATCGCCCGTGCACAACCAGCGGGCTGCTGGAGCAGTCCCGCTCACGCGGCTGGACCGCCGCTCGAGCGGCGGTGGCTGGTGGTGATCGCAAGCCACGGTTCGCCGTGGCTGGTCGTGCGATCACCGGGGGCGGCTGGGCGTGCATAGGGGGCTGCCAAGGGCAGCCCTAGGCGGCTGCCAAGGACAGCCGCGAGCTCCACACGAGGGCTCGACCGAACAGCCCGGGCTATCCCCGTGGTTAGGGTTTGGTTGAGTCCGGCTTCGCGTGGTGGTTCGTGGCGGGTTGTTCCGGCATCCGGGAGTCGATTGGAGTTGTCGTTCCGCACTTTGACAACTCCGGATATTCGATCTTCAAAGGATTTCGGTCGGAATAATTGGATAATTAATTTTAATTAATTTATTAATTCCGGGATATCGATTTCCAACAATTGGTATCAGAGCGTTGGTTTTAGTTCATGGTATTTTTCGATAAATTGTTCTACCTTGCAGGGTTTCCGATTATTATGGCTAGATTTAATTTTTGTTAATTAATGTCATAATAATGCTCTTTATTATTAAACTCTCGGTGATGTCAATATTCGTTCTTGTGTGGTGAATGCTTGTTCTTATTTTTCCGGAAATTGTGAGGTCGATTTCATATGAGAATCAATACCGGATAGCGTAGTAATAAATTTGTAATTTATTTTACGTTGGATCGAGGACGAAACGACGACCGGAAAAGTGTGACGGAGGAGACGATGAGAGGGAGGATTCCGGGGATCGATCAACCCCATGATCGACCCCAAAGGAAGGATCAATCGAAGGGGGAGGGGCTGCCCGCGGCCTTCTCGGCCGTGATGCCGCCGGCGACGGTGGCTGGCCGGCCGGGCTGTGGTGGTGGAGGCTCCCCTCTCGGCCGACGATGGTGGTGGTGGGGCGCGAGGATCCCCAACTCGTGCTCTCCCGCCAAGATCCAACTTTCCTAAATTATTCGGTTTTCCTATTTTGAGTATTCCTATTTTTGGGAATTCTCATGGAATAGGAAAAGAATAAATTTAGAATAAATTTATTTTTCCTTATTGATTATTCCTATTCTTGGGAATTTTCATAGATTAGGAAAAGGAATAAATTTATAATTAATTTATTTTTCCTATTTAATTATTCATTTATGGAATTTTTAATGGATTAGGAAAATAATTAATTTGGAAAGTTTGGGAGTCCTAAATTAATTTTTCCTTATTTAATTATTCCTTTATGGAATTTTTAATGGATTAGGAAATGAATTAATTTGGAAGGACTAGGAGTCCTAAATTATTTTATTTCCTTATTTCATTATGGAAATAATCTAGAATATTCCAAGTGGGTCTTGGATAGATTATTCTAGAGATTTAATGAAGTAGAAAGGGAAAATAAAATAAATTATTTTATTTCCTTATTTCATTATGGAAGTCTTCTAGAATATTCCAAGTGGGTCTTGGATAGATTATTCTAGAGATTTAATGAAGTAGAAAGGGAAAATAAAATAAATAAAAATATTAATAATATTTAATTTTATTTTTGATTTATTCGATTGACTTAATTTTCGAATTAAGTAACTTTTGGATTTATTAAAAATAAATAGATTTAAATATTGGAATTAATATTCCCGTCACATGGAGCATTCAAAGAACGAAGACTAAAGACTAGAAGACGCATACGGGGATGCGATAAAGCCATAATAGTCGGAAAATAATATTCTAGTATTATTTTGATTATGTGATTATATTCTATGTGCTTTATTTCATGTATGCATGCTTATGTGTATTTAATTATGCATTAGATAGCGTATCCCTTTATTATAAAAAGCTAAGTGGGAGAGGGTATGGAAACATATCCATGGTCTCCATTGCTGTTCTCTTGGTGACTTTTATGAACTTTCGAAGTTCATATAGATAAGCCATTGGAGGAGAATTCTTGTAATTCCTCTTACGAGAAACATTGATTAAGTTTATCAAACAATGCCTAATTTGTCTTTCCAAAACTGATTTCAAGTCGACTCATTCTCACCCCGGGGAGTGGAATGGAGCCAAAGCCACTTGGTCATGTCGAGGACACAAATTAGAGACTTTCGTGTCATTTGATGACTAGATCGATTGTCTGCTCGGCTCCCTCATTTATGAGAGATAGGGTCGTTCGCATGGTGAATCACTGGTAAGAAACTTCGAGTTTCACTTATGATTCTCCGTGTCTTGATTTACAAGATTGAATGGATCAAGTAATTGGGAGTCAATTATAAAAGTCTCTTGGTGTAGTAAACGTCTACACCACGTGGCTTGCTATGCTGACGGATTTTGGATTAATTGATGTAGACAGTTGTAAGAAATTGTGAAGAGTTGTGAAGTTGTCGTAAACGTCCACACCACGTGGCTTGCGGTGATGTAGCAATTCCAAACGATTTACTTTGGTACTGAGTAATGGTTTACACTTAGATACGCATTATAGTATTCCTCCCCACAAGGTTCCGCTATAAGTGATGTATGACCGAAGCAAATCTAATTGCTAAATCATTTGGATTGGTAAACGTCCACACCACGTGGCTTGCCATATCTGATGGGATTTTAGATGTGATTAGTGGTTTAATGATATTATTTAAGGGAGATAATATCGGAGATTAAATCGATTGTTTGTTGTTATATGTGCTCATAGATTAGGATATGGCTTTGAACCCACTTTATGTGATACTTAAGGATTTTAAACTCACTGGTCCCTAAATGTAATGATTGGAATAGAGATCTAGACATTACCCAAACTGTTAAAGAGTACAAGTTTGTACTCAGTGAGCTTTGTCCTCTCGAGCCTACAAATGTCTTAACTGATGAGGAAAGGACTGATTTTGATATCATGTTCAAACTCAAGGAGATGTTTAGACATGACATAGGCGGCTAGACAAGAGGCGATGAGGATACTCATAAAGGCCAGTCGATTCGAGGGAACGCTTAAACACGTTTTTAAGATGATTGACCTTTTAGACGAGTTGAGACGGAAATCGCAAGCTCTTGTAGCTAATGCCAAAGGTTTCGAACCTAAGGGAAAAATCGGGGGAAAGGAAAAGCAAGCAAAGAAACCCAGTGGTCCTAGGTTTCTTGGACCACGAGATGGGACGAGAAAGCCATGAGGCAAGAGTTCTCAATGCAAACAGTCTGGGTACTGGAAGTCTTATTATCCTCTCAAAGAAAGTACGAAATTTTCTTTAGTCGTAAAACATAGTCAGTGGTATTATCTACCGGAACCTGGTGTGTAGATATGGAACCATTGACGGTATGTAAATGCAAGGGTTCCAGGAAACCCGACGACTTAGAAAAGAAAAAATCATAGTCTACATGGGCAATGCTGTAGAGGAGGCAGCAATTGCAGTGGAGGACATTTTATAGGATTTCATTTTGAGTTATTGCTTTTATGTACCTTTAGAAAGAACTTTGTTCTGGATTTCTAATAAATGGATATTTTATTTCTTTTAATCATTTGATGGTTATAAGAAGAAATAATGATATTATCTATTTTGGTACATTAGCTGGCAATATATAAATGATGAATCCTGAATCCACCACGGTGCAACGAACCGTAGTATTAAACTCGTTTTACTAATAAGAGATTTCTTTATCAATTATACTTGTGGATTCTTATGCTGAGTCATGTTTATTCAAATAAGAAGTTCAAAGGTCGAAAATTGATATTTGATCAATTAAGTTGAAGGAGTGGACCTTCCGACCAAAGAATCTAATTTGGAAGATAATATGACTAAGCAATCCTTTATGGATATAAGATGTAAGATCCGGACAAGTATAAGAATTGATTGACTCTGATGTATGCAGACCTATGCCTACTCAGACAATAAGGTACGAGTACTTCATTTTATGATTACTCGAGAAATGGATTAGAATACCTGATGTGCCACAAAAGCAAGTGTTTTGATAAGTCAATGGACACTAAGCAATTGTGGAGAACCATCAAGGTATATCCATTTCTAGCATGCGATTTGATCGCGGAGGCAAGTACATGTCTGAGGAATGCATGGCATACTGATCAGAGATTGGGATTTGATCCCAAATGACTACACCATACACTGTTGTGTAGAGATGGTGTGTCGATAATAAGAAATGGAACTCTTATAGAGATAGTAGAAGATGAGTTACACGGAACTACCTATGTTCTATGGATATGTCTGGAAACAACGGCGCATTCAAATGCGGTTGTAGAATATCCTAGAAGAACAAAAGATGTGTGTTCAATAGTAATATGAACCAGAAGGACGTTATAAGTTCTAACGCCCGGTTCTTAGAGGAAGACTATGTGATGAACCACAAGCCTAAAGTGACTTGATACTGTGAAATGAGAGAGAAAGATTAAGACTTAGAACCAGCCGAACCGAGTAGCGGTACACCACTAACTGCACCTACTGTTATTACTGTTTATACACCGGAATGCCATTGTAGTGGGAGGTTGTGGGACAACCGGAGATATTCATAAGACTAGGAGAGTCTTCGAACTCTGGACCTAGTATACATGAAATCGATCCCTAGATCTACATGAAGGCCGTACTAGATCTAAATGTGCCTTCTTGGAGAGCAATAAGGATTATTGCTAAGAGGCGAGATCATTTAGAGTACAAGCTTAGTTGATCCATTTATGGATTGAAACAAAGCATTGAGTTCGTGGTACTTGCAAATTGATGAGATAGTCCATTTTATGGATTCATCAAAAGCATAGACGAATTGTGTGTATTGGAAACATGATGGAAAACAAGGTGGTGTTTCTCGGAGGTTTTATGTAGATGACACTCTTATCATTGGCAACAATGTAAAGATGTTATCAGACATAAAATGATAGTTGTCTAGATAAATCAATATGAAAGATAAAGGAAGAAGTTGGACATGTTCTTGAGATCTTGGATCTCTAGGAAAGAACATTGTGCTTCTCCTGGACATCTTACATATATATGATTATGGTTCGTTTTAACATGCAAGATTCCGAGAAAGGTTTGTTACCTTTCAGATACGGAATGCATCTATCTAAGGATATGTGTTTTGGAACACAAAAGGAGATAGAAGCAATGAAAGCGGATTCCTACACTTGGAGTGTGGAAAGCTTAAAGCAATGTTGAAAACGAGAATCTGATATCGGCTATGCGGTTAGCATAGTGGGAGGATATCAAGGTAATCCTGGAAAGGAATACTTGACTGCTGTAATGAACATTTTAAGTACTTTCGAAGTACTGGAAACTATGTTCTGGATTACGGAGCAAACAAGCTTTTCCTTTGGATTACATTCTCTTAGATTTCTAATCAAATGAGGACCGGTGTAAGTCGATATCAGGCTATGTGTTTCACTATTGAAGGAGAAGGAGTTTTTAACATGGAAGAGTGATAAGCACGATGCTTCTCGGACTCTGCCATGGGTAACCATATAGCGGCCTCAGAGGCAGCGGAAGTTTTGGTATAACTCCAGGATAATCTCTGGGACTTAGATGTGATTCTTAATTTGCCAAAGGCTATGTAAATAGCGGTGCAATGGCAAATGGTAAGAAATCACAAGTCCATAAGTGTAAGATAACACATAGTGCAAGTACCACCTGATACGAGTCATCGTCGAGGGAGACGACGCTGTAGTCACCAAGATAACTTCAGAGCGGCAACCTAGAGTGCTCATTCACAAAGTACTTCTTGGAAGTACAACTTAAGCACGTGATGAGTATGGGAGTCGGGAGTTTGGAGGAAATGACTAGACCTTAGTACAAGTGGGAGATTGTTGGAGTTGTGTACTTAATGTCTAGATTTAAGTAACGGAAACTCACGATCCTTTGCCACTAATCTATTTAATTAAATAAACAATTATTTGCGTTTAATTATTTATAATTAAATATATGCAAATCATAGTCCTGGATTTTATACGTTGTAGTTAGTATGGTGTTGCATGAGCGCACAGAAGATCATTCTATCGGTTACTCGTATTTAATCGAACAGTTGCTCACGACCTAGATGGACACGGACCAATCCATTGGTATAGTCGTTGTGTGAGAGAGAAAATAATTTATCTTAATTATTTTATCACACTTGTACACTTGGTGTATTGAGCGGATCTGCTTGAGATTTATCGATTAGGATTGCCGGCGATAATCGATTCAAGTCTCAGTGTATTTTATTCTTAATCCCCGATATTATTGCGGGTGTGTATATTTAATATAAGTGACTTTGATTTACCAAAGGAATTAACCAATTTAATTATTGGGTTAATTACCGGTTAAGTTGGGTCACTATATTTTATATATGGCATTCCGTGAATACTTGACGGGAAAGTGTATCCCGTAAGGGTTGATAATATCCCCGAGATGAGTTCATAAGGAATTATTATGTAAACCCTGCAGGTGGATTTGTTCCGCATAATAATTAAGGATGAATGGTACTAGTCTCGGTTACAAGAGATGAATAAATTAATTAGCAATAAATTAATTTTATTCATGGATATTTATATCTTAAATACACGGAATAAATAATACTACCGGAGAAATATTATTTGATATAATATGGTTTAATATTGGGAGTGCAATTAATTTTATATAGTGGAAAATAGAATTAATTAATATTAATGGATTAATAGATTTGGGCTTGGGCTCAATTTAATCATTAATATTGGAAGCCCAATATTCCACCCCCTTAAGATCCCCTACGTAGCCTATAAAAGCACTACATGGTCTTCTCTATTCTCATAAGTATATAACTTGAAGATCACAATTCTAGAGAGAGAAAGTAGAGAGGGAGATCCATGGAGTTCGGTAGATCGTCGCACACACGACGTCCGAGCTAGTGCAAGGAATACGCGGGAAGATCTCAAGGTCGTCAAATTGAGTTCTTCGTTTTTCCGAACAACGAGAACGAGGTAAATCGTAAAACCCTCTTTATGATTTTATCGTTTAATTATCGTAAAAATCTCGTGAACCAAGATCCGAGAACGCGACCTTTGTCGAGGTTGAACCGGGTGGTGGTGATCGAAGATCACCGGACTGCCGGCGGCTCAACGGCTCGAACAAGAGAGGGTCGAGAGGGGCGAGCCTCGGCTGGACGCCGAGACTCGATCGAGGGCGAGCTCGATCGCCCGTGCACAACCAGCGGGCTGCTGGAGCAGCCCCGCTCACGCGGCTGGACCGCCGCTCGAGCGGCGGTGGCTGGTGGTGATCGCAAGCCACGGTTCGCCGTGGCTGGTCGTGCGATCACCGGGGGCGGCTGGGCGTGCATAGGGGGCTGCCAAGGGCAGCCCTAGGCGGCTGCCAAGGACAGCCGCGAGCCCTACGCGAGGGCTCGACCGAACAGCCCGGGCTATCCCCGTGGTTAGGGTTTGGTTGAGTCCGGCTTCGTGTGGTGGTTCGTGGCGGGTTTCCGGCAACCGGGATTTCGATTGGAGTTGTCGTTCCGCACTTTGACAACTCCGGATATTCGATCTCCAAAGGATTTTGGTCGGAATTAATTAGATAATTTATTTATTTAAATTTATTAATTCCGGGATATCGATTTCCAACACTGTGTGCCCATGCACACCATACTAACTACAACATATTATCATGATTATTCGTTTATTAAACTCTCGGACATGTCGAGATTCGTTTTGTGTGGTTGAATGTTTGTAATAGTAAAAATTCGGGGGTTGACCGAATTTAGGATTTATTTTTACGTTCTATGTTTTCCGGAAAATGTATAGGGTCGATTTCATGTATAGAATCGATACCGAAATTGTAAATTATAGTTAGTATGGTGTGCGACGCCACACAGAAGATCATACTATCGGTTACTCGTATTTAATCGAACAGTTGCTCACGACCTAGATGGACACGGACCAATCCATCGGTATAGTCGTTGTGTGAGAGAGAAAATAATTTGTCTTAATTATTTTATCACACTTGTATGTTGGAAATCGATATCCCGGAATTAATAAATTAATTAAAATTAATTATCTAATTAATTCCGACCGAAATCCTACGGAGATCGAATATCCGAATTGTCTAAAATTGCGGAACCGACAACCCAATCGAAATTCCGATCACCGGAAAACAACCACGAACACCACCGCGCGAGCCGTGGCACGACCGAGCACACAACGCACCCGAAGGCACGCCGTGCGTCCAGCCGAGCCCCCGCGAGGTCGGGGCTCGCGATCACGCCGATCGCCGGGTTGCGCACGGCAACCCGACGGCGAGTCCGGCGACTCGCCGTCCGCGGAGGAGGGGGCTGCTCGCCGTGCGAGCAGCAGCGGCACCAGCCCGCTGCCCACGCGATCGAGCACGCGCTCGATCGCATCCCCGGCGTCCAGCCGGGGTCCTTCGTGCGTCGCCGGCGGTCGAAGCCCTAGGGCTCGACCGCCACCCTCGGCGTCCAGCCGAGGGTTCGTCCTCTCGATCCCGGCGAGGATCTCTCGACCTCCCGCGGTCTGGTGATCCTCGATCACCACCGCGAGGTCGATCCTCGTCCCCGGGTTCGTACGTCCCTTGGATCTTGGTTCATGATATTCTCACGATAAATAAACGATAAAATCATAAAGAGGGTTTTACGATTTACCTCGTTCTCGTTGTTCGGAAAAACGAAGAACTCAATTTGACGACCTTGATATCTTCCCACGTATTCCTTGCACTAGCCCGGAGTCGTGTGGGCGACGATCTACCGAACTCCATGGATCCTCCTCTCTACTTTCTCTCTCTCTCTAGAATTGTGATCTTCAAGTTATGAACTTATGAGAGAATAGAGAAGACCATGTAGTGCTTTTATAGGCTACGTAGGGGATCTTAAGGAGGTGGAATATTGGGCTTCCAATAATAGTGATTAAATTGAGCCCAAGTCCAAATCTATTAATCCTTACTATTATTAATTAATTCTATTTTCCACTATATAAAATTAATTGCACTCCCAATATTAAACCATATTATATCAAATAATATTTCTCCGGTAGTATTATTTATTCCGTGTATTTAAGATATAAATATCCATGAATAAAATTAATTTATTGCTAATTAATTTATTCATCTCTTATATCCGAGACTAGTACCATTCAACCTTAATTATTATGCGGATTAAATCCACTTGCAGGGTTTACATAATAATTCCTTATGAACTCATCTCGGGGATATTATCAACCCTTACGGGATACACTTTCCCGTCAAGTATTCACGGCATGTCATATATAAAATATAGTGACCCAACTTAACCGGTAATTAACCCAATAATTAAATCGGTTAATTCCTTTGGTAAATCAAAGTCACTTATATTAAATATACACACCCGCAATAGTTTCGGGGATTAAGAATAAAATACACTGAGACTCGAATCGATTATCGCCGGCAATCCTAATCGATGAATCTCAACGATCCGCTCAATACACCAAGTGTACAAGTGTGATAAAATAATTAAGACAAATTATTTTCTCTTTCACACAACGACTATACCGATGGATTGGTCCGTGTCCATCTAGGTCGTGAGCAACTGTTCGATTAAATACGAGTAACCGATAGTATGATCTTCTGTGTGGGCCCGACACACCATACTAACTACAACGTATAGAATCTATGACTATAATTTGCATATATTTAATTATAAATAATTAAATGCAAATAATTGTTCATTTAATTAAATAGATTAATGGCAATGGATCGTGAGTTTCCTTTACTTAAATCTAGACATTAAGTACACAACTCCAACAATCTCCCACTTGTACTAAGGTCTAGTCATTTCCTCCAAACTTCCGACTCCCATACTCATCACGTGCTTAAGTTGTACTTCCAAGAAGTACTATGTGAATGAGCACTCTAGGTTGCCGCTCTGAAGTTATCTTGGTGACTACAGCGTCGTCTCCCTCGACGATGACTCGTATCAGGTGGTACTTGCACTATGTGTTATCTTACACTTTTGGACTAGTGATTTCTTACCATTTGCCATCGCACCGCTATTTACATAGCCTTTGGCAAATTAAGAATCACATCTAAGTCCCAGAGATTATCCCGGAGTTATACCAAAACTTCCGCTGCCTCTGAGGCCGATATTTGGTTACCCATGGCAGAGTCCGAAAAGCATCGTGCTTATCACTCTTCCATGTTAAAACTCCTTCTCCTTCAATAGTGAAACACATAGCCTGATATCGACTTACACCGGTCCTCATTCGATTAGAAATCTAAGAGAATGTAATCCAAAGGAAATGTTAGTCTGCTTCGTAGTCTACAACAGTACTTCGAAAGTACTTTTACAGCAGTCGAATATTCCTTTCCAGGATTACCTTGATATCCTCCCACTATGCTAACCGCATAGCCGATATCAGGTTCTTGTTTTCAACAATGCATTTATTAAGCTTTCCACACTCAGTGTAGGAAACTGCTTTCATTGCTTCTATCTTCTTTTGTGTTCCAAAACACATATCCTTAGATAGATGCATTCCGTCTCTGAAAGGTAACGAACCTTTCTCGGAATCTTGCATGTTAAAACGAACCATAATCATATATATGTAAGATGTCCAGGAGAAGTACAACGTTCTTTTCTTGAGATCCTAGATCTTAAGAACATGTTCTAACTTCTTCTTCATCTCATATATCGATTTTTCTAGACAACCATCATTTTATGTCTGACAACATCTTTACATTGTTACCAATGATAAAATGTCATCTACATAAAACCTCCGAGAAACACCACCTTGTTTCCATCACGTTTCCCATATACACGATTCGTCTATGCTTTTGATGAATCCATAAAATGGACTATCTCATCAATTTGCAAGTACCACGAACTCAATGCTTTGTTTCAATCCATAAATGGATCAACTAAGCTTGTACTCTAAATGATCTCGCCTCTTAGCAATAATCCTTATTGCTCTCCAAAAGGCACATTTAGATCTAGTACGGCCTTCATGTAGATCCTGGGATCGATTTCATGTATACTAGGTCCAGAGTCCGAAGACTCTCCTAGTCTTATGAATATCTCCGGTTGTCCCACAACCTCCCACTACAATGGCATTCCGGTGTATAAACAGTGATAACAGTAGGTGCAGTTAGTGGTGTACCGCTACTCGGTTCGGCTGGTTCTAAGTCTTAATCTTTCTCTCTCATTTCAAAGTATTACTTCACCTTGGGCTTTGTGGTTCATCATATAGTCTTTCTCTAAGAACCGGGCGTTAGAACTTATAACGTCCTTCTGGTTCATAGTACTATTGAACACACATCTTTTGTTTTTCTAGGATATTCTACAACCGCATTTGAATGCGCCGTTGTTTCCAGATATATCCATAGAACATAGGTAGTTCCGTATAACTCATGCTTTTACTATTTCTATAAGAGTTCCATTTCTTGTTTACGACACACCATTTCTACACAACAGTGTATGGTGAAGTCATTTAGGATCAAATCCCAATTTCTTATTAGTATGCCATGCATTCCTCAGATAGGTACTTGCCTCTGCGATCAAATCGCAGGCTACAAATGGATATACCTTGATGGCTCTCCACAATTGCTTAGTGTCCATTGACTTGTCAAAACACTTGCTTTTGTGGCACATCAGGTATTCTAATCCATTTTTCGAGTAATCATAAAAAAGAGTACTCGTACCTTATTGTCTGAGTAGGCATAGGTCTGCATACATCAGAGTCTATCAATTCTTATACTTGTCCGGATCTTACATCTTATATCCATAAAGGATTGCTTAGTCATATTATCTCCCAAATTAGATTCTTAGGTCGGAAGGTCCACTCCTTCAACTTAATTGATCAAATATCAATTTTCGACCTTTGAACTTCTTATTTGAATAAACATGACCTAGCATAAGAATCCACAAGTATAATTGATAAAGAAATCTCTTATTAGTAAAACGAGTTTAATACTACGGTTCGTTGCACCGTGGTGGATTCAGGATTCATCATTTATATATTGCTAGCTAATGTACCAAAATAGATAATATCATTATTTCTTCTTATAACCATCAAATGATTAAAAGAAATAAAATATCCATTTATTAGAAATCCAGAACAAAGTTCTTTCTAAAGGTACATAAAAGCAATAACTCAAAATGAAATCCTATAAAATGTCCTCCACTGCAACTGCTGCCTCCTCTACAGCATTGCCCATGTAGACTACGATTTCTTCTTTTCCAAGTCGTTAGGTTTCCTGGAACCTTTGCATTTAAAATGCACATACCGTCAGTGGTTCCATATCTACACACCAGGTTCCGGTAGATAATACCACTGACTATGTTTTACGACTAAAGAAGAATTTCGTACTTTCTTTGAGAGGATAATCAGACTTCCAGTACCCAGACTGTTTGCATCGAGAACTCTTGCCTCATGGCTTTCTCGTCCCATCTCGTGGTCCAAGAAACCTAGGACCACTGGGTTTCTTTGCTTTCTTTTCCTTTCCCCCGATTCATGCCTTCAGGTTTGAAACCTTTGGCATTGGCTACAAGAGCTTGCGATTTCCGTTTCAACTCGTCTAAAAGGTCAATCATCTCAAAAACGTGTTTAAGCGTTTCCTCGAAGCGACTGGCCTTTATGAGTATCCTCATCGCTTCTTGTCTAGCCGCCTATGTCAATAGGCTCGGAAGGACAAAGCTCATTGAGTACAACCTTGTACTCTTTAACAGTCCGGGCAATGTCTAGATCTTTATTCCAATCAGTACATTTAGGGACCAATGAGTTTAAATCCTTACGTATCACATAAAGTGGGTTCAAAGCCATTTCCTAATCTATGAGCACATATAACAACAAACAATCGATTTAATCTCCGATATTATCTCCCTCAAATAATATCATTAAACCACTAATCACCTCTAAAATCCCATCAGATAAGGCAAGCCACGTTCGTGTGGACGTTTACCTATCCAAATGATTTAGCAATTAGATTTGCTTCGGTCGTACATCAATTATAGCGTTACTTCGTTGGGAAGAATACTATAAAGCGTACCTAAGTGTAAACAATTACTCAGTATCTAAGAAGATTGTTTGGGACACGTATATTCACCGCAAGCCACGTTCGTGTGGACGTTTACGTTAACATACGCTCTTTTACTCCCTTCTATAACTGTCTACATCAATCGTTCCAAAATCCCATTCAATGTAGCAAGCCACGTTCGTGTGGACGTTTACTACACCAAAAGACTTTTACAATTGACTCCCAATTACTTGAATCATTTAATCTTGTAAATCAAGACGCGGAGAATCATAAGTGAAACTCAAAGTTTCTAACCAGTGATTCACCATGCGAACGACCCTATCTCTCATAGAATGAGGGAGCCGAGCAGACAATCGATCCACCTTCAAAAGATGGTACGACTGCCTCTAATTTGTGTCCTCGACATGACCAAGTGGCTTTGGCTCCATTCCACTCCCCGGGGTGAGAATGAGTCGACTTGAAATCAGTTTTGGAAAGACAAATTAGGCATTGTTTGATAAACTTAATCAATGTTTCTCGTAAGAGGAATTACAAGAATTCTCCTCCAATGGCTTATCTATATGAACTTCAAAAGTCCATAAAAGTCACCAAGAGAACAGCAATGGAGACCATGGATATGTTTCCATACCCTCTCCCACTTAGCTTTTTACAATAAAGGGATACGCTATCTAATGCATAATTAAATACACATAAGCATGCATACATGAAATAAAGCACATAGAATATAATCACATAATCAAAATAATACTAGAATATTATTTTCCGACTATTATGGCTTTATCGCATCCCCGTATGCGTCTTCTAGTCTTTAGTCTTCGTTCTTTGAATGCTCCATGTGACGGGAATATTAATTCCAATATTTAAATCTATTTATTTTTAATAAATCCAAAAGTTACTTAATTCGAAAATTAAGTCAATCGAATAAATCAAAAATAAAATTAAATATTATTAATATTTTTATTTATTTATTTTCCTATCTAATTCTATTAAATCTCTAGAATAATCTATCCAAGACCCACTTGGAATATTCTAGAAGACTTCTATAATAGAATAAGGAAATAAAATAAATTAGGACTCTTCTACTTTTCAAAATTAATTAATTTCTATGTCCATGAAAATTCCCATAAAATAGGAATAATCAAATAGGAAATAAATTAATTTAATAATTAATTATTTTCCTTTCTAATTCCATTAAATCTCTAGAATCCTATTCCAAGTAGAACTTAGAATATTCTAGAAGACTTCCATAATAGAATAAGGAAATAAATTAATTCCAATTAATTCTTTTCCTATTTCCATGAGAATTCCCAAAAAATAGGAATACTCAAAATAGGAAAACCGAATTAATTAGGAAAGTGAATCTAGGTAGGAGAACACGAGATCACGAGGACCCCGCGTCCCCCACCATCGATCGCCGGCCGGGGAGGAGCGCCGCCGCCACCTCAGCCCACGCGCCACCACCACCGGTGGCCGGCGTGGCCGAGGGTTCCCGCGGGCAGCCCCCACGCCCCCTTTCGATCGATCCTCATGGGATCGATCATCATGATCGATCCCCGGTCCTCCCTCACTTCGTCTCCTCCGTCACACTTTTCCGATCGTCGTTTCGTCATCGATCCAACGTAAATAAATTACAAATTTATTACTACGCTCTCCGGTATCGATTCTCTACATGAAAACGACCTCAAACAATTTCCGGAAAAATTAAGAACAAACATTCACCACACAAGAACGAATATTGACATCACCGAGAGTTTAATAATCAAGAACATTATTATGACATTAATTAACAAAATTAAATCTAGCCATAATAATCGGAAACCCTGCAAGGTAGAACAATTTATCGAAAAATACCATGAACTAAAACCAACGCTCTGATACCAATTGTTGGAAATCGATATCCCGGAATTAATAAATTAATTAAAATTAATTATCTAATTAATTCCGACCGAAATCCTACGGAGATCGAATATCCGAATTGTCTAAAATTGCGGAACCGACAACCCAATCGAAATTCCGATCGCCGGAAAACAACCACGAACACCACCGCGCGAGCCGGGGCACGACCGAGCACACAACGCACCCGAAGGCACGCCGTGCGTCCAGCCGAGCCCCCGCGAGGTCGGGGCTCGCGATCACGCCGATCGCCGGGTTGCGCACGGCAACCCCACGGCGAGTCCGGCGACTCGCCGTCCGCGGAGGAGAGGGCTGCTCGCCGTGCGAGCAGCAGCGGCACCAGCCCGCTGCCCACGCGATCGAGCACGCGCTCGATCGCATCCCCGGCGTCTAGCCGGGGTCCTTCGTGCGTCGCCGGCGGTCGAAGCCCTAGGGCTCGACCGCCACCCTCGGCGTCCAGCCGAGGGTTCGTCCTCTCGATCCCGGCGAGGATCTCTCGACCTCCCGCGGTCCGGTGATCCTCGGTCACCACCGCGAGGTCGATCCTCGTCCCCGGGTTCGTACGTCCCTTGGATCTTGGTTCATGATATTCTCACGATAAATAAACGATAAAATCATAAAGAGGGTTTTACGATTTACCTCGTTCTCGTTGTTCGGAAAAACGAAGAACTCAATTTGACGACCTTGAGATCTTCCCACGTATTCCTTGCACTAGCCCGGAGTCGTGTGGGCGACGATCTACCGAACTCCATGGATCCTCCTCTCTACTTTCTCTCTCTCTCTAGAATTGTGATCTTCAAGTTATGAACTTATGAGAGAATAGAGAAGACCATGTAGTGCTTTTATAGGCTACGTAGGGGATCTTAAGGAGGTGGAATATTGGGCTTCCAATAATAGTGATTAAATTGAGCCCAAGCCCAAATATATTAATCCTTACTATTATTAATTAATTCTATTTTCCACTATATAAAATTAATTGCTCTCCCAATATTAAACCATATTATATCAAATAATATTTCTCCGGTAGTATTATTTATTCCGTGTATTTAAGATATAAATATCCATGAATAAAATTAATTTATTGCTAATTAATTTATTCATCTCTTATATCCGAGACTAGTACCATTCAACCTTAATTATTATGCGGATTAAATCTACCTGCAGGGTTTACATAATAATTCCTTATGAACTCATCTCGGGGATATTATCAACCCTTACGGGATACACTTTCCCGTCAAGTATCCATCTAGGTCTTGAGCAACTGTTCGATTAAATACGAGTAACCGATAGTATGATCTTCTGTGTGGGCCCGACACACCATACTAACTACAACGTATAGAATCTAGGACTATAATTTGCATATATTTAATTATAAATAATTAAATGCAAATAATTGTTCATTTAATTAAATAGATTAATGGCAATGGATCGTGAGTTTCCTTTACTTAAATCTAGACATTAAGTACACAACTCCAACAATCTCCCACTTGTACTAAGGTCTAGTCATTTCCTCCAAACTCCCGACTCCCATACTCATCACGTGCTTAAGTTGTACTTCCAAGAAGTACTATGTGAGTGAGCACTCTAGGTTGCCGCTCTGAAGTTATCTTGGTGACTACAACGTCGTCTCCCTCGACGATGACTCGTATCAGGTGGTACTTGCACTATGTGTTATCTTACACTTATGGACTCGTGATTTCTTACCATTTGCCATCGCACCGCTATTTACATAGCCTTTGGCAAATTAAGAATCACATCTAAGTCCCAGAGATTATCCCGGAGTTATACCAAAACTTCCGCTGCCTCTGAGGCCGCTATTTGGTTACCCATGGCAGAGTCCGAAAAGCATCGTGCTTATCACTCTTCCATGTTAAAACTCCTTCTCCTTCAATAGTGAAACACATAGCCTGATATCGACTTACACCGGTCCTCATTTGATTAGAAATCTAAGAGAATGTAATCCAAAGGAAAAACTCGTCTGCTTCGTAGTCTAGAACAGTACTTCGAAAGTACTCTTACAGCAGTCGAATATTCCTTTCCAGGATTACCTTGATATCCTCCCACTATGCTCACCGCATAGCCGATATCAGGTTCTCGTTTTTCAACATTGCATTTATTAAGCTTTCCACACTCAAAGTGTAGGAAACTGCTTTCATTGCTTCTATCTCCTTTTGTGTTCCAAAAACACATATCCTTAGATAGATGCATTCCGTCTCTGAAAGGTAACGAACCTTTCTCGGAATCTTGCATGTTAAAACGAACCATAATCATATATATGTAAGATGTCCAGGAGAAGTACAATGTTCTTTCTAGAGATCCAAGATCTCAAGAACATGTCCAACTTCTTCTTTTATCTTTCATACTGATTCATCTAGACAACCATCATTTTATGTCTGATAACATCTTTACATTGTTTCCAATGATAAGAGTGTCATCTACATAAAACCTCCGAGAAACACCACCTTGTTTCCATCACGTTTCCCATACACACGATTCGTCTATGCTTTTGATGAATCCATAAAATGGACTATCTCATCAATTTGCAAGTACCACGAACTCAATGCTTCGTTTCAATCCATAAATGGATTAACTAAGCTTGTACTCTAAATGATCTTGCCTCTTAGCAATAATCCTTATTGCTCTCCAAGAAGGCACATTTAGATCTAGTACGGCCTTCATGTAGTTATAGGGATCGATTTCATGTATACTAGGTCCAGAGTCCGAAGACTCTCCTAGTCTTATGAATATCTCCGGTTGTCCCACAACCTCCCACTACAATGGCATTCCGGTGTATAAACAGTGATAACAGTAGGTGCAGTTAGTGGTGTACCGCTACTCGGTTCGGCTGGTTCTAAGTCTTAATCTTCCTCTTTCATTTCAAAGTATCATGTCATTTTGGGCTTGTGGTTCATCTTATAGTCTTTCTCTAAGAACCGGGTGTTACAACTTATAACGTCCTTCTGGTTCATAGTACTATTGAACACACATCTTTTGTTCTTCTAGGATATTCTACAATCGCATTTGAATGCGCCGTTGTTTCCAGACATATCCATAGAACATAGGTAGTTCCGTATAACTCATGTTTTTACTATTTCTATAAGAGTTCCATTTCTTGTTTACGACACACCATTTCTACACAACAGTGCATGGTGTAGTCATTTGGGATCAAATCCCAATCTCTGATCAGTATGCCATGCATTCCTCAGATAGGTACTTGCCTCCGCGATCAAATCGCAGGCTACAAATGGATATACCTTGATGGCTCTCCACAATTGCTTAGTGTCCATTGACTTGTCAAAACACTTGCTTTTGTGGCACATCAGGTATTCTAATCCATTTCTCGAGTAATCATCAAATGAAGTACTCGTACCTTATTGTCTGAGTAGACATAGGTCTGCATACATCAGAGTCAATCAATTCTTATACTTGTCCGGATCTTACATCTTATATCCATAAAGGATTGCTTAGTCATATTATCTTCCAAATTAGATTCTTAGGTCGGAAGGTCCACTCCTTCAACTTAATTGATCAAAAATCAATTTTCGACCTTTGAACTTCTTATTTGAATAAACATGACTCAGCATAAGAATCCACAAGTATAATTGATAAAGAAATCTCTTATTAGTAAAACGAGTTTCATACTACGGTTCGTTGCATCACAGTGGACTCAGGATTCATCATTTATATATTGCTAGCTAATGTACCAGAATAGATAATATCATTATTTCTTCTTATAACCATCAAATGATTAAAAGAAATAAAATATCCATTCATTAGAAATCCAGAACAAAGTTCTTTCTAATATGAGAGGTACATAAAAGCAATAACTCAAAATGAAATCCTATAAAATGTCCTCCACTGCAACTGCTGCCTCCTCCACAGCATTGCCCATGTAGACTACGATCTTTTCTTTTCCAAGTCGTTAGGTTTCCTGGAACCTCTTGCATTTAAAATGCACATACCGTCAGTGGTTCCATATCTACACACCAGGTTCCGGTAGATAATACCACTGACTATGTTTTACGACTAAAGAAAATTTCGTACTTTCTTTGAGAGGATAATCAGACTTCCAGTACCCAGACTGTTTGCATCGAGAACACTTGCCTATTGGTTTTATCGTCCCTTCTCGTGGTCCAAAAAGAACCACTGGGTTTCTTTGCTTTCTTGTCCTTTCCCCGATTCATGCCTTTAGGTTCGAAACCTCTGGCATTGGCTACAAGAGCTTGCGATTTCCGTCTCAACTCGTCTAAAAGGTCAATCATCTCAAAAACGTGTTTAAGCGTTTCCTTGAATCGACTGGCCTTTATGAGTATCCTCATCGCCTCTTGTCTAGCCTCTACATCATGTCTAAACATCTCCTTGAGTTCGAACGTGATATCAAAATCAGTCCTTTCCTCATCAGTTAAGACATTTGTAGGCTCGGGAGGACAAAGCTCACTGAGTACAAACTTGTACTCTCTAACAGTCTGGGCAATGTCTAGATCTCTATTCCAATCATTACATTTAGGGACCAGTGAGTTTAAAATCCTCAAGTATTACATAAAGTGGGTTCAAAGCCATATCCTAATCTATGAGCACATATAACAACAAACAATCGATTTAATCTCCGATATTATCTCCCTCAAATAATATCATTAAACCACTAATCACATCTAAAATCCCATCAGGTAAGGCAAGCCACGTTCGTGTGGACGTTTACCCACCCAAATGATTTAGCAATTAGATTTGCTTCGGTCGTACATCATTATAGCGTTACTTCGTTGGGAAGAATACTATAAAGCGTACCTAAGTGTAAACCATTACTCAGTATCTAAGAAGATTGTTTGGGACACGTATATTCACCGCAAGCCACGTTCGTGTGGACGTTTACGTTAACATACGCTCTTTTACTCCCTTCTATAACTGTCTACATCAATCGTTCCAAAATCCCATTCAATGTAGCAAGCCACGTTCGTGTTTACTACACCAAAAGACTTTTACAATTGACTCTCAATTACTTGAATCATTTAATCTTGTAAATCAAGACGCGGAGAATCATAAGTGAAACTCAAAGTTTCTAACCAGTGATTCACCATGCGAACAACCCTATCTCTCATAAAAATGAGGGAGCCGAGCAGACAATCGATCCACCTTCAAATGATGGTACGACTGCCTCTAATTTGTGTCCTCGACATGACCAAGTGCTTTGGCTCCATTCCACTCCCCGGGGTGAGAATGAGTCGACTTGAAGTCAGTTTTGGAAAGACAAATTAGGCATTGTTTGATAGACTTAATCAATGTTTCTCGTAAGAGGAATTACAAGAATTCTCCTCCAATGGCTTATCTATACGAACTTCAAAAGTCCATAAAAGTCACCAAGAGAACAGCAATGGAGACCATGGATATGTTTACAATAAAGGGATACGCTATCTAATGCATAATTAAATACACATAAGCATGCATACATGAAATAAAGCACATAGAATATTATCACATAATCAAAATAATTACTAGAATATTATTTTCCGACTATTATGGCTTTATCGCATCCCCGTACGCATCTTCTAGTCTTCAGTCTTCGTTCTTGAATGCTCCATGTGACGGGAATATTAATTCCAATATTTAAATCTATTTATTTTTAATAAATCCAAAAGTTACTTAATTCGAAAATTAAGTCAATCGAATAAATCAAAAATAAAATTAAATATTATTAATATTTTTATTTATTTTATTTTCCCTTTCTACTTCATTAAATCTCTAGAATAATCTATCCAAGACCCACTTGGAATATTCTAGAAGACTTCTATAATGAATTAAGGAAATAAAATAATTTATTTTATTTTCCCTTTCTACTTCATTAAATCTCTAGAATAATCTATCCAAGACCCACTTGGAATATTCTAGATGATTTCCATAATGAAATAAGGAAATAAAATAATTTAGGACTCCTAGTCCTTACAAATTAATTCCTTTCCTAATCCATTAAAAATTCCATAAAGGAATAATTAAATAAAGAAAAATTAATTTAAGGACTCTTCTACTTTCCAAAATTAATTAATTTCCATGTCCATGAAAATTCCCATAAAATAGGAATAATCAACTAGGAAATAAATTAATTTAATAATTAATTATTTTCCTTTCTAATTCTATTAAATCTCTAGAATCCTATTCCAAGTAGAACTTAGAATATTCTAGAAGACTTCCATAATAGAATAAGGAAATAAATTAATTCCAATTAATTCTTTTCCTATTTCCATGAGAATTCCCAAAAAATAGGAATACTCAAAATAGGAAAACCGAATCAATTTAGGAAAGTTGGATCGTTACCGGGATTAACACGGAATGGGGATTTCCGGTCTATCCCCGAGCTCGGCCGAGAAGCACGCCCACCACCGCCACCACCCAACCGGCGCGCCACCACCGCCGGTGACATCGCACGGCCGAGGGTGCGGTCGAGTGCCCCCCACGCGCTCGATCCATGGTTCGGCTATGGGGATAGCCGAACCGAGCCCTAGCCCTCTCTTCGTCTCCTCCATCACACTTTTCCGGTCGTCGTTTTGTCCTCGATCCAACGTAAAATAAATTACAAATTTATTACTACGCTATCCGGTATCGATTCTCTACAAAAACGACCTCAAAGAATTTCCGGAAAAATTAAGAACAAGCATTCACCACACAAGAACAAATATTGACATCACCGAGAGTTTAATAATCAAGAACATTATTATGACATTAATTAACAAAATTAAATCTAGCCATAATAATCGGAAACCCTGCAAGGTAGAACAATTTATCGAAAAATACCATGAACTAAAACCATCGCTCTGATACCAATTGTTGGAAATCGATATCCCGGAATTAATAAATTTAAATTAATAAATTATCTAATTAATTCCGACCGAAATCCTTCGAATATCCGGATTGTCAAAAATTGCGGAACCGACAATCCAATCGAAATCCTTTCGCCGGAAACCACCGCGAACCACCACACGAACCGGAGCCCGGCCGAACACACATCCGCGGGGAAGCCCCCGCTTGCATGCCCTAGCCGAGCCCCCGTACGGGGCTCGCGATCACGCACGGTGATCGCCGGGGATGCGCCGCATCCCCCGGGGCTGCTCGTAGCAGCCCCCGGCGGTGAGTCCGGCGACTCACCGCCACCGTCGGTCGAGGGAGGGGGCGCCTGCCGCGGCACCAGCCCGCGGCTGCCCCCAGCGATCGACCCTAGGTCGATCGCTCGCCCCGGCGTTCAGCCGGGGCTCCCTTCCTTGCGTGCTGCCGGCGATCGAGCCTTAGGGCTTCGATCGCCAACCCTCGGCGTCCAGCCGAGGGTCCGTTGCCATGCGCGATCCCCGCCGGGGATCTCTCGGCCTCCGCGGTCCGGTGATCTTCGATCACCACCGCGAGGTCGATCCTCGTCCACGGGGTTCGTCCCTCGGATCTTGGTTCATGATATTTTCACGATAATTAAACGATAAAATCATAAAGAGGGTTTTACGATTTACCTCGTTCTCGTTGTTCGGAAAAACGTAGAACTCAATTTGACGACCTTGAGATCTTCCCACGTATTCCTTGCACTAGCCCGGACGTCGTGTGGGCGACGATCTACCGAACTCCATGGATCCTCCTCTCTACTTTCTCTCTCTAGAATTGTGATCTTCAAGTTATGAGAATAAAGAAGACCATGTAGTGCTTTTATAGGCTACGTAGGGGATCCTAAGGAGGTGAAATATTGGGCTTCCAATATTAATGATTAAATTGAGCCCAAGCCCAAATCTATTAATCCATTAATATTAATTAATTCTATTTTCCACTATATAAAATTAATTGCACTCCCAATATTAAACCATATTATATCAAATAATATTTCTCCGATAGTATAATTTATTCCGTGTATTTAAGATATAAATATCCATGAATAAAATTAATTTATTGCTAATTAATTTATTCATCTCTTATATCCGAGACTAGTACCATTCAACCTTAATTATTATGCGGAACGAATCCACCTGCAGGGTTTACATAATAATTCCTTATGAACTCATCTCGGGGATATTATCAACCCTTCCGGTATACACTTTCCCGTCAAGTATTCAAGGCATGTCATATATAAAATATAGCGACCCAACTTAACCGGTAATTAACCCAATAATTAAATCGGTTAATTCCTTTGGTAAATCAAAGTCACTTATATTAAATATACACACCCGCAATAATATCGGGGATTAAGAATAAAATACACTGAGACTTAAATCGATTATCGCCGGCAATCCTAATCGATAAATCTCAAGCAGATCCGCTCAATACACCAAGTGTACAAGTGTGATAAAATAATCAAGACAGATTATTTTCTCTCTCACACAACGACTATACCGATGGATTGGTCCGTGTCCATCTAGGTCGTGAGCAACTGTTCGATTAAATACGAGTAACCGATAGTATGATCTTCTGTGTGGGGCCCGACACACCATACTAACTACAACGTATAGAATCCAGGACTATGTTTTGCATATATTTAATTATAAATAATTAAACGCAAACAATTGTTCATTTAATTAAATAGATTAATGGCAATGGATCGTGAGTTTCCTTTACTTAAATCTAGACATTAAGTACACAACTCCAACAATAACAGTAGGTGCAGTTAGTGGTGTACCGCTACTCGGTTCGGCTGGTTCTAAGTCTTAATCTTTCTCTCTCATTTCAAAGTATTACTTCACCTTGGGCTTTGTGGTTCATCATATAGTCTTTCTCTAAGAACCGGGCGTTAGAACTTATAACGTCCTTCTGGTTCATAGTACTATTGAACACACATCTTTTGTTTTTCTAGGATATTCTACAACCGCATTTGAATGCGCCGTTGTTTCCAGATATATCCATAGAACATAGATAGTTCCGTATAACTCATGCTTTTACTATTTCTATAAGAGTTCCATTTCTTGTTTACGACACACCATTTCTACACAACAGTGTATGGTTAAGTCATTTAGGATCAAATCCCAATTTCTGATTAGTATGCCATGCATTCCTCAGATAGGTACTTGCCTCCGCGATCAAATCGCAGGCTACAAATGGATATACCTTGATGGCTCTCCACAATTGCTTAGTGTCCATTGACTTGTCAAAACACTTGCTTTTGTGGCACATCAGGTATTCTAATCCATTTTTCGAGTAATCATAAAAAAGAGTACTCGTACCTTATTGTCTGAGTAGGCATAGGTCTGCATACATCAGAGTCAATCAATTCTTATACTTGTCCGGATCTTACATCTTATATCCATAAAGGATTGCTTAGTCATATTATCTCCCAAATTAGATTCTTAGGTCGGAAGGTCCACTCCTTCAACTTAATTGATCAAATATCAATTTTCGACCTTTGAACTTCTTATTTGAATAAACATGACCTAGCATAAGAATCCACAAGTATAATTGATAAAGAAATCTCTTATTAGTAAAACGAGTTTAATACTACGGTTCGTTGCACCGTGGTGGATTCAAGATTCATCATTTATATATTGCTATCTAATGTACCAAAATAGATAATATCATTATTTCTTCTTATAACCATCAAATGATTAAAAGAAATAAAATATCCATTTATTAGAAATCCAGAACAAAGTTCTTTCTAAAGGTACATAAAAGCAATAACTCAAAATGAAATCCTATAAAATGTCCTCCACTGCAACTGCTGCCTCCTCTACAGCATTGCCCATGTAGACTACGATTTCTTCTTTTCCAAGTCGTTAGGTTTCCTGGAACCTTTGCATTTAAAATGCACATACCGTCAGTGGTTCCATATCTACACACCAGGTTCCGGTAGATAATACCACTGACTATGTTTTACGACTAAAGAAGAATTTCGTACTTTCTTTGAGAGGATAATCAGACTTCCAGTACCCAGACTGTTTGCATCGAGAACTCTTGCCTCATGGCTTTCTCGTCCCATCTCGTGGTCCAAGAAACCTAGGACCACTGGGTTTCTTTGCTTTCTTTTCCTTTCCCCCGATTCATGCCTTCAGGTTTGAAACCTTTGGCATTGGCTACAAGAGCTTGCGATTTCCGTTTCAACTCGTCTAAAAGGTCAATCATCTCAAAAACGTGTTTAAGCGTTTCCTCGAAGCGACTGGCCTTTATGAGTATCCTCATCGCTTCTTGTCTAGCCGCCTATGTCAATAGGCTCGGAAGGACAAAGCTCATTGAGTACAACCTTGTACTCTTTAACAGTCCGGGCAATGTCTAGATCTTTATTCCAATCAGTACATTTAGGGACCAATGAGTTTAAATCCTTACGTATCACATAAAGTGGGTTCAAAGCCATTTCCTAATCTATGAGCACATATAACAACAAACAATCGATTTAATCTCCGATATTATCTCCCTCAAATAATATCATTAAACCACTAATCACCTCTAAAATCCCATCAGATAAGGCAAGCCACGTTCGTGTGGACGTTTACCTATCCAAATGATTTAGCAATTAGATTTGCTTCGGTCGTACATCAATTATAGCGTTACTTCGTTGGGAAGAATACTATAAAGCGTACCTAAGTGTAAACAATTACTCAGTATCTAAGAAGATTGTTTGGGACACGTATATTCACCGCAAGCCACGTTCGTGTGGACGTTTACGTTAACATACGCTCTTTTACTCCCTTCTATAACTGTCTACATCAATCGTTCCAAAATCCCATTCAATGTAGCAAGCCACGTTCGTGTGGACGTTTACTACACCAAAAGACTTTTACAATTGACTCCCAATTACTTGAATCATTTAATCTTGTAAATCAAGACGCGGAGAATCATAAGTGAAACTCAAAGTTTCTAACCAGTGATTCACCATGCGAACGACCCTATCTCTCATAGAATGAGGGAGCCGAGCAGACAATCGATCCACCTTCAAAAGATGGTACGACTGCCTCTAATTTGTGTCTTCGACATGACCAAGTGGCTTTGGCTCCATTCCACTCCCCGGGGTGAGAATGAGTCGACTTGAAATCAGTTTTGGAAAGACAAATTAGGCATTGTTTGATAAACTTAATCAATGTTTCTCGTAAGAGGAATTACAAGAATTCTCCTCCAATGGCTTATCTATATGAACTTCAAAAGTCCATAAAAGTCACCAAGAGAACAGCAATGGAGACCATGGATATGTTTCCATACCCTCTCCCACTTAGCTTTTTACAATAAAGGGATACGCTATCTAATGCATAATTAAATACACATAAGCATGCATACATGAAATAAAGCACATAGAATATAATCACATAATCAAAATAATACTAGAATATTATTTTCCGACTATTATGGCTTTATCGCATCCCCGTATGCGTCTTCTAGTCTTTAGTCTTCGTTCTTTGAATGCTCCATGTGACGGGAATATTAATTCCAATATTTAAATCTATTTATTTTTAATAAATCCAAAAGTTACTTAATTCGAAAATTAAGTCAATCGAATAAATCAAAAATAAAATTAAATATTATTAATATTTTTATTTATTTATTTTCCTATCTAATTCTATTAAATCTCTAGAATAATCTATCCAAGACCCACTTGGAATATTCTAGAAGACTTCTATAATAGAATAAGGAAATAAAATAAATTAGGACTCTTCTACTTTTCAAAATTAATTAATTTCTATGTCCATGAAAATTCCCATAAAATAGGAATAATCAAATAGGAAATAAATTAATTTAATAATTAATTATTTTCCTTTCTAATTCCATTAAATCTCTAGAATCCTATTCCAAGTAGAACTTAGAATATTCTAGAAGACTTCCATAATAGAATAAGGAAATAAATTAATTCCAATTAATTCTTTTCCTATTTCCATGAGAATTCCCAAAAAATAGGAATACTCAAAATAGGAAAACCGAATTAATTAGGAAAGTGAATCTAGGTAGGAGAACACGAGATCACGAGGACCCCGCGTCCCCCACCATCGATCGCCGGCCGGGGAGGAGCGCCGCCGCCACCTCAGCCCACGCGCCACCACCACCGGTGGCCGGCGTGGCCGAGGGTTCCCGCGGGCAGCCCCCACGCCCCCTTTCGATCGATCCTCATGGGATCGATCATCATGATCGATCCCCGGTCCTCCCTCACTTCGTCTCCTCCGTCACACTTTTCCGATCGTCGTTTCGTCATCGATCCAACGTAAATAAATTACAAATTTATTACTACGCTCTCCGGTATCGATTCTCTACATGAAAACGACCTCAAACAATTTCCGGAAAAATTAAGAACAAACATTCACCACACAAGAACGAATATTGACATCACCGAGAGTTTAATAATCAAGAACATTATTATGACATTAATTAACAAAATTAAATCTAGCCATAATAATCGGAAACCCTGCAAGGTAGAACAATTTATCGAAAAATACCATGAACTAAAACCAACGCTCTGATACCAATTGTTGGAAATCGATATCCCGGAATTAATAAATTAATTAAAATTAATTATCTAATTAATTCCGACCGAAATCCTACGGAGATCGAATATCCGAATTGTCTAAAATTGCGGAACCGACAACCCAATCGAAATTCCGATCGCCGGAAAACAACCACGAACACCACCGCGCGAGCCGGGGCACGACCGAGCACACAACGCACCCGAAGGCACGCCGTGCGTCCAGCCGAGCCCCCGCGAGGTCGGGGCTCGCGATCACGCCGATCGCCGGGTTGCGCACGGCAACCCCACGGCGAGTCCGGCGACTCGCCGTCCGCGGAGGAGGGGGCTGCTCGCCGTGCGAGCAGCAGCGGCACCAGCCCGCTGCCCACGCGATCGAGCACGCGCTCGATCGCATCCCCGGCGTCCAGTCGGGGTCCTTCGTGCGTCGCCGGCGGTCGAAGCCCTAGGGCTCGACCGCCACCCTCGGCGTCCAGCCGAGGGTTCGTCCTCTCGATCCCGGCGAGGATCTCTCGACCTCCCGCGGTCCGGTGATCCTCGATCACCACCGCGAGGTCGATCCTCGTCCCCGGGTTCGTACGTCCCTTGGATCTTGGTTCATGATATTCTCACGATAAATAAACGATAAAATCATAAAGAGGGTTTTACGATTTACCTCGTTCTCGTTGTTCGGAAAAACGAAGAACTCAATTTGACGACCTTGATATCTTCCCACGTATTCCTTGCACTAGCCCGGAGTCGTGTGGGCGACGATCTACCGAACTCCATGGATCCTCCTCTCTACTTTCTCTCTCTATCTAGAATTGTGATCTTCAAGTTATGAACTTATGAGAGAATAGAGAAGACCATGTAGTGCTTTTATAGGCTACATAGGGGATCTTAAGGAGGTGGAATATTGGGCTTCCAATAATAGTGATTAAATTGAGCCCAAGCCCAAATCTATTAATCCTTACTATTATTAATTAATTCTATTTTCCACTATATAAAATTAATTGCACTCCCAATATTAAACCATATTATATCAAATAATATTTCTCCGGTAGTATTATTTATTCCGTGTATTTAAGATATAAATATCCATGAATAAAATTAATTTATTGCTAATTAATTTATTCATCTCTTATATCCGAGACTAGTACCATTCAACCTTAATTATTATGCGGATTAAATCCACCTGCAGGGTTTACATAATAATTCCTTATGAACTCATCTCGGGGATATTATCAACCCTTACGGGATACACTTTCCCGTCAAGTATTCACGGCATGTCATATATAAAATATAGTGACCCAACTTAACCGGTAATTAACCCAATAATTAAATCGGTTAATTCCTTTGGTAAATCAAAGTCACTTATATTAAATATACACACCCGCAATAGTTTCGGGGATTAAGAATAAAATACACTGAGACTCGAATCGATTATCGCCGGCAATCCTAATCGATGAATCTCAACGATCCGCTCAATACACCAAGTGTACAAGTGTGATAAAATAATTAAGACAAATTATTTTCTCTTTCACACAACGACTATACCGATGGATTGGTCCGTGTCCATCTAGGTCGTGAGCAACTGTTCGATTAAATACGAGTAACCGATAGTATGATCTTCTGTGTGGGCCCGACACACCATACTAACTACAACGTATAGAATCCAGGACTATAATTTGCATATATTTAATTATAAATAATTAAATGCAAATAATTGTTCATTTAATTAAATAGATTAATGGCAATGGATCGTGAGTTTCCTTTACTTAAATCTAGACATTAAGTACACAACTCCAACATTGTACACTTGGTGTATTGAGCGGATCGCTTGAGATTTATCGATTAGGATTGCCTTGAGATAATCGATTCAAGTCTCAGAGTATTTTATTCTTAATCCCCGATACTATTGCGGGTGTGTATATTTAATATATGTGACTTTGATTTTCCAAAGGAATTAACCGATTTAATTATTGGGTTAATTACCGGTTAAGTTGGGTCACTATATTTTATATATGGCATGCCGTGAATACTTGACGGGAAAGTGTATCCCGGAAGGGTTGATAATATCCCCGAGATGAATTCATAAGGAATTATTGTGTAAACCTCATGAGTGGATTCGTTCCGCACAATAATTAAGGTTGAATGGTACTAGTCTCGGATTCAAGAGATGAATAAATTAATTAGCAATAAATTAATTTTATTCATTGATATTTAAATCTTAAATACACGGAATAAATAATACTACCGGAGAAATATTATTTGATATAATATGGTTTAATATTGGGAGTGCAATTAATTTATATAGTGGAAAATAAATTAATTAATATTAATGGGAGATTAATAGATTTGGGCTTGGGCTCAATTTAATCATTAATATTGGAAGCCCAATATTCCACCTCCTTTAGATCCCCTACGTAGCCTATAAAAGCACTACATGGTCTTCACTTTTTCATAAGACAAGATTATCATTCTTGATATTCTAGAGAGTTGAAGAGGATCCATAAGCTTGGAAGATCGTCGCCCACCCGACGTTCAAGCTAGTGCAAGGAATACGTGGGAAGATCGTAAGGTCATCAATTGAGTTCGTTTCTCCGCACAACGAATCAAAAGGTAAAATCATAAACTCCCTTCTATGATTTTATGTGAATTGATTGTGACACATACATGAACGCACGATCCGGGAAAACGACGAACCTCGGGGACGGGGATTCGAGATCCCCGACGAGGATCGAAGGTGGCGGTCGAACCCTAGGGTTCGGACCGCCGATGCGGGGCGGCTAGGAGAAACCCTCGGCCGAAGCCGAGGGGTGCGATCGATCCTAGGATCGATCGCGGGTAAGCTGCGGGGTCACCCGCAGCGACCCCGTACGTGCTGCGGGTTCGCCCGCAGCGGATGCGTGCGGGGGCTAGGCCCCGCTGGGCAGCGAGCCGTGGGCTCGCTGCGGGGCTGCTACGAGCAGCCCCGGGGATGCCGTGAGGCATCCCAGCGATTGCTACGGGAGCAATCGCGAGCCCTCGTGGGGGCTCGGCTGGGTGCCGCGGGTTCGCCCGTGGTGGTGCTCGGTCGGGCCTCGGGTCATGTTGGGTTCGCGGTTCGGTCTCCGGCGATCGAGGATTTCGGTCGGGTTATTATTTTCCGCAAATTTTAATAGCCCGGGATATCGATTTCCAGCAATTGGTATCAGAGCGTTTGGTTTCGTGTTCATGTATGTGTTCAATTATCGTTCTACCTTGCAGGGATTCCGGCTATCATGGTTAATTAATTAATTAATTGTTTAATTAATTGTTATTTAATTTTACCATGATTATTAAACTCTCGGACATGTCGAGATTCGTTTTGTGTGGATGAATGCTTGTAATAGTAAAAATTCGGGGGTTGACCGAATTTAGATTTATTATTATTGTTCTATGTTTTCCGGAAAGTGTATAGGGTCGATTTCATGTATAGAATCGATACCGGAATTGTAAATTTATTTCTTGTAATTTATTTACGTTGGATCGATGCCGAGACGACCACCGGAGAACTCATGTGACGAAGGAGATGATGAGAGGGAGAACTAGGGCTCGGGATCGATGGGATCGATCCCACGGGGGTGATGATTGATCGAGGGGGCTGCCCGCGGGGCTCCTCGGCCACGCCGGCCACCGGTGGTGGTGGCGCGTGGGCTGGGGACGGCGGCGGTGGTGCTCCCGGCCGGCGATCAAGGTGGGGGGGCGCGGAGTCCTCGTGATCTCGTGCTACTCCTACCTAGATTCACTTTCCTAATTAATTCGGTTTTCCTATTTTGAGTATTCCTAAGTTTGGGAACCCTCATGGAGATAGGAAAAGAATTAATTAATATTATTTATTTCCTTATTCTATTATGGAAGTCTTTTAGAATATTCCAAGTTCTACTTGGAATAGGAATCTAGAGATTTAATAGAATTAGATAGGAAAATAATTAATAAATTGATTTATTTCCTATTTGATTATTCCTATTTTATGGGAATCTTCATGGACATGGAAATTAATTAATTTTGGAAAGTAGAAGAGTCCTAATTTATTTTATTTCCTTATTCTATTATAGAAGTCTTCTAGAATATTCCAAGTTTTACTTGGATAGATTATTCTAGAGATTTAATAGAATTAGATGGGAAAATAAATAAATAAAAAATATTAATAATATTTAATTTTATTTTTAATTTATTCGATTGACTTAATTTTCGAATTGAGTATCTTTTGGATTTATTAAAAATAAATAGATTTAAATATTGGGATTAATATTCTCGTCACATGGAGCATTCAAGAACGAAGACTGAAGACTAGAAGACGCATACGGAGATGGAATAAAGCCATGATAGTCGGAAAATAATTTTCTAGCATTATTTTGACTATGTGATATGTGCTTTATTACTTGTATGCATGCTTATGTGTTTAATTATGCATTAGATAGCGTATCCCTTTGTTATAAAAAGCTAAGTGTGAGCGGGGATGGAAACATTCCCATGGTCTCCATTACTGTTCTCTTGGTGACATTTATGAGCTTTCGAAGTTCATATAGATATGTCATTGGAGGAGAATTCTTGTAATTCCTTTTACAAGAAACATTGATTAAGTTTATCAAACAATGTCTAATTTGTCTTTCTGAAACTGACTTCAAGTCGACTCATTCTCACCCCGGGGAGTGGAATGGAGCCAAAGCCACTTGGTCATGTGGATGACACAAATTAGAGACATTCGTACCATTCTTTTGAAGATGGATCGTTTGTCTGCTCGGCTCCCTCATCTAATGAGAGATAGGGTTGTTCGCATGGTGAATCACTGGTTAGAAACTTCGAGTTTCACTTATGGTTCTCCGCGTCTTGATTTACAAAATCGAATGCTTCAAGTAATTGGATGTCAATTGTAAAAATCTTTTGGTGTAGTAAACGTCCACACTATCGTGGCTTGCTGCATTGAATGGGATTTTGGAACGATTGATGTAGACAGTTATAGAAGGGAGTGAAGGAAACGTAGGTTAACGTAAACGTCCACACTATCGTGGCTTGCGGTAACATGCGAATCTTAAACAAGCTTCTTAGTACTGAGTAATGGTTTACACTTAGGTACGCTCTATAGTATTCTTCCCATCGAAGTAACGCTATAGTGATGTACGACCGAAGCAAATCTAATTACGAAATCATTTGGATAGGTAAACGTCCACACTATCGTGGCTTGCCATATCTGATGGGATTTTAGATGTGATTAGTAATTTAATGATATTATTTGAGGGAGATAATATCGGATATTAAATTGATTGTTTGTTTATATGTGCTTATAGGTTTAGAGAATAGCTATGAACCCACTTTCTGTGATACTCAAGGAGCATAAGCTCACTGGTCCCAATTACATTGATTGGAAAAGAAATTTAGACATTGTCCTGACTTCTGAGGAGTACAAGTTTGTACTCCATGAAGTGTGCCCTGCCGAGCCCACGGCTGCCTCAACTGATGAGGAAAAACTGACATATCGGAAGTGGAAAAAGGCTGATGAAATGGCTAGGTGTTATATTTTGGCTTCCATGTCAAATGTACTCCAAACCCAACATGAGCCGATGGACACTGCCTATGATATGATGTTTAACCTCAAGGATATGTTTGGGGAGCAAGATCGTGCGGCTAGGCAAGAAGCCATGAGAGTCCTCATGTCGACTACTCAATCTGAAGGAACGCCCGTTGGGGAGCACGTTCTTAAGATGATGAGTTTGTTGAATGAACTTGAGGTCCTAGGAGCTTCCATTGATGCTGAGACGCAAGTCGACATCATACTCCAGTCTCTGACCCCTAGTTTTGAGCAGTTTCGTATGAGCTATAATATGGGTAAACTATCTTATACTCTTGCGCAACTCCTGACTGAACTAAAGGCGGCAGAGGGGATCTACAAGAAGGGCAAGTCTCAAGCGCTTGTAGCTACCAAGTCCAAGGGCTCGAAGCCTGTTGGAGGTAGGGGCAAGAAAAGGAAGCAAGCCTGGAAACCCAGTGGTGCCAAGAGGAGTGGACCACGAGTGGGGGCTGCAAAGACAAGAGGCAAGTGCTTCCGATGCAATAAGTCTGGACACTGGAAGTCTGAATGTCCTCTCAAAGGTACGAATTTTTCTTTAGTCGTAAAAACATAGTCAGCGGTATTATCTACCAGAAATCTGGTGTGTAGATATGGAACCACTGACGGTATGTGCATTTTAAATGCAGGGGTTCCAGAAAACCCGGCGACTTAGAGAAGAAGAGTTCGAGTCTACACGGGCAAAAGCTGTAGAGGAGGCAGCTGTTGCAGTGGAAGACATTTATCTGCTTTAGTAGTTAAATAGGATTTCATTTCAAGTTTATTGCATTATGTACCCTTTATTTTAGAAAGAACTTTTGTTCTGGATTTCTATTATTTATGGATGGATATTTTATTTCTTTAATCATGGTGATGATTTTGATAAGAAATAATGGGTATTATCTATTCTGGTACATTAGATAGCAATAAAGTAAATGATGAATCCTTAAGTCTACCACGATGCAACAAACCGTTCTATAACTTGTTTTACTATTTAGATATATTTCTTGTTAAATCATTATACTTGTGGATTCTTATACTTAGTAGTATTTTTTCAAATGAGATTCAAAAGGTCGAAATTGATTTGATCAATTATAGTTGAAGGAATGGACCTTCCGACCAAAGAATCAAGTTTGGAAGATAATACAACTAAGCATACCTTTTGGTAAAGGATAGAATTCGGACAAGTATTGAGAATGATCAATGGTATATGCAGAAATATGTGTAATTAGAAAGGCGTGAGTAGTTCTTTTAAAAGAATACTCGAAAAATGGATTAGGATGCTTGATGTGCCATAAAAGCAAAGTGTTTTAGTCACAAAGCAATTATGGGGAACCTTCTAAGTATATCCATTGTAAGCCTGCGACTAAAATCGCGGAGGCTATCACCTATCTGAATAACACATAGCATAATCAAAGATTGAGATTAAGTCTCAAATGACTGCACCATACACTTACGTGTAGAGATGGTGAGTCAATAAGAAATAAGAATTCTAATAGTAAAAGAACAAGTTGTTCGGAACTACCTGTGTTCTATGGATATTTCTAGAGACAACGACACATTCAATGTGGTTGTAGGATATCCTAGATGAACAAGATGTTGTGTGTTCTATAGTACTATGAACCAGAAGGACATTTCGTCCGGTTCTTAGAGAAGACTATTAGATGAACTACAAAGCCCTAACTGACGTAATACCTTGGAATGAGAAAAAGGACAAAGACTAGGAACCAGCCAAACCGAGTAGAAGTACACCACACACTGCACCTACTGTTATTACTGTTATACACCGGGACGCCATTGCAGTGGGAGGTTGTTAAGACAACCAGAGATGTTCATAAGACTAGAAGAGTTTTGAACTCTGGATCTGGTAAAGATGAAATCGATCCCTAGCTCTGCATAAGGGCAGTACTAGATCTAAATGTGCCTGCTTAGAAAACAATAAGGATTATTGTTAAGAGGCAAGATCATTTAGAGTACAAGCTTAGTAAATCCATTATGGATTGAAACAAAGCAATGAATCGTGGAACTTTCGAATTGATGGGATGGTCCATTTGATGGATTCATCAAAAGGCATAGACGAAAGGTGTATTGGAGACGTAATGGAAACAAAGTGGTGTTTCTCGGAGATCTTATGTAGATGACATTTTATCATTGGCAACAATGTAAAGATGTTGTCAGACATAAGATAATGGTTGTCTAAATGAATCGAGATATAAGATTGAGTGGAAGTTAGAGCATGTTCTTGAGATCTTTCGATCTAAGGATAAGAACATTGTACTTCTCCTAGATATCTTATACGATTATGGTTTGTTTTAAACATGCATACTTCTGAGAAAGGTTATTGCCTTTCAGAGACAGAATATACATCTATCTAAAGGGTATGTGTTTCGAACACATGAAGGAGATAGATGAGGAAAAACCAGTTTCCTATACTTTAAGTATGGAAAGCTTTATAGATGCAATATTGTAAAACGAGAACCTGATATCAACTATGCGGTTTGCGTAGTGGGAGGATATCAAAGTAATCTAGACAAGAGATTTTCGGATGCTGTAAAAGTACCTGCATAGTAACTGAATTACTAAGCAAGACGAAATCTTCTTGGATTACATGTTCTCAGATCTCAGATCAGAGAAGGACCAGTGTAAGTCGATATCAGGCTATGTGTTCACTTTTAGAAAGAGGAGGAACCATGAAATGAAAGAGTGATAAGCAGGGCGCTTCTCAGACTCTCTCATAACCGAATAAGCAGCCTCAGAGGCAGCGGAAGTTTTGGTTGGGTTCCGGGATAACCTCTTGACTTGGATATGACTCTTGGTTTATCAAAGGCTATTGGATAGCGGTGCATGGTAAACTGGAAGAAGTCATAAGTCAAAAGTGATGTTAACACATAGAGCAAGTACCACCTGATACGAGTCATCGTCGAGGGAGACGACGCAGTAGTCACCAAGATAACTTCAGAGCGGCAACCTAGAGTGCTCATTCACACAGTACTTCTTGGAAGTACAGCTCTAAGCACGTGATGAGTATGGGAGTCGGGAGTTTGGAGGAAATGACTAGACCTTAGTACAAGTGGGAGATTGTTGGAGTTGTGTACTTAATGTCTAGATTTAAGTAACGGAAAACTCTCGGTCATAGCATTTAATCTATTTAATTAATAAACAATTGTTTGCGTTTAATTATTGATAATTAAATATATGCAAATTATAGTCCTGGATTATATACGTTGTAGTTAGTATGGTGTGCGACGCCACACAGAAGATCATACTATCGGTTACTCGTATTTAATCGAACAGTTGCTCACGACCTAGATGGACACGGACCAATCCATCGGTATAGTCGTTGTGTGAGAGAGAAAATAATTTGTCTTAATTATTTTATCACACTTGTACACTTGGTGTATTGAGCGGATCGCTTGAGATTTATCGATTAGAATTGCCTTGAGATAATCGATTCAAGTCTCAGAGTATTTTATTCTTAATCCCCGATACTATTGCGGGTGTGTATATTTAATATATGTGACTTTGATTTTCCAAAGGAATTAACCGATTTAATTATTGGGTTAATTACCGGTTAAGTTGGGTCACTATATTTTATATATGGCATGCCGTGAATACTTGACGGGAAAGTGTATCCCGGAAGGGTTGATAATATCCCCGAGATGAGTTCATAAGGAATTATTGTGTAAACCTCATGAGTGGATTCGTTCCGCACAATAATTAAGGTTGAATGGTACTAGATTCAGATTCAAGAGATGAATAAATTAATTAGCAATAAATTAATTTTATTCATGGATATTTAAATCTTAAATACACGGAATAAATAATACTACCGGAGAAATATTATTTGATATAATATGGTTTAATATTGGGAGTGCAATTAATTTATATAGTGGAAAATAAATTAATTAATATTAATGGGACATTAATAGATTTGGGCTTGGGCTCAATTTAATCATTAATATTGGAAGCCCAATATTCCACCTCCTTTAGATCCCCTACGTAGCCTATAAAAGCACTACATGGTCTTCACTTTTTCATAAGACAAGATTATCATACTTGATATTCTAGAGAGTTGAAGAGGATCCATAAGCTTGGAAGATCGTCGCCCACCCGACGTTCAAGCTAGTGCAAGGAATACGTGGGAAGATCGTAAGGTCATCAATTGAGTTCGTTTCTCCGCACAACGAATCAAAAGGTAAAATCATAAACTCCCTTCTATGATTTTATGTGAATTGATTGTGACACATACATGAACGCACGATCCGGGAAAACGACGAACCTCGGGGACGGGGATTCGAGATCCCCGGCGAGGATCGAAGGTGGCGGTCGAACCCTAGGGTTCGGACCGCCGGTGCGGGGCGGCTAGGAGAAACCCTCGGCCGAAGCCGAAGGGTGCGATCGATCCTAGGATCGATCGCGGGTAAGCTGCGGGGTCACCCGCAGCGACCCCGTACGTGCTGCGGGTTCGCCCGCAGCGGATGCGTGCGGGGGCTAGGCCCCGCTGGGCAGCGAGCCGTGGGCTCGCTGCGGGGCTGCTACGAGCAGCCCCGGGGATGCCGTGAGGCATCCCAGCGATTGCTACGGGAGCAATCGCGAGCCCTCGTGGGGGCTCGGATGGGTGCCGCGGGTTCGCCCGTGGTGGTGCTCGGTCGGGCCTCGGGTCACGTGGGGTTCGCGGTTCGGTCTCCGGCGATCGAGGATTTCGGTCGGGTTATTATTTTCCGCAAATTTTAATAGCCCGGGATATCGATTTCCAGCAAGGGCTGCTCTTTGGGAGACGCCCTTGCTGCCTCCTTTTGCATCTGCACTTGATCCTCGTAAACTTGTTTAGGAGTGAGAGGAACAAGTGATACCTTTTTAATGTTATACTCAAACGAGTACTTGTTAGTGAAGCCGTCGTGTATGGCTCTCCTATCGAACTGCCACGGACGTCCCAACAAGATGTGACTCGCTTGCATCGGGATGACGTCACACAACACCTCATCCTCATACTTCCCAATGCGGAAATGTACCTTCACTTGCTTGGTCACCTAAATGACGCCGCACTCATTTAACCACTGCAAACGATATGGTTTGGGATGTTTCACCACCGTCACACCCAAACGCTGAACCATGGTAGCACTAACCACATTCGTGCAGCTCCCTCCGTCAATGATGACACTACACACCTTGTCCTGCACATGACATCTCGTGTGGAAAAGGTTTTCTCGCTGTTCCCTCTCAACGGGCTGTGTCTGGGCACTCAATACTCTCCTAGCTACAAATTGTTGGCCTTCGGTTTGTAGGATCTCCTCCTCATCCTCAGAATCCATTGTAGCTGTAGGTGCCGTTTCCTCACCTTCATCATCAGTCACGACTTCTCCGTCGTCTCTCAAGATCATGAGTCGTCTGTTAGGACACTCACTCATAATGTGCCCAAATCCCTGACACTTGAAGCACTTCTTGTCCCGGTTGCGGCTATCAGGATTTGATGAACTGCCCTGAGTCGCTGGACTGGCTCCCTCTGAACGACCCTTAAAGAAAGTCTTCTTCTCATCCCGCGGTGGAACCTCTCTCTTCCATTGGTTCCCTTTAGGTGTAGAACCACTCGGCCCTTGGGGTGATCTCCAGGAAGACTGATTCTGCCTTGCACTGCTAAAACTACCCCTCCTCTTGTGCTAATTCTCAATCTTTATCGCCATGTGAACCATATCTTCCAATTCGACATATGGTTGCAACTCCACCGCATTGCGAATCTCCTAATTTAAGCCAGCTAAGAACCGAGCCATGGTAGCTTCCCGATCCTCTTCAATGTTGGCTCGAATCATAGACACCTCCATCTCCTTGAAGCACTCATCCACACTCTTCGACCCCTGTCGTAGATTCTGCAACTTGTTGTACAACTCTCGGTAATAGTGAGTAGGAACAAACCGCTTCCTCATCACAGCTTTCATCTCGGCCCACGTTTCAATAGGCTGCTCACGATTTCTCTTCCTACTGGAAACCAGCTGATCCCACCAAACCAATGCATAGTCAGAAAATTCGATTGCCGCCAACTTTACTTTCTTGAGATCTGAATAGTTGTGGCAGTCAAACATCATTTCGATCTTTCTCTCCCATTCAATGTATAACTCTGGGTCGTTCTTCCCTATGAATGTGGGAACAGTAATCTTTATGTTTCCCAAGTTGTTATCAACCTCATCAGTCTCATCGTCTTCGGGGTTAGCATCCCTGTTTCGGCCGTTATGACGATGTTGGCCTATTCTCAGATTCCCTGCATTCTCCTGACGAGATCTATCCTCCAGAGCAAGGAGTCGATCATGCACCACATCCATCTCAGTTGAGATGATCTTCCCTAACTCAGTACGCAAAGCTTCCATGAGGAACTTCACTTGGGGGTTGGCAGTATTCCCCTCGGTCGTCTCATTATGCTTCGAACCTTCAGACATACCTACACAAAAAACGTTAGAAATAAAAGCAATAAATTAAAAGAAACCTCACCACCTCACAAACGCTCGTGTATCACTTAAGATGGAATTCACTCAGCGCTCGTGTTTCACTCAGATATGGCTTTTTTTTCACTCTAATGTTCTCACCACTCTGCCTTTTACCAGATGATACGTACCTCGTTGATGGTGGAAAGAAATAGAACGGAATTCGGGTTTCGGATACCTGGGTGGATGAAGATCCCAAACTTCTGAACCTAATTCGTTGAATTGATTAGATTGAAGAACCTAACCCCCAAAACGGAATTGATGCAGCTACTTGGAATTGATGAAGACACACGAACGAAGTATGTATGCTTCGTTGATTCGTCGGGTTGATCTCTTTTGGCACAATCGAAAAGAGAACGAAAAGAGTAGAGAGAATAATCTCACAAAATAATTCAATATCATAAAAGTTGTGTCTAAAACAATAGGGTTCAAGGCCTTATATAGGCTGACCTAAAAACATGAGGAAAAGGACTAAAAAACGCCAAAAATAAATCGTCAGTCGCGATTTCCAAATCTGAACTCATGTCGTCCGACAGAAAAGGTTGTCGCCCGACAACAACTTGTCGCCCGACAGAAAATAGCTGTCGTCCGACATCTTCACGTCGAGCGCGGTGGTTTACGTCGCTCGACGCCAGGGTGTTCTGGACCCCCACGTCGCTGCAGCCCGTTCTACGTCGCTCGCAGCGACTTTGTCGTCCGACATGAATATGGTGTCGGACGACACCAAGCCATTTTCGTGGCTGAACTCTGCGGCGTGTCCTCGGCTCACGTCTGACCTCCGTTCCAGCTTCGTCTTCATTATTCCAGCTTGAAACTCAACGCCTTCTGTTGGATCGGCCTCCTCGTACGTAATCAGGTTGATAAGGATTGGCTTCTCCACATCACCGATGGGTTTCTTCAATAGCTCTTGCGCCCATACTTCTTGGATCATCACCATCAAGCTTGCCTTGAACTTCTTGGCTTCGAACGCGTCACTGGTCCAACTGGAACTCGTACCGGGTCTTGTATTATTGACGACTCTGGGGCTGCATCAAGGAGATCCATAGAAGTTCGGAGGATCGTCGCCCACACGACGTTCGAACGAAGTGCAAGGAATACGTGGGAAGGTCCTAAGGTCTTCAAATCAATCTCGTTTCTCCGCACAACGAGACGAAGGTAAAATCGTAAAACCCCTCTTATGATTTTATGTGAATTAAATCGTGATATATACATGTACGAAGATCCGGGAAAATGTACGAACTCCGCGGACGGGGATTCGAGATCCTCGGCGGAGATAGAGAGAAGCCCTCGGCTGGGATCCGAGGGAGTCGATCGAACCCTAGGGTTCGATCGTGTGCATGGGGAGACCCCGGATGGAGTCGGGGCGGGCGATCGAGCTTGGGCTCGATCGCGGGGCTGCCGCGGGCTGGTGCCCTCCTCCTCTCGACGGTGGTGGCGGTGAGTCGCCGGACTCACCGCCGGGGGTTGTTCTGAACAGCCCCGGGGGGATGCACGCGCATCCCCGACGATGGCCATGCACGGCGATCGCGAACCCCTCACGGGGTTCGTCTAGGGTTTAGCCACGGGTTCATCCCGCGGCGATGCTCTCATCGGGCCCGACTCGTGTGGTGGTTCGCGGTTGGTTCTCCGGCGAACGGATTTCGGTCGGGTTATCGTTTCCGCAATTTTTGATAGCCCGGGATATCGATTTGCAACACCAAGATCTCAAGAACATGTCCAACTTCTCCCTATATCTTTCATAATGATTTATCCAGACAACCATCATTTCATGTCTGATTACATCTTTACATTGTTACCAATGATAAAATGTTATCTACATAAAACCCAAGAAACACCACCTTGTTCCATCACGTTTCCAATACACACGATTCGTCTATGCTTTGATGAATCCATAAAATGGACTATCTCATAAAATCGCAAGTTCCACGATTTTTAAGCTTTCCTTTAATCCATCAATGGATCAACTAAGCTTGTACTCTAAATGATTTTGCCTCTTAGCAATAATCCTTATTGATTTCCAAGAAGGCACATTTAGATCTAGTACTGCCTATATGTAGTTCCAGGGATTGATTTCATATACTAGGTCCAGAGTTCGAAACTCTCATAGTCTTATGAATATTTCCGGTTGTTACACAACCTCCCACTACAACGAAATTCCGGTGCATTAATAGTAATAACAGTAGGTGCAGTTAGTGGTGTACCGCTACTCGGTTCGGTTGGTTTTCAGTTTTCTTCGTTCTCTCTCATTTCAAAGTATTACGTCGCTTTGGGCTTGTGGTTCATCACATAGTATTCCTCTAAGAACCGGGCGTTAGAACTTATAACGTCCTTTTGGTTCATAGTACTATTGAACACACATCTTTTGTTCTTCTAGGATATTCTACAACAGCATTGAATGCGCCGTTGTTTTCCAGACATATCCATAGAACACGGGTAATTCCGAAGAACTTGTCTTTTACTATCTCTATAAGAGTTCAATTTCATCCATAGAACACGGGTAATTCCGAAGAACTTGTCTTTTACTATCTCTATAAGAGTTCAATTTCTTATTAATGGTTACGATATACCGATCCGATCGACATACCGTGTGTGCGGAAGCGTGTAAAACATATAAATCTATCATGCTTGATCTAGTACACACAATATATGTATAGACACATATATATATATATATATATATATATACACATCTAATATATATATATATATATATATATATATATATATATATATATATATATATATATATATATATATATATATATATATATATATATATATATATATATATATATATATATAAGGTTCAACGAGTTCTTACATTTGATAATGAATTGATTCGTTGATGTTGATTAAGGTGGTGTTGAGTCGATTGAACCACCTTAATGGATCAGCAACTTGAAGCTCTCCTTGTGAATGACCTCGTCACTCCTTTGGATCGTCCAGATGTTGAAGCCGCACAAATGGCCCGGCCTCTACGTGTTGCACACGAACCCGGATAATGAACACCTTTGCTTGCTTGAGAATGGATCTCCAAGATCACCTCTTTTCTCTCTATTTGAGTGGAATTTCGTGGCTGATGATAATGTGTGATGAAAATCACATTTTCATCTATATAAGTGCATCATTATGCATCACATTACACCCCTTTGTAACCTACAACATAATGGGCATCATAATGCACCATTAACATGCAAAAGAGTGTTAGGATGTGTCCTTCGATCCTACGTGTGCAATCGATGAAGTCATAAGGTCGTCTATGGATGTTAAATGATTATTCGATAATATTAATTGTTGGGAACAATATAATATTGATCGATAAAATCATACCTACAGGGTCACACACGAGCTCGATATTGATATACATTGCTTGATAAATATATTGATTTAGAATCAATATTTACGTGGATTTAATTCCCATGCATGGGATGCATGGCTTGCATGGATGCATGTCATATAGTGTGACATGGCATGCCACACAAGCAAGTGGGACCATCTAATGCCATGTGGCATAATGAGGTGGAAATGTCCATTCAAATTCACCATAATCACACCTTAATGTGTGATAATGATGGGGCATCAATATCACCATCAAGGAGGGGGTTACAAGGTGGTTTTGATGGCATTTTAAGGTGAACAAATGCTGATTTTTCAGCATAATTTTTCACCCACGAAATTCACAAAAGAGAGAGAGAAAAGAGGTTGTTCTTGGAGAATCAACTCGATCAATCAAGCAAGTCATCATCCGGGTTCGTGTGCAACACGTAGAGGCCGGGCCATTTGTATGGCTTCAACATCCGGGCGATCCAAAGGCGTGACGGGGTCATTCCAGAGGTTAACAATCCGTGGCTGATCCATTAAGGTGGTTCAATCTACTCAACACCACCTTAACCAATTTCAACGATCACCAAATGTAAGAACTCGTTGATCCCTATATATATATATATATATATATATATATATATATATATATATATATATATATATATTGGATGTGTATATATATATATTTGTATGTGTTCTTATACACATTATGTGTGCACTAAGATCCAAGCATGATAGATTTATATGCTTTACACGCTTCCGCACACACGGTATATCGATCGGATCGGTATACCGGTACCTTCAAATGGTATCAGAGACAGGTTTCGTGCACACTTTTGTGTTGGACATGAAGGTTAATTAAACATAATTGACTTAATTGTTTAATTGTGATTATGTGATTAGATGTAAGACCGGCCACCGTTAGTGGTCGGGTGAATGAAATTGTCGTTTTTTACCTTTCGATTGGCCATAGTTTTGGAGGGCTGCGTCCCTTGGAATCATTTGTAATAGATAGGTTTTCTATTTCAATTTGTATTGTTCAAACTTGTAAGCGATGGACTTGGTCCATGGTTCGATGGAGGATCTCGGCTCTCCGGCGAAAACGAGAAGAAACGAAGCAAAACGAAGCAAACCGGGCTGCTGGAGCCAAACGGCGGTCGCCGTTTGAGCTCCGGCGGGCGCCGTTTTGATTCGGCGGGCGCCGTTTTGGAAACGGCGACCGAAGAAAGGCCTTTTTTGGGGCAGATGGGTTTTTTGCCTTTTCGGCGGGCGCCGTTTTGGAAACGGCGACCGCCGGTGGTGTTCAGCGACCGCTGGTTGTAAAACGGCGGGCGCTGTTCGTGGTTTTTGAGGTAATGACTTGTTTTGACCAAAATCGGCGAGCACGGAACTAAAACGGAGGGCAAGGACCAGTCCAGAAGATGTTCAAGGCTTTTGTTATTACTTTAATTCTTTTCGTTTGAGAGTTGTGAGGTTCTAGGGGCCTTTCGATTTCGTATTTATATGCTTTGCTAGTTATAGGTTGTTTTATGTTATAAATGTTCAACTTACATATAAACAAACCTATGCATGCAAGTTCTCAATAATAATGAGTATAATGTCTTGTCCAAAACGTCACACTCATGAAACCCTCGATCATAAGTTAGTAGGTCCGCCTCAGCGGGGTACTGCTTGTTATCTTGGGATAAGTGGGAGTAAGGGTTAGACCCTTACATGTGAGTTTGGTTTTCTCATCGATAGATCCACTGCAGGCGTGGCTATCGAGACATGAGATGAGAATGGGACTCTCATCGACCGAGAGTGACATTAGATGTCATTGACATGGGATGTCTACCTATCTTGGAGTTCTTAAGTGCGGACTCAGTCGGCTTAAGGATTCGCAAGATGAGGGTCTTGGGATCATTTTGTTCTAATTTATTAAAATTTCAAAAACAAATGCCTAATTTGTCTTTCATTCGATGAATTATAAGGTTAGGATTATTTACACCTCGGGGAGTGATTTAATCCTAAACACTTAAGTTTATCAATGACACAAATTAGAGACTTTCGAGCCATTGGATGGCGTGAATCGGTTGTCTGGTTGGCTCCCTCATTTTAATGAGAGATAGGGCTTCAATTGCATGATAAGATCGCTGGTTAGAAAACCTCGAGTTTTCACTTACGATTTATCACGTTTTTGTCATTAAAATAATTGGGAACGACGATATTGGATATCGAATGAACAAAATGGAACAAATAAAGTAGTTTTGCTAGACAACCTTATTTGTTTACCGCTTTGTGAATGTTTACTTACGTTATTTATCTTTCTTCTGTAGTATAATATGTCTGTCTCAACTCAATTCAAGTTCAGCTCTATCTTGGATAGAGAAAAGTTGAACAACACCAATTTCCTTGATTGGCAACGTAACTTGAGGATAGTCCTCAAATACGAAGAAAAGGAAAGTGTGTTGGACAAACCCCTTCCCGTGCTTCCCGCTGATGGGGGCACGGATGCCCAAAAGGCATCATATGCCCTTGCTAAGAAAGCCTCGAATGAGGTGACATGTTTGATGTTGGCATCCATGGTACCCGAGTTGCAAAAACAATTCGAGTTCATGGAAGCCTATGACATCATAGAAGAGCTCAAGAGCATGTTCGGGGAACAGGCTAGGATTGAGCGCTTCGGTGTCACCCGGGCTATAGCAACAGCTAGGCTGGAAAAGGGTAAACCCGTGGGACCACATGTACAGCAAATGATTGGATTATTTGCTTCAAGTGCTCGCCTCGGTTTTGCATATGATGACGCGTTGGCTACCGATTTCATTCTCCATTCTCTTCATGATGGTTATGACGCCTTTAGGCTGAATTTCCACATGAATGGACTGAAGAAATCGCTTCATGAGCTCCATGGGATGCTTAAGGCTGCTGAGCCGGCGATTAAGAAGGACCCTAGGAGGGAAGTTCTTATGATTCGGGAAGGAGGTACCAAAAAGTTCAAGGGGATTAAGAAACCAGAAGTGAAAGGCAAAGGGAAAGGGAAAGTTGTGACAACTCCTTCCAAAAGGTTATTGAAAGCTTCTAAGGTTCCTGGGGAATCTGAGTGTTTCTACTGCAAGAGTGTTGGACACTACAAGCGAGATTGCCCCAAGTTCAAGGAGGATGTGAAGAACGGTGTCGTTCCTTCATCTTCAGGTATTTATGTCATAGACATAAACTTTACAAATTCTTCTTCTTGGGTATTGGATACCGGATGCGGTGCTCACATTGTTTCACATGTGCAGGGACTGCAAAGAAGTAGAACTTTGGTAAAGGGAGATGTCGATCTGCGGGTTGGAAATAGAGCGAGGGTCGCTGCATTAGCCGTAGGATCTTATGATTTGTGTTTGCCTTCGGGCCTTGTTTTAGTATTGAATAATGTTTATTTCGTTCCAAGTATTACCAAGAACATCATTTCTATTTCAGTATTGGATACTGAAGGATTTTCCTTCACTATAATAAATGGTTTATTTACTATTTCAAAAAGTGGAGTGTTCTATGGTTCGGCACGATTAGAACATGGTTTATATATACTTCAACTTGGCAATCATATATATAACATTGATACCAAAAAGGCCAAATCGAATGAATTCAATGAAACATACCTTTGGCATTGTCGATTAGGCCACGTCAACATTAAACGTGTAGAGAAACTTCTTAAAGAAGGTATTCTCAAATCTTTTGACTTGGAGTCATTCGATACATGTGAAGGATGTTTGATGGGCAAAATGAAAAAGTCACCTTTTCTAGGAAAAGGAGAACGTGCAAGTGATCTATTGGGTTTAATCCATACTGATGTATGTGGTCCAATGAGCTCACAAGCACGTGGAGGTTATTTCTACTTCATAACTTTTACCGATGACTTAAGTAGATATGGTTATGTCTATTTAATGAGGCATAAGTCGGAAGCCTTTGAAAAGTTCAAAGAATTCCAAAATGAAGTTGAGAATCAACTTGGTAAGAAGATAAAAGCCATTCGATCGGATCGAGGTGGTGAATATCTTAGCCAAGAATTCGATGATCATCTTATGAGTTGTGGTATTCTATATCAACTCACTCCTCCTGGAACACCCCAGATGAATGGTGTTTCCTAAAGGAGGAATAGAACCTTATTGGATATGGTTCGATCGATTATGAGCCTTTGTGAACTTCCAAAATCTTTTTGGGGACACGCACTTTTAACAGCGGCCTATACACTGAATAGGACACCGTCAAAAGCTGTTGATAAGACACCATACGAGATATGGAAAGGGAAGGTCCCTAACTTGTCTTATATCAAGGTTTGGGGATGTGAAGCTTATGTGAAGAGAAATATCTCTACAAATCTTGAACCCAAATCGGATAAATGTTTCTTTGTTGGTTATCCAAAAGAAACACGAGGGTACCACTTTTACAACCAATCTGAGAACAAAGTCTTTGTTGCTCGAGATGGTGTATTTCTTGAAAAGGAATATCTTTCCAAGAAAGTAAGTGGGAGCTCAGTTGAACTGAACGAAGTTCAAGAAAACTTGAACGAGGTTCAAGAAGATCAAACTGAGATGGACACTCAAGACCAAGTTGAGAGTGCTCCAGTGGTTTTAGAAACCACACCTAACCCTCGAAGGTCCGGAAGGATTAGATCTCAACCTGACAGATACTTAGGTATTCTGACAAATGAGAGCTATGAAGTCATGCTTTTAGAAAGCAATGAACCTTCGACCTATATCCAAGCTGTGACGAGTCCAGATTCCGAGAAATGGCAGGGTGCCCTGAAATCCGAAATGGAATCAATGTCTGAAAATCAAGTTTGGAACTTAGTCGATTTGCCTAAAGGGGCTAGGCCCATTGGATGCAAATGGATTTACAAAATAAAAACAGACATGAATGGAAAACCTAGTGTTTTCAAAGCAAGGTTGGTGGCAAAAGGATATAAACAAATTCACGGGGTGGATTATGATGAAACCTTTTCACCAGTTGCTATGATTAAATCCATTCGGATTCTCTTAGCCATTGCTGCTCATTATGATTATGAGATATGGCAAATGGACGTTAAAACCGCCTTCTTGAATGGGATTCTAGTAGAGGAAGTGTTTATGACACAACCAGAGGGTTTTATCGATCCTAATCAGGCTGAGAGAGTATGCAAGCTTAATAGATCCATTTATGGATTAAAGCAAGCATCTCGGAGCTGGAATCTTCGGTTCGATGAATCCATACAAGAGTTTGGATTTCAAAAGAACATGGAAGACTCTTGTGTTTACAAGAAGGTCAGTGGGAGTTACGTTGTATTCATTGTGTTGTATGTCGATGACATACTCCTTATTGGAAACAATATTCCTATGCTTAATTCTGTTAAAGAATGGCTTGGAAGATGGTTTTCAATGAAGGATCTTGGAGAAGCACAGTACATATTGGGCATCAAGATCTGTCGGAACAGATCGCAAAGGATGCTTGGACTTAGTCAAGCAACCTATATTGATAAGGTGCTTGACAGGTTCAGAATGAAAGACGCCAAGAAGGGTCTCATTCCAATGACTCATGGTACATCTTTAAGCAAGAGTCAGTGCCCTTCGGGACCTGATGAGCAAATAAGGATGGCAAATATTCCTTATGCTTCGGCAATAGGGTCTATTATGTACGCCATGATATGTACACGACCGGATGTATCGTATGCTTTGAGCATGACGAGTCGGTTTCAAGGAAACCCAGGTGAGGCGCATTGGACTGCGGCCAAGAATATTCTTAAGTACCTTAGAAGGACTAAAGAGTATTTTCTTGTCTTTGGAGGACAAAAAGAGTTGGTTGTGACAGGATATACGGATGCAAGCTTCCAAACAGACAAAGATGATTTCCGATCTCAATCCGGATTTTTCTTTTGTCTGAATGGAGGTGCGGTGAGCTGGAAGAGTTCCAAGTAACCCACCGTAGCTGATTCTACTACAGAGGCTGAGTACATTGCTGCATCAGAAGCAGCAAAGGAGGCCGTTTGGATGAGAAAGTTCTTAGATGAGCTCGGTGTCGTACCTAGTTCGGCCCATCCGATAGCTCTCTATTGTGATAATAGTGGAGCTATCGCGCAAGCCAAGGAGCCTAGGGAGCACCACAAATCCAAACATGTGCTCAGGAAGTTCCACATTCTCAGGGAGATAGTTAGTCGTGGAGACATCGAGATAAATAAAGTTGCAACTGATGATAATGTTGCAGACCCGTTAACTAAACCACTCCAGCAGTCGAAGCATGATGCTCATACGACTGCAATAGGGATACGATATCTTAGAGATGGATTGTGATTCCTATTATTGTATTATCTACTTTTGGAGTTTATGTAAACATTCACGTATCTTTTATGATATTCAATAAATTTCTTCATATAATTGTGGTTTAAATTGTATGAATTGTCCAAATGATTAAATTATATTAATTGGGTTATGAGGTAGATTTACCACATAAATGAAGTCCCAATTGTTGAACTAATATAATTAAATCATAGAATTGTTCCTAGTTCGTATTATCAAGTACGGACAAACTGATAATACAATGAACTAGATTGTAATGTGTACTATAGCGCCGCTTCATGGGCTAGTGATGTGGGACATCAAGTACAATTACATAGATATTAGCTGGGAGCTAATGATCGAACAGACCCGACTGGAATAGTATTTAAGATTTAGAGTCATAATACTATTTCATTGACTGTCGAGCAATTTCCTCTGACCTGAGTAGTCCAGAGTGATTCCATTGTGAAATGGTATACTTTGATACAAGTAAACGCCTTTCGTAAAAGGAGGTTATAAAACTTGTTATTGGGTATATCAGGAAGCAAGTGGGAGAGCTTGGATTGACAAGATGGGATTGTCCTCCATTTTATAATGGGATAAATGTCTTACCGGCCACTTGGAGAGTCGAGACTGTGGAAAATACGTGGCCACGTCCAGATTCGTATCATAGTGATAAATCTGGTTTTACAGTCTGCCTCAAAGTCCAAGAAAGGTTTGAACCGATTGAGGATGACTCGAGTCTTGCCTCAAGTTCAAATTTAGACATAAAGTGACAACAGGAAGTTGGCAGCACACTGGCTCTGAAGGCCAAGTGGGAGATTGTTAGGATGTGTCCTTCGATCCTACGTGTGCAATCGATGAAGTCATAAGGTCGTCTATGGATGTTAAATGATTATTCGATAATATTAATTGTTGGGAACAATATAATATTGATCGATAAAATCATACCTACAGGGTCACACACGAGCTCGATATTGATATACATTGCTTGATAAATATATTGATTTAGAATCAATATTTACGTGGATTTAATTCCCATGCATGGGATGCATGGCTTGCATGGATGCATGTCATATAGTGTGACATGGCATGCCACACAAGCAAGTGGGACCATCTAATGCCATGTGGCATAATGAGGTGGAAATGTCCATTCAAATTCACCATAATCACACCTTAATGTGTGATAATGATGGGGCATCAATATCACCATCAAGGAGGGGGTTACAAGGTGGTTTTGATGGCATTTTAAGGTGAACAAATGCTGATTTTTCAGCATAATTTTTCACCCACGAAATTCACAAAAGAGAGAGAGAGAAAAGAGGTTGTTCTTGGAGAATCAACTCGATCAATCAAGCAACTCATCATCCGGGTTCGTGTGCAACACGTAGAGGCCGGGCCATTTGTGCGGCTTCAACATCCGGGCGATCCAAAGGCGTGACGGGGTCATTCCAGAGGTTAACAATCCGTGGCTGATCCATTAAGGTGGTTCAATCTACTCAACACCACCTTAACCAATTTCAACGATCACCAAATGTAAGAACTCGTTGATCCCTATATATATATATATATATTGGATGTGTATATATATATATATTTGTATGTGTTCTTATACACATTATGTGTGCACTAAGATCCAAGCATGATAGATTTATATGCTTTACACGCTTCCGCACACACGGTATATCGATCGGATCGGTATACCGGTACCTTCAAAGAGGTTACAAATGAGGTGAAAGGTCATGCCACATACACATGCCACTATGCATTGTATGTGGCATGCCATGTCACACTATGTGACATGCATCCATGCAAGCCATGCATCCCATGCATTTGTATTAAATCCACGTAAATATTGATTCTAAATCAATATATTTATCAAGCAATGTATATCAATATCGAGCTCGTGTGTGACCCTGTAGGTATGATTTTATCGATCAATATTATATTGTTCCCAATAATTAATATTATGGAATAATCATTTAACATCCATAGACGACCTTATGACTTTATCGATTGCACACGTAGGATCGAAGGACACATACCAACAATCTCCCACTTGGCCTTCAGAGCCAGTGTGCTGCCAATTTCCTGTTGTCACTTTATGTCTAAGTTTGAACTTGAGGCAAGACTTGAGTCATCCTCAATCGGTTCAAACCTTTCTTGGACTATGAGACAGACTGTAAAACCAGATTTATCACTATGATACGAATCTGGACGTGGCCACGTATTTTCCACAGTCTCGACTCTCCAAGTGGCCGGTAAGACATGTATCCCATTATAAAATGGAGGACAATCCCATCTTGTCAATTCAAGCTCTCCCACTTGCTTCCTGATATACCCAATGACAAGTTTTATAACCTCCTTTTACGAAAGGCGTTTACTTGTATCAAAGTATACCATTTCACAATGGAATCACTCTGGACTACTCAGGTCAGAGAAATAGCTCGACAGTCAATGAAATAGTATTATGACTCGAAATCTTAAATACTATTCTAGACGGGTCTGTTCGATCATTAGCTCCCAGCTAATATCTATGTAATTGTACTTGATGTCCCACATCACTATCCCATGAAGCGGCGCTATAGTACACATTACAATCTAGTTTATTGTATTATCAGTTTGTCCGTATTTGATGATACGAACTAGGAACAATTCTATGATTTAATTATATTACTTCAACAATTGGGACTTCATTTATGTGGTAAATCGACCTCATAACCCAATAAATATAATTCAATCATTTGGACAATTCATATAAACTAAACCATATTTATATGAAGAAATATGTATTATACATATGAGTGAATGTTTACTAAATCTCCAAAAGTATCTAATACAGTAATAGAAATCACAACCCATCTCTAAGATGTCTGATCTCTATTGCAGTCTTGAAAGCCTCAAGCTTAGACTGCTGGGGAGGTTTAGAAAGCGGGTTTGCAACCTTGCAAAAAGTTGCAACTTTATTATCTCGATGTCTCCACAAAACTATCTCCCAGATAATGTGGAACTTCCTAAGCACCAGTTTTAGACTTGTGGTGCATACTAGCTCATTGGCTTGCGCGATAGATCTACTATAAATAGAGAACTATCGGATGGGCCGAGCTAGTTACGCCACCTAGTTCATCGAAGAACTTTCAAATCTGAACTGCCAACATAACTGTATCCAATGCAGTGCTTTACTCATCTTCTGTAGTTCAATCAGCTATTGCATTGCATGGAACTATTCCAGCACATTTTACCTCTAACCAGACAAAAGATATAACCAGATTAAAATCGGAAATTATCTTAGTCTGTTTTGAAGTATGCATTCAAACAGATTGTTAATATCAACTCATCTTGTCCTCCAAAGACAAGATAATATTCTTTAGTCCGTAAACGGCACTTTAGAATAGTTTTGGCCACATCCAATGTGCCTCACCAGATTTTCCTTGAAACCAATTCGCCATGCTCAAAGCATACGATACTTTAGGTAATAATCGAACAACGTAACTCCCACTGATCTTCTTGTAAAACAAGATTCTTCTGTGTTCCTCTGAAATTCAAAACCCTGTATGGATTCATCTAACCGAATATTCGAACTCCGAGATGCTTGCTTTAATCCATAAATGGATTTATTAAGCTTGCATACTCTCTCAGCCTGATTAGGATCGATAAAACCCTCTGGTTGTGTCATAAACACATCCTCTACTAGAATCTCATTCAAGAAGGTGGTTTTAACGTCTATTTGTCATATCTCATAATCATAATGAGCAGCAATGACTAAGAGAATCCGAATGGATTTAATCATACCAACTGGTGAAAAGGTTTCATCATAATCCACCCCGTGAATTTGTTTATATCCTTTTGCCACCAATCTTGCTTTGAAAATACTAGGTTTTCCATTCATGTCTGTTTTTATCTTGTAAATCCATTTGCATCCAATAGGCCTAGCCCCTTTAGGCAAATCGACCAAGTTCCAAACTTGATTTTCAGACATTGATTCCATTTCGGATTTCATGGCACCCTGCCATTTCTCGGAATCTGGACTCGTCATAGGTTGGATATAGGTCGAAGGTTCATTGCTTTCTAAAAGCATGATTTCATAACTCTCATTTGTCATAATACCTAAGTATCTGTCAGGTTGAGTTCTAATCCTTCTAAACCTTCGAGGGTTAGGTGTGGTTTCCAAAACCACTGGAGTACTCTCGACTAAGTCTTGAGTCTCCATCTCAGTTTGTTCTTCTTGAACCTCGTTCAAGTCTTCTTGAACTTCGTTCAATTCAACTGAGCTCCCACTTAATTTCTTGGAAAGATATTCCTTTTCAAGAAATACACCATCTCGAGCAACAAAGACTTTGTTCTCGGATTGGTTGTAAAAGTGGTACCCTCGTGTTTCTTTTGGATAACCTACAAAGAAACATTTATCCGATTTGGGTTCAAGCTTTGTAGAGATATTTTTCTTCACATAAGCTTCACATCCCCAAACCTTGATATAAGACAAATTAGGGACCTTCCCTTTCCATACTTTGTATGGTGTCTTATCAACAGCTTTTGACGGTGTCCTATTCAGTGTATAGGCCGCTGTTAAAAGTGCGTGCCCCCAAAAAGATTTTGGTAGTTCACTAAGGCTCATCATCGATCGCACCATATCTAATAAGGTTCTATTCCTCCATTCTGAAACACCATTCAACTGGGGTGTTCCAGGTGGAGTGAGTTGATATAGAATACCACAACTCATAAGATGATCATCGAATTCTTGGCTAAGATATTCACCACCTCGATCCGATCGAATGGATTTTATCTTCTTACCAAGTTGATTCTCAACTTCATTTTGGAATTCTTTGAACTTTTCAAAGGCTTCCGATTTATGCCTCATTAAATAGACATAACCATATCTACTTAAGTCATCGGTAAAAGTTATGAAGTAGAAATAACCTCCATGTGCTTGTGAGCTCATTGGACCACATACATCAGTATGGATTAAACCCAATAGATCACTTGCACATTCTCCTTTCCCTAGAAAAGGTGACTTTTTCATTTTGCCCATCAAACATCCTTCACATGTATCAAATGACTCCAAGTCAAAAGATTTGAGAATTCCTTCTTTTAGAAGTTTCTCTACACGTTTAATGTTGACGTGACCTAATCGACAATGTCAAAGGTATGTTTCATTGAATTCATTCGATTTGGCCTTTTTGGTATCAATGTTATATATATGATTGTCAAGTTGAAGTATATATAAACCATGTTCTAATCGTGTCGTACCATAGAACACTCCACTTTTTGAAATAGTAAATAAACCATTTATTATAGTGAAGGTAAAACCTTCAGTATTTAATACTGAAATAGAAATAATGTTCTTGGTAATACTCGGTACGAAATAAACATTATTCAATACTAAAACAAGGCCCGAAGGCAAAAACAAATCATAAGATCCTACGGCTAATGCAACGACCCTCGCTCCATTTCCAACCCGCAGATCGACATCTCCCTTTACCAAACTTCTACTTCTTTGCAGTGCCTGCACATGTGAAACAATGTGAGCACCGCATTCGGTATCCAATACCCAAGAAGAATAATTTGTAAAGTTTATGTCTATGACATAAATACCTGAAGATGAAGGATCGACACCGTTCTTTACATCCTCCTTAAACTTGGGGCAATCTCGCTTGTAGTGTCCAACACTCTTGCATTAGAAACACTCAGATTCCCCATGAACCTTAGAAGCTTTCAAGAACCTTTTGGAAGGAGCTGCCACAGCTTTCCCTTTCCCTTTGCCTTTCACTTCCGGTTTCTTAATCCCCTTGAACTTTTTGGTACCTCCTTCCCGAATCATAAGAACTTCCCTCCTAGAGTCCTTCTTAATCGCCGGCTCAGCAGCCTTAAGCATCCCATGGAGCTCATGAAGCGATTTCTTCAGTCCATTCATGTGGAAATTCAGCCTAAAGGCGTCATAACCATCATGAAGAGAATGGAGAATGAAATCGGTAGCCAACTCGTCATCATATGCAAAACCGAGGCGAGCACTTGAAGCAAATAATCCAATCATTTGTTGTACATGTGGTCCCACGGGTTTACCCTTTTCCAGCCTAGTTTTTGCTATAACCCGGGTGACACCGAAGCGCTCAATCCTAGCATGTTCCCCGAACATGCTCTTGAGCTCTTCTATGATGTCATAGGCTTTCATGAACTCGAATTGTTTTTGCAACTCGGGTACCATGGATGCCAACATCAAACATGTCACCTCATTCGAGGCTTTCTTAGCAAGGGCATATGATGTCTTTTGGACATCCGTGCCCCCATCAGCGGGAAGCACGGGAAGGGGTTTGTCCAACACACTTTTCTTCTTTTCGTATTTGAAGACTATCCTCAAGTTACCTTGCCAATCAAGGAAATTGGTGTTGTTCAACTTTTCTCTATCCAAGATAGAGCTGAACTTGAATTGAGTTGAGGCAGACATAGTAAACTACAGAAGAAAGATAAATTAAGTAAATAAACATCCACAAAGCTGTAAACAAATAAGGTTGTCTAGCAAAACTATTTTATTTGTTCCATTTTGTTCATTCGATATCCAATATCGTCGTTCCCAATTATTTCAATGACAAAAACGTGATAAATCGTATGTGAAAACTCGAGGTTTTCTAACCAGCGATCTTATCATGCAATTGAAGCCCTATCTCTCATTAAAATGAGGGAGCCAACCAAACAATCGATTCACGCCATCCAATGGCTCGAAAGTCTCTAATTTGTGTCATTGATGAACTTAAATGTTTTGGATTAAATCACTCCCCGAGGTGTAAATAATCCTAACCTTATAATCCACCAAATGAAATACAAATTAGGAATTTGTTTTTGAAATTTTAATATATTAGAACAAAATGATCCCAAGACCCTCATCTTGCAAATCTTTAAGCCGACTGAGTCCGCACTTAAGAACTTCAAGATAGGTAGACATCACATGTCAATGACATGTAATCTCACTCTCGGTCGATGAGAGTCCCATTCTCATCTCATGTCTCGATAGCCACGCCTGCAGTGGATCTATCGATGAGAAAACCAAACTCACGTGTAAAGGTCTAACTTTTACTCCCACTTATCCCAATATAACAAGTAGTACCCCGCTGAGGCGGACCTACCAACTTTTACTCCCACTTATCCCAATGTAAGTTGAACATTTATAACATAAAACATCCTATAACTAGTAAAGCAATTAAATACGTAATCGAAAGGTCCCTAGTACCTCACAACTCTCAAAAGAAAAGAATAAAAGCAACAATAAAGGCATTGAACATCTTCTGGACTGGTCCGCGCCCGCCGATTTTGGTCAAACCTATTCCATACCCAAAAACCACGAACAGCGCCCGCCGTTTCACAAACGGCAGTCGCCGAACACCACTGCACGTCGCCGTTTCCAAAACAGCGGTCGCCAAAAGGGTATAGAAACTGGCTGACCTAAAATCAGCCTTTCGGCGGTCGCCATTTCCAAAACGGCGCCCGCCGAACCAAAACGGCGCCCGCCGTTTGGCTCCAGCAGCCCCGGTTTCGCCCGTTTTGCTTCGTTTCTTCTCGTTTTCGCCGGAGAGCCGATATCCAATTTCGATCTGTGGATTCAATCCATTGCTTACACATTGAACAATACATATTGAAATAGAAAACCTATCTATTACAAATGATTCCAAGGGACGCAGCCCTCAAAAGACTATGGCCAATCGTACGTAAAAAACGACAATTTCATTCACCCGACCACTAACGGTGGCCGGCCTTACATCTAATCACATACATACAAATAAACATATAAGTCAATTATGTGATTTAAACCATTGTGTCCAACAAAAAAGTGTGCACGAGCACTAGGCTCTGATACCAATTGATGGTTACGATATACCGATCCGATCGATATACCGTGTGTGCGGAAGCGTGTAAAGCATATAAATCTATCATGCTTGATCTAGTACACACAATATATGTATAGACACAAATATATATACACATCCAATATATATATATATATATATAAGGTTCAGCGAGTTCTTACATTTGATAATGAATTGATTCGTTGATGTTGATTAAGGTGGTGTTGAGTCGATTGAACCACCTTAATGGATCAGCAACTTGAAGCTCTCCTTGTGAATGACCTCGTCACTCTTTTGGATCGTCCAGATGTTGAAGCCGCACAAATGGCCCGGCCTCTACGTGTTGCACACGAACCTGGATAATGAACACCTTTCCTTGCTTGAGAATGGATCTCCAAGATCACCTCTTTTCTCTCTATTTGAGTGGAATTTCGTGGCTGATGATAATGTGTGATGAAAATCACATTTTCATCTATATAAGTGCATCATTATGCATCACATTACACCCCTTTGTAACCTAAAACATAATGGGCAACATAATGCACCATTAACATGCAAAAGAGGTTACAAAGGAGGTGAAAGGTCATGCCACATACACATGCCACTATGCATTGTATGTGGTCCCACTTGCTTGGGTGGCATGCCATGTCACACTATGTGACATGCATCCATGCAAGCCATGAATCCCATGCATTTGTATTAAATCCACGTAAATATTGATTCTAAATCAATATATTTATCAAGCAATGTATATCAATATCGAGCTCGTGTGTAACTCTGTAGGTATGATTTTATCGATCAATATTATATTGTTCCCAATAATTCATATTATCGAATAATCATTTAACATCCATAGACGACCTTATGACTTTATCGATTGCACACGTAGGATCGAAGGACATATACCAACACTTATTTCCGACACACCATTTCTACACTTGAGTGTATGGTGTAGTCATTTGGGATCAAATCTCAATCTCTGATCAGTATGCCATGCATTCCTCAGACAAGCACTTGCCTCCGCGATCAGATCGCAGGTTTTAAATGGATATACCTTGATGGTTCTCCACAATAGCTTAGTGACCATTGACTTCTAAAAACACTTGCTTTTGTGGCACATCAGGTATTATAATCCATTTCTTGAGTAATCATCAAATGAAGTACTCGTACCATTCTTGTTTGAGTAGACATTGGTCTGCATACATCAGAGTTAATCAATTCTAATACTTGTCCGGATATTATATCTTATATCGATTGCTTAGTCATGTTATCTTCCAAATTAGATTCTTAGGTCGGAAGGTCCATTCCTTCAACTTAATTGATCAAATCAATTTTTCAACCTTTGAACTTTCTTATTTGAATAAATACGACTTAGCATAAGAATCCACAAGTATAAATTATTCATTACAGAAATATCTCTTAAAAGGTAAAACGAGTTATATAATACGGTTCATTGCATCGTGGTAGACTCAGGATTCATCATTTATATATTGCTAGCTAATGTACCAGAATAGATAATATCATTATTTCTTCTCATAACCATCAAATGATTAAAAGAAATAAAATATACATTCATTAGAAATCCAGAACAAGTTCTTTCTCAATAAAAGGTACATAAAAGCAATAACTAAAAATAAAATCCTATATTTATGAAAATATATGTCCACCACTGCAACAACTGCTTCCTCCACAGCATTGCCCATGTAGACTATATGACAGGGATCTATGATAATAAACGGAAAAGGCCTCGTGGACCTCTTTGAGAGCTTTCCAACAAGGTATGGACCATGCATGTAGGTGGTCGGAGCTGGGAGAACCGAGCTCTCCAAGTTCGCAGCGCAATCTCGGTCATTTGTCCGCCAAATCAATTTTACCGATTTTAACTTGTTTTTGCTCGTTTTCGCGTCGAACATGCTCATACACCTACACACTCCACAAAACAACAAACCTAAAATAATCCATGAGAATGATGCAAAATAATGACACAAAATGGCATGAGACGACACAACATATCATAGGAAAAGTAGTACAAAAATATGTAAATCATAAAGATTTTTTTGTAGTGTAGTGAAAGAAAATAATGCCCGTAGGGATTTACTTGTGGTAGTATAGTGAAAGATTTTCTTGTAGTGTAGTGAAAGGAAATAATGTCCGTAGGAATTTTCTTGTAGTGTAGGAAATAATGTTTATATTATTATGGCCGTAGGGAATCGCAGATTTTCATTTTCTTGTAGTGTAGTGAAAGGAAATATTGCCCGTGGGGGTGAGCCCTACGGCTCTCAAAACCCCGTAGGAAACAGAGATTTCCCTACGGGAACGGCCGTAGGGATTCGCTGATTTTCTTGTAGTGTAGTGAAAGAAAATAATATTTATATTGAATTCGCAGATTTTTATTTTCTTGTAGTGTAGTGACAGATTTTCATTTCTTGTAGTATAGTGAAAGATTTTCTTGTAGTGTAGTGAAAGGAAATAATGTCGTAGGGATTCGCAGATTTTCATTTTCTTGTAGTGTAGTGAAAGAAAATAATGCTCGTAGGGGTGAGCCCTACGACTCTCAAAACCCCGTAGGGAACAAGAATTTCCCATTTTTTTGTAGTGTAGTTAAAGGAATATAATGCCCGTAAGGGTGATCCCTACGGCTCTTAAAACCCCGTAGGGAACAGGGATTTCTCTACGGGAACGGCCGTAGGGATCACAAATTTTCTTGTAGTGTAGTGAAAGGAAATAATGTTTATATTGTTATGATGTTTCGTGTATGTGCAAAGTTGATTTATTATCGTTGGAGTAATATAGATTCACTCTAGAAATCATCCCTTCATTTTCTTGTAGTGTAGTGAAAGGAAATAATGTTTATATTGTTATGATGTTTCGTGTATGTGCAAAGTTGATTTATTATCGTTGGAGTGATATATATTCACTCTAGGAATCATCCCTTTCAACACGTTGACTATTTTCAGGAAATCGAGGATGATTCGAGGGGGAAGAAGACGAGAAAACTTATTAAAATGATTGTATTGTATTTTTATTATTTTCCGCTGCGATGTATATGAATATTTTAAAATACACCCTCCAATTCTTTTAAATTGCCGAGTTTTGGCTTTTATGATTTTTAGTTTTTTATTTGTTGTTTTAGTATTTTTTTTTTCAACTTTTTTATCCCTCATTAATTACTTTTTAATTAATAAATATAAATTCATGAAAAGAAAGAGAGAGGACATTAAAGGGTAAATTTAAATAACTAGTACCACTGCCCCGTGCGATGCACGTAATTTATTTGTTTGAAATAATCTAAAATTTTATTTAATCTCCAGCGTATTTCGGTCAAAAAATTATTAATGGACTAACAAATTATTTTATTTAATAATCGAGCTCTCACTTAAATTTGTAAATTCGTATTAATCTCATTATTAACCGTTATCTCAATTATGAAAATTTTATTATTTTCAAAGACTACGCATGTTTGATGTAATTTATAGTATCTAAACTTCTTGGGGCATAGCCGAGTGGTAAGGTATGTGGTGATGTTGGTGTAATTCCCCGACGACGCACAATTCGAATCTCGGATATGACAAATTTTTTATTGAAATTTCCGATCGAGGAGCCTCTGATCTGGTGGAAGAGGAGTTTCTCGTCTCTACATTTCTCGAATGTCAAACGTATCCAACAAATACATAAAACCGCTGGTGGAAAATCCAAATAAATGGAAAATAAAAATTATAAAGTTGAAAAATAAATAGAAATATGAAAAAATTGAATTTACTTGGTGAACATGAATTAGATGAAATGAGAGAAATGCAATTATATTAATATAAATGAAGGAGATGAGATGGGAGAAATGCAATTATATTAATATAAAGCATGTTAACCTGCAAAACAAATTTAACATAACTGAATTAAAAAAAATTAGTCGAACATAATTAATAACTCGACAATTTGATTCTGGAATCTGCGAAGAAATCATAATTAATACATAAAATTAAAAAAAAATCGAGGAAAAAAAATGAATGAATAAAAGAACGTATACATGAAAATCGATTTAATATTCAAAAAAATAAAAAAAGGACATACGAAGCCAGATTATAGCAAGAAAAAATAATATACTTAAAACGTTTGATCAATTGTTTTTAACTCAAATGGATTAGGGAATAGGAAGAGATTGATTTTTATGAGATACGATTAACTAGAATTAAATTAATATTAATAGAATAAAAAAATTGAGAAAAGAAATAAAAATGTATATATTTAAGATGATGATTAATTATTATTACCAAAAATATATAATTTCAAATTATTATTTAAAATTTATATATAATAATTTAAATATGCTTTATAATATTACTATTTATAATTTATAATTTTTATTTATAATTTATAGTGTAAACACAACATTATTATTGTTTTCCTATTGGTCCACGTGACATTAGTGGATCCTGAAATTATATATGTATAGATTAATAGAATTAAATAGGTTTAATTTAGGAAATTATAATAATTATTAAAAATTGTGGAGAAGCTTAGGATGACATTTAAAAAAGATAGAAGGGAGTAAAATTTCCGAATAACGTCTAAGTATTTATATTAATAATAATATTTTTATTTTAAAATTGACTTTTGAAAACGAAGCGTTACATATCAATTATGGTTGGAGGGTTGTTTGACAGCTTAGTTGAGCAGCCGATGACGAGGGCCCCGAGCGCGGTAATTGAGGAGGACTCAGAGGAGAACCCCGTGGACGACCCTACCCTACCGGTCCCTCCTCAAAGGGAAAGAATGTCATTGAACTTGACTAGAGTTTCATACTCGACTCAAGTTCTACTTAAATGCTATATATTTATGTATATTGTTATCTAGTTTCTCGACACTACTGACCAAATTTTGATTGTGATATATGGTTTATCGACTAGTACTAATGTGTATAATTTTTAAGTTGATGGCTTGTATTTTATAAATAATGAAAAAATATAGTAATATCTTTATTTATTAAATGAAAAAAATAATATTTTTATAATAATGAAAATTGAAAATCAATATACCTTATTCCTTAATAATATTAATACCTATAAAATAAAATATTTAAATATTTAAGCTCGAAAATATTTTAAAATTTGTATTTTCCTGCCAAAATTTTAATAAAATACATTAAGAATTTAAATTTTTGATAAAATTGCACTTTCAATTTTATATTTCTTTAATGTTTAAAATATTAAATTATCTAGTAAGAATGTATTTCACCTAAGTAAAAAAAAATATGATGATACATATTATAAGTATGAATTTTAAATTTCAAATTAAATACTCAATTTTTTTTAATTCAAATTAAGTATTATTTAAGAAGAAAATTGTACTTTTAAATTTTAAATATTTTAATTTTAATTTCAAATTTGCATTAATAAATTGTTATTTTCATTCATATTTAGTTTTTAATTTTTTGATATATTATTTTAATTCATATTATTAAAATAAATAAGTAAATTAAAGTTAAATAAAAGTTTATTTTTTTTTATTTGAAACTTTGTTTTTATTTATGATTTTTAAGTGAAATATGTGTGAAATTTTTAAGAAAATTTTAAATAAAATTTATAAAATTTTAATGAAAATTTATCAAAATCGAGAATAGCAGGGCCGGCCTGGGCATAGGCCCGGGGTGCGACGGCTCAGCCCCAACATTAAAAGGGACCCATGTTTAATCATCAATATATGTATTTATTTATTTATATTTTATAAATATACATTATAACCATGTCTTTTGAACACTTGCTGTTGATAATTATGTACAATGTAAATTTAATTGTAATTTTGAAGTGGGTCCATATAATTTAAATTGTAAACTTAAATGTGAATTTAATTGTAATTTTGAAGTGAGCCCATATAATTTTAATTCTAAACTTAAATATTTAATGTACGGTGAATCTTAGTAGCGTATCTTATTTTCTAGTAACAAAATTCATTGTTTATTTTGTCATCATCATACAATATTTAATTTGAGAAGCAAATGTGGGACGTTGGCAATTGTGAAGCGTCGGATGATGAAGAAAAATAAGTGTGTTCACACCTACCTACGGCCGAGAATCAATTAAAAATCTGATTTTTCAAATCTTAATTACTCGGTCCGGTTTACTTAATTCAATTACTCGGTTTATCTTAATCCGATCTTAATTACGTCGGTTTTATCATACATTAATTTCTTGGTCAAAACGCGTCCTTATAGAAAAGATTTTTGTTATTCTTAACGCAATAACATAATTAGAGATTCTTTATATTAATTAATTATTAATTACTATAATTAAGGACGTTAATTTCAGCAAATGATAATCAACCCATAATTATGCACGCGTCTTTGACTAAAAAACGGCAGAATTATTGGCGCTGCATATGAAAATACTACAAACCCTAATATTAACCTTGCCCTATAAAAGGGTTGTACACCTTCAATCATTCCTCACTACCTCTCATCGTTTCATCATGCATTGATTTTTTTTTCGTTTAATCGCTTCCTTATTATCTCTATTTTTTTGCAGGGATCACTGTAAGTATTTTCCCCGGAACTTTGATTGTATATTTTCTCATTTGATTCATATATATATTGTATGCTGGGATTCGATAACCCGGGCTATCAAAAATTGCGGAACCGATAACCCGACCGAAACCCTATCGCCGGAGATCGCACGAACACCGACTCATCCGCAGGAGTCCGACCTTTGGAGACTACGCGCCCAAAGACACGCAGCCCGCCCCCAGCCGATTTTCTCCAACGAGTCGGATCCACGAACGCGAACCACGGACGAGCTAGAGCATGAACAAGGCGTCGCCGCGGGAGAACCCGCGACTAAACCCTAGCCACGCCCACGCCCGGGCTCGCGATCGCCGTGTGTGGCGATCGCCGGGGATGCGAGCCATCCCCGTGGGGCTGTTCGGAACAGCCCCTGGCGGTGAGTCCGGCGACTCACCGCCTCCGCCATCGAGGGGAGGGCGGTCAGCCCAGCTGACCCGCCGCGGCCTAGCCGCGGCTGCCTTAGCGATCGACTTCCGAGTCGATCGCTTGCCCCGGCTTCAGCCGGGGCCCCCTTCGAGCGCACGCCGCCGTCGAGGGCGGCTGGGGTCCGCCACGGCACCAGCCCGTGGCACCCCAGCGATCGACTGAAGTCGATCGCATGCCCCGGCGTCCAGCCGGGGCTCGCCCCTCGTCGCGCGCGCACGGCGGTCGAACCCTAGGGTTCGGCCGCACCTTCGATCCTCGCCGGGGATCTCGAATCCCCGTCCCCGAGGTTCGTCGTTTTTCCCGGATCGCGTCGTTCATGTATACATCACAATTATTCAACGCACATAATCATAGAAGGGGGTTTCTCGATTATTACCTTGATTCGTTGTACGGAGAAACGAATCGTTGATGACCTCGTGATCTTCCCGCGTATTCCTTGCACTTCCGTTCGAACGTCGGGTGGGCGACGAGCTATCGAACTCTTATGGATCTTCCTCACTCTCAAGACTTTATGAATTGGCGTAGGTCAATTAATTCTCTCTTGAAAAGTGAAGACCATGTAGTGCTTATATAGGCTACGTAGGGGATCATAAGGAGAATAAATATTGGGCTTCAATATTGAAAATTAAATTGGGTCCAACCCAAATCTATTAATTCTTATCAATATTAATTTTATTTATTTTCCACTATATAAATAAAATTGCACTCCCAATATTATTCCATATTATATCAAATAATATTTCTCCATCTTAGTATTATTTATTCCGTGTATTTAAGATTTAAATATCCATGAATAAATTTATTTATTGCTCAATAAATAATATTCATCTCTTATATCCGAGACTAGTACCGTTCAACCTTTATTATTGTGCGGAACGAATCCACTCATGAGGTTTACACAATAATTCCTTATGAACTCATCTCGGGGATATTATCAACCCTTCCGGGATACACTTTCCCGTCAAGTATTCACGGCATGTCATATATAAAATATAGCGACCCAACTTTACCGGTAATTAACCCAATAATTAAATCGGTTAATTCCTTTGGAAAATCAAAGCCTCTAGTATTAAATATACACACCCGCAATAATATCGGGGATTAAGAATAAAATACTCCGAGATTTAAATTGATTATCCAAGGCAATCCTAATCAATAAATCTCAAGCTGATCCGCCCAATACACCAAGTGTACAAGTGTGATAAAATAATTAAGATAAATTATTTTCTCTCTCACACAACGACTATACCGATGGATTAGTTCGTGTCCATCTAGGTCGTGAGCAACTGTTCGATTAAATACGAGTAACCGATAGTATGATCTTCTGTGCGCCCATGCAGCACCATACTAACTACAACGTATAAAATCCAGAACTATGATTTGTATATAATTAAATGCAAATAATTGTTTATTAATTAAATAGATTAAATGCTATGATCGGGAGTTTACCGTTACTTAAATCTAGACATTAAGTACACAACTCCAACAATCTCCCACTTGTACTAAGGTCTAGTCATTTCCTCCAAACTCCCGGTTCCCATACTCATCACGTGCTTTAAAGTGTACTTGCGAGAAGTACTATGTGAGTGAGCAATCTAGGTTGCCGCTCTGAAGTTATCTTGGTGACTACTACGTCGTCTCCCCTGACGATGACTCGTATCAGGTGGTACTTGCTCTATGTGTTAACATCACTTTTGACTTATGACCTCTTCTAGTTCACCGTGCACCGCTATCTAATAGCCTTTGGTAAACTAAGAGTCATATCCAAGTCAAGAGGTTATCCCGGAACCTAACCAAAACTTCCGCTGCCTCTGAGGCTGCTATTCGGTTATGAGAGAGTCTGAGAAGCGTCCCGCTTATCACTCTTTCACTTCATGGTTCCACCTCTTTCTAAAAGTGAACACATAGCCTGATATCGACTTTCACTGGTCCTTCTCTGATTTTTGGATCTGAGAATCTGTAATCTAAGAAGATTTCGTCTTGCTCAAGCCAGTACTATGAAAGTACTCTTGCAGCATTCGAACATCCCTTATCCAGATTACTTTGATATCCTCCCACTACGCAAACCGCATAGTTGATATCAGGTTCTTGTTTTACAACATTGCATCTATAGAGCTTTCCATACTTGAAGTATAGGAAACTGCTTTGTCCTCATCTATCTCCTTCATGTGTTCGAACACATAACCTTTAGATAGATGTTTGTTCTGTCTTTGAAAGGCAATAACCTTTCTCAGAAGTATGCATGTTTAAAACAAACCTTAATCGTACAAGATGTCTAGGAGAAGTACAATGTTCTTATCTCTAGATCATAAGATCTTAAGAACATGCTCTAACTTCTTCTCAATCTTATATCTCGATTTATTTAGACAACCTCTATTTTATGTCTGACAACATTTTCACATTGTCGCCAATGTCAAAGTGTTATCTACACAAAATTCCGAGAAACACCACCTTTGTTTCCATTACGTCTCTAACACACCTTCTTCGCTAATTCCTATGCATACCTAGGGATCGATTTCATGTATACTGGATCCAGAGTTCAAAACTCCTCCAGTCTTATGAACATCTCTGGTTGCTTAACAACCTCCCACTGCAATGGCGTTCCGGTGTATAACAGTAACAACATTAGGTGCAGTTAGTGGTGTACTACTACTCGGTCAGGCTGGTTCTCAGTCTTTCCCTTTCCTCATTTTAAAGTACTTTGTCAATTAGGGCATTGTAGTTCATCTAATAGCTTTTCCTCTATGAACCGGGCGAGAACACCCTTCTGGTTCGTAGTACTATTGAACATATTCTTCTAGGATATTCTACAACCACATAGAATGTGCCGTTGCGTCCAGAAATATCCATAGAACATAGGTAGTTCCGAACAAACTTGTTCTTTTACCATTAGAATCCCATTTCTCAATCCTGACACACCATGTCTACACTTCAGTGTATGGTGTAGTCGCTTGAGACTTAATCTCAGTCTTTGATTTATGCTATGTGTTATTTAGATAGGAAATAGCCTCCGCGAACAAGTCGCAGGCTTTCAATGAATATACTTTGAAGGATCCCCATAATGGCTTTGTGTTGAAAAATACTCTGCTTTTATGGCACATCAAGTATTCTAATCCATCTTCGAGTATTCTTGAAGGAATGACTCGTACCTTCTCTAATTACACATACCGCATTAATCATCATTTTCTATACTTGTCCGAATTCCATCCTTTATCCAGAAAGGTTAACTCAGTTGTATCATCTTTCAAGATCGATTCTTAGGTCGGGAGGTCCATTCCTCCAACTATAATTGATCAAATCAATTTCGACCTTTTGAATCCCTTTTGAATAGATACTACCAAGTTCAAGAATTCACAAGTATAATGATTGACAAGAGAAATACATCTAATAAGTAAAACAAGTTATACATAACGGTTTGTTGCATCGTGGTAGACTAAGGATTCATCATTCACATATTGCTATATAATGTACCATAATGGATATCACCATTATTTCTTATCCAAACCATCCAATGATTAAAGAAATAAAATATCCATTAATAAAGAAAAACCAGAACAAAAGTTCTTTTTCAAAATAAGGGGTACATAAGCAATAACTGAAATGAAAACTTAAAACAGATAAATGTCTTCCACTGCAACCGCTGCTACCCCAACAGCTTCGCCCATGTAGACTCGAATTCTTCTTCTCTAAGTCGCCGGGTTTTCTGGAACCCCTGCATTTAAAGAAATGCACATACCGTCAGTGGTTCCATATCTACACACCAGAATTCTGGTAGATAATACCGCTGACTATGTTTTTACGACTAAAGAAAAATTCGTACCTCTGAGAGGACATTCAGACTTCCAGTGTCCCATCTTGTTGCATCGGAAGCACTTACCCTTTGGCTTTTCAGCCCCCACTCGTGGTGCAGTCCTCTTGACACCACTGGGTTTCCAGGCTTGCATCCTTTTCTTGCCCCTACCTCCACCAGGCTTAAAGCCTTTGGACTTGGTAGCTACAAGCGCTTGAGACTTGCCCTTCTTGTAGATCCCCTCTGCCGCCTTTAGTTCAGTCAGGAGTTGCGCAAGAGTATAAGATAGTTTACCCATATTATAGCTCATACGAAACTGCTCAAAACTAGGGGTCAGAGACTGGAGTATGATGTCGACTTGCGTCTCACCATCAATAGAAGCTCCTAGGACCTCAAGTTCATTCAACAAACTCATCATCTTAAGAACGTGCTCCCCAACGGGCGTTCCTTCAGACTGAGTAGTCGACATGAGGACTCTCATGGCTTCTTGCCTAGCCGCACGATCTTGCTCCCCAAACATCTCCTTGAGGTTAAACATCATATCATAGGCAGTGTCCATTGGCTCATGTTGGGTTTGGAGTACATTTGACATGGAAGCCAAAATATAACACCTAGCCATTTCATCAGCCTTTTTCCACTTCCGATATGCCAGTTTTTCCTCATCAGTTGAGGCAGCCGTGGGCTCGGCAGGGCACACTTCATGGAGTACATACTTGTACTCTTCCGAAGTTAGGACAATGTCTAAATTTCTCTTCCAATCAATATAGTTGGTTCCAGTGAGCTTATGCTCCTTGAGTATCATAGAAAGTGGGTTCATAGCTATTCTCTAAACCTATAAGCACATTTAAACAAACAATTAATTTAATATCCGACATTATCTCCCTCAAATAATATCATTAAATTACTAATCACATCTAAAATCCCATCAGGTAAGGCAAGCCACGTGGTGTGGACGTTTACCCACCCAAATGATTTAGCAATTAGATTTTCTTTGGTCATACATCACTTATAGCGTAACCTCGTGGGGAGGAATACTACAAGGCGTATCTAAGTGTAAACCATTACTCAGCACCAAAGTGAATCGTTTGGAATTGCTACATTACCGCAAGCCACGTGGTGTGGACGTTTACGACAACTTCACAACTCTTCACAATTCCTTACAACTGTCTACATCAATTAATCCAAAATCCGTCAGTGCAGCAAGCCACGTGGTGTGGACGTTTACTTCACTAAGAGACTTTTATAATTGACTCCCAATTACCAGATCCATTCGATTTTCGTAAATCAAGACGCGGAGAATCATAAGTGAAACTCGAAGTTTCTAACCAGTGATTCACCATGCGAACAACCCTATCTCTCACGAATGAGGGAGCCGAGCAGACAAACGACCCATCTATCAAAGAATGGCACGAAAGTCTCTAATTTGTGTCCTCTACATGACCAAGTGGCTCTGGCTCCATTCCACTCCCCGGGGTGAGAATGAGTCGACTTGAAGTCAGTTTCAGAAAGACAAATTAGGCATTGTTTGATAAACTTGATCAATGTTTCTTGTAAGAGGAATTACAAGAATTCTCCTCCAATGACACATCTATACGAACTTCAAAAGTCCATAAGAGTCACCAATAGAACAGTAATGGAGACCATGGGAATGTTTCCATCCCCTCTCCCACTTAGCTTTTTATAACAAAGGGATACGCTATCTAATGCATAATTAAACACATAAGCATGCATGAAAGCAATAAAGCACATAGCACATAGTCAAAAATAATGCTAGAGAAATTATTTTTTCCCGACTATCATGGCTTTATCTTCATTTGCATCTTCTAGTCTTCAGTCTTCGTTTCTTGAATGCTCCATGTGACAAGAATATTAATCTCTAATATTTAAATCTATTTATTTTCAATTAATCCAAAAGTTACTTAATTCGAAAATTAAGTCAATCGAATATATCAAAAATAAAATTAAATATCATTAATATTTTTATTTATTTATTTTCCTATCTAGTTCTATTAAATCTCTAGAATAATCTATCCAAGTAAAATTTGGAATATTCTAGAAGATATCTATAATAGAACAAGGAAATAAAATAAATTAGGACTTACTACTTTCCAAATTTATCTTTATTCCTAATCCATGAATATTCCCATGAGTAGGAATAATCAAATAGGAAAAATAAATCTAGTACTAAATTAATTAAATTTCTAATCTATGAATATTTCCATGAAGGAAATAAATCAATAGAAATAAAATTAATTTAAATTAATTCTTTTCCTAATCCATTAGAGTTTCCTAAAAGGAAAACACTCAAATAGGAAAAATCCGAACTAATTAGGAAAGTGGATCTTGGTAGGAATAGCACGGGATTAGGAGACCCCACGCCATCCCACCATGATCGATCGGCCGGCCACTCGGGGAGGAGCGCCGCCGCCGCCTAGCCACGCCGGCTAGGCCATGGGTCGATCACCATCATGTGATCGATCCCAAGCCCTTGTCTTCTCGTCATTTCTTCGTCTTCCGGCAATCGTCTCATTATCGAACCAACGTAATTAAAATTACAAAATTTAAATTATAATTCCGGTATCGATTCTATACATGAATTCGACCCTATACAGTTTCCGGAAAATAAAGTGTGTAATAATAAATCCTAAATTCGGTCAACCCCCGAATTTTTACTATTACAAACATTCAACCACACAAAACGAATCTCGACATGTCCGAGAGTTTAATAATCATGATAATTAATTAAAAAACAATTAATTAAATCCAACCATGATAGCCGGAAATCCTGCAAGGTAGAACAATAATCGAATATATACATGAACACGAAACCAAACGCTCTGATACCATTTGCTGGGATTCGATGTCCCGGGCTATCAAAAATTGCGGAACCGATAACCCGACCGAAACCCTATCGCCGGAGATCGCACGAACACCGACTCATCTGCAGGAGTCCGACCTTTGGAGACTACGCGCCCAAAGACACGCAGCCCGCCCCCAGCCGATTTTCTCCCACGAGTCGGATCCACGAACGCGAACCACGGACGAGCTAGAGCATGTCCAAGGCGTCGCCGCGGGAGAACCCGCGACTAAACCCTAGCCACGCCCACGCCCGGGCTCGCGATCGCCGTGTGTGGCGATCGCCGGGGATGCAAGCCATCCCCGTGGGGCTGTTCGGAACAGCCCCTGGCGGTGAGTCCGGCGACTCACCGCCTCCGCCATCGAGGGGAGGGCGGTCAGCCCAGCTGACCTGCCGCGGCCTAGCCGCGGCTGCCTTAGCGATCGACTTCCGAGTCGATCGCTTGCCCCGGCTTCAGCCGGGGCCCCCTTCGAGCGCACGCCGCCGTCGAGGGCGGCTGGGGTCCGCCACGGCACCAGCCCGTGGCACCCCAGCGATTGACTGAAGTCGATCGCATGCCCCGGCGTCCAGCCGGGGCTCGCCCCTCGTCGCGCGCGCACGGCGGTCGAACCCTAGGGTTCGGCCGCACCTTCGATCCTCGCCGGGGATCTCGAATCCCCGTCCCCGAGGTTCGTCGTTTTTCCCGGATCGCGTCGTTCATGTATACATCACAATTATTCAACGCACATAATCATAGAAGGGGGTTTCTCGATTATTACCTTGATTCGTTGTACGGAGAAACGAATCGTTGATGACCTCGTGATCTTCCCGCGTATTCCTTGCACTTCCGTTCAAACGTCGGGTGGGCGACGAGCTATCGAACTCTTATGGATCTTCCTCACTCTCAAGACTTTATGAATTGGCGTAGGTCAATTAATTCTCTCTTGAAAAGTGAAGACCATGTAGTGCTTATATAGGCTACGTAGGGGATCATAAGGAGAATAAATATTGGGCTTCAATATTGAAAATTAAATTGGGTCCAACCCAAATCTATTAATTCTTATCAATATTAATTTTATTTATTTTCCACTATATAAATAAAATTGCACTCCCAATATTATTCCATATTATATCAAATAATATTTCTCCATCTTAGTATTATTTATTCCGTGTATTTAAGATTTAAATATCCATGAATAAATTTATTTATTGCTCAATAAATAATATTCATCTCTTATATCCGAGACTAGTACCGTTCAACCTTTATTATTGTGCGGAACGAATCCACTCATGAGGTTTACACAATAATTCCTTATGAACTCATCTCGGGGATATTATCAACCCTTCCGGGATATACTTTCCCGTCAAGTATTCACGGCATGTCGTATATAAAATATAGCGACCCAACTTTACCGGTAATTAACCCAATAATTAAATCGGTTAATTCCTTTGGAAAATCAAAGCCTCTAGTATTAAATATACACACCCGCAATAATATCGGGGATTAAGAATAAAATACTCCGAGATTTAAATTGATTATCCAAGGCAATCCTAATCAATAAATCTCAAGCTGATCCGCCCAATACACCAAGTGTACAAGTGTGATAAAATAATTAAGATAAATTATTTTCTCTCTCACACAACGACTATACCGATGGATTAGTTCGTGTCCATCTAGGTCGTGAGCAACTGTTCGATTAAATACGAGTAACCGATAGTATGATCTTCTGTGCGCCCATGCAGCACCATACTAACTACAACGTATAAAATCCAGAACTATGATTTGCATATAATTAAATGCAAATAATTGTTTATTAATTAAATAGATTAAATGCTATGATCGGGAGTTTACCGTTACTTAAATCTAGACATTAAGTACACAACTCCAACATTGTATGCATTTCGGTTTTGCAGGTATCATTGTAAAAATCTGTAAGTATCTCCCCGAAACTTTGATTGTATATTTTCTCATTTGATTCATATATATATTGTATGCATTTATTTTTTGCAGGGATCATTGTAAGTTTCTAATGTCTTCATCATATGTACTTTTTTCCATTAGATTCATCGTATGTACTTCTTTTTCTATAGTGTAAATTTATTTTTGCAGGCCTCATGTAAGTGTTTCTTTAAGTTTTCTGTAATTCGATGCTTATGTTTATACTTATAAATGTCCATTTTTTTTATGCAGGCAACTGTAAGAATTCTTTTTAGGTGTTTTGGAAATCATCAATAATCGGATAAAGTACAAGTTCAAGAAGTGAAGATTTCAATATACCGTGATTTTAAAAATTATTTACTGTACTTGAATTCTTAGTGGTAGCAAGTTGTGTTCTTAGTGGTATCGAGTTGTATATAATCAGTTGTGTTCTTAATTATTTTGTATTTATTTATTTGTTAAAGAAATTAATAAAAAAATTAATTTATTTGTTTTTACACTGTTTCAACCTTCTTAATTATTGTTTTTTATTGTTTAAATGATTTTGCGCTATCTTACTAATTACTTAACTATTTAATATTTTTATTTTTGCGTTAAATATTATTTATAATATAATTATTTTTTATTTTTTGTTCTTTGTAGGTATTTTCTTTTCAATGGTTTTATCCTCTTTAATATTTATCCTCTATCGTGTATTCTCTCCCGCTTTTCTTGATGATGCTGACTTCCGAGAAGATTTTGAAGATGGAGTCTTTTAGGAGTTTTTATTGAAATGAATATTTATACGACTATCGCGTGGAATTGATATTGTATAGTTTGTATAGTTTATCAAGCACCGTTATGTCCTGCAATGCAACAGTCTAATATTAAAGTAATAATATTGTATTTGTAAAGTTAAGTTAACGTGCGTAATAATCACTTTTGTTTTTACATTTCTTTTTTCCATCTTCTTAATTTCAATTTTTTAAAATAATTAGTACAACTTTTAAAATATATAGTATTTCCAACCAACACTCGGATGGATTAAAACAAATTTTCAATTGTGTTATTTTTGAATTAATTTAAATATTAACTTTAAACTAAAGATTTAGTTCAAATCGAATTTGATTCATATAACAAACTGATGTAGTTTTTGAATATATTTCCTATATATATATATTATTTATTTGGAAGTGAATTCTTATCTATTTATGTATGATATTATTAAATATTAATATTCGATTAACCTTCCATCTACATATGCGCCGATTCAAAAGATGTAAATAAAACTACTCCTAACTCATTAGTCATTATCCGATACTCTGTGTATTGAAAACAAAATCAAAGTTACGTGTATTGAAAACAAAATCATGGATGCACCCCATCGTATATCCCAACTAACCTTGACAAGATTCACACATTGGAAAATTGTCGTTCGATGCACAAGAAAGTGGTTTACTAAAGATTTGAATGGTACTCCGTTGTCTATTGAAGTTGTACTTATGGATATGCAGGTTAGAACTTTCAAAATCGCCGTCTATGATACTATCATCTCAGTTTGATTCTATTTTCAATCTAATTACTCCTATTGAATTCATTCTATTTTCAATCTAATTACTTCTATTTACTTGAAACCCTGTCTTCTTAAATCTGTTAAACCAAACGACGATTTTAATTCCAGCAGCAATATCCAATTGTTTGTTATGAATTCTATCTGTATTTGAGTCCTACTACAATAAATAACATGACGTTGTATGTTCTAGGGCTCACGCATTCATGCATCCGTAAGCAAATCATTGATCAATACTTTCGATGAAAATATTCGGGAAGGTCTTGCTTATGTAGTAAAAAATTTTGAGGTTATCGCTAGCCCTGCTATTAATCCAATCTTGGATGATTTGAGGATGATAATATTTCTTGAAGATACATCTATCACAATTGCTGTAGATCTTGAAATTCCACTTTCTCCTTACAAGTTTATTTCTCTTGAGAAAATCACAGAAGCATCGTATCCTGATACATGTCCACTTTTTGGTATGTAACAACTGACACAAAGATTGATTACATCTTCTAGATTATTTCTATTATTATAAATGTAAATGTTGTTTTGCTTCTAATATTTATTTCCCATTTTTACAGATGTAATTGGACATGTTGTTGACATTGATTACACCAATATGCATGGCGATAGTAATGGAGGTGATGCTTACATTCGTTTTGTGATATGTAATGTGAAGTAAGTATTATAATGTAGTTTGGATGTATTTTTACTTATTTCGTTCTAATTAATCGATTCATTGTACTTTTCTTCAATGTGCAGTTTTACCGAGATTAATTTCTTGCTATTTGGTCCATTCTCTAATATAATCAAAAGATGTTTTGACACATTTAAAGAAGATATATTTTACCAACCGATTATTATCGTCAATCTTTGTTCTACGGCCAAATACAAAGGTAAATGAATTTTCAATTACTTTATTACATTTGACTTGATTCTGCCGTTTATTTTCTTAATGTTGTTCTGATTTGAATTTTAACATTATGCAGGTGAGTTTGTTATTCGTAATTTCTCAGATGCTACTCGAGTGTTGTTTTATCATCACGTAGAAGAAGCCATTGCATATAGAAAGAAGTATGTTATATGTTCCTTTATATTCTTTGGGTTATACATTAATATTATCATATTAGGAATACAATTATTTGTATACTTATATATGTATATTTGTGTTATGTAGGTTTACAGAATACATTCCAGAACCAACTGGCATGTTTGAGTTAGATCTTTAACCGCGTTTTCATCAATGAGTTGCAAATTTTTTTGTTTACATTATTTATTATTGAATTCAATGTAATTTCAAATGACATCTATCATGAACGTCTAATTATAATAAGTTTATCGTTATCATATTCACTTTATTTACATCTCTTACTTTGTTTGTTCTTACTTTCCTGTTGTTATAACAACAACTTACAATTCAAAAGATTGAAATATGATAAGCTCAGATGATTAGAACTCGGGGACTTATCAAGGCCTTCACGATTATAAAAAGTTTTTTTTTCAATTTTCAGCCGATTAATGAAATGAATCCTCGAGTAAAATAAAATACGCAGTTGATAAACGTGTATATGCCGATCAGTGTTATTATAAGTACTTCTTTCCCTTATCATGGTTTCTACATAAATAAACTTTTGTAGCTAAGCAAAATTTTAATTTTCATAAAATTTACAATTTACACTATAAGTACTTCTTTCCTTTATCATGATTTCTACATAACTAAACTTTTGTAGCTAAGCAAAGTTTTAATTTTCATAAAATTTACAATTTACACATGAGCAGTGTTTTTTGGTATGTTTCAAGTAACAACAATTCTTTGGCCAATTAGAGCTATGTTTCATTTATTTCTTATTCTTACGAAGTTGAAGAGTTTACTTGCAATTAATTACGAAGTTTAAGATTTTTCTTTTAAGAGTTTTAAGAGTTGTACAAGTAATGCATTAAAATTTTAATTTAATAATATCTTATCAATTTTATAAAGATTTTAAAAGTAATTAATTTCTGTTTTCAATGTAATTTTATTGGGTTTAAATATAATTGCAGTATTGAAAGAGTATTGGATTTTTGGCCGACTCTTTACTTCATAACAAATTCGAATTTTTTTAAAACCAAACTAGGGTTAATCGTTGTTCTTCTCCTTCTCCAAAATTTGAAAAATACTCCTGCTGGACATGAATATCACCGTCGGGGAATCTGGAACTTCCGGTAGCAATTCGCCTCAAGGTCCCAGAAAGTTTAATATTGGTAGCACTTCCACTACACGTCGCGAAAAGATGAGTCCCGGTGTAGTTGATTGTTAGTATTCTCTTCTATTGTTATTGTAACTAATCGTTTGTTTCTGATTTTATTTTATATTTTACATATTAACTGTCTGTGTCAAGTTTAGGTTAGGGTTTCATCGATTTTTTTATTTAAACTCACATTCATTAAATTATTTTTTTAAATATTGATAGAACATTTTGAATATCAGTAAAATATCATTGTATGTTATTTCTGTTTTTGTAAAGTACTTCGTTGATTCGAATTGTTGATTCGAGATCATGTTAATAATTTTGTATAGGGCTTTAAATTTAATTTAAATTTAACCTGATTGATTGATTTATTGGTTTCTTCACTCATTTTTTGTTGAATTATACTTTTAATTATCTGTTTAAATCATTCATAATTCTGTTTTTGTAGTATTATCTACAATATTTTGCTACATATTTTTAAAGTTGTTATCATCTTAATTATTATCTACTTAGATACATTTTTTGTGTTTCTCAAGTAACAAGAAGAGTACCATGTCCAATGAGATTCCACATTACGATCAACGATGGAGATATTGATACTGTTGTGAGTATATATATAATGTTGTCTTCATGTTTTGTGGTTATATTTAACTCTGAATTTGACCAATTCTGTCTTTTGCTAAGCAAATACCTACATCATTCCTTGAAAAGTGCTCCTATCGTATGCCGTCCTTCGGCCAAATCAAGACACCTTATGCTCCTATGCATTCGGTTGCCTTGGGTGAAGACAAAGACGGTCGTCTGCATATATTCAGCGGTTGGCGAGAGTTCCGGGAAAAATATGAAATTAGAACGGGGCAGTTGCTGACTTTCCATTTTAAGGATCCAATCTACTTCAATGTACACGTTTATGATGTCGATGGTGTTGAGATAACATATGCTGCTGACCACAAAAAAAGAGTTCGCGAAGTAGACTTAAAGAGTCTCTCACACAAGTTTTCTGAAAGAATTGAAAAACATCAACGCGCTCGACTGGTAATTTCTACTACAAACTCTTATACTGCATCAACTATTTTGACATTAATTTGTATATTTTTTTCATGATTTACAGACGATTCCGAGGACGTTCTCCATTAAGACTAAGCTTGAAGATAAAACTGAGTTGACTCTGTCAAATGGAAAAGGAATCAAGATGTCAGCCTCCTTGATTAGACGAAGTGACTCGGATAAAAATAAAAGCATTTTTATCGGCGATCAATGGAAGGACTTTTATGATATGAATAAGTTTGAAGTCGGTTCTAGGTTGGACTTCTACTACGATCGTACTTCAACGACGTTGTACGTCGTTCGACAACGTGAAATGTTCTCCGACTCTGACGCCGAGTGAAAAGTCCAACCTGAATTTCAAATGTTGTCTGCTTCTGACTTTTATTGATAAATTTTAATATGTTTTAATTAGTATTTCTCTTATTATTTTGAACTGATACATTGTTAATTTTCTAAGATTTGTAATTTTTTGCTTGACTTTAATCACTTTCATTCGGTTCAATATGGGTTACTTATTTAGACATACTATCATACTTAATTAATAGACCTATTTAACGATAAATTTAATCTGTATTTTGCACTTTTTTTAATGACAATAACCCTTTATAAGATTCTAAACATACAATAGTATTAAATATTAATAGTATAAGAATTCTATTGTTTTGGAATTCTAAATCATATGGATTCTCATATCTTTCTTTAACCCTAATTTTCGGATTTTTGCTATAAAAGAGGTAAACATACTTCAGTATTTTTCAACACATTCGTAGTCTTATTCCTAATAAAAAATGTCTAATTTTTATTCTTCTTTGGCTGAAGTAAACCCGTCGAACATCGAATCGATTCTATCTATTCGGATATGTAGGAAATGGTATACGTACGGAGAAGATAAAATTGTGACGTCCTTTGAAATTCTGTTGGTTGATTTTTATGTAAGTCGTCTAATCTAATTCTGTCTTATTAACAGTTTATTATTTTTTTTGTTCTTATAATTTTTTACTCTATTTTTTTTCATGAAAGGGCAATCGTATACAAGCCTCTGTGCAAGAATCCCTCTTTGGATCTTTTGACAGCCTTATTGAGGAAGGGATTATGTGCAATATTCGACATTTTGATGTTGTAGAGAAACCTATTACGAACTGCATATGTGATCATAAGTACATGATACTACTTAAGTTTCATACTTGCATTGAGAAGTCTGATTATCCTTTCTTATATTATAAAATATTCGGTTTCAAGAGTTTCGCAGACGTTAAAGATCCTTCAATTGTCGATGACGGTCCTTTATTTGGTAAAATTTCTTTTGCACAATATTTATGTTTTTCTATGCTTCATGTTATGTTTCCGTAATATTGCTCTTTCGTAGATGTCATTGGCCAGGTAATTGATCTCAAGGAAACTCCTTATGTCGACCGATTACACATTATTCTTCAAGATTTAAAGTATGTTTGTTATATTAACGCAATACTATCCCACTCTCATTAAATTTACAAGTATACTTCACTTACTAATAATAATAATTGATTATTGTTCTTTTTATACAGCGGTAACCGTTTGCGTTGCATTTTCCTTCAACCTCCTTCTCCCAAGATATCCGAATTTGTTCAATATTAGAAGAGTAATCAAATGTCTGAAATCGTTTTGGTTGTGCATCTCTGCAAAAAGGCAATCATCCGTGGTATATTATTTGAAGTATTAATACTTACTACTTTTTTCGATTTTATTATCTGTAAACAGTCTTTTAATTGTATGATGTATTTCTTTGTAGGTGAAATTTGCGTTTCAAATCACGACAATGCAACTACCATAATATTGAACCAAGATTTGCCTGATATTATTTTTTTTAAAGCAAGGTAAGAGTTTATAAAAGTTTTATTAATTAAACAAATACTTACACTTTTGGTAATCTTCTCTCATTTATATATGTACGGTATTTCTTATTTGTTAGTTTTCAATTACTTATTCATTGCTCTTACTGATACTCAATATTAGGATGCCTATGAATATAGAAGCTCTTTCATTGGATGAATCTGAATTTAAGTCACCGTGTGTGATTACTGCCGAAAATGAATTGCGAAGCAACTCACCAAATGTCTTATCTCTATTCCAACTTAAACTTTGTCGGAAGGTATGTTACTGTGATAATGCTTATTAATATTTGAAATCCAATTGTATTATAATTTATTACTTTTCTGTTTAAGACAGGTTCAGAAAATTTGGACAATTGTTAAAGTAACTGGAATTACTTCTAATAGCGGTTGGTTTTACACCACTTGCCCAATTTGCAATGATTCAGAAGATGTCTCATCTTTCAGTTTGTTGTGCTATTCCTGTCGTCAAGATCTTATTCCTCACTCAAGATATAAAATTCACGTACGAGTTAATGACGGAAATGAATCTGCAAATTTTGTCTTGATGAATGACCTTTCGAAATTTCTAATTCGGAAATCAGCTCCTGAAGTTATTCGTTCACTTATCACGGTAAGTAAAACCATTATTCACATATTTATGGTTTTAATTGAACCATTAATTTTACTTTCCTGCACTTTTCTAACTACTTTTTTTATTGTATTATTATAAGGATTCTCCCAACAATTCGTTTGTTACTTTGGGAAATGAAAGTATAAACAAAGTAATACCCGCCGTTGTATCTTCGCTCCTTGGAAAAGATTTGATATTAAAGGTCAGAGTTGAGTCAGGCCATTTACTTGGAAGATTGTCGGAGTACATTGTGGATATGGGTAGCGATAATTCTGACCTTCTCCCGCAGCTCAAAGAAGAATTAGTTCGGAATAAAATATACAAAATTGATTATGGAAATTCCAACAAGCAGTAGCAAGTTCAACGATGATTCTTTCTATAATGGTTACCTTTCAGCTACGAATCAAGTTTTATTAAACATAGATTTATTTCTATTTTATTTAATTTACGCTTGAATTCGTTTTATTCCTAAGACTAATCCAACGTAATCGCATGTCGTTGGATAATTGACAGACTTTTTGAGTTATTATTATACAATTTTTTTTCTACTAATAAATCAAAAATCTAATGAAATAGTTGATATCTATATTCTGCATATTTATAGTACTGTCAAATATTTTTAATTTTTCATATTTAATATTCGAATTACTTATATAGTTCAATCTTTTGATTCAACCGTTTTAATGGAAAAATCACATTACATGCAAATCGAGATATTCAACTTCAGTATTATATATTTACACTTAATTAATATAATTAGTCAACTTAATGGACGAAACTTAGACAACTTCAATTTATATATTTACACTTAATTAATATAATTAGTCATCTTAATGGACGAAACTTACATAATGTATTTTTAGAGAAGATAGTGATTAACCATAATATATAGATAGATATATTCTATCTTTTTTAAATTACACAAAAAAAGGAATTTGTATCTGTTCAAAACATGTGTAATTAATAAGGCGTATATGTTCTGGAAGTTTGTATCCTTTCAAAAAATCTATCTTTAAATATTAAGAGTAATTTATATGTCATTGGCGTTTAATATTGTACTTCAATTTGTTTCTCTTTTTTCCACAAACATAATTATTTTATCAGTAAGTAATATTTAAATTGATTCTCTTTTCTTTAGACATTACAAAGATTCTTCAATGGCGGGTCACGATTTGCTTTGCGGTTTAACTACGACTGGGACGAACTGGAATATCGTTGTAAGGATCTGTCGAATATGGTTCTCATCAGGAGATTATCCATATAAGCCGGCGATGCATATTGTAATGATGGATCTCATGGTAAGCTAATCAATTTGACCTAAAAAATACTGTGTGTTATTTTTTTTAATATATTCTGATACGTACCTCGTTGATGGATTGAGCGGAAGAAGAAGAAAACGATAAAGTTTGGATACCTGGCGGATGATCCCAAAACCTCTGAACCTGAATTCGTGAAATCAATTAAGGACGGAACCCTAACCCCAACACGAAATCGATGCAGCAACTCGGGGATGATGAAGACACACGAACGAAGGGTGGATCGCTTCGTTGATTCGTCGGTTGAATTCTTTGGATTATCGGGTAGAATTCGAACCCGAGAGAGATTTAATAAAACTCACAAAATATAATTGTATTTATCATCAAAGTCATAGTTATTTTCTAAAAATGTCTTAGGAAGCCTTTATATAGGCTAAACGAAGCATAAACATAAAGAAAATGGAAAGAAAAGCAATAAAAACGCTGAAAACCCTAAAATTCGCCGCTGCTGTGTTTTTGTGAAGATGTCGCCCGACGGGAATCTTCTGTCGCCCGACATTCAAATGTCGCCCGACGTTCCCGTAGTGTAAATTTGCTGTCGCCCGACATTGGACCTTCGACCGCAGGAATTTCTTCGGGCGCAGTTTCAACCTCCTGCAAGTCCAAGCCTTTTCTGAAGATGTCGGCCGACATTCTTGTAGTGTATTTTTGGTGTCGGCCGACAATGGCCAATCTTCACGGCTGAACTCCCCGGCGCGTCCTCGGCTCATGTCTGACCTCCGTTCCGACGTACTCTTCGTCGTTCTAGCTTGAAACGGAACTCGGGTCGCATCATTCCCCTCCTCTTGAAGAGGATTTGTCCTCAAATCCACGTCGATGCCAGGGTCGAACACCAATCTCACGAACAAACTCGGAACGACATAATTCTGCAGCTCACACCCTCGATGTAGCGGAAAACTAGGAGATCTTTCTTCAGGGAAGTCATCATGAAATTCCTGAAAAGCAAAAGGGTGTAGAGACAATAAAATGTTAGTGTAGAACGTCGCATCCTCGCACAACACCACAGACGTCGGTTGCCCCTCTTTCTCTGCTTGTTTCACCATGGATAACTCCAATGGCGGAAGGTCCTCGGCCCCACCAAATCCTCCTCGATGTCGGACCCCACCGACTCCTCCTCGATGTCAGAATCCACCGAAACCAACGGTGTCGGTTCGTCGCACTCTTCAACGGACCCCACCGAAGTCGAATCTTCCTCGGAATACACCAAGACCGACTCTTCTTCGGACTCCACCACTGCCTTCGGTTCTGATTTCTCGCCTTCGTCATCAGACACTACTTTCCCAGGCTTCAGTGCCGCTTGCATCTGCTCCCTCATCTGACGCCTACATTCGCTCCAACACTCGCCCCAACGCTCAGCGCTGGCCCTCCTCTCGTCGTCCCAACGCTCAGCTCTGGCCCTCCTCTCTTTGTCCAAACGCTCAGCTCTGGACCTCCTCTCATCTCGAAACTCCCTACTACGATCACGGACTCGATGATGGCCATTCTGAACTTCTCGGTATCCGCTGCCACCTCTTCGATTCCATGCATCTCCACGATGAGCTCTCTCCTCTACTGCGGTGAGTCGTGCATTCACCACCTTCATCTCCGTTGAGAGGATCTTTGCCAGTCGCTCCTCTACCACCTTTGCCAGTCGCTCCTCCACCACCTTCATCTCAGTTGATAAGCTCTTTGCCATTCGCTTACCTACCACATCCTCGATGAACTGAATTTGGGTATGATCCATCTCGTCAACCTGCAAAAGTGTTAGAAACAAAATAGAGATCCTCACCACTCTCGTGTATCACTCAATATGGTAAGTCACTCACGCTCGTATTCCTCTCACTTTCTCTCTCTCAAGAATCGAACACTCCCAACCCAACGACCGAATTCAGCTCCAACAAAATCCACGAAATGACTTTAAATTGCTGAACGAACGATGAACAGCAATAAAAAGAATAATCGAAAATAAATAATAATAATAATTTTTTTTTTTAATTTCGGATGAACAGTACTGTTCAAGATGAACAGTAAATTCGAAATAAATTTTTTTTTTTTTTTTTAAATCAAGGAAGAAGAAGAAAGAATAAGAAGAAACGAAAAAGAAAACGAGGTTACGTAATCGAAAAATAAAGAACCCAAACCTGGGCTCTGATACCAAATGATACGTACCTCGTTGATGGATTGAGCGGAAGAAGAAGAAAACGATAAAGTTTGGATACCTGGCGGATGATCCCAAAACCTCTGAACCTGAATTCGTGAAATCAATTAAGGACGGAACCCTAACCCCCAACACGAAATCGATGCAGCAACTCGGGGATGATGAAGACACACGAACGAAGGGTGGATCGCTTCGTTGATTCGTCGGTTGAATTCTTTGGATTATCGAGTAGAATTCGAACCCGAGAGAGATTTAATAAAACTCACAAAATATAATTGTATTTATCATCAAAGTCATAGTTATTTTCTAACAATGTCTTAGGAAGCCTTTATATAGGCTAAATGAAGCATAAACATAAAGAAAATGGAAAGAAAAGCAATAAAAACGCTGAAAATCCTAAAATTCGCCGCTGCTGTCTTTTTGTGAAGATGTCGCCCGACGGGAATCTTCTGTCGCCCGACATTCAAATGTCGCCCGACGTTCCCGTAGTGTAAATTTGCTGTCGCCCGACATTGGACCTTCGACCGCAGGAATTTCTTCGGGCGCAGTTTCAACCTCCTGCAAGTCCAAGCCTTTTCTGAAGATGTCGGCCGACATTCTTGTAGTGTATTTTTGGTGTCGGCCGACAATGGCCAATCTTCACGGCTGAACTCCCCGGCGCGTCCTCGGCTCATGTCTGACCTCCGTTCCGACGTACTCTTCGTCGTTCTAGCTTGAAACGGAACTCGGGTCGCATCATTCCCCTCCTCTTGAAGAGGATTTGTCCTCAAATCCACGTCGATGCCAGGGTCGAACACCAATCTCACGAACAAACTCGGAACGACATAATTCTGCAGCTCACACCCTCGATGTAGCGGAAAACTAGGAGATCTTTCTTCAGGGAAGTCATCATGAAATTCCTGAAAAGCAAAAGGGTGTAGAGACAATAAAACGTTAGTGTAGAACGTCGCATCCTCGCACAACACCACAGACGTCGGTTGCCCCTCTTTCTCTGCTTGTTTCACCATGGATAACTCCAATGGCGGAAGGTCCTCGGCCCCCACCAAATCCTCCTCGATGTCGGACCCCACCGACTCCTCCTCGATGTCAGAATCCACCGAAACCAACGGTGTCGGTTCGTCGCACTCTTCAACGGACCCCACCGAAGTCGAATCTTCCTCGGAATACACCAAGACCGACTCTTCTTCGGACTCCACCACTGCCTTCGGTTCTGATTTCTCGCCTTCGTCATCAGACACTACTTTCCCAGGCTTCAGTGCCGCTTTCATCTGCTCCCTCATCTGACGCCTAATATCGCTCCAACACTCGCCCCAACGCTCAGCGCTGGCCCTCCTCTCGTCATCCCAACGCTCAGCTCTGGCCCTCCTCTCTTCGTTCAAACGCTCAGCTCTGGACCTCCTCTCATCTCGAAACTCCCTACTACGATCACGGACTCGATGATGGCCATTCTGAACTTCTCGGTATCCGCTGCCACCTCTTCGATTCCATGCATCTCCACGATGAGCTCTCTCCTCTAATGCGGTGAGTCGTGCATTCACCACCTTCATCTCCGTTGAGAGGATCTTTGCCAGTCGCTCCTCTACCTCCTTTGCCAGTCGCTCCTCCACCACCTTCATCTCAGTTGATAAGCTATTTGCCATTCGCTTACCTACCACATCCTCGATGAACTGAATTTGGGTATGATCCATCTCGTCAACCTGCAAAAGTGTTAGAAACAAAATAGAGATCCTCACCACTCTCGTGTATCACTCAATATGGTAAGTCACTCACGCTCGTATTCCTCTCACTTTCTCTCTCTCAAGAATCGAACACTCCCAACCCAACGACCGAATTCAGCTCCAACAAAATCCACGAAATTACTTTAAATTGCTGAACGAACGATGAACAGCAATAAAAAGAATAATCGAGAATAAATAATAATAATAATTTTTTTTTTTTTTTAATTTCGGATGAACAGTACTGTTCAAGATGAACAGTAAATTCGAAATAAAAATTTTTTTTTTTTTTTTAAATCAAGGAAGAAGAAGAAAGAATAAGAAGAAACGAAAAAGAAAACGAGGTTACGTAATCGAAAAATAAAGAACCCAAACCTGGGCTCTGATACCAAATGATACGTACCTCGTTGATGGATTGAGCGGAAGAAGAAGAAAACGATAAAGTTTGGATACCTGGCGGATGATCCCAAAACCTCTGAACCTGAATTCGTGAAATCAATTAAGGACGGAACCCTAACCCCCAACACGAAATCGATGCAGCAACTCGGGGATGATGAAGACACACGAACGAAGGGTGGATCGCTTCGTTGATTCGTCGGTTGAATTCTTTGGATTATCGGGTAGAATTCGAACCCGAGAGAGATTTAATAAAACTCACAAAATATAATTGTATTTATCATCAAAGTCATAGTTATTTTCTAACAATGTCTTAGGAAGCCTTTATATAGGCTAAACGAAGCATAAACATAAAGAAAATGGAAAGAAAAGCAATAAAAACGCTGAAAACCCTAAAATTCGCCGCTGCTGTCTTTTTGTGAAGATGTCGCCCGACGGGAATCTTCTGTCGCCCGACATTCAAATGTCGCCCGACGTTCCCGTAGTGTAAATTTGCTGTCGCCCGACATTGGACCTTCGACCGCAGGAATTTCTTCGGGCGCAGTTTCAACCTCCTGCAAGTCCAAGCCTTTTCTGAAGATGTCGGCCGACATTCTTGTAGTGTATTTTTGGTGTCGGCCGACAATGGCCAATCTTCACGGCTGAACTCCCCGGCGCGTCCTCGGCTCATGTCTGACCTCCGTTCCGACGTACTCTTCGTCGTTCTAGCTTGAAACGGAACTCGGGTCGCATCATTCCCCTCCTCTTGAAGAGGATTTGTCCTCAAATCCACGTCGATGCCAGGGTCGAACACCAATCTCACGAACAAACTCGGAACGACATAATTCTGCAGCTCACACCCTCGATGTAGCGGAAAACTAGGAGATCTTTCTTCAGGGAAGTCATCATGAAATTCCTGAAAAGCAAAAGGGTGTAGAGACAATAAAACGTTAGTGTAGAACGTCGCATCCTCGCACAACACCACAGACGTCGGTTGCCCCTCTTTCTCTGCTTGTTTCACCATGGATAACTCCAATGGCGGAAGGTCCTCGGCCCCCACCAAATCCTCCTCGATGTCGGACCCCACCGACTCCTCCTCGATGTCAGAATCCACCGAAACCAACGGTGTCGGTTCGTCGCACTCTTCAACGGACCCCACCGAAGTCGAATCTTCGTCGGAATACACCAAGACCGACTCTTCTTCGGACTCCACCACTGCCTTCGGTTCTGATTTCTCGCCTTCGTCATCAGACACTACTTTCCCAGGCTTCAGTGCCGCTTGCATCTGCTCCCTCATCTGACGCCTAATATCGCTCCAACACTCGCCCCAACGCTCAGCGCTGGCCCTCCTCTCGTCGTCCCAACGCTCAGCTCTGGCCCTCCTCTCTTCGTCCAAACGCTCAGCTCTGGACCTCCTCTCATCTCGAAACTCCCTACTACGATCACGGACTCGATGATGGCCATTCTGAACTTCTCGGTATCCGCTGCCACCTCTTCGATTCCATGCATCTCCACGATGAGCTCTCTCCTCTAATGCGGTGAGTCGTGCATTCACCACCTTCATCTCCGTTGAGAGGATCTTTGCCAGTCGCTCCTCTACCACCTTTGCCAGTCGCTCCTCCACCACCTTCATCTCAGTTGATAAGCTCTTTGCCATTCGCTTACCTACCACATCCTCGATGAACTGAATTTGGGTATGATCCATCTCGTCAACCTGCAAAAGTGTTAGAAACAAAATAGAGATCCTCACCACTCTCGTGTATCACTCAATATGGTAAGTCACTCACTCTCGTATTCCTCTCACTTTCTCTCTCTCAAGAATCGAACACTCCCAACCCAACGACCGAATTCAGCTCCAACAAAATCCACGAAATGACTTTAAATTGCTGAACGAACGATGAACAGCAATAAAAAGAATAATCGAGAATAAATAATAATAATAATTTTTTTTTTTTTAATTTCGGATGAACAGTACTGTTCAAGATGAACAGTAAATTCGAAATAAAATTTTTTTTTTTTTTAAATCAAGGAAGAAGAAGAAAGAATAAGAAGAAACGAAAAAGAAAACGAGGTTACGTAATCGAAAAATAAAGAACCCAAACCTGGGCTCTGATACCAAATGATACGTACCTCGTTGATGGATTGAGCGGAAGAAGAAGAAAACGATAAAGTTTGGATACCTGGCGGATGATCCCAAAACCTCTGAACCTGAATTCGTGAAATCAATTAAGGACGGAACCCTAACCCCCAACACGAAATCGATGCAGCAACTCGGGGATGATGAAGACACACGAACGAAGGGTGGATCGCTTCGTTGATTCGTCGGTTGAATTCTTTGGATTATCGGGTAGAATTCGAACCCGAGAGAGATTTAATAAAACTCACAAAATATAGTTGTATTTATCATCAAAGTCATAGTTATTTTCTAACAATGTCTTAGGAAGCCTTTATATAGGCTAAACGAAGCATAAACATAAAGAAAATGGAAAGAAAAGCAATAAAAACGCTGAAAACCCTAAAATTCGCCGCTGCTGTGTTTTTGTGAAGATGTCGCCCGACGGGAATCTTCTGTCGCCCAACATTCAAATGTCGCCCGACGTTCCCGTAGTGTAAATTTGCTGTCGCCCGACATTGGACCTTCGACCGCAGGAATTTCTTCGGGCGCAGTTTCAACCTCCTGCAAGTCCAAGCCTTTTCTGAAGATGTCGGCCGACATTCTTGTAGTGTATTTTTGGTGTCGGCCGACAATGGCCAATCTTCACGGCTGAACTCCCCGGCGCGTCCTCGGCTCATGTCTGACCTCCGTTCCGACGTACTCTTCGTCGTTCTAGCTTGAAACGGAACTCGGGTCGCATCATATTCGCTTCACAATACAAAAGTGTTGTGATTATGATATTTTTTATGTTTTTTTACCAGCGTGATCAAATTCATGCATTTGTAAAGACGGATCTATTCGATCAGTTCCACAGTAAGATCGTTGAGGGTGAACTCTACAGGTTCAATAAGTTTCAAGTTATTGAGTTGCCTGTGAATGATATGGTTGCCGACAATAAATATACTATAATTCTCCAAAAAAGAACAACTGTGGAACCTACATGGTATTTAGATTTTTCTAAATCAATCTATAATTTCAGATCTTTTTGGTGTATCAACGAGCTTAACTTTCCATCGGAGGGTTCTCTATTGGGTATGTTTTTTTATTTTAAAAAATAACTTAACAATTATAAGACCTTATATTTTATACAGTATAAAATACAACTTTTAATATGTTTATATTTGTTTTTTCTCACGTGTTACTTTCTTTTATACAAGACATCATTGGTCACATTGTTGACGTTGATTCTGAAAGGATGAATGGTATTCGCGGTCAAGGGCATAGATTTATACGTCTTCGTGTTGGAGATCTACAGTAAGTTTTAATTGTATTAATTCAATTATCCAAATTGTATTATACAATAAAAATATATTTTTTACATACAATAAATGTGTCATCTTTATAAACAGTTTTGGTATCGTTGAGTTCTTATATTCCGAACCATTTTCAACCGAAATAATTGAAGTTGTCGATATGGCAAGAGATAACAGAATGGGTCTTGCTGTTATTATTATTCAGCTTGCAAGCACCATGATGTTCAACGGTAAATATGCTATTTACGTGGAATTTTAAATTTATATTTGATAATGTGTTAAATCATTTTTATATTTTCATATTATATACTGTTTGTAGGTGATTTTGTTTTGTGTAATACTAAGAATGCTACAAGGGTTAAAATTTATCATCATATTGACGAGGCAATTGCATACCATCGACGGTAAAACACTAATTAGCGAATGCGAAAAGCGTACTCTTAACATTATATACGATTTTCTTCTCCTAACTTTTCTTGATTCTAATTAAATACAAAATTTTCATGTATAACTGATTTCAAGATAATTGGAGTCCCGTTCGTGATCTTCTCGAAATGGATTCAAGTTGAACGACATTCGCGTTTTTTTTTTAATATAATATTCATCAGAATGCTTATTTCACCTGTGGCGTTATCACTATAGAAACAAATCCATATTCGACGAATGCTTATTTCACCTTCTTCAAGAAACTATTATTAATAATTCGTATAAGCAAAAAAGAGATATAATTATTATGTATTCCTATTTTTATTTTTTCACCACGTCGAAGATTTGTATTCTATTTTCTTTTGCGTAATTCTATTTTTTTTCATATCTATTTTTCATATTTTTAATAACAATGATTATAAAATAATTAATATTTTTATCCAATTAATATATTAAATAAGAAAAAAAACTACTATTTCGTGCTCCCTTTTTATAGGAAATTTATTTAGTGGATATTGACACATTTATTTTCTACATAACCATAACAAATACGTCCATTTATTTCATAACTACTTTAAAATCTTTAAAATCAGTACAATAGATACACCTTAATGTATATGTTTTAAAATTGTGCATTGAAGTTATATGTAGTATCTAAGAAATTAAATAAAACTTTGGCCAAAGTTTAATTAAATTATTTTCAAAGTTTAATTTCTTTTAAACTTATTATTATGTTTTTACTTATAATTAAATGTATCTTTTGGTGTTGAATCGAAGATAAATATTTTGTATGAGTTTTGAAGTTACTACAACTCACGGTTCCCGCTGTTACATTATTATTAATCACTGCATTTAATAAAGTGTGTGTCTTATACATCGATTACCGATGCGGCCTTTCAAAAAGGTCTTCTTCCTCCTGTCATTCAATTATCAGGCTTCTCAGGAAAACCTTTTCATCTTCTTTTTTCATCTCTCTGAACAATGGCCCTCAATCGCCCCATCTCACAACTCACTACCGAAACAACGAATTGGAATGTCGTCGTCAGATGCACCCGTAAATTTTATAACTTTGGCCACAAGAATGTGCTTCTCAGTATGGAAGTTGTTCTGATCGATGCCGAGGTTTGTTATTTTCTGATTTTCTAAGCTGTTATTTTGTAAGTAAAAACATCAGATCTACAACTATTGTTTTGTGCAATTAAGCTGATTTTTTAGAAAATGTTCTTGCTCTGTAATTTTCAGTTTAATACTTAGACATACAAGTTTTTTTATTAATCAAAGTTTAACAATGGGGGTGATGCTAGGTCTTCACACATGCATATACTCAAAATCGGATTTTTAGTAATATTGCTCTGAAAATTAGGGTTTAGATCTGTGTTATTTCATATTTGTTTTTTACAGGGTACTCAGGTTCATGGATTCGTTGATGGTCCACTGGTGGTTCGTTTCTCTGACGATATTCAAGAAGGTGACGTTTACAACATTAGGCATTTCCAAGTGTCAGATAGCCCCCGTGTTAATCCTCTTTTGGTTAACCCCATCATGATCAACTTTCTTGATTCGACGAGAGTTCTGAATGTTGTGGATCTGGGTTTTCCATTTACTCGCTACAAGTTTGTATCTTTTGATCAAATCACCGAACAAACTTATCCATATAATGGACCACTTTTTGGTATGTACACGATCAGATTGTTCTCCACATGCAAGCTTTAAATTGTTATTTTGTTATGTTGATTTCATAAATTTATTGGTTTTTATTTATTTTCTGATTTTGAAAGATCTCATTGGTCATCTTATCGACATTGACGACACAATGATTTACGGTGATGGTTCTGGAGGACACGAATATATCCGTTTTGTGATTTCTGATCTGAAGTAAGTAACTTTCATAATTTGTATTAATCAGTAGTTAAATTATGTTAACACTATATACAGAGCTTTACATTATTCTTTTTTTTTTTTTTTGATATCAGCAACAATCAGAGGGACTTCTTGCTGTTTCCTCCATTCACTAATGAAATCAAAGGTTATCTTGACATGTGGTACGAGTATAGGTTGAACAGGGCGATTGTAATCATCCAGCTTTGCAACACTATGATTCTGGAGGGTATTTATTTTTTCAGCAATCTCTTTAATTATTTGTTCATTAATTTGGTTTCAGTTTTAACTTGATGATTGTAATAATGTTTGATTTGCAGATAAGTTTGTTCTTTGTAACACGTTCAATGCAACCCGTCTCACCCTTTATAATCATATCGACGAGGCCATCGAGTATATTCAGTGGTATGGTTTTTCACCTATCGAATGTTTCTTTTTAATATCTTTTTTTTTTTTTGAATTTATCAAAAATTGAAAAAGTAACTGACTATTGTTTTCAATTGTCTTTCTTTTTTTTTGCAAGGATGGCCTGAAATTTCAAAATGATCGTGGAAAGTACGGTGTAGAAAATGTAAAAGTTTTTTCGGTTTAAAGACATCATGTTCTTAGTTGCCTGTTTTGCTTCAATATTTCCATTTCTTTTGCATCATCAAACTACATTAGTATTTTGAACAATTTCTAAACCGGTATGGTTTAGAATATTTTGCGCTACGTTGTCAGTGCTTTTAGTTGCACTGTGTAAGTACTGCTTTTGAATGTTCTTATGATATGAAGTTGAACTCTAATTCTTATTTTTTGTTTTGATGCTGACCTTGACAATCAATATTGTTTTTATTTGTCCTCACTATCTATATTTGTTATCTTTTAACTTCAATGTAAATAGAATGATCTCTATATTGGATTATCAATGTCTTATATATACTCTGAATATAAATTTAACAGCTCTTGAAAATAAACTACGAACTATTATTTCATTATCATATACGAATTTCTTTAAACTATTTTACAAAATATTAACAACAATCAAACAACATTACTTCATTTCATTCTGATTTATCACTTCAATTTTTTTTTTTTACAATTTGATTCAATAGTAAGTATCAGGTTGAGTTTATTTCTATTCAATTTTATTTTTATCTATATAACATATACTTAAATAAACTCTTTCCAAATATTACGTACATATACTAAATATTTTATACACGTGCATAATTTAATAAAAAAAGAATGAACCTTTTAGTTGATCCAAATTCAGAATTGTCGCATAATTTTTTAAATTATTTTAATTAATTTTGTGATAAAATAAACAATAGTTATTTATGGTTACGACCTTCGTGTACTTCTTTAAGACTGTATACCGCCGTTTTGGAATAAATTTTAGGGTTTCTTATCCTTTGATCTCGGCTGCTTGAAGATAAAAAAATAATCCCTATATTTTAATCAGGTTTGAATCTTTGAGGTTATACTAATTTGTATGTATAGTATTGATTCTGTCTTACATATTGTTCTTCTCAATAATCAGGATCGATTTTATTCAATTATCTTCTTCATGTTTTAATTTCTGTATGATGAGTACTATTTTTATATGTTTACTATGATTTATTTCAAAATACAGGGAATGAATTTCTTTTATCCCAACCTTAGAATGCCAGGTAGCAATTCAAATAAGGGTCGCGGCAAAAGCGATGCCGATCTAGAAAATTGTGAGTATTCTCTCCTGTTATGATCTTATTCAGTATTTATTGATTTATTCATCTTGGTTATTTAAACAAGTCTTTGTTATTGGTTATATTTTCTTCAGTGGCACAAAATATTTTTTTTCTAATCTTGGCGCATTATTCACAAATATAAATTTTAAAATAATTTATACTCAGGTTTTAAATTAGTTATGTATTAATTGAGTTTTTGTATCATTACAGTGATTAACCGATTTTTCTTTTACTTTGTTGACATGATAAATATATTTTTTGACCTGTTTATTTTTTTTTTCTGACTATTAAAACAAATAATTTGAAGCAAGAATAGTACTGCCTTACGCTCCTCGATTTAATACATGGGTCGGAGGTGATGATATCCAGTCTATTGTGAGCATCCATTCTATACTGATTGGTTTTAGATAATTATTATATTGACCAATTTCGTATTTTGTTAGATTATTCCTTCAGAATTTCTTAGATTAAGCACTTACCAGATGCCATTGTTCACCAATCTCAAGACCCCAGACGGTATAACCCATCCTATTGCTTTAGGTGAAGACAATAATCATCGTCTTCATATAATGAGCGGTTGGGTTCCATTCAAGGATAAATATCATCTTAAGTATGGAAATATGTTGTCATTCCAATGGGTGTATCCATAGCACTTCAATGTAAACATTTTTGACGACACTAATGTTGAGATATCATATAATGCTGGTGTTATCGGACGTGTGTCTGTCGTATATATACTGTCTCTACGTCACAACTTCACTCAAATATTGGAAGAACATCACCACTATCGCCTGGTAAGTTCTACTTCCTAAAATTTTAATTTTTGAGTTAATTTTGCTTTTTAATGTTAATGTACAACTTTTCATTTGTATTAGACGATACCTAAACAATTCGCTGAAGAAACTGAGATTGATCAACTGTTAGAATTGACCCTGTCCAACACTAGAGGAAATCGAATGGTTGTGCCTTTGCAGAAACGAAATGGGAGAAATAGCATTTATCTCGGACGAAAATGGAGATCGTTCTATGATCAGAATCATTTTCAAGAGGGCATGATTTTGGAATTCTACTACGATATTTCTTCAACGACATTGTTTGCTGGAGAAGAATTTTTATGATTCTGATCATTATTCGGATTGAATAACCCAGATTTTAATTATGTCGTTTTATTCGTTTGATAGTTTAAACAAATTGCTAAAATTCTGTTTCTGTTTTGTTATATTTATTAATTTTCGAAGCTTTACAGTGCTAATGTTTATTATATTGAGCTTGCTAATAAATTTTATTTTTGTATTTGTGCTGAACAAACAAGACTTTAAACTGTATATATCCTATAATATTTACAAAATACATCATAGTTCGTAACTGTTTACAATTTTATTCTATGTCTTCAACTGTTTTAACTATTTTATTCAACAAAAAATATCACACAATTTAACTGTGTTCAAACTTTTAGAAATTTGTTTGAATTCTATAAATAATAACTTAAACGGATTAATATTAGGAAAGATATGTTAAATTGTATGCGAATATGTAATCAACTAGAAAAACAACGATTATTTTATTGTGCGCTTACTAAATCTCCATCCCAAAAAAATAAAATAATTGTTATATTTTTAAATAGTATTATATTATTTAATAAAAAACATAAAATTAAATAATAAATTTTGTTAATAAATATTTGTATTAAATAATCAGATTTTACTTAAGTATTTGACCCTTCGTCTACTTCATAAACTCTATATATTTACGTTTGCAATTCAAATCTAGGGTTTCACGTGTATTGATCTCTCCTTCTTGAAGAGAAGAAAACTTATCGATTCACTTTAACCAGGTATCAAATAATAGATTATGTTATTCTACATTTTCAATATGTTCTTTATCCTACATGATACTCTTCTGAAAAATCATGTTCGTATTTTATTCGATAATGTTACAATTTTTTTTTGTATCTTTAAGATTAAGCTTCTAATTATTTTGTGTATGGGTATTCTTATACTTTGTTTATTCTATAGGATAACTTTACTTTTAAATGTGTTTTTCAGAGAATTATTTCTAGAGAGGATTTAAAATGTCTGATATCGATTCCAACGAGAATATATCACGGGAGAGTGTTGTTGATGTAGACAATTGTAAGTTTTATCTTTTTTTTTTATTTTTCAATTGAGAGTTTGTTTTTTATGTCGTATTTTAATTCAATGATATTGTTGTCAATCTACTTAAAAAATTTTATTCTAATTAAAGATATGTGGTAATTGAAATTGTAGTCCATCTATGATGTTAGTTGATTCAAATACCTTATTGTAATTTGGGTCTGTTCTTTTTATAATTTTAATCTGACCCTAAGCCTAATTTACTTTTGTAGTCAGGATAGGACTCAACTACGCACCTATATTCCACGTTACTCTAGAAGATGAAAATGACACGATTATTGTAAGTTCGCGCAATACTTTTGATTATAATTTTTGTTTATCTAATTTATATTATCACGCATTTTTAGTTTTTACAATATACTATTTTGATAGGTTTTTCCCTTAGAATTCCGGAACAGATGCACGTGTGAAATTCCAAAGATCACAAATTTCAAAACACCTAATGGTCCAATGATGCCTGTTCAGTTAGATGTAGATTTCATGCAACGGTTCTATGTGAGTAGGGGGTGGCCTGAATTCAAGGCAAGATATCAGATTAAGTATGCTGATTTGTTGACATTCCAATGGATTCATCCATCACACTTCAATGTACACATTTATAATGTGGGTATGGTTGAAATAAAATATTCTCTTGATTTACTCCTAAGTAGGCCTGAATTTCTTTTATCAGATCTCTCTTCCAGTTTTATTTTGACCATCCAGTCGCATCACCACTATCGTCTGGTAAGTTACACATAAATTGGATAAAATGTCTGTGTGCATTGTTTAATTTTACATTAACCAGTATTTTTCAACTTCGTATTCAGACCATCCCAAGACAGTTAGCAGAGGATACTGGGATTGTGCACAAGTCAAAATTGATTCTCTCCAATGCTAAAAGTGGGGTAAAAATGCCAGCCCGTGTACGAAACGGAAAAGGAAACAATCGCAAACGTCTTTTTCTCAGAGAAGAATGGAGATCATTCTATGATCAGAATGATTTTAAGGAGGGCATGGAGTTGGTCTTCTCCTACTATCCTTCTTCTAAAACATTGTCTGTCAAAGTATCACCTACTTAATTTATTTCGATGCATTTATAACAAATATTTCAGTTTGGAGTTTTATATTTATGTTATTGACATATTAAATTTAGTTTATTATCTACGTATTTTTTATGTTCCTTTATTTGTTGTTCTGAAATATTTATATGAACATCATTCATAAATATGTTGAATTTGTTATTTAATCAACAATCAACAACATGAAGCATGGTTCGATTAATACTAATCAAATCTTAATGAATTATCAGTTCAATAATTAACAAATATTATAATTCAATAAAGCTATTAAATAATGTGTTTTCTCCTTGATTTGAGGATTTGTTATTAGTCCAGATAAATATTGACAATTTTTTACAATTAATTATCTAACCGTATCAAAAATATATATGCCCAAAATTGTTGATGACTATTGTAAATATGAATGATAATCAGTATAGAATCTTTTCTATAGATATTATATTTACTTTTATTTTTTACCATTCGTTTCTTCTTTCATATTATATTAATAGTCCGATAACTATTTACATGGTAGCTTCTGCAAAATCAGTAATGGCAATCGATTTTTTGTCAAACTTAACTACCGTTGGGACCAACTTCAACATCGTTGTACGAGTATGCAGAAAATGGATGTCACCGGGTTCCAGGATGATTCCACAAAGTTTGGAATTGGTCATGATAGATGCAGAAGTAAGATTTTGAAAAATATAAATATAATCAATTTTTTTATTAATTATTCTAATATAATTAATTGATGTATACTGTTCTCTTCACATAATAATTTTGTGTTTAAAACAGGGAACTCAAATTCATGCATATGTTCCAAAAGATGTGTGCGTTAAAGATTTTGATAAAAAAATTATCGAGGGCGGACTAACGTGAACAACTTTCGTGTGATGGCAACTTCCTGTGCCAGTCTAATTGTGGACAACCCTATGATGATTCGCTTCGTCAAAGGAACATCGGTTGAATCAATCTACGACCCAAGTTTCCCCAAGTGTGTCTACAAATTTCAACCATTTTGGTGCGTTAGTGAGCATTCTTATCCAGACAGTGGTCCTCTTCTTGGTACGATTACTTAATTAATAACAAGTTTCGAATATTTTTTTTTCATAATATATTTGTACTTTCCAATATATTATTATGCATTGCGTTCTTATATGAATTTCTTTTTCACAAGATATAATCGGTCATATTCTCGATGTTGACTACCCAATGATGAATGGAGATTGCTGCGGTCGAGGACTAAAATTCATTCGGTTTCGTATTGGAGATCTAAAGTACGTATTATCTAAAATTTTTATAATAATATTTGTTAAAATTTTAATCCTTTTTAATACAAACTTAAATTTGTTTTATTTATATTTTTTTGCAGTTATAAAAGCATTGTCTTTGTTCACTTTGGTCTTTTTTCTAGCGAGATCAAAAGCGTTGTGGATATGGTTAAAGATAAAAAATTGGGTCATGTCGTTATCATCGTTCAACTTGCTACCACTATGATGTTCAATGGTATATAATTAATGAAGCATATATTATTCTTATATATTTAGAATTGTTTTTTGATATTTAATCAATTTTTGTCAATTATATATTATAAAAACGTGTAGAGGAGTTTGTACTTCACAACACTGATGGCGCAACAAAAGTGATCATATATATTCATGTGCATGAGGCTGTTGAGTACAGTCAAAAGTAAGTTCCGGATTCAATTTTAGATTTTTATGTAATTGATGTGCCATCTTTATTTCTGTAATCACCCACTGCGAATTATAATTATTATTTTTTTGTATTTTTATATAGGTTTGTAGGTAAGTGGCGCAAATGTTCCAACGTAATTCACATTTCTTGAAGTTCAATGTCGATTCGACGTGGTCCACATCTCTTGAATTATCTTAAAAGACAATTCCACTTTCCAACGCTTTTTTATTATTCTCTCTTTATTGATAATAACATTGGAAACTTTTTTAGATTTATTTTTATTTGAAAATAATTCATGTTTTCGAACAATTTGATTTTCCGAGTTTCCGAATAAAAATTATTTTATTAATTATTTGTTTGGAGATTTCGTTTTCTTTTTTTAATGTTTTATCTGATAAAATGATCTTATTTCTAAACATAATACATTGTGTAACCAAATATACTTGAAACATTATATTGAAAAATACATAGTATGTTTAAAAAGAATATTGATGTTAATCGTTAAAATCGCCAACTGCATCAATCAAGATATATATGCAAAATTAATAAAATCAAAGATATTAACGAAAACAAAATATATATAATATTATATTTGTAGTATAAAACAACACACCAACATTAGTGATATCATTTTTGAAAACGTAATATTTTACATGTGGCCCAATATTATAACTATAAATATACATAGTAATATGACAGATGAATCGTGCTATTAATGAAACTTATCTTTCACGTAAAATATTAAATCTTTTATTTTTTAATAACAATATAGACTATAGTAAGATTGAAAATTATCTTTCACGTAAAAAAATTAAATCTTTTATTTTTTTAATAAGAATATACTAAGAGAAGGAAGTAAATCAACACCTATCTACATACTATTCTTAAAATAATAATTATGAATCGATAAAATATTTGTTAAGATACGTTTCATAAATATCTCCATATATGTTTATCGCGAAGAGTATATATTATTAATATATATAATATTTTCTATCAATTGATCTCGGCTATAAATAATCCATTACTTTCAAGCAAGACTTCAATCAAATTTCAATGGCTTCTAATACTGAAATGGTTACGAATTACACTCCCCTTTCGCAAATTAATAAAAATAAGATTGATTGGAATATCCGGGTTCGTGTTTGTAGGAAGTGGAAGACCACCGGGAATGCAAGAATTCCGCAAACATTGGAATTTTTGTTTGTTGACAAGGAGGTATACACTATTTATTGTGCTTATATTTTGTTTTTACGAAATAATTAACCATGAATCTGAACTCTTTATCTATTGTATTTGGAAATCATTTATAAGTTTATTAAAATATACTAATAACCATTGATTTTTGCAGGGAACTAGAATTCAAGCGTCTGTTCGAAATTTTTTGATTTATCAGTTTGATAATAAACTGATCGAAGGAGAGCTACTGTCCATTAGTCAATTCTCGGTTGTTGATAGCCAGAAGAATTTTCCTATAACTAACCATTCGTACAGGATTATATTACAGAGGAATACTTTTTTGGCCCCGGCAACTGTTCTGAATTTCTCAAAGACGTTGTTCAAATTCAAAAGTTTTGTTGATATAAAGGAGAGTATTCAAAAAGCCGGTGGACCTCTTTTTGGTATGTAGATGAATATTTTTTTTTAAGTCATAGTTTGAATTATAATGTTCTTTAAACTATTATAAAGTTTTAATGGGTATGTTATGACTTATATTTTTTATTTACAGATGTAATTGGACAAGTCATCGACTTGAAAGACATTAAATTGAAGGAAGACCCTCTTGCTAAGGCTAACCAAAGTATTCATCTTTTGCTTAAAGATTTGGAGTGAGTTTATTTACGTTCATCATAACGTTTTAGAATATTATTTCTTTTAGTATTTTAAAATCACATTTTTTTTAATTATAATTTGTAAAAGTGATGTTTATTCAATCTTATACTTTGAAACAGTGAGAATAAGATCCAGTGTGTACTTTGGGAACCGTATTGCAAACAAATGAATAAATTTGTTGAGAGCTTACGCAATAGAGAAACGGATAAGAATGTCGTCATCATTCAGCTATGTAGAACTAAAATTCTTTTCCAGGGTTTATAAGGGACCCTTTCTTATACACTTTGTTTTACTTAAAAGTGCAAAATATAACAAGGTTCATCTTTTATTTGTTTTTGATTATTTAGGTGCCGTTGGTATTTCCAATACTTACCACGCAACTAAAGTTATCACGGATCAAAATCTGGATGAAATTGTCGAGTTCCGAAACAAATAAAATAAATTATTATTGTTTTTTTTCTACAATTACATAATGTGAAATAATTTATAATCTTTACTTTTCAGGCTACCTGATGACGATGTCTCTTTATCGTTTGATGGCTCGATGATATCTTCTTCCTCTTACGTGAGTGTAAGAGATGAATTGCAGAACCCCGATACTATAGTTCTTTGTTTGAAAGATTTGAAGTCGGAGAAAAAGGTATATATTCAATATATGTTTATTTTATATGTATTTTGTTTAATATTTGTATGTCTAAAACTAAAATTATAAACTATTAAAAAGTAATAAATATTTGATTGTTTTCGCTTCCTGATTTATAGGTTGGAAAATATTAGATTGTCGGTTCCATATCTGAAATATTTTACGATAGAGCTTGGTGCTATAACAGTTGCTTCAAATGCAAAAAGAAGGTTGCGGAGAATGAGTCTGGATTTTTTTGTGATAATTGTTCAACCAATGTTAGCGTCAATGTGAGGTACAAGATTCACGCACAATTTGTTTATGGTGATGATAATGTTGTTTTGCTGTTGTGGAACGACGTTGTCGCTTCTCTCATTGGGAAAGCCGCAGCTGCTATTTCTGTGAACAAGATTGTTGTAAGTTATCTTAAATATATTTTCATCCAAAGTTGTATTTAATTGCTTCAGTATACCTATTGAACCAAAATTCTTATTATTACACCAATTCTTCAATGTGTTATATTATTTTCAGGAAACTCACACTATTTTAGATGTTGATGGAAATCAAAAGGACGAGAAGAAAATTGAAATTCCTCAACCTGTCGATGATCTCATCGGAAAAGAGCTCATGTTCAGAGTGAGCCTTGAAACAAAGCACATCGAAGGAACAGATTCGATCTATTCCGTGGATAAATATTCAGACGATGCTCACTTTCTCAAGAAACACAAAAAACCCGATCACCGTGTAGTTCAATTTTTCGAGCGTCAAGACCAGGACGTCGTTCTCGACACGCACTCTTCTGAGAAAGTATCTTCTGTCCGCGTGAAGATTGAAGATGAATTCAAATCTCCAGAATCTGTCAAGCATTTCAAAAGGCCGCTGGAAATATTGAGCGACGATGATTTACCTGATGAGCAGGGTTCAACGAACTCCAAACTTAAGATGAATCATTCTGCCGAGTGATTGAATTCTTTAGTTTGCTTATTTTTTCAATTATTCCTCTTCATTTTAGACTGTTTCTTATTTCTTTATGTTTTTTTATTTTATTCAGTACAATAATGCTTTTGCAGCATGAATTTATCGCAAGTTATTTTTATTTTCTAAAATAAGTTACGTTTTTATTATATGATTTGTTGTCTATTTTTATTTAAATTTAAATTTATAATATTTATACATTCAAATGAAAGCACAATAAATATCTTATAAAAAATTGCAAGTAATTGTTATTTTCGAATTCTTATTCGAAAATCTTATATTTGAACGTATATATTTTGACGATGTTACTATAATTAAGGAATATGAATCCTTACTTTTTACAAAGATTTTTTATTTTTTTAAATAACATAAATATCTTAATTAGTTACTTATTCCTTAATTGTTTAAAATATTTGATTCCTTTTAATCCGCTCATTATTTTAGCAACAATTGAATTCTGATATCCCTAAATTTATACAACATTTATTCATTCTATTTAAGCACCGCCACGGAGTATTGTTTTTGTTTATAATTCCGGATAGTGTTCTTTTCCTATCGTTATGAATTTTACGAATATTGTTTATTTATAAAGCAAATATTTTTTTCAGACTGCGCGTTCTATATTTGTGTTTTTGTATCACGATGACATCATCCGTGCGATTTCTTTTGTTGTGTGAGTTCTTATATTCACAAAATAAAATATATTTGAGACTGTATACCGATGTCCTCTAGCAAAAAGAAGGGCGTTTCAGGTTATCCTAAACATTTTCTGTGATGTAGCAATCAATTATTCTGATATGTTAATATACAGTGTAATTCATTGCATTTTATATGCTTTCGTATTTATGCAGATAAAGGGAAGGCTAAATCAAATACAGCGATTGGAGGAAACGTTTATCAGAACGAAAATTTTAGTAAGTTGAGCATAATTCAATTTTCGAAGTACTTCTGATATGATTTAAATACGTTCTAATATACACAGGTCCATTTGTGTTGGAGTCTTTTAAGAATAATAATGAACAGACACCGGAGAAACGAGGTAGTGGAATTTCAATTTGTGCTGATTCTTCCCGAATATCCTGTAAGATTAAACTTACAATTTAGTGCTTATTTGTTTGTTTTATGTTCCGTCGAAAACATTATTAATATTAATAATTAGTTGTAAATTAATTCGTGTTTTTTAATATACGAAGTCACGATAATTATTTATTTTTTAATATAAATTATATATTCAAGTACCTTCTTGCAGCTATGACTACTCCTGTAAATGTTAAGAATTTCATTGGATCATCACCGATGATAACTCATTTTCAAGGGTCGTGTCTCACAGAACAACACACTTTTAAGAGAAAGGTTTTCAGCGGTGATTTTCAAAGTACAACAAACAAGAGAACAGATACCCGTGTTTTGAACGACATAACAAATGGTTATTTTCAATGAATTTTTTTTGTATTTTTATTAATTTTTTGTTTATCACATACATTTGAATATGTAAATTTAATATATTTCTACTAATTATTATTTTGTTTGATGTTTTTATTTTGCAGACAAGGGAAAGGGTAAATACGTATCGACGAATGAACACACACCGAATTCCAGCACTAATTTGTACAGTAAGTTAATTACTGCAATTGTATATTAATTTCGTATATTATTTGTTCTTATATTTTACACATTGTAGATACATATGTTTTCGGGGCTTATTCAAATAATGTTATTCCAAATATGAACTACAATCAAGTTACGCCCGTTCCAGTTCCAACCAGTGTTATGCAAACACAAAGTGAGTATGATACTTATTTCATGAAATTGTCATTAAAGTTTGTATATTCATATTATATTTCTATATGTGCAGTCATTCATGCTTCTACAGTAAATCATTCTTGGATTCCACCAAATGTATGTTCTCCACAGGGATCGTGTGTCACACAACCTAACTGCGTTAAAAGGAACAACTTAAGCACTCCATCAGTTAAAAATCCCAAAAGGATAAAAAATAATATTCCTCTCCAAGACATATCAAACGGTTTGTTTCAATGTTTAGTATTTAAATATAATTTCTTCTTTTTTAATTTAAATTTACAATATCAATAATTTTAATTGTTCTTTTCGTGACAGTACCTATTATGCAGAAGCCTTGCGATGTTGGAAACAATCTATCCATGGATAAATTGGAAACCATTCGAACTCGAAAAAAGGATAAAGAGAATTTAATTATGCAATCAGCCAGAAACCTTAATGTTGATTTTTCAGATGTTCATGTTTTAGGTATAGTTTACTACTATCTATCCTCATTAATATATTTTATGATTGCGGCCTTATATATTTAAATATTATCTTATGTTAATTGTTTGACACCGGCTTTAACATATATATTGATCGTTTAAATGTACTTTGTCATTTTTAAGGAACTTCACAAGAGCTTCCTGAGGATCCAATTCCTGTAACCGAGAGAATTCCAAGCACTCCTATTGGTATCGCTTTAGAGGCTCAAAATAAATCTAAGGATTTTGTAAATCCATTTGTTACAGTGACAAATGAACAACGCTATACCAAATATCAGAACCCTGCTTATCCGAGTAAGGGTTTTTTTTTAATTTACATACATTTGAAAAAATACTTTTAACTGAGAAATATTTGAATGTGTTCTGTGAATTCTTTCTTTAATAGGTTATGAAGATATGGGTGATCCAATTTGGAAATGTGATCATTGTTCCGCAATGTTTTGGTACGATGAAAGATTAGAAAAGGCGAGAAATAAGAAAGGAAAGCCGATATACAGTAAATGTTGCATGCATGGTTAGTATTTAAATTGTGTAAAATAATCTATTTGTGAGATTTAGACGTCGTTTTTTCTTTCGTTGGTCTTTAATTATTTTTTATAAAATGTATTTGAACAGGTAAGATAGAATTACCCAAAATGTTGGTGCCTCCAGAAAATTACAGTAGTTTACTGTACGGAGATGATTCTTCGAGTAAAAAATTCCAAAGAGAAATCCGATTCTACAATATGATATTTTCGTTCACGTCTATGGGAGGAAAAGTAGACAACTCTATTAACACCGGAGGATCACCCCCCACTTTTAGAATAAATGGAGAGAACCATTATAAGATTGGGAATTTGATGCCAGAAGATAGCAGTAAACCGAAAAAAGCAAAGAAACTAAATTGAAGGATAATACCGTGAGAGAATATGTGGCGTACAGACTACATGAGAGGTTGAATGAGTCTCCTCATATTCTTCATTCGCGACGATTGTTTCAACAGTTCATTGTCGATGCTTACACCATGGTAGATTCGTACAGATTAACGTACATGAAGAATCATCAACAGGATTTTCGTTCGGATTGTTACACTGCTTTGGATGACGCGTTAAATAGCGAGGAAAATAATTCTTCAAATACCGGAAAGAGAATAATTCTACCTTCTTCTTTTGTTGGAGGAGCTCGACACATGTTGCAGAATTATCACGATGCTATGGCTATATGCAGGTCCGTTGGTTATCCGAATGTGTTCATTACCTTGACATGCAACCCAAATTGGGATGAAATTACTAGGTATTGTAAGAAGCGAGGTTTGATCCCCAACGACAGACCAGACATTCTTGCTCGGATATTTCATGAAAAGCTAGATAATATGTCGACAGATATTCGCCAGAACAAAATCTCTGGAGATCCCAGCGCGGGTAATAAAATATGCATGTTGTTTAAGTTTTTTCGTTGTTAGTTCTCTTTATTTTTTGATATTTTTAAACATTAATATACATTGTGGATTTATGTTTTGCAGTCGTGTACACTATTGAGTTTCAGAAACGTGGCTTGCCTCATGCCCACATTCTGCTGTTTTTAAAAGACGTTACTGAAACGCCTTGCGCTGATATCGTCGATGGTTTGATTTCTGCTGAAATACCCGACCCGCTGCATGACAGCGAGTATTATGAAGCTGTGAAAGAGTTCATGATTCACGGACCATGTGGATTAGCTAATAAAAAATCTCCATGCATGGATGGAAATCGTTGCACAAAGAATTTTCCTAAAGACTTCGCCCATCGAACCACTGTAAATAACGACGGTTTTGTCGTGTACAGAAGAAGAGATCTTGGTCGGACTGTCTTGAAGAATGGAATTGATCTTGACACTAGGTATTTTTTTAATTGTTTGTCCCATTTTTTTTTGTTGCACAATAATTACGTAGTAGTAATATTTTTTAAACATTACTCAATTCTGTTGCAGGTATGTAGTACCCCATAATGCATATCTTCTCAAAAAATACAGAGCTCATATTAATGTTGAATGGTGCAACAGATTCCGATCTATAAAGTATTTATTCAAATATGTGCACAAAGGCAATGATCGGACGACGGCTGTGTTTTATAAATCACATCAAAAAGATCAAGCTGATAAAGTCGTTGATGAAATTAAACAGTACATTGACTGCAGATTCGTATCTGCTTCCGAGGCTACGTGGAGATTATTTGGTTTCGAAATGCATTTCAATCAACCGAGCGTTATTTGACTTATATTTCATCTTAAGGGCAAACAGAATATTGTGTACAAGGGTAGTTCTTCTACAGCTGAAGTGAAGGAAAAACATGCTGAGAGGGATACCATGTTCACAGCTTGGATGAAGGCAAACGCAACGTATCCCTCTATTGCGAGCCAATTGACTTATGCAGAATTCCCCAAATACTTCGTTTGGGATGACGGTAAGAAGGTTTGGAGACCTAGGCAGAGAGGTACAGGTACGTCTGTTGGAAGATTATCCTACGTGTATCCTGGGCCACGGGAAGAGTATTTCTTAAGGATATTGCTGAATGTCGTTCGTGAGTGCAAATCTTACGATGATATTTTGGAGTACAACGGAGATCGTTATAAGACCTTTCAAAAAGCATGTTACGCCCATGGATTGCTCGATGATGATAATGAATATTCCGATGCGATAAAAGAAGCTTCTTATTGGGGTTCTGAAACAATGCTTAGATGTTTGTTTGTGAATTTGTTGACATCGGATTCTCTTACCAGTCCGGAAATTGTTTGGAAAAATTCCAAACAATATTTATCAGCCGACCAACTCGGAAAATATCGTGATGAGATTGGTAATCCAGGTAACGATATTTTGTACTTTCTAAATTCTTTAAATTAATTATTCATCCTACGATATTTGAATCGATAAATAATTTTAACGCTTTATGTATTTGCAGACGTAAATTTGACCGAGGATGAAATTCTTAATCGTTGCTTGAACGATATAGAGGATATAATGAGAAAAAAGGGTAGATCTTTGAAAGAATACCTACGCTGCCTTACCCAACGAGCGTGGATACTTCTTATGTGCACAATCAATTGATAGCGGAGGAGTTGGCGTACGACAGAATTACGATGGAACAAGAGCATGATAAATTACACAGCGCGTTGAACGAAGAGCAAATGATTGCTTATCGTTCTATCATGGAATCGCTTTACTCCGGGATCGGACAGGTGTATTTTTTGTACGGTTATGGAGGTACTGGAAAAACTTATGTTTGGAAAACGCTTTCTGCAGCAGTGCGATCGAGAGGTGACATTGTGTTGAATGTTTCTTCGAGCGGTATAGCTTCCCTTCTTTTGCCCGGAGGTAGAACAGCCCACTCCAAGTTTTCTATTCCTTTAGTTCTTACTGAAGAATCTACCTGCAATATAAAACAAAGAAGTGATCTCTCCAAACTTATTGTCAAAGCAAAGCTTATTATATGGGACGAGGCGCCTATGATGCATAGGTATGTATAAATGTTCTCCTCATGTATATATTTTTATTTATTAAATAAAAGCCTAATGTGTAAAATGTTATTTGTTTTTCGTAAGAAAATTTCTCATTTTTTGATGAACTTTACAGAAATTGTTTTGAAGCCCTTGATCGAACAATCCGTGATATTATGAGAGCACACAGTCCTGGAGCAGAGAACCTTCCCTTCGGGGGAAAGGTTATTGTCTTCGGAGGTGATTTTCGACAAATATTGCCGGTCATACCCAAAGGTACGAGACAGGATATTGTTCATGCGTCGATTAATTCATCTAAAATATGGAGTGATTGCAAAGTTTTGCGTTTGACGCAAAATATGAGGCTTCAAAATACGGGCGATGCAAATGATTATCGTGTCTTAAGAGAGTTTTCAACTTGGTTGTCCGCTGTTGGTGATGGTACGTTTGGCGACGAAAACGATGGAGAGGTACAAATCGAAATTCCGGAAGAGTTCTTGGTTACCAATTCTGATAATTTTATTGAATCCATGGTGCAAGCAACGTATCCTTCTTTCCACGAACACATTGGTGATATTGATTTTTTGCAAGGAAGAGCGATTTTGGCTCCAACTCTAGATGAAGTCGATTCAATTAATGAGTATATGGTTTCGATGCATTATACCGACGAAAGGATTTATCTGAGTTCTGATAGTGTTGCGCTTTCTGACAAAGGAGATAATATGTTTGAGCAGATGCATTCGGTTGAATTTCTTAATACTATCACGTGTTCAGGATTGCCAAATCATCAGTTGAAATGGAAGGTTAGATTTTTTTTTTCCAATAATATCTCAAGTTGTGAATGTTATTAAAGCCTTTTATTATTTATGTTTATCTTTTAGGTTGGTGTCCCCATCATGCTTTTGCGGAATATGGATCCTTCTGTCGTTCTCTGCAATGGCACTCGGTTAGTAATAACAAAACTTGGAAAATATGTCATCGAAGCCAAAATTTTGGGAGGTAAAACTTCGGGTCACTTGGTATACATTCCTCGGATTAGTCTATCCCCGTCAGATCAAAAACTCCCCTTTACTTTTCAACGAAGACAATTTCCGGTAATGATATCGTACGCTATGTCGATTAATAAAAGTCAAGGACAATCTTTGTCAAACGTGGGTATATTCTTGAGGAAACCTGTTTTCACGCATGGTCAATTGTATGTTGCCCTTTCTAGAGTTACCAACAAGGCCGGGTTGAAGCTTTTACTTTGTGATGACAGTGGGAAGCTTACTAATAGAACGTCCAATGTAGTGTATAAGGAGGTCTTCAAAAATTTGTAATTTCATTTCTCGATAAGTTAATAATAATACAATTTCTTAATATGCAATGGCATCCAAACATCTCGCAAAATAACAAAGATGTTTCGATTATAACATAACTGAAACATGTAATTTTTTCAAAATAACAAATACGAAGTACAAACAATTTACGGAGAAGCTCCCCGTGCATCGCACGGGTCTTTCACTAGTACAATATATAAAACGGCAAGCAGATGTCTACGTGGATTATTCTCCATCCTTGGATTTATATCGTGTTCACACTTTGGAAAGTAAATCATAATCGTCCGTTCTATTTTTTAATTACAAATTAAATAAATAATTAACATTTAAATGATTTACAGTCTTTTAATTAGGCAGATTTTTAATATATATATATATAAGGCGGATGTTTAATATTATATAATTAAATTAAAAAATCATTTCTGCTAATTAATTAAAATCAACTCTTTAATTACGCTAATTAATTAAAAATGATTCATTAATTATAGGTCAACTACACGCAATTCATGGAAAAGAATCTTTATACTATATTATTTAATCGGACTTTTTATATAAATTATTATATACTATAAATTAATTGTGTTTTTTAATTAATTCTATTTCTATAATTGCGGATTTTGATTGAATGAAAATCGGGAAAAGAATTATTATCCGAATTTGAAAAGCATACAAACCCTAATTCAACCTATAAAAGGAGACGAACATCTTCACTCACTCTTCAATACCTTTCACGTTTTTTTTATTAATTACACATTGATCTTTTTTATATTTTTTGCAATTATTTTATTTATTTAATCATGCATTGGATTTATTATATTTCATTCATAGCTTAATTATAACCTTTGTTTTGCAGAGATCATTGTAAGTCTATTTACTAATCGATTTTTTATTTTGTTAATTCGATTCATAAGTTTATCATATTTTATTAAGTTTATCATATTTTATGTGTTTTTTTTACAGCCACCGTTGTAAATATTTATTTTATTATTTATTTTTCATATTTGTTTCATTCTATTCATAACTATATATCTTCTATTGTTTAATTTTTTTTGCAGCCACCATTTGTTTAGTTTTTTAATTTTATTATTTTTATGTCATTCAATATTTAACTATACCATCTTATAGTATTTAATTTTTTTGCAGACACCAATTAGTTGTATTTTTTTTTATATATTGCGTATTTATTTATTTGATTATTTGTTTTCTTATTTGTTTATCAATTTTTTAATTCATGTCTCTTTAATTAGTAAAAGCATCGAACCACAATGAGAATTGACGAATCGGTGCATGATATTCTGCTATTGTCTGCCTTTGCAATGTTAGGTTTTCCTATTGCTCTTCATATTGCGACTCTTCTAAGCTTTTAGTGCAACGATAAAAGATGATCAAGAATTAAATCATTTTTTTAGTGTAATGATAATAATGTATTTGTATCTTTTTTATATTAATCAATAAAATATTATTTATTTCGCTAACAACTCTTTTATTTATTTCTTATTCATTTTATGAAGTTTAAAAGTTTTCTTCCACTCAATTATAAACTACAAATATGTTTTATTTCTTTCTTATTCTTCTTATGAAGTTAAAGAGTTTTCTTTTTATAAAGTACAAAATAATTAAGATTTTATTGATATCAATTTTATATTCTTTTATTACATATTAAAAAGTAATAATATTTAACTTTTTAAAATTTAATAATACTTATTGATTTTATAAATAGTTTAAAAGTAATTAAGTGATATGGACTATTTTCAATTTATTTTTTTGGGTTTAAATAGTTGTTTAATTAATTTACTATATTTTAATTTTAATTATAGTAACTACAATTTATAGTAAAGAATCAATCGAATTTAAAATTATTAAAATATAATTTTAATTATACATCTTTACTTACGGAAAGAAAAAAATCTTGATTTCAAACTTTTACATATTTATTTACTTAATTATAGGAACTTAAATAAATTAAAATTTTATTCCTTAATTATAGGTCAACTATTAATTACTAATGAATTAAAAACAATTCTTTAATTACGCTAATACTCAATTAAAAACAATTGCGTTAATTAAATAAAAATAATTTTTTAATTAAGCTAATATTCAGTTAAAAACAATTCGTATAGGTCAACCACAATTCATGGAAAAGAATCTTCATATTATATTAATTAATCAAATTAAATTTTTTTTTTTGGGTAAAGGTCAATCACATAGAAAAATAAAAGTATGATACAGTGCAACGCATAGGGAATGAAAAATCCTACCGCATCACAGAGCTAACATGCTAGCTCTCCAATCCGCCAAACTAACATATAGCACTAAACAATATAAATACAATCACTAGGCTATATGCCATACTCTCTTCAGTGCCAGTGCCTGAAGAGAATCAGGGAGTCGTAACGAGTGTATCATCTCCTGTATGATAGAAATCGCCTGAGAAGCCACCACTCCAGACGACACCGACCGTGCCTCATGTATCCTTGTGTTCCTCTCTAGCCAAATATAATATATCAGAGCAGCGAGAAGTCCACGATACGCGCAAGATATCAAATGTCTCCCACGCCATCGACTAGCAGCCCGTAATATTGCACTATGCCAACCACCACGTGGCCATAGAAATCCCACCTCCACCTGTAGTCTCTGCAAGCAATCCTGTGAGAAGAGGCACTCAAAGAAAAGGTGGGAGTGTGTCTCTGCGCTCACCCCACCACATAACACACACGAGTCATCCCCCCGATCAATCCAATGCTTATCCCGAGTCGGCAACCGACCTCGGATAGCCATCCAAAGAATGAAACAATGTCGTGGTATACGTCCTGGTCCGGCCAAAAGAGCAGCCCACGGCACCCGAGGACCCTCTGGGCGGAAAAGAGTATATGCCGAGTCGGAGGAATAGGTCCCTGATGCTGGGATTCGATGTCCCAGGCTATCAAAAATTATGCGGAACCGATAACCCGACCGAAACCCTATCGCCGGAATTCGATCACGAACGCCACGAAGAACCGGGCTCGACAAGAGCATCGCCGCGGGACGAACCCGCGGCTAAACCCTAGCCGAACCCCATCCGCGGGGTTCGCGATCGTCGTGCATGGCGATCGCTGGGGCTGCATGGGGCAGCCCCCGGCGGTGAGTCCGGCGACTCACCGCCACCGCCAGGAGGGGCGGTCAGCCCAGCTGACCACCGCGGCTACAGCCGCGGTTTACCCCCGGCGATCGATCGCTCGATCGATCGCCCGCCTCGGCCCAGCCGAGGCGCCTTCTCGCGCACGCCGCCGTGGAGGCGGCGGGGATCCGCCACGGCACCAGCGCGTGGCATCCCCAGCGATCGACCCTAGGTCGATCGCATGCCTCGGCGTCCAGCCGGGGCTTCCTTGCGCGGCACACCGGCGGTCGAAACCCTAGGGTTCGACCGCCCCTCGTTCGATCCCCACGGGGATCCAACGATCCCCGTATCTAGGTCTCGACGCTTTCCCGGATCTTCTTGTTCATGTATACATCACAATTAACGAACACATAATCAAAGAGGGGGTTTATGATTATGTTACCTCAATTCGTTGTGCGGAGAAACGAATTAACGTGTTGATGACCTTGCGATCTTCCTACGTATTCCTTGCACCTCGTTCGAACGTCGTGTGGGCGACGATCTATCGAACTCCTATGGATCTCCTTCAACTCTCTAGAACTATCAAGTATTGATATTCTTGTCTTATTCTTGTTTTTAATTATGAAGGCCATGTAGTGCTTTTATAGGCTACGTAGGGGATCATAAGGAGGTGGAATATTGGGCTTCCAATATTGAAGATTAAATTGAGTCCAATGCTCAAGTCCATTAATCCTTATCAATATTAATTAATTTATTTTCCACTATATAAATTAATTGCACTCCCAATATTAAACCATATTATATCAAATAATATTTCTCCGGTAGTATTATTTATTCCGTGTATTTAAGATTTAAATATCTATGAATAAATTTATTTATTGCTCAATAAATTATATTCATCTCTTGTATCCGAGACTAGTACCATTCAACCTTAATTATTGTGCGGAACAAATCCACTCATGAGGTTTACACAATAATTCCTTATGAACTCATCTCGGGGATATATATTATCAACCCTTCCGGGATACACTTTCCCGTCAAGTATTCATGGCATGTCATATATAAAATATAGCGACCCAACTTAACCGGTAATTAACCCAATAATTAAATCGGTTAATTCCTTTGGAAAATCAAATTCTCTAATATTAAATATATACACCCGCAATAGTATCGGGGATTAAGAATAAAATACTCTGAGATTTAAATTGATTATCCAAGGCAATCCTAATCAATAAATCTCAAGCGATCCGCCCAATACACCAAGTGTACAAGTGTGATAAAATAATTAAGATAAATTATTTTCTCTCTCACACAACGACTATACCGATGGATTGGTCCGGGTCCATCTAGGTCGTGAGCATCTGTTTGATTATATACGAGTAACCGATAGTATGATCTTCTGTGTGCCCATGCAACACCATACTAACTACAACGTATAAAATCCAGGACTATAATTTTGCATAATTAATTAATAATGCAAATAATTGTTTATTAATTAAATAGGTTAAATGCTATGACCAGGAGTTTACCGATATTTAAATCTAGACATTAAGTACACAACTCCAACAATCTCCCACTTGTACTAAGGTCTAGTCATTTCCTCCAAACTCCCGACTCCCATACTCATCACGTGCTTAAGTTATACTTCCCTGAAGTATTATGTGAATGAGCAATCTAGGTTGCCGCTCTGAAGTTATCTTGGTCACTACTGCGTCGTCTCCCTAGACGATGACTCGTATCAGGTGGTAATTGCTCTATGTGTCATCATCACTTTTTGAACTTATGACTTCTTCCAGTTTACCATGAACCGCTATACAATATCCTTTGGTAAACCAAGAGTCATATCCAAGTCCAGAGGTCATCCCGGAACCTAACCAAAACTTCCGCTGCCTCTGAGGCTGCTATTCGGTTATGAGAGAGTCTGAGAAGCGTCCTGCTTATCACTCTTTCATTTCACGGTTCCACCTCTTTCTAAAAGTGAACACATAGCCTGATATCGACTTACACTGGTCCTTTTCTGATTTGAGATCTGAGAACATGTAATCCAAGAAGATTTCGTCTTGCTTAGTAATCTAGTACTTCGCAAGTACTATTACAGCATCCGAAATTCTCTTGTCTAGATTACCTTGATATCCTCCCACTACGCAAACCGCATAGTTGATATCAGATTCTCGTTTTACAACATTGCATCTATAAAGCTTTCCACACTTGAAGTGTAGGAAACTGCTTTGTCCTCATCTATCTCCTTCATGCGTTCGAAACACATACCCTTTAGATAGATGTATATTCTGTCTCTGAAAGGCAATAACCTTTCTCAGAAGTATGCATGTTTAAAACAAACCATAATCGTATAAGATATCTAGGAGAAGTACAATGTTAACATGCTCTAACTTCTACTCAATCTTATATCTCGATTCATTTAGACAACCATTATCTTATGTCTGACGATATCTTTACATTGTTGCCAATGATAAAATGTTATCTACATAAAATCTCCGAGAAACACCACCTTGTTTCCATTACGTCTCCAATACACCTTTCGTCTATGCCTTTTGATGAATCCATCAAATGGATTATCCCATCAATTCGCAAGTTCCACGATTCATAGCTTTGTTTCAATCCATAATGGATTTACTAAGCTTGTACTCTAAATGATCTTGCCTCTTAACAATAATCCTTATTGTTTTCTAAGCAGGCACATTTAGATCTAGTACTGCCTTTGTGCAGAGCTAGGGATCGATTTCATCTTTACCAGATCCAGAGTTAAAAACTCTTCTAGTCTTATGAACATCTCCGGTTATCTTAACAACCTCCCACTGCAATGGCGTCCCGGTGTATAACAGTAATAACAGTAGGTGCAGTATGTGGTGTACCTCTACTCGGTTTGGCTGGTTCCTAGTCTTTGTCCTTTTTCTCATTCCAAGGTACTGCGTTAGTTCGGGCTTTGTGGTTCTTCTAATAGCCTTTCTCTAAGAACCGGGCGTTACACGTCCTTCTGGTTCATAGTACTATAGAACACACAATACTTTGTTCATCTAGGATATCCTACAACCATATTAAATATGCCGTTGTCTCCAGGAATATCCATAGAACATAGGTAGTTCCGAACAACTCGTCCTTTTACTATTAGAATTCTATTTCTTACTGACTCACCATCTCTACACGTAAGTGTATGGTGTAGTCATTTGAGACTTAATCTCAATCTTTGATTGTGTTATGTGGTAGCCTCCGCGACTAAGTCGCAGGCTTCCAATGGATATACTTTGAAGGTTCCCCATAATTGCTCTGTGACTAAAACACTTCGCTTTTATGGCACATCAAGCATTCTAATCCATCTTCGAGTATTCTTAAAAGAACTACTCGCACCTTACACATATCATTGATCATTCTTAATACTTGTCCGAATTCTATCCTTTACCGAAAGGTATGCTTAGTTGTATTATCTTCCAAATTCAATTCTTAGGTCGGAAGGTCCATTCCTTCAACTATAATTGATTAAATCAATTTCGACCTTTTGAATCTTTATTTGAATAAATACTACTAAGTATAAGAATCCACAAGTATAATGATTAATAAAGAAATACATCTAATAAGTAAAACAAGTTATACAACGGATTGTTGCATCGTGGTAGACTAAGGATTCATCATTCATATATTGCTATCTAATGTACCAGAATAGATAACACCATTATTTCTTATCCAAATCATGAAATGATTAAAGAAATAAAATATTCATTCATAAATAATAGAAATCCAGAACAGAAGTTCTTTCTAAAATAAAGGGGTACATAATGCAATAAACTTGAAATGAAATCCTAAAACTACTGAAAGCAGATAAATGTCTTCCACTGCAACCGCTGCTACCCCAACAGCTTCGCCCATGTAGACTCGAACTCTTCTTCTCTAAGTCGTCGGGTTTTCTGGAACCCCTGCATTCAAGAATGCACATACCGTCAGTGGTTCCATATCTACACACCAGAATTCTGGTAGATAATACCGCTGACTATGTTTTTACGACTAAAGAAAAATTCGTACCTTTGAGAGGACATTCACACTTCCAGTGTCCAGACTTGTTGCATCGGAAGCACTTGCCTCTTGGCTTTGCAGCCCCCACTCGTGGTCCATGCCTCTTGGCACCACTGGGTTTCCAGGCTTGCTTCCTTTTCTTGCCCCTACCTCCAACAGGCCTCGAGCCCTTGGACTTGGTAGCTACAAGTGCTTGAGACTTGCCCTTCTTGTAGATCCACTCTGCCGCCTTTAGTTCAGTCAGGAGTTGCGCAAGAGTATAAGATAGTTTACCCATATTATAGCTCATACGAAACTGCTCAAAACTAGGGGTCAGAGACTGGAGTATGATGTCGACTTGCGTCTCAGTATCAATAGAAGCTCCTAGGACCTCAAGTTCATTCAACAAACTCATCATCTTAAGAACGTGCTCCCCAACGGGCGTTCCTTCAGACTGAGTAGTCGACATGAGGACTCTCATGGCTTCTTGCCTAGCCGCACGATCTTGCTCCCCAAACATCTCCTTGAGGTTAAACATCATATCATAGGCAGTGTCCATCGGCTCATGTTGGGTTTGGAGTACATTTGACATGGAAGCCAAAATATAACACCTAGCCATTTCATCAGCCTTTTTCCACTTTCGATATGCCAGTTTTTCCTCATCAGTTGAGGCAGCCGTGGGCTCGGCAGGGCACACTTCATGGAGTACAAACTTGTACTCCTCAGAAGTCAGGACAATGTCTAAATTTCTCTTCCAATCAATGTAATTGGGACCAGTGAGTTTATGTTCCTTGAGTATCACAGAAAGTGGATTCATAGCTATTCTCTAAACCTATAAGCACATACAAACAAACAATTAATTTAATGTCCGATATTATCTCCCTCAAATAATATCATTAAATTACTAATTACATCTAAAATCCCATCAGGTAAGGCAAGCCACGTGGTGTGGACGTTTACCCACCTAAATGATTTAGCAATTACATTTTCTTTGGTCATACATCGATTATAGCGTGACTTCGTGGGGAAGAATACTATAACGCGTATCTAAGTGTAAACCATTACTCAGCACCAAAGTACATCGTTTGGAATTGCTACATCACCGCAAGCCACGTGGTGTGGACGTTTACGATAATTTCACAACTCTTCACAATTAATTACAACTGTCTACATCAATTAATCCAAAATCCGTCAGTATAGCAAGCCACGTGGTGTGGACGTTTACTACACTAAGAGACTTTTATAATTGACTCCCAATTACAAGAACCATTCGATTTTCGTAGATCAAGACGCGGAGAATCATAAGTGAAACTCGAAGTTTCTAACCAGTGATTCACCATGCGAACAACCCTATCTCTCATAAATGAGGGAGCCGAGCAGACAATCGATCCATCTATCAAAGAATGGTACGAAGATCTCTAATTTGTGTCATCCACATGACCAAGTGGCTTTGGCTCCATTCCACTCCCCGGGGTGAGAATGAGTCGACTTGAAGTCAGTTTCAGAAAGACAAATTAGGCATTGTTTGATAAACTTGATCAATGTTTCTTGTAAAAGGAATTACAAGAATTCTCCTCCAATGACATATCTATATGAACTTTGAAAGCTCATAAATGTCACCAAGAGAACAGTAATGGAGACCACGGGAATGTTTCCATCCCCTCTCCCACTTAGCTTTTTATAACAAAGGGATACGCTATCTAATTCATAATTAAACACATAAGCATGCATACAAGCAATAAAGCACATAGTATCACATAGTCAAAATAATGCTAGAAAATTATTTTCCCGACTATCATGGCTTTATTCCATCTTCATATGCATCTTCTAGTCTTCAGTCTTCGTTCTTGAATGCTCCATGTGACGAGAATATTAATCCCAATATTTAAATCTATTTATTTTCAATAAATCCAAAAGATACTTAATTCGAAAATTAAGTCAATCGAATAAATCAAAAATAAAATTAAATATTATTAATATTTTTATTTATTTATTTTCCTATCTAATTCTATTAAATCTCTAGAATAATCTATCCAAGTAAAACTTGGAATATTCTAGAAGACTTCTATAATAGAATAAGGAAATAAAATAAATTAGGACTTTTCTACTTTCCAAGATTAATTAATTTCCATTACTATGAAAATTCCCATAAAAAAGGAATAATCAATTAGGAAATAAATCAATCCTTAATTAACTTTTATTCCTTTCCAATTCTATTAAATCTCTAGGATCCTATTCCAAGTAGAACTCGGAATACTCTAGAAGACTTTCATAATAGAATAAGGAAATAATATAAATTCCAATTAATTCTTTTCCTAATCCATGAGAATTCCCAAAAATAGGAAAACTCAATTAGGAAAACCGAATTAATTAGGAAAGTGAATCTTTGGTAGGAGTAGCATGAGATCGGGAGACCCCACGCCACCCCACCTTCGATCGCCGGCCGGGGAGGAGCACCGCCGCCACCTCAGCCCACGCGCCACCACCACCGGTGGCCGGCGTGGCCGAGAGTTCCCGCGGGCAGCCCCCTCGCCCCCTTCGATCGAACACCATGGGATCGATCTCATGATCGATCCCGAGCCCTAGTTCTCCCTCTCATCATCTCCTTCGTCACATGAGTTCTCCGGCGGTCGTCTCGGCATCGATCCAACGTAAATAAATTACAAGAATTAAATTTACAATTTCGGTATCGATTCTATACATGAAATCGACCCTATACATTTTCCGGAAAACATAGAACGTAATAATAAATCCTAAAATCGGTCAACCCCCGAATTTTTACTATTACAAACATTCAACCACACAAAACGAATCTCGACATGTCCGAGAGTTTAATAAACGAATAATCATGGTAATTAATTAACACAATAATTAAATCCAACCATGATAGCCGGAAATCCCTGCAAGGTAGAACAATAATCGAACATATACATGAACACGAAACCAAACGCTCTGATACCAATTGCTGGGATTCGATGTCCCGGGCTATCAAAAATTATGCGGAACCGATAACCCGACCGAAACCCTATCGCCGGAAACCGATCACGAACGCCACGAAGAACTGGGCTCGACAAGAGCATCGCCGCGGGACGAACCCGCGGCTAAACCCTAGCCGAACCCCATCTGCGGGGTTCGCGATCGTCGTGCATGGCGATCGCTGGGGCTGCAGGGGGCAGCCCCCGGCGGTGAGTCCGGCGACTCACCGCCACCGCCAGGAGGGGCGGTCAGCCCAGCTGACCACCGCGGCTACAGCCGCGGTTTACCCCCGGCGATCGATCGCTCGATCGATCGCCCGCCTCGGCCCAGCCGAGGCGCCTTCTCGCGCACGCCGCCGTGGAGGCGGCGGGGATCCGCCACGGCACCAGCCCGTGGCATCCCCAGCGATCGACCCTAGGTCGATCGCATGCCCCGGCGTCCAGCCGGGGCTTCCTTGCGCGGCACACCGGCGGTCGAAACCCTAGGGTTTGACCGCCCCTCGTTCGATCCCCACGGGGATCCAACGATCCCCGTATCTAGGTCTCGACGCTTTCCCGGATCGTCTTGTTCATGTATACATCACAATTAACGAACACATAATCAAAGAGGGGGTTTATGATTATGTTACCTCAATTTGTTGTGCGGAGAAACGAATTAACGTGTTGATGACCTTGCGATCTTCCTACGTATTCCTTGCACCTCGTTCGAACGTCGTGTGGGCGACGATCTATCGAACTCCTATGGATCTCCTTCAACTCTCTAGAACTATCAAGTATTGATATTCTTGTCTTATTCTTGTTTTTAATTATGAAGGCCATGTAGTGCTTTTATAGGCTACGTAGGGGATCATAAGGAGGTGGAATATTGGGCTTCCAATATTGAAGATTAAATTGAGCCCAATGCTCAAGTCCATTAATCCTTATGAATATTAATTAATTTATTTTCCACTATATAAATTAATTGCACTCCCAATATTAAACCATATTATATCAAATAATATTTCTCCGGTAGTATTATTTATTCCGTGTATTTAAGATTTAAATATCCATGAATAAATTTATTTATTGCTCAATAAATTATATTCATCTCTTGTATCCGAGACTAGTACCATTCATCTTAATTATTGTGCGGAACAAATCCACTCATGAGGTTTACACAATAATTCCTTATGAACTCATCTCGGGGATATTATCAACCCTTCTGGGATACACTTTCCCGTCAAGTATTCACGGCATGTCATATATAAAATATAGCGACCCAACTTAACCGGTAATTAACCCAATAATTAAATCGGTTAATTCCTTTGGAAAATCAAAGTCTCTAATATTAAATATATACACCCGCAATAGTATCGGGGATTAAGAATAAAATACTCTGAGATTTAAATTGATTATCCAAGGCAATCCTAATCAATAAATCTCAAGCGATCCGCCCAATACACCAAGTGTACAAGTGTGATAAAATAATTAAGATAAATTATTTTCTCTCTCACACAACGACTATACCAATGGATTGGTCCGGGTCCATCTAGGTCGTGAGCATCTGTTTGATTATATACGAGTAACCGATAGTATGATCTTCTGTGTGCCCATGCAACACCATACTAACTACAACGTATAAAATCCAGGACTATAATTTTGCATAATTAATTAATAATGCAAATAATTGTTTATTAATTAAATAGGTTAAATGCTATGACCAGGAGTTTACCGATATTTAAATCTATACATTAAGTACACAACTCCAACACCTGATCGATGCAATTTCCACCGCACTCTATCTGTCCTCCCATCTATACTCGGTATAGGTCCCTGATCGATGCAATTTAAATTTTGGTTTCAGTATATTTCTATAATTGCTATTCTAATTGAGTGAAAATTGAAAAACAATTATTATTTAAATTTGAAAATTATACAAACCCTAATTGCTAAGTGTTTTTCAGAATATTTATTAAATACACGAATGTTATAATAATTAAGCAGTTAAAAACAATTCTTTAAGTATAGGTTAACTACAATTCATGGAAAATAATATTCATATTATATTAATTAATCAAATTTAAATTGTGGTTTCGGTATATTTTTATAATTCCTATTCTAATTGAGTGAAAATTGAAAAACAATTATTATTTAAATTTGAAAATTATACAAACCCTAATTGCTGATGTAAACAATTTAAATTAATGTAACATTGTATGATTCAATTAATGAAACTTAATTTTATTAAGTGTTTTTCAGAATATTTATTAAAAACACTAATGTTATAATAATCTTATTTTTTTTATATCAATTTTATATTCAAGTAATATTGATTAAAGGTATTATTTATTCTTTTGAAATGTATTTTTAAATATAAATTCCATGCACGAAAAGATTAAGCTAATAAATTCAAATTATTATTCTATTTAATTATTTAATTATCAATAATTTCAATCGATCTATTTTTATTTACGGGTATTTTATTAATTAATAAACGGAATTTTATTTAGAAAAAAAATTATTAATTTTACATAAGAATATTGAAAAATGTTAAGAAAATTAATTAAAAAACAATTCTGTTATTGTTTCTTAATTATAAGTATTTTACGCAACTAAGAGATGGAATTAATTCAATTCTTCAATTATTCCTTAATTATGAGTATTTTAGGCTTAGGCATTAATTAAGTGTTAAAAAAATTCATTAATTATTCCTTGTAGTATTTTATAAACAATTTCTTAATTGTTCCTTAATTATAGGTATTTGACGCGGAGAGAATTAATTAAAAACAATTCCTTAATTATTTCTTAATTATATGTATTTTACGCATTAATTAAGTGTTTAAAAAAATAAAATAAAAAACAATTAGTATAAATTAAGTGTTTAAAAAAAACAATTCCTTATAGTATTTTACTATTACAGAATTAAAATGAGAAGAATTAATTCAAAAATAATTCCTTAATTATTCCTTAATTATAGGTATTTATACACATTTAAATATTAATTCAATTTATAGTAAATCAGTTCCTTATTTTAAAGAACCAAATAAATTTGATATTATTTCCTATTAAATATTATTGAATTTGAATTAATTTCAACTAATCAAATTTATAGATGTATATATAATAATATTAATTCAATTATTAATCTATCAAAATAAAATTGATATATTTTTCTCAATTAAATCATACTAAAATTTGCTGAATTTGAATTAAATTACCATATTTTACTTTCAATTATTATCAAAAATCATAATTAATTTAATTTTAAAAAAATATTATTTGTTAATTACTTTTAATATTATTATATGAAAAACATTTGATATGAAAAAATATCAAATTATACCATACTTCATATACAAAATCTAACTATACCATATTGTATTACTTTTTTTTTTTTTTGTTAACGGTCAATATCATATAAAAGAAAAAATAAAAGAGTTTGGAGATACAATACAGCGCATAGGGAGAACCTACTACATCAACGAGCTAACAAGCTAGCTCTCAGAATCTCCAAATATAAAAACAACACCAACTACCCCTACCAAGCGATATGCCACACTCGCCTCAAAGCCCTCACCTGAAGGGAGTCTGGTAGCCGTAGCGCAACGATTCGATCCCTCATAATGGATATAGCCCTGATAGCCACCCTCTCAGCCGAATCCGAGTGCGCTTCCCATATACGTGTGTTCCTCTCCTGCCATATAAAGTAAATCAGGGCAGCAAGAAGACCACGATAGGTACAGGAAATCCAGTGCTTCCCACGCCAACGACTAGTAGCACGGAGAACAGCACCCTCCCAACCGCCACGTGGCCATAGGAATCCAGTAACCTCTCTCTCAGCTCTCCTGAAGCAGTCCTGCGAAAACGTGCACTCAAAGTATAAATGGGAATGCGTCTCTCTACTCTGTCCTCCACATAAAATACACGAATCATTCCCCCGACCAATCCACGGCTTATCACGAATCGGCAACCGACCACGGATAGCAAGCCAAAGAATAAAGCAGTGCCTCGGTATACGCCCTGGACCAGCAAGAAGACTTGCCCACTGTACCCGAACACCCTCAGGGTGGAAGAGTGAATAAGCTGAGGCAGAAGTGTAAGTCCCAGACCTATGCAGTCTCCACCGTATGCTATCCCTCCCCTGGCCTATCTCCGGAAGCTCCTCCGTAAGGCCAACGAACTCCTCAGCAAAGCCAACTGGCCATTGCCACTCCCCGTCAACAATGACAGAGCAGAGAGGCGAGGCTACCTGCAACCCAGTCAATGCTGGCCCGATCGGACACACCTCCTCCAACTGACCCAAGGTGTGCCAAGGGTCCCTCCACAGATAAAATTGCGACCCATCCCCAATATGGAACTGGATAGCTGGTAGAACATCAAGCCTAAGCTTTAGAAGTTGTCGCCAACTCCAAGAGCAGGCCCTAGGACTCTTCGCGCTCCAAAAAGAATGCCTCCTCAGTCGATTCGCCTGAATCCAACTGACCCAAACAGACTCCGGATCCCGGCTCAGTATCGCCCAAATGTGTCTAGTCATAAGGGACCGATTCTGAGCAGTAAGGTCCCGGATGCCTAGTCCTCCCTCTCTGGCAGGTGGCAAACATCTGCCCATCGAACCTTTGCATACCCCCGATTACCCGTCCCATACCACAAAAATCTCCTCAGACACTTCTCAATCTCCTGAATGACCCATTGCGGGAGTATGAACACACTAGCCCAGTATATATGAAGAGTGCCGAGCACTGAGCGAATCAGCTGGATTCGCCCAGCATACGAAAGGGATCGTGAGGTCCATGAACCCAGTCTATCATCAATCCTCCGGAGTAGTGGTGCACAATCTCTGATCCTCAACTGAGAAGAGATCAACGGGACTCCCAAGTACCGCACCGGAAGAGTACCAACTGGAAAATCAAACACAGTTTGCAGATCCAACGCATCCTCATGTACCGTCCGCGAGAAATAGATGTTACTCTTGTCTACATTCGCATGTAGACCCGAGTAAACCGAGAAAAGTTGCAGTCCCCGTCTGAGCGTGTCAATAGAGATAGGATCTGCATGACAAGCGAGGAGAAGATCATCTGCAAAACTCAACATGTAGGTGCGGGTCCTCTCACATCTCCAGTGGAACTGAAACTCCGGCTCAGCCTGAATGTGCCACTCCAGAATCCCGTGTAGGACCTCCATCACAAGGACAAAAAGAAATGGTGACATCGGGTCCCCCTGCCTCAATCCCCTGGCTCCTCTGAAATATCCCTCGGCTGAACCATTAATGTTCACCGAGTACGCCGGAGTAGAGAGACACTCCATAATCCAACCAATAAACACTTGGTGAAACCCCATAGTCTCCAAAGATGCCCGCACAAAACTCCACTCAACTGTGTCATAGGCCTTCATCAGATCAACTTTCAGCACACATCTAGCTGGCAGCCCCGTCTTCCCTTATCCTTGCATGATCTCCTGCACAAGGAGGATATTATCCCCGATGCGTCTGCCAGGGACGAAAGCCGTCTGTGATCTATCCACCAAAAAGGCCATACTGTTACTCATACGATTCGAGATAATCTTCGCGATCAACTTGTACAGCACATTGCAGCACGAGATGGGTCGGAAGTCCTTAGGATGCTTCGGGACAGCAACCTTCGGAATCAGCGAAAGAATCGTAGAGTTAACCGCACGATTGTATTACTTTTTTGTTTAGATCCAAATTGTAAAAAAAATATAATATATTTTATCTTTTATAAAAACATAAATGCTATGTATACATATACACACACACACACACACACATATATATATATATATATATATATGCTAAATTATATTTTTCTAAAACTCTTTCAATTTGGTTAAGGACAATGATGGGCATAGTCAATATTTCCTCAACGTTATATTGTTGTAGGACACATTATTATTTTTTAGAGATGAGAATGAAGGTCTGTTGCTTAGAATAATTATTAAAAATATTTAATATTAGAGGTAACGACAAAAGTCTTTTAATTAATAGAATTAAAAATTATTAATATTAAAAATAACAATAAAAGTGTTTCTTTTTAATGGGATAAACCTATTTTTGTTAATACACAACGACGACGGTAGAAGCCTATATGCTTAGATAGTTTTTTGATTGAGTATCTGCATAAGGAGAGCCTATTTTTGTTCATGCACAACGACGGGAGAAGCTTACGAGATTCTTTTGATTGAGTATCTGTTGTTAAGAAAACGAGACAGCAAAATATTGATACTTGAAATTATTACCTTATTCTACGAGAGTTTTTTCATTGAATAGGCGCTGTTGTGGATGGTACTCTTGACGATAACAAACAAGGACGGGAGAAGCCTATATAGATATTAATGAAAAGTTTTTGATAACTGAAACTGATAATATTATAGAATCCATGGTTCAAGCAACATTTTCTTTTTATAACATCGGTTGACCTATTATTAAGATAAATAAAATAAATACCAATGATTAAAAATATTAAAAACAAATAATTGATAACAATCAATGTAATGTACAAAGATTTTTTTCAAAATTTGTAATAATTGTTTGCAGATTATACATCAAACATTTGTATTCAATAAACACTAAATATATGCAACACATATTGTCCAGTATGGAACAGTCTTTTGATTAGCATAATAGAAAAAGATTTAAACTAAAGATGATGATAAAAGTTTTTTGCTTAACATAATAAAAATATTTAAACTAAATATAATGATTAAAATCTTTTGTTTAGCATAACTACTGGATAAGTTTATATGCACGAGAGTTTTTTGATTGAGTATTTGCACGGGAGAAGCCTATTTTTGTTCCTGCACAACGATGGGAGAAGCTTATCATACGAGAGTTTTTTGATTGAGTATATGTTGTTTAGAATACGAGACTGCAAAATATTGACAATTGAATGGATGGGTACTCTTTGTTGTGTATTTTTTTTTATATATAGGAGAAAGAAATTGAAAAGCCTTAGGCGTGTTGATCACTATCCGAAAAACAATATTTTCACTATGTAGAAATTTGTTTACAGGATACAACAAGGCACAAAATTCTTATTGAGAAACTTATAAGAGACATTATACTGTTGTTACTCTTTTTGTACTATTAGTATATTTTTATTTCTTAACGTAAACACATATTTATACACAAAACACAACTTTAGAGGAGGGATGTAACGTTTCAGATTATACATGTTTCAGCGTTAACTTTGTTGGACACAATTTGTTACGCAAACAGCGTTAACTTTATTAAACACAACTTTATTGGACACAACCTTTCAGAGCTTGTAACGTTAACTTTTGCGTTAATATTATAAGCAACTACTATACGTAACTATTATACACAACGTTTATAATAACGTTAACTTGCGTTAATATTAAACTTTATCTGAAAATTAATTTATCTGTTTTATTAATTATTAATTTATATCTTTTGAACTGATATAATTAATTTGTGTACGTAAAATATTATATCTATTTTAAACAGATATAATTTATTTTATTTACGTAAAATAACAGATACAAATTACTAACAATCCCCCACTAATTTGTATATTCTCCACTTTAAACATATTATGAATACAAGAAGGTATCTTTCGATTTGGACCTCCAATTAGTGTATATACTTTAAAGTTTAACGAAATTATAGGTATCTTTAAGATTTGAACCTTAATCTCTTAAATGTTAAACGAAAGTATAACACACATAATATATTTATTATTATATTTCTCAAAAGATTTTAACTAACCCTAGCACTATTATATATGGCCATGTGCTAATCCTGTCACTTTCGTAAACATTAATAGAATATCACAAATTCTAATCGAAGCGGCACCACTTCTATGTTTACTTAGGTAAAGTCTTTAATTTGTCCCAATTGCTTTAGACTTAAGACTTTATTAAGAACAATATGTTCATCCTCTTCTTCTGACAATTGTCACCACTAGTTTTAATTGTATTGTTTTGAAATACACTAGTGTTATCAAGTACATTACTATGACTTGTTATTACCCGTTGAACTTTATCATTAGTGGTTACTAATTCAAAGTTGGGTTACCATCATAGGTGCTTATTATTATTATTATTTTTTTTTAAGTCCAATAATTTTGGTCGAATTACTCACTAATTGTTTTAATGAGATGATCTGCGCAGATCTTTTATAAATAATTGTAATCACACACATTGTAATTAAATCTCTTACATATTAGTGTGTTAAACCAATATGTTTATTATATGTGTAATTGTAATTACACACTTTGTAATTAAATCTCTTACATATTAGTTTGAATATATATATATATATATATATATATATATATTGCTATATGCTCTTGAGATTTTAGCGCAACTCTTATAAATAAATATGAGACTGGTTGTGGCCACAACTCTATATCGAAATTTCTTAATCATTTTGCTTCTGCTTACGCAAGGCTCTAAACTCGTATTTTATTATGCAATATAATATGCAAGTTTATTTATTGGGCGACCAACTTATAGTCTCTCCTTATATTACAAATATTCATTAAGAGATATATTTTTCTCTAAACTTGCATCCATTAACTTTCTATACATTTGAAAGTTATTATCATCTTAGTCTTTCTAAGATAACCAAGATTCATTGCGATTACTTTACAATGATCTATGTATATGCTAATTTTCGTTATTTAAAAAGAATTGTAAATTTAAAGCTATTACCTAAATGTAATGATGTTTTTAAAGAATACAAACCTGGACAGGATTCTAGTAGCATTAATAAATGTGAAATATGTGTTGAATCAAAGTTTGCAAGAGATTCTTATAAATATGTTGATAAATCTAACGAAGTGTTTGGATTGATTCATAATAATGTGACTTTCAATCTTCTCAAAGACGGGGAGGAAATAATTATTATATTTATTTCATTGATGATTGAAGAAAAGTTTTGCTATGTTTATTTGATAAATAATAAAAATGAAGCATTAAACATGTTTAAAATATACTATGGTAAATCATGGTATATAAGAAGAAGACATGTTACTATACGATACTTGCTTTCCAATGGATTAATAGCATTGGATTATAATTGTAAATGTTAGTTTTGACGACAACATATGATTTTCATTGTTGGTTGGATTTCAGGGATTGAATGAATGGATACAAGTTGGAACTCAAGTGAAGTATCTCTATGCGAACGGGTTCGCAATTCTTGGCCTTCTTCAACTCTTGCGACTGGAGTCGCAAATCACTCTTGCTATCAACATATGCGAACGGAGTCGCAATTCCCTGCCAACTCCGTAATTTGCGAACGCATTCGCAAATACTATGCATTCCATGCATTGCGAATTGGTTCGCAATCTCTGCCCACATCTGATGCGAACTGAGTCGCAAATTCACGCTCCCCCCATCATTTGCGAATCGGTTCGCAAATCTTCTGCCTCAACAACTCATGCAAATCGGTTCGCAAATCTCGCCATATCAAAATTGCGAACCTGTTCGCAATTCCTATGCTCCAACTAATGCGAACGGGTTCGCAAATCTCTGGCCCCTCTCTTGTGCGAACAGGTTCGCAATTCTCACCTCTTCTACATTTGCGAACGGAGTCGCATTGTATGTTTGCTCATCCCACCTTCAACGTCCACGAAGTACATTGAGTTCGAGTGCCAACGAAGTGTGGGATTGCTATTTACTACTTCAATACTATCGACGACCATGAAGACGATGAAATCCTGAAGCCTCAACAACGAGTGTTCATCACGATGAAGTTGAAGACGAAGTATTGAGATCGATGGAGTCAAGATAGAGTTGAAGTTTTGAAGTTGAAGAAATTGAAGATTCAAGATTCGAAGATTCAAGAATCAAAGATTCAAGATTCCAAGATTCCAGAATCCAAGTACAAAAAGTGATGTCATCCATGGATTTGTGACGTCAGCCAAGCATGTGACCAGTGAGATTGCTCCACATCAGCGCTCCACATGTGCGGCACTCCTATATAAACCCATGGAAGCTGAAGACTTCACTTGACGATTTTGAGAGAACGAAATCTGATATTTGAGTATCGCTATCGTTGTTTACGGCTTATAGCTTTTAGAGTTTTGGTAGTTGTTTTGTGCTGTGCACCACTAGTAGGGTTATGTGATTTAGCTCTAGGTGTAGTAGTACTAGGTCTCTGGTTCGTTGGAGTGCTGCGTCACATGGGATACGACCTTTGATCATTCCGTCTACCTTTCTCTCCACGTGTAATAGCTTTCGTTTTGTGATCAATGAAATGAAAAATATTACATAACTTTGTCTTCACCACTTTACCTTACATTTGCTGAGTGTGTGCGAACGAAGTTGCTGAAGTGTTAAGTGTTTAAGACCGACTTCGCGAAAAGTTGGTATCTTACGTCGAAGACGTAATTTCAATTGGATCAGAGAGGGACGTCATACGTATAAGACGTGATCCGAATCTTAACTTCATATTTTCCGCTATAATGGAGTCACCAATGTTTGTCCAGAAACCGATTATGCTCACTCATCAGAACTACTCAAATTGGAAAGCCAAAGTTTCAGCTAGAATTAAGGGTAATGACTCTAGATCTTGGATGGCTGTGCTAGAAGGATGGGAACGTCCGTATACCCAAGATCCAGACGGTCTGAGAATTCCGAAACCAGAACGTAGTTGGACAAAAGAAGAGCATGACTTATCAACGGCAAACAGCAAAGCTCTTCTAATTATTTGTGAATGGCTAGATCTCAGCATGTATCAGTTAGTTAAAAATTGCATCTCTGCCAAAGACGCATGGGAGACTCTACAGAGAACTTGTGAAGGAAGTCATGTTGTCAAGCGCTCCAAAATCCGAACTATCACTGCTCAATTTCATCAACTCCGCATGAGAGAAGATGAAGACATCAATGACTACTTGGACAAGATCATGAGATATGTCAATGAGGCATTTAAACTGGGAGAAGTCTTTCCTGCTCCCATGGTTTATGAGAAAGTTCTATCCAGTGTGAGCACTAGGTTCGAAAGCAAGGTGCTAACTATTGAAGCTCGAAATGACGAAAATCAAAACTGGGATTATGCTGACTTGATGGCTGATTTGAGAAACTACGACTTGACTCTAAAAGTGCGTAGCAATCCTGAAATGTCTCTCGTTTATGAGCCGATGACTGCTCTAAAAATTTCTGAGAAGGGTAAGAGTTCAAGAAGTCCGAAACCTCAGAAAACTCCTTCGAGAAATGAGAAATCTGAATGTAGTTTCTCAGCCGATGTAAATGAATCTGATGATGATGAAGCTGAGGATATTGAACGTTTGATGAATTCAAACAATCCTGACAAACTTGCTGCACTGACCGAAATCGTCATGTATCTTGTGAAGCAAGAATTTAAGAGAAAGAATCGCGCACGAAATTTTCGAAAATTTCAGAAAAATTCTAACTCCTTTCAGAGAAACTCCGACAACAGAAATCAAACTTCATTCTCTGACAAAAAATTTAAGGAGACGAAATTATCTCCATATTCATCAACTAGCAAGGATGTTTCTAAATTGCAGTGCTTTGAATGCAAGGGTTTTGGACATGTCAAGAACGAGTGTCCTAGTTTACATCGCAAGAAGAAACTGCCCGTGAGCTATGTAGTTTTTGATGATGAAAATGTAATCTCAGAAAGCGAGGAGTCTGAGAATGAAAATTCTGATAATGATGAGGACAACACTTTAGTTGTCACGTTTGGTGAGAGCTTCGACCTCGAAAACGTGGAGGTTGAAAACTTTGTTTTTGATGGTTTTCTGAAGGATTCTGCAACTGCAGACAATATCTTTCGTGTTGCTTCAGCAAACCGAAACTTCTGCGATGACGATATCTTTTCGGATGTTGAATCCGTGACTGAGTCTATGGAAAATGAGATGACACCTAAAGTATCTCAAACTGAATGTGCAAATGCTGAGCTGCTTGCCTTGCATGAGAGTCACTCTGAACTCTCAGAATCCTATGACTTAGTCATCACTGAGAATGGTGCACTTGAAGTGTCTTTAAAAGTTCTTACAGGATCTTGTAACGAACTCTCGACTGCTAACCGGAAGATGTATGACGAGGCCGTAGAGTTGAAAAACTCAGTTGAAAAGACAACGGACGAGAAAAAAAGGCTGAACAACTCTCTAACTATTCTCAAAATCAAATTTGATAACCTCTTCGAAGAGAAACACAAATACTACAAAGAAGTTGTTGAACTAAGAGAATCATCTGAGAAATTGAACTCTGAAAATTCCAAACTGAAGGCTTGTCTGAAGAAGGAAACATCTGAAGTGAAGAAACTCCAAACTCTCTTCAAAAACACTGATGCTGAGAATGATGAGCTAAAGTCTTCCTTGATGAAAGCTCAAACTGATCTAGTTATGTGTGACAAGGAACGTTATGTCCTGAAGGAGAAGCTTCATATGACTGATGAACTTCTAAAGAAAATGAACACGAACTCTTCCGTGTTTGACAATGCTGCCTCTTACATGAACCCAAGTCGTGTTGGACTTGGCTTTCAAAAGGTTTTTGAATCAATCTATACTACACCGGAGAAGAAAGAAGTGACCTTTGTCAGAGCTTCTACTGACTCTACTGAGAGTATGACCAAAGATGATTCTATAACTCAGAGGCGTAAGGAAAATGCTGAAGGAAAGAAGGTTATGATATCTCCGGAAGCTGAATCTCAAAATTCGAACTCGACTACTTGTGTGAAGGCGGAGACATATCAATTTCCCAAGTTTATTGTAAAACATCCTCGTGGCATCTTACCTTACGAAAAGACGTTGCTGAAGAAATTGAGCAATCCACAGAACGTAAAATCAAATGCTAAATTCTCTCAATTGAAATCTGCGCTGATTAAGACGTCGACGGTTGTTGAAGTCCGTCAAAAGAGAAAATATGTGTGTCACTATTGCAATGAACCCGGACACATCAGACCTTTCTGCTTTAAGCTGAGAGATGACATGAATCGGGATCTCCTGACTGAAAAGAAGAAGAGTGTAGTAGTCAAGAGTGCAAAGGAACACACATCTCCAGTAACGAAAGTTAAAAAGAATGTGAAGCGTGTGACTGAGACCAGGTCTAAAAATCTTGGCATGAAGAAGAAGTGGGTACCTAAGTCCCAAAAGAGTAAAGTTCAGCTTAACTCTACCACTTCAACTGTTGGAGTTGTGTACTTAATGTCTAGATTTAAGTAACGGTAAACTCCCGATCATAGCATTTAATCTATTTAGTTAATAAACAATTATTTGCATTTAATTATATGCAAATCATGGTTCTGGATTTTATACGTTGTAGTTAGTATGGTGCTGCATGGGCGCACAGAAGATCATACTATCGGTTACTCGTATTTAATCGAACAGTTGCTCACGACCTAGATGGACACGAACTAATCCATCGGTATAGTCGTTGTGTGAGAGAGAAAATAATTTATCTTAATTATTTTATCACACTTGTACACTTGGTGTATTGAGCGGATCGATTGAGACTCATCAATTAGGATTGCTCGGCGATAATTGATTTGAGACTCGGAGTATTTTATTCTTAATCCCTGAAACAATTGCGGGTGTGTATATTTAATATAAGTGACTTTGATTTACCAAAGGAATTAACCGATTTAATTATTGGGTTAATTACCGGTTAAGTTGGGTCACTATATTTTGTATATGGCATGCCGTGAATTCTTGAAGGGACAGTGTATCCCGGAAGGGTTGATAATATCCCCGAGATGAGTTCATAAGGAATTATTGTGTAAACCTCATGAGTGGATTCGTTCCGCACAATAATAAAGGTTGAACGGTACTAGTCTCGGATATAAGAGATGAATATTATTTATTGAGCAATAAATAAATTTATTCATGGATATTTAAATCTTAAATACACGGAATAAATAATACTAAGATGGAGAAATATTATTTGATATAATATGGAATAATATTGGGAGTGCAATTTTATTTATATAGTGGAAAATAAATAAAATTAATATTGATAAGAATTAATAGATTTTGGTTGGACCCAATTTAATTTTCAATATTGAAGCCCAATATTTATTCTCCTTATGATCCCCTACGTAGCCTATATATGCACTACATGGTCTTCACTTTTAAAAACCTAAGTTACGCCAATCATAAAGTTCTGAGAGTGAGGAAGATCCATAGGAATCCGGTAGATCGTCGCCCACACGACGTTCGGACGAGGTGCAAGGAATACGCGGGAAGATCACAAGGTCGTCAACCGAATTCGTTTCTCCGTACAACGAATCGAGGTATAATCGAGAATTCCCCTTCTATGATTATGTGCGTTGAATAATTGTGATGTATACATGAACGACGCGATCCGGGAAAAACGACGAACCTCGGGGACGGGGATTCGAGATCCCCGGCGAGGATCGAGGGAGGCGGTCGAACCCTAGGGTTCGGACCGCCCCATCGCGCGACAAACGGCGTGCCCCGGCTGGACGCCGGGGACACACGATCGACTCCGGTCGATCGCCGGGGTGCCACGGGCTGGTGCCGTGGCGGACCCCGGCCGCCGTCGTCGGAGGCGCGAAGCCGCGGGAACCCTCGGCTGGAGCCGAGGGTTGCGATCGATCGCGAGGATCGATCGCGGGCTGCTGCGGGGTCACCCGTAGCCGCCTCGCATGAGCTACGGGTTCGCCCGCAGCGGATCATGCGAGGGCGATGCCCTCGCGGGCAGCGAGTCATCGTGACTCGCTGCGGGCTGCCACGAGCAGCCCCGGGGATGCCTCGCGCATCCCCAGCGATCGTCCGTAGACGATCGCGAACCCCTCGCGGGGGTTCGGCTGGGCACACGGGGCCTTCGGGTCTCGATGGCGTTCGGTCGGGCCCCGGCTCGTGAGGTGATTCGCGTTCGTGGATCCGACTCGCGGGAGAAAATCGGCTGGGGGCGGGCTGCGTGTCTTCGGGCATGTAGTCTCCAAAGGTCGGACTCCTGCGGATGAGTCGGGGATCCAATCTTCGGTGATCGAGGGTTTTCGGTCGGGTTATCGGTTCCGCATTTTTTGATAGCCCGGGACATCGAATCCCAGCAAATGGTATCAGAGCGTTTGGTTTCGTGTTCATGTATATGTTCGATTATTGTTCTACCTTGCAGGATTTCCGGCTATCATGGTTGGATTTAATTAATTTTTTTTAATTAATTATCATGATTATTAAACTCTCGGACTTGTCGAGATTCATTTTGTGTGTTTGAATGTTTGTAATAGTAAAAAAATTCGGGGGTTGACCGAATTTAGGATTTATTATTACGCACTTTATTTTCCGGAAAATGTATAGGGTCGATTTCATGTATAGAATCGATACCGGAATTGTAATTTAAATTTTGTAATTTTAATTACGTTGGTTCGATGATGAGACGATCGCCGGAAGACGAAGAAGTGACGAGAAGACAAGGGCTTGGGATCGATCACATGATGGTGATCGACCCATAGCCTAGCCGGCGATGGCTAGGCGGCGGCGGCGCTCCTCCCGAGTGGCCGGCCGATCCATCAAGTTGGGGATGGTGTGGGGTCTTCCAATCCCATGCTATTCCTACAAAAATCTACTTTCCCAATTAATTCGGATTTTTCCTATTTGAGTACTTTCCTTTTGGAAACTCTCATGGATTAGGAAAAGAGTTAATTTAAATTAATTTTATTTTCTATTGATTTATTTCCTTCATGGAAATATTCATAGATTAGAAATTTAATTAATTTAGTACTAAATTTATTTTTCCTATTTGATTATTCCTACTCATGGGAATATTCATGGATTAGGAATAAAAATAAATTTAAAAAGTAGTAGTCCTAATTTATTTTATTTCCTTGTTCTATTATAGATATCTTCTAGAATATTCCAAGTTTTACTTGGATAGATTATTCTAAAGATTTAATAAAGAACTAGATAGGAAAATAAATAAATAAAAATATTAATGATATTTAATTTTATTTTTGATATATTCGATTGACTTAATTTTCGAATTAAGTAACTTTTGGATTAATTAAAAATAAATAGATTTAAATATTAGAGATTAATATTCTCGTCACATGGAGCATTCAAGAAACGAAGACTAAAGACTAGAAGATGCATATGAAGATAAAAGCCATGATAGTCGGGGAAAAATAATTTCTCTAGCATTATTTTTTGACTATGTGCTATGTGCTTTATTGCTTTCATGCATGCTTATGTGTTTAATTATGCATTAGATAGCGTATCCCTTTGTTATAAAAAGCTAAGTGGGAGAGGGGATGGAAACATTCCCATGGTCTCCATTACTGTTCTCTTGGTGACTCTTATGGACTTTTGAAGTTCGTATAGATGTGTCATTGGAGGAGAATTCTTGTAATTCCTCTTACAAGAAACATTGATCAAGTTTATCAAACAATGCCTAATTTGTCTTTCTGAAACTGACTTCAAGTCGACTCATTCTCACCCCGGGGAGTGGAATGGAGCCAGAGCCACTTGGTCATGTAGAGGACACAAATTAGAGACTTTCGTGCCATTCTTTGATAGGTGGGTCGTTTGTCTGCTCGGCTCCCTCATTCGTGAGAGATAGGGTCGCTCGCATGGTGAATCACTGGTTAGAAACTTCGAGTTTCACTTATGATTCTCCGCGTCTTGATTTACGAAAATCAAATGGATCTGGTAATTGGGAGTCAATTATAAAAGTCTCTTAGTGAAGTAAACGTCCACACCACGTGGCTTGCTACACTGACGGATTTTGGATTAATTGATGTAGACAGTTGTAAGGAATTGTGAAGAGTTGTGAAGTTGTCGTAAACGTCCACACCACGTGGCTTGCGGTAATGTAGCAATTCCAAACGATTCACTTTGGTGCTGAGTAATGGTTTACACTTAGATACGCCTTGTAGTATTCCTCCCCACGAGGTTCCGCTATAAGCGATGTATGACCAAAGAAAATCTAATTGCTAAATCATTTGGGTGGGTAAACGTCCACACCACGTGGCTTGCCTTACCTGATGGGATTTTAGATGTGATTAGTAATTTAATGATATTATTTAAGGGAGATAATATCGGATATTAAATTAATTGTTTGTTTAAATGTGCTTATAGGTTTAGAGAGTAGCTATGAACCCACTTTCTATGATACTCAAGGAGCATAAGCTCACTGGCACCAACTATATTGATTGGAAGAGAAATTTAGACATTGTCCTAACTTCGGAAGAGTACAAGTATGTACTCCATGAAGTTTGCCCTGCCGAGCCCACGGCTGCCTCAACTGATGAGGAAAAACTGGCATATCGGAAGTGGAAAAAGGCTGATGAAATGGCTAGGTGTTATATTTTGGCTTCCATGTCAAATGTACTCCAAACCCAACATGAGCCAATGGACACTGCCTATGATATGATGTTTAACCTCAAGGAGATGTTTGGGGAGCAAGATCGTGCGGCTAGGCAAGAAGCCATGAGAGTCCTCATGTCGACTACTCAATCTGAAGGAACGCCCGTAGGGGAGCACGTTCTTAAGATGATGAGTTTGTTGAATGAACTTGAGGTCCTAGGAGCTTCTATTGATGGTGAGACGCAAGTCGACATCATACTCCAGTCTCTGACCCCTAGTTTTGAGCAGTTTCGTATGAGCTATAATATGGGTAAACTATCTTATACTCTTGCGCAACTCCTGACTGAACTAAAGGCGGCAGAGGGGATCTACAAGAAGGGCAAGTCTCAAGCGCTTGTAGCTACCAAGTCCAAAGGCTTTAAGCCTGGTGGAGGTAGGGGCAAGAAAAGGAAGCAAGCCTGGAAACCCAGTGGTGTCAAGAGGACTGCACCACGAGTGGGGGCTGAAAAGCCAAAGGGTAAGTGCTTCCGATGCAACAAGATGGGACACTGGAAGTCTGAATGTCCTCTCAGAGGTACGAATTTTTCTTTAGTCGTAAAAACATAGTCAGCGGTATTATCTACCAGAATTCTGGTGTGTAGATATGGAACCACTGACGGTATGTGCATTTCTTTAAATGCAGGGGTTCCAGAAAACCCGGCGACTTAGAGAAGAAGAATTCAAGTCTACATGGGCGAAGCTGTTGGGGTAGCAGCGGTTGCAGTGGAAGACATTTATCTGTTTTAAGTTTTCATTTCAGTTATTGCTTATGTACCCCTTTATTTTGAAGAAGAACTTTGTTCTGGTTTTCTTTATTAATGGATATTTTATTTCTTTAATCATTGGATGGTTTGGATAAGAAATAATGGTGATATCTATTATGGTACATTAGATAGCAATATGTGAATGATGAATCCTTAGTCTACCACGATACAACAAACCGTTATGTATAACTTGTTTTACTTATTAGATGTATTTCTCTTGTCAATCATTATACTTGTGAATTCTTGAACTTGGTAGTATCTATTCAAAAGGGATTCAAAAGGTCGAAATTGATTTGATCAATTATAGTTGGAGGAATGGACCTCCCGACCTAAGAATCGATCTTGAAAAATGATACAACTGAGTTAACCTTTCTGGATAAAGGATGGAATTCGGACAAGTATAGAAAATGATGATTAATGCGGTATGTGTAATTAGAGAAGGTACGAGTCGTTCTTCCAAGAATACTCGAAGATGGATTGGACTGCCTGCTGTGCCATAAAAGCGGAGTGTTTTTCAACACAAAGCCATTATGGGGATCCTTCAAAGTATATCCATTGGGAGCCTGCGACTTGTTCGCGGAGGCTATCACCTATCTAAATAACACATAGCATAAATCAAAGATTGAGATTAAATCTCAAACGACTGCACCATACACTGGTGTGTAGACATGGTGTGTCAGGAATAAGAAATGGGATTCTAATAGTAAAGGGACAAGTTTGTTCGGAACTACCTATGTTCTATGGATATTTCTGGATACAACGGCACATTCAATGTGGTTGTAGAATACCCTAGAAGAACTAGTAATTGTATGTTCAATAGTACTACGAACCAGAGGGGTGTTCTCGCCCGGTTCATAGAGGAAAAACTATTAGATGAACTACAATGCCCTAATTGACAAAGTACTTTAAAATGAGGAAAAGGAAAGACTGAGAACCAGCCTGACCGAGTAGTAGTGCACCACTAAACTGCACCTAATGTTGTTACTGTTATACACCGGGACGCCATTGCAGTGGGAGGTTGTTAAGCAACTAGAGATGTTCATAAGACTGGAGGAGTTTTGAACTCTGGATCCAGTATACATGAAATCGATCCCTAGGTCTGCATAGGATTAGCGAAGAAGGTGTGTTAGAGACGTAATGGAAACAAAGGTGGTGTTTCTCGGAGATTTTATGTAGATAACATTTTATCATTAGCAACAATGTAAAAGTGTTGTCAGACATAAAATAGAGGTTGTCTAAATAAATCGAGATATAAGATTGAGAAGAAGTTAGAGCATGTTCTTAAGATCTTATGATCTAGAGATAAGAACATTGTACTTCTCCTAGACATCTTATATGATTAAGGTTTGTTTTAAACATGCATACTTCTGAGAAAGGTTATTGCCTTTCAGAGACAGAATATACATCTATCTAAAGGGTGTGTGTTCGAACACATGAAGGAGATAGATGAAGACAAAGCAGTTTCCTATACTTCAAGTATGGAAAGCTTTATAGATGCAATGTTGTAAAATAAAGAACCTGATATCAACTATGCGGTTTGCGTAGTGGGAGGATATCAAAGTAATCTGGATAAGGGATGTTCGAATGCTGCAAGAGTACTTTCATAGTACTGGCTTGAGCAAAACGAAATCTTCTTAGATTACAGATTCTCAGATCCAAAAATCAGAGAAGGACCAGTGAAAGTCGATATCAGGCTATGTGTTCACTTTTAGAAAGAGGTGGAACCATGAAGTGAAAGAGTGATAAGCAGGACGCTTCTCAGACTCTCTCATAACCGAATAGCAGCCTCAGAGGCAGCGGAAGTTTTGGTTAGGTTCCGGGATAACCTCTTGACTTGGATATGACTCTTGGTTCACCAAAGGCTATTAGATAGCGGTGCACGGTGAACTAGAAGAGGTCATAAGTCAAAAGTGATGTTAACACATAGAGCAAGTACCACCTGATACGAGTCATCGTCAGGAGAGACGACGTAGTAGTCACCAAGATAACTTCAGAGCGGCAACCTAGATTGCTCACTCACATAGTACTTCTCGAAAGTACACTTTAAAGCACGTGATGAGTATGGGAACCGGGAGTTTGGAGGAAATGACTAGACCTTAGTACAAGTGGGAGATTGTTGGAGTTGTGTACTTAATGTCTAGATTTAAGTAACGGTAAACTCCCGATCATAGCATTTAATCTATTTAGTTAATAAACAATTATTTGCATTTAATTATATGCAAATCATGGTTCTGGATTTTATACGTTGTAGTTAGTATGGTGCTGCATGGGCGCACAGAAGATCATACTATCGGTTACTCGTATTTAATCGAACAGTTGCTCACGACCTAGATGGACACGAACTAATCCATCGGTATAGTCGTTGTGTGAGAGAGAAAATAATTTATCTTAATTATTTTATCACACTTGTACACTTGGTGTATTGAGCGGATCGATTGAGACTCATCAATTAGGATTGCTCGGCGATAATTGATTTGAGACTCGGAGTATTTTATTCTTAATCCCTGAAACAATTGCGGGTGTGTATATTTAATATAAGTGACTTTGATTTACCAAAGGAATTAACCGATTTAATTATTGGGTTAATTACCGGTTAAGTTGGGTCACTATATTTTGTATATGGCATGCCGTGAATTCTTGAAGGGACAGTGTATCCCGGAAGGGTTGATAATATCCCCGAGATGAGTTCATAAGGAATTATTGTGTAAACCTCATGAGTGGATTCGTTCCGCACAATAATAAAGGTTGAACGGTACTAGTCTCGGATATAAGAGATGAATATTATTTATTGAGCAATAAATAAATTTATTCATGTATATTTAAATCTTAAATACACGGAATAAATAATACTAAGATGGAGAAATATTATTTGATATAATATGGAATAATATTGGGAGTGCAATTTTATTTATATAGTGGAAAATAAATAAAATTAATATTGATAAGAATTAATAGATTTGGGTTGGACCCAATTTAATTTTCAATATTGAAGCCCAATATTTATTCTCCTTATGATCCCCTACGTAGCCTATATATGCACTACATGGTCTTCACTTTTAAAAACCTAAGTTACGCCAATCATAAAGTTCTGAGAGTGAGGAAGATCCATAGGAATCCGATAGATCGTCGCCCACACGACGTTCGGACGAGGTGCAAGGAATACGCGGGAAGATCACAAGGTCGTCAACCGAATTCGTTTCTCCGTACAACGAATCGAGGTATAATCGAGAATTCCCCTTCTATGATTATGTGCGTTGAATAATTGTGATGTATACATGAACGACGCGATCCGGGAAAAACGACGAACCTCGGGGACGGGGATTCGAGATCCCCGGCGAGGATCGAGGGAGGCGGTCGAACCCTAGGGTTCGGACCGCCCCATCACGCGACAAACAGCGTGCCCCGGCTGGACGCCGGGGACACACGATCGACTCCGGTCGATCGCCGGGGTGCCACGGGCTGGTGCCGTGGCGGACCCCGGCCGCCGTCGTCGGAGGCGCGAAGCCGCGGGAACCCTCGGCTGGAGCCGAGGGTTGCGATCGATCGCGAGGATCGATCGCGGGCTGCTGCGGGGTCACCCGTAGCCGCCTCGCATGAGCTACGGGTTCGCCCGCAGCGGATCATGCGAGGGCGATGCCCTCGCGGGCAGCGAGTCATCGTGACTCGCTGCGGGCTGCCACGAGCAGCCCCGGGGATGCCTCGCGCATCCCCAGCGATCGTCCGTAGACGATCGCGAACCCCTCGCGGGGGTTCGGCTGGGCACACGGGGCCTTCGGGTCTCGATGGCGTTCGGTCGGGCCCCGGCTCGTGAGGTGATTCGCGTTCGTGGATCCGACTCGCGGGAGAAAATCGGCTGGGGGCGGGCTGCGTGTCTTCGGGCATGTAGTCTCCAAAGGTCGGACTCCTGCGGATGAGTCGGGGATCCAATCTTCGGTGATCGATGGTTTTCGGTCGGGTTATCGGTTCCGCATTTTTTGATAGCCCGGGACATCGAATCCCAGCATCAACTACCTGGAGACCACGTGAATTGATTTTCTGCAATGTTGCACTGAATGCCTCCGACTCTGGAAACAAAGGCATTTGGCATTTTGATAGTGGGTGTTCCCGTCATATGACTGGAACCAAGAAATTTCTGAAAGAATACGAGCCTATGACTGGCTCTCCCGTGGTTTTTGGAGGGGGAGCTAAAGGCATCGTCATGGGAAAGGGAACCCTGCACATTAAAGGATTGCCTCCAATTCGAAATGTTGTTCACGTGAAAGGTCTCGTGGCAAATCTTATTAGCATCAGCCAACTGTGTGACGAAGGGCTGAATGTTAGTTTTGATAGAGATTCTTACAAAGTTTTTGATGTAGAAGGGAAGTGCATCATGGAAGGTCCACGTGCTAAAAACAACTGCTATACTACTGAGTATAGTTGTTTCTCTGTGACCGTTGCTGACGAAGTTGATTTATGGCATCAACGCCTTGGACACACTGACTCTCGAAATCTGAGTAAACTTGTTAAGGAGGAGATAGTTCGAGGAATCTCTCAACTCCCCAAAATAGAGAAAAGAGTGTGTGGAGACTGCCAGAAGGGAAAGTTAACAAGATCATCTCATCCTGCACTACCAACACTGATGAGCACTACAGCCCCTTTTGAACTACTTCATATGGATCTCATGGGTCCAATGGAAGTGAAAAGTATTGCTAAGAAAGAGTATGTGCTGGTTGTGGTTGATGACTATTCTCGCTATACTTGGACAAGATTTCTGGCAACCAAGGATGAAACTTTTGATGCTTTTAAAGTCATTGTGAAATGGATAAGAACAAATCATGAAGCGAAAGTGAAGAGGATCAGAAGTGATCACGGGACTGAATTTGAGAACGCTAGCTTCAATGAATTTTGTATGATGAAGGGAATTCATCATGAATACTCGGCCCCAAAGACGCCTCAACAAAATGGGATTGCCGAACGAAAGAATCGAACACTGCAAGAGATGGCTCGCGTGATGCTGATCTCGAAAAATCTTGCACGAAATTTTTGGGCAGAAGCCGTCTCTACTGCTGGATACATTCTGAATCGAATTAGTATTCGTTCTGGCACAAAGGCTACTGCATATGAACTTGTGAATGGCAAGAAGCCATCTGTAGCTCACCTTCGTATCTTTGGCTGCACTTGCTATATCTTGAGGGATCGTGATCCACTGAAGAAATTTGAAGCTAAAGCCGATCGTGGTATCTTTGTTGGCTATAGTCAAAATAGTCATGCCTACTGTGCTTACAATCTTAGAACCAGGAAGGTCATGGAAACTGTGAACATAAATTTTGATGAACAAGACTTCCTAGGAAAAGATGTGGATGAAGACTGGGTTAAGGAAGGAATTCTGGAGTATCGTACTTTTCCGTCTATACCTACTACTGTAGTGCCAGACACTTCTACTCCGAACACTTCGCCTGAAGTTGGAGAGACTAGCCAACACACCAATGATACTTCATCGTCGGATGATGAAGAAAGTGAAGATGTTGACAACCCAGCTGATATTCCTAGAGAGGCACCTCGCCTTATTCAAAAGAAACATCCACCTACTCAGATGATTGGAAGCCTGAATGAGCGCACTACACGCTCAAAGAAACCTACTACTTCTCAGGATGAACTCTACAACATCTGCACTTCTGCAGTTTGCCTTGATATTGGGATCTCTTGCTTCTTATCTCAATCAGAACCGAAAAATTATAAGGAAGCTCTGAAGGATGATTGCTGGATCATGGCTATGCAAGAAGAGCTGAATGAGTTCACTAGAAACAATGTATGGTCCTTGGTTCCCCGAACGTCAAATATTAATGTTGTTGGAACAAAATGGATTTTTAAGAACAAAACGGATGAGCATAATCAAGTTGTGCGAAATAAAGCTCGTCTCGTTGCACAAGGCTATGCCCAAGTGGAAGGGATAGATTTTGATGAAACCTTTGCTCCAGTTGCTCGCATTGAGTCTATTCGTCTTCTGATTGCTATTGCATGCCATCTCGGCATTAAACTTAGACAAATGGATGTCAAAGCTGCATTCCTAAATGGAGTACTGGAAGAAGAAGTATATGTTGCTCAACCGAAAGGCTTCGAGGATCCCAAGAAGCCAAATCATGTTTATAAGCTTCACAAAGCTTTATATGGGTTGAAGCAAGCTCCGAGAGCGTGGTATGGGTGTCTAACGGACTACTTACTGAAGTTTGGGTTTATACGTGGCTCAGTCGACAAGACTCTTTTCTTGAAACGTGATGGCAAACATATGATGGTTGCCCAGATTTACGTTGATGACATTGTCTTTGGTGTTACCTGCTCTAAACTCGTGAAAGCCTTCACGGAATCTATGTCTTCAACATTCCAGATGAGTCTTGAAGGAGAGCTACATCAATTCTTGGGACTTCAGATATCTCAACGACCGGATGGAATCTTCGTATCTCAAAGCAAATATGCGAAAAATATGGTCGAAAGATTCGAGATGCATCATGCTAAGCCCGCAAAAACTCCCATGGCGACGACTGAACGGTTATCTAAATCGACTAAAAGTCGAAGTGTTGATCAAACTCTTTATCGTTCCATGATTGGTAGTTTACTTTATCTAACCGCTACTCGCCCTGACATTATGTTTAGTGTTTGTATGTGTGCTAGGTACCAGGCAGATCCAAAAGAAGATCATCTACGAGCTGTCAAACGGATTCTCCGTTATGTCTCAGGGACTTCTGATTTAGGTCTTTGGTATGCATGCGACACTTCATCAAATCTCGTCGGTTACTCCGATGCGGATTGGGCAAGCGACACAGATGAACGAAAGAGCACTTCTGGATGCTGCTGCTTCCTTGGCAACAATATCGTGTCATGGCATAGTCGGAAGCAAAATTGCATCGCTCTATCGACTGCTGAGTCTGAGTATGTTGCAGCCGGAAGTTGCTGCACTCAATTGCTTTGGCTAAAGCAGATGTTGGATGATTATCTTATTGAGAGTGCTCCCTTAGTGCTGTACTGTGATAACCAAAGTGCTATCAAAATCAGCGAAAATCCTGTCCAGCATTCTCGCACTAAACACATCGACATTCGACATCATTTCATTAGAGATTTGGTTGATCGTGATATAGTCAGTCTACAGCATATTTCAACAGAAAAACAGCTCGCTGACATCTTTACCAAACCTCTTGACTTTGAGAGATTTCAAACTCTAAGAAATTCTCTCTGCATGTGTTCTCTTTAAGAGTTCACGAAAATTTTTGAAGTCTGAAAGAGTAGTTTCTTTACTTCTGAATACGCACTCGGAATTGTCGTGGATTAGTCTAGTCAGTTGAATATGGATTCGAGGCCGCTTTAGTCTTCGGACCCAAGTGCATTTATTCCTCTGAGTGCGAACATGTGAACTTGGCATATAACTCCCATAAGCTATCATTTGCATAGATCCATAATACCAAGTAACGGAGGACGTCGGATCATTTGTCCGCCGGCTCCCCTCTTCGAAAGGTAGCTCATGGACGCTGATCTTTAAGACACTCTACCTCACACTTTGGAGGACGCAAGTACACCTTGCTCCCCTCTGACTGCTGTAATGAGTGTCTGTTGCATTTCATTTATAGCTATAAACTCGTCTGGAGGTCGCCGGTTCCCCCGGCTCCCCTCTGATTGTAGTAATGCTAGTCCCAAGTGGAGTGCCTTGAAAGTTCACCTTGCATTCATGAATTAAAATCTCTTGTGCGGTGCAAACTCAACCAATATGTTTCGACGAAACACGACTGCATCCTTGTGATTGTGACGAAGGACAAGTAAACATGTCTATCAATATACTTCGGTCCGAATCACCGGTTTTTAATATGAGAGTTTTTCCTTATACCTCAAAGTTTTTATCACCTCGTGTGAAATTTTTGGTTTTCGGAAAATGATGAAAATGTGGAATCTTTTCTGGGAAAATATTTGCTCTTCACTGCCTTGTATCACCGCTTAAATCTCCACTAAAATGTTTTTGAATGTTTGCAGTGTGTTGAACGCTTGAATACTAACTCGGGATGTGCTATTTTGTTTAGTATTCCTATAGTTCATGTTCAGCATCTCGTGGAGTTCAAATCCTTAAGGCGAAATTTGAGTGTAGCGGCTTCCAGTGCATAACTCCTCATGCATGATGGCCCTGAAAGATGTCTTGCGACACTGGGCGCACAACACTTCATCCGATGCCGATCGCACGCCAGCATTTGCGAACCCAGTCGCACAAGTCAGCACCTGCGACTCCGTTCGCAAATAAGACAGGAGCACGTATTGCGACTACAGTCGCAAATGAGGAAGGAGCGAGTTTTTGCGACTCCATTCGCACGGCGCATTCTCTGCGACACTAGTCGCGTGCGACACGAGTCTTACGTCTCCTCATCAAATCTCCGTCAACCCTGCCTTGCGACGATGAACAACCTTGTGATCTTTGCTCGTCGCCGAAAATCCTTGAAAAATTTTGAAAAATTTTTGAAATTTTTTTTTTTTACTTAGAAAATTTTTCAAGATTTTTGGTTTATTTTATTTTATTTTATCATTTTTTTTATTATTATTTTAATCATTTTTGTACTGATGGGCCAATTTTGTACTGTTTATTGGGCTTTTTCGCAGGTCTTTTGTTCCAAGACGAGCAGGCCCAAAATTTTCCTATATATAGGCCATTGAAAACTTGGATTAGGGTTACTTGCATCCTAAAATTCTCTAAGTCTTACACTCGTGCCTACCTTGAGTTTGAAGTTGAGTTCGAAGTTTCTGTGTTTGAGGTTCTTCGTTCACGCAACCGGCGTTCGACGTTGATAGTTCGATTCTCTACTCCTCTAAGTGTTAGACTTCTGCTACTCTTGCTTCGCACATCAGGTGTCTGTGGTTGTGACATTTAGGTTCTCTAGAATTCCTATCTCTCTCGCTACCTACTCTTGCTATGTCGTCATCCACTGGAAATCTGTTGGATGAACTAGATAAGGAAGTCCTTGAATCTCTTCGCGACGCATGGAAGAAGGCACCCTCACCTGAATCGTCGAAGAAGGCGCTTCACGCCTTACAAAAACACATGGATAAGATGGATCGTCGCTCTGGCAAATCTATCTCTGATACTCCAACTGTTGATCTCACCAAGACTGCCAAACCAGCACATTCTGTGTCTCATGGTGCTGGCAAGCAGACTAAGGACCCTAAATCTGGTTTCCTTCGTACCTACAAAGGCACTGTCTCTCGCAAAGAGTATGAACGTATGATCGCTGATGGCGAGATGACCACTGATGGCAAGAAAATTGTCAAAATTCCTTCCACTGCTGAAGTGGTGAAACCATCTGTCTCTGGGTCAGCTAACATACCCAATAAATCAACATCATCTGACGTTGTTGCTGAACCTAAGAAGTCTAAACCCTCTGTCTCTGGCTCTGGTATTGACAAATCTAAACAACGAGCATCAGGCTCTAGTGATAGAGGGAAACCTGTTGTCCCTCGCTCTTACATTCCTCCCATCGTGCCACACTCTTCGGGCTCGACAGGAGCCACTGCTGATCAATTTTATGTGATGAAGGTTGAGGACTGTGGACCTCACTACAAACCTGATTTCTTCACTGAGAAGGCGGAACACCGTCTTACCTTGATTGAGAACCTACCCATACATGAGGATCGTCAGGTCCGAGTTGCTGATTATGAGAAGTATGGACTCTCGAAGTTTTTCGCTGATATGCACATTCTTGAGTCTGTCACTCAAACTTACAGATTCTCTCTGCCCATCATTCAAAAGTTTTACGCTAACTTGACCCCTGAGTTCGCTGATCCGTCACACAAGATGTGTGGACGTTTTGTTTTTCGTGAAAAACTCTATACCTTCCGACCTCTGAACATTAACAATTTTTTGAAACGGTTAGAGATTGAGGGATCTTGGAAGACTCCCTCTGATGATGATAGGATGAATGCTCTGAAAATTGGTTCCTTTTTAACCAAGGGCAAGGCTCGAACTCCCCTTCCTACACCGAACAAACTCTCTGCCTTCTATGGTGCGTTGCATAGACTCGGCATGACAAATTGGGCAGCACACCCTGATGAGAACTATCTCTCTCCAAAACTTATGCATATTCTGTTTCGCCTTGGCTGTGGTGAACAAGTTGATCTTGGAGAGATCATATTTGCTGATATCTGCAGGGTGGCTAAGGCTTCGAATGATGTTCTTCGCCAGCAGCCTGACCTCGAGGAAGTAAGGAGAATTCATCTCACTCACCCATGCTTGATCTATGGGATGTTGATCGATCAGAAGTTCATTCCGATGACGGAAACTGAAAAGAAGACAAAGAAAAATTCTCACATCAACATCACTCCTACCTTCCTCAAGAATAGAGTGAATGATCTCCCTTGGACCAAGTATACTAAACGTGAGGATGTTCCTGATCCTGTCACACCACCCTTGTCCCCAAAGTCATCCAAGAAAAGGACACCTGTCCTCAAACTTGAAAATCCGAGTGTCAAGCGCACGAAGACTACACCTACTCCTCAACCAAGAGTGGTTCCTCAGAAATATGGTTCGAAGTCTGGCTTGCCTCCGCATAAGAATCCTTTTCATCCGATGCACAACTTCCGCACTATTGTTCCCTCTGCTATTGTTCATCGTTGTTTCACAACAACGAAAAACTTGGAACGTAAGCAGGCTGCTCATGCCATTGCTTACAATGAGATGGTTGATGCTCAGATCGAGCAGAAGGAGGCCCTTGATGCCCTTCATCAGATAACCCATCAAGGGGGAGGTTTGGGTGGGTCTAGTGCTGGCTCATCTGTAAAGAGTCTGAGTAACACGTTCATGTTTGAACTTATCAAGGATGGAATCAAGGAGGCTGTTGTTGAGCTGGCCAAGTCTAAGACTGTAGACACCGATGATGAGGGTGTGAGAGAGATGATGGCTGGAGAAGTTTTTGAGTTACTCAGAAAGGGGAAAGGCAAAATTGTTGAAGAAGAAAAGGTTGTTGAAAAGAAGAAGGTTGAGAGCACGAGTACCACACATCCAGAGGCATTGCCAGCGATGCCGTCTGACGGTTTGAAAGACCTTGATGAAGAGGTCGACATTGAAGATGTTGATGATGAAGATGACGATGAAAGAATCAAGCTCGGTGAAGATGAGTTTGGGGAGTATGAACTTTATGGTCATCAAGACCAGAACTCAGACACTGATGATGATGCTGCTGAAGATGAGGATGAAGATGATGAAACCAAGTCCGGTGACGCTTCGCCACAGACTACTCCTATGCGCTCACCCACTCCAGCTGACTCACCGAAGGGTTCTGAGTTTGCATCTCAGTGATGCTGATGTTTTGTTTTGAGACTTGAACTATTTACTTGTTTTGCTTTGTTCTCTTCCTGCATGCATAAGACTTGATAATTTTCCATCATGCATGTTTTTCATATCTCGTTTGTTGAACTCGGTTCTTTGAAGTTTTTGAATGATTATTCTATTGACTAAGTTTTTGGTTTTTCATATCTTATCTCTTATGGTTGTGAATGATTGTATTTCCGTTATTTACTTAGTCTATTTTTTGATATGCTTTGTTTGAGGGGGAGTTTGTGTGGTTCTAATTTATAACTCTAATTCATATGGGTTGTGCCAAAAAGGGGGAGATTGTAAATGTTAGTTTTGACGACAACATATGATTTTCATTGTTGGTTGGATTTCAGGGATTGAATGAATGGATACAAGTTGGAACTCAAGTGAAGTATCTCTATGCGAACAGGTTCGCAATTCTTGGCCTTCTTCAACTCTTGCGACTGGAGTCGCAAATCACTCTTGCTATCAACATATGCGAACGGAGTCGCAATTCCCTGCCAACTCCGTAATTTGCGAACGCATTCGCAAATACTATGCATTCCATGCATTGCGAATTGGTTCGCAATCTCTGCCCACATCTGATGCGAACTGAGTCGCAAATTCACGCTCCCCCCATCATTTGCGAATCGGTTCGCAAATCTTCTGCCTCAACAACTCATGCGAATCGGTTCTCAAATCTCGCCATATCAAAATTGCGAACCTGTTCGCAATTCCTATGCTCCAACTAATGCGAACGGGTTCGCAAATCTCTGGCCCCTCTCTTGTGCGAACAGGTTCGCAATTCTCACATCTTCTACATTTGCGAACGGAGTCGCATTGTATGTTTGCTCATCCCACCTTCAACGTCCACGAAGTACATTGAGTTCGAGTGCCAACGAAGTGTGGGATTGCTATTTACTACTTCAATACTATCGACGACCATGAAGACGATGAAATGCTGAAGCCTCAACAACGAGTGTTCATCACGATGAAGTTGAAGACGAAGTATTGAGATCGATGGAGTCAAGATAGAGTTGAAGTTTTGAAGTTGAAGAAATTGAAGATTCAAGATTCGAAGATTCAAGAATCAAAGATTCAAGATTCCAGAATCCAAGTACAAAAAGTGATGTCATCCATGGATTTGTGACGTCAGCCAAGCATGTGACCAGTGAGATTGCTCCACATCAGCGCTCCACATGTGCGGCACTCCTATATAAACCCATGGAAGCTGAAGACTTCACTTGACGATTTTGAGAGAACGAAATCTGATATTTGAGTATCGCTATCGTTGTTTACGGCTTATAGCTTTTAGAGTTTTAGTAGTTGTTTTGTGCTGTGCACCACTAGTAGGGTTATGTGATTTAGCTCTAGGTGTAGTAGTACTAGGTCTCTGGTTCGTTGGAGTGCTGCGTCACTTGGGATACGACCTTTGATCATTCCGTCTACCTTTCTCTCCACGTGTAATAGCTTTCGTTTTGTGATCAATGAAATGAAAAATATTACATAACTTTGTCTTCACCACTTTACCTTACATTTGCTGAGTGTGTGCGAACGAAGTTGCTGAAGTGTTAAGTGTTTAAGACCGACTTCGCGAAAAGTTGGTATCTTACGTCGAAGACGTAATTTCAATAATAAATCAAAGAAAATTATAGTTGACCCTTTGATTAAAGGCCTACCTAAGGAGCAAGTCGTATTTACATCGAGGGGAATGGGTCTAAAGCCAATACAATGAATCATTACTTGGCGGAAACCTAACCTAGCAACATTTGAGATCCCATGGTCTAGGTTCAATAGGCAAACTGGTTAAGAAAGATTCAAAATTATAGAAACACAAAAAAATCTATTCCTATGATGTAATGACATATGTGTTTTCCGTTGACGATTAAGGGATAAATATTATTATTATTTTAAATAATGCTAATAGCTTATGAAATGGGATAGTGCGGACTATTCTTAATTAGCATTACCTATATGAGAGTGATGTCAGGTCGCATCTATGAGAATTAATATGGCTTAAAATTCTCTAGAGCTCTCATGAAGTCGGGATATGTTCAGAACCAAAATGAACACAACCGTATAAACTCCAAAGTATGATGATGATATATGTGTGATACTTATTGTTGTATTATTACAAAACGGTGAATAGTTCAAGATGAAATAATCACTACCTCACCAAGTAATACCATTAAGTTTTACTGAGAAAAAGTTCAAAGAAAAGGACTTTGGTTTTATTTATATTTATTCAGTGAATTCAATCACTTTTATAGTAGAAAGCTTAGTGGGGGATTTTTGGTCGAATTACTCACTACTTGTTTTAATGAGATGATCTGCGCAGATCTTTTATAAATAATTGTAATTCATTGAACTTTATCATTAGTGGTTATTAATTCAAAGTTGGGTTACCATCATAGGTGATTATTATTATTATTTTTTTTAAGTACAATAAATTTGGTCGAATTACTCACTAATTGTTTTAATGAGATGATCTGCGCAGATCTTTTATAAATAATTGTAATTACATCATTTTGTTGTGTATGTGGAAAGCCTGGTCACCGAGCCAAGGACTGTCGCCACAGGAAAGATGGAAATTCTGGAAACACCAACCAAGCAAATGTAACTACTGCTGAACATCAATTCATTGGCTGAAACATGAAACATTGCGTATAATAAATATTAACGCAAAAGTTAACGTTACAAGCTCTGAAAAGTTGTGTCCAATAAAGTTAACGCTGTTTGCGTAACAAATTGGGTCCAACAAAGTTAACGCTGAAACATATATAATCTGAAACGTTACATCCCTCCTCTAAAGTTGTGTTTTGTGTATAAATATGTGTTTACGCTAAGAAATAAAAATATACTAATAGTACAAAACAGAGTAACAACAGTATAATGTCTCTTATAAGTTTCTCAATAAGAATTTTGTGCCTTGTTGTATCCTATAAACAAATTTCTACATAGTGGAAATATTGTTTTTTGGATAGTGATCAACACGCCTCAAGGCTTTTCAATTTATGTCTCCTATATATATAAAAAATACACAACAATCGAAAAACAATATTTCCACTATGTAGAAATTTGTTTACAGGATACAACAAGGCACAAAATTCTTATTGAGAAACTTATAAGAGACATTATAATGTTGTTACTCTGTTTTGTACTATTACTGTGTTTCTATTATCTTTGTGTCTTACGCAAACTTATATTTATACACACAGAGACAACCGTTCATAAGTGCGTAATTTGTTTAAACAACTATTACGCAATTATTATTTGCAACTATTATACGCAACGTTTCACAATTGCAACTATTATAAGCAAGCAACTATTATAAGCAATGTTTCATAATCTAACGTTAACTTTTCAGCGTTAATATCATTCTTTATCTGAAAAATAATTTATCTGTTTTATAAATTATTAATTTATATCTTTTGAACTGATATAATTAATTTATTTACGTAAAATATTATATCTATTTGAAACATATATAATTTATTTTAGTTACGTAAAATAACAGATACAAATTACTAACACTCTTGGCGATGACAACCACGGGAGAAGGCTATATAAATATTCATGAAAAGTTTTTGATAACATAGTCGTAATTTTATAGAAATCATTGTTCAAGCAACATTTCTTTCTTATGACATAAACCTTTTGACATATAATTAAGATAAATAAAATAAATAAGAATGATTAAAATTATTAATTAGATATTTTAATTAATATATTTAAACATGAAGATTAAAATATTTTGCTTAACATAATTCAAAAATATTTAAACTAACGATGAAAATATTTTTGCTTTACATATTAGAAAAAATATAAACCAAACATAAAAATAGAAGTTTTTTGTTTAACATAATTAAAATATTTAAATTAACCTAACTATAAGAGTTTTTAATTAACATAATTGAAAAATATTTAAACTAGAGATCAGTCTTTCGATTATTATGATTGAAAAATATTTAAACTAGATATAATGATAAAAGTCTTTTATTTAACATAATATTTAAACTAGAGATAACGAGAAAATATTTTTCTAACGTAATAGAATAATATTTAAATTATAGACGACGATAAAAGTTTTTTATTACCATAATAAAAAAATATTTAAACTATATATGACGATAAAAGATTTTTTCTTAACATAATAAAAAAAATATTTAAACATGAAGATGAAAATCTTTTGTTTAGCATAAAGACAGGATAAGTCTATATGCTACGAGATAACGAGAAAATATTTTTCTAACGTAATGGAATAATATTTAAATTATAGATGACGATAAAAGTTTTTTATTACCATAATAAAAAAAATATTTAAACATGAAGATGAAAATCTTTTGTTTAGCGTAAAGACGGGATAAGTCTATATGCTACGAGAGTTTTGTAATTAAGTATCTGCACAGGGAAGATTATTTTTGTTCATGCAGAAGAAGCTTATATGCTACGAAAGTTTATTGATTGAGTATCTGCTTATGAGTCTCTAAAATATTGACAATTGAAATGATCACTACGAGAGTTTTTTGATAAACTAGAATTTGAACATAAAAAATCATAAACTTTTGAACATAAAAAATCATAAAATTAACATAAATAAAAATATATGACGATAAAAGTCTCTTAATTAATAATATAATTGAAAAATATTTTAACTAGAGATAACTATTAAAGTATTTGATTAACATAATTGAAATATATTTAAACTAGAGATTACGATGAAATTCTTTTGATTAACATAGTAGACACATATTTAAACTAGAGATGAAGATAAAAGTCTTTTACTTAACTTGAAAAATATTTAAATTGTTGATGAAAGATTTTTGTTTAATATAATAAAAAATTATTTAAACTAGAGATGACGATAAAAATCTTTTGTTTAGAATTACGACGGGAGAAACCTATATGTTAGGAGAGTTTTTTGATTGAGTATCTGCACAGGAGAAGTCTGTTTTGTTCATGCACAATGACGGGAGAATCTTATATGTTACGAGAGTTTTTTAATTAAGTATTTATTGTTAAGAATATGAGGCTGCAAAATATTGACAATTATGATAGAAGAGTTTTTTGATAAACTAAAATAAATGAAAAATATATGACTATAAAAGTTTTTTAATTAATAATATAATTGAAAAATAATTTAATTAAAGTATTTCGATTAAAATAATTGAAATATATTTAAACTGAGATGAAGATTAAAATATTTTGCTAATATAATTGAAAAATATTTAAATTAACAAATTCTTTTGATTAACATTATTGAAAAATATTTAAACTAAGAGATAAAGATAAAAATCTAAGAATATTTAAACTAAGAGATAAAATAAAAATCTTTTGCTTAAATATATAAATCAGTGAAAGTCTTTTGCTTAACATAATTAAAAATATTTAAACTAATGATAAGAGTCTTTTTATTAACATAATTGAAAAATATTTAAACTAAAGGTCACGATAAAACTCTTTCGATTAACAAAAATATTTAAACTGACGATAAAAGTCTTTTACTTAACATAGTAGACATATATTTAAACTAAAGATGAAGATGAAAGTCTTTTACTTAACATAATTGAAAAATATTTAAACTATAGATGTCGATGACAGATTTTTGCTTAACATAATATAAAATATTTAAAATATATCTGGGAGAAATCTATTTTTGTTCATGCACAACGACGGGAGAAACTTATATGCTAAGAGAGTTTTTTGATTGAATATCTATTGTTAAGAATATGAGGCTAGAAAATATTAACAATTCAAATTATTACTTTATTCTAAGAGAGTTTTTTGATAAACTAGAGTTGAAGATAAAAAATCATTTACTTAACATATATAAATGAAAAATATATAACGATAAAAATCTTTTAATTAATAATATAATTGAAAAAAATACTTTTAAAGTATTTTGATTAACATAATTGAAATAAATTTAAACATTAAGATTAAAATCTTTTGATTAATATAATTGAAAAATATTTAAACTAGTTTTGATTAACATTATTGAAAATATTTAAAAAAAATTAAACTAGAGATAAAGATGAAAATCTTTTGTTTTACAGAAAATTATATAAACCAGATGAAAGTATTTTGCTTAACATAATTAAAAAAATATTTAAATTAAACGATAAGAGTTTTTGATTAACATAATTAAAAAGTATTTAAACTAGAGATCACAATTAAAGTCTTTTCGATTACATATTTAAACTAAAAGATGAAGATAAAAGTCTTTTTCATAGTAGACACATATTTAAATTAGAGATGAAGATGAAATTCACTTACTTAACATAATTCAAAAATATTTAAACTATAGATTACAATGAAATATTTTTGCTTAACATAGTAAAAAAATATTTAAACTAGAAATGACGACGAAAATCTTTTGTTTAGCATAACAACGGGAGAAGCTGTTACGAGAGTTTTTTGATTGAGTATCTGCACAGGAGAATCCTATTTTTTTTTCATGCACAACGACGGCAGAAGCTTATCATACGAGAGTTTTTTGATTGAGAATCTACTGTTAAGAATATGAGGCTGCAAAATATTGTCAATTGAAATGATTACTTTATGTTATGAGAGTTTTTTTGATAAACTAGAGTTATAGATAAAAAATCATTTAATTATCATAAATGAAAAATATATGACATAAAAGTATTTTAATTAATAATATAATTGAAAAATATTATAACTAGAGATGACGATTAAAGTATTTCGATTAACCTAATTGAAATTTATTTAAACGGAAGATTGAAATCTTTAACTTAACGTAATTGAAAAATATTTAATCTAAATGAATATTAGCAACCGCCTTTGTAATCTCCTAATGGGCTTTCTATTTCAGCCGAAGCCCCGTAAGAATCCTAATATTACAACAAACCCCGAAACCCTCTTCATTTCAAACAATAAACGTTGAAAGAATCTTATGAGCGCGCGCTTTATCTCGAGCCCCTTTTGATATTTTCCTTCGTCACGAAGGAGGAATAATGGGGTTCCCCGCCACTACAACTTCTGCTGCCGTATTATGTTTGCTGGCTTTGATCTCCGCCTTTCGCTCCGGTCACGTCACAGCATTCGCCGGTAACTTTAATTTTATCTCGTGTATAAGGGTTTGAAATCGTGTAATTTGTTGAATTTTAACTAACCTATCTTTTGAAATTAGGTATACGAAGATTAATTTTTTCCTCTTTTTGCGAAACTAGGTTTTGTCGTCAATTTTACTTCGAACAATGATACTTAGGATTTTGCGATTATTGGTCTGAGTATTGCGTCAGCAGTTTGCAAGAAATATATTTTCAAGTAATTTAGCGAATGGAATAGTACTCGATAGGATTTTGAATCAGACTACTTCTGCCCCTTTAGTTAGTTTGTTCTTTACCGGGCTTACATTGCGTATTTTCTGGTGATTTCTTATGTAATGTTTCTTTGTTGAATTTTCAGGAAGTGATGTGGCAGTAAATGCCACTCCCATCCTGCTTCTGGGGTCCGTTCTGTTTAAAGATGTGCGGTGTGCACGTGTCACTGTCTCTGGTCTATCGAGAGTACGACTTGGGAGTTATTCTAGTGCCCACAGGATCACCTTGATTCCTTCAGCTGAAATCCAGGAGAAATCTTACAGGAAAATTCAGATTTGTTTGCACAGGTCTGTTAAATTAGGCTGCTGTGAATAATTTTAGCATGTTTTACCTATGATGTTCCTATGTGACAACACTCTTTGCTGGATCTTGATTATCTCTTGCAGCAATGTCTCGCTTGGGTTGTGCCAATGTGAGAATGATTACTGGGAAAGCATCCCAAGCGGAATCTGGAACTATGTAGTCTCCCCATATGAAGATAGATATATTGATGTGAAATTTGTTGAGAACTTGTCTGGTTTTGTGAGTATCACCATTAGATTAGGTCAGGCTTCCATCGTCTGGTTGAGAATTTCTATATGCGTTTCTTTCACACTTGATTTCACTATCTCTCTCGCTATTTCTTATCTTTTTAATGCACAGAATTTCAGAAATGGAGGTCACTCTGTCTCGCTATTGGTTTTGTATTATTGCTGTTGGCGCCAATTGTTAGTAGCTGGGTCCCGTTTTACTACAGCAGTTCGATGGCCATAGGAATATGTCTTGTCGTGATAATCGTTCTCTTCCAGGTATATTCCTTAATTTGTATGCATGTTGACACCATCTCCCTCTCTCCCCACCCTCCATGTCCCATCTTTCGTTTTTATATGCAGTTTATTTACCTTTGTATGTCTACTTGGGATTTATTGTTGGAAAGTCGACTTTTAAACAATCACTTTCATACTGTGTTCAAATTTAACTTCCGTTGTTTATAGACATTGTACTCATGTTCTGTATCATATTTGGATTGATTCCGAGCCTGTTTCCCTGTGAGGCTAGTTAATTCTAATTGAAGGAGTATATAAAATCTTGTGTTCTTTTAAAATGGAAACTACTTTAACCTAGTTTTCCTTTCGCGGTATTCATTTTGTAAACTTCATTTCGAGGAATTGCTTTTGGTGCTTAATCTTATAATCCTCTTTATCTAAAAGTTCACTTATGTGTCTCCTTTAAATTTCCCTACATATGCTTTTAATTTTTAATAATTGTTATTATGCTGCAATCCATGCAGGGAATGAAACTGTTGCCAACTGGCAGGAAAAACGCTCTCTATACCACACTATGTGGTTTAGCAGTGAGTTTTTTGATATTCTGTGTGATCTATATCATTTGAGATAGCATATGCTCTCTTTTTCTTTTTTTTCTCTTTTCTAAAATAGATATTTATATATTATTGGTACGGATGATTTTAGATTGGAGCTGGATCATTTTTACTAAACCGTTTTTCAGACTTTATCAACTCAATTCTTGTCAATCTTGGGATCAGTGAAGAAATGCACAACCCTGTAAGTACATCTAGTTTTTATCTGAATTCTACTTTGGAGAGAATTTTGAACTCTCAGAACCTTTATGTGTCCTTACTGTCTTGAAGTGAATATTGCTTTTGCATATGGTGCTATTAATTCATTGCATGCTAGTAGATGAGGATGGTAAAAGGAGAAAGAGTTGGTGTACATTTTTTTTGTGGGTTAGATTAGGGTTGATAGTGGATTTGTATCGACAAGTAATCTACTAATCTTATATCCATATATGCATGAAATTTGAGCAGTTTCACTTCTATTCAATAAAACAAGTGCCACTTTTGACCTGTAACTTATTGCTCTCATTTCCTTGTTGGGACATTCTAAAGCAAGAATATGTTTCTTCAAATGTATATTTGTTTACAATACTATCATCTTAATCCGAGGTATGACATGATTACAGTACACTACTAATTCTCAACTATTAGTTTTAAGGGCAATAAAATGGAAGTACACAATACTCATGATGTTCTATAAGTTAATTTAAGGACTGTTTGGCATGCATTTATTGACTCACTCTTACTGGTAGAATACATGTATGTGTGTGTATATATATGTATGTAATTTGCTTATGTATCCTCAAATTATTGTGCACATTATTTTGTTTGAACGTTTATATTGTGTTTGTACTTATCAAATATCATATGGCACTTTTATGTTGTAATAAGAATATAACAAATTGTACTTCTATACTAACTTACTAAGTAAAATTAACCAATATCGGGATTTTTTTCGAGAATGCCACCAGCGTCATGTGATTCCCTTTTATAAACTTCTAACTTTCTTGACTTCTCATTCTTAGTTCAAGATCCCTTGGTGTTTAATTGTGCATAACAAAAAGTTCCAGTTTAGCATTTTTCCCTTCCATTTTTGCATTTGAGGCTACTTTTGATAAAAATTCCCCCCACCCAACCCCCACCCCTCCTTTTTTTCTTCTTCAATGTTTGCACCTTTATGGTTGCAGGTGCTTGTGTTCCTGCTTGTTGGAATTGTACTTGCTGGTGCTGGTTTTGGATATTGGCTTGTCCGTAAATTCATTGTTGCTGAAGATGGAAGTGTGGACGTTGGTGTGGCACAATTTGTGAAATGGGCTCTACGCGTTGTTGCTGTGACATTTATCTTTCAGGTGGTTCTACTTTCTATAATTGGTTAATGTATTTGCAACAATGGATTCGTTTATTTTAGTAACATCAATTTCATCTGCATCGGAAGATGGGTAGAAATAGAATGAAGTATTTAGTCATAATTATCATTGGGAGTACGATATTACTATCTTGCGTCTTCACATGAATTGCCCATCATGTCTTTTACCTTCCTATTATTGACTCACCTTTTCTGTATTTTTATTACCATGCATATGAATTTATAGTTTCCAAAAAACATATTTTCTATCGGCAGTGTTTTAAAAAACGGTCGACTCGTACGAGTCGACTCGCGAGTCGTTACGCCTCGGCAAAAAACCGTACTGAGGCGAGCGAGTCTATAGGGTTATATAGTGCATCCGCCTCAATTGACCGAGTCATGCGAGTTGACTCGCAACCGAGTCGACTCGGTTGAGGCGTATGCTTTGAAAATTGATACCAGAATCTCTTTCTCATTAAGTTTGACACTTCTTTTTTTACCCTATTAATTAGTATAGCCCACCAAGTCATTAATATAGAACCTCTTCCTGTGACTTTTCAGCTTTCATGTTTCTATTAAATTTAAAATAAAAATAAAACCCTAAAAACATTTATAAACTCCTCTATGCCAAAGTTCTCTCTCCACTACCCAACGTTCCAAGAGCAAGATCTTAATTAAGGTGCTCAGTTTTTTATTTTATTTTTTATTTTTAAATTTGCTTTGTATATATACACACTAAACTACTTTATATATATATATATATATACACACACACTATGGCATAGAAAAGATGGCATCATGCCACTAGATAATTTCATGCTTAAATGTGTTTTTGAGGCAATGGAACATTGATTTAGGAAGTACTTAGTTTATTTGTAATTAATTTAATATTATTGACATTTTTTGAGTAAAAAAAATTTTAAACTTGAGGCGTACGAGTCGTTCCGCCTCGACTCTTACGAGTCTCGCCTCAACATAAAAACGCCTCGAATACGAGTCGCGTTTTTTAAAACATTGTCTATCGGTAACTTGAATTGTCTTTAGTTGTCTCGTAGCTGTTGTCCACTTTTCTGGTTTATTTTCCAGTTTGGCCAGTGATTCATATTCTTGTAAAATCCTACTACCTCCCTCCCTCTGAATTGGTCTCACTTATCATTTTGGACGTCCCTGTGAATTAGTCTTCATTACTTTTTTGCTTATTAGAAATATTCATCAAATAGTTACCACCACACAAATCATTACACCCATTATTATAATCACACAAACCCACTACACCAATAAAATACCATATATTTATTAAACTCCGTGCCCAAAATAAACAAGACTAATTCAGAGGGACGGGAGGAAGTATATTTCTATGTTTGAATTTTTTCGTACCTTTTATAGGTTTTTTTTCTAGATCTCTCCCTCCCCCCCCCCCCCCCCCACCCCCCCCACCCCCCCCCCACACACACACACACACACCTCTGTCAATGATTTATGATTTTGGTAAGTTTCTCTTTTTAATGTCAGAGTACACTTGATACTCCTTTGGCAACGGCAATGCTTGTTTCTTTGCATGGGATCTACTTTCTTATCACCTATTTGAAGTGCCATGGCCTTGGGTAAGCACTACATGTTTCTGTATCAACAGTCATTGTTTCTTGCGCAAGTACATAGGAGTAAAAATGTTTTTGTAGAATTTTATGATGGACTCTTTGTTTAGATACTTAACTTTTTCTCAATGATTCTACTGTAGTTTTATATACTCCATAACATTGTTGAATTCTATCAAACTATGTAGAGAACATATTTTAACATGCAGCTTTTGTGTAGAAATCTTGTTTATTCCGGAGGTGGGATATTTCCAAGGTGGAGAAGTGTAAGAGAACATAGGAATAATCGTGCTGAATTCTTGAGAAGGTCTGGAACTCCGAATTCTCAACAAAGTTTGCAGAGAACCAAAAACACTCCACCTGCTCGATCAAACAGAAATTCCTTTGTGCACGGTATTTTTTTAAATGGCTTTTGCGAGAACCAACTTCTTGTGTCTACTCAGATTAATCTTGATATCAAGTGTCAGGAATAGAAACTCATCTGAGTCAATTTATAAACTTGCCAAACACAAATTTTTACTTCTCATTTAGTAAAACATAAGTATTTAGTCAGATCATTGACTAATTAGTATGGATGGATGCATTTTTTTTCATTATATTTATATGATATCTCCTAATAGATGTCGCGATATATGCTTCCTTCACTGCCATCCTTCGTATTAGTGTATAGGCTTTTTGTTTGCTTGGAAACCTTTTGGATTAGTACACCTGTGATGTCAGTGTATCGTTGCAATTATAATTACGGGTTCAACCTTAATCTTTTTTTATAAGACATGGGTTATTTGTTGGTGCAGGCCTTGTCACACCAGACAGCCGCCGGGAATATTACTCGACCTTCCACACGACACCCAACAGGAAGAAATTCTCCGATCAAGAGTGGAAGGACTTCACAGAAGAAACCACCCGTCAGGCGTTAGCTGAGTGGGCCTCGTCTCCGGAGTTCACCGATTGGATGATGAGTCATGCTGGCCGAATACAGCTCAAGTCCGATGAAAGTTCCGGAGACGAATCAATCGAGAGTGGCTCGGATTCCACGGACAAGAATGCCGCACAAAGTAGCAGTGGAAGAGGCTTATTATATAGACGTGGCCATTAGGCTCCCCCCTAATTGTTCTTTTACTACTGTTTTACTAGATGAGATAGGAATGGTATCATTTACACAAGAAAAACACTGTATATTAATTAATTAAATTTATAATATTATAGAGTATGATTGGTTGGTTTGTGGATTTGGATCGTTAGATTATTGCTTATGCTAGTATTAATTTGGGAATTTATGCCTAATTAAGATCGAGTTGATTCTTTATTGAAATTGCTCTAATATGGACTATAATTTGGAACACGTGAAGGCGTGATGAAATTTGGTGTAAATCATGATTTGAAGTATTTTGATAATGTTGGCTCTACATTTAATTTTGAAATGAGTAGTTGTTGGAATTCAAATTTGGTAAAAAAAACCATAATTTGGGGTATTTTGAGAAGATTGTTGGTTGAATGTTTTTTTTTAAAAGAGGAGAGACGATAAACTCTTCTCACACCCGATCGGAGGCTTCTCAGTCGGGTAGGATGTAAATCGAAAGATGTGTTGTGAAAAAACCATAATTTGGGGTATTTTGAGAAGATTGTTGGTTGAATGATTTTTTTTATAAAGAGGAGAGACGATAAACTCTTCTCACACTCGATCGGAGGCTTCTCAGTCGGGTAGGATGTAAATCGAGAGATGTGTTGTGAGCCTGTGAGAGAGTCAACAGGTCGAACTTCAGGACAAACTTTACAATATTTCAATAAAACTTTGCTCCAGATTTGAACTCTGCGTTGCCGGAGAATTACCCACGTTACTACAGAGGCCTTACCACTCGGTTATGTCTCTGTGAGCTTGTTGGTTGAAAGGTTGATATTAAAATGAGTAATTGTTGAGATTTATATTTTAAATTGAAAAAATAATTTTTTTGTTTAAATCAAATGAAACAAACTTATATTTATAGATAAAAAAAATGATGATTTTTCCTATAAAAATAAGCTTGTTGGTTGAAAGGTTGATATTAAAATGAGTAATTGTTGAGATTTATATTTTAAATTGAAAAAATGATTTTTTTTGTTTAAATCAAATGAAACAAACTTATATTTATAGATAAAAAATAGTAATTTAGAGAAAAAATAAGAATGATTTTATGATTTTTAAAAAAATGTCATAGTTTACATTTCTAATACAAATGGTAATTAATGTTTGGAATATATATAATTTAATGTATTGATATTAATTGTATTAACAATTTAGGTAGGTTTTTCAAATTGGATTTGTCTATTTTAACATTTTTGTATTATATTATATTTTTTATTTCAAAATAATTTGTTTATATCTGTATTTTTATAGAAATTGAACCAACATTCAATTCGCCCCTCCGGACACGAATTGACTGAGGCCTCGCCGCCGCCACCAGCAGCAGCAGTTCCAGCTCGTCCGGGTCTGTCTCGGGCAGAAACTTGGGCGGAGGCCACAACTCGAATCCACACAGAAACTCTGATTCGAATCCCAACGGCAGCTCCGACGAGCTCTTCGCCGAAAGTTGGCCGTCCGCGATTCGAAACTTCAAGGTGGGGCACACCCGATCCAACTCAACCGGTTTCGGGTCTGTCAAGTCCCCGGCCGTCAATGCCCTCCCCACCAGCAATATCTGTCCCTCCGGCAAGATCTTGAAAATCGCCTGCCCTCCCGGCTGACCAAACTCGAAGTCTTTGGCTCCGGCTCAGTGAACTACGATGTTGATTCCCTTGAAACGGTAATATTATTTGTACTTTTATTTTTGACATTGTGGAGAAATGTCTCTTCTTCTTCGTGTTGATTGTTTTGACATTGTAAAGAAATGTCTCTTCTGCGCTTCAGAGGGCACTGAGATGGCGGTCCGACTTCCGAGCTGGCGAGAAATGCCCATTTTTTTGGAGTTCTATAATGTAGTAATTCTAGCATGTATCATAGTTTATAGGCCATGATACATGTCATTTATAGGCCATGATACATGTCGTTATTGCTTGAGTTTCATTGTTTATTTTTTGGCCAGCTTCACGCTTTTTTGGAAGATGTATGTTGCGGTGAATTTAATTTATGTCATAGTGTACGTGTCACTTATTTTTCAATTTTTTGTCGTAGTGTAAAAGTTACTAATTTTTTGGACAATTTTTTTGATGGTTTTGACAGCATCATCCAAGATTTCGGTGAAAAATGGATGGAAGAACACGAATGTTGTTGTGAGTCCAGTGTGTTTCGTGCTATTTTGGAGGATATATGTTGCTATGAAATCAGTGTGTTTCATAGTTTATAAGTCATCGAAACGTTCATTTTTTAGGGGTTTAAAGTTCATTTTTTGGAGCTACTGAATACACTAGTGCAATCGGCATTAGGTCTGTTGGTTGCGTCCTTGCAGAACTTCTTCTTGGACAGGTACTTAACAGGCCTAGGAGATCTTCTATTTTGAAATGAAAAAAAATTAAGTGTTGTCGGTGAACAAGACAATGATTTGTAATGTGTAAAATTCTCCTAGTTGACAATGTTGGTTGGATTTCTTGTTACTCACAGGAAATGGTTTTTACTTTCTAGTCTTCCATTAGTTGCATAATGTAGTTACTGCTGGAATTCAACTCCAACAGTTACAATATGTGATCATACCTACTTTCTGATCTCGAAGGTGGTGCATCGGCGGAGGTACGGAGGGAGGCAGCACCGAAGAAGAAGGAGCGGTGGACGAGGGTTCCTTTGGTGTTCGGGACGAAGTCGTACGCAGGGTGGTGCGCGTGTGACATGAGCGGCGGTTCCCGACACTAAGGTGTCTTTGCCATACCGGTGGTACGGAAGGAGCCGTTGCGCCGCAGGCGAATTCGGCGACGGCGGACAGGAACTGCACCTCCTCCGATCTGTCTCAAGCTTAATATATTGAATGTGTAGTTTGTAAATATCTGTTCAACATATATTATAATGAATTATACATCTTAAATGAATGTATAGTTTGTAAACATATGTTCAACATATATTATTATGAATTATTCACCAACATTGTAGCCAAAACATGATTCAAGGTCTAGTGATGTAGTCAACAAACGAGTGCTAATGGTGTGTAAAAATATATATCTCATGTCAGTACTGTTTCGAAGGATAATGTTTTAATTTTTGATTTCTGAACTACCAACTACACTGCACCAACACTGATAGTGTATGTACTAGATTTTTTTGCACTGTCAAACCAAATTTAATAATCCTCACCCGAGGCATTCTTGTAATCAAGGCTAAACTATTGAGACTAATAATAGTTTACAACTACGATCATGTTTTAGTTAGTGTAACTATTAAGCTATTACAACATACACTACGCAAACCGGCTCAGTGTTTGTAATAGATTTTGAAAAACTATTAAACCCTATTTATGCATTTAGAACTACAACATACACTACGCAAGCAGGTTCAGTGTTTGTAATAGATTTTGAAAAACTATCAAACCCTATTTATGCATTTAGAACTACAACATACACTACACAAATTCAAATAATGACATTGACTTAACATGTGTTATGGCGAGGTAACTACTATCTACACTAGACATGCTAGTGTCAAATGCAGAATATCAAAATTTTGATACATCAGGAGTTTTCCCAGTGTTAATCACGTAAAACATACTTATTGAAAATATTAATTGTGTAGTGTATAAACCATTACTAAGCACACAACTTATAATTGTTCACTCAACTAGAAAGCATCTCCATGCCACGTTGGCTAGTGATTTCCATATCATCTGACAATCGAAATTCTATGGGTAAAGCAAGATGCAGCCACCTTCAAGGATAATTACAGGTTATGTTTCTCTTTCTCTTCCTTAGGTTTCGGCTTCAGAGTCCACCACCCGAACGGGGAAGTCTCGTTCAAGAACCACACCCCGCCGAAAAGGGCGTACGTGCATAGCAGAGCCTTCCCGACTTGCTTCCAGAAATGGTGGTTCTTAACAGCCCTACTTATTTGAGGTATTTCTCAGCTCTGAATGATCTCAGAGCTAACAGCCCCGCAGAGAGAGAAGATCAATTCTTTATTGCTTAGTATTTGAATGTGCATTCCCACTCACAAAGGCAACGTCTTCAAGAAAACGGAAAAGGGCTGTTTTAACAAGTTTAACTGAGGCATTTTGTCGAACACCTCAAGGGCAGAGCTATTCAAGAAACTGTCATAACTGATATTGAAATCGGAAAATTTCAAACCTATGATGCTGTTATGAAATCCATCAAACAACACGAAAAATCTATTGTAGAAGATGTACCTGTTTCGTGCTTTTGAAATCGCTTCAGAACCATTAATTGAAAAGTTGAGATGATGTTTTAAGACAAAAGAATGATTAGTACACTATGAGACAGTTTTTTTCTTATGTTTGGGGCAAGTGTCGGGCCGGGCGAGAATTCCCTTTTCATTTTTATTTGAGAAAATGAAATATATTAAATAGTTTCAAATAATTAAAAGGGTAGATTGGGTACATCTATCTTTTTTAGAATTAGACAAAAGAATGAAATTATACTATAATATGTACTAAGATATTTACCTTTTTTGAAAATGTCCCAAAAGATAAGATAAAATCTGAAAATTAAAACAGTAAAATGAAAAAATAACATGTGGCAAAAGTGATAGATAAAGGTTGAGTAAATTAATTCAATTCGTATAAACTTTTACAGTATTTATCCATCTAATTATTTGTTGACAAATGGCTGCGGGTCCCACCCAATTGTAATTCACGTCCGTTGAAAAATTTCAACATGCAATTATCTACATGTCTTCAACTACCAATTTCAACTCCCATTGTGGGTAGTCTAAGGGGAAATATTTCATGTGTGTTTAAATTCATATTTCTAAATTTCTTGTGTTGTTGAACTTAGCTCGAAGATTCTACCAGAATTTGTCGATTTCCTTCGATTTATGTTAATCGGGTCAATTATCAATTTGATTTTTGTCGAGTACAAACCAATTTCACATCCGAAAATGAAGGAAATTTTGCAAAGTTGATAAAGTGACCCACCACTCTATTAGTATGAATCCTTTTGGGAAGAAGTCTCAAAGTGAAAACCGCGAGGGTTTTGCCCGAAACAAACAATATCATACTAATGCGTCGGAGTGGCAACAATTTTGTTTACGGAGATTGATCCTAATTTCCTATCTCGTTTTAAGTTTTTTTAGTTGCTCCTACTTGTATTTCAATACGTATAAATTTAATCAAACCCCTCTCATGTTAAGACTTAGTGGCTTGCACACAAACGTACGAGCTATATAGTAAACTCAAATTTAGTATTTTTCGAGAAAAATGATTTGAGCGAACTAAATCGAGTGATAGGTGACCTGAAATTTTACGAGATGACGAAAACGCGATAACTTTTGCTACAAATAAATTGATGAGATGACTTCATAAAGCTAGGGCGTATAGCTTAAGTTAATCAATGCTTTTGAGTAGCTCTTTAAATTTCTTTGAAGTTAGGTGCATATTTAAGTAATTGATTGACCAGATTGAAAGTAATTATTTATTTAATAAATATTGAGTTTAAATTTTCGATTGGATTATTATGTGAATTGATTTTGAATTCGGGCCGATTAAAAGGAAAATGTCATGTCGAAACCGTTTATTGTGCAAATAGCATTTGTGAGTAAAGCTATTTGTGAGTAAAAACAAGCTTGTAAAATATTGTATTTTCTTTAAAAGTCTTATAAACCAATAATGATTGTGATTGGATTTAAATCTCTCCCGATTGATGCAATTGATTGATATCTAATTTGGTGATTATTTTCTCCTACGATTTCTTTATCATACACTAGCTAGATCTTCATCAATAAAGTAGGGGTAGGGGAATAAATGGCGCTCCATCCCCAACGGTCACACTCACATTTAAATTCTGCTTGTTGGCTTGGCTCCAAGCCACAACGGTCACATTTTGGAGAGAAAACAATAGGAAAATGTCAGAAAGCTAAAGAAACAACATTTATTGAATGAAATGCCTTTTCCTTTTATTATGACAAAAGAGAAATAAAATAACAACAGCCAGTCCATCATCGAACTTCCATGACAAACAACTTCATGTTTTTCAGATTAAAAAAAAAAAAAAAGCTACTACATCATCAAACTTCCATGACAACAAAAACACAAAAACATAAAATACAAAAAAATACTAGTAAATAAAAACTAATTTCAGAGAATCCTATCTGACTGTGGCGGCAGCCTTCGGAAAAAGTTCATGGGCGCAGACGGCATGTCGTCCCTGAACCTCGGGTGACGGAAGTAGTAGAATCCGAACCCCAACACAAACACCTTAAAAGGTACAACATAGAACATCAACGAAGCAAACAAGCACACCACCACGAATATACCGGTTGCCCTCGGGTCCGTCCAGTTGAACAAGGCCTCGAGCCTCTCCCCTTGAGCAGCCAAATCCCCTAACAACGTTTGTGCACGGCCCGCAAGGGCCCGCAACCGATCATACCTCACACGCACTTGTTCCCCCGACCGAGCACTAGGGAAACTATCAAACTCTTCGTCCAACTCATCAGGCCCCACCGTGTCCACGTGGGACAACTTAGGATCCATCGTGATCGACACGCGTTGCCTGTACCTAAACCTCAGTGCAATGATCAGGAAAGCATACATGAAAACAGTGGGCAAAACCAGGTGCGGGCACAAGACCACGGCTACCAGAAGGATGTGGACTAACACAGTGGTCGGGGAGTGGGCCCACGTCTGGATCCCATCGAGCCACCTCACAAACATGGCCAGCTTCGATAAGCAGCCCACTACCCGAAACCAATTCGCCTTGCTCCTCCTCATGCTCCACATGTGCATATCCGAATCCAACATGAACTGAACCACCTCCGGAGCCAGGGCAGGTTCGGACCTAGCCAGCCTCGTCGTTACAATCCTCATCGCATTGTGCCTCAGTATGTCCTGTTGGGCTGGGCCCATTGGCTTCACGTAATGCATCCTAGGCAGCATCGGGTTCAAGTACGCCTGGATCAAACTAATCCAAGATGAGCTCGAAAACCTCAGAGCAATCTCGATCTCGCCCATTTTCTTGGCCCCTCCGGGAAGCAACACCATAAGCGAATACGTCCCGACATACACCCGATTCGCGTCGAGCGTGGATAAGCGTACGCGCAGCTTCCCAAGGTGCACGTCTTTCTTGGACCCGTACCTTCCGTTGTCGAACACTCCTATGGTTAGGACCGTGCACGGGTCGTACACGTCCCACGTGTACTGCTCGTTCCACCTCGGGTTGAACCGGTCGAGGATCGTGCGGGTTCGCACCCACTTGGGCCCGTATTTAGCGACCACGTACGCGTCGGTGGTCCCACGAGTGCCGTCTGCGGTTTTAACCGGGAGGAGGTTAGTTGCTCCTCTGATGCCGACCTCGAGTTGACCGATGGGTGGTTTCGATAGCTGATTTGCAGTGGCTCTAACATCACTCGTCACGTGAGCTGCCTCGTCGAGCACGTGATACCCACCTTCCAGGCATACTCGGACGTGTATTCTACCAGCGTACGGTTTGTTGTTTTCATCTCCGATTAAGTTGAACCACCTGGACCTGGGCTCGGACTTGTCGTCCATCCGCTTGTCCACCGTAGCCACCTGCACCTTAGCGTACCCAACCGCAGCCCCATTGGTCACATCTTCCACTGTGATTATCAGAAACGGCTCGAATGGCTCGGCGGCTACGAAAATTAAATCCTCATTCCAAGTCGGATTGGAGGAGCCGATACTGGTACGGCTCGTTTTAAAGAGCTGTGTGCCGAGCTGGGCTTTGACAAAGAGCTCCGGAATCCGAACCTTCGCCTCGGGAATCTGCAGATCCTGGGTTTGGATGACCGTTAGCCTCAGATACCAGAGCTTCGGAGACAAGTAAACCTTGGCTCGAGTCTCCGGAATCAACCCGCCCGAATCCGACTGCCAAGCATCCTGGAAAGACTCGTCTACTTGAGTCCCCACCCACACCGATAACATGAGGTCGTTTCCAGGGGATCCTTCCCCTTCCAAGCTGTACCACTGCGGAGCTAGAGCACTGTCTGGGGGAACGCGTTTGGGCACCTCCTGCAGATCCAAGGTTACGGTTCCGGAGGGGGTCTCCTCCGTCGTGTCTGTATCTGGGATTTTCTTTTCAGCCAAAACAGAGACCTCGAGGAGAGATGAATTGAGGCCTTCTCTATCGAAGGCGAACACCTGGTCCCACTCTCCGTTCGCCGGTTGAGATTTGGTTCTGATGCTGTGGGTCCCGATCACGAGCTTCGCGAAGAAAGAGGAAGAGTCGGCGTGATCTGGATTTGAGATTTTAGGTTTAACGACCCGGACGAAGAGGAAAGGCATCTGATCCACGAGATCGAAGGCCGTTCGTCGATCCGCGTGGCCGCTGGAGATTTTCTGGAGGAGTTTTGTTTCGATTTCGGCCATCGATTTTGAGTTATCGATTATAATCGATTTTTCAGAGTTTTGGGCACCTTTTTGTTGTGCGATTGCCGGTTGTTCTGCTTCGGATGAGGCCGGCGGTTTTGGAGACGGCGGCGGGGGCGCCGTCTCTGGTGGCTTCTCTTCCTGCTTGGCCTCTTCGGATGTGGTTTTTTGCTCTTCTTCCTTTTTCTCTTCCTCCTTGGGCTCAGATTCCTCCTTCTCCGCTGGTTTATCCTCTTCCGGCGGCTTCTCCTCCGGAGCATCGATCTTCTCGGGCTCCGGAGCCGGCTGAGGCTCCTCGTCAACGTACCAAGCCTTCAAACCGATTTCGCCCTTGATCTGAGAGAACACGCTCCTTTTCTCCAACGGATAGTACACCAACGGGACCTCCGCGGCGGCGTCGACGAAAGTGCTTCCGGAGATCTTGACTTTTCCGAGGAAAGTATTCCGTTTGCCGGTCTTCTTATCGTTGTAGACGTTGAGCTCGAGGGTTTCGTCGGGCATTGAAACGACGTCGTGGACCGAGAACTCGAGCTTCTCGTCCCACTGAGGGTTGAGATCTCTGGAAATGGTCCTCGTGCGACGCCGTTGGCCGTCGAAATCGACGATGACGTAGGCGCTCGCCGTGCCCTGACCGTCTTTGGGCATCAAATTCCTGGCGTTGCACACCTCCACGGTCAGTTTTCGATTGCATTTATCTGCCATCGACGGCGATGTTTTTGAAATTTTCGGAGGATTGGAAAAATTGGAGAGAGATAATTTCAGTTAGGTTTTGGGTACAGAGGAGATGGAGAAGATGAAGCTTACAGAGAGAATGGTGTGGTTTTGAATGAGTGAGACTGTGAGGAGCTTTTATATATGGGCGGAATAGTTGTGAGGAGCGTATTTTTATTTCACATTAATTGATTAGCAATTAATTATTTTGTTTTATTTTTTTTAAATTCAAACTAACTATTTATGCACATTTGGAAGCATCCTTTTCAATAGATTGATTATTGGGATTTCATGGATGAGACCGTTCGGGACAGAGGCTGCATTTTTTTTTTTTTAATATCAATAATACTACTACGTAGAAACTCTATACAGTCATATTGTTGAGACCAGGATAAAATATTATTTATTCTTATATAGAGTTTTACAAAATAAAAATATTTTTTTTGAATAAAAAATAATATAAATATAAAAATAACATACATTATATTTAGGGAAAAATGGCAATAAGGCCATTTTTCAGCATTTTTTGGTCAATAAGGCCAATCTCCAATTTTGGTGTCAATTAGGCCAAAAAAATGTATCCGAAAAGACCAATTTACCCTCCCATATTACCTTCACAAATCGAGCCGAGAGGAATTCATTCCCGACACATTCAATTCCCAAAACATTCTGCTCTCTCTCTCTCTCTCTCACCTCCGCCGCCGCTGCTATTCAACTGCCGAGCCGAGGGAATTCATCTCCGTCGCCGCCGCGTTCAAGCTAAGGAGAGGGGGAAGGTCGCCGCCGGTGAGCAGCTCCAATTCTCAGCCGAAGGAGAATCGGTTTCATGCAGTCCGTCTCCCTTGGCATCGATCGATCGATCGATTTCATCGCCGCCGCCGCCGTTCCTGTCTCAGTTCAAATGTCAGATGCGCCGCCGCCTTCCTTGTCGACGATTTCGAATCCAGGTAAGCGATTTCGAATCTACGTACCCGATCAGTGCTTAAAAGCTTCATTCAGCATGCATGCACATTGTGTGGATTGATTCAGTGTGCATTGAGCATGCATTCAGTGTTCATTGTTTTTTATTATGCATGTTCAGTGTTTTTTCGTTGCATTCAGTGTTAATTGAGCATGCACTCAGTGTTCAGTGTGCATGCATTCAGTGTTCCTGCACTGAGCTTGCCATTCAGTGCTTATTTTGTTCAGTCGGTGTCTAATTCACCATGCACTCAGTGTTCCTGCACTGAGCTTGCCATTCAGTGCTAAATTGGTTCAATCAGTGTCTAATTCCTGTAACACATTGTGTGGATTGACTGAGCTTGTTTTCAGTCAGTGTCTAATTGCTTGATTCAGTGTGCATTGAGCCGGACTAATTGCTCTTACACACTGTACACACCTGTTGCACACTGAATCCATATTCAACCATGTGGATTCAGTGTTGATTTGATTCATTCAGTGTTTAATGGCTTAATTCAGTGTGCATTGAGCTTGGCTAATTGCACTTACACACTGTACCCACCTTGTTGCACACTGAATCCATATTTAACAATATGGATTCAGTGTTTATTTGCTTCATTCAGTGTCTGAATGAATAACAGCTTGTTTCCCCTAGGATACCTGTTATCTTGTTGGAAATCCAATGTGTTACAGGAATCAGTGTGTGTTGACTTTGTTTTCTTTGAGGCATTGACCTGTCTCCTTTTCAATAAATGTCTGCCATGTTAGTTGAGGGTTGAGGCATTTACTGCCATGTTAGTGTGAGGACGGTTATAAATACCTCGTCATTTCTCTGGTTTCCTCATCTCATTTCTGTTCGATCGGGGGGCAGCCAGCAACGATGCCGAGGCGAACGGGATCACTCGATCGAGAGCCAGGACCGACGCCAAGTGAGGCTGAATTTTTCAATAACAGTCCTCCCTCGCCCGAACAAAGATTCAATGGAGGGCCAATTTGTCGGGGGCCACCAATGATGCCTAGGCGACCGGGCACACTCGATCGGGAGCCAGGACAGACGGCAAGTCGGGGGGTTGAATCTTGGAATGGTTCTCACTGGACCGAGCAAAGATTCAATGGCCGTTGGCATAAAGAAAAGTTTCCCCTCCCGGCTGTCTTTGTTCGTCCGATCAAGGATGAAATGGGGAATTTCATCGTTCTGACGGACTCCCTGGACCAGAAATGGCACGTTCCTCTCACCACTCATCGGAATCAAACGGCCATCCACGGATTTCACTGGGAATGCCTCGTTCGAGAGTTTGGAGTGCAGGTTGGCTGGAACATCCGGGTTACCTGGACCGGAGGAAGTAGTTTCTCGGTTGGCGTATTCGATCAAAATGGTCAGTCGATGGTGCGCCCGGTCAGGGACCCCCCTCGTCGTGACCCAAGACTTCCTCCATCTCATTATTATTGTTGTTAATCTTTTTTGTCGTTTTTTGTGTTTCCTGTGATTTGACGACTTGTCTTCGTTGTACTGCTCGTCGTAGGGGTGAGCATTGGTCGGTTTGGTCACCGACCGAATCAAATTACCTTAACCAATTTAAAAACCAAACTAATTCGGTCGGTCACCGAACCGATTCAATTATATTAAAACCAATAAAAAACCAAACCAAAAATTTCGGTTCGGTTTCGGTTAATAACCAATAACCAAACCTAAATAAAATAAAGTTGAGTTCACCATGCCAAAATTCAGAGTTCCAAAACATAAATCATCAAAATAATCAGTAGCTTCAAAGTTCCCAAAACACAATTCATCAAAAGAACCAGTAGCAAGTCTATGGACTACTGACAACATAAAATAAAATTCCCAAGTCTACTGACTTCAGTTTAAAGTCCAGAAATTGAATGAGATTAGAATGCGAAAACAGAAAAATAAAACATCGAGCGACTCTAGTGCTCTATTCATCAGCTGGAGTAACTTGACACTTCAATTATTGACGCTTGTTGATCCACCTCCGCTTTCAACATTCGGCAAATCTGAATTGAAAAACCAATTTATGTTAAGAACATATGAAATATACACAATTAAATTAATAACCAATTAATTTGTTACCTTTCTCAAAATTTTCAAGTTCCTCCAGAAGCTCTTCTACACACATGGAACGTCGTGAACCTCGAATCCAATCTTGTGCACATATCAATGCCTCGACAATTTTAGGAGTTAACGAACTCCTAAAAACATCAAGTACCCTACCACCAGTACTAAATGCCGACTCAGATGCAACAGTTGAAATTGGAACAGCCAAAATATCACGAGCCATTCGTGAAAGAACCGGAAATCGTGAAGAGTTTGATTTCCACCATTTCAACAAATCAAAATTATCTTCATCCTCTATAACAGCTTCACTCAAGTAGATATCGAGCTCGTTTTTTTTGCTTCCAAACATCCCATTCTCAATTCTCTGCTTTTTAAGTCTAGCCTTAAAAATTGATGCCGGCTTATTACCAATACTTTCAGAATCAGTAGCCTCATTAGAGCTGGAGTTCTTGTTGCAGCTATCACTTGCTTCACCTTCTGGTTGATATCTTTTTTTATATTCATCAAACAACTCATAAAGTTCACTCTTTACACAACCAAAGAGAGAGGCGCCACTTTCCTCTCCATACATCCCAGAAAAAGTATACGGCATGTACTCCAGTTTATCATGCGGATCAAACACGACAGCAAAGAATACAATCTTGTTCATTTTCATAGGATTTCCCCAATATTTATCAAATTTTTTCTTCATAGCTTCCCCCATTCTTTTGATCTCGAAATCAGTACTTCCAACCCACTCGTTTAAAATAGCACATAAATCACTGATCTCGCTGAAAAATGAGCTAGAAGTGACATATAAAGATCCAGAAATGCGCAAAGTCGACTCGTAAAAATGCTTCAACAAATCGGCATATCTACGAACAACACACCAATCATCGAAAGTTGGAACTCCATCAACTCCATCCTTACCCAAATCTGCCCTAAAGCTTGAATCATGATCAGCATACCTCTCAAATGCACGCTCAAATTTTTCAGCTGTTTTAAGCATCAAATAAGTCGAGTTCCACCTTGTAGAGACATCTAAACACAAAGAACTCTTACTCTGTATATCTTCCCACTCTGCACACTCTTGAAATTTTTTCCATCTTGCGGGCGAATTTCTAATATATCGAACTGCATCCCTCACACGCTTCACCGAAGGGTTAATATCTTTCAAACCATCACTAACAACTAAGTTGATCACATGAGCAATACATCGCATATGCAGGTACTTAAAATTAGCAACAACATTTCCCCAATTTACCATCCTCTTTGACAAGAAAGATATAGCTGTATCGTTTGAACTTGCATTGTCAACGGTTATAGTAAACACCTTTTTCAACTCCCAATCTAACAAACAATTTTCAAGAGCTTTACCAATGTAATCACCTTTATGACTAGACACCGGCACAAAATTCAGAATCTTCTTATGTAAATGCCAATCATCGTCAATGAAATGACCCGTGATGCACATGTAATTAATTTTTTGCAATGAAGTCCATGTATCAGTGGTGATGCAAATTCTTTCACAGTTTTTCTTCATAAAAGACTTTAGCTTTAACCTTTCTTTAGCATACAAGTCAAAACAATCCCGTGACACAGTCCATCGAGAAGGAATCTGAAACCTTGGACATATCTTAGCTACAAACTTCTTAAATCCCCCACCTTCCACATATTTGAATGGCAACTCATCTTCAATAATCATTTCTACAAGTGCTCCCCTGATTTCAAGTTGATCAAATTTCCATGTACCAAGAGTACCCATCCCATCATTACCCACATCACTTTTTTTCAAATCCAACAATGTTTGACGAGTTTCTTTATTATCTTCATTTTCTGGGCAAGAGCTTATATGCGCAAGAAGTGACGAAGTTCCATTTTTTTTAGAGTTAGAAAAGAAGACCTTTTTGCAGTGCTTACACTCTGAAATTTGAGATGTGCCATCTTCACTTGGGATCTTGGCAAAGTGATCCCACGCTTTAGATCTTTCCCTCGTAGGTTTTCGTTTCATCGGCCTCGGTGGTAGTGATGCATTAGAAGGTTGAGTTGCTCCCTCTGTTTGTGGTAGTGACAATTGTGATGGGTTATTGCTCCCAATGCCTCCAGATTCTTCTACCATTTTTGAATCCGACATCTATAATATTAAATAAAAAATAATTCAGCAATATTTTAGTTATATTGAAAAATCAATACTAATTAATTAGTTATATTGAAAAACCAATACTGAGAAAAATCGATCTATGCAAAAAAAAAAAAAAATTATACTTGCTTGTAAATTTTATTACAATAAAATTTATGCAATACATTAGGTTTGGTAAAAAGAACAAACAGTGTAACAGTAACAAAAAAGCAAACCGTATAACTTGGTATGTTGAATCTGATGGAAGAAGAGCTAAGTCTGAGATGGAATTTAAATCTGTAATGGTAACTTATCTGTGTAATGGTAATTACACAACTTACAAGCAAAACAATGGGGGAGATGAAAAGATAAGTTCAACTTTCTAGACTAGATTAATAATGATACTTTTTATTATAATATTAATAGTAATAAAAAGGAATGAGAAGTTGAAGGGATGCGTTGAGTAACGCACTTTACTCACAAAACATTTATATTTATATAATTGGATTTATATATATATTTATATATAATATTAATATTTCGGTTTTTGGTTATTTAATCGGTTATATCCGTAAAATAACCGAACCAAACCGAAAACCGATACTTCTAAATTTTAAAACCATATCCAAACCGATAACTAAATAACCGAACCGAAATGCATATTTTGGTTTGGTTCGGTCGGTTTTTTGGTTATAACCGAACTCTGCTCACCCCTAGCTCGTCGTGACTTGCTGCTTGCTTATTAAGACTTTGAGTTTCAAAAAGAAAAAGAAAAAAAAAAACACTGTCTTGTCTGAATTTAACACTGAACAGGCCTTAAAAACACTGTTTGACTGTGCATTTAACACTGAACAGGTCTTAAAAACACTGTTTGAGGCAACACACATTGAATCACACAATCAAACACTGATCACACTTTTATGGCACTGAACACACTTCAATAGCACTGAACAGCACTGAACACCCTTTATTAGCACTGAACACCCTTTGTTAGCACTGAACACACAGAGACACACATTGAATCACACTGTTTGAGTTCAATGTTCATTTCATGCATTCCATCCATTCCTTAAAAAATCGTGCGCTGACTGTGAGTCGTTATTTTTGTGTTTTTTCAGCAGGGACCGCTGTTTTCGCATTTTGTGCATTCGGCGGTGAGAATTTGGTGTCCAGAATCGATTCCTCCCGTGCGGCCGCCCTTCACCAGCTGAAGGAAACAGTCGAGCTTCAGTGGCCTGAGCTCCGAGACGTTGCGTACGACATGCATTACTCTATACCCGATTTCCCAAACTGTGTGCTCTCAACCGATGCGGACATGTCGAACATAGTATCCCTAGCTGCGCTTCACAAGCTGCCTCGGGTGAGCATCAACATTTCCGTCGCGACTGAAGACCACACCTCTAGTTTTGTGTTCTCGACGGTGTTCAACAGTACCGCTGTCAGTGCGACTGGAACAGAAAACGAGGGATTCGAAGCAGAAGATATGTTCCGCCTGTTTGGTCCGTCGAGTTCTAAAGTGTTGTTAACCGATGGCTGGGACAAAGAGATTTCGGGTGTCGGTCAGATGTTCCAAGGAGGTGCCCCGGACTTTCGAAACGCGCTCTGTAAGGTGGCAGTCGGAGTGGGATTCGATTTCGAGTACGTGAAGAACAGACCCGAAAAGGTTTCTGCCGTGTGCTCGAAGAAAAGCAGCACGGGATGCAACTGGTCTGTATGCGCCGTGATGGATCGAAACAACGGCTTCTTCTACGTCAAGCAGCTGAGTAACGAGCACAGCTGCGGCGCGTGCTTTCGATCCCGGAAGCACAGGCGCGTCTGCTCGGACTTAGTTTCCAGTTTGATAGTCGAGGAGGTACGAAAAAGCACACTGACTCGTCCGGTCCAAATCGTGAGAAACTTCCAGCATCACTACGGCCTGGAGATCTCGTCTGGCCTCGCTCTGGATGCGCTCGAGAAGGCCAGGAAGCTGATTCACGGCGACGATAAAGATTCCTTCGGCGCACTAACTAAGCACCTGCAGGCAATATCGGATTCCAACCCTGGGTCGCACCTGTTGCTCGAATTCAACGAGGCGTCCAGGAAGTTTCGCAGAGTCTTCATCTCGATGAAGGCTTGTATCGACGGGATGAACCATTGTCGCCCTTTGCTGTTTCTGGACGGCACGTTTCTGAAGGGAAGGTTCAAGGGCCATTTGCTCGCTGCTACGGGCAAGGACGGCGATGGAGGTATGTGTACTACAGTTTTGAGCACTGAACACCCTTTATTAACACTGACTGGTCTGAAATGCACACTGAAACTGACCCTTGTTGCTTGCAGCACTGAATCTGTATTTTCAACACTGAATGAGTGATATTCACACTGACTGAAGTGTTTTTTCACCTTTTTTACTTATTTTTTTTTTCGTTCGTGTCTCGTGAATGCAGGGTTGTACCCACTGGCTTACGCCGTTGTCGATTCCGACAACTATGCTAACTGGAAGTGGTTTTTGGACAACCTGAAGCTCATCCTATCTCCTTCTCGCACTGTTACGTTCGTGTCGGACAGGAATCTCGGGCTGCTCGAGGCGATGAGCAGGGTGTTCCCAGGGTCCCCGCACAGCTACTGTATCAATCACTTGAAGTTGAACCTGAAAGACAAATTCAGAGGCAGATGGGCGACCAAGATGTGACGAAACGGCGTGGTGTGGAATTTCCTGAAATGTGCGTACGCAACCACCGTCGAAGCCTACCAACTGAGCATGGACAAGCTGTTGGAAGAGGGAGGCCAGATAGCGAAAGTGTTTTTCGAGAACATGGATCCAAATAATTGGGCCAACGTGTAGTTTTCAGGGAAGAGATACGGGGAGATGTCGTCCAACGCCGCGGAGTCGTTCAATAAATGGATCATGGAAGCCCGGCATCTTCCGATCACGGCGTTGGTCAACAACATCAGGCTGAAGTTGATCACCTTTTTCCACGGTATGAAGAATTATCAATCTCAAACACTTATGGCACTTTTTTAACACTGTTAGCCTTGTTTGAACACTGAATGGCCTTGTTTAACACTGAATCAGACAGGGGGGCCAGGAGCAGGGAATGGACTTCGGCTTTCTGCCCGTCCGTTGAGAAGACGACGAGTAAAGCCATCAACGAAGGCAGGAAATGGGTGGTTGTGGGGTCGTCCGAAACGGTTTTCGAAGTGCAGTGCATTCCGTCCGTCGTGGTCAATATTGCGGATCAGACGTGCACCTGCTGTCAGTGGCAGATTACAGGGGTTCCGTGTTCCCACGCAGCTGATGGCCTTGTTCGTGGACAAGTTTTACCATGCATAGAGCTACGCCAGGTCTTATGCCGATCCCCTTCAGCCGGTTTCCATGTTTGATCAACCTTCGAACGTACCAGAAAACGTCCTGATCGAGCCGCCAACATCGAAGAGGCCTCCTGGAAGACCTAAAAAGAAGAGGATTCCGTCCAGGGGTGAGCACATCCCGAGAGCCATGAAGTGTGGGAGGTGCGGACGTGTCGGCAATCACAACAAGAAAACGTGCACGGAGCCTATACAGTAGTTAGTAGCAGATGCACTCTAGTTAGTAGGCTTTTTCTTATCGGATTTTTGTTGTGTTTTTTTTTTCGACATGATTTCTGTAATTAGTGACACTGAATGGGGTGAAAAAACACTGACTGTCAGTGACATACATTTTTTGGCTCATAAATACACTGACTGACTGTCATTTATTAAAAAAACACAAGATTTTAACATTATGTGATTTGTTTCTTGTTCAGTTATGCTCTTAGAGTGTTTTTAATTGTTCTTGTATTGTAGTTTTTGCATTTGCTTGTTTTTTAATGTTTCAATTCAATAAGTCTTAATTGCTGACACTGAGTGGACAAGATTAACACTGATGGCACTGAATTGGAAGAATAAACACTGCCAACACTGAACAGACAGAATTAACACTGAATAATAGACAATATCAACACTGAATAGACAATATCAAGACTGCCCAGAAATATGAACAAAAAACATGTTTTGTTTTTTACAGAAACTAAATCCAAAACACAATCACAATCATGTTCATACATTTACAGAAAAACACTTCTTGTTTTTTTTTCAAACAGAACTAAACAAAAACGCACAGCCCTCAATCACTACTTTTCCTTCATGGTCAGGATGGTTCATATCATGTGACCCTTGAATACTTGGAACTCTTCCGTCCTGACCTTGTCCGGAATGGCCTCTTTCTTCAGAATCTTCTCCATGTAGTAGGATACGTACAAAGCACATTCATTCCTGGACACACACAGACGTGGAGGAGTCAAAGGAAAAAAAGGAAGAAAAAAAAAGAAACACTGACACTGAATGCATAATATATAACACTGAACAGGCATAAAATGAAACACAGCAACACAACACTGAATGGGTTAATTATGCACTGATACTTACAGAGTTGGGGCTTGCTGTGGGAGAGGCTTCACGGCCTCGATTTCATGTTGTTAGTGTGTAAGTTCGCTCTAGTTCATAAAGAGTCTTCGGACTCTTGTGAACTAGCTTGAACTTCACACTTTGGTTTTTGAATGAACTTCATTCTTATGTGTTTTTGTCATTTGTACAGGTTGAGTAATTCTAAGTATGCTAGTGCTTGGAAGACGTAGCCTTATGCAAGTACAAATTACACTGTGGGTCATGGAAGCACTGGTGCTGATAAGTCCTTGGAGTTCGAAGCTGACAAGGGTTCGAACTCCCTCTTCACTGATTCACCAAAGGAGTGCTGTAGAAGTTCATATCTCTGGAGTTCATCCCGCTAGGTCTATGAAGCCAGAAGTGTGAAGAGTGAGAAGGCCCTGCTAAGGGAATTTGAACTCGCTGAAGTAAAACATCAAGTAACATCTACGCACTCCCCGTTCGAAGTTCGAAGGCTCGCCAGAGACAAAGGACTGAGAACAAGTCAGTGATGGAATATTCGAGATTCCATAGAAGATGCTTTGGGCTCGGCCCATCAAGCGTAAAACCCGGAAGCCCATTAGGGTTTCATTTACGAGGTCTATAAATAGTCGCTAGATTATTTGTAGAACTTAATACTTTTATCTGGAATTTCCTAGAGAGAGAAATATTGTAATCCGAGAGTATTCGCTAGAAAGCTCCGGTTCACTCTACTGTGATTCACTTAGAACGAGTTCGCTAGAAGGAGTTCATAGTGTATCTGTTTAGTCTGTGGTTCATAGGACGCTAGTACATTGAACTAATAGACGTTGTTTTTGGTCGTGTGACCTTTCTATAAGTTCGTAAGGACTTATAGATGTTTGATTGAAGTATTGAATACAAAGATTTCATTCAAGAACCTCTTTATTGTGTTGACGTATTTTATAGTTCATAGACCCAACGCTGTTTACTCTACGGGTCTACCAAGTACTGCAGTTCTTAACACTGTAGTGCTTCAAACACAATTTCAATTGGTATCAGAGCAGTTCACCTTGCTACTTTGGTGAGATCCTAGCTAGAGGTTCGAAATCATGGAGACATATACTGTTATGAAACCCGTTGTTCTCAACACTGATAACTATTCCTACTGGAAGAGTAAAACCCGAATGAGACTTAAACAAGCTGACTCTAGAGTGTGGGGCTCAGTAGTCAGAGGATGGGATGTTCCAAAATATAAGGATAATGATGGTGATGTCCTCCCTAAAGACGAATCTACATGGACTCAAGCTGAACATGAAGCTGCAACCTTTAATGACCGAGCTATACACATTATCACTGAGTACATTGACATACACATGTTTCAACTCATCAAACATCTATCTTCTGCTAAACAAGTTTGGGATACTCTTGAGAACATATGTGAAGGGAGTGAGAGTATCAAAAAGTCAAAGATCAGAGGACTGAACACAGCTTTTCAAAAACTTCACATGCGCGATGATGAGAACTTGGACACCTACTACAACAAAATCATGTCCATTGTGAGTGAGTGTCATGAACTTGGAGATCCTATTCCTCCTTCGTACATATGCACCAAGGTTCTGCGGACTCTGAACGATTCCTTCGAACCAAAAGTGGTTGCAGTGGAAAGCACTAAGTTGGCTAATACTACTAACTACAATGAGCTGATGAGTGTTTTCAAGGACTATGAATTGAACAAGAAACTCAAGGATGATAACTACATGTCTCCACTTGATAACTCTATGAGAGCACTGAAAGTAGGTTCGAACTCTCCTTCTACACCTTCGACTTCAAACTCTACTGCTGGCATGGATGTAAGTGCCTACTATACTGAGGAATCTGATGATGAGTCTGAAGCACTAGCACTCTTAAGTTCTCCAAATCCGGATAAGTTTGTAGCTCTTCAAGACACTGTGAACTATCTCGTCCGTCAAGACATCCGAAGAAAAAGGAGATTTAAGCAATTCCGGTCTCAAAGGACTCCTGGGAGTTCGAACTCCCCGTATACCAGCTCTACTGGAAATCGCTCTTCAAACTTTAGAAAATTCATTTCTAACACTCCTGGAAAGGACATGTCCAAAATAAAGTGTTTTGAATGCAAAGGCATGGGGCATATCAAGAATGAGTGTCCTAATCTTCACCGAAAGAACAATGTTGATGTGAGTTACCTCGTACTCGATGAAGAAAATTCGTTGTTTTCTTCTGACGATGAGAAAGACAATGTTCAAAAGGATGGAAAGAATGTGAACGCTTTCATTGGTTTCCTTGACAATGAGTATGAAGGGGAGTATGAGATAGCAATGGAGGATGTTGCTACTTATGATAACATTTTCTGTTTTTCCTCTAATGTTACAGAAGGTTCGAACTCTGAGCGTTCTGATAGTTTGAACTCACCCTCCTACAAAACTGCTTTGACTTCAAAGCCTGAAACTGTTAGCTTGAGAGAATTCAAGATTGTCAAAAATGAACTTGAAAGGGCTCTGAAAGAAGTCAATGAACTGAGAGAGATGGTAAAGAAGGATGACTCTGAGAAGGACTTTCTTAGAAAATCATTGATTCAAATGGAAGAAGCCTTTGCTATGAAAACAAAAGAACTCTACGAGTTAAAAGACAAAATGGATGTAACAGATTCCTTATTCAAAAAATTGAACACTGGAACTTCCAAACTTGACTATCTCATAAGCTGTGTTAACCCTAAGAGGTATGGGTTGGGTTTTAAAGAGACTCTTGAGACTGTTTACACTGAGCCGATAAAATTTCCTCCAAAATTCATTCGACCAAAGGATAGAAAGATCGTAGAGTCTGTTGAAACTAAGTCTGAGGACTTTCCAAAGTCAACAACTGATCAGGCTTCCACATCTAAATCTACTCTTTCCACTTCGAAGATCAAGATTGGCGTCTCTAAATTCATAAACACACACAATGTGTCAGATAGGTCAAAGACTTCTGACCCGAGGAGTTCAAAGACAAAGAGTAATGAATCCAGATCTATGAAGACTAAAACAGACCAGCCTGTGATGTTAACAACAATGACTCTTCAATCTACTAAGCCTCAAAAGAACTTTGTAAAAAGATATATCTGTCATTACTGTGGCATAGCTGGACATATAAGACCTTTTTGCTACAAGAAAATAGAAGATCTGAAAAGGTCACAATCTCACATTCTTAAACAATCTTGGTTGAAGAAAAACCAAGTATCTTCTGTATCTTCTTTCAGAAAAGTATGGAGAAAGGAAGTTCAAAACCCTGCGACCTCAAATTGTTGTGAAAAGAAAATCTGGAAAGAGAAGCTAAAATCTCATGCCCCTTTGAAGTCTACCGTGAAAAGAATATGGAAGCGTCAAGAGGATATTATATGCAATGTTGCATTCACAGCTGCCAAAACCGGAAACAAAGAAATATGGTACTTTGACAGCGGATGCTCCAGACATATGACTGGTGTGAAAGAAAGCCTCGTTGACTATGTACCACATTCTGGGGGACCAGTTACCTATGGAGGAGGTGCAAAGGGTAACATTGTTGGGTGTGGCACTCTGAGTGTGAAGGGTCTTCCATCTCTAAAGAATGTTCTTCATGTGGAAGGGTTGTGTGCCAACTTGATTAGTATAAGTCAGTTGTGTGATGATGAACTTGATGTAAAGTTCAACAAAAACAAGTGTGAAGTCTATAACTCAGAAGGAAAATGTATTTTGACTGGAATTCGTGCTAAAAATAACTGTTATGCTATTGAAGAGACATGTCTGTCTACCAAGTCTGCTGATGAGATAGACTTATGGCATCAAAGATTGGGTCATACCAGTCTTCGAAATTTGGAAAATCTTGTTCGTCTCAAAGCTGTGAGAGGCATCGAGTCTCTACTAAAGATTGAGAAAAGAGTGTGTGGCGAGTGCCAAATGGGAAAACAGACCAGAAGTTCACACCCTGCTCTAACTTTGAACTTTGGAACTACCAACTGTTTTGAACTCATGCATATGGACCTTATGGGACCAATGGAAGTTCATAGCTTGGGACACAAGTGGTACACTCTTGTAATTGTTGATGACTTCTCAAGATACACATGGGTAAATTTTTTGGCTACCAAGGATGAGGCCTTTGAAGCCTTTCATAATTTGGCTAGGAAAGTGCGAAACATGCATGGGGCACGAATTCAAAGAATTCGAAGTGATCACGGTGGTGAGTTTCAAAATCAAGCTTTCCTAGAATACTGCACTCGAAAAGGCATTCATCATGAATTCTCATCCCCTAAGACACCTCAACAAAATGGCATTGTTGAACGGAAGAATAGAACTTTGAAGGAGATGGCCACTGTTATGTTAGTTTCTAAGAAAATGCCTAAAGGCTTTTGGGCAGAGGCTATCAGCACGGCTTGCTATGTGATCAACAGGATCACACTTCGAAGTCAAACAGAAAAGACTGCCTATGAACTTCTCACAGGCAAAAAGCCAAATGTTGCTCATCTACGAGTTTTTGGTTGCTTGTGTTACATCCTGAATGATCGAGATCCTTTGAAAAAGTTTGACTCTAAATCCGATCGAGCTATATTTATTGGCTATGCTCTAAATAGTCATGCTTATCGTGTCTTCAATCTTCGAACTCGTACTGTTCAAGAATCTACAAACATAACTTTTGATGAACATGATTTCAAAGGTAAGCCCACTGAAGTTGTTGCCGAAGTTCCAGGAAATCCAAACTCTACTGGTTCGAACTCAGAGGAATTGGATGAACATATTGGCAACGGTTCGAAGTCTAGCTCCAGCACAGAATCCTCAGATGATGAGGCTATTTCAGAAACTTCGAACTCACCTCTCACTACTGCCGGAACTTCGAACTCAACTGGTGTTCCGAACTCCGGACCTCCAGCACACATACGAAAACGACATCCAACTCAACTGATTATTGGAACTATGGATCAAAGAACTACTCGCTCATCTAGACCTTCGAATCCCTGGACAGAGACCACGAACTTGGCTTTCATGTCACCAGACATTGGAATTATGAGCCTTGTCTCGGAAATTGAACCAAAGAATATAAAGGAGGCCATTTTGGATGAATTCTGGGTTGCTGCTATGCATGAAGAACTGAATGAATTCGAAAGAAACAAAGTTTGGTCTTTGGTGCCCCGACCCAAAAATGTCAACATTATTGGAACAAAATGGATCTATAAAAACAAAACTAATGAGCACAATCAAATTGTCAGAAACAAGGCTCGCCTTGTTGCTCAAGGATACACTCAAGTTGAGGGTGTAGATTTTGATGAAACCTTCGCACCTGTAGCTCGAATTGAGTCTATACGTCTTCTTATTGCCATAGCTTGCTATAGGAATATCCCATTAAGACAAATGGATGTTAAGGCTGCATTCTTGAATGGTGTGTTGGATGAGGAAGCGTACGTTGAACAACCCAAAGGGTTCATAGATCCAAAGAAGCCAGACCATGTCTACCGTCTTCATAAAGCTCTCTATGGTCTAAAGCAGGCACCCCGAGCTTGGTATTCTTGTCTGACAGAGTTCTTGATTACTTATGGGTTCACAAGAGGGAATGCTGACACTACTCTCTTCATTAAAATGGTTGGGAAAGATATGCTCATTGCACAAATATATGTCGATGACATTATATTTGGTGCCACCAATCCAAAATTGGTAAAAGAATTCTCTGCGGCTATGTCATCCTCTTTCCAAATGAGCCTTGAAGGAGAACTCAATTATTTTCTTGGACTCCAAATTTCTCAACGAAAAGATGGAATTTTTGTCTCACAAACCAAGTATGCCTTGAATATGCTACAGAAGTTTGATATGGCAGAGGCTAAGCCTATGAAGACCCCCATGGCCACTACGGATAAACTCTCTCGGGCTTCCAAGAGTAAGGACACAGACATTACCAACTATCGCTCACTCATAGGAAGTTTGTTGTATCTCACTGCTACGAGGCCTGACATCATGTTTAGTGTTTGCCTATGTGCCCGTTATCAAGCTCAACCAAAGGAAGAACATCTTACAGCTGTTAAGCGAATTCTTCGCTATATTGCTGGGACTACTGAGCTGGGACTATGGTATACCAAAGACTCCACAGCCTCTCTTGTTGGGTATGCGGATGCTGATTGGGCTGGTGATGCCGATGATAGGAAGAGCACGAGTGGAGGGTGTTGTTTTCTTCGAAATAACTTGGTCTCTTGGCATAGTAAGAAACAAAATTGCATAGCTCTCTCAACTGCTGAATCGGAGTATGTAGCCGCGGGAAGCTGTTGCACTCAACTCCTTTGGCTTCAACAAATGTTGGCAGACTATCAAATCACAAGTACCCCTCTAACTCTTCTTTGTGATAATGAAAGTGCCATAAAAATCAGTCAAAATCCGGTACAACATTCTAAAACTAAACATATTGGCATTCGACACCATTTCATTCGTGACTTAGTTGAAAAAGGTGAAATTATCATGGAACATGTGCCTACTGAAAAACAACTCTCAGATTTCTTTACTAAACCTTTGGCTTCGGAGAGATTCATTTCTCTCAGAAAATCCTTATGTATGTGTGCTATATGACTTAATTGGAGAGACACAGGCTACGGCTTCTGTCTTTTGTGTGTCACTTTGCAGGAAGCCCCACAGGTAGATTGACAAGAGAGTATGACTCACTTTGCTTGGATGTTGAAAATGCTTGAACTTTGGTATTTGCAATATACATATATACTTCTTATACATATAACTATGATAAATTTGAAAGTTCATTTTCTTACTCTCTGACTATGCACTTTGAACTTTTCGTGGATTAGTCTTGTCAGTTGAACATGAATTCGAGGCCGCTTTAGTCTTCGGACCCAAGTGTATTTATTCCTCTGAGTGTGAACGTGTGAACTTGGCTTATCACTCCCACAAGCTATCACTTGCATAGATCCATAATACTAAGTAACGGAGGACGCCGGATCAATTTTCCGCCGGCTCCCCTCTTCGAAAGGTAGCACATGGACGCCTAAGTTTAAAATGCTCTTCAATCACACTTCGGAGATGCGGGATGATCCTCGCTCCCCTCTGACTGCTGTAATGAGCATCTGTTGCATTTCATTTAAAGCTATAAACTCGTCTGGAGAACGCCGGATCAACTGTCCGCCGGCTCCTCTCTGATTGAAGTATTGCTAGTCCCATGTGGAGTGCCTTTAAAAGTTCATCTCACACTCATGAATTAAAATCTCTTGTGCGGCGCTAACTCATCAATATGTTCCGACGAAACACGAACACGACTCTGTGATTGTGACGATTGAAAAGTAAATTTCTTTCAAAAACGATTCATTGTAATACCACATATTCACACTTGCTTGCCTGGTGCTTTGAACTTACTCATTTCCCATGGCTCTAAGAGTTCGATGTCTCTCTATCTCTACCTCGTGGGCGCATCAGCAATGGGACACGCAGAAGTGTGGAGGTTCGAAATCCTTACTCTCTTTAATTTATGTATTTTTGCACGTCACGCCTTCGAAGCCACATGATAACAATAGTAGTCGTCTTTCTCTGAGACTTCGAACTTGGAATCTTTATTCTATTTCTTGTTTCGATCTCTGAGATTTGTTATTCTTCCTTGTCTGTGCTGCGATCTCTGTTCTACTATTGATTATTACGTTTGTTGAATCTAACCACGCCTTCGAACTCATCTTTACATTACTTTGGTTCACTATCACACTACCTCGCTTGCTCTTCGTTTGTAGTCTTAACAGGAATTTCAGGGTTTCCTAGTCCACAGCTTCGATCTCATGCCCCAAAGGTTCGCTCCTCTACTTAAAACAGGCATGAACCTATACTGGATCGAGTTCGATCCCTTGCTGTGCTAACGAAGTTGAAACTTCGAACCTACACCGATTGATACTACACGTGGCACGATCCCAGCGGTTGAATGTGAAGAGGTTTCACTGTTGCCTATAAATACCCCGTCCGTGAAACACATAGTTTACGTTTTCACTGTGTGTTTTCAGAGCTAAACCCTTGCAAAAATTCTCTCTCTACAAAGTTCGAACTACTACAGCACTTCAGACTCAATTACAACTACTTCAAAGTTCGCACTACTATAATGACTACCTCAAACTCTCAATTCACTGATCTGACTATCCCCGAACTCCAAGACAGAGTTACACTTCTTACTTCACAGATCACTACTCAAACCGCTGTTGTGAAAGCCTGCTCTTTAAGATTCGCAGAGGCAGAGGATGACACTGATGACATCCTCATAGAACTAAATTCTCTAAAGAAATCTCTCTTCGAACTTAGGTCACAAAAAGAGACAGCAGAAAAGGAGATAGCAAAGAAAGAAAAGGAAGAGGAGGATCGAAAGGCTGAAGAAGAAAGACAGAGGATTGAAAGAGAAAAATTCGAAGAAGCCGAGAGACTTCGAATTGCTGCAGAAGAGAAGAAGAGAAAAGATGATGAGGAGGCTGAGAGGGTTCGCACTGAGCTACTCAAGAAACAGCGAGACGAAGAGGAGGCAGAGAGAATTCGCTCTGAGAATGAGAAGAAAAAGAAGGCAGCCGAAGAGGCTGCGAAGAAAAAGAGCTCTGAGGAAGCAAAACGGGCACAACAACTACAATCTACACATGCTTCGAAGAAGCATACTGAACCTAAGAAGTCTGGTTCGAAGGGACTGTCTGTTGAGATCCCTAGGGCTGTCTCTGATGTGGGACCGAAATTTTTACCTAGTCCTACTCTGTCGCAAGGTTCGAATCTCTCTACTCTTGAACTTCGTAATTTAAAATTGAAACAGGCAGCAGGGGAAGAAAAGCTCAAAGCCTCACTGGAGAATATTACAGACGCTTCTCAGAAATGCTCTCCCGAGTTCGCAGGCTCTCTTGCTCGCACTTCTAATTTTATTACTAATGAAGTATTCTCTGAATCTCCAGATTCGCCTGTTATCATTGGTACTTCGCAGGGTGAGGGATCCGCAGTACCTGATGTCAAAACCACCCTAGTGGTTCGTTCTCCCACATTGCCACTGGTGGGATACTCCGATGACTTCTACACTGAGGCTGCGGAGACTCGTTTCAATGCCATGACCAACACACTATTCACCTACGAGAAGATGTACAATTCCAAACTCAAGAAACTTGGGATTATTGAGTTTCTTGTGAAGATGAAGCTCAACTGTGCAATCAACTATGACTACCCCTGTTATTCGAAGGTGCACAAGATTTTCTTCGCACATGTGACAAAAGACTTCGCAGACCCGTCCTCTGCCTTCTATGGAAAGTTTGTTTTCCGAGGGAAAGTTTACAACTTCACTCCTCTTGCCATTAACAAGTTTTTCAAAAGAGATAAGATCGAAGCTTCATGGGATTCTCCGAAGACCAATCACCCCGATTCCTCGATGCTTGGGTTCGTTCTCACTGGTGGGCGTGATCCTTCGGCTCAGCCTGCGTTCCCGAAGCTCACTCAATTCTTCTGTGTGCTTCATAAAATGGTGTCAAGTAATTGGATCCCTACAACCAGCACAGCTCAAGTGCATTCGGGTTCGCTCCATCTCATTTACAGATTGAGTCGTGGTATCCAGGTGGATCTAGGGCAGGTGGTCTTTGAGAAGATGTGCTCTTATGCTGCGAAGGCGGATACTACCATTGCCGCTGAAAGACTCCCTTTTCCCCATCTTGTAGCTTCGATGATGGATCAACAAGGCTTTAGCCCCCTGCCTTCGGATGGTGATCCCATTAAAGTTTTAAAATTTGTATGGAATGGCTCATACCTGAGCAACAGAAGAGTGAAAGAACTTCCATGGGAAAATTTTGGAGATCGAAGCATGGACTTAAAAATGTTTGGAAAAACAAAAATCAAAGTCATCACGGCCGCTTCACAGCTCACTCCACAAAAGAGATCTTCGAAAGCCAAACAACAACTTTCTCCTTCGGACTCCACTGATTCAGACTCCTCGGATGATGAATTGTACCTTGCTGCGCCGACTACTCTTCTTCGTGATATCAGAAATGAAAGATACTATATTAAACTTGCCTTAGATATCAATAGACATATGGAGCGCAAGGTTCGAAGAGCGTGTCGTCGAGGGGGAGATGGGTCATCTTCCAAGGACTCCGAACGACTGGGACGAATGTACAAGCAGATCCTCGAAGTAGCAGAGACTATCAGGATTGAAAAAGAAAAGGCTGATGCCGCTGCTGTTGAGGAGTCCAGGGCTTCGAAGTCCAAGGGAAAGAAAAGGAAAGTACAGTTTGATGAAACTGTGCAGTATGATGATGATGTACAGGAGTTGGATGTAGATGAGATCCCTATAGCCAAGATAGCGAAGACCAAATTCACTAAGTATGATGCTGAAGGGCTTCCTTGCTCAGAAGATATTCCTGGATCCAAGTCTAGTCTCAAGTCTTCGAACTCAGTCTCTGCTGAAGGAACTGAAAAAGAAATTTTAAAAACTACTGATAAAGTTCTTGCAGGTTCGAAGCCAAAAGACACTGTGAAGCTGGTGGTAAATCAAAAGACTGGAGTGTCAGTGAAGAAAGTTCCCAGGAAGCAATTGGCTAACAAAGGATCTTCGAAGAACAAACCAGTCAAGCTTCCCTCTCCAACCCCTGAATCCGAAGACGAAGAGAATGAAGAGGAAGATGAGGACGAAGACCAAGATCAAGAAAGTGATGATGGTGACTGTGATATCACTTTCAGTGGCGACGAGGATTTGGATGAAACAGATCTACGAAGGCCTGACACCCCGATTGATGATTCAGCCACAGCTTCTGATTAACTTTTTCTACCTTGCTATCTGTCTGATCATTCGAACTTATTTGACTGTTTACGCGTGTTTTGGTTTCTGTTTGAACTTGGTTTATCTTATTAATATTATAAGTATTTTTGGTGTTCGAACTTGTGTGCCTTTGTTCTACGCTCTATCTCTTTCACTTTTTGCACTTGTTTATCTTTACAACTTTTTGAGTGTGATACTAATTTGAGGGGGAGATTCAGTTCGAATCCCCGATTATGAAGTTGACTCAAAAAGGGGGAGATTGTTAGTGTGTAAGTTCGCTCTAGTTCATAAAGAGTCTTCGGACTCTTGTGAACTAGCTTGAACTTCACACTTTGGTTTTTGAATGAACTTCATTCTTATGTGTTTTTGTCATTTGTACAGGTTGAGTAATTCTAAGTATGCTAGTGCTTGGAAGACGTAGCCTTATGCAAGTACAAATTACACTGTGGGTCATGGAAGCACTGGTGCTGATAAGTCCTTGGAGTTCGAAGCTGACAAGGGTTCGAACTCCCTCTTCACTGATTCACCAAAGGAGTGCTGTAGAAGTTCATAGCTCTGGAGTTCATCCCGCTAGGTCTATGAAGCCAGAAGTGTGAAGAGTGAGAAGGCCCTGCTAAGGGAATTCGAACTCGCTGAAGTAAAACATCAAGTAACATCTACGCACTCCCCGTTCGAAGTTCGAAGGCTCGCCAGAGACAAAGGACTGAGAACAAGTCAGTGATGGAATATTCGAGATTCCATAGAAGATGCTTTGGGCTCGGCCCATCAAGCGTAAAACCCGGAAGCCCATTAGGGTTTCATTTACGAGGTCTATAAATAGTCGCTAGATTATTTGTAGAACTTAATACTTTTATCTGGAATTTCCTAGAGAGAGAAATATTGTAATCCGAGAGTATTCGCTAGAAAGCTCCGGTTCACTCTACTGTGATTCACTTAGAACGAGTTCGCTAGAAGGAGTTCATAGTGTATCTGTTTAGTCTGTGGTTCATAGGACGCTAGTACATTGAACTAATAGACGTTGTTTTTGGTCGTGTGACCTTTCTATAAGTTCGTAAGGACTTATAGATGTTTGATTGAAGTATTGAATACAAAGATTTCATTCAAGAACCTCTTTATTGTGTTGACGTATTTTATAGTTCATAGACCCAACGCTGTTTACTCTACGGGTCTACCAAGTACTGCAGTTCTTAACACTGTAGTGCTTCAAACACAATTTCACATGTATCGGGAAACCATCCTTCCCCGCTTTCTCCAGCATTTTGCCCACGTTGGTTTCCACCTTTTCCTTCTGAAACGTATGAAACAAAACAGTTTGTCAGTTATCGTTAGAAAGGGAACATTTTTTAAAAATCGACTAAAATACAGTAGACGTACCAATTCCGCTGCATTCGCCATGTAATGGTCCTTCGATTTCGCCCCCCTGGGTTGAATGGAGTTGTAGAATCGCCATTTCTGTTGGACGAAGTCGCAGACGAGGAGCGTCCAATGGTTCGGTTCTGTATTCTTTTTCAACCCAGGCGACACAATCGGGAACATTATAATCCCTTTTCGCACGCACTGGATCATATCTGTGATTGTTTTGTACAATTTTTGGTTGTCATGACGTCCCATGACGATGGAAGTCTGCGAGAAAAAAAAAACAAAGAAACAGAGTTTTTATTAAGAAAGGATGAATTAAATGAGCACTGAACAGGACATTATAACACTGAATGTCACATAAAAGCACTGACTGTTGATGATAAACACTGATCAACCATCAATAACACTGAACAGAAAATACACACACTGAGTATCACATTAAAACACTGAACAACACATACAAACACTGAATCAACCATCAATAACACTGAACAGCAAACACAAACACTGAGTGGTTCATTAAAACACTGAACAACATATATAAACACTGATCAACCATTAACAACACTGAACAACACATATTAACACTGACAACCCCTAAAACACTGTATAACCACTAAAAACACTGAATACAAAGGTAGAAAGACTCACCCAACAGTGCGCGGGGAGTATCAGAGCCTCCAGCTTCTTGTTGTGGTCTCGATGCAGCGACTCAGCAAAGGCGTCGACCACATGATTGCTGATGAAGGTGCACTTCATCATGTCGGTCATGTCAGACACCGTCACAACTGTGTTTATACGGGGAAAGTACTTCATTGTCCACCTGATTATCAAAAAGGGAAAGAAAACACATTCTTAGCACAAAAGAAAGAAAGAAAGAAAGACAGAATGTGAAAGAAAGAAGTAAAAGAAACTTCACTTACATTTTTTCTTCGCTGCTGTGCAGGATGATTTTGTCGAGGATTTCCGGCTCCAATTCGAATACGCAGTTCAGGTCAAATTTCTTGTTCACGTCGATCAAGAAATTGATTTGTTCGTCATTGAAATCACCGCGGATCGGTTTCTGGCTTGCCTCCACCACCTTTACCCTTCTTGATCGCCTTTTTCTTGGCGGCAGGGGCAGGCGGATCGTACTGAAAATCGTCGTCATCGCCGTTGGCTGGCTTCCTTTTCCTGCCCTTGACCAGTCGTACCATCGACCTGGTCTTAGCCTTGCTCGAAGACTCTATTTTTTCGGCTTCCTGTCTCAACGGGCTCCCTTCTTCTTCATCATCCTTGTTGCCGTCAATCTCGTAGACGCACAACTCTGCCTGAAGAGTTAAGATTTCATCTTCCCGTGCCTTGACCATGTTCTGCAGAGTCTCGATCTGGGCTCTTTGGACGGTTTCTTGTGCTTTCATGTCCGCCTCCAGAGTCTCGACCTGGATTTTTCGTAGTCGTTCATGACCGACGACATCTGAAGGTCAGCCAACGCGTTCTTCAAAATATTCACTTCGTCCTCGAGCTCTTTCACTCTAGCCCTCAGAAGTCGAACTTCCTCCTCACCGGAGCTTCGAGCCTCGCCCACCCCGGGGTCCTCGGTCACCGGATGATTCTGATCATTCGCCTTAATCAATTATTCCTCGAGCTCTTTCTCTCGCGCCCTCAGAAGTTTCAACTCCTCCTCCTCCTCGGAGCTTCCACCTGCCTCGCCTGCTGCCCCGGGGATCTTCTCCGTCTCTGCGTCGAGCTTCGCAAGGTGCTCCGAAAGCTCGCTCTTCAGACGCTGGTTATCACCTTCCAGCTCGACGTTAGCACTTGTCAGTTCGTTCAGCCGAGAAGTCGTGCTATCGAGCTTGGATTGGAGATCCCTCACAGTGTCGGAGAGATCTTGATTCTCCAACAGGAGGTTGTTGAGCAACTTCTCGGCTTCAGCAGCAGAAACAGCAGGGCGTTCCTCATCGGGCTGCTGTTCGGAAGGCCCACCCTCCTCCTCCGGCTCCGGGACTATGCAGGTCATCTTCTGATGCCCCCGGAAGAACTGTCGTCGTCGTCTTCCCCATCGGACGACTGGTCTTCTCCAGAAGGCCCGCCCTCAGGTCCTTTTCCTTTTCGTTCCTCTTCCTCGCTCGACGATTCACTCTCCTCTCCAGAAGGCAGCTCCTCGGGCTGCTCTTCGTCCTCGCTCTCAATCTCACAAACTTGAGTGTTCACGAATGCTTTTTAAGAAAGGTGGCCCTTGTACGCCTGCATCTCCGCCACTGTCTTGCCGTGTTTCAGAAGACGAGCATCCACCTGTCAGACACGGACAGCACGCATTAGAACTCAAACAAAAAAAACATCATCCTCAAGTGAGTGACACTGAACAGCATTAATAAGAACTGAACATCACAGTTATCCTAATTTTGACACTGAATGGCATAAATAAGCACTGAACATAACATCATTCACACTGTCCATTCCACAAGCACTGTGTGCATGAAAAACACACTGAATGCAAGCAATAAAAGAAGAAGAAGAAGAAAGAGAGAAGATATTTACCGCCTCGTCCGCAAGGCCCGCTAGAGTCTCCTTGGTCACATTCGAAAAATCAGGGAGATGCCAGTTCAGGACCCGGGGGAGGTGCTCGTTCTCCAGCCTGTTTGCCAGCTTCGTGTGCTCACAAAGCCAGAACTGCACAAAAATAAAAAATAAAAAACCCAAGGTAAATATAAAGGAATGAAAAATAAAAAAGACGGCAAGTAGAAGTAAACAGCAAGACGAATGTGAAGAACAGCAAGTAGAAGCACATACCAGTAGCAGTATCGTGCAGCCTTGTGTTTTCTGCGGGTTGTCCCTGTGCAGAGCTGCCGAGTTGCAAAGGGCCTTCAGAATCGCCTCGCCCCAGTTGTAGCTCTGCATCGAGTCCAAATCCACCACATAATCCAACCATTTCCATTGGATTGTGACGGAGGAAGTGGAGAAGAAGACAGTGCCGATCAGTATCAACGACAGGAGCCGAGCTACATCAGCAAGAGCCTGAGGCGTGCGACTCCGACGCTTCACCAAACTATCAAGCTTTTCCTTCAGCATCTTCGGGTTTAGCGTCTTCTCTCCTGGGAACATCCTCTCCCTGAATCTTTTATTATTACTCTTGGACCTCGAACTAATATCGAGCTTCCTACTGCCGCCTACGATTCCAAAAATAAGATCGACATCCTCGGGAGTGATCCGGACATCTTTGCTGCCCAGCTTAATAGTACGAGCACCGACATCCATCTGCTCCAGCACGGCAGCTATCGCAGCGTCGCTCTTTCGGGTGTGGAGGATGGTCAGCCTCTGATCCTTTATGCTCTTGAAGAGATGGTAGAAGGGGGTCATCTTCAAATACTCGTCGTGCCTCGGTTTCAGCTTGTCCTTAATATCATCAATAGTCCGGATGATGGTGAGCAAGTTGGACCTCATCTGTTCATAGGACCTCGAACACCAAAAAACACACACCGATGTAAGTACTGTGACGCCCGGTTATTTATCTCATTTAAAAACAGCGGAAAAATTAAAACTTTTTACAAACCTCACCTATAACCGGACTCACGCTGACACCCCACCTCAGACACCAAATAATATACATAAACATATATAAATAAAAACAATAATAAATAAAATCTAGTGTCTAAACATCAGAAAATAAAATACCGCGGTGGCCCCTATCCATGATCACAAAGCCTGCGTCGTCTCTCATCCAGCCCACACAGCATCAGAAGTACCTACAAAAATACAGAAATAAACACGGCAAGGTCAGCGTCTAATACGCTGGCAAGATTTATAATCTCCTACCATGTATCACACAAACATACAGTCATAGAACATAAAATAACCATCCGGTCTCAACTATCCTCGGACACACTGTCCTCCAGTATCCTAGACCTGTCATATCATCACTATAAAGCACTGGCCTAAAAGCCACACATGCTATCCATCATCAGAAACCGAACAAGACTAAGTGATGAGTTCACCGATCCTGATAGACTCGCAGTCAAATCCCCAGTGACACTCACTCACGAAGTCCAATCCCATACAAACGAACATATCAAATGTCGCTGATGGAGTCGACAATAGAATATCGCTGGTACACCCCAACGAAATCTATATGTCATCCAGGTAAGCAGACGGTGAAGCTGTCAGAAGGGCGCGACCCTAACTACAGGCGAACACCTCTGTCACTACCCGTTGGTTAGACTCAAGTCTGTAGTGACCCCGTCAACTACAAACCTCGGTCTACATGGATTAGACTACGCACCTCTGACATCCCAGATGCCAACTAAAAAGCACGTGCAAGGCTACGCATCTACATCCATGTTCGCCTCCCGTAGGGCTATCGGTCGTCACCGATGTACGTGTATAAATGGCAACCGGCCAACACGCGTAAATCACAAAACTCGAAAGATCAAAAGACTCAAATCGAGTAAATCATAAAATCATGGATCACCTGATCCCAATAAATCAATCAACAGAAATACCACATGGTATCCACCTCGGCTATACCGGCCATCATCAGTATCATATACCCATATGCACATATACAACAAGTATAATATATATCATCAAGCAATACAATAACTAGTAACCATTATCGGTGTCACGAACCCACATATACACATAATGTATATAATATCATATACTCAACAGGTATACAATACATACAATTCAATATCAAGCATGCATCATAATCATTAATCATATCAACCAAAGACAATAACTCGTTGATCATGTCACGATGATAAAATCGTGACTGACTTCACAAAAACTCCCAAAATCATAAGCCATAAATAATCATATAATTAACTGAAACCTATTCTATGTCGAAGTACGCTGAAAGACGATTCCGGAACTATATAATAATAGTCAAACGGAGTTACGAGTCAAAAGTTATGAATTTCGGAAGTACGGAACGAAAACAAGTCAATACGGAAGGAATTGCGCCCGCTGCCCGCTGGCAGCAGTCGCTGCCCGTCACCCTCTCCAGCGGGCTGCATGTCACCTGAAACTTCGGACGGCTATATCTTTTGATTCCGAAGTCGAAATCATGAGTTCTACATATCAAAACGATCCTCGCAACTAGAGCTATCCAACGGTATATAATTCAAATACTGAAACTCAACAACCCGAAATAAAAACGTAGACGAAACATTTATCGATATCGAAACTTTTAAAAACTTAACTACTTGCCTCTTTCAACAGCAACGAAGTAAGTTATATGTACCGAAATCTTCTACTCAACGAGGGATACACAATATGATATAAGAATCAAACCCTAAAACGCAATAATCTGAGATCGAAATCTAGACGAAAACTTCCGATATCGAAAACTCAAATAACTTAAAACCTTGCCTTCTATATACGTTGATTCTGAAATAAATGAGCTCCAAGGTCGAATTGCTAGCTCTCCTCCTTTTTAGATTTCAAGAAATCACAGCCCTCCTCGCTTCACGAATTCTCCATCTCCCTCTGTTCTTCTTTCTTCTCCTCTCTGTTATTTCTGAGTGTGTGTGTATAGTGTGTGTGTTGGTGGGTGATATAAGGGAGAGGGGTGTGGGGCACGTGGTGTGCTAGTAAAAGAGGGAATACATGCAATTGATGTAAATCAAATTTATTTCTTAAGCCGCCTTTCAAAAACAAGAACTCATAATAATATTAATAGTAATAATAATATAATTATAGGGTAGTTCTATAGTGCAGTTAATGTACCGTACCTATATTAAATCTAGACTCTACAATATTTATATTTAATATTAACCGTTTGATTTTAATGAGGATTCACGCTATAACGTATACCGCAAACACAGTATATCTCTGTTTTACTTTTACACTCTAATATTTTAATTTTAATTTATTATTTTTAAAATCATTATAAATTTTGTATACACAGATTATCACATTTATTATTTTATTTCTATTATTTTACTTTTACACTATAATATTTTAATTTTAATTTATTATTTTTAAAATCATTATAAAATTTGTATTTACTCAAAATTATTACATATTCTTATTAAAAATAAGAATATAAATACGATAACAAAATTATTTTTTAAATTATTTTAAAATTTGTTATAATATAGTACTAAGATAAACTATATAATAATTGAATAAAAAATATCTAGAATAATAACATTAAATTTTTTTAAATATATAAATATAAAATCAGTTTGATCAATATGTAGACTTTTATAAGTATTTATTAATTTGTTAAAACTTTAAATACAATGGTAAATCAATCATATTATGTAGACTTTGATGAGTATCCGTTAATTTGTTAGAACTTTTAAATACAATTGTAAATTAATCATATTTTTTCATTTACTTGAACGAATGAGTACCTGTTTAGAACTTTGAATACAATGGTATGATGTTAGAACTTTAAATACAATAGTAAATCCATCATATTACTCTCTTAGAACTTTAAATACAATGATATAGTATGATGTTAAAATTTTTAATACAATGGTAAATCAATCATATTTCTTTTATTTGAATCCTACAATTATTTTTTGTAATATTTATTTATTTTTATTTTTTTTAAAATATCATTTATTTTGTTTAACGATATAAGTAGATTTTAGGTTTTTATTGAATTTAATTTTTGTTATTTAATTTTAATAATTGTAATCAATGTAGACTGCAATACAATGAATTAATCATTGCGTTAAATAATTTATTTCATTTTTAAAAAATACTGATAAAATTATTATTTTTCATTAAATTATTTACTAATTAAAATAATTTTTTATTATATAATTAATATTTTATAATATTAAATATTTTTTTAACAAAACAAATTAAAAATATTTAATTTTATTTATTTAATTTTATAAAAATGTATGATACCCAGTACTTAATTTATTTTTGAGTTAATAATATTTAATTTAATTAAAATATAAAAAATATGGGAAATTATATTATGCATCTGAGTGCACACATTTTAATAAAATGTACCGTACATTGAAAATGATAAAATGCACTGTAGAATTCTCCTATAATTATAATACAATATAATGTATACCCCTTGATATTTTTGATTCTTCTACATTAAAATCATTTATAAATTACACATCAAATAATTTTGGTCTCGAAATATTAATCTAAAAAATATCACGACAACCGATAAATTGATGTGCCGATTACAAAGTCAACGGTCAACACAAAATATTATTTTTAAATACTGAAATTAAAACGGGTATTACAACTCTCTCCCCGTTTTAAAAAGTTTCGTCCGCGAAACTGTCCAAATCCTCACTCGGATCGGACTCCCAAAACACCATAATGTACAACCATAACTACACAACTACAACAAAATTAACTCTGATAAATCTATGTGATGGAGGTGAACCTCAAAGAAAAAACACGATGTCTCACTCGACACCGAAGACAAGCACACCAACGACGTGGAGGCATCGGTAACTCGAATATGCACCTCGCTGACCCCATCACACTGGCCAACAAGATCGCAAACTCAGAGAACCGAAACTCCTCCCTATGAGATATTGCCAAATGGAAATACATCCCAAAAGCAGCTATCTCATGATGATATGTCAGGGAATGAACTAGTGCAACAGCACCATCCCTCTCTGTCAGTGTCACACCAGCTCGGCGTAAAGCCTCCCAAGCATGAAATACCCGAAAATATGCTCCCCTATAGTAATATCGGGGCTGATCGGCATACAATCAAAACGTCGAACTCGACGTACTCTCGGGACTCTCGGCATCTACACATGAAATTTAAACAACTGCAATCTCAAAATACAACCATTCAAAACAGCCAACCAAACACCACCTATAAACATGCACTTTATATACAAATGTCTACAAAAACAAGTGGGAATGCAACACTCCTATCACGCTAGGACCGTAAAAACGGATATTTCTCAAGCAATTGATCTTCCTGCTCCCAAGTGGCCTCGTCTTCTGTGTGATTGCTCCACTGAACTTTCACAAAGACGATTTTCTTGTTCCTCAATTGCTTCTCTATCCGATCAATTATTTTCACTGGATTTTCTTCGTAAGTCAAATCCTCGTTCACTTTCAACTCTTCATAGCTAAGCACGTGTGAAGGATCTAACACATATTTTCGCAGCATAAACACGTGAAACACGTCATGAGGTCCCAACAATGACGGAGGTAATTTAATACGATAGGCTAAATCACCAACTCGTTCCAAGATTTCAAATGGTCCCACAAAACGAGGACTCAACTTTCCTTTCTTCCCGAACCGCAAGACACCACGTTTCGGAGATATTTTCACAAACACAAAATCTCCTACCGCAAACTCCAGCGGTCGTCGACGAGTATCAACATAACTCTTCTGTCGACTCTGTGCTGTCTGCATTCGTTTCCGAATCATCGCGACCATTTCAGCTGTCTGCTGAATCATCTCTGGCCCGATTACCTGTTTCTCTCCAACTTCATCCCAATGAACTGGAGATCGACATTTCCTTCCGTACAAAAGCCTCGAACGGAGGCATTCTGATCGAAGCCTGATAACTGTTGTTATACGAAAACTCAACCAGTGGCAAGTGTCTATCCCAACTACCACCGAAATCAACAACACATGCCCGTAACATATCTTCCAGAATCTGTATCGTTCTTTCCGACTGTCCATCTGTCTGTGGATGAAAAGCCGTACTGAACGTCAATTGTGTACCCATTGCCTTATGCAGACTCTGCCAAAACTGCGAAGTAAACTTTGGGTCACGATCTGACACAATCGAAATCGGCACTCCATGTAATCGTATAATCTCGTCAACATATAGCTTCGCCAATTTATCCAAGCTATCCTTCCTCTTGACCGACAAGAAATGTGCAGACTTCGTCAACCGATCGACAATTACCCATATCGAATCACATCCCTTGGAAGTCACCGGCAAACCAGTAACGAAATCCATTCCGATATTCTCCCACTTCCACATCGGTATCGGCATTGGCTGTAATAAACCAGCAGGTCTCTGATGTTCTGCTTTCACTTTCTGACAAGTAATACATCGCTGCACAAAGGATGCCAGATCCTTTTTCATTCCGACCCAAGCATAATGACGACCTAAATCACGTCTCATCTTTGTAGTCCCGGGATGAATAGAATATGGAGATGAATGAGCCTCACTCATTAATTTCTCTTTCAGCTCAGGAACATTCGGTACAACTAATCTCTGTCCCTGAAATAAAGCACCATCTGCTGCAATGACATAATCATCGCGCTTTCCTGATGTCACTTCATCCCTAATCTTTAACAATTTAGGGTCTTTCAACTGCTCCTCTCTGATCTGCTGCAGTATAGTCGGTTGAATACGCAACTCAGCTAACAAACCTTGCACTTCTTCAACTTCGACTAAACCCAAATCGAACCTCTGAATCTCGTATTTCAATTCCCTGGGCAACATTGCTGTCAACTTTGCCAAAGACACATGAGATCTTCGACTCAATGCATCAGCTACCACATTTGCCTTCCTTGGATGATACATGATTTCCAAATCATAATCTTTTACTAGTTCCAGCCATCGTCTCTGTCTCATATTCAACTACTTTTGGGTGAAGAAGTACTTGAGACTCTTGTGGTCGGTATACACTTCACATTTAACGCCATAAAGATAATGACGCCAAATTTTAAGAGCAAACACAACAACTGCCAACTCTAAATTATGTGTAGGATAATTACCTTCGTATTCCTTGAGTTGCCTCGAAGCATACCCCAATAACCTTCCGTTCTGCATCAACACAGCACCCAAACCCTTCAGCGAAGCATCGGTGTAAATAGTGAAGCCTTCTGTACCGCTCGGCAGTGCGAGAATAGGAGCTGTTGTCAAACGATCTTTCAATGCCTGAAAGCATTCTTCACACTCCTCGCTCCACACAAACTGAGCGTTCTTCTTTGTCAGTTTAGTCATCGGTCCTGACAATCTAGCAAAACCTTCGACAAATCTACGGTAATACCCAGGCAAACCGATAAAACTTCTGACCTCAGCTGCATTAGTTGGCGTCGGCCAACTACGAATAGCCTCAATCTTACTGGGATCCACAGATATACCTTCTTGTGAAATTACATGTCCCAGAAATTGCACACTCCTCCTCCAGAATTCACATTTGCTGAATTTAGCATACAACTGCTTTTCTTTCAGCTTCTGAAGCGTTAACCTCAAGTGACTCTCGTGCTCTTCCTTTGTTTTAGAATATATTAGAATATCGTCAATAAACACAATAACGAATTTATCAAGATATTCTGAAAATACCCGATTCATCAAATCCATGAATGCCGCAGGAGCATTGGTTAACCCGAAAGGCATAACAGTGAACTCGTAATGCCCATACCTCGATCTGAACGCTGTCTTCGGAATATCTTCTTCACGAACTTTCAACTGATGATATCCCGATCTCAGATCAATCTTCGAAAATAACGCAGCACCCTGCAACTGATCAAACAAATCTTCAATTCTCGGTAAAGGATACCGGTTCTTGATCGTCACCTTGTTCAATTCTCGATAGTCAATATACAACCGCATCGAACCATCCTTCTTTTTTACAAACAATATCGGTGCTCCCCAAGGAGAATAACTTGGCCTGATCAGCTTCTTGTCTAGCAGATCCTGCAACTGTATTTTCAACTCAGCCAATTCAGCCGGAGCCATCCGATACGGTGTTTTCGAAATAGGAGCTGTACCAGGTACCAACTCTATCCCGAAATCAATTTCTCTGTCTGGTGGAATACCCTGAATATCCTTCGGGAAAACCTCGGGATACTCACGAACCACCTCAATGTCATCAAGGATCAGCGAAGCCTCGACTGACATTTTCATCGTAGCCAGAAATGTCGAACATCCCTGATTAATCAACTTCTTAGCACGCATAGATGATATAATCGGAAGTGAAGACTTACCGATTACACCCTGAAACTCCACGCTACCAACCTTCTTTGGCAATGCGACTTTCCTCGCATGACAATCAATTGATGCATGATGCAACGAAAACCAGTCCATGCCCAGAATAACATCAAACTCCGATAGATCAAACAAAATCGGATTAGCCGGAAATCTTTGTTCCTCAATTAAAATATCACAGTGTGGGTATAACGCCGAAGTTCTAATCGTTGTACCCGATGGAATAGTGACACAAAAGTTAGCTTCCACACTAGGCGGTTTTATACTCAAGTTTTGAATAAACCGCGGACTCACGAAAGAGTGTGAAGCTCCAGAATCAATCAACACAAAAGCAGTCGCACCACAAATAGACATAGGGCCTTGCAAAGAAAATAAAATTGTTTAGTAGAAGGTCTTACATAATTTACAACTCATACAGTCATAATATAAAACTTATTACAAGTTATCGTTTAAGACCTACCAGCTACTACATCGTCTGCTGCCTCTGCTCCGGCCTTAGTCACATGGGCGACTCGTGCATTCCCTTTGTTCTGAGGACATTTGTTGGCAAAGTGACCCACCTGGCCACACTGATAACAAGCCCTTTGAACACCTGAACTCTGTCCTGCTTGCATAGAACCCTGTCCTAGCCCCCGAGGACAATTTCTGGAAAAATGGCCTGGCTGCCCACAGCGATAACATGATCCCGGTGGAGACGAAATCGATCCACCACTACTCTCACTGCCAGATATCTCGCCTGATTTCCTCTTTGACCCCGATCTTCCACCTCGGCCTCTAGAAGAGATCGACCTACTTGATTCTGAACCCCTCGATGTCTGGGTCCCCCAAAATCTTCTCTGAGAAGATCCTTGAAATCTTCCCTGCGAGGGTTGTGATGATCGCAGCTCAACTCTCTGTAATGACAGTGCCCGTTCCATCACCATAGCTTTCTCTACCAGGTCGCTATAAGTCACGATCATCAAAGGCATCACTTCAGTTCTGATCTCAGCTCTTAGCCCAAACTGGAATTTATCACATCTGTCCTCCTCGGTACTGACCATCCCATGAGCAAACCTTGCCAGATTTGTAAACTTCGCCTCATATTCTGCAACAGACATATTTCCCTGGCGCAAGTTATTGAATTCTTCCCGCTTCTGATGCATCACGCTGCTTGGAAAGAACTTCGTATGGAACTCGTCAACAAAATGATCCCAAGTGATCGGTTCAGTAGAAGCTCTGAACCTTCCCTTTATCAGCTCCCACCAGCTCATGGCTCTGTCAGACAACATATATGTAGCATATTCCACGCTCTCCTCTTCAGTACAATGCATTACTTCAAAAGTGCGCTCCATTTCCCGAAGCCACTGATCCGCCATTACCGGGTCTGATCTCCCATCAAAATGTTTAGGCCTGAGCTGTAGAAACTCACGAAGCCTAGAAGTAGTACCTTGCTCTGAATGTTGCTGAAGAGCTGCCACCGCAGCCATCAGTACCTCATCACTCACAGACCGTCTCTGGCCTGCCTGAGGATTAGTAGAAGGAATGAGTAACCCACGGTTACCCGAACGATTAACTCCCGAACGAGGTCTAGTTGGATGAGACATCTGAATAGTAAGGTCATCAAAGTCAAAAGAATACAACAGAATTGAATCAATCGATATTCGCAATCACAAACAAATACACAGAAGGCAAGAGATCTAACAAATCTCAAAAACCAACAAATAGAAAACATACCGTGGCTGACGAGACGAACGAACGCAGCTGATCATGGATACAAAACGGACCACTACCCATTAGACTCAAACCCAGAGTCTACCCAAAGACATGCTCGTAAAACTGGGCTCTGATACCAAGTTGTGACGCCCGGTTATTTATCTCATTTAAAAACAGCGGAAAAATTAAAACTTTTTACAAACCTCACCTATAACCGGACTCACGCTGACACCCCACCTCAGACACCAAATAATATACATAAACATATATAAATAAAAACAATAATAAATAAAATCTAGTGTCTAAACATCAGAAAATAAAATACCGCGGTGGCCCCTATCCATGATCACAAAGCCTGCGTCGTCTCTCATCCAGCCCACACAGCATCAGAAGTACCTACAAAAATACAGAAATAAACACGGCAAGGTCAGCGTCTAATACGCTGGCAAGATTTATAATCTCCTACCATGTATCACACAAACATACAGTCATAGAACATAAAATAACCATCCGGTCTCAACTATCCTCGGACACACTGTCCTCCAGTATCCTAGACCTGTCATATCATCACTATAAAGCACTGGCCTAAAAGCCACACATGCTATCCATCATCAGAAACCGAACAAGACTAAGTGATGAGTTCACCGATCCTGATAGACTCGCAGTCAAATCCCCAGTGACACTCACTCACGAAGTCCAATCCCATACAAACGAACATATCAAATGTCGCTGATGGAGTCGACAATAGAATATCGCTGGTACACCCCAACGAAATCTATATGTCATCCAGGTAAGCAGACGGTGAAGCTGTCAGAAGGGCGCGACCCTAACTACAGGCGAACACCTCTGTCACTACCCGTTGGTTAGACTCAAGTCTGTAGTGACCCCGTCAACTACAAACCTCGGTCTACATGGATTAGACTACGCACCTCTGACATCCCAGATGCCAACTAAAAAGCACGTGCAAGGCTACGCATCTACATCCATGTTCGCCTCCCGTAGGGCTATCGGTCGTCACCGATGTACGTGTATAAATGGCAACCGGCCAACACGCGTAAATCACAAAACTCGAAAGATCAAAAGACTCAAATCGAGTAAATCATAAAATCATGGATCACCTGATCCCAATAAATCAATCAACAGAAATACCACATGGTATCCACCTCGGCTATACCGGCCATCATCAGTATCATATACCCATATGCACATATACAACAAGTATAATATATATCATCAAGCAATACAATAACTAGTAACCATTATCGGTGTCACGAACCCACATATACACATAATGTATATAATATCATATACTCAACAGGTATACAATACATACAATTCAATATCAAGCATGCATCATAATCATTAATCATATCAACCAAAGACAATAACTCGTTGATCATGTCACGATGATAAAATCGTGACTGACTTCACAAAAACTCCCAAAATCATAAGCCATAAATAATCATATAATTAACTGAAACCTATTCTATGTCGAAGTACGCTGAAAGACGATTCCGGAACTATATAATAATAGTCAAACGGAGTTACGAGTCAAAAGTTATGAATTTCGGAAGTACGGAACGAAAACAAGTCAATACGGAAGGAATTGCGCCCGCTGCCCGCTGGCAGCAGTCGCTGCCCGTCACCCTCTCCAGCGGGCTGCATGTCACCTGAAACTTCGGACGGCTATATCTTTTGATTCCGAAGTCGAAATCATGAGTTCTACATATCAAAACGATCCTCGCAACTAGAGCTATCCAACGGTATATAATTCAAATACTGAAACTCAACAACCCGAAATAAAAACGTAGACGAAACATTTATCGATATCGAAACTTTTAAAAACTTAACTACTTGCCTCTTTCAACAGCAACGAAGTAAGTTATATGTACCGAAATCTTCTACTCAACGAGGGATACACAATATGATATAAGAATCAAACCCTAAAACGCAATAATCTGAGATCGAAATCTAGACGAAAACTTCCGATATCGAAAACTCAAATAACTTAAAACCTTGCCTTCTATATACGTTGATTCTGAAATAAATGAGCTCCAAGGTCGAATTGCTAGCTCTCCTCCTTTTTAGATTTCAAGAAATCACAGCCCTCCTCGCTTCACGAATTCTCCATCTCCCTCTGTTCTTCTTTCTTCTCCTCTCTGTTATTTCTGAGTGTGTGTGTATAGTGTGTGTGTTGGTGGGTGATATAAGGGAGAGGGGTGTGGGGCACGTGGTGTGCTAGTAAAAGAGGGAATACATGCAATTGATGTAAATCAAATTTATTTCTTAAGCCGCCTTTCAAAAACAAGAACTCATAATAATATTAATAGTAATAATAATATAATTATAATACAATATAATGTATACCCCTTGATATTTTTGATTCTTCTACATTAAAATCATTTATAAATTACACATCAAATAATTTTGATCTCGAAATATTAATCTAAAAAATATCACGACAACCGATAAATTGATGTGCCGATTACAAAGTCAACGGTCAACACAAAATATTATTTTTAAATAACGGTAAACTCCCGATCATAGATTTAATCTATTTAATTAATAAACAATTATTTGCATTTAATTATATGCAAATCATGGTTCTGGATTTTATACGTTGTAGTTAGTATGGTGCTGCATGGGCGCACAGAAGATCATACTATCGGTTACTCGTATTTAATCGAACAGTTGCTCACGACCTAGATGGACACGAACTAATCCATCGGTATAGTCGTTGTGTGATAGAGAAAATAATTTATCTTAATTATTTTATCACACTTGTACACTTGGTGTATTGGGCGGATCAATTGAGACTCATCAATTAGGATTGCTCGGCGATAATTGATTTGAGACTCGGAGTATTTTATTCTTAATCCCTGAAATAATTGCGGGTGTGTATATTTAATATAAGTGACTTTGATTTACCAAAGGAATTAACCGGTTTGATTATTGGGTTAATTACCGGTTAAGTTGGGTCACTATATTTTATATATGGCATGCCGTGAATTCTTGAAGGAGCAGTGTATCCCGGAAGGGTTGATAATATCCCCGAGATGAGTTCATAAGGAATTATTGTGTAAACCTCATGAGTGGATTCGTTCCGCACAATAATTAAGGTTGAATGGTACTAGTCTCGGATTCAAGAGATGAATATAATTTATTGGGCAATAAATAAATTTATTCATGGATATTTAAATCTTAAATACACGGAATAAATAATACTAAGATGGAGAAATATTATTTGATATAATATGGAATAATATTGGGAGTGCAATTTTATTTATATAGTGGAAAATAAATAAAATTAATATTGATAAGAATTAATAGATTTGGGTTGGACCCAATTTAATTTTCAATATTGAAGCCCAATATTTATTCTCCTTATGATCCCCTTCGTAGCCTATATAAGCACTACATGGTCTTCACTTTTCATTAACCTACGTTACGCCAATCATAAAGTTCTGAGAGTGAGGAAGATCCATAGGAATCCGATAGATCGTCGCCCACACGACGTTCGGACGAGGTGCTAGGAATACGCGGGAAGATCACAAGGTCTTCAACCGAATTCGTTTCTCCGTACAACGATTCGAGGTAATAATCGAGAACCCCCTTCTATGATTATTTGTGCGTTGAATAATTGTGATGTATACATGAACGACGCGATCCGGGAAAACGACGATCATCGCGGACGGGGATTCGAGATCCCCGGCGAAGATCGAAGGGGGCGGTCGAAACCCTAGGGTTCGACCGCCGTGCGCGTGCGACGAGGGGCGAGCCCCGGCTGGACGCCGGGGCATGCGATCGACTTCAGTCGATCGCTGGGGTGCCACGGGCTGGTGCCGTGGCGGACCCCAGCCGCCCTCGACGGCGGCGTGCGCTCGAAGGGGGCCCCGGCTGAAGCCGGGGCGAGCGATCGACTCGGAAGTCGATCGCTAGGGCAGCCGCGGCTAGGCCGCGGCGGGTCAGCTGGGCTGACCGCCCTCCCCTCGATGGCGGAGGCGGTGAGTCGCCGGACTCACCGCCAGGGGCTGTTCCGAACAGCCCCGCGGGGATGCCTCGCATCCCCGGCGATCGCCATGCACGGCGATCGCGAGCCCGGGCGTGGGTGTGGCTAGGGTTTAGTCGCGGGTTCTCCCGCGGCGACGCCTTGGTCATGCTCTAGCTCGTCTGTGGTTCGCGTTCGTAGATCCGACTCGTGGGAGAAAATCGGCTGGGGGCGGGCTGCGTGTCTTCGGGCGCGTAGTCTCCAAAGGTCGGACTCCTACGGATGAGTTGGTGTTCGTGCGGTCTCCGGCGAGAGGGTTTTTGATCGGGTTATCGGTTCCGCAATTTTGATAGCCCGGGACATCGAATCCCATCAAATGGTATCAGAGCGTTCGGTTTCGTGTTCATGTATATGTTCGATTATTGTTCTACCTTGCAGGATTTCCGGCTATCATGGTTGGATTTAATTAATTGTTTTTAATTAATTATCATGATTATTAAACTCTCGGACATGTCGAGATTCGTTTTTGTGTGGTTGAATGTTTGTAATAGTAAAAATTCGGGGGTTGACCGAATTTAGGATTTATTATTACGTACTTTATTTTCCGGAAATTGTATAGGGTCGATTTCATGTATAGAATCGATACCGGAATTGTAATTTAAATTTTGTAATTTTAATTACGTTGGTTCGATGTTGAGACGATCGCCGGAAGACGAAGAAGTGACGAGAAGACAAGGGCTTGGGATCGATCACATGGTGGTGATCGACCCATGGCCTAGCCGGCGGTGGCTAGGCGGCGGCGGCGCTCCTCCCGAGTGGCCGGCCGATCCATCTAGGTGGGGATGGCGTGGGATCTCCTAATCCCGTGCTATTCCTACAAAAATCTACTTTCCCAATTAATTCGGATTTTTCCTATTTGAGTGCTTTCCTTTTGGAAACTCTCATGGATTAGGAAAAGAATTAATTTAAATTAATTTTATTTTCTATTGATTTATTTCCTTCATGGAAATATTCATAGATTAGAAATTTAATTAATTTAGTACTAAATTTATTTTTCCTATTTGATTATTCCTACTCATGGGAATATTCATGGATTAGGAATAAAAATAAATTTGAAAAGTAGTAGTCCTAATTTATTTATTTCCTTGTTCTATTATAGATATCTTCTAGAATATTCCAAGTTTTACTTGGATAGATTATTCTAAAGATTTAATAAGAACTAGATAGGAAAATAAATAAATAAAAATATTAATAATATTTAATTTTATTTTTGATATATTCGATTGACTTAATTTTCGAATTAAGTAACTTTTGGATTAATTGAAAATAAATAGATTTAAATATTAGAGATTAATATTCTCGTCACATGGAGCATTCAAGAAACGAAGACTGAAGACTAGAAGATGCATATGAAGATAAAGCCATGATAGTCGGAGAAAAATAATTTCTCTAGCATTATTTTTTACTATGTGCTATGTGCTTTATTGCTTTCATGCATGCTTATGTGTTTAATTATGCATTAGATAGCATATCCCTTTGTTATAAAAAGCTAAGTGGGAGAGGGGATGGAAACATTCCCATGGTCTCCATTACTGTTCTCTTGGTGACTCTTATGGACTTTTGAAGTTCGTATAGATGTGTCATTGGAGGAGAATTCTTGTAATTCCTCTTACAAGAAACATTGATCAAGTTTATCAAACAATGCCTAATTTGTCTTTCTGAAACTGACTTCAAGTCGACTCATTCTCACCCCGGGGAGTGGAATGGAGCCAGAGCCACTTGGTCATGTGGAGGACACAAATTAGAGACTTCCGTGCCATTCTTTGATAGATGGGTCGCTTGTCTGCTCGGCTCCCTCATTTATGAGAGATAGGGTCGTTCGCATGGTGAATCACTGGTTAGAAACTTCGAGTTTCACTTATGATTCTCCACGTCTTGATTTACGAGATTAAATGGATCAAGTAATTGGGAGTCAATTATAAAAGTCTCTTAGTGTAGTAAACGTCCACACCACGTGGCTTGCTGCACTGACGGATTTTGGATTAATTGATGTAGACAGTTGTAAGGAATTGTGAAGAGTTGTGAAGTTGTCGTAAACGTCCACACCACGTGGCTTGCGGTAATGTAGCAATTCCAAGCGATTCACTTTGGTGCTGAGTAATGGTTTACACTTAGATACGCCTTGTAGTATTCCTCCCCACGAGGTTCCGCTATAAGCGATGTATGACCAAAGAAAATCTAATTGCTAAATCATTTGGGTGGGTAAACGTCCACACCACGTGGCTTGCCTTACCTGATGGGATTTTAGATGTGATTGGTAATTTAATGATATTATTTAAGGGAGATAATATCGGATATTAAATTAATTGTTTGTTTAAATGTGCTTATAGGTTTAGAGAATAGCTATGAACCCACTTTCTATGATACTCAAGGAGCATAAGCTCACTGGAACCAACTATATTGATTGGAAGAGAAATTTAGACATTGTCCTAACTTCGGAGGAGTACAAGTTTGTACTCCATGAAGTGTGCCCTGCTGAGCCCACGGCTGCCTCAACTGATGAGGAAAAACTGGCATATCGGAAGTGGAAAAAGGCTGATGAGATGGCTAGGTGTTATATTTTGGCTTCCATGTCAAATGTACTCCAAACCCAACATGAGTCGATGGACACTGCCTATGATATGATGTTTAACCTCAAGGAGATGTTTGGGGAGCAAGATCGTGCGGCTAGGCAAGAAGCCATGAGAGTCCTTATGTCGACTACTCAATCTGAAGGAACGCCCGTAGGGGAGCACGTTCTTAAGATGATGAGTTTGTTGAATGAACTTGAGGTCCTAGGAGCTTCTATTGATGGTGAGACGCAAGTCGACATCATACTCCAGTCTCTGGCCCCTAGTTTTGAGCAGTTTCGTATGAGCTATAATATGGGTAAACTATCTTATACTCTTGCGCAACTCCTGACTGAACTAAAGGCGGCAGAGGGGATCTACAAGAAGGGCAAGTCTCAAGCGCTTGTAGCTACCAAGTCCAAAGGCTTCAAGCCTGGTGGAGGTAGGGGCAAGAAGAGGAAGCAAGCCTGGAAACCCAGTGGTGGCAAGAGGACTGCACCACAAGTGGGGGCTGCAAAGCCAAAGGGTAAGTGCTTCCGATGCAACAAGATGGGACACTGGAAGTCTGAATGTCCTCTCAGAGGTACGAATCTTTCTTTAGTCGTAAAAACATAGTCAGCGGTATTATCTACCAGAATTCTGGTGTGTAGATATGGAACCACTGACGGTATGTGCATTTTTTAATGCAGGGGTTCCAGAAAACCCGGCGACTTAGAGAAGAAGAATTCGAGTCTACATGGGCGAAGCTGTTGGGGTAGCAGCAGTTGCAGTGGAAGACATTTATCTGTTTTAAGTTTTCATTTCAGTTATTGCTTATGTACCCCTTTTATTTTGAAAAAGAACTTCGTTCTGTTTTTCTTTAGTAATGAATATTTTATTTCTTTAATCATTGGATGGTTTGGATAAGAAATAATGGTGATATTCATTATGGTACATTAGATAGCAATATGTGAATGATGAATCCTTAGTCTACCACGATGCAACAAACCGTTATATATAACTTGTTTTTACTTATTAGATATTTCTTTATCATTATACTTATGAAATCTTATACTTAGTAGTATTTTCAAATGAAATTCATATGGTCGAAATTGTTTTGATCAATTATAGTTGAAGGAATGGACCTTCCGACCTAAGGATTGAATTTGGAGGATAATACGTCTAAGCAAACCTTTCTGGAAAAAGGATAGAATTCAATATAGTATTGGAAATGATAAGATATGCAGACATATGTGTATATTAGAGAGGTATGAGTAATTCTTTTCAAAGAATACTCAGTGATGGATTAGAATGCTTGATGTGCCATAAAAGCAAAGTGTTTTGACTTGTCAATGGACACAAAGCTATTATGGGGAACCATCAAAGTATATCCATTAGAAGCCTGCGACTCGGTCGCGGAGGCCATCACCTATCTAGATAACACATAGCATAATCAAAGATTGGGATTAATTCCAAAAGAGACGAGCCGTACACTTACGTGTAGAGATGGTGCGTTGTAAAGAAATAGAAATCTAATAGTAAGAGAACAAGTTGTTCGGAATTACCTATGTTCTATGGATATTCCTGGAGACAACAACATATTCAATATGGTTGTAGGATATCCTAGATGAACAAAGTATTGTGTGTTCTATAGTACTATGAACCAGAGGGACGTCTCGTCCGGTTCATAGAGGAAAAACTATTAGATGAACTGCAATGCCCTAATTGACAAAATACTTTAAAATGAGGAAAGGGAAAGACTGAGAACCAGCCTGACCGAGTAATAGTACACCACTGACTGCACCTAATGTTGTTACTGTTACACACCGGGACGCCATTGCAGTGGGAGGTTGTTAAGCAACTAGAGATGTTCATAAGACTGGAGGAGTTTTGAACTCTGGATCCAGTATACATGAAATCGATCCCTGGGTCTGCATAGGATTAGCAAAGAAGGTGTGTTAGAGACGTGACGGAAACAAGGTGGTGTTTCTCGGAATTTTGTGTAGATAACACTTCATCGTTGGCAACAATGTAAAAGTGTTGTCAGGCATAAAATAGAGGTTGTCTAAATAAATCGAGATATAAGATTGAGAAGAAGTTAGAGCATGTTCTTAAGATCTTATGATCTAGAGATAAGAACATTGTACTTCTCCTAGACATCTTATACGATTAAGGTTTGTTTTAAACATGCATACTTCTGAGAAAGGTTATTGCCTTTCGAGAACAGAATTAATCTATCTAAGGTATGTGTCTTGAACACATGAAGGAGATAGATATAGACAAAGCAGTTCCCTACACTTCGAGTGTGGAGGGCTTTGTAGATGCAATGTTGTAAAACAAGAACCTGATATCAACTATGCGGTTTGCGTAGTGGGAGGATATCAAAGTAATCTGGATAAGGGATGTTCGAATGCTGCAAGAGTACTTTCATAGTACTGGCTTGAGCAAGACGAAATCTTCTTAGATTACAGATTCTCAGATCCAAAAATCAGAGAAGGACCAGTCAAAGTCGATATCAGGCTATGTGTTCACTTTTAGAAAGAGGTGGAACTATGAAGTGAAAGAGTGATAAGCGGGACGCTTTTCAGACTCTCTCATAACCGAAAAGCAGCCTCAGAGGCAGCGGAAGTTTTGGTTAAGTTCCGGGATAACCTCTTGACTTGGATATGACTCTTAGTTTACCAAAGGCTATTAGATAGCGGTGCACGGTGAACTAGAAGAGGTCATAAGTCAAAAGTGATGTTAACACATAGAGCAAGTACCACCTGATACGAGTCATCGTCAGGGAGACGACGTAGTAGTCACCAAGATAACTTCAGAGCGGCAACCTAGATTGATCACTCACATAGTACTTCTCGGAAGTACACTTTAAAGCACGTGATGAGTATGGTAACCGGGAGTTTGGAGGAAATGACTAGACCTTAGTACAAGTGGGAGATTGTTGGAGTTGTGTACTTAATGTCTAGATTTAAGTAACGGTAAACTCCCGATCATAGCATTTAATCTATTTAATTAATAAACAATTATTTGCATTTAATTATATGCAAATCATGGTTCTGGATTTTATACGTTGTAGTTAGTATGGTGCTGCATGGGCGCACAGAAGATCATACTATCGGTTACTCGTATTTAATCGAACAGTTGCTCACGACCTAGATGGACACGAACTAATCCATCGGTATAGTCGTTGTGTGAGAGAGAAAATAATTTATCTTAATTATTTTATCACACTTGTACACTTGGTGTATTGGGCGGATCAATTGAGACTCATCAATTAGGATTGCTCGGCGATAATTGATTTGAGACTCGGAGTATTTTATTCTTAATCCCTGAAATAATTGCGGGTGTGTATATTTAATATAAGTGACTTTGATTTACCAAAGGAATTAACCGGTTTGATTATTGGGTTAATTACCGGTTAAGTTGGGTCACTATATTTTATATATGGCATGCCGTGAATTCTTGAAGGAGCAGTGTATCCCGGAAGGGTTGATAATATCCCCGAGATGAGTTCATAAGGAATTATTGTGTAAACCTCATGAGTGGATTCGTTCCGCACAATAATTAAGGTTGAATGGTACTAGTCTCGGATTCAAGAGATGAATATAATTTATTGGGCAATAAATAAATTTATTCATGGATATTTAAATCTTAAATACACGGAATAAATAATACTAAGATGGAGAAATATTATTTGATATAATATGGAATAATATTGGGAGTGCAATTTTATTTATATAGTGGAAAATAAATAAAATTAATATTGATAAGAATTAATAGATTTGGGTTGGACCCAATTTAATTTTCAATATTGAAGCCCAATATTTATTCTCCTTATGATCCCCTTCGTAGCCTATATAAGCACTACATGGTCTTCACTTTTCATTAACCTACGTTACGCCAATCATAAAGTTCTGAGAGTGAGGAAGATCCATAGGAATCCGATAGATCGTCGCCCACACGACGTTCGGACGAGGTGCTAGGAATACGCGGGAAGATCACAAGGTCTTCAACCGAATTCATTTCTCCGTACAACGATTCGAGGTAATAATCGAGAACCCCCTTCTATGATTATTTGTGCGTTGAATAATTGTGATGTATACATGAACGACGCGATCCGGGAAAACGACGATCATCGCGGACGGGGATTCGAGATCCCCGGCGAAGATCGAAGGGGGCGGTCGAAACCCTAGGGTTCGACCGCCGTGCGCGTGCGACGAGGGGCGAGCCCCGGCTGGACGCCGGGGCATGCGATCGACTTCAGTCGATCGCTGGGGTGCCACGGGCTGGTGCCGTGGCGGACCCCAGCCGCCCTCGACGGCGGCGTGCGCTCGAAGGGGGCCCCGGCTGAAGCCGGGGCGAGCGATCGACTCGGAAGTCGATCGCTAGGGCAGCCGCGGCTAGGCCGCGGCGGGTCAGCTGGGCTGACCGCCCTCCCCTCGATGGCGGAGGCGGTGAGTCGCCGGACTCACCGCCAGGGGCTGTTCCGAACAGCCCCGCGGGGATGCCTCGCATCCCCGGCGATCGCCATGCACGGCGATCGCGAGCCCGGGCGTGGGTGTGGCTAGGGTTTAGTCGCGGGTTCTCCCGCGGCGACGCCTTGGTCATGCTCTAGCTCGTCCGTGGTTCGCGTTCGTAGATCCGACTCGTGGGAGAAAATCGGCTGGGGGCGGGCTGCGTGTCTTCGGGCGCGTAGTCTCCAAAGGTCGGACTCCTACGGATGAGTTGGTGTTCGTGCGGTCTCCGGCGAGAGGGTTTTTGATCGGGTTATCGGTTCCGCAATTTTGATAGCCCGGGACATCGAATCCCATCAGTTGCGTGGCTCGCCACCCTAGGGGAAGTTCGCACGAATTGGGAAACTTTAACTATGAGTTTCGAGAAGGATGGAAGTCGAGTGGAGTTAAAGGGGGATCCAGCGATGTGCCGAAACTTGGTGAGCCTTCGCGCCCTAACAAAGACTACTGAAGTCGAATTTTGGGCAGTTATTCTTGAACGCGAACCCATCATTTTATCAGACGCCACAAAAGAGAAGTTGGGTGATATACTCGGGCAACATGCCGAGGTGTTTGAGGAGCCTCGGGGGATGCCCCCACATCATTCGACGGACCATCGAATAGTGTTGTACCCGGGGGCCCAGCCCGTTTCTGTCTGGCCATACAGATACGGGCATTTGCAGAAGGATGAAATTGAGAGATTGGTGGAGGATATGCTGCAGACAGGTATTATTCAGCCGAGCTCGAGCCCTTTCTCGAGTCCGGTTTTATTGGTAAAGAAAAAAGATAGTAGTTGGCGATTCTGTGTGGACTCCCGGGAGTTAAATAAGTCCACGGTACCTGACAAATATCCTATTCCGTCATACAGGAGATGCTAGATGAATTGGCAGGGGCAGTTGTTTTCTCTAAGATAGATTTGCGCTCCGGTTATCATCAAATCAGGGTGGCTGGACCGGACATCCACAAGACTGCATTCCGAACACATAGCGGGCACTACGAATTTCTGCTCATGCCTTTCGGCTTAACGAACGCCCCAGCTACTTTTCAGTCCACAATGAACGACCTATTACGTCCTTACTTGAGGAAGTTTGTATTGGTTTTCTTTGATGACATATTGGTGTACAGTCGGTCATGGGAGGACCACCGGGAACAGTTGAAGTTAGTGTTGCGAATCTTGGCAGAAAATCAGTTCAGAGCTAATCAAAAGAAGTGCGCCTTTGGTTGCCTCAAGGTGGAATATTTGGGACATATTATTTCTCAGGCAGGAGTGGCGATGGACCCGACAAAATTCAGCGCGGTGGTGGATTGGTTGAGGCCTCGTTCGGTCCGTGACGTGCGTGGATTCTTGGGATTGACAGGGTATTATAGACGGTTCGTAAGAGAATATGGTCTTATTGCTCGACCCCTCACGACTCTTTTGAAGAAAGAGGCTCCAAGTCAGTTTGTGTGGCCATCAGAGGCCGAGGAGGCGTTTCAGCGCCTTAAGAAGGCATTGACTGAGGCGCCCGTGTTAGCTATGCCCAGGTTCGATCGACAGTTTGTGGTGGAGTGTGATGCGTCGGGGATGGGCGTCGGGGCGGTGCTCATGCAAGAGCGACGACCCATAGCATATTTCAGCAAGTCCTTAGCTGATCGCACTCTCTCTAAGTCAACCTACGAGAGAGAAATGATGGGATTAGCTCTAGCAGTACAGCATTGGCGGCCTTATCTTATGGGGCGGCGGTTTGTGGTGCGAACAGACCATCGCAGCCTCAAACACCTCCTCACTCAGCGCATTGCGACACCATCGCAACAGGTTTGGGTGGCGAAGTTACTAGGGTATGATTTTGTGATCGAGTATAAGACGGGTATTTCTAACGCCGCGGCGGATGCTCTTTCACGGAAGGGGGAAGATACTTCGTTGATGGCGATTAGTGGGCCAGAGTGGTTAGGATTGGTTGATGTTGGGGAGGAGCAGCTTCGGGACGAGTTTGTGCAAGGCGTTGTGCGGGCGTTGGAAACGGAACCCACTAGTAAGCCAGGTTACGAGTTATTGGAGGGTCGCCTATTTTTTCGGGGACGCTTGGTGCTGCCCTCCGACTCCCAGTGGATCCCTCGTCTGTTGGAAGAATTTCATGATACACCGGAAGGTGGACACGCTGGTGCATATCGCACTTACAGGAGAATATCGTTAAATGTGTATTGGAGAGGGATGTTTCGTCGAGTACAAAGTTACGTCGCCGAATGTTTTGTGTGCCAAAAGGCCAAGTATGAGGCAATGTCGCCAGCCGGGCTGCTGCAGCCATTACCCATTCCAGATTTGATTTGGGAAGATGTTTCAATGGATTTCATCACCTGTTTGCCTAAGTCCAAAGGGTATACGTCAATTTTGGTGGTTGTCGACCGTTTGTCCAAGTATGGGCATTTTATAGCACTCAAGCCGCCTGTCACGGCACGTTCTGTCGCTGAAATATTTGCTAAGGAAGTCGTGCGGTTGCATGGGATTCCACGATCGATTGTTAGCGATCGTGACTCCTTGTTTGTTAGTGCGTTTTGGAAAGAATTGTTTGCATTATCTGTGACACAATTAAAGTTCATTTCGGCATACCATCCAGAGACGGATGGCCAAACTGAAGTTTTAAATCGGGTGGTGGAGACTTATTTGCGTTGTTTTACTTGTGAGCAACCGAAGGAGTGGATACGGTGGCTTCCGTGGGCTGAATATTCGTATAATACTGCATTTCAGACGGCTGCCCGAATTACTCCTTTCGAGATTGTGTACGGGCGGGCACCGCCTACCATTCGTCGATATTTGCATGGTGAAAGCAGAGTAGCTGCTGTGGCTGATGTTCTAGGCAGCAGAGATGCAATGCTGGCACGCCTTAAAGGTAATTTGGAGAAGGCACAAAATAGTATGGTCCAACAAGCTAACAAACATCGGCGGGAGATGGTCTTCCAAGTTGGCGACAAGGTGTTCTTGAAGGTTCGGCCACATCGACAATCTACAGTGTTTCGTCAGCCTTACCATAAGTTGTCACCCAAGTTCTATGGGCCGTTTGTGGTGGAAGCACGCATAGGATCAACGGCTTACAAGTTGTCCTTGCCACCAACCAGCCGTATCCACCCGGTATTTCATGTGTCACAGTTGAGGAAGGTGGTGGGGGACCATCCCGTGGAGGAAGAGTTGCCGGAGAGGGGGACCATCCGGTGTTTGAGGCCGAAGAAGTGCTAGCGTGTCGAACTGAACATGTGAAAGGAGTGGAGGAAGAGCAGCTGTTGGTTAAATAGGTGGGGCAGTCAGTGGATGATGCGACTTGGATGAGCAAAACGAGTTTTCAGAGTCAGTTTCCAGATTTCAACCTTGAGGACAAGGTTAGTTCGAAGGAGGATGGAGTTGATAGAGAACGAGAGCAGAGGCTCGAATGGGACGAGGGACCGAGGCCCCTGTTAGTTTATCGACGGCGGGGACGGGCCTAAGCCCACTGTTCGTGGGCTGAAGTTGGAGTTTTTATTTTATTCTATATTGTTATTTTGATTTTCTATTACGTAGGGAATAAGTTTTCAGACTCCTCTTTTGGGACAATTACTAGGAAAGGTATTTAAAGCCTTAATTAGGGTTTAATTGATTATGAATAATATTACGATATAGCCTTTGGCTTTGGGCAGCGGGGTTCTCGATGATTTTTCAGAATTCAGTTCTATCATATATAGACTGAAATCTATACCCCAACGCATAGTTGACACTGCAACTCGGGGATGATGAAGACACACGAACGAAGTATGGGTGCTTCGTTGATTCGTCGAGGTGAATTCTTTTGGTAAAAATCCAGAAGAATTTGAAAAACCCTAAGAGAAAGTTTATCTCAATCAAAATAATTTCAATATCAATAATGTTGTTCTTAAAACAATTGTCTTGTAGCCCTTATATAGGAAAAACCTAAAAGTAAAGAAAAAAGAAATAAAAAAACGCTGAATTAAAATCACGCCGCTGCTGAATTCTTGAAGCTGTCGCCCGACAGGTTATGGTGTCGGCCGACAGGCATTGGTGTCGGCATACACCAAGCCTAAATTTCAACTGAATTCCTTGGCGCCTTCTTCCCGACGCACGTTTGACCCCCATTCTGACGTCTTCTTCGTCGTCCCGGCATGAATTCGAACGTATTGTCTAATCGACGGACCTTGGGCTTAGAACGTCTTGTCTAGACAAATAGGAGCAAGGTCCGTCGATTAGACAAGACCCCCGTCTTGTCTAGACCCTTGTTAGAACCTCGGGTGGTGCCAATTTTCATTGAAATATTATGAAATTTGTCTTGGAGTGACACTTGTTGCTCTTTCCCACAAATATTGCTACTCACATCCCTCGATTTACATTCTACCCGATCCTCCGATTAAGTGGGGGGAGGATTTTCTTATCTTTTCTCTTTATAACAAAAAAAACCTCTGAGCTTTCGATTGGATGGAGAGGAGTTTCTCGTCTCTCCTCCTTATAAAAAAAAAAAAACTTCAATCGGGTGTTGCTTCTCGATCACATCACTCGATTTATATCCTACCCGATCCGATTGAGGAGCTTTCGATCAGGTGTGGAGGAGTCTCGAGCAAATCCTCGATTTACCTGCTACCCCGATCGAGAAGTCTACGATGGATGGATGAGTTTATCGTCTATCTTTCTTATAAAAAAAAATAATAAAGTGTTATTACCCGTGTCTTCTCGGAATAAAATGAACCTAAAACCCTCGGCTATCACCTTCTCCGATCAAAAACCTCCGAAGAGATCACTCGTTCTGTAATTGTCCTTTCTTTTCAGGACTGGGCGCTTCAATCTGTTTATCGACCGTCGGTCGTAATTTCATTTCGTCACAATCACGTCATCGTATGAGTGCAATTATTAGGTCAGTTCAATCTTCCAATGTCTGCAAATCATTTCTTCAGAATCACTTATACATGTTAGTTTGTTTTGATTCAGGTTCTGGGAGTATGGTTTGGTGTAGTAACTGCGCCAAAAATATCACTCGACCTGATACCGTGGAGGGCAAAATGTAATTCGTCTCAATTTTGTTTTTTTATATTTTCTTCTTTTTGGTCAATCTTAGTGAAAGTATAGTGATGGAAAGTTGTGGAATAATTTATAAATGAACAGATGCTGTTCTCTTTGTGGAAGAGTTCTCGACGAGGATATTTTTTCCCAGGAGCCAACGTTCGTAAAAAACGCTGCTGGGCAGGTTTGCCTCTGTTAATATACTTGTAGTTTTCATGTATCTTTTGTTTTATTGTTCTTATCACTAGCATTTCCTATTTATTGGTTATGGATTTTTGTTGCTAGTTTATTCCTGCATTGCATATTAACACTTCACAAAATTTAATATATTCTGTTTTCATGAGAACATATAATATATCGGAGTATAAGGGTTTGAAAATAATTCAGTTTTCACTAATAAAGATCTCATGTTATTTTCACAAAATATCTAACCTAATAAAACGTGTGAAATAAAAGATAGTTCAAAAGCCCTCTTGGAATGAGGAATCCCCCTTTGCATTGCATTTCACCTTTTCCAACCCAATAAGCCACACTTTTATTTTGTTTTTATGCTATGATGTTGTTTGTTATGCTTAACCATACAACCCGAGAGCAATACAGTCCCTACTTAATTGGATCGTTGACAATATGTATGCACTAGTATATATTCGTTTTCATATGTGTTTAAATGTGTTTTATTATTGACCCAAACTTTTCCACAGAGCCAATTGTCAGGGACTTATGTAAGGACGGTCGAAAACGAATATTCGGTTTCTCGTGAGAGGACACGGAGTGAAGGTATGCTTATTTCACATCTTATCAATGTATTAATTTCAAGAACGTAGTGTTGCAAGTTTCAATTTGTAGAAAATTCTGGGCACTTCCATCTTATTTCTCATATATTCAACATGCCATTGCCGAACACACATACTTTGATGAGACCATTTTCTTACATTAATTAATGACAAAGTCGTGATTATTTGATGCTGAGCATATGATGTGCAAAATCAGAATTAAGTCAAAAAGTGTAAGATATTGATGCCTCTTGTTTGGCCTGAAACACTTTTTAGGATATTCACAGCGCTAGTATTTAATGTAATTAGCTACCATCTATAGAACTTTCAAATCTTATCCAGTAAATATTTTATATTTTTTGTAAACCCTGTAATATGATTAGAGATAACTCAGTTTTTACCTGAAGATCTAAGACAGGCTTGAAGTTTTGGAATCATATTTACGGATTCTAAAAATTGTTTGCAACTGTGCCTTTCATTTATCATTTGGTTGTCTTCATGATAAATCCCATTCATTTTTTGACCTCTGTAAATAAATAATACTGTATAATATATTTGGTTATTGCAGCGTATGATGGAATAAATAGTATAATGTATGACGGTGGTGACTTTATCGCTAACCCATCTTTAGAATTTTATACGGTATAGCTCTTTATATTGACATCTTCGTTTCCAAATATTCATGTTCTATTTTTTTTTTCCTCTCTAAAAATACCAATAAATATGTGGATTACCTGTCATTATTGTTGCTGGTATAGATAGCACTTGAGCGCAACTTCACCAGGGGACGCAGGAAAGAACAAGTACAGGCGGCGTGTCTTTATATTGCTTGTAGGTAAATAATCTCTGCAAAATTCATTTATATTTCCATGACCATGTTTTAATGAAAATTGTTAATGATTTAAACGTGAGACCTTAAATCATATGATAATAAAAAGAGGAAAATTATGAATACATCTGTGAATAGAAGAGAGGAAGGTCCTTAACTTACAAACGCAAACTTGTAATTTTTGGTTTTTAATATTTACGTATGCTTCTCTTTCATTGGCTTGTTACATAGATTTTACATTTTTCTTTTTTATTGGCAGGGAAAAGAAAAGGCCATATCTTCTCATTGATTTTTCAGAACATCTGACGATTAATGTGTATGTGAAGTGAATCATTCTTTTCTTGATAACATTGACGTGCTATTTTTCATTTTTCAATTCACGAGTTCTTTAATGAAGGCGCCATGGCTATATTTTTTTTATTAAGGTCTTTGAGACTTGGTAAAGATGGTGGTGATGCTATTACTTTTAACAAGGCATCTGAGTTGAACAAGACCTTCCTTATTTAGTTAGTCTTGTCCATCATAATACGTAGCTTACATTATACTCAGAGCTTATAAGATATTATAGGGAATTGACTTCCATTTTCATGATACTCTAGCGTACATAGTACTCACACTTAGTATGTACAATACAAAACTCTTTCTAAGTGTGTATGTTATTACAAAACAGATTATCTTGTGGAAAATACGAGTAAACCTTCACTATAACAAGTATTGTCATAATATCCACGGGGCCTTTACAGTTTAGTACTTAGTAAATATGTAATAATGAAAATAATTAAAAGTTGTGAACCAGGAAAAAAGGTTAAAATATTAATTAAAAAATTCTTAACTAAAAAAATCTTAACTCATATGTAGCTTTTGGTTCAGTTTATATTGGAACATCTGTTCAAGTGCCAAATACAATTAAAATCATCTTATAAGTGTGTGAAATTGACGAGCAATGGTTTTTAGCTTTATTGAGGTTGGACACCCCCAGTTACTATTTAAAAAGTTGGGACTGTTAGTTCTTTACATATTCATATTGGCAGTAAGGAGTAAGGGCACATGTCCAAGGTGACAGCTATTCACTCAATTTCCCAGTAATGACCTCTACAGTGAGGATAACTAGAGTCATATTCTTTGGACAGAGTAAGAAAGAAATCAATACCAAATGCTGTGAATTATAAAAAAACTGATCAAGGATCTGTATGAGTAATTGTAAATAATATCATGAAGGGTTCTGGTTGGACTCCTATTATCAACTTTTAAATTTTCATTTCTAAATAAAGTTTAGTATTCCTGCATTCACCGTTCTGGTTTCAATTAGATCATAGCAAACCGTTCATTTAATTTCTGGGACTTCAAGTAAAACAAATTTATTTGTTTGGAATGTTAAACATTTAATTATATCTTATTTTATAAACATATTGCAGTTATGTGCTAGGGACAGTATTTTTGCAACTTTGCAAACTCCTAAGCCTTGAACAGCATCCGATAATACAAAAACCCGTGGATCCAAGCCTTTTCATTCACAGGTTTACTGATCGTAAGTACATGCCCAAATCTGCTGCTGTTTATGATTTTCCCATTGTAATTTTTTTCCCTATTTGCACATTTCTTTAAAGCAATTTACATGAGTATGGCCTTTGCAAATGCGTAAATTATGTTGATGTATGAAACTGAACAGCAATAGAGATCTCCTGATCTTAAGATTGTTATAGGCGATTCCGTCATCCCAAATTCTCTGTTATCATTGAAATCCAAATTAAATGAAAATGTATTTGATTCTGATTTCTGAATAATGTATCATTGGGATAATAGTAATATAGAATACTTAATTCATCTAAAATTTGCTTCCTTATCAATTGGTGTTCATTGTAAATTGTAGTAATATATAAACTATCAAGTCAATTGAAAACATATTATTCTATGCTTGTTTCTCTCTTCAAAGTTTATTAATTTTATTGAATACCACATTTATATCTCCTGAATAGAATGCTTAACCAAATTAAATCAACATAATTTATTGAATATTGCACATATTATTTTGTGGCGAAGACGTGGTAATTTATCATCTTTCTTTATCGACATATTCATGATTTTTTAAACTCATTCCCAATGCTTGTGTTATTATTTGATATTAATGATTATTGTTGTTATTGTTATGTTGTGGTTTGTCTGTTTTTTTGTGGTTTGTAAGTATAATTAAATCTTCTATGTAGGCCTGTTTGGTGGGAAAAAGCCAAGTGTCTCCAAAACTGCACTTCATATTGTTGCTAGCATGAAGCGAGATTGGATGCAGGTTCAAATTGCAATAAAGAGAGATGGGAGAGGGGCTCATTGCTCATTTTATTGGATATATATTTTCCTATTACTTAATCTGTAAATATTGTTCTTGCAGACTGGGAGAAAACCAAGTGGGCTATGTGGAGCTGCTCTTTATATATCTGCTCTCTCTCATGGTCTCGAGTGTTCAAAGTCTGAAATTGTGAGTGTAGTGTCAATTGTGACATAATTAAGTCATGATTAGATTGGTTGCAACATTTATTCAGTGGGGCAAGATATTTTCTTTGCTTAGTCTTATTATATTCTTCATAAAAACATTGAAGCAGTTGATTACGGTTGAAAATGATTTCTTTTAGATACTGTTCTTAAAAATTATCAATGCTTACCCCCTTCCCCCTCAATATGGTGATGTGTCATTTTTGGAAAACTTGTTTTCTGCGTTGTGAGTTTGTATATACACTTACTCATTACTTGAACCTTTAAAATTTCTTTTTATTTTTGTATGGAATCACTATCATAATTTAAAATTATTTCTTTCTTTAATTTGATATTCATTTTTATTTATGGAAATAATATCATTTGCATCAGATTGATCGAATTATCAGTGCCATAGAAGCTCTAGTGTCGGAAAAAACTTGATAGAATTAGGGCTTTGTTAATTCAACACAAGGACATGTATGACCTTGCATTTTTGATTTACACTTTGTAAGTGTTTCTAGGAGAGTACTTGACTTCTGTTTAATTTGGGGGTTGGAGGTGGGGTGGGGGTGGGGGTTCCAAAATGAAAACATCTCAGTTTTCTCGTTCTCATATTCAGTTGATAATTATGGTTAATGCACTATATCAAGTTCTATTTATTGACCTTCTTTCAGTCTAATATTGTATTTATGTTTGCTTTTGCATATGAATTAGTTAGATAAACAAACTAGAATCAATAACAAAAGTGAAATGGAGTGTTAAAATCCGCACAGTCTGGCTCAACAGGCCTGACCATTTAATATTTCATAATTATATACATTGCACGCTTCTTAGAATTCCCAATTAGAGCACGACCTATATTTTTTTTTGAGATAATCTATTATTTAATTAATAATTCCAGGAGCTACCGAGCATCATAAAACTACGAAAGGTTCCTACAAAGAAAGAATTCATAAAGTTGATGCCACTTCAGAAGAATCTCAGAGTTTATCCGACATTGATGACACTGCGGTTCGTAAGAGTTGTGTGCTAATTTTTGTTAAACAGAATCCATTTCTGTCAAGTACTTTTATACCGAGTACAATCAATTATAACTAAATATATATTCCACCTAATAAAGGGAAACATAGTCAATTAGATGATATAGACATGTCTTAATTATATGCCAAACAAAGTGATATTTACCTAGGTCAAATATATTTGGAACCAGACACTTTTTGGTTTGTTTACCATTGACCCAAGCGTAAAACTTGATTCCATATAAATTTTACAGAAGTTCATCAAAACTGGTTTGTGATTGTGTCCAAGTCCATTACTCCTTAGCTGTCCAGTTTTTGATGTAGAAAATTACTTTATTGAAGTTTACTTGCGATCCTGCGAACTGCAATCGACTTCTATTATACTGTGTGTTTCTTTAATAAAGGCTTGTACTAGACTACTAGTTTCATATTCATTGTCTGTTTTAAAATTATATTATTGGCAGGTTGATATCTATCTAAACAGTGAGGAGGAGAAGAGATACATAAAAATTATCTGGGAGTTCATGAACAGAGAATATATCGAGGTGGTGAAACATTATTTTTCTCTTTAGAATTTCAAAATGTTTTCTTATTAAGTTGACTTAACAATTGAGTACATGAAGAGGAAGTAGCATTACATGATCTAGTAAAACATTCTTTCTCATTGGCATGATGACATTGTACTATGCTTAGTGATATTTAGATTTCTAGGATGTAGAGGCATGAAATTTGTGTTCTCTGTGTATGAAAGATCAAATAAGTCGTTAGGTGCTTCAAGATGTCGTTCCTGGTTAAGCTATAAGACTTATCTATACCTACATGCGTTGTTATGCACCAAGTGACAAAGGAATGTAATTGTTGATATTTTTTCTTAGTTTAAACTTGTAGAATCCACTCTTTCTCTACAGAAGCCTTGATTTTGTGTGCCCTTCTCAGTCTTAAGTATTATTCATTTATTCTATCTCTATCATATTCATATATAAAGAGCTGTGCTCAAGTCCTTTGTATAATGACCAAGTAATTACTAATTTGGGAACTTGGGAAATGGTTGATGATGTGAAAATTATTTGCTTCAACTCCAAAAGAAATTTCCGTGGCAAATAGTTATTTTTATCTTACCTGATTATGATGACCCTAAATATTGCTAACATGCCTCCTTAATCCTTATGATCATACTCAATTATTATCTGGTTATTTAATCCCTATTTAATCCTCACCTGATTATGAAGCTTATTTTGACTTCTATTATTGAACAGTCACTCGATTATATAGGCTGGATTATTTATCCTACATGTTCCCCACCTTGTCCTTTCATAGAAGACCCCCCTCGATATTAATTTTCTAGATGTTAATCGTTACAGATTACATGCACACATACCGAAAAGGTTTTTCTCGATTTTAAATGACAATAGAAAACAAATGTTTGATAGACTGAGGAAGTTGATATGAGAAATCTAATTTTGAATTCTGACGACATGTGATATAAACTCTGTTTATGTATTTCGAAACTTACAGGAACAGGCGGGCGGGCGGCTAAAGAAGCTGCTACCATGGCTGCAAACAATGATTACATGTCATATTTACCAAGCTGCTCAGGGAATGTAGAAGCTGCTAAAAGGCTTGCTGCAGAAGCTGTTGCAAAGTCAAAGAAGGTGGGTCATCTTGACACAATTGTCTTTTTAGACTCTCTTGATTACTTCATCAAGTTATGACAATGACCTAGCGTAATTTATATATGCTCTACAATTAATTTGAACTTTGTATCCTACTTTATTTGCGTTATGCACTTAGGCTTAGTTGAATATTCTCATTGGACTGTTTAAAAAGGTACAAGTGTTTAGAAGGATATTCATCTAGTGTGGGATGTGAGGACTAGGATTTGTTGGGAGTCTTTAGATTCAAAACCTTGGGTATTGAGAGTTTGTGAATAGTAAGAAACTTCTTTTTTGTAGGATAGAGAATTTGCATTGCGGATTTCAAACATGTGTAATTTGGTGATTATAGACTTGTAGTGTGATCCCTTCGTCACACAAACACAAGTTTGGCTTCTATATAGTAATGGAGCTTAATCCATATTGTCTGAAACCTGGAGATTATATATTGTAAATGTCAAATGTTTGTAATAGGGTGATCTTATTATTATATTGTCAAATGTTTGTGATAGGGTGATCTTATTATTATAAGCTGTTTAAAAAAGTACCTTTCTCTTTACTATTTTTTAAACAGCTTAATTTTAAGTGTTATAAGTTCTTTTAAGAAAAATTATCAAACAAAATTTAAGATCTTATAAGCTTTTGCCAATCAATGTCTAATTTAGAGTGGCTTGAGGATTTAGATTTTGTTGTGTATTCAGATGTGAATACATTGTCCTTGACTCTTTGGTTTTAATTTTGTAACTTTTCTGGCAAGTAATTAATCATTTTAAATGTGTGTTTGTTATGTATAACAAATATTTTGTAGATGTCATATTTGGTTGTTTATCTTATTGGTAACTTCTAGCTTTTTTATTTATGAGGTCAGGTGTTCAAACCCTACCTATTGATGATTTTTATTTATTTTAAAAATCACGGGTGTACAAAGTAATAAAATGGGTATTATAGACATTTTATAATATTATTAAAAAAAAATGTGTGTAAAATAACAATGAAGGTAAATAAACTCAAGTACAACTGGCTATTACCCTAGACTTTTTTATTTGCAGTCAATTTTCAAGTTCTCAGGATATATTCATGCATGCAGTTGATATCTCCTTATTCAGAACAAATGCCTAATCACGCTGTGATGGATAAACCTCAAAATTTTGCAGGAAAAACGAAAAACACAGGCTGTGAAAGATGTTGGTCCCGCTCAAACTGCTCATGAAGCCACAAGACAAGTGCTCGAGAAAAAGGTACAACTCCAGAATTTTTTATCAGCTTCTCACTAATGTCTGCTGTTACGAAAACAGGAATTAAATGTAAGCTGATTCCACATAGAATAAGGAAATCCAAAACATGTCTTTATCATGTAGGGCCTTGGTATAAATTGAAATAACAAAAAATATATACGAAAGCTGGTATTTTTTATTACTATAGTATAGGGAAACTTTTAAACAAGTTTTTCCAGAAGCCTTTTTGATCTTGCGATATCTCTTTTTTGATAAGCTTTTTCGAACAAGCATCATTTATAGTATTGCTCTCTGATGAAATGAGAATCTTGACGAAGGCTTACATTTAAAGAAGTTTTCTGAAACATTCTATTAAAGAAGCTGTTCTTGAAATTGCTTCTGTTGTAAGCGTGTTTCCGTGTTATAAGTACGGATTGCTATATCATTTGAATTTTCAACTGACAAGCTTAGACCTTTATATTTTTCAAGGCCCCATTACAGTAGCCCAACAGCATTCATCCAAGCTCTTGAAAAGTTACCTGTTATTTTATTTTCTTGATACAGAGGCTGAGTTCTAAAATCAGATACGATGAATTGGAGAAGCTTTTTGAACCTGTAAGTGACTGTTTCTTCTTCAACAAAAAAAAAAAAAAAATAGAATATCAAATTAGTTCGATAATTATAGCAGATTTCACGTATGTTCCTTTTTTTCTAAAAAAATCAGAAGTGGTCATTTCCTACCATTTGAGTCTTTGACCTTATAAAAAAAGTTTGAAGAGGACTCGAACTCTGCATCTATTATGGAATAGTAACTCTATTGAACTGCTTAGACTAAATAAGTTGATTGCCTATATATATAATACTAATCTTTAATAGTACTAATCTATAGCACTATTCTTTAGGGCCAGTCAAATATTCTGTAATTATTAAATTATAAATTATTAAAAAATGATAATGAAACGCATAATGAACTTATTATGTTTGAGCATTCTTTTTTGGTAATTTATTTCAAAAGTGCTTGATTTATAGTAAATCTAGTAAATTGCTTTGTTGAACTGCCTCGTCTAGTGGTACAATTAGAGCTGCTCCAAGTTAAGAGTGTGAGGGTTCGGCCCACTTGACCCTCTCATTTTATATATTTATTCATTTTTTTTAATCTATTCTTTTATTTATTCATTTGTAAAGCTCATTCTTTAATTAACCATTTATTTATTTATGTTGCAGCAGGAAAACCCGGGGAACACGAAGAAACGACAAACAGAACAAGATCCAGATCACAACGACAACACCTATACGAGCAAAGGTGACTCCTCCGAGGTTGAGGACATGATCGAAGAAGAGTACAATTATGATTATAATGTTTGATTATTAGACATTATTTTGGCATCTTAAAATTCTAAACCGTTGTACATAAAAACAATAGTGATATAATGTAGGTATTATGTTGTGTAATCAAAATGAGTATTAAAAAATACAAGGTAAATTTTAAAAATGAAAATAAAAAAGACAACTGAAGTTTTACAGTTTTAGTAACTAACTTCAAAATTTCAAGAAACCAAAAATAAATGTAAAAACACACTAATACAATCTACACAAAGTTAGAAAACACAGGTACAAATATTGAGCAAACTAAGAACTAACGAAACCTAGTACGTCTAGTGATTGACAACAAATCTTTCAACCAAAATTTTTTGGCACCGAAACCGACCTAAGAGCCTTTTCTCTCAAAACACTCATCCGAGAAAACCGCCTACCCTTATGAATCTCCCTTCTAACCGCGAAAACCTTTCTATACACAGCTTGCCAGATCATTTGGACCGCATCATTATCCTGTGATGGGAACTGAAACTCATAAAAATGATCGATTTCTTTCAGCCTATTCCACTTCGCGGTCCACTCATCCTTGCCAATATTATTAATTAGGTTTAGTAGAAAATTTTCCTTGAGAGCATCCGAAGTGCGTACAAATACGCAGAAATCGGAATAATCAAGGACGTCCTCATAAGGGAGCTCGATTTCATCGCTAATAATGATGGGCACACAATGGCTGGCTATGGCATCAAAGAGGCGGTTGGAGGAAGGCGTGTCCCCAGCTATGTTGAGGCAGAATTTAGACGACCGCATGCCCTTGGATGCTTGTCTTACACCGTCATTTTGGAAGGTTCCGAACGAGAAGTGCACATTTGTCTCGTTTTTTAGCATGTAGTATAGCTCCTGTCGGATTATTCCGCCCTGAACAATGAGGAACCAAGCAAGTCACTAGACTGATATTATAAAGTAATAAGACCTCAAATAAAGGTTTTGTTATTGTCCCTAAAAATAATTAGCATACGTAAAGATAACCGCGACCCCTTCTCATATCTCATATTCTATTCAACATCTATAACATTCAACTTCACCAGGACAAGGCCATACAATCTGAATTGAGTCGAGGATACATAAAAATAGAAATGATAAGAACATAACTCTAAACCAATGTATACACATGACACCCAATTAGGCGAGACATGTTTGAAAAACTCTATCCAACAAAAAGAGAAATTTAGTGCTATGAGATTGAAAAAAACTCTTATAAACAAAATTATATCAAAGGTTTATTTGGATATCGTGTTATGAATAATGATGCATAAAAACAACAGAGATGTCTCTATCCGTCTTATAAAACACATTTCATTGAGAAGTCAAACTAATTACACTTGATCGCAAACGTAGGATAGAAATTGTTCTGAGTAGATTGAAGATAATGCTTCCTTAGTATATCAAGCCTTTTCCACTACTATTCTTCTTTAAGAGTATTAACTAGTGACAATAGAGCTTCTTTATTTTCAGAGGCAGGATTTAATAGAGATATAAAACAATCTAAGTCACAGAGCTGGTTTATGCTTAAAAAGATGAAACTTTTTCCCTTCAGACAATTACAACTTCTTCACCTATATTTTAGGCACTTTGATTTTTTTTTATTTAATTTATAACATGGCAAATATAAAATATATCTCCATTAGTAAACCGATACGAATTATCATGACTAATTAACAAAAGAGCCAATTTTGTTTTTTTAGAACATAACTTTCTTACTTCTAGACACAACATGCAACATTCAACAATCACTAAGAAACAAAACAGAGAAAATATACCAAAAGGATAAAACAATACATTTTTAGGAAACTCACATCCTTTCTGTATATAGCCCCTTGAAAATAGAGCAATGTTGGTCGGCTATCGAAACCAGACGTGTCATTCGCATAAGTCCTTAACACATGCCTGTAAGGGGCAATCACATCTTTCTCCACATTTGCGATATTTGGCGGGTACCTCCCGAAATCCGACAAAATAAGCATCGCGGGCCATAGCTTCATCCTTGCATCCAAAAGGCTATTCGGGTGATGGGCCACTATTAGATGATCCTTCCCACCGGATCTCTTCCACTCCTCTTGGCCCGTCAAGAATCTGACCAACTTCTCCTGCAATACAACATTAGAGCTCTTTTTCTGTCCGGGTCCCACCTTCGACCCCCGGTTATAGCTTATGGACGAAAAAAAGGGGACAAACAAGATATCTGCTTCACTAGAATTCTTCACACGCACTGCACTACGAGGTTTTGAACTTCCCAAATGCTCTGAGCTCAGAAGATCTAAAGTTAGCCAATATTCTATGCTATGCTGTAAGTTAAGGCCACCGGGATATACGGGAACATGTTCAGTGATATCGGGCCAGACACTCTTGCCGGCTTTTTTCCAGCCCACTAGGTCGAAATGAAATTCCGAAGGCAAGTCATACATGAAGACCTTGAGAACAGACATCGGCCTATTACTACTGTTATTCTGATCACATTCATCTAGATTGTCATTGATTAGAATTTCGTGGAGCTTAGAGTTTGGTAATATACCGAGATCGACGGAATTAGAAAGGCCGGTTGATCTCAGGACTAGGAACCAAGATAATATGAACAATGCACAGGTCAGCAGGAACCAACAGAAGAGGGATTTATAACCTATTTTCGACATTCTTGATCCCACAAATCATAAATTTTTACCTATATCCATAAAAACAACAACGAGATAACATTACCATTTTCGATTTCTTGGACATAAAATTCAAGATTTGACACAGTATGTCCAAGTTTGTTATTGAACAAAATCTTCCCCCACCACCACAAACCTGCACCGTATTTTGTTTTCCTTCTCTTTAAGCTTTCTCCATTAATATAAAATGTGACAAAGAAAACCCTATTGGAGATGCAAAAGGTATTGAGAAATAATGGGGAAAAGAGTGTTTTTTTCTTCTCCTTCTCAGAAACATGGAGAGTCCATGAAATAAAACCCAGAAGGGATGGGCATCAAATTTATATCAACAACCCAGAAAAAAAAACAAATCAAGAAACAAGAATAATAAGCAATGCTACTCAATGAAGAAAGTCTTTAGAGAGAGAAAAAGGGCAATCAAAGGGAAAGAAAGGAGCACCGATACTCAGATTATAAAATAGTGTATCGTTAGGGAAAAAGATTGGATTTTGCTTCTTTATTTTGATTCAATTATAAAGCGCAAGAAGCGGAGTGAGAGTCTCATTGGTTATGTTCAGGGAGTTAGGTCACTTTTTTCATTTTTTTTCTTCTTCTTTATTCTTGCTTGTAATTTGTAAATGTAAGTGGTAGTATAATTTTTAAAAATAAAATAAAAGCATAATTTGAGGCAATTTATATTAGAGAGAAAAATTTTTATGGTTACAAATATAAAAAATCTACTCATTTTAACCCCTCTTTTAAAATTACACCCAATCTATACATTTTGTAAAGGAAAATACACATTTACCCTCCCCTTTTTCAAAACATAACTAAACAATTAAAAAAATAAACTAAAAGACAAAAAAAAGAAAAAAAATCGGTCCCCCCCCAAATCCCGTCGGTCCCCACAACACAAATCACCGCCGCCGATTTTCGTGAATTCCGGCCGCCCCAATGTCGGAAAACGACCCCGTCGACGAGCACGAAGAAGAGCAGGAAGAGGAGCACGAAGAAGAGCTTCAATGGCCGCTCCAACCTCCGGTAAATTTTCGAAAACCTAAGTTCGAATTTCCATTTTTTTCAATAATGTCTTCAATTTCATGCTTAAATTGCTATCCTATGAGTTCGTTGATGTGTTTAGAGTAGAAATTGGGTGTTGAATGGGCCAGAAATCGCCGGAAAATTTCCGGATCTTCTGCCCTCGGTCGACCCCTCGGCCGCGGGGAAGAAGATGACCGGCCGAGGGCCCTTGGTCACCAAGCAAGTGACCGAGCGAGGGCCGCTATCCGGTCATTCTGGCCCTCGGTCACCGAGGGCACTCAGTCGATCGACTGAGTGCTCGACCGAGGGCAGAATTTTTTTATTTTTTTTTTGATTTTTTCTTTATTATATTTACATTATTTACAAAGCTTGCAATTTCTATATACTAATATATATGCTCTTATTTAAGATATTAGTACATTTTTTGACAAATAAATTTAAACTAAATTAGTACTTTGACAAGTAAATTAAAAAGGATATTAGTAGTACTTTGTTTGACAAGTAAATTAAAAAATATATTATTTATATTGTTTGACAATTTATTCTAGAGTGTGTAGATAATTGTTTAATTATTCTATAACATGTTAGTATTTATTTATTTAACTTAATTGTTTTTTTTTTTATATTTACAGTATAATATTTATTAATTTAATTGTGTTTTTGCAGGATGGGTTCCAATGGAGGAGGCCACAATTCATTTACACGAGTAAAGAATTGAATTTGTACGACCGGTTCCCCGTGTTGAAGCACATAAAGAAGGTGTTAAGATCCGTTGACGATACGCACGAGGCTCACCGGAGATTCCGTCGTTCGTGTTTTGGAAGGTTGGTGCACCTTCAAAGAGAAGGTCGATCGAACGCGGCCATGCACCACTTGTTAGCTCGGGAGATCGTGGGTCCGACGATACCTCCGTTCGAGCATTGGTTTTCGCTCGGGGGCAAGATCATTTGCTTTAGAGCACAGGAGTATGCTTTGGTGACCGGGCTTCGTTTTGGGAATCACGGCTTTGATACTTCGGCCCAGCACATTATTTCTCACGGCTCTTTCTATCATAGGCACTTCGGATTTGGTCAAAAAGTAAAAGTGAACGACCTTAACAAGAGATTCAATGCTATGGACTTGGGGTCAGACCCGGCCGACTACCTGAAGGCTGCGAAGGTGCTGATGTATTACTTGATGCTCCTATGCCGAGGCGATATCGTTATCGAGGATTGGGTTTGGACTTTGGTAGAGGAGGAGGAGGGATGGGAGACGTTTCCCTGGGGCTCCCACACATTTCAGATCATGTCCTACTACCTCTCCATAGCTGCGATGCATCCCGGTCAAGTACTGAAGCCGGCCTACCACATCTACGGTCCCATTTGGGTCTATCAGCTATGGTCGTACGAGGCTATACCTAGTCTCGGGAGAATGTGCGCGCATAGAGCCGACCGTCCGACGATTCCTCGGCTACTGGGGTGGAACTCGATTACTACTCACGTCGATTTTTCTCATTTCTACGAGGACCCAGAGGTAAACTTGTTTTAATGTTCAATTAATGGTTATATCAAATAATTAAATTAATTAACTCTATATAATTTTGATTTCTTTTCAGCTCGAGGTTCATCGGTATCTAGAGCCGACGGAGGAGGAGGCGGTTGCTCCGCATTTTATTTTCGTGCGTGACAGAGCAGAAGAGGTCACGTACCATCCTCCTCCTAGACTTGGATTGCCTGCAGACGAGGCACGTGCACAGGCACCGGCACAGAATAAGAAGAAGAACTTGATGGAACGCATGGTCGGACGCGTGTCCAAGGCGGTCGACAAGATCACCGGCGACTCTGGGCCTAGTAGACGGGGTCGTGATGCCATCACGCCTAATTCATCGGCAGAGCGTCGTCCCTCTCAGCGACCCCGACGAGAGGGCTCTCCTGCTCCTGAGGGGTCTGATGATAGTACCGATCGACGGATTGATCGAGGGTTGAAGAAAATCCTGAACGACGAGTCCGACACGGGATTTATGGCTCGACTGACTGCCCGGATCACGAGGACACATCAGGAGAGCAACGATAGACTCCTGGAGAGTGTTAGGAGGGCACAGAAAGAGGGCCACGATAGTCTGATGGAGCAGATTCGGGGGTTTTTCGGTCGCAGACGATTCTCGAAGATGCGCCCTTGTCCTTCCGATCCCGTGGAGCCTTCTGCATCTCATCACTCTGGATCCGGACGTGCTGCGTCTCATCATTCGGGTTCAGGACGTGTTCCGTCTCATCGCTCCGGGTCCGGACGTGCTACGTCTCATCGCTCCGGGTCTGTACCGGGCCGTCATTCGCATGCAGAGCCTTCTGTGTCGCACCGGGAGGAGGAGGAGACTTTTCCTGCTAGAGCATCGTGTGGAGATATCGACAGTTACCGCACTCCGATGCAGCCCATAGTTGACCCGACTTATGGTTCTCCTCCGAACATGGGCTTGCTAGACTTCGGAAGTCTCTTCAAGCCGATGGAGGCTCCTACTGATTTCAGGACTTCCTTCCCGCCGATTCCTGCCCGTGATACACAGCCTTATATCCCCCCGGATGTTCCTGACCGTGATACGTCGCGAGTTATCATCGATGCGGAGAGTTATTTCATACCGGAACCAGATTTGTTCACGCAGACATCTCCCGGGCCAGATGCACACTGTTTTGAGGAGACGTTCAGCGATGAAGATGAACTCGGCACCGATGATGCCGCAGCGGAGCCCGAGGAGGTGGCCGAGAGTAGCATCGGACCCCGTGTGAGAAAGCCCTCGGCAGCTCTTCGGAGCCCGTACGTCACGCATTTCACCCCGGCCGGTGAACGGAAGATTAGAGGCTGGTTTACGGTGTTCCGACAAGCAGGGCAACACAAGAGCATCCGGTTGAATGAAGGCCATCTGAATCAGGCATATTTCGACACTATTGAGGATATGGGTTATTGGTACACAGACGTGGTAAGTTAATTTTTAATTTTACTTTCAAATTCATAGTATTTATTTATTTATTTTACTTTCAAATTCATAGTATTTTTAATTTTTAATTTTACGTGGTATGTTTATTTTTCAGGAGATCGATCTGTACATTCGATACTTGCAGGAGAAGGTGAAATTGATGAAGGGTGTACGACAAGGATTAACTCCAAAAACGACTATACTCTTGAATACCGAGTTTTTCGTAAGTTTCAATTATCATACCAAATGCACTATTTATCTCACTTTTCTCATTTTTCTAACGTTTAATATTTTTAACAGAACAAATTGGCACATGAGTGGCGGACGGTGAAGTCGAACTCGAAATTTTCGAATTCAACAAACTTCGAAGAGAGATATAAGCACTGGAAAGTACCGGACCATTTGTTGAGGATGGTCAGGGGAGACGAGGAATACACGAGTTGGTTTCATGCTACTGAGGTAATATTATTTATCGGGTTAATATTGTTTAATTATCCAATTTAATAACGTTCCTTTATTTATCAATAACGTTTTGTTTTGTTTTTTGTATTTTTTTAGGTAATAACGGTTGTCAATACTGGCGCTCATTGGGTCGTGGTGCGTATTGATCTGGCCAACTGGAGTGTATCTCTGTACGACTCTTTCACTTTCCGTGTGCCACTCGATATTCGGGAACCGATGCTGCGACCGTTGCACCACTTGTTGCCTCGGCTGTTGGTCGCAGCGGGATATTGGGATGCAGACACGAACTTTTTCAGAAAAGCCCACAAGAGAACTGCTCTTAGGATCGTCGTCCCGCAGACACAATTTACCCAGTACGACAGCTCCAATTGTGGCCCGTACGTGTGCATGTATCTCGATCGTCTCATCAACAAGTCTTTGACTCACTTGAAAGTACCGGTCGACGATGATTATTTGCGCAAGTATCGTAGATATATTGCTCGGAAGATCTTTGGTTTGAGTCGTACTTTCGAGTCGTAGGTTTGAGTCGTAGTGTGTTTGTTTGTTTGGATTGATTTGTATGTGTGTTGATTTGGATTGATTTGTAGGTGTGTTTGTTTGTTTGGATTGATTGATTTGCAGGTTATGGCTTTGATATTAACTAAATAAATCCCGTCAAATTTTTTTAAAATTATTTTATGTTTTATTAACCTATTTAATTTAATATAATTTTTTAAAAAAAATATATTTTATAAATCAAATCAAACAAATATATGATTTTATAAAAAAATAAATTTAAGTATATAAAAAAATATAATTAAATTAAGTATATAAAAAAATATAATTAAGTTAAGTATATAATTAAATTAAGTATATAAAAAAATATAATTAAATTAAGTATATAAAAAAATATAATTAAGTTAAGTATATAATTAAATTAAGTATATAAAAAAATATAATTAAGTTAAGTATATAATTAAATTAAGTATATAAAAAAATATAATTAAATTAAGTATATAAAAAAATATAATTAAATTAAGTATATAAAAAAATATAATTAAATTAAATTTTTTTTTTTGCACTTGGTGGCTGCCCTTGGTGGCGCCACCAAGTGCACTTGGTGGCTGGGAAAAATAAAAGTATTTTTAAATTTGGCACTTGGTCGATGCACTTGGTCACTTTGACCAAGTGCACTTGGTGGTGACTGAGGGCAGAGGCCACCAAGTGCACCACCAAGTGCCCCACCAAGTGCCTAAGATTTTTTTTTTTAATATTAATTTGAGGCCAACGAGCGATAACTAAGTTGTTACGTTAACATTAAAGATCATTTGAAGCCTATAAACATCGAATCAACATTAAATTAAAGCCAAATTAGTACTATTAAGTTGAAACGTAGAAGTTTTACAATTTTTTGAACTTTCTAGTAATATTGTTACAATGTTAACAACATGCTTTCCAATTTGTTCACGATCCGAATGCGTAATCAATTAATTCACTCAATTCAACGTTTGATCATGTTTTTTGAATTGTTTTGACTATGAAATTGATGTTTAATTGAACACAACAACCTTACAATTGAAAAAAAGATTTAAAATCAATTAAAATGAATTTATGTTCTAAAGCACTTGGTGGTGCACTTGGTGGCCTCTGCACTTGGTCACCACCAAGTGCACTTGGTCACTTTGACCAAGTGCAACGACCAAGTGCCGAATTTAAAAATACTTTTATTTTTCCCAACCACCAAGTGCACTTGGTGGAGCCACCAAGGGCAGCCACCAAGTGCAAAAAAAAAAAATTAATTTAATTATATTTTTTTATATACTTAATTTAATTATATTTTTTTATATACTTAATTTAATTATATACTTAACTTAATTATATTTTTTTTATATACTTAACTTAATTATATTTTTTTATATACTTAATTTAATTATATTTTTTTATATACTTAATTTTTTTATCTTTTTTATATACTTAATTTAAATATTTTTTATAATTTGTTTAATTTTTTATATACTTAATTTAATTTTTTTTATCTTTTTTATATACTTAATTTAATTTTTTTTATCTTTTTTATATACTTAATTTAATTTTTTTTATCTTTTTTATATATTTAATTTAAATATTTTTTATAATTTGTTTTAATTTTTTATATACTTAATTTAATTTTTTTTATCTTTTTTATATACTTAATTTAAATATTTTTTATAATTTGTTTTAATTTTTTATATACTTAATTTAATTTTTTTTATCTTTTTTATATACTTAATTTAAATATTTTTTATAATTTGTTTTAATTTTTTATATACTTAATTTAATTTTTTTTTTATCTTTTTTATATACTTAATTTAAATATTTTTTATAATTTGTTTTAATTTTTTATATACTTTATTTAATTTTTTTTTTTATCTTTTTTATATACTTAATTTAAATATTTTTTATAATTTGTTTTAATTTTTTATATACTTAATTTAATTTTTTTTTTTATCTTTTTTATATAATTAATTTAAATATTTTTTATAATTTGTTTTAATTTTTTATATACTTAATTTAATTTTTTTTATCTTTTTTTTTTTACAAATTTTATTAAATTAAATAAGTTAATATATTATAAATAATTTTAAAAAATTTTGACGGGATTTATTTAGTTAATATCAAAGCTAAACCTGCAAATCAATCTCAAACAACACCAAATAAACCCAAATCAACCTAAATAACACCGAATCAATCCAAATAACACCATCAACCTCAGAACAATGAAAGTCTCAAATAAAAGCAAATCAGTCAATAAAAAACTCTTCTCATTCAACCTCTCACTCCGTACTCACTGGACATTTTCTTCTCGTGTGACCCTCGCTTTTGCAGATGCTGCACTTCTTCTTTTGCCTTCTTCGGCTCGACTCTTCCGTTCCCGTTTCTTGTGGAGGACCATTCAAATCAACACTCTCAGGTGGAATAAAAACAGTGCACACGCGTCTGCTGTGACCTACGCCCTTGCATCTCGAACACACCTGCACACGACACGATATTAGGTCTAAGCCACTACATACATACAATGTTACTTCTAGGGGAACAAACCGGATCACGTCGTGCAGAGCTCTCAACAGCAGAACGAGCACGAGTCGTCCTCGGACGTCCAGCCTGGCTAACCACTACTGGAGGAAGAACTACGTACGATGCCACATCCGGTGGGACCACCCAATCATCATAATGTGGCAACGGCACAATAGGCGTCGCGTACATCTCGACATGGCTGCTCATCTTGAAATAGGGGCTCACGAAATCGTACGATGAAAATCCGGCTCGTCTACATAAAAACAACAAACAAGTTAGTGAAATCAACAGTTTAAAATTAAATTTAAAGGTAAAATGATATCATACCTAATAGCGGCAATAGCATGACAACACGGTATTAGGTCTAAGTCGAACTCCCGACATTCACACGTACGATTCGCGATATCCACAAGATAAGATCTGTCATCCTCCTGAACTCTGTACTTGGTATTCGCACTGACCTCCCGAACGGTGAAATAACGGCTCAACATATCCTGATTAGACAACTTGGCCAATGCCTCCTCGGTCAGCTCATGCTGCTCATTCTGTCTCTCGTTAGCTATCCTTCGTTTCTCGTCAAACCATCTCTCAATCATCGCACGAATCGCCTCGAGCATCGCACAGACTGGTAATCTCCGTGGCCATTTGATAGCATTGTTGAAGACTTCGGCCGCATTCGATGTCATGAAACCATATCGTCGTGCAGCACACTTTGACCTTGCCCAGGTCTCAACCCCGATTTCAATAAGGCGACTATAAGCGCTGCCACTGATTCTCTCCACATCCGCTAGATGTTTTTCAAACTCATCCACCCGATAACAATAAGCAGCACTGTATACAGCTCCGACCAGCTGATGGCCGTACCGTGCTAGATTCTTCGAGAGGTGGTGATAGCACAACGCTCGGGTAGCGTGGGGATAGACACTCCGAATAGCATTCGCGATGCTCTTATGCTGGTCGGACACAATGAGCAGATCATCGTCGTCTGTATCGTAGCAATCTCTGAGGTGCTGGAGAAACCACGTCCACTCCTCGTCATTCTCTATCGGACCGATACCAAACACAAGCGGGAAAATATTCTCATTCCCGTCTTTTGTGCAGGCGACAAACAACACACCAGCGTTTCTCCCTTTCAAATGGGTGGCGTCGACTACTATCACAGGACGCAGATTGTGCTGAAATGCACGAATGCACTGCCCGAGCGCAACGAACATGTGGCAAAACACGCCCTGGTCTGTCGTCTGAATATCATACATAGTCCCGGGATTAAGTTCTCTGAGCATGTACAAATATGACGGGAGCCTCTGATACGATCCATGATAGTCGCCGTACGCTATTTCAAGCGCCATATTCCTCGTCCGCAGGGCGAAATTGTAGTTGATGTGAACTCCGTACAATCTCCTCAAATCATCAATCATATCTTTCGGCTTCAGTTCCCGATTGCCGACTAACTGGCGTGCAAAGAAAGTAGCCGCAACCCTGCTCGACACCTGTCGATCCGCAGTCCGCCCCAAATTGTTACGGCACTCGTGATTCAAGTTCAGCCTCGTAATCCTCCAAAAGGTGTCATCGGAACCCGTGGAACACAATTTGAACGGGCATTTCTCACTCCCAAGCTTGCAAACGTACGTCACCCGATCAGTGCACGAGCGACGAGTTTTGCACTCTACGTTGTTCTCCATGTGATACATCCCCACCATCACCTTCAGATCCTGTTTCTTTCGGAATGTGGCTCCGACTGCCATCTGACCATAAATAGGTTGGGTTTCGACAGAACGCAACGGAACAGCGGGGTCAAACGTCGGCAGTGGAATGATCCAATTGCGCAGTGGATTGTTCTGTGCATTCTGAAAAGCTTCGGCTTGCTCACCGCCTCCCGCAGTAGAACTCGAGGACATATTACGGCGCGACATAATCTTTTTAACCACGCTCGGCTGCCTAATCCACTCGGTCCACTCCGTGGTCAACGAAGCCAAGAGATCGGACTGACGGGCTTCTTCCTCGTCCTCGGAAGTGTGTACCGCCTCGTTCTCGTTCTCGTTCTCTGACGGTACCGCCTCGTTCTCGTTCCCCGACGGTACGCCCTGATGGCGATTTTCTTCTCCGATATTCACCTCCGGCGCAGCTTGTTGTCCCTCTACTTCGACGACGAACACAAAACACTCAGCCCTTTGCTCGTCTAACATGCGGGACACATCCTCGTCGCATAGCATAGGAGCTCGCACGCTCCTCATGTCATAGCCTCGGGTATAACAATACAACAAATACTCGACGTTGGGCGGAGGGCGCAAAACCGCACGAATCCGGCTCACGAGAGTGTCGAGTGTAATTTCTTCCCTACGAAAGAAGAGGCACATATCTACTCCGTCAACGTAGCCCTCTCGATCCCAACGACCACCGTAACGTACCGTGATTCGTTGATTCGACATCTACAATTACAAATAACAATTGAATTCAATTAGAAAATCCAAAATATAAATTACAATTACAAATAACAATTGAATTCAATTAGAAAGTCCAAAATATACATCCAAAAGTATAAAACAAGTCATTAATTAATAGACAATTCAATTTAAAAAAAAAAAAAAAATTCTGCACTTGGTCAAAGGTTGACCAAGTGCCCTTGGCCGCTCGGTGACCGAGGGCCGAGTACTATTCGGTCCCTTAGCCGAGCTATCCGGTCACCGAGGGCCGAGCTATCCGGTCACTTGGCCGGTCGACCGAGGGCCCTCGGCCAAAATTCCCGACCGAGGGCTCAAGAACCCAGTAGCCCTCGGTCGTCCCCTCGGTCACATTTTCGACCGAGGGCGTCGACCGAGGGCCAAAAAATCAGTCCGAAAAAAAAAAGGGGGGGGGCAAGGTCGCGCGCAACGTACCTTTATTCCGTCGAAACCTAGCTCTTTTCACGGATATTCCGACCTAAATTTTTCATGTAGAGAGGTTTTTGTGTGAGATTTTTTTTTTTAAATGGGTTTGAGTTATGGAGGGTTTGAGGTAGTATGGGAGATATGCATTCATGCATGCATTTACACCCCAACAACCTCAAAAAATCTGAATTTTGTTAGGAGTGGGCCCCACAGAAATTCTTTTTGTTTGTTTAATGTATTTTAATTGATTTTTATGTTATTAAAAAAGAGAATAAAAAAGTAAGGGTATATAAGACTTTTCATTTTCATTTTGTATAAAATGGGTGTAGTTTTATATGTGGGGTTAAAAAGAGTAGATGTTTTATATTTGTGAATGAAAAGTGGTATTCCCACTTTATATTATGCATTAGAGTGGGACTATATAATCTTTTTGAAATGATTTTTTTTTCTTCTTTTTCTCTATCATATCTCCCCCTTTTTTAATATTTTTTTGAAGAATTTGATTCAACTGCTCAACATCATTTTTTATTTAATACGAGGTTTTGTTCTTTTTGACTGAAACAGCTCAACTAAACTAACTTAACGGATTTGAACACAACTGAACTGAATTGATTTGTTTATAAAAATAATAATAATTTTTATAAATTATTAAATATTTTATAAAAAATATTAATAATATTCTAAACACAACTGAACTGAATTGATTTGTTTATAAAAATAATAATAATTTTTATAAATTATTAAATATTTTATAAAAAATATTAATAATATTCTAACACCAACTAGATTGTATAACTAAAATTATTATTTTAAATTATTTTTTATTTATTTTATTTTATTTTATTTTGAAATGAATTTATTCGAACTGAACTGAACTGAAATTAAGTTCAAAAGAAGTGATTTTTCTGCTAATTGAATTTCATAGTTGTTTTTAGATTGAATAAAAGAGTTCTTACTCTCTTAGTTTTTATCAACTTTCGATATTTTAGGAATCAACGAAAGTTTGATATATTAATTCTCGGTTATTTTTAAAATCAACGAGTTTTAATCCATTTGTTTAGAATGATCTGGATACTACTGGAAGTATTATATTGAGGCACAATATTTAATTATCTCATTTATTTGTCTTTTTAATATAGTTCAATATGTTTAGGGTTTTTTAGTATTTATATTTTGTTCTGCTCATTGAATTTCCCAATTGTTTTTTAGATTGAATAAATGAGTTCTTACTTTCTTAGTTTTTATTAAGTTTCGGTATTCTTAAAAATCCACTAAAATTTGATGTACTAATTCTCGAGTATTCTTAGAACAACAAGTTTTAATCCACGTGTTTATGCTTCTGCTACATCAGATAATGACATTTAAAATTCTTACATGAAACACACGCCATATGTTTGTGTGTTGGGGCACTACTTTTAAGGTAGCAAAGAATAAAATTTAAAATTACAATTGACGTTACAATTTACTTTTTAATAAAACACATTTTTTAAGGAAAAATAATAATTATTTCCTTAATTTTATTTTTCTTTTTTCAAAAGAAGAAATGATTTTCTTAATACTTCCCTAGTATTTATTTTATAATTTGCTTACCGTCGGAGAAGTGTGCTTATTTATAAGTTGTACTTGTTGGCACGTAATATGTAAAAATAATTACTCTTTATTATATATACTTCACAAGTGAAATGATTATATATTACTTTCATTGATATACTCTTTTCCTTTCAAAAAAATAGGACAATCTATTTTTTATTTTTTGAAAAAAATGATCATATTTCCCTGGAAAAGAGAGAATACTCAAAAGATTTGTTAATTGGAGTTCTTTTGTGTTCAATGAAAATTTATTTCATGTTCAACTCATGTATGATGTTTGCCTAATTTATATGCATAAAATGAGTTAAATGATCTCTTATTGGTGTTTTTAGGTAAGATTTTGATAAATGTGTCAGTTGGAAATTTGGAATATTGAAAATGTCTCGATCAGCATACATCAAACTAGACAACCGATGATTATTGACCGATCACTAAATAAGTAGAGGGTCACTAAGCTAAGGGCCGGAATAATCCAAGATATTGCATAAGAAGATTAATTTGATCAATCTTTAAATTTTTAATTGTAATATAATGATCACTTGCATGTTTGAACACAAAGTTAGAAACCACTTCAGCTAAGATTAATTTGATCAATCTTTAAATTCTTAATTGTAATATAATGATCACTTGCATGTTTGAACACACAGTTAAAAAAAGATTAATTTGATCAATCTTTAAATTCTTAATTGTAATATAATGATCACTTGCATGTTTGAACACACAGTTAGAAACCGTTTCATCTAAAAGCCACTTCATCTAAGATTAATTTGATCAATCTTTAAATTCTTAATTGTAATATAATGATCACTTGCATGTTTGAACACACAGTTAAAAAAAGATTAATTTGATCAATCTTTAAATTCTTAATTGTAATATAATGATCACTTGCATGTTTGAACACACAGTTAGAAACCGTTTCATCTAAAAGCTCGAACTGGTAGAGAAGTTGGACTTCTTTACACTTATATTAATAGGCCGAATATATTCTCCAATATTCTCCGTCACTTGTGGGCCGATTTCAACCTCTTTGGGAAAACCTCTTTGGATTAGTTGGACTTTTTTACACTTATATTAATGGGCCGAATATATTCTCCAATACTCTCCCTCACTTGTGGGCCGATTTCAACCTCTTTGGGAAAACCTCTTTGGAATAGTTGAACTTCTTTACACTTATATTAATGGGCCGAATATATTCTCCAATACCCTCCCTCACTTGTGGGCTGATTTCCCTCTTTGGGAAAACCTCTTTGGATTAGTTGGACTTCTTTACACTTATATTAATGGGCCGAATATATTCTCCAATACTCTCCCTCACTTGTGGGCCGATTTCAACCTCTTTGGGAAAACCTCTTTGGATAATTAAATCGGGTGGAGTCGCCACTGGCGGGAGTCGAACCCAAGACCTCGGGTTATCCAAAGGCTCTATAGCCATGTTAGATGCCGCATCATCCAACAGCTCGAACTGTTAGAGAAGTTAGGCAACTAGACATTTATAGTGGACCGAATATATTCTCCAATACTCCCCCTCACTTGTGGGCCGATTTCAACCTCAGAGTCAGTCCCAACAAGTGGATAATTAATTCGAGTGGAGTCTCACATGACGGGAGTCGAACCCAGGATCTGCCACAAGGCTAGGCTCTGATACCAAGTTAGAAACCGCTTCATTTAAAAGCTCGAATTGGTAGAGAAGTTGGAATTTTTTACACTTATATTAATGGATCGAACATATTCTCCAATACACACGAATAAAGCGAGCTTCGAACAACTAAAAATATTACAGCAACGGAATTATTATCGCTTAGCGCTTGTGCTAAGGAGGAATCGAATCTTATAGAATTCAAGTTTACTAGCACAAGGGGGAAATAATGATTTCCTTACATTTTGAATATGATTATAACATAATAAAAATATTAATTTAAAATAATAAAGATTTTGGTCTACTAAAATGAAGTTTGTCAACTTTGAAATAAACAATGTGCAATACTCGGTTTTACATATATACAAAATTCGGCAAGACGAAGATGGGTATAATGTCAAAACATTAACAAAATGAAAATTTTAATACACGAGGAAAGAAGATTAGATCATCAACATACAAATAAATACATTTACAAATTACAATACATACAACCACAATTTTTCAAGATAATAAAACCCTTAGACTTTTAGACAAATACAATGATGATTTTAATTAGCAAGAATGAATATAATAATAGTATTCTAAGTATAAAATATTAAAACATATCAACATTCAAATAATCATATTTATAATAATCAGAGCATTTTATGCTCATTCTTGAAGTGTTTTTTCATATATTTATCATTTAATTGGCTTTGTTTTGTTTAAGCTAGTTTTTTTTTTTTTTTCTTTTTACAATAATTGAATAATTTTATGGTGAATGTGTGTATCCAATGATCAATTTAATCTTTACTCAAAATTAGCCTTGTGATTCCAGATCAATATATTTTCACGTTGAATTTTTTTTTTTTGAAATTTTGAACAGGTCGTGAACATGCTCATCTCAAGTATGTAAATAATAATCATGAAAAAATTGTTGACCAACCGCTAATAATTCGTGATGAACTTAACAAATTTATTTTTGACTTAATTATGAAAAATTATACTCCGTATAAATGAACTACTGTTGTCATCATCATATTCATAATAATAATAATATCATAAAAATAATTATTAAGCACATGATGTATAACTGACTAGACAGATTATCAACCCAGAGAGAATCTAAGTAGTGGAAAATGCTGGTAAGCACTCATATATCATGTTTGTTTTATTTATTTATTTATTATTATTGAAAATAAGGTAGACAAGCCTTTCTTAGATATGATAATGCAATTTCAATCATGAAAATTGAAAACAATCTAAATATTTTAAAATGGATTTTCAAGTCAAATGATTCTCCAGTATTCAGGTTTGATCATCCAAAACCAAAACCTTTTAAGAAGTATACTATCAACTCAAACTTCTGAAAGGGTATGTGTTCATGATATCCTCTAGTGTTCGATTAATCGATCTATACCTTGGACATCGGTTCATTTACACGCGCATCTATCTGTTCACAAGGAAAACGTCTATTTTTAAATTAATTTAAATCATCAAGTGGTAAGAATTCGAAAATCAGTTATTATTACGGAAGAAATACACTAGGATTACGAAATCCGAAAGTCACAAAGTGCATATAAAAGACGAAACATAGGTCAAGCAAAATCCTTTCTAAATAAAGAAATCTTAAAAGGCCTGCAGGGAAAATAATTAGAATTGAAAATGCATCTCGGAAGAATAACCAAGAGTTTCTAGATGTCCGGCCATGGCCTTGTTCATCGGCGGCGGACCACATCTCAAAATCTGCAATCGCCATAACAAACTCAGTATGTTTTTTGATAGTATATTTTACATCACTAGCTTAATGTATATGAACCTGAATATCAGAGGCTGGTGCCGGGCAGTGAGCCTCGATCATTTCTTTCGAGACAAATCCAACGCCACCAGTCCATTCTTCTGGGGGCTACACAGTTAATTGAGACAATCAATCGACGAGTGTGGTTACAGATTTTGGAGGATAACAAATAGTGGGCCTACCCCGTTTTTATCAAATACTAGATACAAACATTTAATTCAGTAGCATTTTGAACAAGTTGTGTTTTGGCTTCAAGAGAGAAAGTGAATAATTTGGTAGCAGAAATTAAACACACATAAAAGTGATTATTCGTTTTTATAAGTTAAACGAAGCAGACTTTGAAATCCAAAACAACCATCTCCTGCTTTTATTTTATTTTTATGTTCTGGTTAAATTATCTAGAATCAATATTTGGCATTTTTAAACACTAAAATATAGTGAACACGTATAAATAAGTCTATGGAGATATTATCTTAGTAAAAATCTTTTAGTACTCACCACAAATAAGAAATAGGATAGACTATAAGCTACTATAATCACAGGCTGGGGCAACGAGAGGTGGGTAGGGGAAGTTAGTCCATAAGGGTAACAAAGAGACGAAGTGCGACACAATAAAGTTTTTCTTTTACTACTAACTATCCCATCACGAGTCTTCCACAACTCATAAACAAACAGAATCAATTGCGAGAAACATGCCATTATTTGTTCCAGAAAAATGTACCTCGCTCGAAAAATGGTAAAACTTACTTGATTGAGCACGTAATATATTTTGAATCTGTCAGGATAGATCTTTGCAAGACTATCCAATTCATCCTGAAATAAACATATAATATTAATATTCAGGACCAAAAAACAACAGTAAAAAATTACCAACGGATCAGTATATCACGCCATGCCACTCGACTATTGATAATTCACTAGCACACGAATGACACATATACTTTGAACAAACAGAGAGTTGCAAATTACCTTTAACAGAATATCATCAAACATAACATTAGCATAAATCAGGTGAATGTTTGTCTGGTCATTGGGGTTCTCGAGAATCGCCCTAGCAACCTACGTACAGAAAAAAAAAAAGAAAGATACCCAACTTCAAACGCTAGCGAATCCAACAAACTGACAAATAAATATTACTACTATTTCTTACAAACCTGGAACATTGGCGTAATTCCAGAACCTCCGGCAATCATTCCAAATGCTCTCACTTGTCCTGCTTGGTACTTGAAACGACCCTAGTAATAATGACAAACATATAAATATTAATATATTGTATGGCTCATATATTAGAATCAATATCATTAACACGTTCACTACGGGAATTTAACATTCACAAAACATAATCTAAAAAATAGGAAAGCGCTTAGCCATATAAAGGTTAGCTCAACATTGTAAAATTCGTACCATATGTTTCACTTAATGATATAAAAAAAGTACTGATGGTGGGAAATATTTTTTAAGAATATCATATAGACACTATTTTTTTATTGTGTATAAACTTTTTCACTCTATGGAAGAAACACTGTGGGTCGGGGCGCAGGTAGCTGCGTCATTGCCCCACCCCCTTTTTTTATCATGCAGTTTTGTTTTAAACATAAAACAGTATTATTCTCCGAGATAAATAAACCAAAAGCACGATCAAATGCGAAATGTAAATATCTGTCGCACCTCAAACCCTCCTACAACTGCATCAACCGAAACTTTCGTTGTCATTTGAAACCAATTTCAATTTTCTCTTCATTTGCTTATCTTAATAGGATGAAGCAAGTACCTTTGGTCCTTTGACAGACATATAATCACCTTCACGCAATTCTCTAAAATAATGGGACATTCTTCCTTGAGGATACATCTAGAGTACACCAAATGGGCAAAAGAAACACGATACAGTTACATATATAACATACACAACCAATAATATTTTTTTTTTCTTCCAAAACGCAAATAAATGCACCTTTATAACTAACTCAAAATGACCAAAATCAGAGTCTAAAGTTGTCGGCGTGTAAGGTTTTATAACATCTTCACCTTGACTATCCTTACCCCTGTGAGAAAAACACCACACACACACACACATATAAAAAACAAAACAAACTAAATGCATTACATAAAAGTAAGTTAATATAAACCAACCTGCAGCTTATATGTTGTCCTATAGGAAGGCCCAATACTGAAGTGGGTGTAGGAAGATCAAATTTGAACTTAGCCACATTATGAGTAAGCTGTGTTTTCTTGACAAGCTTGAACTCCTTGAAATTCTCGGGATCCAAACACACTGTCCAAGAGACACCATAAACTAACTTACACAAGATCTTATGAACAAGAGTCATGCATATATGTATATATTTAGCCCACTTCTCAAAACATCTCATAAATCAAATGGAATCAGATAATCCCTTCGTCCCAAAAAAATAGTCCCACACTGATACTCACAGTCCGAACAAAGAAATAAGTACTCTCATTTTTCCACTTCAAAATACTAGCGCACAATTTTACTCTTACTTTTTAATACACACAACTATGAACTAACTACTCTATGTTTGAACATACTCCGGGAGTAATAAATATACCACAAACAACATACTCAAATTCACATCAATAAGCTAAGTTCGTATGCATCAGATTCAGTGTAAATAGAATCAAACCTTTGTGTTTCTTATTGGAAAACAAGAAATAGGCAGCACCAACCGCAATGAGGCCGACAGCCACAGTAATGAACAACTGGCCTTCAGATGTTGCCCAGAAATCCATTCGCTCAGAGAACTAATAAAACACCCGATTAATGGGGGACGATAAAATACAATAACTTAATACGCGATCAAAATTATTTTTTGAGACGAGGAAAAAGAAAAACTAAATCCTTACGTGACCTGGGATCAGATAAAAATGAAATCTTAGGAGATTTTCCTGTGATCGGACTAAGAATGAAAATGAGTATGAATATGATATGAGAGAATTCTATTCTATTGCACTAAGTAGCAATTTGCAATAATAATTAAAAAAAAAAAAATCGGTGAGAAAAAAAGAATAAGAATGGTGGTAGCATTGACTGTGAAGTAGGGTTCAAGAATGTCACCTAACCTCTTTACTCTATAAACACAATTCTCAAACTAGTGCAATATCATATCAATCTTAAAAATTGCAATATGAGAGAAAATATTTTTCAAACACTTTCATAAAACACATATCAATTTTAACACATCTAATAAAAACACATCAAATCTATATACTTACCGTCGTTGGAAATGTCTAATTTACCCTCACCTTAAAAAAAAAACAAAAAGAAATAAAACATAATTAAAAAAACAAAAAAACAAAAAAAAATTGGTCCCCCAATTTTTCTCTCTCCCGTAGGTCCTCACCCCCATTTTGAACCGCCGCCGATTTTTGAGAATTTGTTGAAGTTTGCCACGAAACCGAGAGGAGACGTTCGCTGAAGGGTTTGGCGACCGCCGTTTAGAAATGGCGGTCGCCGGTGGTCGTTCCGCGCTCGCGGAAGGAGGGCAGCGCCCGCCGTTTACGACACCTGGGGGATCGAGGCTTCGATCCCGTTTCAGCGCTCGCCGAAGTGAATCGGCGGCCGCCATTTTGGTTCAGCGACCGCCGAAGGAAGACTCGTGCCCGCCGAAAAGGTCATCGAATGACGAAGTCGGAACTGACCATATTTGAAGGTTTCGGCGCCCGCCGAAAGGGATTTGGCGACCGCCGAAATGATTCCGCGACTGCCGGTTGCAAACGGCGGTCGCCGTTTGGGTCAGGCGCGAGGATTTTAGGAAAATCCTATTTTTGGTCCGTTTTGGTTTCCTTCTCCTACAAGGCATACTATGGGCGAGAATTAATGTTTCCATACATTAATTAGGTCTCTCCCTTATATAAAGAGAGCTTCTCCATAGGCATAGACACACCAATTATTCTAGCTATAACTATTACGTGAGATTTGAGGGTTTAGAGCGTATATCATCCTTGTAATCGTGAAGTAATATTAAAGTGAATTGTTCGTCGTTCCTCCCGTGGTTTTTCCCAGTTGGGTTTCCACGTAAATTCTTGTCTTCTCTATTTTTTCGTTGATTTCTTTTCTTCGGTATTCTCGATATTATCATACTATACATCGTGCGTTCCTACAACAAGTGGTATCAGAGCCAGGTTTCATGACGAGCGTGAGGTATGACATACCGTTGCTGGATCTCAACATAAGGTTCTCGACGTGGCAATACAAGATGAGGTTAGTTCTACGATCCCTGAAGCAAGAGACCGCCCTCAATGGTATTGACAACATGCCGGTTCACATGGAGCATGACGACCGCGTGACGCTCGATCAGATGGCTATGGCGACCATAGGGCTCCATGTTTCGAACGCATTGGCGGAGGACATCATGCATACGAAGACAGCAAAAGAATTGTGGGAGAAGCTTGAAGAGATGTGCATTACCAAGACGGTGTCAAGTAAGCACAATTTGAAGAGAAGTTTATATTTTCTCAAGATGGCGGAGGGTTTTTCTATCCCCGCGCACGTAGCGAAATTCAAGGAGAAAGTCTCCGACCTCGGCAACATTGGCGTGAAGCTCGAAGATGATGATCTTGCGTTTTGGCTCCTAATTTCGCTACCTCTTTCTATGGCGGGCTTCCGTGATACTCTCCTATATTCTCGAGATAGCCTCACGTTTGAAGACGTAACCTAGGCTCTCTCATCTAGAGAGAATATTTTGATGATGGAGAATCCTAATTCGGGAGAGACGTCAAGTGAAGGATTGAATGTCCGTGGGCGGACCAACCAGAGATCGACGGGGCAAGATAGTGATGGAGTTGTATTCTAAATGTCTAGTTTAGTGCAAATACGGAACTCCTTATCTATACCTTAATTCGAGATATGATTCAAGCATGGTTGCATTTAATGCAATAGTCCTTGATGTATACGTTGTAGACAGTATGGCGTGAGGAGACACGCGGAAGATCATACTGTCGGTTACTCGTATACTATCGAACAGTAGCTCACGACTTAGATGGACAGGGACAATCCATCGGTACGTCGTAGTGTGACTGGTAGATAGTCGGTCTTCACTATCATGTTACACTCGTACACTTGGTGTATTGAGCAGGACCACGGGAGGGCGTTCGATTTATACTAATCGGAGTAATCGAACTAGACCTCAGATATTACGGATATATGAGTTTCTAATCCCTATATAATTATAGGTGCGTGTGTCCAATGCTCGATTCTTTAATGTACCAATGAGTGAGACTAATTGATTAGTCGAGATCCTCGGTATATTGGGAATCGGAATTGTACACACGGCATGCTATAGATTATAGACAGAAAACCGTGTCCCATTTATTGGGTTGATGATGTCCCCGAGATGAGCTCATAAAGTTTATCATGTAAACACTGCAGGTGGATTCGTTCCACATGATAATAAGGTTGAGTGGTACTAGTCTCGGAAAATAAGAAATGAATTAATTTAAATATTAGTAATTAATTAATTCATGGACATTCGATATCTTAAACACGGGGAAAATCATATATGTAATTTCGGCGGAAATATTATTGGTAAAATAATATAGATTAATTAATTGGGAATTCAATTATAATTTTATAGTGGAATTAATTATAATTAAAATTGGATTTAATTAAAGGTTTTCTTTTAAGGACACCGGTTTAATTAAATTACAATTTAGCCTAATTAATTAATTGTCCTAAGATCCCTAGTGTGGCCTATATAAACCCCTTAATCTCTCTTCTCCTAACCTAAGTTTCGCCGCTATAATTAATTCTGCTTAATTAATTTAGATTAGCGCTGATATAATTTTTCTGTAGAAATTAATTGCTAGCGCAATTATATTTCTGAGACAGAAATATTCTGTAGAAATTAATTTGCTAGCGCAAATATATTTCTGGAGACAGAATAAAAATCTCACCGTGGGTTTGAGAGAGAGAAGAAGAAGAGAAGACTCCGGTGGATCGTTGCCCACACAACGTCCGGCGTCGAGGGCTAGGATACACACTAGAAGATCTCAGGGTGTTCGCCTATTCGGCTTCTCCGAATCACGCATCAAAGGTATAAGAAATCGAAACCCTATTTCCGCTATTATTCGATTTTTTTCTCGTTAAAAATACATCGGATGTAAGATCGGGTTCCGAATCTCGTGGATCGTATTCCTCGATTACTGGGGGTTCTAGGACCTCCGGATCGGTAGTCGGAAGAGGAAAAACGACCCGGAAACGAGCCCGGAACAGCAGGTCGCGCTGCTGTTCGCGTGACAAACGGCGACCGCCGTTTTAGAAACGGCGACCGCCGTTTCGCTGATTTTCGGGCAGCAGCTGCTGCCTGAGGCAGATCAGCTCCGGTTCGCGCGGTTGTCCTTCGGGGCAATGGCTGGGCGCTAATCGGGACACGGGGTGTTACGTGAACGGAGTAACGGACCTGGAGGTCGACTGGGAGCGTTCGGATGTTCGAGTGATCGAACGAACGCATCCCGGGTAGTCGATTTCCAACAATTGGTATCAGAGTCGGTTTTGTCGATTCGTTGTATTTTTGCGAGAATTGTTTTGCAGGTTCGAACCCGATTATTATGGTCAATTGTTTTGTACTGTATGTTGTGGTTTGTTAAACTCTCGGGGTTGTCGAGATTTTTGTTTTTTAAATCGTTGCTTGAATGTAATAGTTAAAACGACGGGTTGAGTCGTTTAGGTTTTTCTATTTCGTTTTTCGTTTTATCCGGATGTATAGGATCGATCAACCTGTATAGGATCGATGCCGGAAGTAGTATGTTTTACCTTTGTAATGTTACTGCTACTTGGTGGATCGAGAGAAGATCGGAGGCCGGACGAACGAGGGTCGAGAAGTCGAACCCGCGAGCTGCTGAAGGGCAAACGGCGGTCGCCGTTTCGCTGGATACTTAGCAGCAGCGGCGCGGGGGTTCGACGGACACCACGGGTCGCTCGTTGAGGCCTGGGATGATACTCCAGTGGGAGGGGTTCGTCTCTTGGCACTTAGACGAGTCGGTGGTGGATCGAGACCGAGACGAGCAACGAGACGAAGATCCGAGAAGACGTGCATCGAAGATATTTAAAGGCCATAATAATCGGGACCACGTTAAATGCTTTTTGTGTGTTGACGTGTTTATTATTATGCTTAATTATTTTATGCATGTTATCCCTCAATCGTAAAATACTAAGTGGGAGAGGGATTGGAAACAATCCCGCGGTCTCCATTCTCTGTTTTGATAGTGATGTGTGTCACTTACGAGTTGGCTTTAGTGTCATCCTCCCTATCGGATAAAGTCGACACACGGATATCACTGGATCAAAATTCGAATTTAAAATCCACTTATAAAATTGAACAATTATATTTCTCAAAAGCAATGCCTAATCTGTCATTCAAAGACTAATTTCAACTCGACTCATTCTCACCCCGGGGAGTGGAATGGAGCCAAAGCGCTTGGTTATGTCGATGACACAGATTAGAGACTTTCGAGTCATTCGATGACTAGATCGATTGTCTGATTGGCTCCCTCACCTTGTGAGAGATAGGGCTCAATTGCATGATTGATCGCTGGTTAGAAACTTCGAGTTTCACTTACGAGATATCAAGCTTTGATTAATAAAATTGTGAAATTTAATAAATGTAAGAGTCAATTAACAAAGTTGTTTGTTTTAGTAAACGTCCACACTATCGTGGCTTGCTAAATGGGAACGGTACTTTGGGTTAATTAAGACTCTATGACATTTAAATAAGTGAGATTCAATTAATAAAGTTGTTTGTTTTAGTAAACGTCCACAAGAACGTGGCTTGCTAAATGGGAACGGAACTTTGGGATTAATTGAGGCTCGACAGTTATAGAAAGTCGTGGAGGACCGCATGTTAACGTAAACGTCCACAAGAACGTGGCTTGCGGTGGACATGTAGTTCCCGAGCGGTGGACTTAGTACTGAGAAATGGTATACACTTAGGTACGCTTTGTAGTATCCTCCCCATCGGAGTCACTGCTATGATGATGTACGACCGAAGTAAAAATCCAATCATAAAATCATTTGGACTGGTAAACGTCCACAAGAACGTGGCTTGCTATGTCTGATGGGATTTTTGAAATGATTGGTAGTTTAATGATATCACTTGAGGGAAATGATATCGAATTAAACTCATTGTTTGTTTTATATGGTATTATTTCCATTAAAAGTCAACAAACTCGCTGACCCTGATTGTATGGATTGGATATGAAACTTGGACATTGTCCTAACTGCAGAGGAGTACAAATATGTATTCCAAGTCGATTGACCTGCTGAGCCAAATGATGATTCCACAACTGAGGAAAGGAAGCTCATTGGAAATGGATCAAGGCTATGAGATGACGCGGAGCAACATTATGACTTTCATGTCAAATGTGCTGCGACATCGGGATCATGCCATGACCATTACCTATGATATGATGCTTAACCTCAAGAAGTTTTTGGTTATCAGGACAGGACAGGCGGGCAAAGTGAAATGAGGCAACTCATGACGGACATCATGTCGGAAAGAACGCCCGTGAGGGATCACGTTCTTATAATGATGGGCTATCTGAATGAGATAGAGATTTTGGGAACAATTATCAATGGGGTAACCCAGGTTGATATTGTGCTCCCGTCTCTGCCAAAAAGTTTTGAGCAGTTCCGCCTGAACTATGATATGAATAAGGGGTCTTACTCATTGGCGGAGCTCCTGATTGAACTTCTAGCGGCTGAGAGAATCTTTAAGGGTCCTCAAAGCACTTATGGCTGAGAAATTGACTCTTCCTAGGCCTTCGGGCGGCAAAAGGAAGAAGAAGCAAATACGGAAACCCAGTGGGCCTAATATATCTGGACCACGGAATGGGACAAGCAAGCCCAAGGGGCAAGTGCTTCCGTTGTAAGCAGTTTGGATACTGGGAGTTTTAATTGTCCTCTCAAGCAACAAGAAGTTGACTCTTCCTTAGTCACCGAAACATGCTCAGTGGTGTTATCCACCAGTACCTGGTGTGTGGATACGGGAACCACTAAACATGTCTGCACTTAAATGCAGGGGTTCCAGGAAACCCGGAGACTTAGAAAGGAAGAAGTAGTAACCTACAATGGGCAATAATGTTAAGGTAACAGCCGTTGCAGTGGGAGATGTTAAATGGTTTTTAAACCGTAGGATTTTAGTTCTAATAAATTGCCTTTATGTGCCGGCATTTAGAAAGAAATTTCATTTCGGATTTCTAGATTGGCTTAGAATGGATATTCCGTTTCTTCTGATATTTTCATACTTTTCAGAGTAGGAAACGGGGATATTATCTATTCTGGTACATTGATAGACAATTTAATACTAAATCCGTGTTCTTCCACGATGAAACTCACCGGAGAAAATAACACATTGTCGAACCCCAATAAGAGTAAAGATCCTTCTAGGATGAATCAAATGTACTTATGGAATCTTAGGCTAAATCATTTTAACTTGAGTACGATTCAAAGGATGAAAGCTGATGGACCACTCAGCTAGGTTGAAGGAAAGGACCTTCCAACCTTCGAATCATACTTGGAAGTTTAAATGACCAAGAAACCCTTTATGGTTAAAGGGCAAAGATCCAAGAAAGTACTAGAGTTGATTCCCTCTGATGTATGCAGACCTCTTTAAGGAGTAAGGCATACTTATCAGAAAGATGGGATTAACTCCCAACAGACTACACCATTTATGCCTCGGCAAAATAATGTGTTGTAGAGAAGGAATAGGACTCTTATAGATATGGGAAAGTAGACAATGAGTTATTCGGAGTTACCTAATTCGTTTTGGGATATGGCTTGGAAACAGCGGCGTTTATCCTGAACTTGATTCCTTTGGAAACTTGTACAGATATTCTGCTGTTATAGGATACCCTAAGAAAACGAATTGAGATATGTAATATAGTCCAAAGGACCAGATGTTCATTGATTGCATCAATGTTCGGTTCTTAGACATGGACTATATATATGCAAGATCACAAGCCCAAAAGTAGAGTAATACTTAACGTGCTTAGAGGGACTGATCAAGACTTAGAACCAGCCTAACTGAGTAGTTCACTACTGTAATCTTTAATCACTAAAGATACACCGGAGCGTCGTCGTAGTGGGAGGGTTGTTAGAAAACCCGACAGGTTCATGTTTATGGGAGAGTCTTCGGACTTGTTACCTAGAGAACATGAAGCCAACCCCTGGATCTATGACGAGACGCTGAAAGATCAAGATGCTCAGTCTTGGTAAAAGACGATGAAATATGAGATTGAATCTTTGGATTCAAATCATGTCTGGGATCTTGTAGCACCGCCCAAAGGTGTAAAAGCCATTGGTTGCAAGTGGGTGTACAAGATGAAAAGAGGGTCTGACGGGAAGGTGTGAACCTTAAGGCTAGGCGAAAGGGTGCACTCAGAAAGAAAGGGATCGATTATGAGTAAACTTTCTCGCCGGTAGCTATGCTAAAGTCGATCCGGATTCTTTTGTCTTCACATGGAAGATGGAAGTCAAGACGGATTTCTAAATCGAAGTCTTGACGGGACCATCTGTGTAGGACAACCAGAGGGATTCATCGAAAAGTTCCAAGAGCATTCGGTAAGCAAGCTTAATCAATCTTAGGATTTAATGAAGCTTCAAGATCTTGGAAACATGCGGACCTATGAGAAAATCCATTTCATGGATTCATTCAAGGCATGTTTAGGTCCTATGTGTAACAAATAAGTGATGGAAAAGTTGTGGTGTTTTCTCATTATTTATGTAGACGACATCCTTCTAAATTGGCAACAATATGAAAGATGTTATCGGACATAAAGGGATGGTTGTCCGAGTAATTCAGTATAAGAGAATTAGGAGAAGTCAGAAATGTTCTTGGGATCAAAGTATTAAATGATCGCCAGAAAAGAACATAGGACTTATCTCGAGTCTCATATATAAAATACAATTCTTACTCGTTGCAGCATACAGAATTCCAAGAAAGGTCTTCACCTTTTAGATGTGGAATTCATCTATCTAAAGTTTTGTGTCCGACACAATAAAGGAGATGGATGAAGAGTAAGCAGTTCCCTGCACCTTAATGGTGGGAAGCTTAATGTATGTAATGCTATGCACGAGACTGATATCTACTATGTCGTGGGCATGGTGGTGAGATATCATAGTAATCCTGGAAAGGATCACTCGACTGATGTAAAGAACATGTTTAGGCTCCTGCAAAGGACCAGGAATTATGTTCTGAGTTACAAAGCAGTCAAGTTGTTTCCTTTGGATTACATAGAATTGGATTTCCAAATCAAACAGGGACAGTCGAAAGTCGAAGTCAGGCTATGTGTTCTCACTGTGAAGTGGAGCAGTCACATGGAAGAATGTAAAGCAGCGATGCATTACGGACTCTACCATGGAAACTGAAAGGATAACGGCCTCTGAGGCAGTTAAAAGGTCAGTGTGGCTCCAGAACTTCCTAAGGGACTTAGATGTGGTTTCTAGTTCACCCAAAGCTATTTTGAATAGCGGTATTGGCAAACTTGAAATGCCACGAGTCCACAGTGGGAGATAACACGTAGAGCGCAAGTACCACCTGATTCGAGAGATCGTCTAGTAAGGCGATGCGGTTGTCACCTAGATAGCATCGAGAGGATTTCCTGGTAAAACCCGTTCATAGAGGCACTTCCAGCGAAAGCGTTGGGTAGGCGTGATGAGGTTATGGGAATATGATGTTTGGGAGAGGGCGACTAGACTTTTAGTATAAGTGGGAGATTGATGGAGTTGTATTCTAAATGTCTAGTTTAGTGCAAATACGGAACTCCTTATCTATACCTTAATTCGAGATATGATTCAAGCATGGTTGCATTTAATGCAATAGTCCTTGATGTATACGTTGTAGACAGTATGGCGTGAGGAGACACGCGGAAGATCATACTGTCGGTTACTCGTATACTATCGAACAGTAGCTCACGACTTAGATGGACAGGGACAATCCATCGGTACGTCGTAGTGTGACTGGTAGATAGTCGGTCTTGACTATCATGTTACACTCGTACACTTGGTGTATTGAGCAGGACCACGGGAGGGCGTTCGATTTATACTAATCGGAGTAATCGAACTAGACCTCAGATATTACGGATATATGAGTTTCTAATCCCTATATAATTATAGGTGCGTGTGTCCAATGCTCGATTCTTTAATGTGCCAATGAGTGAGACTAATTGATTAGTCGAGATCCTCGGTATATTGGGAATCGGAATTGTACACACGGCATGCTATAGATTATAGACAGGAAACCGTGTCCCATTTATTGGGTTGATGATGTCCCCGAGATGAGCTCATAAAGTTTATCATGTAAACCCTGCAGGTGGATTCGTTCCACATGATAATAAGGTTGAGTGGTACTAGTCTCGGAAAATAAGAAATGAATTAATTTAAATATTAGTAATTAATTAATTCATGGACATTCGATATCTTAAACACGGGGAAAATCATATATGTAATTTCGGCGGAAATATTATTGGTAAAATAATATAGATTAATTAATTGGGAATTCAATTATAATTTTATAGTGGAATTAATTATAATTAAAATTGGATTTAATTAAAGGTTTTCTTTTAAGGACACCGGTTTAATTAAATTAAAATTTAGCCTAATTAATTAATTGTCCTAAGGTCCCTAGTGTGGCCTATATAAACCCCTCAATCTCTCTTCTCCTAACCTAAGTTTCGCCGCTATAATTAATTCTGCGGAGAAAAATAAATTGTTAGCGCAATTATTTTCTTCTCTGCTTAATTAATTTAGATTAGCGCTGATATAATTTTTCTGTAGAAATTAATTGCTAGCGCAATTATATTTCTGAGACAGAAATATTCTGTAGAAATTAATTTGCTAGCGCAAATATATTTCTGGAGACAGAATAAAAATCTTGGGTTTGAGAGAGAGAAGAAGAAGAGAAGACTCCGGTGGATCGTTGCCCACACAACGTCCGGCGTCGAGGGCTAGGATACACACTAGAAGATCTCAGGGTGTTCGCCTATTCGGCTTCTCCGAATCACGCATCAAAGGTATAAGAAATCGAAACCCTATTTCCGCTATTATTCAATTTTTTTCTCGTTAAAAATACATCGGATGTAAGATCGGGTTCCGAATCTCGTGGATCGTATTCCTCGATTACTGGGGGTTCTAGGACCTCCGGATCGGTAGTCGGAAGAGGAAAAACGACCCGGAAACGAGCCCGGAACAGCAGGTCGCGCTGCTGTTCGCGTGACAAACGGCGACCGCCGTTTCGCTGATTTTCGGGCAGCGGCTGCTGCCTGAGGCAGATCAGCTCCGGTTCGCGCGGTTGTCCTTCGGGGCAATGGCTGGGCGCTAATCGGGACACGGGGTGTTACGTGAACGGAGTAACGGACCTGGAGGTCGACTGGGAGCATTCGGATGTTCGAGTGATCGAACGAACGCATCCCGGGTAGTCGATTTCCAACAGATAGGTCTCAATCGAAGTCACGACATAGTAACAAAGTCTGCAACTATTGCATGAAGAAAGGTCACATCAAAGCCGATTGCTACGCCTTGAAAAATAGGAAGGAGAGAGAAGGCGGCAAAAATAACAACTATAATTCCGGTAAGAGTTCCGGTGAAGTTGGTGTAGCCGATAATTATTGTGATCTCCTTATGGCTTTGGGTGAGATCTCCAAATCAAGCGAGGAATGGATTCTAGACTCGGGATGTACGTTCCACATGTGCCCGAATCGTGATTGGTTCGAGACTTTTGAGAAGGTGGAACAAGGTGCGGTGATATGGGCAACAATGCGTCATGCAAGATCAAAGGGATAGGAAGCATCCGGATCAAGATGTTTGACGGCGCGATCCGCACCCTAAGCGAGGTTAGATACGTTCCCGGCTTAAAGCGGAATTTAATTTCTCTTAATACTTTGGAGCTTAAGGGTTACTCGTTCACCGGAGAAGGTGGAGTCGTGAAGGATGCCAACGGTTCGTTGGTGGTTATGAGAGGTGAACGTAAGTCAAATAGGCTTTATGTTCTTTAAGGCACTACGGTGAAAGGTGAAGTAGCCGTGGGCGATTCAAAAGTCCCGGATGTCGATACAACGAGACTTTGGCATATGCTTCTAGGGCATATGAGTGATTCCGGAATGGCCGAGTTGAGTAGACAAGGGCTTCATGGGGATAAGGGCTTGTCGAAGTTGGAGTTTTGTGAGCAGTGCGTCTTTGGGAAGCAAACGCGAGTGAAGTTCGCTACCGGCGCTCACACGACGAAAGAAATACTCGGGTATGTCCATTCCGATCTATGGGGACCATCCCCGGTCCCCTCCACTGGAGGTTCTTACTACATGCTTACCATCATCGATGACTATTCCCGAAAGGTTTGGTCGTTCTTCTTGAAGCACAAGATCGACGTGTTTTCTACCTTCAGAGATTGGAAGGTGATGATAGAGAAACAAACCGGGAAAGTCGTGAAGAACCTACGTACGAACAATGGCCTAGAATTTGTGTCCGACGAATTCAATCAGTTTTGTAAGAGTTCGGGGATTGTGAGGCACCACACTGTGAGATACACGCCCCAGCAAAATGGAGTAGCCGAGAGGATGAATCGCACGATTATGGACAAGGTACGTTGCTTGTTAGCAACTTCTGAGTGAAGTAAAGGTTTTTGGGCTGAAGCGGCTTCTTTAGCATGTTACCTTATCAACCGCTCTCCGTCCATGGCGATTAATAAGAAGACTCCACAAGAATTGTGGAAGGGATCTCCGGCGAATTATGAGGACTTAAGGGTGTTTGGGTGTCCGGCCTACATGCACGTCAACGACGGGAAATTGAATGCACGAGCTAAGAAGTGCATATTCGTTGGCTTTAAGGAAGGAGTTAAAGGATGCAAGCTTTGGTGTCCAGAGACGAAGAAGATCATTCTAAGTCGTGATGTAGTCTTCAATGAGGCTTCTATGATTGGTGATCGGGCGTCTAAAGGGAATCTCGAGATTCCAAGTACTCCTATTGAGGTGGAGCTGGACAGGGTGCAAGAGGAAGATGATGGGTCGAGTTCCACGACCGATGAGATGAGTAGTTCTACTACTCCGGAAGATCCAAAAGAGAAGGAGCCGCAATGCATAGCACGAGATAGGCCAAGGCGTGAGACTCGACCACCCTAAAGGTTAGCCGAGTATGAGTTAGTTGCCTATGCTCTAAACGTAGCCGATGAAGTTGATTCGTATGAGGAACCTTCCTCGTATGCCGAGGCGGTTGCGTGTGATGACTCAAGTAAGTGGGTCTTGGCTATGCAAGAAGAGATGGAGTCTCTTCATAAGAATGGCACTTGGGATTTGGTTAATCTCCCTAAAGGCAAGAAGGCCATAAAGTGCAAATGGATCTTCAATAAGAAGGAGGGCATCCCTGGGGTTGAGGACGAGAGATATAAGGCGAGATTGGTGGCTAAAGGTTTTAGCTAAATTCCCGGAGTAGATTTGAATGATGTGTTTTCACCGGTGGTCAAGCATAGCTCGATTCGGGCAATACTAGGCATTGTAGCAATGCATGATTTGGAGCTTGAGCAAATGGATGTGAATACGGCCTTTCTACATGGGGAGCTCGATGAAGATATCTACATGGTCCAACCCGAGGGGTTCGAGGGTTCAAACCAAGAAAACAAGGTGTGTTTTCTCAAGAAGTCCTTATATGGTTTGAAACAGTCTCCTAGGCAATGGTATAAACGTTTCGACACGTTTATGATTAAGAATGGTTTCCGAAGGAGCTCCTATGATATTTGTGTGTATTTTCGGAAAGGCCGTGATGGGTCTTTAGTTTATCTTCTCCTCTACGTCGACGATATGTTGATAGCGGCTAAGGATAAGTCGGAGGTGGAGAGAGTCAAGGCACAACTGAGTAAGGAGTTCGAGATGAAGGATCTTGGTGCGGCAAAGAAGATCCTAGGAATGGAAATCACAAGAGATCGAAGAGATGGCAAGTTGTATCTTGGCCAAAAGGGGTACATAGAGAAGGTGCTACGTCGGTTCAACCTTGAGAATGCGAACCCGGTAAGTACTCCCCTTGGAACACAATTTAGACTTACCTCTGCTTATTCTCCGACTACGGAGAAGGACATCGAGGATATGGCTCGAGTCCCTTATTCCAATGCCGTTGGGTCTTTGATGTACGCCATGGTGTGTACGCGTCCGGATTTGGCCCACGCCGTGAGTGCCGTGAGTTTGTATATGGCGAATCCCAGAAGAGAGCATTGGAAGGCGGTGCAGTGGGTGTTGCGCTACTTGAGAGGTACGTCTAACAAGAAGTTAGTGTTCGGGAGGAATCAAGAAGATGTGCGAGGGTTCGTGGATTCCGACTATGGCGGTGATCTAGATAAAAGAAGATCTCTTACCGGGTATGTTTTTACCATTGGTGGGTGTGCTATAAGTTGGAAAGTTATTTTGCAAAGTACGGTGGCCTTATCAACTACCGAGGCGGTGTATATGGCGGTCACCGAGGCTTCCAAGGAGGCGTTATGGTTTAGAGAACTCTCGAAGGGTTCTAAGACGACATCAATCTTTTGTGATAGTCAAAGTGCTATTTGCCTCACAAAAGATCAAGTGTTCCATGAGAGAACAAAGCACATAGACATTCGTCATCACTTTGTCCGTGAGGTGATCGCTCGAGGCGATATTAAGGTGAGTAAGATTAGTACTCACGACAATCCGGCGGACATGTTGACAAAGAGTTTACCCGCAACCAAGTTTGAGCTTTGCTCTAGCTTGGTTGGACTTCGATCGAGAGATTAAGCCCTTAGGGGCTTTTGGAGGAAGACGAAAGGCGAAGGAAGTTCGCGGTTTAGTGCCAAGGTGGAGATTTGTTGAAGTTTGCCACGAAACCGAGAGGAGACGTTCGCTAAAGGGTTTGGCGACCACCGTTTAGAAATGACGGTCGCCGGTGGTCGTTCCGCGCTCGCGGAAGGAGGGCAGCGCTCGCCGTTTACGACACCTGGGGATCGAGGCTTCGATCCCGTTTCAGCGCTCGCCGAAGTGAATCGGCGCCCGCCATTTTGGTTCAGCGACCGCCGAAGGATGACCCGCGCCCGCCGAAAAGGTCATCGAATGACGAAGTCGGGACTGACCATATTTGAAGGTTTCGGCGCCCGCCGAAAGGGATTCGGCGACCGCCGAAATGATTCCGCGACCGCCGGTTGCAAACGGCGGTCGCCGTTTGGGTCAGGCGCGAGGATTTTAGGAAAATCCTATTTTTGGTCCGTTTTGGTTTCCTTCTCCTACAAGGCATCCTATGGGCGAGAATTAATGTTTCCATACATTAATTAGGTCTCTCCCCTATATAAAGAGAGCTTCTCCATAGGCATAGACACACCAATTATTCTAGCTATAACTATTACGTGAGATTTGAGGGTTTAGAGCGTATATCATTCTTGTAATCGTGAAGTAATATAATAGTGAATTGTTCGTCGTTCCTCCTGTGGTTTTTCCCAGTTGGGTTTCCACGTAAATTATTGTCTTCTCTATTTTTTCGTTGATTTCTTTTCTTCGGTATTCTCGATATTATCATACTATACATCGTCCGTTCCTACAACAAGAATCAAAGGAGGAAATTCGGCCACCTCATTTCGCGAGGATGCCGATGACCGAGGGCAATGACGACCGAGGGACCGAGTAAAACTCGATCACTTGGTGGCTCGAACAACCGAGGGCGAGTCATCAAGTGACCTATATTTACCCGGTCACTTGGTGGAGGAAATGACCGAGGGCAGTGACCGAGGGAGAGAAATGGGATCCGCCGGAACATTTGTTGAAGATGGTCAAAGGAGACAACGACACTTACACGAGTTGGATTAATGCCACTGAGTTAATATTATTTATTGTGTTAATATCATTTAATATCCTAATTTAATTGTAAATAACGTTTTTTTAGGTACTAACGGTATGCAATACCGGCGCTCATTGGGTCACGGTGCGTATTGATCTGGCCAACTGGACTGTACATCTGTACGACTCTTTGATTTTCCGTGTACCTCCAGATATCCGGGAAGGTATGCTTCGACCGTCGTTGATTTGTTGTCTCGGCGACAAAGCAGGATATTGGGATGCTGCCGAAAACTTTTGCAGAAAATCCCACAAGACTACTGCTTTTAGGCTCGTGATCCCGAAAGTGCAATTTATCCAGGTCGACAGCTGCAACTGTGGCCCGTACGTGTGCATGTACCTTGATCGTCTCGTCAACAAGTCGCTCACTCACTGCAAGAGAGTTGTCGACGACGCGCACTTGATCAAGTATCGTAAATATGTTGGTCGAAAAATCTTTGGTTTGAGTCGTGCTAACATGTAGTAACTGCATTTGATTGATTTGGATTGATTTTTAGGTGTGTTTATTTGGATTGATTATTAGGTGTTTGTTTATTTTAATTGATTTGCAGATGTTAAATCCCGTAATATCCCGTCCCATTATATATTTATATATATTAAAAACATATTTTAAAATTATTTATAACATATTAATGTATTTAATTTAATATATTTTTAAAAAATAAATTTTTTTAATACCATATTATAAAATAAATCAAACAAATATACGATTTTAGAAAAAAAAATATTTTATAATAAATAATTAAATTAAGTATATAAAAAATATTATTAAAAATATATAATATATTTTTATTAAAATTAATTAAATAAATTATATCACGTCTAAATAAAAAAAATATATTTTTAAATTCTGCACTTGGTTGCAGAGGCTACCAAGTGAACTTGGTAGCTGAGAAAAAACAAGTATTTTTAAATTATACACTTGGTAGCAGAGGCTACCAAGTGCACTTGGTAGCTACGAAGTGCATGAGCTACCAAATGCCCCACCAAATGCTTTAGAACATAATTTCATTTTTATTGATTTTAAAACTTTTTTTCTATTGTTAAGGTGTTATGTTAACATTAAAATAATCAAAATAATTCAAAAAAACATGATCAATCGTTGAATTGAGTGAATTAAGTGATTACGCATGCAGATCATGAACAATTTGGTAAATATGTAATTAACATTGTAGCAATATTACAAGTTAATTCAAAAAATGGTCAAACTTCTATGTTTCATCTTAATAGTCCTAATTTGGCTTTGTTTTCATGATTATTCAATGTTTATTTTTTTATTTTTTTGTTAAAAGTCAATCACATAGAAAATAAAAAGTATAATACAGTACGACGCATAGGGAATGAAGCCCCAATGCATCACAAAGCTAATAGATTAGCTCTCCAACCATCCAAACTAAAACGTATAGCACTAAAAGTACAAACACAATCACCAGGCTATATGTCATACCCTCTTCAGTGCTCGTGCTTGAAGAGAATCAGGGAGTCGTAACGAGAGTATCCTATCCCGTATGATAGAAATCTCCTGAGAAGCCACTACTCTAGACGATATCGACCGAGCCTCAAATATCCTTGTGTTCTCTCGAGCCAAATTTAATAGATCAGAGCAGCGAGAAGTCCACGATACGCACAAGATATCAAGTGCCTCCCACGCCATCGACTAGAAGCCCATAGTACAGCACTATGCCAACCTCCACGTGGCCATAGAAAACCTACCTCCATCTGTATCTATGCAGACAATCCTGTGAGAAGGGGCACTCAAAGAAAAGGTGGTAGTGTGTCTCAACGCTCTCACCACCACATAGTACACACGAGTCATCCCCTGACCAATCCAACGCTTATCCCGAGTCGGCAGCCGACCTCGAATAGCCATCCAAAGAATGAAGCAATGACGTGGTATACGTCCTAGTCCAGTCAAAAGGGCCGCCCACAACACCGTGGGACCCTCCGGGCGGAAAAGAGTATATGCCGAATCGGAGGTATAAGTCCCTGATCGATGCAATGTCCACTGCATTGTATCTGTCCTCACATCAATACTCGACAAGCCTTCCATAAGATCAACGAACTCCGACGCAAAGTCTGCTGGCCATCTCCACATCCCATCAACTATGACCATACTCAACAACTTAGCCCTAGGGAGCCTCCTAAGCCACAGTCCTAACTGACACACCTTCTCCAGTCGACCACGGGGATGCCACGGGTCCCTCTAAAGGTAAAACTGCGATCCATCCCCGACCTGTAACTGAATAGCTGGTAAAACAGCCGAGTGTAGCTTAAGAAGCTGTCGCTGGCTCCAAGAGCATGCCCTCGACACCTTAGCACTCCAAAAAGAGTGTCTTCTCAGTCGATTCTCCTGTATCCAACTGACCCACACAGATTCAGGGTCCTGACTCAGAATAGCCCAAATGTGTCTGGTCATAAGGGTCCGATTCTGGGCAGTGAGATCCCGGATACCTACAAATGTCAATCAATCGGACCTTGGCATACCCCTTTGTTGGAATTCGATATCCCGGGCTATTAAAATTTGCGGAAACAATAACCCGATCAAAAACCATTCGCCGGAGATCACACGAACGACGACTCATCCGCCGGAGTCCGGCCTTTGGAGACCACGCACCCGAAGGCACGCAGCCCGCCCCCAGCCGAACCCCCGCGAGCCGAGGTTCATGCGATCGCATGGATCGATCGCATCGTGCGATCGATCGGCTGGGGCTGCAGCGGCAGCCCCGCGGTGAGTCCGGCGACTCACCGCCGTCGGGGAGGGGGGCAGCTCGCCCAGCGAGCCGCGGCGGCACCAGCCGCCACCCCGCGATCGAACCTAGGGTTCGATCGCACCCCGACGTCCAGCCGGGGTTCTCCTCGATCGCGCATCCCCGGCGTCCAGCCGGGGTGCTCTTGGTTCGATCCCCACGGGTTCCTCGAGCCGCGGCGGTCCGGTGGCTTCGCCACCACCGCCCGGTTCGACCTCGTTCCGGGGTTCGTCCTCGGATCTTGGTTCTACGGTATTTTCAATAAATAATCGAATAAAATCATCAAGGGTGTTTAACGATTTTACCTTCGATTCGTTGTTCGGAGAAACGAGATCAATCGATGACCTTGAGATCTTCCCACGTATTCCTTGCACTAGCCCGGACGTCGTGTGGGCGACGATCTACCGAACTCCATGGATCTCCTTCACGAACTCTCTAGACTAATCAAGTATGATTATCTTGTCTTGTCTAATTGTGAAGACCATGTAGTGCTTTTATAGGCTACGTAGGGGATCTTAAGGAGGTGGAATATTGGGCTTCCAATAATGGTGATTAAATTGAGCCCAAGCCCAAATCTATTAATCCTTACTATTATTAATTAATTCTATTTTCCACTATATAAAATTAATTGCACTCCCAATATTAAACCATATTATATCAAATAATATTTCTCCGGTAGTATTATTTATTCCGTGTATTTAAGATATAAATATCCATGAATAAAATTAATTTATTGCTAATTAATTTATTCATCTCTTATATCCGAGACTAGTACCATTCAACCTTAATTATTATGCGGATTAAATCCACCTGCAGGGTTTACATAATAATTCCTTATGAACTCATCTCGGGGATATTATCAACCCTTCCGGGATACACTTTCCCGTCAAGTATTCACGGCATGCCATATATAAAATATAGTGACCCAACTTAACCGGTAATTAACCCAATAATTAAATCGGTTAATTCCTTTGGTAAATCAAAGTCACTTATATTAAATATACACACCCGCAATAATATCGGGGATTAAGAATAAAATACACTGAGACTCGAATCGATTATCGCCGGCAATCCTAATCGATGAATCTCAACGATCCGCTCAATACACCAAGTGTACAAGTGTGATAAAATAATCAAGACAGATTATTTTCTCTCTCACACAACGACTATACCGATGGATTGGTCCGTGTCCATCTAGGTCGTGAGCAACTGTTCGATTAAATACGAGTAACCGATAGTATGATCTTCTGTGTGGGGCCCGACACACCATACTAACTACAACGTATAGAATCCATGACTATGTTTTGCATATATTTAATTATAAATAATTAAACGCAAACAATTGTTCATTTAGTTAAATAGATTAATGGCAATGGATCGTGAGTTTAAATCTAGACATTAAGTACACAACTCCAACAATCTCCCACTTGTACTAAGGTCTAGTCATTTCCTCCAAACTCCCGACTCCCATACTCATCACGTGCTTAAGTTGTACTTCCAAGAAGTACTATGTGAATGAGCACTCTAGGTTGCCGCTCTGAAGTTATCTTGGTGACTACAGCGTCGTCTCCCTCGACGATGACTCGTATCAGGTGGTACTTGCACTATGTGTTATCTTACACTTATGGCCTTGTGATTTCTTACCATTTGCCATTGCACCGCTATTTACATAGCCTTTGGTAAATTAAGAATCACATCTAAGTCCCAGAGATTATCCCGGAGTTATACCAAAACTTCCGCTGCCTCTGAGGCCGCTATTTGGTTACCCATGGCAGAGTCCGAAAAGCATCGTGCTTATCACTCTTCCATGTTAAAACTCCTTCTCCTTCAATAGTGAAACACATAGCCTGATATCGACTTACACCGGTCCTCATTTGATTAGAAATCTAAGAGAATGTAATCCAAAGGAAAAACTCGTCTGCTTCGTAGTCTAGAACAGTACTCCGAAAGTACTTTTACGGCAGTCGAATATTCCTTTCCAGGATTACCTTGATATCCTCCCACTATGCTCACCGCATAGCCGATATCAGGTTCTCGTTTTTCAACATTGCATTTATTAAGCTTTCCACACTCCAAGTGTCGGAATCCGCTTTTCATTGCTTCTATCTCCTTTTGTGTTCCAAAACACATATCCTTAGATAGATGCATTCCGCCTCTGAAAGGTAACGAACCTTTCTCGGAATCTTGCATGTTAAAACGAACCATAATCATATATATGTAAGATGTCCAGGAGAAGTACAATGTTCTTTTCTTAAGATCCTAGATCTTAAGAACATGCTCTAACTTCTTCTTTATCTCATATATCGATTTTTCTAGACAACCATAATTTTATGTCTGACAACATCTTTACATTGTTGCCAATGATAACAGTGTCATCTACATAAAACCTCCGAGAAACACCACCTTGTTTTCCATCACGTTTCCAATACACACAATTCGTCTATGCTTTTGATGAATCCATAAAATGGACTATCTCATCAATTTGCAAGTACCACGAACTCAATGCTTTGTACCAATCCATAAATGGATTAACTAAGCTTGTACTCTAAATGATCTTGCCTCTCAACAATAATCCTTATTGCTTTCCAAAAAGGCACATTTAGATCTAGTACTGCCTTCATGTAGATCAAGGGATTGATTTCATGTATACTAGGTCCAGAGTCCGAAGACTCTCCTAGTCTTATGAATATCTCCGGTTGTCCCACAACCTCCCACTACAATGGCATTCCGGTGTATAAACAGTGATAACAATAGGTGCAGTTAGTGGTGTACCGCTACTCGGTTTGGCTGGTTCTAAGTCTTAATCTTTCTCTCTCATTTCAAAGTATTACGTCACCTTGGGCTTGTGGTTCATTATATAGTCTTTCTCTAAGAACCGGGCGTTAGAACTTATAACGTCCTTCTGGTTCATAGTACTATTGAACACACATCTTTTGTTCTTCTAGGATATACTACAACCGCATTTGAATGCACCGTTGTTTCCAGACATATCCATAGAACATAGGTAGTTCCGTATAACTCATGCTTTTACTATTTCTATAAGATTTCCATTTCTTGTTTACGATACACCATCTATACACAACAGTGTATGGTGTAGTCATTTGGGATCAAATCCCAATCTCTGATCAGTATGCCATGCATTCCTCAGACAGGTACTTGCCTCCGCGATCAAATCGCAGGCTACAAATGGATATACCTTGATGGTTCTCCACAATTGCTTAGTGTCCATTGAGGCAGCTAAAGAATCGGTGTGGCTCCGGAACTTCCTTATGGACTTGGATGTGGTTCCTAAGATGCCTAGAGCTATCACAATTTATTGTGACAATAGCGGTGCAGTGGCTAATGCAAAGGAACCACGAGCCCACAATGCGAGTAAACACATAGATCGCAAGTACCACCTGATTAGAGACATCGTCAGGAGAGGCGATGCGGTTGTCACCAAGATTGCATCAGCGGATAACCTGGCTGACCCCTTTACGAAGGCACTTCCAGCGGAAGCGTTCAAGAGACACGTGAAGGGGATGGGTATCGGATGTATGGTAGAGGGCAACTAGAGATTTAGTATAAGTGGGAGATTGATGGAGTTATATTCTAAATGTCTAGTTTAGTGACAATATGGAACTCCTTATCTGTGTTTTACATTATCTATTAATCAAACTGTCGGCATTTTGTCTTTCTTGTACTTGAATGCAATAGTCCTAGATATATACGTTGTAGACAGTATGGCGTGAGGAGACACGCGGAAGATCATACTGTCGGTTACTCGTATACTATCGAACAGGAGCTCACGACTTAGATGGACAGGGACAATCCATCGGTACGTCGTAGTGTGACTGGGTAATAGTTGGTCTTGACTATTATGTTACACTTGTACACTTGGTGTATTGAGCAGGACCACGGGAGGGCGTTCGATTTATACTAATCGACGTAATCGAACTAGACCTCAGAATTACGGATATACGAATTCTTAATCCCTATATAATTATAGGTGCGTGTGTCCAATTCTCGGTTCTTTAACTTGCCAATGAGTGAGACTATTTGATTAGTCGAGATACTCGGTAAATTGGGAATCGTAATTGTACTCACGGCATGCTATAGATTATAGACAGGAAACCGTGTCCCGTTTATCGGGTTGATAACGTCCCCGAGATGAGCTCATAAAGTTTATCATGTAAACCCTGCAGGTGGATTTGTTCCACATGATAATAAGGATGAGTGGTACTAGTCTCGGAAAATAAGAAACGAATTAATTTAATTATTAGTAATTAAATAAATTCGTGGACGTTCGATATCTTAAACACGGGGAAAGTCGTATATGTAATTTCGGAGGAAATATTATTGTTGAAATAATATTAAATTAATTTCGGGAATTCAATTATTATTTTATAGTGGAGTTAATAATAATTAAAATTGAAATCGATTAATTAAGGAATTGCGTTTACGTATTCCAAGTTAATTAATATTTCAATTTAGCCCTTAATTAATTTAACCTTGGGTCCCTGGTGTAACTCTATATAAACCCCCCCCCTTGCCTATTCTAAACCTACAGTTCGCCGCTTTTCTATTTTACTGAGAAAAATAATTGTTAACGCAAATATAATTTTTCTCTGTAAAATACATTAGTTAGCGCTGATATTTTTCTCTAACTGAGAAAAAGAATATCACGGTAGAAGAAGAAGAAAGCAGAAAAGGCAAACCCAACAGATCGTTGCCCACACAACGGTTGGAGTCGGGATCAGAGTCATACACCAGAAGCATCTAAGGTCTCAACAATCGACCGAGAGGTATGAGATCGGAACTTTCAATTCCGCATTTATTTCGATCTCGGTTTTATCTCGTTGAACGTATATGAACGTATATCGGATTCCGGGGTCGTGGGTAGTGTTCCTCGACTACTGGGGGGTCTAGGACCTTCGGATCGGTAGTCGGATGAGGAAAAACGACCCGGAAACGAGCCCGGAACAGCAACGTCGCGTTGCTGTTCGCGGACGAACAGCGCCCGCTGGTGGGCAAACAGCGACCGCTGTTTGCAGCTCCACCAGCGACCGCTGGACTGCAATCGGCGGGCGCTGATTGGGTACAGTCCAGCTCCGTTTCGCGCGGTTGTCCTCCGGGGCGATGGCTGGGCGTGATTCGGAATAAGGGCTGTCGTGCGAACGAAGTAGTGACTTCGGAGGTCGACTGGGAGCGTTCGGATGTTCGAGCGATCGAACGAACGCATCCCGGAGAGTCGATTTCCAACAATTGGTATCAGAGCCGGTTATGCGTTCTTGTATTGTTTGCGAGTTTGTTTTGCAGGTAACCCGATTATTATGGTCATATGTTTATGTACTGTATATTGTGGTTTGTTAAACTCTCGGGGTTGTCGAGATCTTTTGGTTTTAACGTTGCTTGCTTGTAATAGTTAAAACGACGGGTTGAGTCGTTTAGGTTTTCTATTTCGGTTTTTCGTTTTTTCGTTTATCCGGGTGTATAGGGTCGATCATTCCTGTATAGGATCGATGCCGGAAGTAGTTAGTATTACATATGTAATGATGCTGCTGCTTGGTGGATCGAGAGAAGATCGAAGGACGGACGAACGAGGGTCGAGGAGTCGAACCCGCGGCTACTGTGCAGAAACGGCGCCCGCTGGAGGGCAAACGGCGACCGCCGTTTGCAGCTCCTCCAGCGACCGCTGTTCCTCAAACGGCGGGCGCTGTTTTGAGTTTTGGCAGCAGCGACGCGAGGGTTCGACGGACATCACGGATCGCTTGTCGAGGGCCCGGGATGATACTCCAGAGGGAGGAGTTCGTCTCTTGGTCCTTAGACGATTCGGTGATGGACCGAGACCAAGGCGAGCAACGAGACGAAGATCCGAGAAGACGTGCATCGAAGATTTGAAGGCCATAATAATCGGGCCACGTTAAATGCTTTTTGAGTGTTTACGTGTGTTTTATTGTGCTTTAAATTCATATGCATGCTCGTTAATCCCTTTCGTAAAAACTAAGTGGGAGAGGGATTGGAAACAATCCCGCGGTCTCCATTCTCTGTTTTGATGGTGATGTGTGTCGCTTACGAGTTGGCTTTAGTGTCATCCTCCCTATCGGATAAAGTTGACACACGGATATCACTGGATCAAAATTCGAATTCAATTCCATTTATAGAATTGAACACTTAAGTTTTTCAAAGCAATGCCTAATCTGTCTTTCAAAGACTAATTTCAACTCGACTCATTCTCACCCCGGGGAGTGGAATGGAGCCAAAGCGCTTGGTTATGTCGATGACACAGATTAGAGACATTCGAGTCATTTGATGACTAGATCGATTGTCTGGTTGGCTCCCTCACTTTGTGAGAGATAGGGCTCAATTGCATGATTGATCGCTGGTTAGAAACTTCGAGTTTCACTTACGAGATATCAAGCTTTGATTAACGAAATTGTGAAATTTATTAAATGGAATTCAATTAACAAAGTTGTTTGTTTAGTAAACGTCCACACTATCGTGGCTTACTAGACGGAAACGGAACTTTGGGTTAATTGAGGCTCGACAGTTATAGGAAATCGTAAAGGGACCGCATGTCAACGTAAACGTCCACACTAACGTGGCTTGCGGTGGGCGTGTAGTTTCCGAGCGGTTAACTTAGTGCTGAGAAATGGTATACACTTAGGTACGCTTTACAGTATCCTCCCCATCGGAGTCACTGCTGTAATGATGTACGACCAAAGTAAAAGTCCAGTTATAAAATCGTTTGGACTAGTATACGTCCACATGAACGTGGCATGCTAGTCTGATGGGATTTTAGGATTAATTGGTAAATTTAATGATATTAATTAAGGGAGTTAATATCGAATTAAATTTGACAGTTTGATTTGTCTCTTTTATAGATATGGCACTCAACCCGCTGTCCATTATACTAAAAGAAAACAAACTCACTGGTCCAAACTATGTTGATTGGAAACGAAACTTGGACATTGTCCTAACTGCTGAGGAGTACAAATATGTACTCCATGAGGTTTGTCCTGATGAACCTATTGACACCTCCACTCCTGAGGAAAAGGAAGCTCATCGGAAGTGGGTCAAGGCTGATCAGATGGCGCGGTGCTACATTTTGGCTTCTATGTCAAATGTGCTGCAACATCAGCATGAGGCCATGACCACTGCCTATGATATGATGCTTAACCTCAAGGAGATGTTTGGTAGTCAGGATAGGGCAGCCAGGCAAGATGCCATGAGAAAACTCATGACGGCCACTATGTCCGAAGGAACGCCCGTGAGGGATCACGTTCTTAGGATGATAGGCTATCTGAATGAGATAGAGATTATGGGAGGAGCTATCGATGGGGAAACCCAGATCGATATAGTGCTCCAGTCTCTGCCTAGGAGTTTTGAGCAGTTCCGCCTGAACTATAACATGAACAAGAGGTTATATTCGTTGGCGGAACTCCTGACTGAACTCCAGGCGGCAGAGGGAATCTTTAAGAAATCTCATGCACTTGTGGATGTGAAACTTCCTGGTCCTCCGGGGACTAAGAGGAAGAAGAGACAAGGACGGAAACCCAGTGGACCCAGCAATGGTGGACCACGGAATGGAGTGAACAAGCCCAAGGGCAAGTGTTTCCGTTGCAAGCAGTCTGGACATTGGAAGTCTAATTGTCCTCTCAGACAAGGAGGTATGAACTTTTCCTTAGTCACTGAAACATGTTTAGCGGTGTTATCCACCGGTACCTGGTGTGTGGATACAGGAGCCACTGATCATGTCTGCAATTCTTTGCAGGGGTTCCAGGAAACCCGGCGTCTTAGAGAGGGAGAGATCACTATCTACATGGGCAACGCTACGAAAGTGTGTGCAGTTGCAGTGGGAGACATTCATTTGTCTTTTAATAATAAAGTTTTGGTATTGAATAATTGTCTTTATGTACCGAATTTTAGAAAGAACCTTGTTTCGGTTTCTAAATTGGTTTTGAATAAATATTCTGTTTCTTTTGATAGTTCTGTTATTATCAAGAAGAATGGTGAGTATATTTGTTCTGGTACATTGATAGGCAACTTATATATACTGAATCCTGATTATTCCACGATGCAACGAGTAGAGTCAAATAATACATCTAGTACCAATAAGAGAAAGGAGCCTTCTAGGATGAATCAAAAGTACTTATGGCATCTTAGGCTAGGTCATATTAACTTGGGTAGGATTCAAAGGTTGATAACTGATGGAATACTCAGTGGTGTGAAAGATGAGGACTTTCCAACCTGCGAATCATGCCTGGAAGGAAAAATGACCAAGCGACCCTTTAGTGATAAGGGGTATAGATCCAAGGAAGTACTAGAATTGATTCACTCTGATTTGTGCGGGCCTTTATCTGTCCAAGCGAGAGGAGGTTATGAGTATTTCGTAACCTTCACTGATGATTACTCAAGGTATGGTTTTATATACCTGATGCGCCGCAAGAGCGAGTGCTTTGACAAGTTCAAGGAGTACAAAGCTCTTGTGGAGAACCTTCATGGTAAAACCATAAAGACTCTACGATCTGATCGTGGAGGAGAGTACCTCTCGGGAGAGTTTAAGGCGTACTTATTAGAAAATGGGATTGACTCCCAGATGACTGCACCATACACGCCCCAGCAGAATGGTGTAGCAGAAAGAAGGAATAGGACTCTTATGGAAATGGTAAGATCTATGATGAGTTATTCAGACCTACCAGTTTCGTTCTGGGGATATGCCTTGGAAACAGCGGCGTATATCCTGAACTTAGTTCCTTCTAAATCAGTCCCTAAGACGCCCTCGGAATTGTGGACCGGGCGAAAGCCGAACTTGAAACACATTCGGATCTGGGGTTGTCCAGCACATGTGCTGAAGCATGGGGCTGATAAGTTGGAATCTCGTTCAGATATTCGGTTGTTTATAGGATATCCTAGAGGAACGAAAGGTGGTCTATTTTATAGTCCTCAGGACCAGAAGATCGTTGTTAGCACCAACGCTCGGTTCTTGGAAGAGGATTATATAATGGACCACAAGCCCAAGAGTGAGATAATACTGAATGAACTGAGAGGGGACGATCAAGGCTTAGATCCAACCGAACCGGGTGATACGCCACCACAGTCTGCACCTGTAGTTACTGAGGTTACACCGGAGCCTCGTCGTAGTGGGAGGGTTGTTCGACAACCCGATAGGTTCATGTTTATAGGTGAGTCTTCGGACTTGTTACCTGGAGAACATGAAGCCGATCCCTGGACCTATGGCGAGGCGCTTAAAGATCAAGATGCTCAGTCTTGGCAAAAGGCGATGAAATCTGAGATTGAATAAATGGATTCAAATCAGGTCTGGAATCTTGTAGCACCGCCCAAAGGTGTAAAAGCCATTGGTTGCAAGTGGGTGTACAAGAGGAAAAGAGGGTCTGACGGGAAGGTTGAAACCTTCAAGGCTAGGCTTGTTGCGAAGGGGTATACTCAGAAAGAAGGGATCGATTATGAGGAAACTTTTTCGCCGGTAGCTATGCTAAAGTCGATCCGGATTCTTTTGTCTATAGCAGCTCATATGGATTATGAGGTGTGGCAAATGGACGTCAAGACAGCATTCTTGAATGGGAATCTTGACGAGACCATTTACATGAGACAGCCAGAGGGTTTCATTAAGAAAGGCCAAGAGCATCTAGTGTGTAAGCTAAACCGATCCATTTATGGATTGAAGCAAGCTTCTAGATCTTGGAACATGCGGTTTGATGAGGTTATCCAGTCTTATGGATTCATTCAAAGCATGGACGAGTCGTGTGTATACCGGAGATGTGACGGAAACAGTGTGGCGTTTCTCGTGCTTTATGTAGACGACATCCTTCTAATTGGCAACAATGTGAAGATGTTGTCGGACATAAAGGGATGGTTGTCCAAGCAATTCGATATGAAAGACTTAGGACAAGTTGGGCATGTTCTTGGGATCAAGGTTATAAGGGATCGCCGGAAAAGAACATTAAGCTTGTCCCAGGCTTCATATATTGATACGATTCTGGCTCGTTTCAACATGCAGAATTCCAAGAGAGGTGCTCAACCTTTCTGCCATGGAATTCATCTATCTAAAGACATGTGTCCCAAAACACAAAAGGAGATAGATTACATGAAGAAGGTTCCTTATGCTTCGGCAGTAGGAAGTCTAATGTATGCCATGTTGTGCACGAGACCTGATATCTGCTATGCCGTGGGCATGGTAGCTAGATATCAGAGTAACCCTGGACAGGGTCACTGGACTGCTGTAAAGAACATACTTAAGTACCTGCGAAGGACTAGGAATTATGTTCTGAGTTACAAAGCGTCCGAGTTGATTCCTATTGGTTACACAGACTCGGATTTCCAATCTGATAAGGATCAGCGAAAGTCTACATCAGGCTATGTGTTCACATTGGGAGGTGGAGCAGTCTCATGGAAGAGTGTTAAGCAGAAATGCATTTCGGACTCTACCATGGAAGCCGAATATGTAGCAGCCTCTGAGGCAGCTAAAGAATCGGTGTGGCTCCGGAACTTCCTTATGGACTTGGATGTGGTTCCTAAGATGCCTAGAGCTATCACAATTTATTGTGACAATAGCGGTGCAGTGGCTAATGCAAAGGAACCACGAGCCCACAATGCGAGTAAACACATAGATCGCAAGTACCACCTGATTAGAGACATCGTCAGGAGAGGCGATGCGGTTGTCACCAAGATTGCATCAGCGGATAACCTGGCTGACCCCTTTACGAAGGCACTTCCAGCGGAAGCGTTCAAGAGACACGTGAAGGGGATGGGTATCGGATGTATGGTAGAGGGCAACTAGAGATTTAGTATAAGTGGGAGATTGATGGAGTTATATTCTAAATGTCTAGTTTAGTGACAATATGGAACTCCTTATCTGTGTTTTACATTATCTATTAATCAAACTGTCGGCATTTTGTCTTTCTTGTACTTGAATGCAATAGTCCTAGATATATACGTTGTAGACAGTATGGCGTGAGGAGACACGCGGAAGATCATACTGTCGGTTACTCGTATACTATCGAACAGGAGCTCACGACTTAGATGGACAGGGACAATCCATCGGTACGTCGTAGTGTGACTGGGTAATAGTTGGTCTTGACTATTATGTTACACTTGTACACTTGGTGTATTGAGCAGGACCACGGGAGGGCGTTCGATTTATACTAATCGACGTAATCGAACTAGACCTCAGAATTACGGATATACGAATTCTTAATCCCTATATAATTATAGGTGCGTGTGTCCAATTCTCGGTTCTTTAACTTGCCAATGAGTGAGACCATTTGATTAGTCGAGATACTCGGTAAATTGGGAATCGTAATTGTACTCACGGCATGCTATAGATTATAGACAGGAAACCGTGTCCCGTTTATCGGGTTGATAACGTCCCCGAGATGAGCTCATAAAGTTTATCATGTAAACCCTGCAGGTGGATTTGTTCCACATGATAATAAGGATGAGTGGTACTAGTCTCGGAAAATAAGAAACGAATTAATTTAATTATTAGTAATTAAATAAATTCGTGGACGTTCGATATCTTAAACACGGGGAAAGTCGTATATGTAATTTCGGCGGAAATATTATTGTTGAAATAATATTAAATTAATTTCGGGAATTCAATTATTATTTTATAGTGGAGTTAATAATAATTAAAATTGAAATCGATTAATTAAGGAATTGCGTTTACGTATTCCAAGTTAATTAATATTTCAATTTAGCCCTTAATTAATTTAACCTTGGGTCCCTGGTGTAACTCTATATAACCCCCCCCCCCCCCCCCCCCCCCTTGCCTATTCTAAACCTACAGTTCGCCGCTTTTCTATTTTACTGAGAAAAATAATTGTTAACGCAAATATAATTTTTCTCTGTAAAATACATTAGTTAGCGCTGATATTTTTCTCTAACTGAGAAAAAGAATATCACGGTAGAAGAAGAAGAAAGCAGAAAAGGCAAACCCAACAGATCGTTGCCCACACAACGGTTGGAGTCGGGATCAGAGTCATACACCAGAAGCATCTAAGGTCTCAACAATCGACCGAGAGGTATGAGATCGGAACTTTCAATTCCGCATTTATTTCGATCTCGGTTTTATCTCGTTGAACGTATATGAACGTAGATCGGATTCCGGGGTCGTGGGTAGTGTTCCTCGACTACTGGGGGGTCTAGGACCTTCGGATCGGTATTCGGATGAGGAAAAACGACCCGGAAACGAGCCCGGAACAGCAACGTCGCGTTGCTGTTCGCGGACGAACAGCGCCCGCTGGTGGGCAAACAGCGACCGCTGTTTGCAGCTCCACCAGCGACCGCTGGACTGCAATCGGCGGGCGCTGATTGGGTACAGTCCAGCTCCGTTTCGCGCGGTTGTCCTCCGGGGCGATGGCTGGGCGTGATTCGGAATAAGGGCTGTCGTGCGAACGAAGTAGTGACTTCGGAGGTCGACTGGGAGCGTTCGGATGTTCGAGCGATCGAACGAACGCATCCCGGAGAGTCGATTTCCAACACATAGGTCTGCATACATCAGAGTCAATCAATTCTTATACTTGTCCGGATCTTACATCTTATATCCTTAAAGGATTGCTTAGTCATATTATCTTCCAAATTAGATTCTTAGGTCGGAAGGTCCACTCCTTCAACTTAATTGATCAAACTATCAATTTTCGACCTTTGAACTTCTTATTTGAATAAAAATGACTCAGCATAAGAATCCACAAGTATAATTGATAAAGAAATCTCTTATTAGTAAAACGAGTTTTATACTACGGTTCGTTGCATCGTGGTGGACTTAGGATTCATCATTTATATATTGCTAGCCAATGTACCATAATAGATAATATCATTATTTCTTTTTATAACCATCAAATGATTAAAAGAAATAAAATATCCATTTATCAGAAATCCAGAACAAAGTTCTTTCTAATATGAAAGGTACATAAAAGCAATAACCCAAAATGAAATCCTATAAAATGTCCTCCATTGCAACAGCTGCCTCCTCTACAGCATTGCCCATGTAGACTACGATTTCTTCTTTTCCAAGTCTTCGGGTTTCCTGGAACCCTTGCATTTAAAATGCACATACCGTCAGTGGTTCCATATCTACACACCAGGTTCCGGTAGATAATACCACTGACTATGTTTTATGACTAAAGAAAAATTTCGTACTTTGTTTGAGAGGATAATCAGACTTCCAGTACCCAGACTGTTTGTATCGAGAACACTTGCCTCTTGGCTTTCTCGTCCCATCTCGTGGTCCAAGAAACCTAGGACCACTGGGTTTTTTTGCTTGCTTTTCCTTTCCCCCGATTTTGCCCTTAGGTTCGAAACCTTTGGCATTAGTTACAAGAGCTTGCGATATCCGTCTCAACTCGTCTAAAAGGTCAATCATCTCAAAAACGTTTTTAAGCGTTTCCTCGAATCGACTGGCCTTTATGAGTATCCTCATCGCCTCTTGTTTAGCCTCTACATCATGTCTAAACATTCGTAGGCTCGGGAGGACAAAGCTCTCTGAGTACAAACTTGTACTCTTTAACAGTTTGGGTAATGTCTAGATCTCTATTCCAATTATTACATTTAGGGACCAATGAGTTTAAAATCCTTAAGTATCACATAAAGTGGGTTCAAAGCCATATCCTAATCTATGAGCACATATAACAACAAACAATCGATTTAATCTCCGATATTATCTCCCTCAAATAATATCATTAAACCACTAATCGCATCTAAAATCCCATCAGATATGGCAAGCCACGATAGTGTGGACGTTTACCTATCCAAATGATTTAGCAATTAGATTTCCTTCGGTCGTACATCATCATTAGCGTTACTTCGATGGGAAGAATACTAAGAAGCGTACCTAAGTGTTAACCATTACTCAGTATCTAAGAAGATTGTTTGGGACACGCATATTCACCGCAAGCCACGATAGTGTGGACGTTTACGTTAACATACGCTCCTTTACTCCCTTCTATAACTGTCTACATCAATCGTTCCAAAATCCCATTCAATGTAGCAAGCCACGATAGTGTGGACGTTTACTACACCAAAAGACTTTTACAATTAACTCCCAATTACTTGAATCATTTAATCTTGTAAATCAAGACGCGGAGAATCATAAGTGAAACTCAAAGTTTCTAACCAGTGATTCACCATGCGAACAACCCTATCTCTCATAAATGAGGGAGCCGAGCAGACAATCGATCCACCTTCAAAAGATGGTACGACTGCCTCTAATTTGTGTCCTTGACATGACCAAGTGGCTTTGGCTCCATTCCACTCCCCGGGGTGAGAATGAGTCGACTTGAAATCAGGTTTTGGAAAGACAAATTAGGCATTGTTTGATAGACTTAATCAATGTTTCTCGTAAGAGGAATTACAAGAATTCTCCTCCAATGACTTGTCTATACGAACTTCAAAAAGTCCATAAAAGTCACCAAGAGAACAGCAATGGAGACCATGGATATGTTTCCATACCCTCTCCCACTTAGCTTTTTACAATAAAGGGATACGCTATCTAATGCATAATTAAATACACATAAGCATGCATACATGAAATAAAGCACATAGAATATTATCACATAGTCAAAATAATACTAGAATATTATTTTCCCGACTATTATGGCTTTATCGCATCTCCGTACGCATCTTCTAGTCTTCAGTCTTCGTTCTTGAATGCTCCATGTGACGAGAATATTAATCTCAATATTTAAATCTATTTATTTTTAATAAATCCAAAAGTTACTTAATTCGAAAATTAAGTCAATCGAATAAATCAAAAATAAAATTAAATATTATTAATATTTTTATTTATTTATTTTCCTATCTAATTCTATTAAATCTCTAGAATAATCTATCCAAGACCCACTTGGAATATTCTAGAAGACTCCCATAATAGAATAAGGAAATAAATTAAATTAGGACTCTTAATCCTTCCAAATTAATTCCTTTCCTAATCTATTAAAAATTCCATAAAGGAATAATTAAATAGGAAAAAATAATTAAGGATTTTTCTACTTTCCAAAATTAATTAATTTCCATGTCCATGAAAATTCCCATAAAATAGGAATAATCAAATAGGAAATAAATTAATTTAATAATTAATTATTTTCCTTTCTAATTCTATTAAATCTCTAGAATCCTATTCCAAGTAGAACTTAGAATATTCTAGAAGACTTCCATAATAGAATAAGGAAATAAATTAATTCCAATTAATTCTTTTCCTAATCTATGAGAGTTTCCATAAAGAAAAACACTCAATAAGGAAAAACCGAATTAATTCTAAATTTATTCCTTCCTTATCCATGAAAATTCCCATAAAAAAAGAATAATCAATAAGGAAATAAATTTATTCTAAATTTATTCTTTTCCTATTCCATGAGAGTTCCTAAGAATAAGAATACTCAAAATAGGAAAACCGAATAATTTAGGAAAGTAAATCTCGGTAGGAGTAGCAGAAGATCACGAGGACCCCGCGCCATCACCACCATCGACCGGCCACCGGAGAGGGCAACCGCCGCCACCACTCAGCCGGCCGGCCACCACCAAGCCGGCGGCAGCCCCAGCCGAGGGGTGCGATCGCCGCCCCTCTCCCTTGCCTTCGATCTCATGGGGATCGATCTCCATGATCGATCCTTGAGCCCTTCGTCTTCTTCGTCACACGTCTTCTCCGGCGGTCGTTTCGGTATCGAACCAACGTAAATAAATTACAAGAATTTAAATTACAATTATCCGGTATCGATTCTATACATGAAATCGACCCTATACAATTTCCGGAAAAAGTAGAACGTAATAATAAATCCTAAATTCGGTCAACCCCCGAATTTTTACTATTACAAGCATTCACCACACATAAAACGAATCTCGACATGTCCGAGAGTTTAATCAAAACATATCATGACAATAATTAACGAATAAATCATATCTAGCCATAATAGTCGGAAACCCTGCAAGGTAGAACAATTTTATCGAAAATACCGCGAACGTAAACCACGCTCTGATACCAATTGTTGGAATTCGATATCCCGGGCTATTAAAATTTGCGGAAACAATAACCCGATCAAAAACCATTCGCCGGAGATCACACGAACGACGACTCATCCGCCGGAGTCCGGCCTTTGGAGACCACGCACCCGAAGGCACGCAGCCCGCCCCCAGCCGAACCCCCGCGAGCCGAGGTTCATGCGATCGCATGGATCGATCGCATCGTGCGATCGATCGGCTGGGGCTGCAGCGGCAGCCCCGCGGTGAGTCCGGCGACTCACCGCCGTCGGGGAGGGGGGCAGCTCGCCCAGCGAGCCGCGGCGGCACCAGCTGCCACCCCGCGATCGAACCTAGGGTTCGATCGCACCCCGGCGTCCAGCCGGGGTTCTCCTCGATCGCGCATCCCCGGCGTCCAGCCGGGGTGCTCTTGGTTCGATCCCCACGGGTTCCTCGAGCCGCGGCGGTCCGGTGGCTTCGCCACCACCGCCCGGTTCGACCTCGTTCCGGGGTTCGTCCTCGGATCTTGGTTCTACGGTATTTTCAATAAATAATCGAATAAAATCATCAAGGGTGTTTAACGATTTTACCTTCGATTCGTTGTTCGGAGAAACGAGATCAATCGATGACCTTGAGATCTTCCCACGTATTCCTTGCACTAGCCCGGACGTCGTGTGGGCGACGATCTACCGAACTCCATGGATCTCCTTCACGAACTCTCTAGACTAATCAAGTATGATTATCTTGTCTTGTCTAATTGTGAAGACCATGTAGTGCTTTTATAGGCTACGTAGGGGATCTTAAGGAGGTGGAATATTGGGCTTCCAATAATGGTGATTAAATTGAGCCCAAGCCCAAATCTATTAATCCTTACTATTATTAATTAATTCTATTTTCCACTATATAAAATTAATTGCACTCCCAATATTAAACCATATTATATCAAATAATATTTCTCCGGTAGTATTATTTATTCCGTGTATTTAAGATATAAATATCCATGAATAAAATTAATTTATTGCTAATTAATTTATTCATCTCTTATATCCGAGACTAGTACCATTCAACCTTAATTATTATGCGGATTAAATCCACCTGCAGGGTTTACATAATAATTCCTTATGAACTCATCTCGGGGATATTATCAACCCTTCCGGGATACACTTTCCCGTCAAGTATTCACGGCATGCCATATATAAAATATAGTGACCCAACTTAACCGGTAATTAACCCAATAATTAAATCGGTTAATTCCTTTGGTAAATGAAAGTCACTTATATTAAATATACACACCCGCAATAATATCGGGGATTAAGAATAAAATACACTGAGACTCGAATCGATTATCGCCGGCAATCCTAATCGATGAATCTCAACGATCCGCTCAATACACCAAGTGTACAAGTGTGATAAAATAATCAAGACAGATTATTTTCTCTCTCACACAACGACTATACCGATGGATTGGTCCGTTTCCATCTAGGTCGTGAGCAACTGTTCGATTAAATACGAGTAACCGATAGTATGATCTTCTGTGTGGGGCCCGACACACCATACTAACTACAACGTATAGAATCCAGGACTATGTTTTGCATATATTTAATTATAAATAATTAAACGCAAACAATTGTTCATTTAGTTAAATAGATTAATGGCAATGGATCGTGAGTTTAAATCTAGACATTAAGTACACAACTCCAACACCCTTGTTGCCCAATCCAAACCAAAGAAATCTCCTCAGCCTTTTCTCAAGCTCCTCGATAATTCCCTAGGGAAGAATGAAAACATTGACCCAGTAGATATGTAAAGTACCAAGAACTGATCAGTTTATTCAATGTTTATAGGCTTCAAAATGACCTTTAATGTCAACATAACAACTTAATTATCGCTCGTTGGCCAAAATTCATTAAAAAGAAAAAAAATTCTAAAACACTTGGTAGGGCACTTGGTAGCCTCTGTACTGGGTTGTTGGTGTATGTCTTTGATCCTACGTGTGCAATCGATTAAGTCATAAGGTTGTCTTCGAATGTTAATTGATAAATCGATAATATTGTTTATTGCTAAGAGCAATATAATATTGATCGATAATCATACCTACAGGGTCACACACGAGCTCAATGATGGAATTAAAATGTTTGCTAAAACGTATCGATTTGGAATTGATAAATATAAATTATATTTATATTAATTAATTAAGTGTATTAACTTGTGTGTATTACATATCACATGGTGTGACGTGACATGACACACAAGCATGTGACTTGGAGCACATGTGGCATGAAATAATGGTGGTAACCATTCAAATTCACAATTAATGACACCATAATGTGTGATAATAATGTGGTTTTATCATCAATATTATGGTGGGGGTTACAATGGGGTGTAATGGAGGGATTTGATGGTGGTTTTAAAAGGATGAAAACCAGATTTTCATTTTAGACAATCACAATTTCGAAATCAACACAAACCTTAGAGAGAGAGAGCTCTTGGAGAAGCATCTCAAAAGCAAACAAGTTTATCATCCGGGTTCGTGTGCAACACGTAGAGGCCGGACCATTTGTGCGGCTGCGACATCCAGACAATTGAGGTTCGTCAACATCGCACCCTTCATCATCAACGAGACACGCTACACCGGTTGTAAGTGCTCGTGTATATATATATATATATATATTGGATGTATATATATGTGTGTGTCTATACATATAAACATGTGCCTAGATCTTATGTTCGTGATTACTCATTTTACACGCATCCGCACACACGAACAAGGTAATCGTGTGATTGGATCGGCATCGAAAACCTTCAATTGGTGTAACGCCCCAAAAATTCCAAGGGCTTAAAGGAATTAAATATTCTACTCATACCAACAAATGCATCTTCTTTTCTGGACATCATTCTATAAGAACTCCAAAAATAAGCGTGCTGGCTTGATGCGTCATATTTTTTGGCTCATTTTTAATTCTTTTGAGTCAAGTTCATCGAGTATTTTTAGTTGTTTTCACCTTGTTTGTGTCTGGGAGGTCACATTTGGACTCTATGGTCAAGTTATTGTTGGAATTCGCTATCCCGGGTTATCAAAATTGCGGAACCGATAACCCGAACGAACCCTTCGCCGGAGATCATACGAACACCGACTCATCCGCCGGAGTCCGGGCTTTGGAGACCATGCATCCGAAGACGCACAGCCCGCCCCCACCCGAACCCCCGCGAGCCGGGGTTCGCACGATCAAGCGATCGATCGCGCGCCGGCGATCGATCGGGGTGGGGCTGTTCGACAGCCCCCCCGCGGCGGGTCCGGCGACCCGCCACCACCAGGAGGCCCCCGCCTTCACGGCGGGGTAGGGCACGGCTCCAGCCCGTGCCCAGCGATCGACCTTCGTGGTCGATCGCACACCCTCGGCCCAGCCGAGGGTTCGGCCCCCATCGCCCCTCGCCGAAACCCTAGCGGGCGTACGCCGCGGTCCGGTGGCTTCGCCACCACCGCGCGTTCGTCCGTCTATTCCGGGCTTCGATTCTCGGATCTTCGTCCTACGGTATTCTCGATAAAACAAATCGAACAATTAACAAGTTAGTTGAGAATTGTACCTACGATTCGTTGTTCGGAGAAACGAAATCGACGACCTCGTGACCTTCCCGCGTATTCCTTGCACTCGTTCGAACGTCGGGTGGGCGACGAGCTATCGAACTTGTGTATCCTCTTCACTCTCAGAACTTTATTGTTGGCGTAACGTAGGTTAGTAAAGTGAAGACCACGTAGTGCTTTTATAGGCTACGAAGGGGATCAAAAGGAGAATAAATATTGGGCTTCAATATTGAAAATTAAATTGGGTCCAACCCAAATCCATTAATTCTTATCAATATTAATTTTATTTATTTTCCACTATATAAATAAAATTGCACTCCCAATATTATTCATATTATATCAAATAATATTTCTCCAACTTAGTATTATTTATTCCGTGTATTTAAGATTTAAATATCCATGAATAAAATTTATTTATTGCTTAATAAATTTATTCATCTCTTATATCCGAGACTAGTACCACTCAACCTTATTTATTATGCGGAACAAGTCCACTCGCGAGGTTTACATAATAAATCCTTATGAGCTCATCTCGGGGATATTATCAACCCTTACGGGATACACTGCCCCTTTAAGAATTCACGGCATGCCATATATAAAATATAGTGACCCAACTTAACCGGTAATTAACCCAATTATCAAACCGGTTAATTCCTTTGGTAAATCAAAGTCACTTATATTAAATATACACACCCGCAATTATTTCAGGGATTAAGAATAAAATACTCCGAGTCTCAAATCAATTATCGCCGAGCAATCCTAATTGATGAGTCTCAATCGATCCGCTCAATACACCAAGTGTACAAGTTTGATAAAATAATTAAGATAAATTATTTTCTCTCTCACACAACGACTATACCGATGGATTGGTCCGTGTCCATCTAGGTCGTGAGCAACTGTTCGATTAAATACGAGTAACCGATAGTATGATCTTCTGTGTGCCCATGCAACACCATACTAACTACAACGTATAAAATCCAGGACTATAACTTGCATTTATTTAATTAACAATAATTAAAAAGCAAATGAATGTCTGTAATTAATAGGTAAATGAAAGTGCATACAGAGTTCAGAATACTCAAATCTAGACATTAAGTATACTACTCCATCAATCTCCCACTTATACTAAGGTCTAGTCTTATCCTCCAAACTTCTGACTCCCAAACCCTCCAAGTGCTTGAAATATACTTCCTTAGGAAGTATCTTGGTGAAAGGGTCCGCTAGGTTGTCTTCCGAAGCTATCTTGGTGACTATCGCATCGCCCCTCTTGACGATGACTCGAATCAGGTGGTACTTGCGCTCTATGTGTTTCATAGCACTATGGGACCGTGGTTCCTTACTGTTTGCCACTGCACCGCTATTATCACAATAAATTGTCATAGCCTTGGGCAAACTCGGAATCACATCTAAGTCCTGGAGGAAATTAAGGAACCAAACTGACTCTTTCGCTGCCTCTGAGGCTGCAACGTATTCAGCTTCCATGGTAGAGTCTGAAATGCACTTTTGCTTAACACTCCTCCATGATACGGCTCCACCTCCCATAGTGTACACATAGCCTGATGTCGACTTTCGCCGGTCCTTATCAGCTTGGAAATCCAAATCCGTATAACCCAAAGGAATCAGATTGTCTGCCCCGTAACTTAGAACATAATCCTTAGTATTTCGCAAATACTTGAAAATGCTCTTTACGGCAGTCCAATGAGCCTTTCCAGGGTTACTCTGATATCTCGCTACTACGCCAACTGCATAGCAGATATCAGGCCTCGTACATAACATTGCATACATTAAGCTTCCCACAGCCGAAGCGTAGGGAACTGCTTTCATTTCATCTTTCTCCTTTTGTGTCCGAGGACACATCTCCTTAGAAAGATAAGTTCCTTTACTGAAGGGTAGCTCACCCTTCTTGGAATCTTGCATGTTAAATCGAGCCAGAATCGTGTCTGTGTAAGATTGTTGGGATAGGTACAATGTTCTATTCCGGCGATCCCTTATAACCTTGATCCCTAGAACATGTCCGACTTCTCCCAAATCTTTCATATCGAATTGTCTAGACAACCATCCCTTTATGTCTGATAACATTTTCACACTGTTGCCAATGAGAAGAATGTCGTCTACATAAAGCACGAGAAACACCACCTTCTTTCCATCACGTTTCCAATACACACACGATTCGTCCATGCTTTGACTGAATCCAAAAGATTGGACCACTTCGTCAAACCGCAGGTTCCACGATCTCGAGGCTTGTTTCAATCCATAAATGGATCGATTAAGCTTGCACACTAGATGATCTCGCCCCTTAGCAATGAATCCTTCTGGTTGTTTCATATAAATCGTCTCGTCAAGACTTCCATTAAGGAAAGCTGTCTTGACATCCATTTGCCACACCTCATAATCCATATGAGCTGCTATGGATAAGAGAATCCGGATCGACTTTATCTTGGCTACCGGCGAGAAGGTCTCCTCATAATCGATTCCCTCTTTCTGAGTATATCCTTTCGCAACAAGCCTAGCTTTAAAGGTTTCAACCTTTCCGTCAGATCCTCTCTTTCTCTTGTAGACCCATTTACACCCAATTGGCTTCACGCCGCTTGGTGGTTCTACAAGATCCCAGACTTTATTAGAATCCATAGATTCTATTTCGGATTTCATTGCTTTCTTCCAAGAAGACGCATCTATATCTTGTACCGCCTCATCATAGGTCCAGGGATCGATTTCATGAACTCCAGGTCCAGAGTCCGAAGACTCACCCAGTCCAATCCATCTATCTGGTTGTTTAACAACCCTCCCACTACGACGGCGTTCCGGTGTATTAACAGTGACAGTATTAGGTGCAGGTTCTAGTGGTGTATCTATACTCGGTTCGGCTGTATCCAGGTCTTCCTCGTTACCTCTCAACTCATCAAGTATTATGTCACTTTTGGGCTTGTGGTCCATGACATAGTCTTCCTCTAGGAACCGAGCGTTAGTACTTATAACGATCTTCTGGTCCGTAGGACTATAGAACATGCCACCCTTAGTTCCTTTCGGGTATCCTACAAACAGCCGTATTTCTGATCTAGGTTCTAACTTATCGGCGCCTTGTCGCAACACATGTGCTGGACATCCCCAGATCCGAATGTGTTTCAAGTTAGGCTTACGCCCACTCCACAATTCCATGGGTGTGGTTGGTACCGTTTTGGTCGGAACCCTATTCAGAATGTACGCCGCTGTTTCCAAGGCAAGTCCCCAGAACATAACAGGTAAATCCGAGTAACTCATCATCGATCGCACCATCTCCATAAGAGTCCTATTCCTTCTTTCTGACACACCATTCTGCTGAGGAGTATATGGTGAGGTCAGCTGGGATTCAATCCCATTCTCTGCCAAGTATGCCTTGAATTCTCCAGACAGGTACTCGCCTCCGCGATCGGATCGCAGGCATTTTATGGATTTACCTTGAAGGTTCTCCACAAGAGCCTTGAACTCTTTGAACTTGCCAAAGGATTCGCTCTTGCGGCTCATCAGGTATACAAATCCATATCTTGAGTAATCATCAGTGAAAGTGATGAAGTACTCGTACCCTCCCCTTGCCTGAGTAGACATAGGTCCGCATACATCAGAGTGAATCAAATCCAATACTTGTTCAGCTCTTCGTCCTTTACCAGAAAAAGGACGTTTAGTCATTTTTCCCTCTAAACAGGATTCGCAGGTTGGAAGGTCCTCTCCTTCAACGCCAGTGATTAAATCATCAGCTTTCAACCTTTGAAGCCTATTTGAGTTTATATGACCTAGCCTTAGATGCCACAAGTATAATTGATTCATCTTAGAAGGTTCCTTTCTCTTATTGGTGTTCGTAGATGTGTTATTACTCTCGGTTAGTTGCATCGTGTTAGACTCAGGATTTAGCACATACAAATCGTCTATCAATGTACCAGAACAGATAATTTCACTATTTCTTCTTATGATCACAGAGTGGTCAAAAGAAACAGAATATCCATTCTTAATAAGTTTAGAAACTGAAATCAAATTCTTTCTAAAGTTGGGTACATAAAGACAATTACGTAAAACTAAAACCCTATCACTACTGAAACGTAAGTGAACGTCTCCCACTGCAACAGCCGCCACCTTTGCGGCATTGCCCATGTAGACCACGATTTCTCCCTCTCTAAGTCTCCGGGTTTCCTGGAACCCCTGCAATGAATTGCAGACATGGTCAGTGGCACCCGTATCTACACACCAGGTGCTGGTAGATATCACCGCTGACAATGTTTCAGTGACTAAGGAAAATTTCGTACCTTTGATGAGAGGACAATCAGACCTCCAGTGCCCAAACTGTTTGCATCGAAAGCATCTGCGAAAACGCTTGCTTACCCCAATCCGTGGTTTTAAACCACTGGGTCTCTTTGCACGCTTTTCTTTTAGCCTAGCCACAAGAGCTCGTGTTTCTCTTAACTTACGCACAAAAATCGCCTTCGCTGAGCCAGTTTTAAGGGACTCATTGAGGAACGATTCCGTGGGTATGTTAAACACCTCTTGCCTAGCTTCCACACCATGTCTCAACGTAGTTGGACCAACAGTGGATTCAGAAAGCTCAACAGTCTGGACAATGTCCAGATTTCTTTTCCAATTATCACCATATGGAACCGGTGAGTTTTCATCTTTAAGTATATCACAAAGTGGGGTCACAGTCATTCCTAACCTATAAGCACATAAAACAAACAAACAATTTAATATCCGATATTATCTCCCTCAAATAATATCATTAAATCACTAATCACATCTAAAATCCCATCAGGTAAGGCAAGCCACGTGGTGTGGACGTTTACCCACCCAAATGATTTAGCAATTAGATTTTCTTTGGCCATACATCGCTTATAACGGAACCTCGGTGGGAGGAATACTATGAGGCGTATCTAAGTGTAAACCATTACTCAGCACCAAAGTAAATCGTTTGGAATTGCTACATCACCGCAAGCCACGTTGTGTGGACGTTTACGATAACTTCACAACTCTTCACAATTTCTTACAACTGTCTACATCAATTAATCCAAAATCCGTCAGTACAGCAAGCCACGTTGTGTGGACGTTTACTGCACTAAGAGATCTTTATAATTGACTCCCGATTACTTGATCCATTCGATCTTGTAAATCAAGACGCGGAGAATCATAAGTGAAACTCGAGGTTTCTAACCAGTGATTCACCATGCGAACAACCCTATCTCTCATAAATGAGGGAGCCGAGCAGACAAACGACCCATCTATAAAAGTATGGCACGAAAGTCTCTAATTTGTGTCCTCTACATGACCAAGTGGCTCTGGCTCCATTCCACTCCCCGGGGTGAGAATGAGTCGACTTGAAATCAGCTTTGGAAAGACAAATTAGGCATTGTTTGATAAACTTTAATCAATGTTTCTCGTAAGAGGAATTACAAGAACTCTCCTCCAATAACTTATCTATATAAACTTCAAAAGTTTATAAAAGTCACCAAGAGAGCAGCAATGGAGACCATGGGTATGTTTCCATACCCTCTCCCACTTAGCTTTTTACAATAAAGGGATATGCTATCTAGTGCATAAAAGTAAACACATATAGCATGCATACATGTAATAAAGCACATAGTATTATCACATAGTCAAAATAATACTAGAAAATTATTTTCCGACTATTATGGCTTCATCACATCCCCGTACGCATCTTCTAGTCTTCAGTCTTCGTTTCTTGAACGCTCCATGTGACGAGAATATTAATATCCAATATTTAAATCTATTTATTTTCAATTAATCCAAAAGTTACTTAATTCGAAAATTAAGTCAATTGAATATATCAAAATTAAAATTAAATATTATTAATATTTTTTATTTATTTTATTTTCTTTTTCCACTTCATTAAATCTCTAGAATAATCTATCCAAGATCCTCTTGGAATATTCTAGATGATATCCATAATGAAATAAAGAAATAAAATAATTTAGGACTCTCATACTTTTCCAAATTTATTTTATTCCTAATCCATGAATATTCCCATGAGTAGGAATAATCAAATAGGAAAAATAAATTTAGTAATAAATTAATTCTTTCTCTATTTTTCTAGAATATTCCATAAAGAAATAATCAAAACAAGAAATAATGAATTAATTAGGAAAGTATATTTCCGGTAGGAGTAGCCCGGGTTGGGGAACCCCGAACCACCCCCACCTTCGCCGACCGCCGCCTAGGGCACGCGCCACCGCCGCCCAGCCCACGCGCCACCACCACTGGTGGCCGGCGTGGCCGAGGCTCCCACGGACAGCCCGCCTAGGGCCGCGGGTCGATCGATCCCCTCGGGATCGATCATGGGGATTGATCGATCCCGGTCCTTCGTCTCCTCGTCACTTCGTCTTCTCCGGCGGTCTTCGATTCGATCCAATCGCAAAATAAATTTACAAAAATCTAAATTACAATTCCGGTATCGATTCTATACACGAAATCGACCCTATACAATTTCCGGAAAAACAACGAACATAATAATAAATCCTAAATTCGGTCAACCCCCGAATTTTTACTATTACAAGCATTCACCACCAAAAACGAATCTCGACATGTCCGAGAGTTTAATAAAACCAACAATCATATGACAAAACAATTAAACGAATAATCATCAAGCCATAATAGTCGGATCCCTGCAAGGTAGAACAATTTTATCGAAAATACCGCGAACGTAAACCACGCTCTGATACCAATTGTTGGAATTCGCTATCCCGGGTTATCAAAATTGCGGAACCGATAACCCGAACGAACCCTTCGCCGGAGATCATACGAACACCGACTCATCCGCCGGAGTCCGGGCTTTGGAGACCATGCATCCGAAGACGCACAGCCCGCCCCCACCCGAACCCCCGCGAGCCGGGGTTCGCACGATCAAGCGATCGATCGCGCGCCGGCGATCGATCGGGGTGGGGCTGTTCGACAGCCCCCCCGCGGCGGGTCCGGCGACCCGCCACCACCAGGAGGCCCCCGCCTTCACGGCGGGGTAGGGCACGGCTCCAGCCCGTGCCCAGCGATCGACCTTCGTGGTCGATCGCACACCCTCGGCCCAGCCGAGGGTTCGGCCCCCATCGCCCCTCGCCGAAACCCTAGCGGGCGTACGCCGCGGTCCGGTGGCTTCGCCACCACCGCGCGTTCGTCCGTCTATTCCGGGCTTCGATTCTCGGATCTTCGTCCTACGGTATTCTCGATAAAACAAATCGAACAATTAACAAGTTAGTTGAGAATTGTACCTACGATTCGTTGTTCGGAGAAACGAAATCGACGACCTCGTGACCTTCCCGCGTATTCCTTGCACTCGTTCGAACGTCGGGTGGGCGACGAGCTATCGAACTTGTGTATCCTCTTCACTCTCAGAACTTTATTGTTGGCGTAACGTAGGTTAGTAAAGTGAAGACCACGTAGTGCTTTTATAGGCTACGAAGGGGATCAAAAGGAGAATAAATATTGGGCTTCAATATTGAAAATTAAATTGGGTCCAACCCAAATCCATTAATTCTTATCAATATTAATTTTATTTATTTTCCACTATATAAATAAAATTGCACTCCCAATATTATTCATATTATATCAAATAATATTTCTCCAACTTAGTATTATTTATTCCGTGTATTTAAGATTTAAATATCCATGAATAAAATTTATTTATTGCTTAATAAATTTATTCATCTCTTATATCCGAGACTAGTACCACTCAACCTTATTTATTATGCGGAACAAGTCCACTCGCGAGGTTTACATAATAAATCCTTATGAGCTCATCTCGGGGATATTATCAACCCTTACGGGATACACTGCCCCTTTAAGAATTCACGGCATGCCATATATAAAATATAGTGACCCAACTTAACCGGTAATTAACCCAATTATCAAACCGGTTAATTCCTTTGGTAAATCAAAGTCACTTATATTAAATATACACACCCGCAATTATTTCAGGGATTAAGAATAAAATACTCCGAGTCTCAAATCAATTATCGCCGAGCAATCCTAATTGATGAGTCTCAATCGATCCGCTCAATACACCAAGTGTACAAGTGTGATAAAATAATTAAGATAAATTATTTTCTCTCTCACACAACCACTATACCGATGGATTGGTCCGTGTCCATCTAGGTCGTGAGCAACTGTTCGATTAAATACGAGTAACCGATAGTATGATCTTCTGTGTGCCCATGCAACACCATACTAACTACAACGTATAAAATCCAGGACTATAACTTGCATTTATTTAATTAACAATAATTAAAAAGCAAATGAATGTCTGTAATTAATAGGTAAATGAAAGTGCATACAGAGTTCAGAATACTCAAATCTAGACATTAAGTATACTACTCCATCAGTTATGTAGGTGAAACGTGGAAAGACGCACATTTGGAAAGAAATCGTCGCATTGAGCAAGTATGCTAGTTGAGCAAGTTAGCCTGACTCGAACACCCATGTCATATTGGCCAAAGTCAGGAAGTGATCAAGACCGAAGCTTGACCAAGTACCGTACGAAGTAAAGAAGTTGGACAAAGATCGAAGTTGATCAGAGACAGACGTTGAGCAAGAGTGTAAGAAGAGTCCTTGAAATCATGGAGTCCTCAAAGGCGACCAGATTCAGAGAAGTATCAAAGTTGGACTCTTTCCAACGTTAGAGTCATTGTCCCACACGTCTCTACATCAGATGAGTCCTATATATACACGGAATTGGTCAAGGACGCGGCAGGATAACTATTTTTAAGGAAATAATAAGGAAATAATCTTTTATTTCCTTATCTCAATTAAACTGATCAAGGCAGCGATACTTGGAGGCCAAGACTTCCAACATCTATAAATACACATGAGACCCTAGAAATCACGTGGACAACAGTGGCGAAGAGTACGAACTCACATACTAAAATATTCTGCCCACCAAAGAAGATCGAAGGAAGAAGAAGACGAGTTCTCCCCGGCTATCACCTTCGGGCATAGCTGGGCAATTTCATTTTTATTTCATGCTTTTATTTCTTAGTTTAATTCCAGCATGTTTTCCTTTTATTTTATTTATTTTAGCTTTGTTCATGCGTAGCTAGTTAATCTGCGCCTGGGCAACGTCTGAACTTGGTCTATCTGCTGTGTAAAATACTGTAAGGCTTTTGATTATAGCAACTAACTTAGTTTTATTCCCGATTCAACAGGGTAGTATCTACAAGCATGTTAGGGACTTGGGAAACTTACAGTAGCCAGTAGGAAACCCACTTTACCTAACACACAAATACGTGGATACACGTGCCGAGAGACTGGGCGTCCGCATAGTATTTGATGCAGCCCCAGAGTCGTCGTTGAAACAAGACCCGGTGCGAGTTCCTGTTGGACCAGTGACGCGTTCGAGAGCCAAGAAGTTCAAGGCGAGCTTGATGGTGATGATCCAAGAAGTCTGGGAGCAAGAGCTGTTGAAGAAATCCATTGGGGAGGAGGAGAAGCCGAGCCTGGTCAACTTACTTATGTACGAGGAGGCCGATCCATCAGAGGACATGGAGTTTCAGACTGGATCGACAGAGAAGACGCTGGAACGGAGGTCAGACGGGAGCCGAGGACGCGCCGCTGATTTTGGCTGCGAAGATGACCGTGTGTCGGACGACAAGGGAAGTTGTCGGCCGACAAGTGGTTTGTCGGACGACACCTCTAGGATGTCGGACGACATGCAGTGTAAAAAGGAGACGGTACAGACAGGATTCGCAGGTTGAGCCTGCGAACGACGGAGATTTGTCGGACGATAGGATTTCCTGTCGGACGACAAGAGTTTGTCGGACGACACCATTCCCTGTCGTCCGACATGAACCCAGATTTGGAAATCGCGACGGACGATTTTATTTATTTCGTTTTTATTCCTTTTTCGTGAGTTTTTAGGTTTGCCTATATATAAAGGCTGGTGGAGACTTTGTAGAACACAACCATTATTGATGAATAAACATTATTTCGTGAGTTTTTATTAAATCTCTCTTGGGTTCGAATTCTACCCGAATATCCAAAGAATTCAACCGACGAATCAACAAAGCGATCCACCCTTCGTTCGTGTGTCTTCCTCATCCCCGAGTTGCTGCGACAACTACGCGTTGGGGTTTAGATCTTCGAATCTAAATCATTTCGTGAGTCGATCCAGAGGTTTTGGGACCTTCCGCCGGTATCTTTCTCAATTTCCGTTCTTCGTTCTTTCCTATTCTTTCCAATCCCAACGAGGTTCGTATCATTTGGTATCAGAGCCCAGGCTAGGGTTTCTAATTTCTGATTTCGTTACCTCGTCTATCATTCCTTTTGTTCTTCTTTCTTCTTGCTGAATCGGATCTCTTTCACCCGTAAGCACAAAACAAAAAAAAAAACAAAAAAAAATCATCATATAAAAATTATTTCAACTCCGTTTTTCTCGATTTTTTTTTTTTGGGATTTTCGTATTATTGTTGTTGTTCGTATTCCCAGCCAAAAAAAACTGTTTTGGCGGGAAAAATTTTCTTCGACCAAATTTTTCTGAGTGATTCTTGAGTTTTCCGGCATCGTTTTGAGCCAATTTAGTGCTATCTTATTTTTCGTTCCGACATTTCCGATTGTTGTTCCTTCCTTCATACGTAGTATTGTGTGTGTTTTGTGGATCTTGTCGAGTCTGATCTCGTCTGGTAGATCGAGGAGTTCGTTACTTGGAGAGAGAATACGAGTGGTAAAAGGCAGAGTGGTGAGAACATTAGAGTGACAAAAGCCATACCTGAGTGAAACACGAGTGCTGAGTGAATCCCATCTTGAGTGTGATACACGAGCGTTTGTGAGGTGGTGAGGTTCTTTTTATTTTATTGCTTTTATTACTAACGTTTTTTGTGCAGGATGTCTGAAGACGCGAAAAATAAGGGAACGGCTTAGGGGTCTAATAACCTCCAACTGCAGTTCCTCGTAAAAGCTTTGCGTCCTGAACTAGCGAAGCTCTTTTCAACTGAGATGAATGTGGTACATGACCGACTCCGTGCCCTAGAGGAAAAGACGGTTGAACCTCGGAGAATCGCATTGCGCAACGTCGGTCGAAATGACCAGCATCGTCAGAATGGGCGAAACAGGGATGCCAACCCAGGAGACGATGAGGATGACGAAATTGATAACAACTTGAGCAATATCAAGATGACTGTTCCCACATTCATAGGGAAGAATGATCCAGAGTTGTACATCGGATGGGAGAGAATGGTCGAGATGATGTTTGACTGCCACAATTATTCAGAGCTCAAGAAGGTGAAATTGGCGGCGATCGAATTTTCTGACTATGCATTGGTTTGGTGGGATCAGCTGGTTTCCAGTAGGAAGAGAAACTATGAGCAGCCTATTGAAACATGGGCCGAGATGAAGTCTGTGATGCGAAAGAGGTTTGTCCCTTCCCACTACTACCGAGAGTTGTACATCAAACTACAGAATCTACGACAGGGAACGAAGAGCGTAGATGAATATTTTAAGGAAATGGAGGTGGCAAAGATTCGGGCCAACGTTGAAGAGGATCGGGAAGCTACCATGGCTCGGTTCTTGGCTGGACTGAATTGGGAGATTCGTAATGCGGTGGAGTTGCAACCGTACGTCGAGTTAGAGGATATGGTTCATATGGCGATCAAGATTTAGAACCAGCACAAGAGGAGGGGTAGTTTTAGTAGTGCAAAGCCGAATCAGTCTTCCTGGAGATCACCCCAAAGCTCGAGTGGTTCTACACCTACAGGGCACCAATGGAAGAGAGAGGTTCCACCTCGAGATGAGAAGAAGACCTTCTTTAAAGGTCGTTCGGAGGGAGCAAAACCAGCGACTCAGGTCAGCCCAGCAAATCCTGATAGTCGCAACCGAGACAAGAAATGCTTCAAGTGTCAGGGATTTGGGCACATTATGAGTGAGTGTCCTAACAGACGACTCATGATCTGTAGAGACGACGGAGAAGTCGTGACTGATGATGAGGGCGAGGAACCGGCACCTACAGCTACAGTGGATTCCGAGGATGAGGAGGAGATCCTACCAACCGAAGGCCAACTGTTTGTAGCTAGGAGAGTATTGAGTGCCCAGACACAACCCGTTGAGAGGGAGCAGCGAGAGAACCTTTTCCACACGAGATGTCATGTGCAGGACAAGGTGTGTAGTATCATCATTGATGGAGGGAGCTGCACGAATGTGGTTAGTGCTACCATGGTTCAACGCTTGGGATTGACGGTGGTGAAACATCCGAAGCCATATCGTCTACAGTGGTTGAATGAGTGCGGCGTCATCAAGGTGACCAAGCAAGTGAAGGTACCTTTCCGCATTGGGAAGTATGAGGATGAGGTGTTGTGTGACGTCATCCCAATGTAAGCGAGTCACATCTTGTTGGGACGACCGTGGCAGTTCGATAGGAGAGCCATTCACGACGGCTTCACCAACAAGTACTCGTTTGAGTATAATAATAAAAAGGTATCACTTGTTCCTCTCACTCCTAAGCAAGTTTACGAGGATCAAGTGCAGATGCAAAAGGAGGCAGCAAGGGCGACTCCCAAAGAGCAGCCCTTACCCACGAAGGAGAATGCCTTGATTCATAGAGCCTATCTTGCTCGGGCTAGTGAAGTGAAGGAGGCGGTGAATGAGAAGAGGCAACTGTTCGTGTTGTTGTGGAAGGGGAACCTGGTTATTACTAACGATCTACCCCCTCTACCCCCTTCTATTCAGTTTGTTTTACAGGAGTTCGATGATGTTTTCCCGGAGGATACACCACCTGGTTTACCACCCATCCGAGGGATAGAGCATCAGATCGACTTTGTGCCTGGAGCTGTGCTACCAAACCGCCCGGCTTACCGAACCAACCCGGAGGAAACGAAGGAGTTGGAGAAGCAGATTGGCGAGTTGTTGACCAAAGGGCACGTGAAGGAGAGTCTAAGTCCTTGTGCGGTACCTGTACTTCTCGTACCCAAGAAGGATGGAACGATGAGGATGTGTTGCGATTTATTGCCGAGCTATTAATAACATCACGGTAAAGTATCGACATCCTATTCCTAGACTTGATGACATGCTAGATGAGTTGTATGGTTCTTGCGTATTTTCTAAAATTGATTTACGTAGTGGGTACCATCAAATTAGGATTAAAGAGGGAGATGAATGGAAAACTGCTTTCAAAACAAAAATTGGCTTATATGAGTGGTTAGTTATGCCTTTTGGACTTACTAATGCACCTAGTACTTTTATGCGATTAATGAATCATGTCTTGCGTGCGTTTATTGGGAAATTTGTTGTTGTGTACTTTGATGATATCTTGGTATATAGCAAGAATCATGATGAGCATGTGGTTCATTTGAGGATGGTTTTGATTGCACTTAGGCAGGAGAAATTATTTGCTAACCGTAAGAAGTGCGTCTTTAGCACGGATAGAGTCGTTTTCCTTGGTTTTGTTGTTAGTGCACAGGGTGTACAGGTTGACGAGGAAAAGATACGAGCTATTCAAGAGTGGCCAACACCACAGAACATTGGAGATGTGCGGAGTTTCCATGGTCTGGCCAGCTTTTATCGACGGTTTGTGCCTAATTTCAGCAGCATGGCGGCACCTTTAACCGCCGTGATAAAGAAGAACGTGGAGTTCAAGTGGGGAAAGGCACAAGACGAAGCCTTTCAGAATTTGAAGGACAAGCTGACACACGCCCCGATACTATCTCTTCCTAACTTTTCTAAATCTTTTGAGATTGAATGTGATGCTTCTGGAATTGGTATTGGTGCAGTGTTGATGCAAGAACGTCGTCCGATAGCCTACTTCAGCGAGAAGCTAAACGGAGCTACGTTGAACTATCCGACGTACGATAAGGAGTTGTATGCCCTGGTGAGAGCTCTTCAGACGTGGAAGCATTATCTATGGCCTCGGGAGTTCATCATTCACACCGATCATAAGTCATTGAAGCACCTCAAGGGGCAGAACAAGCTGAACAAGCGCCATGCGAGATGGATGGAGTTCATTGAAACGTTTCCATACGTCATCAAATACAAGCAAGGTAAGGAGAATGTGGTGGCTGATGCCCTTTCTCGGAGGTATGCTCTTATTTCGACTTTAGACGCTAAGTTACTTGGTTTTGAGCATATTAAGGGTCTATATGAGCATGATGATGATTTTGGTGAGATTTATAAAGCATGTGAACAAAATGATAGTGGAGATTACTTTAGGCATGATGATTTTCTTTTTAGGAAAAGTAAACTGTGTGTGCCTAAATGCTCTTTACGTGATCTATTGTTGATTGAATCTCATGGTGGGGGTTTAATGGGACATTTTGGTATTGTTAAGACGTTAGCTATTCTGCATGAGCATTTCTTTTGGCCTCATATGAAACGTGATGTTGAGAGAATATGTGGTCGTTTTCTTACATGTAAACAGGCTAAGTCTAGAGTTAGTTCCCATGGATTGTACACGCCTTTGCCTATTCCTGCATCACTTTGGACTGATATTTCTATGGATTTTGTGATGGGTTTACCTAGGACTAAGCGAGGTAGTGACTCTATTTTTGTGGTAGTTGATCGTTTCTCTAAAATGGCACATTTCATTCCATGTCATAAAACTGATGATGCATCTCATGTGGCTGGTTTATTCTTTAGAGAGATTGTTAGACTACATGGCATGCCTAGGACTATTGTGTCTGACAGGGATTCTAAGTTTCTGAGTTATTTCTGGAAGACATTGTGGTGTAAGCTAGGTACGAAATTGTTATTTTCTACTACTTTTCATCCCCAGACTGATGGTCAAACTGAGGTAGTAAATAGGACTTTGTCTACTTTACTACGTGCTATTATTAAGAAGAACATTAAGTCTTGGGAGGAGTGTTTGTCTCATGTTGAGTTTTGCTTACAATCGTTGCGTTCATTCTGCTACTAAGTTTTCGCCATTTGAGATTGTGTATGGGTTTAATCCTTTGACTCCTTTGGATTTATCTCCTTTACCTGTACATGAGCATACTGATCTTGATGGCCAGAAAAGGGCTGATTTTGTGAAACAGATACACGAGACGGCAAGGATGAACATCGAGAGGCGAACCAAGCAATATGCCGAGCAAGCGAACAAGGGACGTCGCAAAGTAGTGTTTGAGCCTGGTGATTGGGTGTGGTTGCATATGCGCAAGGAGAGGTTTCCATTGCAGCGCCGATCGAAGTTACTTCCTCGTGGCGATGGACCATTCGAAGTATTGGAGCGCATCAACGATAATGCCTACAAACTAGACCTCCCAGGTGAGTACAATGTTAGTGCTACTTTCAATGTTACTGACTTGAGTTTGTTCGATGCAGGTGACGACTTGGATTTGAGGACAAATCCTCTTCAAGAGGAGGGGAATGATGCAGCCCCAGAGTCGTCGTTGAAACAAGACCCGGTGCGAGTTCCTGTTGGACCAGTGACGCGTTCGAGAGCCAAGAAGTTCAAGGCGAGCTTGATGGTGATGATCCAAGAAGTCTGGGAGCAAGAGCTGTTGAAGAAATCCATTGGGGAGGAGGAGAAGCCGAGCCTGGTCAACTTACTTATGTACGAGGAGGCCGATCCATCAGAGGACATGGAGTTTCAGACTGGATCGACAGAGAAGACGCTGGAACGGAGGTCAGACGGGAGCCGAGGACGCGCCGCTGATTTTGGCTGCGAAGATGACCGTGTGTCGGACGACAAGGGAAGTTGTCGGCCGACAAGTGGTTTGTCGGACGACACCTCTAGGATGTCGGACGACATGCAGTGTAAAAAGGAGACGGTACAGACAGGATTCGCAGGTTGAGCCTGCGAACGACGGAGATTTGTCGGACGATAGGATTTCCTGTCGGACGACAAGAGTTTGTCGGACGACACCATTCCCTGTCGTCCGACATGAACCCAGATTTGGAAATCGCGACGGACGATTTTATTTATTTCGTTTTTATTCCTTTTTCGTGAGTTTTTAGGTTTGCCTATATATAAAGGCTGGTGGAGACTTTGTAGAACACAACCATTATTGATGAATAAACATTATTTCGTGAGTTTTTATTAAATCTCTCTTGGGTTCGAATTCTACCCGAATATCCAAAGAATTCAACCGACGAATCAACAAAGCGATCCACCCTTCGTTCGTGTGTCTTCCTCATCCCCGAGTTGCTGCGACAACTACGCGTTGGGGTTTAGATCTTCGAATCTAAATCATTTCGTGAGTCGATCCAGAGGTTTTGGGACCTTCCGCCGGTATCTTTCTCAATTTCCGTTCTTCGTTCTTTCCTATTCTTTCCAATCCCAACGAGGTTCGTATCAGTATTACATGTTGCTGGAGATGTGGTCGTATGACTCGGGTCTGTCCGGGCATGCTATTGGCCATTTCGGGTTCGCTTAGAGATTAATGCAGTTTGGTCAACTTAGACTCATGTCGGCTAACATAGTGTCGAATTGATCAATACTAGAAGTTTTGCATAAAGAGATTTAGTAGAACTTTAAACCGAAAGAGTGAATAAGGGTTGGGGTATTTGCGTGCGTGAAATCATAGGGGCTTTTATACTTTAATTGGACAACCTATAACTGATAGATAAAGCTGTTAGCAAAATCTTACGTGCCGATGAACAGTAGAAACTTGATCAGGTAGACAAGGTGACGACTGTGCCCAGATGCTCTGTTTTACGGTTTGGTCGAGTTCATTAGTTGAGTAGTTTATTTCCGTTATTGGTCAAGTTGAGTAGCTGAGTATTTTATTTCTTGCTTTTAGGTTTAGTTGATTTATTATTTGTTTTTAATTATTTTAGTAGTTCGGTTATTCACCCAAAACACTTTCTAAAATCGTGACAACCCACTTTGGGCAAAGCCGTGATAAAATAACAATATACTCCTCGTGGGATCGACACCTAATACTTACCACTAATACTTGTTGTTGGTGTGAAGCTTTAGGTCTTATAAATTTATTTTGCGCTACTCAAACGACGGTAGCGTCAAAATTGGCGCCGTTGCCGGGGAGTTTATATTCCAGTTATTTTCTTTGTGCTATTTGACTTGTGATTTTTTGTTTTTTGTTCCATGTTGACCAAACAAGACAACAAGGAGCAAGACAAGAAAAGCAGGTCAAGCAGCACGTGCAGCCCAGAGAACCACCTTTTCTCAAGATCCAGACTTGAGCAGAGGGCACAAAAGATGGATGACTTGAACAACCGACGAGTGGATTAGACATTGAGGGAATTGCGGTTCCCTAACTTTTTGGACTTTAGACTTGGGGGCATAACCTTGCCCAACATCACTACATATTGGTCAATGAAACCCAATTTTCTGCAGCTGTTGCCCAAGTTCAGCGATATGCCCTGGGAGGACCCTCTACTACATTTGCGAAATTTTGAGCTGACATGTTGGACTATACCTGCTATGGACAACCTGGCAGAGTACATCTGACTATTAGCTTTTCCCTTATCCCTTGGTGATGGGGCAAGAGATTGGCTATACACTTTGCTCAGGGGCGAAATTACAACATGGCAGCAGCTCCAACATCAATTCTTGAAGAAGCACTTCCCCATATCTCGGATCATGCATATCAAGAAGATGATTTACAACATCAAAATGGGCACATGAGAATCTTTCTACGACTATTGGGTACGATTCAATGAGATTCAAGCACTATGCCCATATCGTCTATTTCCGGATAAAACTGCAAGTGAGGCATTCAAAATATTAAAATACTTAGCCGAAGGATCTCGTGAAGATGAAAACTACTTGCCCAAGCAGACTGCTATCATGCCTATGTCTGCCGAAGATAAAATTGATAAACTTTGCGGCACCATCGAGAAACTCGTGGAGATTATGGCCACAAGACCACTCAAAGTAGACGAAACAAATGAAGTTGATCATAACCAGCGCCCACTACTACACTATGAGGGAAGACACGCAGGTTGGCCAATGCACAACTATTTGAAAGACATATAGAATGACTTCGAGCCGTATGACTTGACCAACATACCAGAATCGAGATATCACTATAAATTTGGTTACGAGCATCACAAGCATCAAAATGAGCAAACTGCAGTAGAAGAGCAACCTGCCCAAGAGGAGCAACTTGCCCAAGCGCAGAAACTAAATATCGTCCAAGTGAAGAAACATGAGGTATTTCATATTGGCATGTTTCAACCATCTGATAATTTAATCCAGTCGATGCAAACTGAGAATGATGTCCGAGAAGAGAGATTGAAGCCAGCCTTTGAACGAGCACCCAAGGAAAAAATCAAAGATATTTCCCAAGTACACGAAATTTCTCTACGTTGGACATGCAAATAAAATCAGTGAGACCAATATTGATGTTTTAAGTGAAGGTCCAGAAAGTAAAACAAAAGGGTTGTTCGCCCAAAATTCGGAAGAGAAGAGCAAGTCGACCTTGACCAACATGGAAATACTATTTGGTTTTGGTAAACCACCAGGCACTTTACATGGATAGATGATTAGCAATGATACGAACCTCGTTGGGATACGAAGGATAGAAGATGAACGAAGAAAAAATTGAGAAAAGATACCGGTGGAAAGGTCCCAAAACCTCTGAATCTGAATCGTGAAATAATCTAAGGACGAAACCCTAGACCCCAACACGTGATCGACGCAGCAACTCGGGGATGAGGAAGACACACGAACGAAGGGTGGATCGCTTCGTTGATTCGTCGGTTGAATTCTTTGGATAGTCGGGTAGAATTCAAACCCTAGAGAGAATTTTAGTAAAACTCACAAAAAAGTAATTTTATTCATCAATAATGTTCTTTCAATAATGAACTATGAAAACCATTAAATACGCAAATAAAACCCTAAAAGCTGAAAATAAGGAAATAACATAACAAAAACGCTAAAATATCAAAATTCCGCCGCTGTCGCCGAATTTGCCTTGGTGTCGGCCGACAGGTATAGGGTGTCGGCCGACACCCATCCCGAAGTGCGCGATGATCCTCGTGTTGATCCTCGGGATTGGCAAAAACAGAGTTTTAGGCCCTCTGTCGGCCGACAGGCCTTGGTGTCGGCCGAAACCAAGCCAAAATTCTTCTCGAACTTCGCGGCGCGTTCTCGGCACACTCTTGACCTCCGTTCTACCGTCTTCGTCGTCGTTCTAGCTTGAAACAGAACTCGGGTCGCATCATTCCCCTTCTCTTCAAGAGGATTTGTCCTCAAATCCAAGCCTATGCCAGGCTCGAACACCACTCTCACGAACAAGCTCGGAACAACATAATTCTGCAGCTCACACCCTCGATGTAGCGGGAAACTAGGAGATCTATCTTCAGGGAAGAAATCATGAAATTCCTGCAAAGCATAATGAGTAAAAGGGTGTAGAGACAATACAACGTTAGTGGTAATCAGCTCCTCCGTGCACAACATCACCAACGTCGGCTGCCCCTCATTCACTGTCTGCGTCACTTGGTTGACATCGATTGCACCAACCACACTCATGCAACTTTTCGTGTGAAGAAGATCCTCGGACTCCACCGAAACCTCATCTTCGGACTCCACCGGAGACACCTCGGACTCTACTGAAACCGACTCCTCGGACTCTACCGAAGCCTCCTCCTCGGTCTCCATCGAAGCCTCCTCCTCGGACTCTACTGAAGCCGACATTTCTGACTTCTTGCCCTCATCATCAGTCGCTACTTTCCCAGCAGCCATGGACGCATGTACCCACTCCTCTAACAGACGCTCAATGTTGCTCCAGCTCTCACTCTGGATCTCAGCTCGTGACCTCCTCACATCAATGTCAGAAACTTCATCCTTCTCAACATAAAACTCCCGACTATGATCACGGGATCGTTGATGGACATTCTGAACTTCCCGATATCTGCCGCCACCTCTTCGATACCATGCATTATCTCGATGAGGTCTCTCCTCCAGGGCGGTAAGTCGCTTATGCACCACCTCCATCTCCGACGTAATCATCGTTCCTAACTCCGCTCGTAATGTCTCCACGATGAGCTTAGCTTGGGAATGATCCATCTCAGTCAACCTGCAAAAGTGTTAGAAACAAAAGAAATAAATAACTCTCTTCCTCACAGCTCTCGTGTATCTCTCAGTATGGCTTTTATCTCACTCACACTCTGCCTTTTGTCCTCTCAAATTCTCTCTTAAGGAATCGAAATTTCCAATCTTACTAGCCGAATTCAATCCAACAAAATCCTCAAACTAAGGGAAGATGTTAAACTGCTGAACGAACGATGAACATCAAGAAAAGAATAATCGAGAACAAATTAAATTTTTTTTAATAATTACTGTTCATGAACAGTAATTTTCGAAAATAAAATAAAATATTTTTTTTTAATCAAGGAAGAAGAAGAAAAGAATAAGAAGAAACGAAAAAGAAAACGAGGCTAGGTATTCAGAAAAATAAAGAACCCTAACCTGGGCTCTGATACCAAATGATACGAACCTCGTTGGGATACGAAGGATAGAAGATGAACGAAGAAGAAATTGAGAAAAAATACCGGTGGAAAGGTCCCAAAACCTCTGAATCTGAATCGTGAAATAATCTAAGGACGAAACCCTAGAACCCAAAACGTGATCGACGCAGCAACTCGGGGATGAGGAAGACACACGAACGAAGGGTGGATCGCTTCGTTGATTTTTCGGTTGAATTCTTTGGATAGTCGGGTAGAATTCAAACCCAGAGAGAATTTTAGTAAAACTCACAAAAAAGTAATTTTATTCATCAATAATGTTCTTTCAATAATGAACTAGGAAAACCATTAAATAGGCAAATAAAACCCTAAAAGCTGAAAATAAGGAAATAACATAACAAAAACGCTAAAATATCAAATTTCCGCCGCTGTCGCCGAATTTGCCTTGATGTCGGCCGACAGGTATAGGGTGTCGGCCGACACCCATCCCGAAGTGCGCGATGATCCTCGTGTTGATCCTCGGGATCGAAATAAATAGAGTTTCAGGCCCTCTGTCGGCCGACAGGCCTTGGTGTCGCCGACACCAAGCCAAAATTCTTCCCGAACTTCGCGGCGCGTTCTCGGCACACTCTTGACCTCCGTTCTACCGTCTTCGTCGTCGTTCTAGCTTGAAACAGAACTCGGGTCGCATCAAGCAACTTCACAGATTTTCTCAAGTGCCTGAAGGCCTCATATGGCCATAACGAGGAGAAGCTCAAGCCCTTCCATCGTGAAAGGAATCGATTATGAGGAGACCTTCTCGCCGGTAGCCAAGATAAAGTTGATCCAGATTCTCTTATCCATAGCAGCTCATTTGAACTATGAGGTGTGGCAAATGGATGTCAAGACGGCTTTCCAAAACGGAAGTCTTGACGAGACAATTTATATGAAACAACCAGAAGTATTCATTGCTGAGGGGCGAGATCATCTAGTGTGCAAGCTTAATCGATCCATCTATGGACTGAAACAAGCCTCGAGATCGTGGAACATGCGATTTGATGAAGTAGTCCAATCTTATGGATTCATTCAAAGCATGGACGAATCGTGTGTGTATTGGAAACGTGATGGGAAGAAGGTGGTGTTTCTCGTGCTTTACGTAGATGACATTCTTCTCATTGGCAACAATGTAAAGATGTTATCAGACATAAAGAGATGGTTGTCTAGACAATTCGATATGAAAGTTTAGGAGAGGTGGGACATATTCTAGGGATCAAAGTTATAAGGGATCGCCGGAATAGAACATTGTACCTTTCCCTGGCATCTTACATAGACACGATTCTGGCTCGTTTTAACATGCAAGATTCCAAGAAGGGTGAGTTACCCTTCAGCAAAGAAATTTATCTTTTAAGAAGTTGTGTCCTCGGACACAAAAGGAGAAAGATGAGATGAAAGCGGTTCCCTACGCTTCGGCTGTGGGAAGCTTGATGTATGCAATGTTATGCACGAGGCCTGATATCTGCTATGCAGTTGGCATAGTGGCGAGATATCAGAGTAACCCTGGAAAGGAACATTGGTCTGCTGTGAAGAGCATTTTCAAGTATTTGCGAAATACTAAGGATTATGTTCTAAGGTACAAAGCAGACGAGCTATTTACTTTGGGTTACACATATTCGGATTTCCAAGAAGATAAGGACCGGCGTAAGTCGACATCAGGCTATGTGTACACTTTGGGAGGTGGCGTCGTGTCATGGAAGAGTGTTAAGCAAAAGTGAATTTCAGACTCTACCATGGAAGCTGAATATGTTGCAGCCTCAGAGGCAGCGAAAGAGTCAGTTTGGTTCCTTAATTTCCTCCGGGACTTAGATGTGATTCCAAGTTTGCCCAAGGCTATGACAATTTATTGTGATAATAGCGGTGCAGTGGCAAACAGTAAGGAACCACGGTCCCATAGTGCTACGAAACACATAGAGCGCAAGTACCACCTGATTCGAGACATCGTCAAGAGGGGCGATGCAGTAGTCACCAAGATAGCTTCAGAAGACAACCTAGCGGACCCTTTCACAAAGGTACTTCCTAAGGAAGTATATTTCAAGCACTTGAAGGGTTTGGGAGTCAGAAGTTTGGAAGAAGACTAGACCTTAGTATAAGTGGGAGATTGATGGAGTAGTATACTTAATGTCTTGCTTTAAGTGATTTGAACTCCTTGTACACTTTCATTTACCTATTAATAAATAAACATTCATTTGCTTTTAATTATGTTTAATTAAGTAAATGCAAATTATAGTCCTAGATTATACACGTTGTAGTTAGTATGGTGTGCGTCGTCACACAGAAGATCATACTATCGTTTACTCGTATATAATCAAACAGTTGCTCACGACCTAGATGGACACGAAAGAATCCATCGGTATAGTCCTTGTATAAGTGAGAAAATAATTGGTCTTGATTATTTTATCATTCAAATCACTTAAAGCAAGACATTAAGTATACTACTCCATCAATCTCCCACTTATACTAAGGTCTAGTCTTCTTCCAAACTTCTGACTCCCAAACCCTTCAAGTGCTTGAAATATACTTCCTTAGGAAGTACCTTTGTGAAAGGGTCCGCTAGGTTGTCTTCTGAAGCTATCTTGGTGACTACTGCATCGCCCCTCTTGACGATGTCTCGAATCAGGTGGTACTTGCGCTCTATGTGTTTCGTAGCACTATGGGACCGTGGTTCCTTACTTTTTTCCACTACACCGCTATTATCACAATAAATTGTCATAGCCTTGGGCAAACTTGGAATCACATCTAAGTCCCGGAGGAAATTAAGGAACCAAACTGACTCTTTCGCTGCCTCTGAGGCTGCAACATATTCAGCTTCCATGGTAGAGTCCGAAATGCACTTTTGCTTAACACTCTTCCATGATACGGATCCACCTCCCAAAGTGTACACATAGCCTGATGTCGACTTACGCCGGTCCTTATCTGCTTGGAAATCCGAATCCGAGTAACCCAAAGGAAATAGCTCGTCTGCTTTGTACCTTAGAACATAATGTTGGAAATCGATGTCCCGGAATTAATAAATTTAAATAAATAAATTATCTAATTAATTCCGACCGAAATCCTTTGGAGATCGAATATCCGGATTGTCAAAAATTGCGGAACCGACAATCCAATCGACTCCCGGTTGCCGGAAACCCGCCACGAACCACCACGGGGAGAAAACCCAACCGAAACCCTAACCGCGGGGATAGCCCGCGGCTGTCCGGTCGAGCCCCAGCGTGGGGCTCGCGGCTGTACACGGCAGCCGCCTAGGGCTGCCCTTGGAAGCCCCCTTGGCATGCCCAGCCACGCCCCGCTGATCGCCCTCAAGCCACGGTCGAACCGTTGTAACGACCCGATTTTCTTATAACAGCGAAAGGTGTTAATTTTGAAAATAACATTTAATAAAGTGCGGGCGTCACAAAATTTTATTTGAAGAAGTAAAATCATTTTAAAATTCAAATACCAAAATAAACTAACTACATTAGCATATAAATAATCTATTCATACATATAATAATTAATGAACGTTTGTATATAACATGAACATAGTATGAGCAGATGAACTATACATGCATGCACACCTATACTATACAGTACGTACTAATTCTTTAGTTTTATACTAACCAGCAAGCTAATTAACCATATAGGTATAAATATAAAGTTACTATTGAATATTATAATATATCACCACACGTGCTAATTCTACAAGACCCAACTAATCAATTTGAAGCAATTATAAGAGAAATAAAACAAAGTATATTTGAAGGTTTTGAAACAGTAGACTATTTTATAATATAAACAAATAAAGCATAAAAACATTTATTTAGTTTAATTTATTCCTCCATCCTTGATCATCTCTCTCGCTCGGCATCCTCGTGTGTACCTAAAATAGTTGTTGTCGGTAGGGTGAGCTCAACGCGCTCAATAGGGTCATTACCTCATCCAATACCAGAATCAAATACATGTATAACCAATGAACATAACATGAAAATATTGTAATTTTAATAAATCATGATATCCATTTAATAATCTGGATAACATGAAAATATTGTAATTTTAATAAACATGAGATCCATTTAATAATCTGGATATTGCGAGTTGCGCCAACTATTGCGTTTGTCCCCTTCGACCCTTTTCCCCGGTCTCCGGTTACAACGGAAAATATATTTTAATAAATTCACATAAATGCACACATAGAGAAACACATAATGAAACAAGTAGTAAACAAGGTAAATCGACAACATGACACCTACCTCGATGAGCTGGGACGTGAACGTGAAAATCCAAAGTGCGTCTAAGACTTTAGGGGTTGAACTATCAACTTCCAAAACTTCATGGGCTGAATATATAATTTTAAGATTTAGTTTGGACTTAATAATATTATTAGGATTTAATAATGTAGTGGCCCATAGTTTATGAAACTACAATGACTGACTTGCAAATTATCTATATAAGTTAACATGTGCAGCGTATGAGATAAGGAAAAATACCCAATTGCTTTTAGTCTTTTATTTCTTCTGCTAAACACAGTGATTGGGAGGGCCGTGAGCAGCGGTATTAATTTCGGTGATAGATGCGGCGGAGCCTCGGGCTGAATTTTCATCGATAGTTGAGGAGCCATGGTTCGGGACGGAGGCTTAGATTTGATTCAAATACAGGATGAACATATAGGTTAGTCGCTAGTAAAGTTCGGGGCTGGAATACCTCGACCGAGGTTTGGATTTTAATGGAAGACAATTTTTTCATCACCAATAAGGGTCGAAGGCTGTATTTTTGTAAAGAAGAAGGATTTTGTGCAAAGCTTTGTCGTAAGTATGGGTATGCTTTTGGCACGGTCATAAGAGAGGATTAGAGGATGGGAGGTGGTATTTAAAAGGATTAAATAAGTTAATTCTATTAGGGTTTTATTTTTTAAATTTTTGGTAAGAAGAATTATTAGTCTTGGTTGTTAAGAAATCTTTTAATAATTAAATTTTAAATTATATTAATTATATAGGGTTGAATTAAAATATTAATTATATAATTCCTATAATATTATTTATCAAATTTAATATTTAATTAAATATATTTTGTTTTGTAGCTTTAATTTATTAAAAATAGTTTATAAATTAATAATTTATTTAGGTAAATTCAAGATTCTAGTAAATAAAATTTTGGGTTGTTACAATCTACACCCCTTAATTTTAATTTCGTCCTCGAAATTTGATAACTTAATAAATTTGAGGATAATTCGACAGTACTTTTATTAAGTGTAAGTTTTCAGCTCTTAATCTAAGTTCTCTAGCAACCTAAAATATTAAATAAAGTTAACATGAACATGTAAATGGTTTAAATGTGACGTACCTTGAGGAGCCGACGAGATATGACGAGGATGGAAGAGTGTTATATTAATTTTCAAGTATTACACATAAGAGAAACAACCGAGAATCATAATGCTCTGATACCAACTGTAACGACCCGATTTTCTTATAACAGCGAAAGGTGTTAATTTTGAAAATAACATTTAATAAAGTGCGGGCGTCACAAAATTTTATTTGAAGAAATAAAATCATTTTAAAATTCAAATACCAAAATAAACTAACTACATTAGCATATAAATAATCTATTCATACATATAATAATTAATGAACGTTTGTATATAACATGAACATAGTATGAGCAGATGAACTATACATGCATGCACACCTATACTATACAGCACGTACTAATTCTTTAGTTTTATACTAACCAGCAAGCTAATTAACCATATAGGTATAAATATAAAGTTACTATTGAATATTATAATATATCACCACACGTGCTAATTCTACAAGACCCAACTAATCAATTTGAAGCAATTATAAGAGAAATAAAACAAAGTATATTTGAAGGTTTTGAAACAGTAGACTATTTTATAATATAAACAAATAAAGCATAAAAACATTTATTTAGTTTAATTTATTCCTCCATCCTTGATCACCTCTCTCGCTCGGCATCCTCGTGTGTACCTAAAAATAGTTGTTGTCGGTAGGGTGAGCTCAACGCGCTCAATAGGGTCATTACCTCATCCAATACCAGAATCAAATACATGTATAACCAATGAACATAACATGAAAATATTGTAATTTTAATAAATCATGATATCCATTTAATAATCTGGATAACATGAAAATATTGTAATTTTAATAAACATGAGATCCATTTAATAATCTGGATATTGCGAGTTGCGCCAACTATTGCGTTGGTCCCCTTCGACCCTTTTCCCCGGTCTCCGGTTACAACGGAAAATATATTTTAATAAATTCACATAAATGCACACATAGAGAAACACATAATGAAACAAGTAGTAAACAAGGTAAATCGACAACATGACACCTACCTCGATGAGCTGGGACGTGAACGTGAAAATCCAAAGTGCGTCTAAGACTTTAGGGGTTGAACTATCAACTTCCAAAACTTCATGGGCTGAATATATAATTTTAAGATTTAGTTTGGACTTAATAATATTATTAGGATTTAATAATGTAGTGGCCCATAGTTTATGAAACTACAATGACTGACTTGCAAATTATCTATATAAGTTAACATGTGCAGCGTATGAGATAAGGAAAAATACCCAATTGCTTTTAGTCTTTTATTTCTTCTGCTAAACACAGTGATTGGGAGGGCCGTGAGCAGCGGTATTAATTTCGGTGATAGATGCGGCGGAGCCTCGGGCTGAATTTTCATCGATAGTTGAGGAGCCATGGTTCGGGACGGAGGCTTAGATTTGATTCAAATACAGGATGAACATATAGGTTAGTCGCTAGTAAAGTTCGGGGCTGGAATACCTCGACCGAGGTTTGGATTTTAATGGAAGACAATTTTTTCATCACCAATAAGGGTCGAAGGCTGTATTTTTGTAAAGAAGAAGGATTTTGTGCAAAGCTTTGTCGTAGGTATGGGTATGCTTTTGGCACGGTCATAAGAGAGGATTAGAGGATGGGAGGTGGTATTTAAAAGGATTAAATAAGTTAATTCTATTAGGGTTTTATTTTTTAAATTTTTGGTAAGAAGAATTATTAGTCTTGGTTGTTAAGAAATCTTTTAATAATTAAATTTTAAATTATATTAATTATATTGGGTTGAATTAAAATATTAATTATATAATTCCTATAATATTATTTATCAAATTTAATATTTAATTAAATATATTTTGTTTTGTAGCTTTAATTTATTAAAAATAGTTTATAAATTAATAATTTATTTAGCTAAATTCAAGATTCTAGTAAATAAAATTTTGGGTTGTTACAACTGTGGCTAGCGATCAGCCCGCAGCCACCGCCGCGCGAGCGGCGGTCCAGCCGCGCGAGCGGTGATCGCTCCGCCGGAGCGGAGCTCGTGCCGCGCGAGCAGGGCTGCTCCAGCAGCCCGCTGGATGTGCACGGGCGACTGAGCTCGTGCTCGATCGAGTCTCGGCGTCCAGCCGAGGCTCACGCCCCTCGACCCCTCTCTAGTCGAGCCGTTGAGCCGCCGGCGGTCCGGTGATCTTCGATCACCACCGCCCGGTTCAACCTCGACATGGGTCGCGTTCTCGGATCTTGGTTCACGGTATAATCACGATAAATAAACGATTAAATCATAAAGTGAGTTTTACGATTTATACCTCGTTCTCGTTGTTCGGAAAAACGTAGAACTTTTGATGACCTTGAAGTCTTCCCACGTATTCCTTGCACTAGCTTGAACGTCGTGTGGGCGACGATCTATCAAGCTTCCATGGATCACCTTCTCTCTCTACTTTCTCTCTCTAGAATTGTATCTTGAGACTTATGAAAGAAGAGAAGACCATAGGAGTGCTTTTATAGGCTACGTAGGGGACCTTAAGGAGGTGGAATATTGGGCTTCCAATATTAATGATTAAATTGAGCCCAAGCTCAAATCTATTAATCCATTAATATTAATTATATGATTAACTCCACTATATAAATATAATTGCACTCCCAATATTATACCATATTATATAAAAATAATATTCTCCCGGTAGTATTATTTATTCCGCATGTTTAAGATATAAATGTCCATGAATAAATTATATTTATTGCTAATATTATTTATTCATCTCTTATAATTCCGAGAATAGTACCACTCAACTTTATTATCATGCGGATCAAATCCACTTGCAAGGTTTACATGATAATCCTTATGAGCTCATCTCAGGGACATTATCAACCCTTTCGAGGACATGCTTTCCCGTCAAGAATTCACAGCATGTCATACATAAAATACAGTGACCCAACTTTACCGGTAATTGACCGGTTATTCTAATCAGTCAATTCCTTTGGAAAATCAAAGTCACTAATATTATATGCACACACTCGCAATAATATTAGGGATTAAGAATAGAATACTCAGAGATTTAAATCGATTATCGTAGGCAATCCTAATCGATAAATCTCAAGCAGATCCGCCCAATACACCAAGTGTACAAGTATGATAAAATAATCAAGACCAATTATTTTCTCACTCATACAACGACTATACCGATGGATTGGTCCTTGTCCATCTAGGTCGTGAGCAACTGTTCGATTATATACGAGTAACCGATAGTATGATCTTCCGTGTGACGACGCACACCATACTAACTACAACGTATAAAATCTAGGACTATGGTTTGCATATAAATGCAAATGATTGTTTATTATTAAATAGGATAAATGCTTTAGATGGAGTTCAAATGTTACTTAAATCTAGACATTAAGTATACAACTACATCAATCTCCCACTTATACTAAGGTCTAGTCGCTCTCTCCCAAACATCTGACGCCCATACCATTCACGTGCCTACTGAACGCTTTCGCTCGCAGGGCCTTAGTACTCTAGGGTGTCCCCCAATGCTATCTAGGTAACGATTATATCGCCTCGCTGACGATACCTCGAATCAGGTGGTACTTGCTCTATGTGTTATCTTCACACTACGGACTCGTGGTTCCTTTGTTTGTCACTGCACCACTATTGTCACAATAGCATTGGACAAACAAGGTACCACATCTAAGTCCAGGAGGAATCTCCGGAATCACACCGATCCTTCAGCTGCCTCAAAGGTCGCTTCCTATTCGGTTTCCGTGGTAGAGTCCGTAATGCACTGCATTACACTCTTTCATACGAGATCTCCATTTCTTAGTGTGAACACATAGCCTGACTTCGACTTTCAACTTTCCCTCTGCGATTAGAAATCCGAATCTGTGTAACCCACAGGAAATTGCTCGACTGATCACAGCAGTCCAATGTTCCTTTCCAGGGTTACTCTGATATCTCGCCACTATGCTTCCGGCATAGCAGATATCAGGTCTCGTACATACATTAAGCTTCCATAGCCGAAGCGTAGGGAACTACTTTCATTTCTTCTATCTCCTTTTGTGTTTCAAGACACATATGTTTAGATAGATAGATTCCATATCCGAAAGGTAAAAACCTTTCTAGGAATCATTGTATGTTACACGAGTCAGAATCGTGTCTATATATGAAACTTGGGATAGGTACAATGTTCTTTTCTTGTGATCCATCACAACTTTGATCACAAGAACATGTCCAACCTCTCCTAAGTCCTTCATATCGAATTGTCTAGAACAACCATCCCTTTATGCCCGATAACATTTTCACATTGTTGCCAATTAGAAAATGTCGTCTACATAAAGCACGAGAAACCACTTTGTTTCCATCACGTTTCCAATACACACACGATTCGTCCATGCTTTGAATAAATCCACAACGGATTATCAAATCGCATGTTACACGACCTTGTAGCTTGCTTCAATCCATAAATGGATCGACTGAGCTTGTACACTAAAAGCTCTCGCCCCTTAGCAATGAATCCTTCTGGCTATTTCATAAATGGTTATGTCAAGACTTCCATATAGGAAATCTGTCTCGACAACCATTTTACCACACCTCATATCCATATGAGATGCTAAGAGTATCTGGATTGACTTTAGCATTGCTACCGGTGAAATGTCATTATTTCACAACAAGCTTTGCTTTGAAGGTTCCGACCTTCCCGTCACATCCTCTCTTCGTCTTGTAGACCCATTCACTCGATTGGCGTCACGTCTTTCGATGGTTCTACAAGATCCCAGACTTTATTAGAATCCTCAGATTCTATTTCGGATTTCATTGCCTTACCCAAGAAGGCGCATTTAGATCTTGTACTGCCTTATCATAGATCCAGGGATCGATTTCATGTACTCCAGGTTCCGAGTCCGAAGACTCACCCAGTACCACGAATCTTTCCGGTTGTCTCACAACCCTCCCACTACGACGGCGTTCCGGTGTATTAACAGTGATAACAGGGTGCAGGTTCAAGTGGTGCACTACTCGGTTCGGCTGGTTCTAAGTCTCGATTATTCTCTCTCATTTCATCAAGTATCACATCACTTTTGGGCTTGTGGTTCATCACATAGTCTTCTTCTAAGAACCGGGCGTTAGAACTTATAACGACCTTCTGGTCCTTAAGACTATTGAACACACAACTTTAGTTCTTCTAGGATATCCTATAAACAACCGCATTTCCGTGCGAGGTTCTAAGAATCAAGTTTAGGATGTGCGCCGATGTTTCCAAGGCATATCCCTAGAACATAAATGTAAGTCCGAATAACTCATTATCGTTTTCACCATTTCCATAAGAGTCCTTTTCCTTCTTATTGACACACCATTTCTCAGAGGAGTAAATGGAATAGTCACCTGGGAATTGATCCCATTCTCTGATCAGTATGCCTTGAATTCTTCAGACAGGTATATGCCTCCACGATCAAATCGTAGGCATATAATGGATTTAACATGAAGGTTCTCCACAAGAGCTTTGTACTCCTTGAACTAGTCAAAGTACTTGCTCTCGCGGCGCATCAGGTATCTAAATCCATGTCTCGAGTAATCATCGAAAGATGAAGTACTCGTACCCTCCTCTTGTCTGAGAAGACATAGGTCCGCATACTTCAGAGTGAATCAAATCCAATACTAGTCCGGATCTATAGCTTTTAACCTTAAAAGGTTACTTGGTCATTTATTACCATCCAAAATCGATTCATAGGTAGGAAGGTCCTCTCCTTCAACACTACTGATTAAACCATCAGTTGTTCAACCTTTGAATCCCATTTGGATTAATATGACCTAGCTTAAGATTCCACAAGTATAATTGATTCATCCTAGAAAGTTCCTTTCTCTCATTGGTGTTAGATAATGTGTTACTAGTTTCGGTTCGTTGCATTGTGGTAGACTCAGGATTTAACATTTACAAATTGTCAACCAGTGTGCCAGAACCTTTTAGAAACTGAAATCAAATTCTTTCTAAATCCAGGCACATAAAGACAATGTATAAAATCCTTTCATTACTTCAAAAGTAAATGAATCTCTCCCACTGCAACAGCCACCACCTTCGCAGCATTGCCCATGTAGATGGTGATATTTTCCTTTCTAAGTCGCCGGGTTTCCTGAACCCTTGCATACAAATGCAAAACATTATCAATGGCCTCCGTATCTACACACCAGGTGCCGGTAGATATCACCATTGAAAATGTATCAATGACTAAGGAAAAATTTGTTGGAGTTGTGTACTTAATGTCTAGATTTAAGTAACGGAAACTCACGATCCATTGCCACTAATCTATTTAATTAAATAAACAATTATTTGCGTTTAATTATTATTAATTAAATATATGCAAATTATAGTCCTGGATTTTATACGTTGTAGTTAGTATGGTGTGTATGGACACACAGAAGATCATACTATCGGTTACTCGTATTTAATCGAACAGATGCTCACGACCTAGATGGACACGGACCAATCCATCGGTATAGTCGTTGTGTGAGAGAGAAAATAATCTATCTTGATTATTTTATCACACTTGTACACTTGGTGTATTGAGCGGATCGTTTGAGATTTATCGATTAGGATTGCCGGTGATAATCGATTCAAGTCTCAGAGTATTTTATTCTTAATCCCCGATACTATTGCGGGTGTGTATATTTAATATAAGTGACTTTGATTTACCAAAGGAATTAACCGATTTAATTATTGGGTTAATTACCGGTTAAGTTGGGTCACTATATTTTATATATGACATGCCGTGAATACTTGACGGGAAAGTGTATCCCGTAAGGGTTGATAATATCCCCGAGATGAGTTCATAAGGAATTATTATGTAAACCCTGCAGGTGGATTCGTTCCGCATAATAATTAAGGATGAATGGTACTAGTCTCGGTTACAAGAGATGAATAAATTAATTAGCAATAAATTAATTTTATTCATGGATATTTATATCTTAAATACACGGAATAAATAATACTACCGGAGAAATATTATTTGATATAATATGGTTTAATATTGGGAGTGCAATTAATTTATATAGTGGAAAATAAATTAATTAATAATAGTAAGGATTAATAGATTTGGGCTTGGGCTCAATTTAATCACTATTATTGGAAGCCCAATATTCCACCTCCTTAAGATCCCCTACGTAGCCTATAAAAGCACTACATGGTCTTCTCTATTCTCATAACTTGAAGATCACAATTCTAGAGAGAGAAAGTAGAGAGGGAGATCCATGGAGTTCGGTAGATCGTCGCCCACACGACGTCCGAGCTAGTGCAAGGAATACGCGGGAAGATCTCAAGGTCGTCAAATTGAGTTCTTCGTTTTTCCGAACAACGAGAACGAGGTAAATCGTAAAAACCTCTTTTATGATTTTATCGTTTAATTATCGTAAAAATACCTTGAACCAAGATCCGAGGAACGGACCCACGAGACGAGGTCGAACGGGCGGTGGTGGTCGGACCACCGGACCGCCGGCGGCTCGACGACTCGGCTGGAAAGGGATCGGCTGCGGGTTTTCCCGTAGCGATCTGCTGCCAGCTACGGGTTTTCCCGCAGCGACTCGTAGCGCCCAGCAGCAGCGAGTCAGGCGACTCGCTGCGGGTTGCTGTGGGCTGCTACGGGGAATTCGCTGGGTGCTGTGGGATTTCCCGCAGCTGACCCGCAGCGATCCAGCAGGGTCCCAGCAGCAGCGAGTCAGGCGACTCGCTGCGGGTTGCTGCGGGCTGCTGCGAGCAACCCCGCGTGGCTGCTGCGGGTTTCGCGGGTTCACGCGAGTTCTCTCGTGTTTTTCCCGCGTAACTTTTTCGTATGGTCATGTATGTGTTCCGGGAGTCGATTGGAGTTGTCGGTTCCGCATTTTTGACAATTCCGGATATTCGATCTCCGTAGGATTTCGGTCGGAATTAATTAGATAATTTATTTATTTAAATTTATTAATTCCGGGATATCGATTTCCAACAATTGGTATCAGAGCGTTGGTTTTAGTTCATGGTATTTTTCGATAAATTGTTCTACCAACGAGGGTTTCCGATTATTATGGCTAGATTTAATTATGTTAATTAATGTCATAATAATGTTCTTGATTATTAAACTCTCGGTGATGTCAATATTCGTTCTTGTGTGGTGAATGTTTTTTCTTATTTTTCCGGAAATTGTTTGAGGTCGTTTTCATGTAGAGAATCGATACCGGATAGCGTAGTAATAAATTTGTAATTTATTTTACGTTGGATCGAGGACGAAACGACGACCGGAAAAGTGTGGCGGAGGAGACGAAGAGAGGGAGGACTTTGGATCGATCATCCCCATGATCGATCCATGAGGATCGATCGACCCAAAGGAGGAGGGGCGACCATCGAACCTCTCGGCCGTGCGCGGTGCCACCAAGGGAGGTGGTGCGCCGGCGAGGCGGCGGCGGCGGTGGCGTCTCCCCTCGGCTCTCGATCGAAGGTGGTGGGGGCGTGGGGTCCTCGTGATCTCGTGCTCTTCTACCTAGATTCGCTTTCCTAATTAAATTCGGTTTTCCTATTTTGAGTATTCCTAAGTTTGGGAACTCTCATGGAAATAGGAAAAGAATTAATTGGAATTAATTTATTTCCTTATTCTATTATGGAAGTCTTCTAGAATATTCCAAGTTTTACTTGGATAGGATTCTAGAGATTTAATAGAATTGGAAAGGAAAATAATTAATTATTAAATTAATTTATTTCCTAGTTGATTATTCCTATTTTATGGGAATTTTCATGGACATGGAAATTAATTAATTTTGGAAAGTAGAAGAGTCCTTAATTAATTTTTCCTATTTAATTATTCCTTTATGGAATTTTTAATAGATTAGGAAAAGAATTAATTTGGAAGGATTAGGAGTCCTAAATTATTTTATTTCCTTATTTCATTATGGAAATCTTCTAGAATATTCCAAGTGGGTCTTGGATAGGATTCTAGAGATTTAATGAAATTAGAAGAGGAAAATAAAAATAATAAAAATATTAATAATATTTAATTTTATTTTTGATTTATTCGATTGACTTAATTTCGATTTAAGTAACTTTTGGATTTATTAAAAATAAATAGATTTAAATATTGGAATTAATATTCCCGTCACATGGAGCATTCAAGAACGAAGACTAAAGACTAGAAGACGCATACGGGGATGCGATAAAGCCATAATAGTCGGAAAATAATATTCTAGTATTATTTTGATTATGTGATAATATTCTATGTGCTTTATTTCATGTATGCATGCTTATGTGTATTTAATTATGCATTAGATAGCGTATCCCTTTGTTATAAAAAGTTAAGTGGGAGAGGGATTGGAAACAATGTCATGGTCTCCATTGCTGTTCTCTTGGTGACTTTTATGGACTTTCGAAGTTCGTATAGACAAGTCATTGGAGGAGAATTCTTGTAATTCCTTTTACAAGAAACATTGATTAAGTCTATCAAACAATGCCTAATTTGTCTTTCCAAAACTGATTTCAAGTCGACTCATTCTCACCCCGGGGAGTGGAATGGAGCCAAAGCCACTTGGTCCATGTCGAGGACACAAATTAGAGACAGTCGTACCATCTTTTGAAGGTGGATCGATTGTCTGCTCGGCTCCCTCATTTGATGAGAGATAGGGTTGTTCGCATGGTGAATCACTGGTTAGAAACTTTGAGTTTCACTTATGATTCTCCGCGTCTTGATTTACAAGATTGAATGGATCAAGTAATTGGGAGTCAATTATAAAAGTCTCTTGGTGTAGTAAACGTCCACACAACGTGGCTTGCTATATCGACGGATTTTGGATTAATTGATGTAGACAGTTATAGGGAGTTGTGAAGGATTGTGAGTTGTCGTAAACGTCCACACAACGTGGTTTGCGGTGATGTTGCGGTTCCAAATGACTCACCTTAGTACTGAGTAATGGTTTACACTTAGGTACGCTTTATAGTATCCTTCCCAACGAAGTTACGCTATAATTGATGTACGACCGAAGCAAATCTAATTGCTAAATCATTTGGATGGGTAAACGTCCACACAACGTGGCTTGCCATATCTGATGGGATTTTAGATGTGATTAGTGATTTAATGATATTATTTAAGGGAGATAATATCGGAGATTAAATCGATTGTTTGTTGTTATATGTGCTCATAGATTAGGAATGGCTTTGAACCCACTTTCTGTGATACGTAAGGATTTTAAACTCACTGATCCCTGAATATAATGATTGGAATAGAGATCTAGACATTGCCCAAACTGTTAAAGAGTACTAGTTAGTACTCAGTAAGCTTTGTCCTCCCGAGCCTACGAATGTCTCAACTGATGAGGAAACCACTGATTATGATATCATGTTCAAACTCAAGTTGGTGTTTAAACATGACATAGGCGGCTAGACAAGAAGCGATGAGGATACTCATACAGGCCAGTCACTTCGAGGAAACACTTAAAAACGTTTTTAAGATGATTGACCTTTTAGACGAGTTGAGACGGAAATCGCAAGCTCTTGTAGCCAATGCCAAAGGTTTCAAACCTAAAGGCATGAATCGGGGGAAAGGAAAAGAAAGCAAAGAAACCCAGTGGTTCTAAGTTACTTGGACCACGAGATGGGACGAGAAAGCCAATAGGCAAGTGTTCTCGATGCAAACAGTCTGGGTACTGGAAGTCTGATTATCCTCTCAAAGGAAGTACCAAATTTTCTTTAGTCGTGAAACATAGTCAGTGGTATTATCTACCAGAACCTGGTGTGTAGATATGGAACCACTGACGGTATGTGCATTTTAAATGCAAGGGTTCCAGGAAACCCGACGACTTAGAAAAGAAGAAATCGTAGTCTACATGGGCAATGTCGTGGAGGAAGCAGCTGTTGCAATGGAGGACATTTTATAGGATTTCATTTTGGGTTATTGCTTTTATGTACCTTTCATATTAGAAAGAACTTTGTTCTGGATTTCTAATAAATGGATATTTTATTTCTTTTAATCATTTGATGGTTATAAGAAGAAATAAAGATATTATCTATTCTGGTACATTAGCTAGCAATATATAAATGATGAATCCTGAGTCCACCACGATGCAACGAACCATAGTATAAAACTCGTTTTACTAATAAGAGATTTCTTTATTAAATCAATTATACCTGTGGATTCTTATGCTAAGTCATGTTTATTCAAATAAGAAGTTCAAAGGTCGAAAATTTATATTTGATCAATTAAGTTGAAAGAATGGACCTTCCGACCTAAGAATCTAATTTGAAAGATAATATGACTAAGCAATCCTTTCTGGATATAAGATATAAGATCCGGACAAGTATTGGAATTGATTAACTCTGATGTATGCAGACCTATGCCTACTCAGACAATAAGGTACGAGTACTTCATTTGATGATTACTCGAGAAATGGATTAGGATACCTGATGTGCCACAAAAGCAAGTGTTTTGACAAGTCAATGGACACTAAGCAATTGTGGAGAACCATCAACGTATATCCATTTGTAGCCTGCGATTTGATCGCGGAGGCATGTACCTGTCTGAGGAATGCATGGCATACTGATCAGAGATTGGGATTTGATCCCAAATGACTACACCATACACTTTTGTGTAGAAATGGTGTGCCGATAATAAGAAATGGAACTCTTATAGAGATAGTAAAATATGAGTTATACGGAACTACCTATGTTCTATGGATATGTCTGGAAACAACGGCGCATTCAAATGCGGTTGTAGAATATCCTAGAAGAACAAAAGACGTGTGTTCAATAGTACTATGAACCAGATGGACGTTATAAGTTCTAACGCCCGGTTCTTAGAGAAAGACTATATGATGAACCACGAGCCCAAAGTGACGTAATACTTTGAAATGAGGGAGAAAGATTAAGACTTAGAACCAGCTGAACCGAGTAGCGGTACACCACTAACTGCACCTACTGTTATCACTGTTTATACACCGGAATGCCGTTGTAGTGGGAGGTTGAGGATCAACCGAAGATATTCATAAAACTAGGAGAGTTTTCGGACTCTGGACCTAGTATACATGAAATCGATCCCTGGATCTACATAGAGGCAGTACTAGATCTAAATGTGCCTTCTTGGAAAGCAATAAGGATTATTGCTAAGAGGCAAGATCATTTAGAGTACAAGCTTAGTTGATCCATTTATGGATTGGAACAAAGCATTGAGTTCGTGGTACTTGCGCATTGATGAGATAGTCCATTTGATGGATTCATCAAAAGGCATTGACGAATCGTGTGTATAGGAAACGTGATGGAAACAAGGTGGTGTTTCTCGGAGGTTTTATGTAGATAAACATCTTATCATTGGTAACAATGTAAAGATGTTGTCAAGACATAAAATGAGGTTGTCTAGATAAATCAATATGAAAGATTTAGGAAGAAGTTGGACATGTTCTTGAGATCTTGGATCTCTGGGAAAGAACATTGTACTTCTCCTGGACATCTTACATATATATGATTATGGTTCATTTTAACATGCAAAATTCCGAGAAAGGTTCGTTACCTTTCAGAGACGGAATACATCTATCTAAGGACATGTGTTTGAGGAACACAAAAGGAGATAGAAGCAATGAAAGCAGTTTCCTACACTTTAAGTGTGGAAAACTTAATAAATGCATTGTTGAAAACAAGAACCTGATATCGGCTATGCGGTTAGCATAGTGGGAGGATATCAAGGTAATCCTGGAAAGGAATATTTGACTGCTGTAAAAGTACTTTTGAAGTACTGTTCTAGACTACGAAGCAGACGAACATTTCCTTTGGATTACATTCTCTTAGACTTCTAATCGAATGAGGACCGGTGTAAGTCGATATCAGGCTATGTGTTTCACTATTGAAGGAGAAGGAGTTTTAACATGGAAGAGTGATAAGCACGATGCTTTTCGGACTCTGCCATGGGTAACCAAATAGCGGCCTCAGAGGCAGCGGAAGTTTTGGTATAACTCCGGGATAATCTCTGGAACTTAGAGGTGATTCTTAATTTGCCAAAAGGCTATGTGTATAGAGGTGCGATGGCAAATGGTAAGAAATCACAAGTCCATAAGTGTAAGATAACACATAGTGCAAGTACCACCTGATACGAGTCATCGTCGAGGGAGACGACGCTGTAGTCACCAAGATAACTTCAGAGCGGCAACCTAGAGTGCTCATTCACATAGTACTTCTTGGAAGTACAACTTAAGCACGTGATGAGTATGGGAGTCGGGAGTTTGGAGGAAATGACTAGACCTTAGTACAAGTGGGAGATTGTTGGAGTTGTGTACTTAATGTCTAGATTTAAGTAACGGAAACTCACGATACATTGCCACTAATCTATTTAATTAAATAAACAATTATTTGCGTTTAATTATTATTAATTAAATATATGCAAATTATAGTCCAGGATTTTATACGTTGTAGTTAGTATGGTGTGTATGGACACACAGAAGATCATACTATCGGTTACTCGTATTTAATCGAACAGATGCTCACGACCTAGATGGACACAGACCAATCCATCGGTATAGTCGTTGTGTGAGAGAGAAAATAATCTATCTTGATTATTTTATCACACTTGTACACTTGGTGTATTGAGCGGATCGTTTGAGATTTATCGATTAGGATTGTCGGCGATAATCGATTCAAGTCTCAGAGTATTTTATTCTTAATCCCCGATACTATTGCGGGTGTGTATATTTAATATAAGTGACTTTGATTTACCAAAGGAATTAACCGATTTAATTATTGGGTTAATTACCGGTTAAGTTGGGTCACTATATTTTATATATGACATGCCGTGAATACTTGACGGGAAAGTGTATCCCGTAAGGGTTGATAATATCCCCGAGATGAGTTCATAAGGAATTATTATGTAAACCCTGCAGGTGGATTCGTTCCGCATAATAATTAAGGATGAATGGTACTAGTCTCGGTTACAAGAGATGAATAAATTAATTAGCAATAAATTAATTTTATTCATGGATATTTATATCTTAAATACACGGAATAAATAATACTACCGGAGAAATATTATTTGATATAATATGGTTTAATATTGGGAGTGCAATTAATTTATATAGTGGAAAATAAATTAATTAATAATAGTAAGGATTAATAGATTTGGGCTTGGGCTCAATTTAATCACTATTATTGGAAGCCAAATATTCCACCTCCTTAAGATCCCCTACGTAGCCTATAAAAGCACTACATGGTCTTCTCTATTCTCATAACTTGAAGATCACAATTCTAGAGAGAGAAAGTAGAGAGGGAGATCCATGGAGTTCGGTAGATCGTCGCCCACACGACGTCCGAGCTAGTGCAAGGAATACGCGGGAAGATCTCAAGGTCGTCAAATTGAGTTCTTCGTTTTTCCGAACAACGAGAACGAGGTAAATCGTAAAACCCTCTTTTATGATTTTATCGTTTAATTATCGTAAAAATACCTTGAACCAAGATCCGAGGAACGGACCCACGAGACGAGGTCGAACCGGGCGGTGGTGGTCGGACCACCGGACCGCCGGCGGCTCGATGACTCGGCTGGAAAGGGATCGCGCGAGGTGGATCGAGCCTAGGGCTCGATCACGCGGATCGGCTGCGGGTTTTCCCGTAGCGATCTGCTGCCAGCTACGGGTTTTCCCGCAGCGACTCGTAGCGCCCAGCAGCAGCGAGTCGGGCGACTCGCTGCGGGTTGCTGTGGGCTGCTACGGGGAATTCGCTGGGTGCTGTGGGATTTCCAGCAGCTGACCCGCAGCGATCCAGCAGGGTCCCAGCAGCAGCGAGTCAGGCGACTCGCTGCGGGTTGCTGCGGGCTGCTGCGAGCAACCCCGCGTGGCTGCTGCGGGTTTCGCGGGTTCACGCGAGTTCTCTCGTGTTTTTCCCGCGTAACTTTTTCGTATGGTCATGTATGTGTTCCGGGAGTCGATTGGAGTTGTCGGTTCCGCATTTTTGACAATTCCGGATATTCGATCTCCGTAGGATTTCGGTCGGAATTAATTAGATAATTTATTTATTTAAATTTATTAATTCCGGGATATCGATTTCCAACAAAATTCACTCCTCGTTTTTATGAGAGGACAATCAGACTTCCAGTGCCCAGACTGCTAGCAACGGAAGTTTTTGCCTTGCGGCATACTTACCCCATCTCGTGGTCCAAAATCGACCACTGGGTTTCCGTATCATGCTTTTTCTTTTCCATCTACCCGTTCATAGGTTCAAAACCATTTCTTGACACGGGAGGACAAAGAACACGAAGTACATACTTGTACTCTTAGCAGTTAGGACATTGTCCATATTTCGATTCCAATCAACATTCTAAGGGTCATTGAGTATAAATGCCTTATCGTATATCACATAGTGGGGCAAAGTCATTTCTAACCTATAAGCACATAATACAAACAATCGATTTAATCTCCGATATCATCTCCCTCAAATAATATCATTAAATCACTAACCGCATCTAAAATCCCATCAGATATGGCAAGCCACGTTGTGTGGACGTTTACCTACCCAAATGATTTAGCAATTAGATTTGCTTCGGTCGTACATCAATTATAGCGTAACTTCGTTGGGAAGGATACTATAAAGCGTACCTAAGTGTAAACCATTACTCAGTACTAAGATGAGTCATTTGGAACCGCAACATCACCGCAAGCCACGTTGTGTGGACGTTTACGATAACTCACAATCCTTCACAACTTCCTATAACTGTCTACATCAATTAATCCAAAATCCGTCGATATAGCAAGCCACGTTGTGTGGACGTTTACTACACCAAGAGACTTTTATAATTGACTCCCAATTACTTGATCCATTTAATCTTGTAAATCAAGACGCGGAGAATCATAAGTGAAACTCGAAGTTTCTTACCAGTGATTCACCATGCGAACGACCCTATCTCTCATAAATGAGGGAGCCGAGCAGACAATCGATCCACCTTCAAAAGAATGGTACTAAAGTCTCTAATTTGTGTCCTCGACTGATGGAGTTATATTCTAAATGTCTAGTTTAGTGAAAATATGGAACTCCTTATCTGTGTTTTTCATTATCTATTAATCAAACTGTCGGCATTTTGTCTATCTTGTACTAGAATGCAATAGTCCTAGATGTATACGTTGTAGACAGTATGGCGTGAGGAGACACGCGGAAGATCATACTGTCGGTTACTCGTATATTATCGAACAGAAGCTCACGACTTAGATGGACAGGGACAATCCATCGGTACGTCGTAGTGTGACTGGGTAATAGTTGGTCTTGACTATTATGTTACACTTGTACACTTGGTGTATTGAGCAGGACCACGGGAGGGCGTTCGATTTATACTAATCGACGTAATCGAACTAGACCTCAGATATTACGGATAAACGAATTCCTAATCCCTATATAATTATAGGTGCGTTTGTCCAATTCTCGGTTCTTTAACTTACCAATGAGTGAGACTATTTGATTAGTCGAGATACTCGGTAAATTGGGAATCGGAATTGTACACACGGCATGCTATAGATTATAGACAGGAAACCGTGTCCCGTTTATCGGGATGATGATGTCCCCGAGATGAGCTCATAAAGTTTATCATGTAAACCCTGCAGGTGGATTTGTTCCACATGATAATAAGGTTGAGTGGTACTAGTCTCGGATAATAAGAGACGAATTAATTTAATTATTAGTAATAAAATTAATTCGTGGACATACGATATCTTAAACACGGGGAAGGTCGTTTATGTAATTTCGGCGGAATTATTATTGTTGAAATAATATTAAATTTATTTCGGGAATTCAATTATAATTTTATAGTGGAATTAATTATAATTAAAATTGAATTTAATTAAAGGTTTTCTTTTAAGGACACCGGTTTAATTAAATTGCAGTTTAGCCCGGAATTTATTTACCTAAGGGGTCCCTAGTGTAACTCTATAACCCCCCCCCCCCCCCCCCCCTTGCCTATTCTAAACCTACACTTCGCCGCTTTTTATTTTCAGTAGAGAAATTAATTGTTTAGCGCAATTAAGTTTTTCTCTGTTAAAAACATAAAGTTAGCGCTGATATTTTCTCTAAGAGAGAAAAGATATATTAACGCTGGTAGAGAAAGGAGAAAGCAGAAAAGGCAGACCCAACGGATCGTTGCCCACACAACGGTTGGAGTCGGGGAAGAGGCATACACTAGCAATCGCTAAGGTCTCAACAATCGACCGAGAAGGTATGAGATCGGTTCTTATTCCGCACTTTTAATTCGATCTCATATTTCGTTGATCATACTTTGAACGTACGATCGGATTCCGGGTATCGTGGATCGCATTCCTCGACTACTGGGGGTTCTAGGACCTCCGGATTGGTAGTCGGATGAGGAAAAACGACCCGGAAACGAGCCCGGAACAGCAACGTCGCGTTGCTGTTCGCGGACGAACAGCGCCCGCTGGTGGGCAAACAGCGACTGCTGTTTGCAGCTCCACCAGCGACCGCTGGTCTGCAATCAGCGGGCGCTGATTGGGTACAGACCAGCTCCGTTTAGCGCGGTTGTCCTCCGGGGCGATGGCTGGGCGTGAATCGGGTCAAGGGCTGTCGTGTGAACGAAGTAGCGACACCGGAGGTCGACTGGGAGCGTTCGGATGTTCGAGCAATAGAACGAACGCATCCCGGATAGTCGAAATCCAACAATTGGTATCAGAGCCGGTTTTGTGCGTTCTTGTATTGGTTGCGAGTTTTGTTTTGCAGGATAACCCGATTATTATGGTCATGTTTATTTGTACTGTATATTGTGGTTTGTTAAACTCTCGGGATTGTCGAGATCTTTGGGTTTTATTGTTGCTTGTTTGTAATAGTTAAAACGACGGTTTGAGTCATTTAGGGTTTTCTATTTCGTTTTTCGTTTATCCGGATGTATAGGATCGATCATTCCTGTATAGGATCGATGCCGGAAGTAGTTAGTATTACTCTTGTAATGTTGCTGCTGCTTGGTGGATCGAGAGAAGATCGAAGGACGGACGAACGAGGATCGAGAAGTCGAACCCGCGGCTACTGTGCAAAAACGGCGCCCGCTGGAGGGCAAACGGCGGTCGCCGTTTGCAGCTCCTCCAGCGACCGCTGTTCCTCAAACGGCGGGCGCTGTTTTGAGTTTTGGCAGCAGCGCCGCGGGGGTTCGACGGACATCACGGATCGCTTGTCGAGGGCCCGGGATGATACTCCAGTGGGAGGGGTTCGTCTCTTGGTCCTTAGACGAGTCGGTGATGGACCGAGACCGAGGCGAGCAACGAGACGAAGATCCGAGAAGACGTGCATCGAAGATTTTAAAGGCCATAATAATCGGGCCACGTTAAATGCTTTTTGTGTGTTTACGTGCGTTTTTATTATGCTTTAAATCTATATGCATGCTTGTTATCCCTTTCGTAAAAACTAAGTGGGAGAGGGATTGGAAACAATCCCGCGGTCTCCATTCTCTGTTTTGATGGTGATGTGTGTCGCTTACGAGTTGGCTTTAGTGTCATCCTCCCTATCGGATAAAGTTGACACACGGATATCACTGGATCAAAATTCGAATTCAATTCCATTTATAGAATTGAACACTTAAGTTTTTCAAAGCAATGCCTAATCTGTCTTTCAAAGACTAATTTCAACTCGACTCATTCTCACCCCGGGGAGTGGAACGGAGCCAAAGCGCTTGGTTATGTCGATGACACAGATTAGAGACATTCGAGTCATTTGATGACTAGATCGATTGTCTGGTTGGCTCCCTCACTTTGTGAGAGATAGGGCTCAATTGCATGATTGATCGCTGGTTAGAAACTTCGAGTTTCACTTACGAGATATCAAGCTTTGATTAACGAAATTGTGAAATTTATTAAATGGAATTCAATTAACAAAGTTGTTTGTTTAGTAAACGTCCACACTATCGTGGCTTACTAGACGGAAACGGAACTTTGGGTTAATTGAGGCTCGACAGTTATAGGAAATCGTAAAGGGACCGCATGTCAACGTAAACGTCCACACTAACGTGGCTTGCGGTGGGCGTGTAGTTTCCGAGCGGTTAACTTAGTACTGAGAAATGGTATACACTTAGGTACGCTTTACAGTATCCTCCCCATCGGAGTCACTGCTGTAATGATGTACGACCAAAGCAAAAGTCCAGTTATAAAATCGTTTGGACTAGTATACGTCCACATGAACGTGGCATGCTAGTCTGATGGGATTTTAGGATTAATTGGTAAATTTAATGATATTAATTAAGGGAGTTAATATCGAATTAAATTTGACAGTTTGATTTGTCTCTTTTATAGATATGGCACTCAACCCGCTGTCCATTATACTAAAAGAAAACAAACTCACTGGTCCAAACTATGTTGATTGGAAACGAAACTTGGACATTGTCCTAACTGCTGAGGAGTACAAATATGTACTCCATGAGGTTTGTCCTGATGAACCTATTTGTTGGAGTTGTGTACTTAATGTCTAGATTTAAGTAACGGTAAACTCCCGATCATAGCATTTAATCTATTTAATTAATAAACAATTATTTGCATTTAATTATATGCAAATCATAGTTCTGGATTTTATACGTTGTAGTTAGTATGGTGCTGCATGGGCGCACAGAAGATCATACTATCGGTTACTCGTATTTAATCGAACAGTTGCTCACGACCTAGATGGACACGAACTAATCCATCGGTATAGTCGTTGTGTGAGAGAGAAAATAATTTATCTTAATTATTTTATCACACTTGTACACTTGGTGTATTGGGCGGATCAATTGAGACTCATCAATTAGGATTGCTCGGCGATAATTGATTTGAGACTCGGAGTATTTTATTCTTAATCCCTGAAACAATTGCGGGTGTGTATATTTAATATAAGTGACTTTGATTTACCAAAGGAATTAACCGATTTAATTATTGGGTTAATTACCGGTTAAGTTGGGTCACTATATTTTGTATATGGCATGCCGTGAATTCTTGAAGGGACAGTGTATCCCGGAAGGGTTGATAATATCCCCGAGATGAGTTCATAAGGAATTATTGTGTAAACCTCATGAGTGGATTCGTTCCGCACAATAATTAAGGTTGAATGGTACTAGTCTCGGATTCAAGAGATGAATATAATTTATTGGGCAATAAATAAATTTATTCATGGATATTTAAATCTTAAATACACGGAATAAATAATACTAAGATGGAGAAATATTATTTGATATAATATGGAATAATATTGGGAGTGCAATTTTATTTATATAGTGGAAAATAAATAAAATTAATATTGATAAGAATTAATAGATTTGGGTTGGACCCAATTTAATTTTCAATATTGAAGCCCAATATTTATTCTCCTTATGATCCCCTACGTAGCCTATATAAGCACTACATGGTCTTCACTTTTAACAACTAAGAAAACCTACGGAATTCATAAAGTCTTGAGAGTGAGGAAGATCCATAGGAGTCCGATAGATCGTCGCCCACACGACGTTCGGACGAGGTGCAAGGAATACGCGGGAAGGTCACAAGGTCGTCAACCGATTTCGTTTCTCCGTACAACGAATCGAAGGTATAATCGAGAATCCCCCTCTTTGATTATTTGTGTTGTTTAATCGTAATATGTACATGAACAAGACGATCCGGGAACGTCGAGACGGGGATACGGGGATCTCGTGATCCCCGTCGGGATCGAGAGGGGCGGCCGAACCCTAGGGTTCGACCGCCGGTACCGCGCGCCGAAAGGGGAGCCCCGGCTGGACGCCGGGGCACGCGATCGACTCCGGTCGATCGCTGGGGTGCCACGGGCTGGTGCCGTGGCGGACCCCAGCCGCCCCTTCGACGGCGGCGTGCGCAACGGGGGGCAGCCGCGGCTGGATGCCGCGGCTGGAGCGATCGAGCCCTAGCTCGATCGCGGGGGCTGTCGAGGGCTGGTGCCTCGACTAGGCGCCCCTCCTCCCGTCGGATGGCGGCGGTGAGTCGCCGGACTCACCGCCAGGGGGCTGTTCCGAACAGCCCCAGCGATCGCCATGCACGGCGATCGCGAACCCCGCGGATGGGGTTCGGCTAGGGTTAGCCGCGGGTTCATCCCGCGGCGACGCTCTTGTCGAGCCCGGTTCTTCGCGTGTGGTTCGCGTTCGTAGATCCGACTCGTGGGAGAAAATCGACTGGGGGCGGGCTGTGTGTCTTCGGATGCGTAGTCTCCAAAGGTCGGACTCCTGCGGATGAGTCGGTGTTCGTGCGATCTCCGGCGACGGGTTTTTCGGTCGGGTTATCGGTTCCGCAATTTTGATAGCCCGGGACATCGAATCCCATCAAATGGTATCAGAGCGTTTGGTTTCGTGTTCATGTATATGTTCGATTATTGTTTTACCTTGCAGGATTTCCGGCTATCATGGTTGGATTTAATTAATTTTTTTTAATTAATTATCATGATTATTAAACTCTCGGACATGTCGAGATTCGTTTTATGTGGTTGAATGTTTGTAATAGTAAAAATTCGGGGGTTGACCGAATTTAGGATTTATTATTACGCACTTTATTTTCCGAAAAATGTATAGGGTCGATTTCATGTTTAGAATCGATACCGAATTGTAATTTAAATTTTTGTAATTTTAATTACGTTGGTTCGATGCTGAGACGATCGCCGGAAGACGAAGAAGTGACGAGAAGACAAGGGCTTGGGATCGATCACATGATGGTGATCGACCCATAGCCTAGCCGGCGTGGCTAGGCGGCGGCGGCGCTCCTCCCGAGTGGCCGGCCGATCCATCATCGTGGGGATGGCGTGGGATCTCCTAATCCCGTGCTATTCCTACAAAAATCTACTTTCCCAATTAATTCAGATTTTTCCTATTTGAGTACTTTCCTTTTTGGAAACTCTCATGGATTAGGAAAAGAATTAATTTAAATTAATTTTATTTTCTATTGATTTATTTCCTTCATGGAATTATTCATAGATTAGAAATTTAATTAATTTAGTACTAAATTTATTTTTCCTATTTGATTATTCCTACTCATGGGAATATTCATGGATTAGGAATAAAAATAAATTTAAAAAGTAGTAGTCCTAATTTATTTTATTTCCTTGTTCTATTATAGATATCTTCTAGAATATTCCAAATTTTAATTGGATAGATTATTCTAGAGATTTAATAGAACTAGATAGGAAAATAAATAAATAAAAATATTAATAATATTTAATTTTATTTTTGATATATTCGATTGACTTAATTTTCGAATTAAGTAACTTTTGGATTAATTGAAAATAAATAGATTTAAATATTAGAGATTAATATTCTCGTCACATGGAGCATTCAAGAAACGAAGACTAAAGACTAGAAGATGCATATGAAGATAAAGCCATGATAGTCGGAGAAAAATAATTTCTCTAGCATTATTTTGACTATGTGCTATGTGCTTTATTGCTTTCATGCATGCTTATGTGTTTAATTATGCATTAGATAGCGTATCCCTTTATTATAAAAAGCTAAGTGGGAGAGGGGATGGAAACATTCCCATGGTCTCCATTACTGTTCTCTTGGTGACTCTTATGGACTTTTGAAGTTCGTATAGATGTGTCATTGAAGGAGAATTCTTGTAATTCCTCTTACAAGAAACATTGATCAAGTTTATCAAACAATGCCTAATTTGTCTTTCTGAAACTGACTACAAGTCGACTCATTCTCACCTCGGGGAGTGGAATGGAGCCAGAGCCACTTGGTCATGTAGAGGACACAAATTAGAGACTTCCGTGCCATTCTTTGATAGATGGGTCGCTTGTCTGCTCGGCTCCCTCATTTATGAGAGATAGGGTTGTTCGCATGGTGAATCACTGGTTAGAAACTTCGAGTTTCACTTATGATTCTCCGCATCTTGATTTACGAAAATCGAATGGATCTGGTAATTGGGAGTCAATTATAAAAGTCTCTTAGTGAAGTAAACGTCCACACCACGTGGCTTGCTGCACTGACGGATTTTGGATTAATTGATGTAGACAGTTGTAAGGAATTGTGAAGAGTTGTGAAGTTGTCGTAAACGTCCACACCACGTGGCTTGCGGTAATGTAGCAATTCCAAGCGATTCACTTTGGTGCTGAGTAATGGTTTACACTTAGATACGCCTTGTAGTATTCCTCCCCACGAGGTTCCGCTATAAGCGATGTATGACCAAAGAAAATCTAATTGCTAAATCATTTGGGTGGGTAAACGTCCACACCACGTGGCTTGCCTTACCTGATGGGATTTTAGATGTGATTAGTAATTTAATGATATTATTTAAGGGAGATAATATCGGATATTAAATTAATTGTTTGTTTAAATGTGCTTATAGGTTTAGAGAATAGCTATGAACCCACTTTCTATGATACTCAAGGAGCATAAGCTCACTGGCACCAACTATATTGATTGGAAGAGAAATTTAGACATTGTCCTAACTTCGGAAGAGTACAAGTTTGTACTCCATGAAGTGTGCCCTGCCGAGCCCACGGCTGCCTCAACTGATGAGGAGAAACTGGCATATCGGAAGTGGAAAAAGGCTGATGAAATGGCTAGGTGTTATATTTTGGCTTCCATGTCAAATGTACTCCAAACCCAACATGAGCCAATGGACACTGCCTATGATATGATGTTTAACCTCATGGAGATGTTTGGGGAGCAAGATCGTGCGGCAAGGCAAGAAGCCATGAGAGTCCTTATGCCGACTACTCAGTCTGAAGGAACGCCCGTTGGGGAGCACGTTCTTAAGATGATGAGTTTGTTGAATGAACTTGAGGTCCTAGGAGCATCTATTGATGCTGAGACGCAAGTCGACATCATACTCCAGTCTCTGGCCCCTAGTTTTGAGCAGTTTCGTATGAGCTATAATATGGGTAAACTATCTTATACTCTTGCGCAACTCCTGACTGAACTGAAGGCGGCAGAGGGGATCTACAAGAAGGGCAAGTCTCAAGCGCTTGTAGCTACCAAGTCCAAAGGCTTTAAGCCTGATGGAGGTAGGGGCAAGAAAAGGAAGCAAGCCTGGAAACCCAGTGGTGTCAAAAGGACTGCACCACGAGTGGGGGCTGCAAAGCCAAAGGGTAAGTGCTTCCGATGCAACAAGATGGGACACTGGAAGTCTGAATGTCCTCTCAGAGGTACGAATCTTTCTTTAGTCGTAAAAACATAGTCAGCGGTATTATCTACCAGAATTCTGGTGTGTAGATATGGAACCACTGACGGTATGTGCATTTTTGAATGCAGGGGTTCCAGAAAACCCGGCGACTTAGAGAAGAAGAATTCGAGTCTACATGGGCGAAGCTGTTGGGGTAGCAGCGGTTGCAATGGAAGACATTTATCTGTTTTAAGTTTTCATTTCAGTTATTGCTTATGTACCCCTTTTATTTTGAAAAAGAACTTCGTTCTGTTTTTCTTTATTAATGGATATTTTATTTCTTTAATCATTGGATGGTTTGGATAAGAAATAATGGTGATATTCATTATGGTACATTAGATAGCAATATGTGAATGATGAATCCTTAGTCTACCACGATGCAACAAACCTTATATATAACTTGTTTTACTTATTAGATATTTCTTTATCATTATACTTATGAAATCTTATACTTAGTAGTATTTTCAAATAAAATTCATATGGTCGAAATTGATTTGATCAATTATAGTTGAAGGAATGGACCTTCCGACCTAAGGATTGAATTTGGAGGATAATACGTCTAAGCAAACCTTTCTGGAAAAAGGATAGAATTCAGAAGAGTATTGGAGATGATTAGATATGCAGACATATGTGTATATTAGAGAGGTATGAGTAATTCTTTCAAAGAATACTCAGTGATGGATTAGAATGCTTGATGTGCCATAAAAGCAAAGTGTTTTGACTTGTCAATGGACACAAAGCTATTATGGGGAACCATCAAAGTATATCCATTAGAAGCCTGTGACTCGGTCGCGGAGGCCATAACCTATCTAGATAACACATAGCATAATCAAAGATTGGGATTAATTCCCAAAGAGACGAGCCGTGCACTTACGTGTAGAGATGGTGCGTTGTAAAGAAATAGAGATCTAATAGTAAGAGAACAAGTTGTTCGGAATTACCTATGTTCTATGGATATTCCTGGAGACAACAACATATTCAATATGGTTGTAGGATATCCTAGATGAACGAAGTATTGTGTGTTCTATAGTACTATGAACCAGAGGGACGTCTCGTCCGGTTCATAGAGGAAAAACTATTAGATGAACTGCAATGCCCTAATTGACAAAATACTTTAAAATAAGGAAAGGGAAAGACTGAGAACCAGCCTGACCGAGTAGTAGTACACCACTAACTGCACCTAATGTTGTTACTGTTACACACCGGGACGCCATTGCAGTGGGAGGTTGTTAAGCAACTAGAGATGTTCATAAGACTGGAGGAGTTTTGAACTCTGGATCCAGTATACATGAAATCGATCCCTAGGTCTGCATAGGATTAGCAAAGAAGGTGTGTTAGAGACGTGACGGAAACAAAGGTGGTGTTTCTCGGAGATTTTATGTAGATAACATTTTATCATTGGCGACAATGTAAAAGTGTTGTCAGACATAAAATAGAGGTTGTCTAAATAAATCGAGATATAAGATTGAGAAGAAGTTAGAGCATGTTCTTAAGATCTTATGATCTAGAGATAAGAACGTTGTACTTCTCCTAGACATCTTATGTGATTAAGGTTTGTTTTAAACATGCATACTTCTGAGAAAGGTTATTGCCTTTCAGAGACAGAACATACATCTATCTAAAGGGTATGTGTTTGAACATATGAAGGAGATAGATGAGGACAGAGCAGTTTCCTATACTTCAAGTATGGAAAGCTCTATATATGCAATGTTGTAAAACAAGAACCTGATATCAACTATGCGGTTTGCGTAGTGGGAGGATATCAAAGTAATCTGGATAAGGGATGTTCGAATGCTGCAAGAGTACTTTCATAGTACTGGCTTGAGCAAGACGAAATCTTCTTAGATTACAGATTCTCAGATCCAAGAATCAGAAAAGGACCAGTGAAAGTCGATATCAGGCTATGTGTTCACTTTAGAAAGAGGTGGAACCATGAAGTAAAAGAGTGATAAGCGGGACGCTTCTCAGAGACTCTAATGACCGAATAGCAGCCTCAGAGGCAGCGGAAGTTTTGGTTAGGTTCCGGGATAACCTCTTGACTTGGATATGACTCTTAGTTTACCAAAGGCTATTAGATAGCGGTGCACGGTGAACTAGAAGAGGTCATAAGTCAAAAGTGATGTTAACACATAGAGCAAGTACCACCTGATACGAGTCATCGTCAGGGAGACGACGTAGTAGTCACCAAGATAACTTCAGAGCGGCAACCTAGATTGCTCACTCACATAGTACTTCTCGGAAGTACACTTTGAAGCACGTGATGAGTATGGGAACCGGGAGTTTGGAAGAAATGACTAGACCTTAGTACAAGTGGGAGATTGTTGGAGTTGTGTACTTAATGTCTAGATTTAAGTAACGGTAAACTCCCGATCATAGCATTTAATCTATTTAATTAATAAACAATTATTTGCATTTAATTATATGCAAATCATAGTTCTGGATTTTATACGTTGTAGTTAGTATGGTGCTGCATGGGCGCACAGAAGATCATACTATCGGTTACTCGTATTTAATCGAACAGTTGCTCACGACCTAGATGGACACGAACTAATCCATCGGTATAGTCGTTGTGTGAGAGAGAAAATAATTTATCTTAATTATTTTATCACACTTGTACACTTGGTGTATTGGGCGGATCAATTGAGACTCATCAATTAGGATTGCTCGGCGATAATTGATTTGAGACTCGGAGTATTTTATTCTTAATCCCTGAAACAATTGCGGGTGTGTATATTTAATATAAGTGACTTTGATTTACCAAAGGAATTAACCGATTTAATTATTGGGTTAATTACCGGTTAAGTTGGGTCACTATATTTTGTATATGGCATGCCGTGAATTCTTGAAGGGACAGTGTATCCCGGAAGGGTTGATAATATCCCCGAGATGAGTTCATAAGGAATTATTGTGTAAACCTCATGAGTGGATTCGTTCCGCACAATAATTAAGGTTGAATGGTACTAGTCTCGGATTCAAGAGATGAATATAATTTATTGGGCAATAAATAAATTTATTCATGGATATTTAAATCTTAAATACACGGAATAAATAATACTAAGATGGAGAAATATTATTTGATATAATATGGAATAATATTGGGAGTGCAATTTTATTTATATAGTGGAAAATAAATAAAATTAATATTGATAAGAATTAATAGATTTGGGTTGGACCCAATTTAATTTTCAATATTGAAGCCCAATATTTATTCTCCTTATGATCCCCTACGTAGCCTATATAAGCACTACATGGTCTTCACTTTTAACAACTAAGAAAACCTACAGAATTCATAAAGTCTTGAGAGTGAGGAAGATCCATAGGAGTCCGATAGATCGTCGCCCACACGACGTTCGGACGAGGTGCAAGGAATACGCGGGAAGGTCACAAGGTCGTCAACCGATTTCGTTTCTCCGTACAACGAATCGAAGGTATAATCGAGAATCCCCCTCTTTGATTATTTGTGTTGTTTAATCGTAATATGTACATGAACAAGACGATCCGGGAACGTCGAGACCGGGATACGGGGATCTCGTGATCCCCGTCGGGATCGAGAGGGGCGGCCGAACCCTAGGGTTCGACCGTCGGTACCGCGCGCCGAAAGGGGAGCCCCGGCTGGACGCCGGGGCACGCGATCGACTCCGGTCGATCGCTGGGGTGCCACAGGCTGGTGCCGTGGCGGACCCCAGCCGCCCCTTCGACGGCGGCGTGCGCAACGGGGGGCAGCCGCGGCTGGAGCGATCGAGCCCTAGCTCGATCGCGGGGGCTGTCGAGGGCTGGTGCCTCGACTAGGCGCCCCTCCTCCCGTCGGATGGCGGCGGTGAGTCGCCGGACTCACCGCCAGGGGGCTGTTCCGAACAGCCCCAGCGATCGCCATGCACGGCGATCGCGAACCCCGCGGATGGGGTTCGGCTAGGGTTAGCCGCGGGTTCATCCCGCGGCGACGCTATTGTCGAGCCCGGTTCTTCGCGTGTGGTTCGCGTTCGTAGATCCGACTCGTGGGAGAAAATCGACTGGGGGCGGGCTGTGTGTCTTCGGATGCGTAGTCTCCAAAGGTCGGACTCCTGCGGATGAGTCGGTGTTCGTGCGATCTCCGGCGACGGGTTTTTCGGTCGGGTTATCGGTTCCGCAATTTTGATAGCCCGGGACATCGAATCCCATCACTATTGATACCTCCACTCCTGAGGAAAAGGAAGCTCATCGGAAGTGGGTCAAGGCTGATCAGATGGCGCGGTGCTACATTTTGGCTTCTATGTTAAATGTGCTGCAACATCAGCATGAGGCCATGACCACTGCCTATGATATGATGCTTAACCTCAAGGAGATGTTTGGTAGTCAGGATAGGGCAGCCAGGCAAGATGCCATGAGAAAACTCATGACGGCCACTATGTCCGAAGGAACGCCCGTGAGGGATCACGTTCTTAGGATGATAGGCTATCTGAATGAGATAGAGATTATGGGAGGAGCTATCGATGGGGAAACCCAGATCGATATAGTGCTCCAGTCTCTGCCTAGGAGTTTTGAGCAGTTCTGCCTGAACTATAACATGAACAAGAGGTTATATTCGTTGGCGGAACTCCTGACTGAACTCCAGGCGGCAGAGGGAATCTTTAAGAAATCTCATGCACTTGTGGCTGTGAAACTTCCTGGCCCTCCGGGGACTAAGAGGAAGAAGAAGCAAGGGGCGAAAACCCAGTGGACCCAGCAATGGTGGACCACGGAATGGAGTGAACAAGCCCAAGGGCAAGTGTTTCCGTTGCAAGCAGTCTGGACATTGGAAGTCTGATTGTCCTCTCAGACAAGGAGGTATGAACTTTTCCTTAGTCACTGAAACATGTTTAGCGGTGTTATCCACCGGTACCTGGTGTGTGGATACGGGAGCCACTGATCATGTCTGCAATTCTTTGCAGGGGTTCCAGGAAACCCGGCGGCTTAGAGAGGGAGAGATCACTATCTACATGGGCAACGCTACGAAAGTGGCGGCAGTTGCAGTGGGAGATATTTATTTGTCTTTTAATAATAAAGTTTTGGTATTGAATAATTGTCTTTATGTACCGAATTTTAGAAAGAACCTTGTTTCGGTTTCTAAATTGGTTTTGAATGAATATTCTGTTTCTTTTGATAGTTCTGTTATTATCAAAAAGAATGGTGAGTATATCTGTTCTGGTACATTGATAGGCAACTTATATATACTGAATCCTGATTATTCCACGATGCAACGAGTAGAGTCAAATAACACATCTAGTACCAATAAGAGAAAGGAGCCTTCTAGAATGAATCAAAAGTACTTATGGCATCTTAGGCTAGGTCATATTAACTTGGGCAGGATTCAAAGGTTGATAACTGATGGAATACTCAGTGGTGTGAAAGATGAGGACTTTCCAACCTGCGAATCATGCCTGGAAGGAAAAATGACCAAGCGACCCTTTAGTGATAAGGGGTATAGATCCAAGGAAGTACTGGAATTGATTCACTCTGATTTGTGCGGGCCTTTATCTTTCCAAGCGAGAGGAGGTTATGAATATTTCGTAACCTTCACTGATGATTACTCAAGGTATGGTTTTATATACCTGATGCGCCGCAAGAGCGAGTGCTTTGACAAGTTCAAGGAGTACAAAGCTCTTGTGGAGAACCTTCAGGGTAATGTTGGAAATCGATATCCCGGAATTAATAAATTTAAATAAATAAATTATCTAATTAATTCCGACCGAAATCCTTCGAATATCCGGATTGTCTAAATTGCGGAAACGACAACCCAATCGAAAAAACCTTTCGCCGGAAACCACCGCGAACCACCGTACGCGAACCGGGCTCGACCAAGAACACCACGCGGGGATAACCCCACGCGTGCCCTAGACGAGCCCCGCGAGGGGCTCGCGATTGCGCACGGCAATCGCTGGGGATGCATCGAGCATCCCCCGGGGCTGCTCGTAGCAGCCCCCCGGCGGTGAGTCCGGCGACTCACCGCCGCCGTTGATCGGAGGAGGGGGCGCCTGCCGCGGCTCCAGCCCGCGGCTGCCCCCAGCGATCGACCGAAGTCGATCGCTCGCCCCGGCGTCCAGCCGGGGCCCTTCGACATGCACCGGCGGTCGAAGCCCTAGGGCTCGACCGCCACCCTCGGCGACCAGCCGAGGGTTCTCTTTGCGTGCGATCCCCGCCGGGGATCTCTCGGCCTCCGCGGTCCGGTGATCTTAGATCACCACCGCGAGGTCGATCCTCGTCCACGGGGTTCGTCCCTCGGATCTTGGTTCATGATATTTTCACGATAAATAACGATAAAATCATAAAGAGGGTTTTATGATTTACCTCGTTCTCGTTGTTCGGAAAAACGTAGAACTCAATTTGACGACCTTGAGATCTTCCGACGTATTCCTTGCACTAGCTCGGACGTCGTGTGGGCGACGATCTACCGAACTCCATGGATCTTCCTCTCTACTTTCTCTCTCTCTCTAGAATTGTGATCTTCAAGTTATGAGAATAGAGAAGACCATGTAGTGCTTTTATAGGCTACGTAGGGGATCTAAAGGAGGTGGAATATTGGGCTTCCAATATTGAAGATTAAATTGAGCCCAATGCTCAAGTCCATTAATCCTTATCAATATTAATTAATTCTATTTTCCACTATATAAAATTAATTGCACTCCCAATATTAAACCATATTATATCAAATAATATTTCTCCGGTAGTATTATTTATTCCGTGTATTTAAGATATAAATATCCATGAATAAAATTAATTTATTGCTAATTAATTTATTCATCTCTTATATCCGAGACTAGTACCATTCAACCTTAATTATTATGCGGATTAAATCCACCTGCAGGGTTTACATAATAATTCCTTATGAACTCATCTCGGGGATATTATCAACCCTTCCGGGATACACTTTCCCGTCAAGTATTCACGGCATGCCATATATAAAATATAGTGACCCAACTTAACCGGTAATTAACCCAATAATTAAATCGGTTAATTCCTTTGGTAAATCAAAGTCACTTATATTAAATATACACACCCGCAATAGTTTCGGGGATTAAGAATAAAATACACTGAGACTTGAATCGATTATCGCCGGCAATCCTAATCGATGAATCTCAACGATCCGCTCAATACACCAAGTGTACAAGTGTGATAAAATAATTAAGATAAATTATTTTCTCTCTCACACAACGACTATACCGATGGATTGGTCCGTGTCCATCTAGGTCGTGAGCAACTGTTCGATTAAATACGAGTAACCGATAGTATGATCTTCTGTGCGCCCATGCAACACCATACTAACTACAACGTATAAAATCCAGGACTATGATTTGCATATATTTAATTATAAATAATTAAACGCAAATAATTGTTTATTTAATTAAATAGATTAATGGCAATGGATCGTGAGTTTCCGTTACTTAAATCTAGACATTAAGTACACAACTCCAACAATCTCCCACTTGTACTAAGGTCTAGTCATTTCCTCCAAACTCCTGACTCCCATACTCATCACGTGCTTAAGTTGTACTTCCAAGAAGTACTATGTGAATGAGCACTCTAGGTTGCCGCTCTGAAGTTATCTTGGTGACTACAGCGTCGTCTCCCTCGACGATGACTCGTATCAGGTGGTACTTGCACTATGTGTTATCTGACACTTATGGACTAGTGATTTCTTACCATTTGCCATTGCACCGCTATTTACATAGCCTTTGGCAAATTAAGAATCACATCTAAGTCCCAGAGATTATCCCGGAGTTATACCAAAACTTCCGCTGCCTCTGAGGCCGCTATTTGGTTACCTATGGAAGCATCGTGCTTATCACTCTTCCATGTTAAAACTCCTTCTCCTTCAATAGTGAAACACATAGCCTGATATCGACTTACACCGGTTCTCATTTGATTAGAAATCTAAGAGAATGTAATCCAAAGGAAAAACTCGTCTGCTTCGTAGTCTAGAACAGTACTTCGAAAGTACTTTTACGGCAGTCGAATATTCCTTTCCAGGATTACCTTGATATCCTCCCACACTCAAAGTGTAGGAAACTGCTTTCATTGCTTCTATCACCTTTATGTGTTACAAAACACATACCTTAGATAGGCGCATTCCTTATCTGAAAGGTAACGAACTTTTCTCGAAATCTTGCATGTTAAAACGAACCATAATCATATATATGTTAGATGTCCAGGAGAAGTACAATGTTCTTTTCTTGAGATCCTAGATCTTAAGAACATGCTCTAACTTCTTCTTCATCTCATATATCGATTTTTCTAGACAACCATCATTTTATGTCTGACAACATCTTTACATTGTTACCAATGATAAAATGTCATCTACATAAAACCTCCGAGAAACACCACCTTGTTTCCATCACGTTTCCCATACACACGATTCGTCTATGCTTTTGATGAATCCATAAAATGGACTATCTCATCAATTTGCAAGTACCACGAACTCAATGCTTTGTTTCAATCCATAAATGGATCAATTAAGCTTGTACTCTAAATGATCTCGCCTCTTAGCAATAATCCTTATTGCTCTCCAAGAAGGCACATTTAGATCTAGTACGGCCTTCATGTAGATCTAGGGATCGATTTCATGTATACTAGGTCCAGAGTTCGAAGACTCTCCTAGTCTTATGAATATCTCCGGTTGTCCCACAACCTCCCACTACAATGGCATTCCGGTGTATAAACAGTGATAACAGTAGGTGCAGTTAGTGGTGTACCGCTACTCGGTTCGGCTGGTTTTAAGTCTTAATCTTTCTCTCTCAATTCAAAGTATTACGTCTCCTTGGGCTTGTGGTTCATTATATAGTTTTTCTCTAAGAACCGGGCGTTAGAATTTGTAACGTCCTTCTGGTTCATAGTACTATTGAACACACATCTTTTGTTCTTCTAGGATATTCTACAACCGCATTTGAATGCGCCGTTGTTTCCAGACATATCCATAGAACACAGGTAGTTCCGTATAACTCATCTTTTACTATCTTTATAAGAGTTCCATTTCTTATTTACGACACACCATTTCTTACACAAAAGTGTATGGTGTAGTCATTTGGGATCAAATCCCAATCTCTGATCAGTATGCCATGCATTCCTCAGACAGATACTTGCCTCCGCGATCAAATCGCAGGCTACAAATGGATATACCTTGATGGTTCTCCACAATTGCTTAGTGTCCATCGACTTGTCAAAACACTTGCTTTTGTGGCACATCAGGTATTCTAATCCATTTTTCGAGTAATCATAAAATGAAGTACTCGTACCTTATTGTCTGAGTAGGCATAGGTCTGCATACATCAAAGTCAATCAATTCTTATACTTGTCCGGATCTTACATCTTATATCCATAAAGGATTGCTTAGTCATGTTATCTTCCAAATAAGATTCTTAGGTCGGAAGGTCCACTCCTTCAACTTAATTGATCAAATATCAATTTTCGACCTTTGAACTTCTTATTTGAATAAACATGATTCAGCATAAGAATCCACAAGTATAATTAATAAAGAAATCTCTTATTAGTAAAACGAGTTTTACTACGGTTCGTTGCATTGTGGTGGACTCAGGATCCATCATTTATATATTGCTAGCCAATGTACCAGAATAGATAATATCATTATTTCTTCTTATAACCATCAAATGATTAAAAGAAATAAAATATCCATTTATTAGAAATCCAGAACAAAGTTCTTTCTAATATGAAAGGTACATAAAAGCAATAACCCAAAATGAAATCCTATAAAATGTCCTCCACTGCAACTGCTGCCTCCTCTACAGCATTGCCCATGTAGACTACGATCTAATTTTCTTTTCTAAGTCGTCGGGTTTCCGGGAACCCTTGCATTTAAAATGCACATACCGTCAGTGGTTCCATATCTACACCAGGTTCCGGTAGATAATACCATTGACTATGTTTTACGACTAAAGGAAATTTCGTACTTTCTTTGAGAGGATAATCAGACTTCCAGTACCCAGACTGTTTGCATCGAGAACATGCTTTCTCGTCCCATCTCGTGGTCTAAGCAACTTAGAACCACTGGGCTTCTTTGCTTGCTTTTCCTTTCCCCCGATTCATGCCTTTAGGTTCGAAACCTTTGGCATTGGCTACAAGAACTTGCGATTTCCGTCTCAACTCGTCTAAAAGATCAATCATCTCAAAAACATTTTTAAGCGTTTCCTCGAAGTGACTGGCCTTTATGAGTATCCTCATCGCTTCTTGTCAAGCCGCCTATGTCATGTCTAAACACCTTGAGTTTGAACATGATACCATAATCAGTGGTTATTGCAAAAGCATTTTCCCACTTCTTAAAATCAGTCCTTTCTTTATAAGTTAAGACATTTGTAGGCTCGGGAGGACAAAGCTCACTGAGTACAAACTTGTACTCTTTAACAGTTTGGGTAATGTCTATATCTCTATTCCAATCATTACATTCAGGGACCAGTGAGTTTATAATCCTTACGTATCACATAAAGTGGGTTCAAAGCCATATCCTAATCTATGAGCACATATAACAACAAACAATCGATTTAATATCCGATATTATCTCCCTCAAATAATATCATTAAACCACTAATCACATCTAAAATCCCATCAGATATGGCAAGCCACGTTGTGTGGACGTTTACCTATCCAAATGATTTAGCAATTAGATTTCCTTCGGTCGTACATCAATTATAGCGTAACTTCGTTGGGAAGAATACTATAAAGCGCACCTAAGTGTAAACCATTACTCAGCACTAAGGTGAGTCGTTTGGAACCGCAACATCACCGCAAGCCACGTTGTGTGGACGTTTACGATAACTCACAATCCTTCACAACTCCCTATAACTGTCTACATCAATTAATCCAAAATCCGTCGATATAGCAAGCCATGTTGTGTGGACGTTTACTACACCAAGAGACTTTTATAATTGACTCCCAATTACTTGATTCATTTAATCTTGTAAATCAAGACGCGGAGAATCATAAGTGAAACTCGAAGTTTCTTACCAGTGATTCACCATGCGAACGACCCTATCTCTCATAAATGAGGGAGCCGAGCAGACAATCGATCCACCTTCAAAAGGATGGTACGAAGGTCTCTAATTTGTGTCCTCGACATGACCAAGTGGCTTTGGCTCCATTCCACTCCCCGGGGTGAGAATGAGTCGACTTGAAATCAGTTTTGGAAAGACAAATTAGGCATTGTTTGATAAACTTAATCAATGTTTCTCGTAAAAGGAATTACAAGAATTCTCCTCCAATGACTTGTTTATACGAACTTCAAAAGTCCATAAAAGTCACCAAGAGAACAGCAATGGAGACCATGGATATGTTTCCATACCCTCTCCCACTTAGCTTTTTATAATAAAGGGATACGCTATCTAATTCATAATTAAATACACATAAGCATGCATACATGAAATAAAGCACATAGAATATTATCACATAATCAAAATAATACTAGAATATTATTTTCCGACTATTATGGCTTTATCGCATCTCCGTACGCATCTTCTAGTCTTTAGTCTTCGTTCTTGAATGCTCCATGTGACGGGAATATTAATTCCAATATTTAAATCTATTTATTTTTAATAAATCCAAAAGTTACTTAATTCGAAAATTAAGTCAATCGAATAAATCAAAAATAAAATTAAATATTATTAATATTTTACTTATATTACTTAACGAACTGAGAGGGGACGATCAAGGCTTAGATCCAACCGAACCGGGTGATACGCCACCACAGTCTGCACCTGTAGTTACTGAGGTTACACCGGAGCCTCGTCGTAGTGGGAGGGTTGTTCGACAACCCGATAGGTTCATGTTTATAGGTGAGTCTTCGGACTTGTTACCTGGAGAACATGAAACCGATCCCTGGACCTATGACGAGGCGCTTAAAGATCAAGATGCTCAGTCTTGGCAAAAGGCGATGAAATCTGAGATTGAATCAATGGATTCAAATCAGGTCTGGAATCTTGTAGCACCGCCCAAAGGTGTAAAAGCCATTGGTTGCAAGTGGGTGTACAAGAGAAAAAGAGGGTCTGACGGGAAGGTTGAAACCTTCAAGGCTAGGCTTGTTGCGAAAGGGTATACTCAGAAAGAAGGGATCGATTATGAGGAAACTTTTTCGCCGGTAGCTATGCTAAAGTCGATCCGGATTCTTTTGTCTATAGCATCTCATATGGATTATGAGGTGTGGCAAATGGACGTCAAGACAGCATTCTTGAATGGGAATCTTGACGAGACCATTTACATGAGACAGCCAGAAGGTTTCATCAAGAAAGGCCAAGAGCATCTAGTGTGTAAGCTAAACCGATCCATTTATGGATTGAAGCAAGCTTCTAGATCTTGGAACATGCGGTTTGATGAGGTTATCCAGTCTTATGGATTCATTCAAAGCATGGACGAGTCGTGTGTATACCGGAGAAGTGACGGAAACAGTGTGGCGTTTCTCGTGCTTTATGTAGACGACATCCTTCTAATTGGCGACAATGTGAAGATGTTGTCGGACATAAAGGGATGGTTGTCCAAGCAATTCGATATGAAAGACTTAGGACAAGTTGGGCATGTTCTTGGGATCAAGGTTATAAGGGATCGCCGGAAAAGAACATTAAGCTTGTCCCAGGCTTCATATATTGATACGATTCTGGCTCGTTTCAACATGCAGAATTCCAAGAGAGGTGCTCAACCTTTCTGCCATGGAATTCATCTATCTAAAGACATGTGTCCCAAAACACAAAAGGAGATAGATTACATGAAGAAGGTTCCTTATGCTTCGGCAGTAGGAAGTCTAATGTATGCCATGTTGTGCACGAGACCTGATATCTGCTATGCCGTGGGCATGGTAGCTAGATATCAGAGTAACCCTGGACAGGGTCACTGGACTGCTGTAAAGAACATACTTAAGTACCTGCGAAGGACTAGGAATTATGTTCTGAGTTACAAAGCGTCCGAGTTGATTCCTATTGGTTACACAGACTCGGATTTCCAATCTGATAAGGATCAGCGAAAGTCTACATCAGGCTATGTGTTCACATTGGGAGGTGGAGCAGTCTCATGGAAGAGTGTTAAGCAGAAATGCATTTCGGACTCTACCATGGAAGCCGAATATGTAGCAGCCTCTGAGGCAGCTAAAGAATCGGTGTGGCTCCGGAACTTCCTTATGGACTTGGATGTGGTTCCTAAAATGCCTAGAGCTAACACAATTTATTGTGACAATAGCGGTGCAGTGGCAAATGCAAAGGAACCACGAGCCCACAATGCGAGTAAACACATAGATCGCAAGTACCACCTGATTAGAGACATCGTCAGGAGAGGCGATGCGGTTGTCACCAAGATTGCATCAGCGGATAACCTGGCAGACCCCTTTACGAAGGCACTTCCAGCGGAAGCGTTCAAGAGACACGTGAAGGGGATGGGTATCGGATGTATGGTAGAGGGCAACTAGAGATTTAGTATAAGTGGGAGATTGATGGAGTTATATTCTAAATGTCTAGTTTAGTGAAAATATGGAACTCCTTATCTGTGTTTTTCATTATCTATTAATCAAACTGTCGGCATTTTGTCTATCTTGTACTAGAATGCAATAGTCCTAGATGTATACGTTGTAGACAGTATGGCGTGAGGAGACACGCGGAAGATCATACTGTCGGTTACTCGTATATTATCGAACAGAAGCTCACGACTTAGATGGACAGGGACAATCCATCGGTACGTCGTAGTGTGACTGGGTAATAGTTGGTCTTGACTATTATGTTACACTTGTACACTTGGTGTATTGAGCAGGACCACGGGAGGGCGTTCGATTTATACTAATCGACGTAATCGAACTAGACCTCAGATATTACGGATAAACGAATTCCTAATCCCTATATAATTATAGGTGCGTTTGTCCAATTCTCGGTTCTTTAACTTACCAATGAGTGAGACTATTTGATTAGTCGAGATACTCGGTAAATTGGGAATCGGAATTGTACACACGGCATGCTATAGATTATAGACAGGAAACCGTGTCCCGTTTATCGGGATGATGATGTCCCCGAGATGAGCTCATAAAGATTATCATGTAAACCCTGCAGGTGGATTTGTTCCACATGATAATAAGGTTGAGTGGTACTAGTCTCGGATAATAAGAGACGAATTAATTTAATTATTAGTAATAAAATTAATTCGTGGACATACGATATCTTAAACACGGAGAAGGTCGTTTATGTAATTTCGGCGGAAGTATTATTGTTGAAATAATATTAAATTTATTTCGGGAATTCAATTATAATTTTATAGTGGAATTAATTATAATTAAAATTGAATTTAATTAAAGGTTTTCTTTTAAGGACACCGGTTTAATTAAATTGCAGTTTAGCCCGAAATTTATTTACCTAAGGGGTCCCTAGTGTAACTCTATAAACCCCCCCCCCCCCCCCCCCTTGCCTATTCTGAACCTACACTTCGCCGCTTTTTATTTTCAGCAGAGAAATTAATTGTTTAGCGCAATTAAGTTTTTCTCTGTTAAAAACATAAAGTTAGCGCTGATATTTTCTCTAAGAGAGAAAAGATATATTAACGCTGGTAGAGAAAGGAGAAAGCAGAAAAGGCAGACCCAACGGATCGTTGCCCACACAACGGTTGGAGTCGGGGAAGAGGCATACACTAGCAATCGCTAAGGTCTCAACAATCGACCGAGAAGGTATGAGATCGGTTCTTATTCCGCACTTTTAATTCGATCTCATATTTCGTTGATCATACTTTGAACGTACGATCGGATTCCGGGTATCGTGGATCGCATTCCTCGACTACTGGGGGTTCTAGGACCTCCGGATTGGTAGTCGAATGAGGAAAAACGACCCGGAAACGAGCCCGGAACAGCAACGTCGCGTTGCTGTTCGCGGACGAACAGCGCCCGCTGGTGGGCAAACAGCGACCGCTGTTTGCAGCTCCACCAGCGACCGCTCGTCTGCAATCAGCGGGCGCTGATTGGGTACAGACCAGCTCCGTTTCGCGCGGTTGTCCTCCGGGGCGATGGCTGGGCGTGAATCGGGTCAAGGGCTGTCGTGTGAACGAAGTAGCGACACCGGAGGTCGACAGGGAGCGTTCGGATGTTCGAGCAATAGAACGAACGCATCCCGGATAGTCGAAATCCAACATCGACATGACCAAGTGGCTTTGGCTCCATTCCACTCCCCGGGGTGAGAATGAGTCGACTTGAAATCAGTTTTGGAAAGACAAATTAGGCATTGTTTGATAGACTTAATCAATGTTTCTCGTAAGAGGAATTACAAGAACTCTCCTCCAATAACTTGTCTATATAAACTTCAAAAGTTTATAAAAGTCATCAAGAGAGCAGCAATGGAGACCATGGCAATGTTTCCATTCCCTCTCCCACTTAGCTTTTTATAACAAAGGGATACGCTATCTAATGCATAAATAAATACACATAAGCATGCATACATGAAATAAAGCACATATTATTATCACATAATCAAAATAATACTAGAATATTATTTTCCGACTATTATGGCTTTATCGCATCCCCGTATGCGTCTTCTAGTCTTTAGTCTTCGTTCTTGAATGCTCCATGTGACGGGAATATTAATTCCAATATTTAAATCCATTTATTTTTAATAAATCCAAAAGTTACTTAATTCGAAAATTAAGTCAATCGAATAAATCAAAAATAAAATTAAATATTTTTATTATTTTTATTTTCCTTTTCTATTCCATTAAATCTCTAGAATCCTATCCAAGACCCACTTGGAATATTCTAGAAGATTTCCATAATGAAATAAGGAAATAAAATAATTTAGGACTCCTAGTCCTTCCAAATTAATTCCTTTCTTAATCCATTAAAAATTCCATAAAGGAATAATTAAATAAGAAAAAATTAATTTAGGACTCCTAAACTTTCCAAATTAATTATTTTCCTAATCCATTAAAAATTCCATAAAGGAATAATTAAATAAGGAAAATAAATTAATTGCAACTTAATTCTTTTCCTATTCCATGAGAATTCCCAAAAATAGGAATACTCAAATAGGAAAACCGAATTAACTTAGGAAAAAATAATTCTTTTCCTAATCCATAAAAATTCCCATAAAATAGGAATAATTAGATTAGGAAACCCGAATTATATTAGGAATATGATCTTTACCGGGATAGCATGAGATCACAAAGGACCCCACACCCCCTTCCCTTTAACCGCCGGCTTGGAGGAGCCGCCCACCGTCGCCGGCGAGCCACCTCCCCGGGGTCGATCCATCATGGTTCGACCATGGGATGGCCGAACCGAGTCCTCTCTCACTCGTCTCCTCCGTCACACTTTTCCGGTCGTCGTTTCGTCCTCGATCCAACGTAAAATAAATTACAAATTTATTACTACGTTATCCGGCATCGATTCTCTACATGAAATCGACCTCATACAAATTCCGTAAAAATTAAAACAAGCATTCACCACACAAGAACGAATCTCGACATCACGGAGAGTTTAATAATCAAGAGCAATATTATCATGACATTAATTAATTAAAATTAAATCTAGCCACAATAATCGGAAACCCTGCAAGGTAGAACAATTTATCGAAAAATTTTGTGAACTAAAACCAACGCTCTGATACCAATTGTTGGAAATCGATGTCCCGGAATTAATAAATTTAAATAAATAAATTATCTAATTGATTCCGACCGAAATCCTTTGGAGATCGAATATCCGGATTGTCAAAAATTTCGGAACCGACAATCCAATCGACTCCCGGTTGCCGGAAACCCGCCACGAACCACCACGGGGAGAAAACCCAACCGAAACCCTAACCGCGGGGATAGCCCGCGGCTGTCCGGTCGAGCCCCCGCGTGGGGCTCGCGGCTGTACACGGCAGCCGCCTAGGGCTGCCCTTGGCAGCCCCCTTGGCACGCCCAGCCACGCCCCGCTGATCGCCCTCAAGCCACGGTCGAACCGTGGCTAGCGATCAGCCCGCAGCCACCGCCGCGCGAGCGGCGGTCCAGCCGCGCGAGCGGTGATCGCTCCGCCGGAGCGGAGCTCGTGCCGCGCGAGCGGGGCTGCTCCAGCAGCCCGCTGGATGTGCACGGGCGACCGAGCTCGTGCTCGATCGAGTCTCGGCGTCCAGCCGAGGCTCACGCCCCTCGACCCCTCTCTAGTCGAGCCGTTGAGCCGCCGGCGGTCCGGTGATCTTCGATCACCACCGCCCGGTTCAACCTCGACATGGGTCGCGTTCTCGGATCTTGGTTCACGGTATAATCACGATAAATAAACGATTAAATCATAAAGTGAGTTTTACGATTTATACCTCGTTCTCGTTGTTCGGAAAAACGTAGAACTTTTGATGACCTTGAAGTCTTCCCACGTATTCCTTGCACTAGCTTGAACGTCGTGTGGGCGACGATCTATCAAGCTTCCATGGATCACCTTCTCTCTCTACTTTCTCTCTCTAGAATTGTATCTTGAGATTTATGAAAGAAGAGAAGACCATAGGAGTGCTTTTATAGGCTACGTAGGGGACCTTAAGGAGGTGGAATATTGGGCTTCCAATATTAATGATTAAATTGAGCCCAAGCCCAAATCTATTAATTCATTAATATTATTTATATGATTAACTCCACTATATAAATATAATTGCACTCCCAATATTATACCATATTATATAAAAATAATATTCTCCCGGTAGTATTATTTATTCCGCATGTTTAAGATATAAATGTCCATGAATAAATTATATTTATTGCTAATATTATTTATTCATCTCTTATAATTCCGAGTATAGTACCACTCAACTTTATTATCATGCGGATCAAATCCACTTGCAAGGTTTACATGATAATCCTTATGAGCTCATCTCGGGGACATTATCAACCCTTTTGAGGACATGCTTTCCCGTCAAGAATTCACAGCATGTCATACATAAAATACAGTGACCCAACTTTACCGGTAATTGACCGGTTATTCTAATCAGTCAATTCCTTTGGAAAATCAAAGTCACTAATATTATATGCACACACCCGCAATAATATCAGGGATTAAGAATAGAATACTCAGAGATTTAAATCGATTATCGCAGGCAATCCTAATCGATAAATCTCAAGCAGATCCGCCCAATACACCAAGTGTACAAGTATGATAAAATAATAATCAAGACCAATTATTTTCTCACTCATACAACGACTATACCGATGGATTGGTCCTTGTCCATTTAGGTCGTGAGCAACTGTTCGATTATATACGAGTAACCGATAGTATGATCTTCCGTGTGACGACGCACACCATACTAACTACAACGTATAAAATCTAGGACTATGGTTTGCATAGAAATGCAAATGATTGTTTATTATTAAATAGGATAAATGCTTTAGATGGAGTTCAGATGCTACTTAAATCTAGACATTAAGTATACAACTCCATCACATAATCCTTAGTATTTCGCAAATACTTGAAAATGCTCTTCACAGCAGACCAATGTTCCTTTCCAGGGTTACTCTGATATCTTGCCACTATGCCAACTTCATAGCAGATATCAGGTCTCGTGCATAACGTTGCATACATCAAGCTTCCCACAGCGAAGCGTAGGGAACCGCTTTCATGTCATCTTTCTCCTTTTGTGTCTGAGGACACAACTTCTTAGAAAGATAAATTCCTTTGCTGAAGGGTAACTCACCCTTCTTGGAATCTTGCATGTTAAAACGAGCCAGAATCGTGTCTATGTGATACGTACCTCGTTGATGGATTGAGCGGAAAGAAGAAGAAACAATTAAAATCGGATACCTGGCGGATGATCCCAAACCTCTGAATCTGGTTCGTGAAATAATTTAAGGAAGAAACCCTAGACCCCAACACGCGATCGATGCAGCAACTCGGAAATCGATGTATGACACACAAACGAAGTATGTATGCTTCGTTGATTCGTCGGGTTGATCTCTTTTGGCACAATCGAAAAGAGAACGAAAAGAGAGAGAGAATAATCTCGCAAAATATATTAATTATCTTCAAAGTTGTGTCTAAAACAATAGGGTTCAAAGCCTTTATATAGGCTGACCTAAAAAGTCACAAAACAAAAGGAAAATACGCAGCAAAGTCTTGAAATCACGAAAACGCGATTTCCATAAAAATCTGGGCTCATGTCGGACGACAGAAAAGAGTGTCGTCCGACATCCTCTTGTCGTCCGACAGGAAATCCTGTCGTCCGACAAATCTCCGTCGTTCGCAGGCTCAACCTGCGAATCCTGTCTGTCCCGTCCCCTTTTTACACTGCATGTCGTCCGACAGCCAAGAGGTGTCGTCCGACAAACCACTTGTCGGCCGACAGATTTCCATGTCGTCCGACACAAGCTGTTCTGGCTTCGTCTTCATGGTTTCAGCTTGAAACTCAAAGTCTTCTGTTGGATCGGCCTCCTCGTACGCAATCAAGTTGATAAGGCTTGGCTTCTCCACATCATCAATGGGTTTCTTCAATAGCTCTTGCGCCCATACTTCTTGGATCATCGCCATCAAGCTTGCCTTGAACTTCTTGGCTCTCGAGCGCATAACTGGTCCAGCTGGAACTCGCACCGGGTCTTGTATCAACGACGACTCTTGGCTGCATCACTATGTAAGATGCCTGGGAAAGGTACAATGTTCTATTCCGGCGATCCCTTATAACTTTGATCCCTAGAACATGTCCCACCTCTCCTAAATCTTTCATATCGAATTGTCTAGACAACCATCCCTTTATGTATGATAACATCTTTACATTGTTGTCAATGAGAAGAATATCATCTACATAAAAGCACGAGAAACACCACCTTCTTCCCATCACGTTTCCAATACACACACGATTCGTCCATGCTTTGAATGAATCCATAAGATTGGACTACTTCATCAAATCGCATGTTCCACGATCTCGAGGCTTGTTTCAATCCATAGATGGGTCGATTAAGCTTGCACACTACATGATCTCGCCCCTCAGCAATGAATCCTTCTGGTTGTTTCATATAAATTGTCTCGTCAAGACTTCCGTTTTGGAAAGCCGTCTTGACATCCATTTGCCACACCTCATAGTTCAAATGAGCTTATATGGATAAGAGAATCTGGATCAACTTTATCTTGGCTACCGGCGAGAAGGTCTCCTCATAATAGATTCCCTCTTTCTGAGTATATCCTTTCGCTACAAGCCTTGCTTTAAAGGTTTCAACCTTTCCGTCAGATCCTCTCTTTCTCTTGTAGACCCATTTACACCCAATTGGCTTTACGCCGTTTGGTGGTTCTACAAGATCCCAGACTTTATTAGAATCCATAGATTCTATTTTGGATTTCATCGCTTTCTTCCAAGAAGGCGCATCTTTATCTTGTACCGCCTCATCATAGGTCCAGGGATCGATTTCATGTACTCCAGGTCCAGAGTCCGAAGACTCACCCAGTCCAATCCATCTATCTGGTTGTTTAACAACCTCCCACTACGACGACGTTCCGGTGTATTATAAGTGACAGTGTCAGGTGCAGGTTCTAATGGTGTATCACTACTCAGTTCAGCTGTATCTAAGTCTTTCTCGTTTCCTCTTACTTCATCAAGCATTATATCACTTTTGGGCTTGTTGTCCATGACATAGTCTTCCTTTAAGAACCGAGCGTTAGAGCTAATAACGATCTTCTGGTCCGTAGGACTATAGAACATGCCACCCTTAGTTCCTTTCGGGTATCCTATAAACAACCGTACTTCTGATCTAGGTTCTAACTTATCGTCCCCTTGTCGCAACACATGTGCTGGACAACCCCAGATCCGAATGTGTTTCAAGTTAGGCTTGCGCCCACTCCACAGTTCCATGGGTGTAGTTGGTACCGTTTTGGTTGGAACCCTGTTCAAAATTTACGCCGCTGTTTTTAAAGCATGTCCCCAGAACATAATAGGTAAATCCGAGTAACTCATCATCGATCGCACCATCTCCATAAGAGTCCTATTCCTTCTTTCTGACACACCATTCTGCTGAGGAGTATATGGTGAAGTCAGTTGGGTTTCAATCCCATTCTCTGCTAAGTATGCCTTGAATTCTCCAGACATGTACTCGCCTCCGCGATCAGATCGCAGACATTTTATGGATTTACCACGAAGGTTCTCCAAAAGAGCCTTGAATTCCTTGAACTTGTCAAAAGAATCGCTCTTGCGGTGCATCAGGTATACATATCCATACCTTGAGTAATCATCAGTAAAAGTGATGAAGTATTCGTACCCTCCTCTTGCCTGAGTAGACATAGGTCTGCATACATCAGAGTGAATCAAATCTAATACTTGCTCGTATATTCGTCCTTTACCAGAAAAAGAACGCTAGGTCATTTTACCATCCAAACAGGATTCGCAGGTTGGAAGGTCCTCTCCTTCAACACCACTGATTAAACCATCAGCTTTCAACCTTTGAATTTTATTTGAATTAATATGACCTAGCCTTAGATGCCACAAGTATAATTGATTCATTTTAGAAGGTTCCTTTCTCTTATTGGTGTTCGTATATGTGTTATTACTCTCGGTTTATTGCATCGTGGTAGAATCAGGATTTAGTACATATAAATCGTCAGCCAATGTACCAGAACAGATAATCTCACTATTTCTTCTTATGATCACAGAGCGATCAAAAGAAACAGAATATTCATTCAGAATTAACTTAGAAACCGAAATTAAATTCTTTCTAAAATTCGGTACATAAAGACAATTTTGTAAAACTAAAATCCTATCACTACTAAAACGTAAGTGAACGTCTCCCACTGCAACGGCTGCCACCTTCGCAGCATTGCCCATGTAGACCACGATCTCTCACTCTCTAAGTCTCCGGGTTTCATGGAACCCCTGCATTGAATTGCAGACATGGTGAGTGGCTCCCGTATCTACACACCAGGTGCTGGTAGATAACACCGCTGACAATGTTTCGGTGACTAAGGAAAATTTTGTACCTTTGATGAGAGGACAATCAGACTTCCAGTGCCAGAATGCTTGCATCGAAAGCACTTGCCTTGCAGCTTGCTTTTCCCAATCCGTGGTTTCAAACCACTGGGCCTCTTTGCTCGCTTCTCCTTTAGCTTGGCAACAAGAGCTTGTGATTCCCTTAACTTACGCACAAAATCCGCTCTCGTTGAATCGTTTTTAAGAGACTTGTTAAGAGAGAATTCCGTGAGTATGTTAACCACCTCTTGTCCAGCTTCCACACTATGTCTCAACATATCCCTGAGGTCATTCTTAATGTCCTCGTTAGTTGGGACAACAGTGGATTCGGAAAGCTTGACAGTCTGAACAATGTCCAGATTTCGTTCCCAATCATTACAATATTGAACCATTGAGTTTTCATCCTTAAGTATATCACAAAGTGGGGTCATAGTCACTCTTAACCTATAAACACATAAAACAAACAAACAATTTAATTCCAATATTATCTCCCTCAAATAATATCATTAAATCACTAATCACATCTAAAATCCCATTAGATATGGCAAGCCACGTGGTGTGGACGTTTACCAACCCAAACGATTTAGCAATTAGTATTTCTTCGGTCATACATCATTTATAGCGTTACTTCGTGGGGAAGGATACTATAACGCGTATCTAAGTGTAAACCATTACTCAGTACCAAAGTGAATCGTTTGGAATTGTTACATTACCGCAAGCCACGTGGTGTGGACGTTTACAATAAATCCCAATTCTTCACAATTCCTTAAAACTGTCTACATCAATTATTCCAAAATCCCATTCAGTATAGCAAGCCACGTGGTGTGGACGTTTACTACACCAAAAGATTTTATAATTGACATCCAATTACTTGATTCATTCAATCTTGTAAATCAAGACGCGGAGAATCATAAGTGAAACTCGAAGTTTCTTACTGGTGATTCACCATGCGAACAACCCTATCTCTCATAGTATGAGGGAGCCGAGCAGACGATCGATCCAAAGATAAGAAAGTCTCTAATTTGTGTTCTTGACATGACCAAGTGGCTTTGGCTCCATTCCACTCCCCGATGTGAGAATGAGTCGACTTGAAATCAGTTTTGAAAAGATAAATTAGGCATTGTTTGATAAACTTAATCAATGTTTCTCGTAAGAAGAATTACAAGAACTGTCCTCTAATAACTTATCTATATAAACTTCAAAAGTTTATAAAACTCACCAAGAGAGCAGCAATGGAGACCATGAGATTGTTTCTAATCCCTCTCCCACTTAACTTTTTACAATAAAGGGATACGCTATCAAAATAATACTAGAATATTATTTTCCGACTATTATGGCTTTATTCCATCTCCGTACGCATCTTCTAGTCTCCAGTCTTCGTTCTTGAATGCTCCATGTGACGAGAATATTAATTCCAATATTTAAATCTATTTATTTTTAATTAATCCAAAAGTTACTTAATTCGAAAATTAAGTCAATCGAATATATCAAAAATAAAATTAAATATTATTAATATTTTTATTATTTTTATTTTCCTTTTCTACTCCATTAAATCTCTAGAATCCTATCCAAGATCCACTTGGAATATTCTAGAAGATTTCATAATGGAATAAGGAAATAAAATAATTTAGGACTTCTAAACTTTCCAAATTTATTTATTCCTAATCCATGAATATTCCCAACAATAGGAATAATCAATTTAGGAATATAAATTTAATACCAAATTAATTTTTTTCCTATTCCATGAATATTCCCAAAAATAGGAATAATCAAAATAGGAAAAACGATTTAATTATGGAAAGTCGGATCTCGGTAGGAGAAGCACGGGGTGGGGATCCCCGCGCCCCCCCACCATCGACCCATGCCCTAGGAGGTGGCCGTCCACCGTTGCCGGCGGCCCCTCCATGCTAGGGTCGATCGATCCTCATGGATCGACCATGGGGTTGGTCGATCCTAGCCCTAACCCCTCTCTTTCGTCTCCTCCGTCACATGACTTCTCCGGCGGTAATTTCGGCATCGATCCAACGCAAAATAAATTACAAATTTATTTCTACACTATCCGTTATCGATTCTATACATGAAATCGACCCTATACAATTTCCGGAAAAATAGAACAATAATAATAAATCCTAAATTCGGTCAACCCTCGAATTTTTACTATTACAAGCAATCACCACACAAAACGAATCTCGACATGTCCGAGAGTTTAATAAACCAACAATCATGAAAAAATAATTAACGAAAAATTATAAGCCATAATAGTCGGAAACCCTGCAAGGTAGAACAATTATATCGAAAATACCGCGAACGTAAACCACGCTCTGATACCAATTGTTGGAAATCGATACCCCGGGCTATCAAAATTGCGAAAACAAATAAACATTCATTTTCTTTTTCCGCATGGCTTGTTCGCGTGTACTCCGGCGAAGGACTTCGTTCGGGTTATCGGTTCCGCAATTTTGATAACCCGTGATATCGATTTCCAACATCCTGTTCGAACTCGGTTATACCCGACCGAGATTTAAACTTCGGTCTAGCAACGAGATTCCCACAGCTTATCCAACAACGGGCCTATTGAGTGCTTGAGGCAAAAAAATAGAGCCGGACACGCACGACCGTGATTAGGCCTAGGGGTGGTCGATAAGGGTCAAACTCGTGCAAAAGCAACGAGCCTACCAAATAGGAGGGACTTGGTCCTTCTCCTCCTCAATAAAAATCGACCACCCCATTTCTCATGCTAGAAACTCAACCCCTCAACAAATAAATCTCCCACTACCCTAACAAGCTATCTATCCAACAATAAACATCAAGAACATGAAAGCATAACAAGATAAGAGCATATTCAAACCAAATAAGAACATAAATTCAAATGAGCACAAAATAGAGAATAAGTTATACCATAACGATCCTCGTCTCAAGATGAACAACGTTACTACATGGACCGACTTCTAGTTCTCGGTGAATACTCAAACCCAAAATCAAGAAATCCTAAAACCCTATCTAAAACCTTATGAACTAGAGAGAGAAATTAAAATTGAGTTTTTTTTGTCTCTTGGTAGGTAGAAGTGTTGCATGAATTGTGTGTGTGTATCCTCTTGTAGTCTTGTGCCAACAACCTCAAGTCCCTCCAAAATGTGGCTTTAAAATGCCCAAAACGCCCCTCAAATTATCTCCAATTGAGTGGTCAAAGGTGGAGTCAACGCGGGGCAAAGCTGGTCAACGGAAAATCCGGATGTTGGAAATTCAAACATCGCGCCGGCGGCTGGGGCGCGCGCGTAGATGCCCAGGAACGCGCCGGTGTATCGCCCGCGGTCGCGTTTCACAAGGGTGAAAATCACCTGACTCTTGTCACCCCGGTGGACGGGCCGCGCGCGCGTAGTGCCCAGTAACGCGCCAGTGGCCTAGGCGCGCGCGCGTAGGCAGCTCTTTTTCTCGGTTCTTCGGTTTTCGTCGATTCCTTGCTCGTCTTTCGTCGTTGCTCGTTTCCACTCCTCCTCTCTTGTATACCTACCCGGACCAAAAAACAACGAAAAGAAGTGAAAATATATACTAACGGCAAAAACGTAAACTCCTAAGTAATGAAAAATAGACGAAACGAACATAACAAAAACGGTTGAAACAGGTCCCATTTTTAAACCTTCGACGTCAGTAGAGATGGTAGAACTAGATTCGTTGTTATTTATCGAAGTATTTGCTTATTAAGAATTTATACAAAATGAAAATTGATCACTCTTGTTCTAAAAAATTAAAGTGTGGGTTCCAATGGGTAGATTACAGAAAAATTTAACGGTATTCATTTTAAACCAAATAAAATTAACTATGAATATGCTCTTCACAAACACACATGGAAATTACACAACACTCATGCCGACAAAAACACATGTGAGGTTACATTTCATTACAGCTGCTTAATAAATAGGATATGAAAAATATTAACAATGATATAAATTATATATGTGTCTGATTTCATTATCTCCAAATGTATAAACAACTATTTTACAAGGATGCAAATATAGCCGGATCACAAATACCTGATGGCAAGCTCACAAATGATGAAAATGGTAACAAGTACTTCTTGTCAAAGTAATAATTGCAAGTCCATTTGAACTCGTCCACATCAACTTCAACCTGCAATCCAAATAACAACAAAATTAATTGACCATCTTAAAAATTAGATGTGCAAAAAAACGTTGAATGATTTCAGACTTACATTTGAAAAAAATGAAAAATGGAATCCCCAATGGATCATAATGAAAATGCATGCGACAATTATTCCACAAGAATTTCATGATTCGACGAACATTCGACACTGATTCGAAAAATATTTCATGATTCTACGAACATTCGATAATGATTCGATAAACATTCTATGATTCGACGAACATTCGACAATGATTCGACAAATATTCCATAATTCGACAAACATTCAACAACACTAAAAAATTGTGATTCGTACTTTGCATATAAACCCAAGGCAATATCATAATAAAGGAATGGAAAGTGATGTCGCGAAACGTGGAAGAGGACGCCCTAGGAGGAAGAGGAAGATTGGATCCAATAATCCGACGCCGGGCAATGGGGTTCCGATTAACACCCCTCTGATGCAACCACAGTACGTGACAGTAGAGATGGTAAACACGATAACACAAAGGCATCCGGAGTTTACTTTTGATGTGATGGGTTTCCGGGATTTAGTGGATAAGGTGGATGGTCGAGAGTGTCGAGTAGAGGATACAGAGGTTATTACTGCTGCTGTTCATGAGGGTGGTTTGAAGGCAGATGGGGCGAATGTAGTGGGGGTAGCTTCCAATGGAGATGGTTCAAATTTGGTTCACTCAGAGATGATGGGGGAAACCGACGGGTTGATCAATCAACAGAGTACTGCGGCGGCGGCGGCTGGTAAGAACTTGATTCAGCACAATTCGTCGGGGATTAGCGGTGAGCCGATGCACGGATTGAATACTCCGCCCTTGGATAATCAGGCTTCTGGTAATATTAGGCTACATGCTAATGGTAGTCTTCAGGTTCTTGATAATTCGAATTCTGCTAGATTGTTTGATCAACAAGAGTACTTTCAGTCGTTGAATTCTATGTTTTCGGAGGACCAAACAGGGTCTAGTCATTTAATTTCAAATACAGTTGTTAACCGTAACCCTACTCTCGGGAGGGAGGATGTAGATTTTCCATTTTCTGGAATTAAAAAAGGAAACAATTCGGATTTTCTATCCGTGGAATTAGGAAAGGAAGGGGACAGTATTAGGAAAGAGCCCTTAGTCAGCACGATTCTTGGAGATTCATACGGAGAAAATCTGTATTCAAATTCAAATTTGAAGGGGAGGGATAATAATTATCTTTTTGATAATTCTTTTTATTTTGGGTCTTTTAACCCCTCTGGACCGAGCCCTGACCGTGCAATTAGGCTTAGCCACATCGAACCATCGGTCCAAGGTCATACAAAACGACAGGAGCATTTTCGATCGCACCATGTTAACTTTAATTTTAAGAACCATGTGGAGAACCCTAATTCCAATTTCACGGTGCATGTGAACCTTTCTGAACCTAAACAAGCAGCGACTAAGCTAAAATCACTGGAGTATTCGGAGCTCAATTTGAGTAAGAGCACGGGTTAAGAAACGCGCGATGCAAGCCTGCTGGACAACCTCTTCTTTGGATCGTCCAAACCTACATATTTTTCTGAATTAAATCGCGCTATCCAACCGAAGAGAGTTTCGTTGAAATACGTTCAACCAGAGGTTAATAATGGTATTGTCTTCGTCCGGCCAACATGGAAATAAGTTCAGGAGGGGGGGAAGCGATGGGTGTGTACGCTGGTGGGGTACTTTGTAGGAAATAGCATTGGGTTTCAAGCGAATCGAAGATTCGTTTCGTCTCTATGGAAAGGGTTGATCGACATTAAAGCTACATATAATGGTTTTTTTTTTCTTTTCCTTTGAAACGGAGGTGGAGTTACAAGCGGTTGTTGAAGGTGCACCTTGGATACTTGCCGGAAAACCATTATTCTTGCAACGATGGCAGGAAGGGATGACTTTAGAGAGACAAGTGCACCGGGAAATGCCGATTTGGGTGCGGCTTCTGATTAGACGTTTTTGTGCGCGTCTCTCGTCAAAATCCGAGGTCAATTGTAGCTTGACTCGGTATCAATCCAAGGAAACAGAAGAGTAGAGTTTAAGTGAATAACTAGTGTTAGATGCATTTTTCATTATTCTAAAATCCTAGGTTCAAGTTCAAAAGAAAGTAAATAAGAACATAAAAGAAATAACTTAAATACTTGAATTGAAAAGACTCGGACGATAATAATCAAACTTAGGAATTAGATTTATATGTCTCCTTTTTCAACCAACACGATTAAACACACGAACGTCAAGTTCCCGGTCGGGTTGCTTAACTCGTAAAAACTACGTTTAATCCACTTAGAGGTTCGCTCCCGATCGGGTTACGATTCTAAGATTATGATAATCGTATTTGATCTTCCGGTTAATACAAATCAATTCTTTCGTAAATCATACCATCATCCGAGTTAAAAACTTAGTTCAACATCTTGACAAAATATTTAACAACGATAATCAAAAGAGACATGATCAAGAATTAAAATAAGACAAAGCATTAATAAAAACAACATCAAAGCAATTAGAAATCTTGATGTTTATTACAAGAAGTTAAAAGCATGAAAAAAAGCAAAGAAAAGTAAAACAAATAATCGAAATCAAGTTTAAAGTTCAAACTAGTAAAAGTAGTGGCCGTAGAACTTTGATCTTGCTTCTCGACTCGTGAACGTTGCCGTTGTCAATGGCTTCGTCCCCGATCTTTTCCCCAAGTTCAGAAGGCGGAAGTTAGCTTTCCAATGCAAAAAGAATCACTTAAATCGGACTTCAAACGCCCAAGAAACTGCCCCGTAACCGCCGATGGCGCACCTGTCCAGCCCCGTTCGGCGACCGCCGATTCATTTTGGCGCCCGCCGAATCATTTCGGCGACCGTCGTTTACATTTCGGCGACCGCCTTTTTGCCCAAAAGTCTTGGCTGACCTTCTGCATCATTTCGGCCCTTTCGGCGGTCGTCATTTCATCTCCGGCGACCGCCGTTTTGATCCGGCGACCGCCGTTTATCCTTTTGGCGCTCGCCACTTGTAGTTCCTTCGGTTCCTTCTCGTTTCTGTGACTTTCTTCAAGTTTTGACCTACAAAACAAACTCGAACCACTCCAACACACCCCATGAGATCCGACACACACAAAAACATAAAATACGACTCAAACGACACAAATATGACGACACGCCACTCAAAAATGACATAAAAACATAAACGAAAACACACACATACAACCTAAATCACCCCCCAACGCTCAAGTCCTTGCTAGTCCCGAGCAAGGTAAAATCATCCAACAACGTATTTGCACAAATCACCTACTTGAACTCACTACGAACCACAATCCAACCACTTGCCATGTACGAGAAAAATGAGAGAAATGATAACATGTCACACAAGCTCACCTATCTCTCCAAATGAATCTCTCGAAAATATAAAATGGTCATCACTCAACAAGTACATCGAGAATATAAAAATCAACACATCACAAGAAAATCCGCATACTTTGACAAAGAAGATCAAGAATCGGAATGAGATTGCAATTTAGGTGGGCTCGGTTCATAGGTAGGGATCGAAATAATAGTAATACAAGTTAAAACGCTCTCGACACTCTCCTCCACAAAATGAACTCACAAATCACCCTCCTACACCAAATGTACACATCTCCCCATCTTCTCTTATAACAACGAACTCATCAAAGAATACATGTTCTCCATAGGCTTTATCATTTTAGTACCCCGCTTTTTACTTATTTTTTTATTATTTTTCTTTTCTCTTTTTTTTTTATTTTTTTTTTCTTTTTGCTTTTCTAGCTCTTTTTTTTTTATGTCATCCCTCATCAATCGTTTCCACGATCAATGAGTATTCGTTTTTATTTAAGGGGGTAAGCTTTTTCTTTTTATATCTAGCCTTCACAAGAGAAACATGTTACATTTCATCACAATCCCATATTAATCCCTTCAAACACATCTTGCAACACACCTAACAAATTCTCACATCACTCGTGGAACTCTCGGTTACAAGAAAAAGGCACCATGTAAGCTCAAAAGGGTTAACTAGGGAGTCCCTCGACGGGCACGGTCATTTTGGGGAATTTTATTATGTAGAGTTAAATCCTAGCAATCTCATACTTCACTTTCTCATTCTTAACCAAGGCAAAGTAACTTCATATTCAAGCAATGACACAACAAAGTCCAATTATCCATTCTCAATCATCTCATGCTCATACTCGAGAAAAATCATAAATACACTCCAAAGAAAATAGGCTCAAAAGCTCACATGTATATATAGCAAGGGAAAACTCATGAATATCACAACTCATTTTCTCGACACACAACAAGTAGTACAACCAACAAACCAAGTGAGTTCAAGTAACAACTTAACCAAATCTCATGCAAACACTACCACATTCGGGACAAATCAAAATTTTGAGCTAAAACAAGTGATTTTTTAACAAAACCAACAAACTCACAAACTAAACAAAAATAACTACACCACACAAAACAAATAAAACACCAACACATATATTCAAGACAAAACATAAAAAAATAAAAATAAAAGAAAACATACCTAGGTCGTGCCGAGCACGACCTTTCTCACATATCGGGTGGTGGAAAGTGACCTCCTCCTCTAGCATAGGCCTCGTAAAGTTGTCGTTGCTCTCGTCGCATGTCCTCCATCTCTTCTCTCAAAATGTTAGGTTGTGGGTAGTTTTGGTTCGTGGGCTGCCAAGTAATTCTTGAATCACGATCTCGTTCCTAGCCTTTATTCTTGCTCAATTTTATGTCGAGAGCTTGACTTATTTCTCTTCTCACATCAGCCCCTCTTGTTGTCCAGTCGCCAATCTTTGTCGTCTTCTACATGCGACTCGCCTTCTAAACACTCCTTATTCTCGACTTCCTTGCCTATTCCTTTCTTTGGCACCCAAAAAATCGAGGGCACCCATGCATCCTTTGTGACTGTTATTTTCACTCCCTTTTCATGAAGTAGAATGCTCTCCACAATTTTATTTTCAACAACATTTTCCTTGTTTTCTTCTTTTTTTTCTTCTGGCATTTTGACATTGTTGTCACCAACCTTCTTGATTCCTAACACGAAAATGGCTTTGGCATGTAACAGTTGACTTGAAAGTCTTTCGGCCTCATCGGTTGCATGCATATTCTCAAGTGTTGAAGCCATTTGTTCAAGTTGTACACTAATCTCATTCAACACCGTTTCATATCCTTCAATTTTCACTTCAAGATTGTTCATCCTCAATTCGCTCTTCTCCACATACTTCATCATCCATTCCTCAAATTGAGAACTCGAATCTTGTTGTTGATATTGTTGCTCTTCAATCATTAATGGGGCGTTCATTTGAGAATTCCAACCATACGCATTGTATTGCATCTCGTATTCTTCTTGCATCATCGGATTTGACATCATAAATGGAACTTGTTGTTGATGTCCATTCATGTTCGAATAACCGTATTGTTGAGGATACATCATATGAGAATACATTTGGAGATGTCCTTCTTGTAGCACTATGCACACTCAAGTAGAACGTTAGCAAATAACAAGAAAATTTACACTAAACTAACTAAATGAAATATGAAACTAAAACTAACAAACACTTAAACAACACTATCCGTTTCCCCGACAACGGCGCCAATTTTGATTAGACGTTTTTGTGCGCGTCTCTCGTCAAAATCCGAGGTCAATTGTAGCTTGACTCGGTATCAATCCAAGGAAACAGAAGAGTAGAGTTTAAGTGAATAACTAGTGTTAGATGCATTTTTCATTATTCTAAAATCCTAGGTTCAAGTTCAAAAGAAAGTAAATAAGAACATAAAAGAAATAACTTAAATACTTGAATTGAAAAGACTCGGACGATAATAATCAAACTTAGGAATTAGATTTATATGTCTCCTTTTTCAACCAACACGATTAAACACACGAACGTCAAGTTCCCGGTCGGGTTGCTTAACTCGTAAAAACTACGTTTAATCCACTTAGAGGTTCGCTCCCGATCGGGTTACGATTCTAAGATTATGATAATCGTATTTGATCTTCCGGTTAATACAAATCAATTCTTTCGTAAATCATACCATCATCCGAGTTAAAAACTTAGTTCAACATCTTGACAAAATATTTAACAACGATAATCAAAAGAGACATGATCAAGAATTAAAATAAGACAAAGCATTAATAAAAACAACATCAAAGCAATTAGAAATCTTGATGTTTATTACAAGAAGTTAAAAGCATGAAAAGAAGCAAAGAAAAGTAAAACAAATAATCGAAATCAAGTTTAAAGTTCAAACTAGTAAAAGTAGTGGCCGTAGAACTTTGATCTTGCTTCTCGACTCGTGAACGTTTCCGTTGTCAATGGCTTCGTCCCCGATCTTTTCTCCAAGTTCAGAAGGCGGAAGTTAGCTTTCCAATGCAAAAAGAATCACTTAAATCGGACTTCAAACGCCCAAGAAACTGCCCCGTAACCGCCAATGGCGCACCTGTCCAGCCCCGTTCGGCGACCGCCGATTCATTTTGGCGCCCGCCGAATCATTTCGGCGACCGTCGTTTACATTTCGGCGACCGCCTTTTTGCCCAAAAGTCTTGGCTGACCTTCTGCATCATTTCGGCCCTTTCGGCGGTCGTCATTTCATCTCCGACGACCGCCGTTTTGATCCGGCGACCGCCGTTTATCCTTTTGGCGCTCGCCACTTGTAGTTCCTTCGGTTCCTTCTCGTTTCTTTGAATTTCTTCAAGTTTTGACCTAAAAAACAAACTCGAACCACTCCAACACACCCCATGAGATCCGACACACACAAAAACATAAAATACGACTCAAACGACACAAATATGACGACACGCCACTAAAAAATGACATAAAAACATAAACGAAAACACACATACAACCTAAATCAGCTTCGCAACCTCCCTATGGAGTACGGTAGCTAGTGCGGTTGGTGTGCCACTATATCCGAATGCTATTACGAACGCAATGGCACGACTTGATTATGCGCGTGTTTGTGTTATAGTGAAAATTGATGGGGATTTTAAAGACCATGTTGTGTTACTTAAACCTACGGTGTCGGGTACAAAGGCAGCTGCAAAGTGGGTATAGAATATGAGTGGAGACCAAATATTTGTCGATGATGTGATTCGTTTGGGCACACGGGAGTAGCCTGCCCTACAGCAGCTACACAACACACAACCAGGCCAATAATAAGGTTCGAACCAAAGAATAGAAAGCCGACTACAACCCAACCAGCTACTACTCCTCGATCAGAATTAGGGGTGTAAATGGTACGAATAATTTCCACTCCGAATCCGCATCTGTAACCGTTTTTTAAGGATATGGTATGAGATTCTAGGAATCCGGCGGATACGGGTCAGGATACGGATATTTGATGTGCGGATATCCGACGGATATGGTATTGCTATTATCCGACGGATGCGGATTATCCGCCATTTATGAGGATTATCCGATCTTTTTAATACGGATTATCCGATTATAATTAGCCTAAAAAGTTGGTCCATTATCTTATTAGCCCATTAACCTAATAATTGTCATTCTATATAAGATAACTCTAGTCAATCACGTAGTCACATCATCCTCATCTCATTACATATATTCCTAGACTATAATAATTACTAGACTATAATAAGTATAAATACTAAAAATTTATTAAGTATAAAAAATATTTTAATTCATTATCTTAAATAATAAAAAATTATTTTTGAAGAGTTTATTTGCTCATATATAAATATAAAAAATAAAAATAATGTGGTTCCATTTTCAAACACAATTATTTTGTATTCTTTTTTTAATTAATTTATTATTTTTATATTAGCGAAAAGAAATAAAAATAATAATTTTATTTATCCGATGATATTTATCCGTATTCGGTCCGAATCCGCTCCGTTTCCGATCCGAATCCGTAGTCCGATATAATCTGCATTTGTATCCGTATCCGGTCATTATCCACTCTGCTCCGTATCCGCCAAAAAAAATATGGTTAAGGATATGGAGAGAGCATTATCCGATCCGATCCGTTCCGTTTACACCCCTAATCAGAATGACTTGTTGTCGGAGCTAAGAATCGGAAACATACGGGCAACTAAGGGGGCCGTACTATTATTTCCACCGAGACATCCGGGAGTTCTTCTCCTCCGCCCGAGACACGGCAACGAGAACCTAGGGCTGATGGTGTACCTTTGTCTATGATGCATGCCAATAAAGGTGATACGAATACTGATCACACTAAATAGATTGTACTCGGGAGGATAGAGGAGCAGCCGCTTGTTCGTCAATCGACTAAACATGTATCTGCTGCAGCTGAGCGGAGAGTCGGGATTACTCGGAATAATGGGTTTGATGAATTAGGCGACATTGGGGATATTGAGGAAGGAGAGATTGTGAAAGCACTAATATGTTCTATGACGATTCCGGAATAGGGTCCTATAGCAGCCCTCCAGGCGGGTGACCATGTGTAGTACACTTTGTTGGAACGTCAGAGGGCTGAATAAGCCGGACCACCAACAGACCGTCCGAAACCTGTTGGAGTCGAAATTAATTTATTTAATTAATTTTGACTTTGACTAATTTTTACTTTCTTTGGTGGAATATTTATTTTGGGAATATTTATTATTGGGAGGAGAATCAAAGATAAAGAGAGAAAAGATATTCAAGATCTACAAGATAAGGTACAAGATCTTCTAGTTATGGAAGGAGTCTTTTTACCATAGAAGACTTATTACTTGGAGGAGAAGACTTGTCCCTTATAAATAGAAGACTCACGTGGATTGAAGATTAAGATGCTGGAGTGCCATATTGGAGAGAGAAAAAATTCCAGCACACATTTTTATTTTTTTACTTATTTATCCGAGTATTAACTATTCAATCTCGTGATTGTTTAGTCTTTATTTATTTTTCTCGGATTATTTTGTATTCACAATTATAGTGAAATTTTATTGCTTTTGAAGCAACTTGGTAGGTTGTATTGATTAATACAACTTACGAAGATTATATCTTTCTTCTCTACGTTTTCCAGTTGCTGTACCGTTTACTATTTCCGCTGCATAACTGAATCTGCTGTTCTGTGACAGCAGTACTCAATCTGTTGTTCTCTGGACAGCAGAACTTTAAACTCGTTACAGTGACTGACTTTTCTGTTACAGCACGTTGACTGCGAGTTGACCTCTTTTTCAATTGGTATCAGAGCGGGTCACTTGACATACGAAGTGAGATCCGTGCAGTCGAAGCAACATGGATTCAAGCTACTTGATTCGTACTATTGTGCTTGATGGATCCAACTACGCCCAATGGAAGGTACGTACTCGTATAAAAATTAAGTCTATTGACTCACGTGCTTGGGATGCAGTTGAAGACGGATGGGAACATCCGATGCATGATTGTCGTGGAGACCAAGTTCGCAAGCCCTCTAAATTATGGACGAAAGAAGAAAGAGATGCGACCTTAGCAAACGAAAAGGCGTTGACAGAAATTTATGCTTCCGTTGACACACACATGTTTAGGCTGATAAAGGACTCAAAATCAGCAAAGGAGGCTTGGGACACGTTGCAGAAACATTGTGAAGGAAACAAATCCGTGAGAGAGTCTCGTCTGAGAGTTCTCACAACTAAGTTCGAGAACATCAGAATGGGAGAAGACGAAACTGCAACAAGTTACTTCAAGGCGATGTACGACATTGCCAATGAATGTGCTGAACTCGGAGAACCAATTTTGAACAAAACTCTTGTGTCCAAAGCTCTTCGGACATTGTCATCAAAGTTCCTTGACCAGGTAAAAACTATCGAAAGTACTAAAGTTGCAGGTGACATCGAGTTTTCTGAGTTGGTGAGCAAGATCAAGTCATATGAAATGACAGTACTCTTTCGAGATAGAGACTCAAAAGTTTCAGGACTTCCCTTAAAAGTTAAAGTACTAAGACAGAATGTTGAGTCCACGGTTGTCTCAACACATTCAGGAGGTTCCAAGTCATCAAGTCAGGAGACTGAAGAGGAAGATGAAGATGATGATGATGCAGAGTTGCTGGAGCTAATGAACTCAAAAACTGATGACAAACTTGATCTGTTGACTAGACAGATGACTTATTTGTTTAAAAAGCAGTTACAGGACCGGCGAAATCAAAAGAGACAAATGCAAGAAGGAAGCCTACAACGAAGTTCATACCCTCAGCAGACGACTCCTAAAGGACCTAGACGTTCACTCAGCATCTCAGGTCAGAACAGTCACCCAACCATCAAGTGCAGAGCATGTAAAGGTTCTGGTCACATTGCCAATGAGTGTCCCAACACATTGCGCAAGCATGGGAAACCCGTGAGTTTCATAACGTTTAGTGATGGTGAAGCATCATCTGATGAAGAACTGTTCAGTCCTACGACTGAAGAAAGTGCATTGATTGCGCATGTTGGTGAGAGAACACTGTCCGATGTTGAATGGTCTGATGACTCAACAATATCGGAAACTTGTGTCAGGTATGATAATGATTACTCAACATCGTTTTGCTTAACTTCTGCTTGTGATGATACAGATCATGAAAAAGAAATTTCTCAAGAGGAGACGGTCCATATTCTTTTTGAACTCAAAGAATTGCATGATAGTCTTCGAGAAAGGTATAAAAAGCAATGTAAGAATTTTTTATTGCTTCGGTCTGAGAACACATTACAAAAAGAAACTCTATCAAGACTTGAAAGCATGCTGACAAAAAAGGATTTTGAGTTGACAAAGAAGGATCAAGAACTGAACAAGACTAAAAACAAGTTGGAGGAAGCAAATGCAACATTCAAGAAGATGAACAAAGGTAAAACCACTCTTGATGAATTGTTAGTTATGGGACATGATGATAAATGTGGTTTAGGTTATCAAAAATATGATACTGAAGTACACAATCAAAACCTTTCAAATGTTGTTCTTTCAAAAGTTGTCTCAGCAAGTGGAAAACCTTTTGTAAAAGCTGGTACTAGTACTTTGTCTGACATAACTAGTCCCAGTACTTCTGAACTTGTTATTGAACATCAAGTTGTTACTGTTGTCTCAGCAAATGAAAAATCTTTTGTAAAGGCTGGTACTAGTACTTTGACTGACATAACTAGTCCCAATACTTCTGAACTTGTTACTAAACGTCAAGTTGTTACTGAAAAACAACAAGTTGGTACTAATCAAACCATAAAGAAAATGAAGTATATTTGTCATTACTGCTTTGTACCAGGACATATTAAGCCATATTGCAGGATAAGAATGAGAGACAACATGCAAAGATTTGTGAACAAATCTAGTTCCGGTACCAAAACTGCAATGAGTACAGGACATGCCAACAAAGCCTCAAACCCTGTTCAGAGACCAGAAGTTGTTTGGGTACCAAAGTCCATTTTATGTAATAGTGCACTAACAATTTCTGAATCAAAGTTTGCAGGTGCATGGTACTTTGACAGTGGTTGTTCCAGTCATGTACTGGTAACAAAAACTGTTTAGTGGACTACACTCCTTACAACGGAGGTTATGTGACTTACGGTAGTGGTGGTAAGGGTAAGATTGTTGGTAAAGGAGTTTTGAATATTCATGGTTTACCTAACTTGACCAATGTATTTCATGTCAAAGGACTAAAATCAAATCTTATAAGTGTTGGTCAACTATGTCAAAATGGTAATGTGAAGTTCAACAAAGAGTCTTGTGAAGTGTTTGATGAAAATGATAAGTGCATTATGAAAGGTGCTAGGTCACTGAATAATTGCTATTATGCTGGAAACACCATGTCTACTATTTTGCAGGTAGTTGATACAACAGTTGGAGAAACTGTTCCAGTACCTGTTGCAGAACATGTTCCAGTACCTGTACCAGTACCTGTTGAAGAAAATGTTCCAGAACCTGTTGCAGAACCAGCTGATGACTTACCAAATGCAGTACACGACGCCTCATATGATGACTCAACTGATGATGAACCAAGATCAATGTCTGAAGAACCTGATGCTGCTGATGGTCACTTAACTGCAGATTTTGTGTGTGGAGATTGTCTGAAAGGAAAACAAGTACGAGTACCACACACTGTAGACTCAACCAGGAGGACAACGCTGATGTGTACCAGTGAAAATCTCACAAGACACGATGGTGGTACTGACACTGACAGAACACTGTGCAGACAGAAGACTAGAACGGACACTAAATCCACGAAGATCAAATCAAGTCATAGGACAGAACATCTAAACGTTGTCAATCAGACAAACCACTATAGTACTTCAGATGTCAACAACCAACGTCACTTCAACAGAGATAGTGTTGCGAAAAAGATAATCAAATTAGAATATGTCAATACAGAAAAACAATTTGCTGATATTCTAACAATGCCTTTAAGTTTTGAGAGGTTTTCGACACTAAGGAAATCTCTTTATCTTTGCACCGCATGAAGTGATCGAGGAGGTTGAGTCAACATGAGTACTGACTGGTATGTATTCTGGTCTAGTGACTAATCAATTTTTATGTTCAGTTCAGTTGAGAATTCGAAGTCTTAAAAATTTCGCAAAGAGATGAAAGTGTTATTATTTCACTCTTGATGTATAACTTGCTTGCATATCATATTTCTACACCGTTCGGTACCAGAGACAAAAAAAATCAAAAAAAAAATCAAAAAAAAAAAAAAAGTCTCTGAAAAACCGAGTGTAGAATTAAATTTATGTATTGATGAGCATCGGAGTTGATTTTCTCGCTTATTGGACTATTCACCATTCAATATGCTGAACTCGGCATAACTATTGTTTAGTTGCTGAACTAGTATCTTTTGGTTTTCGGCCATTGTTGACTCGACTTGGAATGTGGTGTGTTGTGTGTGCTCTGATAACTGAGTTCTCTCTAAGTGTTTAAAACTATTGATCTTCTTGATTGCCACGTTAGTTGTCTTCAATTTTATTTCTGTTTGATTATATTTGATATTTGATTATTCGATTTCTCTTCATTATCTCTTAACCCATGTTTTGTGAAGTGTGTTTCTTGTACGTGTTCGACCAGTCTCACATCAAGGGGGAGTAACTTTTTCATGAGTTTTGTGACTGGTTTTCCAGTTCCTGTTTTTCATGTGTTGTGCGACTGGTCTGCCACCAGTTCCTGTTCTGACTCACCTGATGAGAGCAATGTTCCTGTTTAGTACACTATGTGTATATTTTCCGTTGAGTACAGAGACCGCAGTTCGTAAAGAGTTCTGGTTCCAGTACTCAGTTCCCAGTTCCCTGTTCCCTGTTCAAGACCTGCTGCAAGAGTTCCCAGTTCCGAGTACCAGTACTTAGTACGACGCCAGCTTTGCAGGGGGAGTTTTATGACTTCACATGGAGTTTATTTTTGTAGGGGGAGCAGAGTTGATTACATTTTCCAAGAGAGTTCATATTTGTAGGGGGAGTCGTCTCGACATTACTTCAAGAGGAGGATTGACATCGAAGAGTTGACGACACTTTCAGAAAGACAAAAAGGGGGAGTTTGTTGGAGTCGAAATTAATTTATTTAATTAATTTTGACTTTGACTAATTTTGACTTTCTTTGGTGGAATATTTATTTTGGGAATATTTATTATTGGGAGGAGAATCAAAGATAAAGAGAGAAAAGATATTCAAGATCTACAAGATAAGGTACAAGATCTTCTAGTTATGGAAGGAGTCTTTTTACCATAGAAGACTTATTACTTGGAGGAGAAGACTTGTCCCTTATAAATAGAAGACTCACGTGGATTGAAGATTAAGAAGCTGGAGCGCCATATTTTTAGAGAGAAAAATATTTTCAGCTCACGTTTTATTTTTTACTTATTTATCCGAGTATTAACTATTCAATCTCGTGATTGTTTAGTCTTTATTTATTTTTCTCGGATTATTTTGTATTCACGATTATAGTGAAATTTTATTGCTTTTGAAGCAACTTGGTAGGTTGTATTGATTAATACAACTTACGAAGATTATATCCTTCTTCTCTACGTTTTCCAGTTGCTGTACCGTTTACTATTTCCGCTGCATAACTGAATCTGCTGTTCTGTGACAGCAGTACTCAATCTATTGTTCTCTGGACAGCAGAACTTAAACTCGTTACAGTGACTGACTTTTCTGTTTCAGTGCGTGAACTGCGAGTCGACCTCTTTTTCAAAACCTTATTCTGGAGAACTCGGTTCCTAGTAAATCCTCATTTGTCGCTGATCGGGTTTTTTTCTTCTTGGAGCCGTTATTTAGATTACGATGATGGGTCCGGGAAGTGTATCTGAGTTGATTGCGATAATTCGGTGTCATCGGAGGTGGTGGTCACGTGCACTAACTATTATTCGAGACATGATCGTTTCTTTACGGCTCTCGGATTCTCTTCAAACATAGGCATTGAGAAGAGTGTGGTGTATAGTTTGGTTGATGATGTCTTATTATAATTTTGTTATGTCTTTTGGTTGTGTGGAGAGCTAGCCTGTTAGCTCGTGTGGGCGGTAGGAATTTTTTCCTATGCGCGATTTTGTACTTTTACACTTTTTACTTTTCTATATTACTGACCTTTAACAAAAAAAAAATAATATCATCAATAATTAAAATAGGGACATGTTGGTTATTTTGTGTAGAAAAATACATTTATTATGTAGTATGGTAAAAAAAACATGTTTGCTATCACCTTTAGTGTGTTTTTAAACATGATCACTACTTTAAATCACTATAAAAGTAACACATACTTCGTTGAAGACTTATTGTGCCATCGGCCCTATAATATCATTGGGCGGAAAAATAATGCGTGTCGTCTATCGCTTTGAAAAACTCAATGATCTTACATATGTAAGATTTTTTCCCCGCCTCCGCCTACACGGTAAGAATGCAATCAATTTAAAATTTATGATGAAGAAGAGCCTCAAAACGATCTGCATACGTAACAAACTAAGAAAATAAAGATTCACCTCTACATAAGCATCATCTTTGAGACAGTAATTTTGCCCGCCAATCACTGCTTCTAAATAGTGAAATTATGCCTGGAAAAAATCTTGAAATTAACCATTAGGCTCACACTGTTAATACATATCAATCGAAGTGCAAAAAACAAAGACACGGTCGAGAATAAAATAATGATAAAAGTAATTAGAGGAAAATAAATAAATAAATAAAAGAATAAATAAATGGGTGAGAAAAAAAATACTCACTTGAATTTGTGTATCCGACTGGTGCCTATTTGGCCACCGCTTTTTAGCTTCCTGCTTATGAACTGGTACACCTAAAAACCGGGCTTCTACTTCCCTCTTCTCTCTTTCTGGTTTCATGATAACTTCATGAACCGGTCTTTTCGTCTTCCCAATTTTCAACTTATTTGCTGCCAGAACAGTAGATGCAGAACAACTCGAAATATCTTCGGTCTCCATAAATTCCCCCACTTGCTCTTCCGCCTCGATTCCCTCGCCGGATTTCGTTCTCTTCGTCTTCCCTATTTTTAACTTTTTCGCCGCCGTAACAGTAGATGCAGAGCCACTCGAAATATCTCTGGTCTCCATGAATTCCCCCACGTTCTCTTCCGCCTTGATTCCCTCGCCGGATTTCGATTTTCGTGTCCTCCTATTTTGATTGGCTAGAATTACAATTTTTTCATGAAAATTAATTGAATTTAAAGTTTTATGAAATATAATTTTCATCTTGTAAATATTTTCATATCTTTTCCAAGCACACAGACAACTAATTTATAAGAATTTTAAAAAACATAAATTGATTGCGTAATAGTATTTTTTTAATGATTTTTATTGAATCTTGTGTTTTAATTATTGATACAGATTAATAAGAAAATAAATTGAAAAAAATTGTATAAAAAAAATCCTAATAATAAAAGAAAATTTAAAAATATATATTAATTCATATATATATATATATATATATATATATACATATATATAATACATATATATAATACATATAGTATATGTACGTAGCAATATAACTTATGATGGTAAAGTTAACGCACAACTTTTTCAATTTGTTTTAAATACTCATTTTCTCTATACAAAATTCAAATACTTACTAACATTTACATAATAATTTAAAATTCATTCTCTAATAATTAAAATAATAACACAATCAATTATTAAAATTAAACAAATATTGTAATATATTTATGAGAATTACATAATTATAAATTCCGAAATAAAAATTAATTTGGTTTACGATTAAATTATGATTGCATATAATTTTTTTTATAAATCTTTCAAAAATTTATTCTTATTATCATTCTCTTAGTTCGAAATATCTTCGGTCTCCATGAATTCCTCCACGTTCTCTTCCGCTTTTATTCCCTTGCCGGATTTCAATTTTCGCGTGCTCCGGTTTTGATTGGCTAGAATTACAATTTTTTCATGAAAATTGAATTAATTTATAGTTTTATGAAATATTATTTTCATCTAGTAAATATTTTCATATATTTTTCAAGCACACAGACAACTAATTTATACGAATTTTAAAAAACATAAATTGATTGCGTAATAGTATTTTTTTTTTATGATTTTTATTGAATCCTGTGTTTTAATTATTGATACAGATTTATAAGTAAATAAATTGAAAAGAATTCATGTATATAAAAAAAATCCAAATAATAAAAGAATATTTAAAAATATATATTAATTCATATATATATATATATATATATATAATATATAATATATATATAATATATGTACATAGTAATATAAGTTATGAATGTGTTTAGATTCAATTCATATTCATTGAAAAAAATTAAAATAACAAAAACAATCAAATGTGATTGCTGAAAAGAAAAAACATTTGTATAAAAAATTAAAAAAATTATAAATTATTTTTATTACATAATTTAATACAGACAAAAAGACTTATAATATGAAAATAATTATAAATCAAAAAATACTTATAAAAAAATAATACATATGAAAATTATGTATTATTTAAAAAAATTATATAATTTTTTCAAGTTTTATTTTTTTTAATATTAAGTTTTTAAATTTTTTATAAATCTAATTGGTTATGTAACAATTACAATGTTTAAATCTATTAAATTTTTAATGTCAAACAAATCTAATAAAGTCCCTAATTGAATAAACTTTTCTTAAAATTTTGTTTACAATTCAACAAATTCATATAACATAAAACTAACTGATAACCACCTTTGTTTCAGGATGATTTAACTTGAAGATTCGGCAAGAAGACTGTTTGATATCAACAGCCCATTTCTAAAATATAGAGAAGACAAGAAATTTTCAAAAGTGCGTGTAAGAGAAAAAACATAATTGAATGATACATAAGTTTGCAGATAATTAAAATTTATAGTAATGAGTCGAACACTAAGGCAGTCGGCACCTAAGCAAATCCCAGTTGACATAGCACCACATCCCGAGTACATATCCAACAATGTTTTCTCAACAACTTCGACTATGTCAGAGGGTCCCATTTTTAAACCTTTGGCATCAGTAGAGATGGTAAAACCAGATTCGTTGTTACCGAAGTATCTGCTTATTAAAATTTTATACAAAATGAAAATTGATTACTCTTGTTCTAAAAAATAAGAGTGTGGGTTCCAATTGGTAGGTTACGCAAAAATTTAATGGTATTCATTCTCAACCAAATAAAATTAGCTATGAATATACTCTTCACCAACACACATGGAAATTACACAACACTCTTACCGACTAAAACAAACATGAGGTTACATTTCATTAAAGCTATTTAAAAAATAGGATATGGAAATTTTTAATAATGATATCAATTAGAGATGTGTCTGATTTCATTAACTCGAAATATATAAACAACTATTTTACAAGAAACATATATAGCCGGATCACAACTACCTGATGGCAAGTTCACAAATGATGAAAATGGTAACAAGTACTTCTTGTCAATGTAATAGTTGCAAGTCGACTTGAACTCGTCCACATCAACTTCAGTCTGCAAGCCAAATAACCACAAAATTAATTAACCATCTTAAAAACTAGATGAGCAAAAAATAGTTGAATGATTTCAGACTTACATTTGAAAAAAATAAAAAATGGAATCCCCAATGGATCGTAATGAAAATGCATGCGACAATTATTCCACAAGCATTTCATGATTCGACGAACATTCGACATTGATTCGACAAATATTTCATGATTCTATGAACATTCGACAATGATTCGACGAACATTCGACAATGATTCGACAAACATTCCATAATTCGACGAACATTCGACAACACTAAAAATTGTGATTCGTACTTTGCATATAAATCCAAGGCAATATTTCAATAATTAAAATAGGAACATGTTAGTCATTTTGTGTAGAAAAGTATATTTATTATGTAGTATGGTAAAAAAAACATGTTTGCTATCACCTTTAGTGTATTTTTAAACATTATCACTACTTTAAATCACTATAAAAGTAACACATGTTTCGTTGAAGACTTATTGCGCCATCGACCCTATAATATCATTGGGCGGAAAAATAATGCGTGTCGTTTATCGCTTCAAAAAACTCAATGATCTTACATATGTAAGATTTGTTTCCCCTCTCCGCATACACGGTAAGAATGCAATCAATATAAAATTTATGAGTGAGAAGAGCCTAAAAACGTTTGGCATACGTAACAAAACATGAAAATAAAGATCCACCTCTACATAGCATCGTCTCCGAAACAGTAATTTTTCCCGTCAACCATTGCTTCTAAATAGTAAAATTTGGCCTGGACAAATTCTTGAAATTAACCATTAGGCTCACACTGTTAACACATATCAATCGAAGTGCAGAAAACAAAGACACGTCCGAGAATAAAATAATGATTAAAGTAATTTGAGGAAAAATAATTAATAAATAAAAGAATAAATAAATGGGTGAGAAAAAAAAATACTCACTTGAATTTGTGTATTTGACTAGTACCTATTTGGCCACTGCATTTTAGGCTCCCTGCTTATGAACTGATACACCTAAAAACCGGGCTTCTACTTCCCTCTTCTCTCTTTCTGGTTTCACGATAACTACACAAACCGGTATTTTCGTCTTCCCAAATTTCAACTTATTCGCCGCCAGAACAGTATATGCAGAACAACTCGAAATATCTTCGGTCTCCGTAAAGTCCCCCACGTGCTCTTCCGCCTCGATTCCCTCGCCGCATTTCGTTCTCTTCTTCTTCCCGATTTTCAACTTATTCGCCCCCGGAACAGTAGATGCAGAGCAACTCGAAATATCTCCTGTCTCCATGAATTCCCCCATGTTCTCTTCCGCCTTGATTCCCTCACCGAATTTCGATTTTCGCGTGCTCCGGTTTTCATAGGCTAGAATTACAATTTTTTTTATGAAAATTGATTGAAGTTATAGTTTTATGAAATATTATTTTCATCTGATAAATATTTTCGTATCTTTTCCAAGCTCACAGGCAACTAATTTATATGAATTTTAAAAAACATAAATTGATTGCGTAATATTATTTTTTTTAATGATTTTTATTTTATCTTGTGTTTTAATTATTAATACAGATTAATATCTATATAAAATATAATTCAGCTACCAAATGTCCTAGGTGTCATATGTCATACCCGTTGGATTTTTTTGTGTTCACATTTATTGTTAAACAATTCACCGTTAGATTAATAATGTGTTCTCACGCTAATATCATTAATATTTATTAATTATTATTAAGAAAATAAATATTAATTACGCAACTAATTATATAAATATTTTATAATTTATTTGCCTGATTTGATTTTATTATGTTTACTTTTATAAGTCCTTAATTATAGTAAAGATTGACTTCAAAAATTTAAATTAATTAATATATCATTTTTTAATATTTTTTACTAATTTAATTTACGCGTTTTCTCCATAATTATTTCAACTGAATCAATCAATCTATTTAAAAAAAAATCAAATATTTGTTTTTCATAATAAACCGCAGCTCTTATATATAAAAGTATGTGTCTTTCTTCATTATTTCATTTCGTTTATATATAAAAGTATGTGTCTTTCTTCATTATTTCATTTCGTTTTTATGATTGTGCTCTCATTTTTTTGTTTTCTTTTATTGTCATCGAATTATTTATTATTCTATAATGATATTTTTTTGCAGGAAATACTGTAAGTACTTTTTTTTTTTTTTTTGCGATTATCATAAATTTTACTATTTGAATTTTGTTTGTTTTTATGTTTTTGCAGTTACTACATTAAGTATTGTCATTCGAGCCAAAATTTTCATTCTTTTTTTGATTTTTTTTTATTATTTTATTTCTTAAGTATTTTTTTATATTTCGATTTTCATAAATTTAACTATTTGAATTTTGTTTGTTTGTATTTTTTGCAGTTATTACGGGTTTCTGATTTTTTTGTGATTATTTTATTTCTTAAGTATTTTTTTTATTTTGATTATCATTAATCTAACTATTCCAATGTGTTTTGTTTATGTTTGTGCAGATTCGAAATAAAAATTAAGTGTAAGTATTTGTTTCATTTGTTTGATAATTTAGTATTTACCATGTATTCATCTCCTTTCAATTCTTTTACTATGATTCTCTATTGTAGTTTTCATTTTATCCTAATTGTATTTAATGACTTTTTTTTCCAGGCATATAGTAAGTATATTTTTTATTTATAATTTGTTTATCATTTAATCTAACTATTCAATTTTTTTTGTATTTTTTACAGTTAACATTGTAAGTATTTTATTAATTTGTTCTCAAAATTTTCTTTGTTTTTGAGTTTTTTTGATATTATTTTATTTATGATCATGGAATTATTTGTTTGAATTTTTTTCAGGTTTAAATGTAAGTGTATATATATAACAATTTCCAATTTCATGAGTAAAATTATCCGATTTGAATCGTAAGAACTGATTAATTTCATGAGTAAAATTATCCGATTTGAATCGTAAGAATTGATTATGACTGACTTTGTTTTTCATCGCGACACAGGGATCCAAAATTCTTTATTAGGATATATATCGAGAAATCCGATCGACAAGGTATTTTTTTTTCAATTAATTTAAATAATTGATTCATTTATTAATTTTCAACACAATTCCTGTTTTTTTAGGATTCTAACATTTTTTCATTTATCTATTTGATTCGAATCGTGCTTCCGATTATTTCGAGATTGTCAATTCTGATTCAATTTCTTACCCAATTCTAGGAGAATAGTGTGACCAAAATTTCGACTAAGAAGTCAGCGAACGGAGACACGGAGAAGCTCGCCTCGATTTCCTCACCTGGATGTAGAGAAGCCTGAGGAGCAAGGGATAAGATTTTTCCGGAAATCCTTGAAGCCCCTTCTCTCGGAGCATTTGCTGAATAGATACCCGTACGTATCGACCCGATCTCTTTTAAGAACCGTCGCATGGGATCGATGTTGAGGCTGCGATCAATCGATCTCTCGAGTTCTATGTTCTCCCACGAGAAGCTATCGAATTTGCTTGGGTGTGTTCTAGGTTCTCTCACGAGAGGCTATCGAGTTTGCTTGGGTGTTGAATTGCGATAATTTGTTAGAGAATCCAAGTGATAGTATGCCTTAATGAGTAAATGAATAATCTGATATATTGGTTTTAACCCATTCAAAAATGATTTCCTTTTTGTTTTAATTTTATATATTATGATTAATATATGTTGTATCCTCCCTCCTCTTTGAGATTTATTAATGTTATTGATATTTTTTTCTAATGTAACTTTGAAAGCGGTGTAAATTTACTATTATTATGATCACTATAGTACTAATTTATTAATTCTCACCGCTAATATATATTAATATTAATCTTATCTTAATTTAAATATTAAACGATACATAATAATTTATATAAAATATAATTCAGCTACCAAATGTCCCAGGGGCATATGTCTTATCCGTTGGATTTATTTGTGTAATTCAGCTAGCAAATATCCTAGGGGCATATATCTTATCCGTTGGATTTATTTGTGTTCATTGCTAAACAATTCACCGTTAGATTAAGAATGCGTTCTCACTATTAATTGATTAATATTTATTAATTATTAATGTATATCAATATTTTATATTTTAATTCGGCCGATTTTATTTAATTATGTTTACTTTTATAAACTCCTTAATTATAGTAAGGATTGACTTAAAAAATTCAAATTAACTAATATATTATTTTTTAATTTATCTTCCTAATTTAATATACGCGTTTTTTCTATAATTATCTCTACTGAATCAATCAATTATATTAAAAAAAATCAAATCTTTTTATTCCATAATTAACTCACCTCTTTTATCATTCTATAAAGCGTCTTATACATTTCATTAATCTTTCATCGTAATTAAAATTTTTATTGTTTATTATTCTATGATAATTTTTTTGCAGGGAACACTGTAAGTATTAACATGAATTTTTGATTTTTTTTTTTTTATAGTTTTTGATTTTTTATCTAACCATTTCAATTCTGTTTTTTTTTTTTTTTTGCAGATTATTATCTCCTAATTTAATCTAACTATTTCAATGTTTTTTTGAATTTTTGCAGGTATACGGTAAGTATGTATAAGTATAACTGTATAAGTATATATAATCATGTTTTATGAATTTTGCAGGTATACGGTAAGAATGAATTTGTTTATTTTTTCATCTGTTGTTTTAGTCAAATTTGTGATTATTTATTTATTTGTCCATTGCTAATTCTCAATCTTCACACACTCTTATAAAAGGTGGGCCCTGAATCCAGCCCGAGCCGCGACCTCCTCTTCAAAGAGATCGTCTTCATCATCATTGATTTCCTTTCCAGCGACATGAAATCCTTCTCTCTGATGAGCAGGTCGTTTACGCCATCGAGTCTCGCCACCGGAAATCCCTTAAACCCCTTCTGTGGGAGCATTTGCCCACTACCGTTTCTCGATGTGCCCTAGAATCACCTATCTCTCGCTCGACGTCACATCCAATCGATGCTGAAGGATGCTGCGATCGATCGATCTCTCAGGTATAGGTTCTTCTCTCTCGAGGGGCTATCGAAATTGTTGTTGAATTGCGAGAATCTGGTCGAGATTGACCTGTGTAGGATATTGTGTTTGGATTGTTATTCTCGCTCTCTTATTTAGACTAATAATTTGTACTACTAAACACAATGTTGCGATCGGTTGATCTTGACAAAGGCCGTGGTGAATAATTTGGAAGCCGTGCATGACATGGTGATACCGACGGCGTTAAAAGGGACCAATCAAGCCATACTACAAGAAACGTGAGCTGTAATTTGTCGGCAATTTCACATCTGACTTTTACCCGTGAACCTGTTCCATTTTCACTCTATCCAAAGTGAAAATAGTTAGCGAAGCAGCAGCATAAGCAACCGTCGATTCCCGAAGCACCAACCGCGCTTCCCGTCAACACTTCCTTTTCTCGAAATCGATCCCCGACACCAATAAACCCAATTCGGCCGCAGCTACAAGGTATTAAGTCCACTGACTGTCGACCGGCCAGTCGGCTACCGGAAACCTGTTGTCTAGCCCCGTGTCCATCTTTTGATTATGGCAGTTGATAACTATACAATGCTTGGAAGCTATGCAGAATCACAGGTGAAAATTCTTCTTAACCACTCACATTTTTGTATATAAGTTTTAGCTTATTTAATATCTTTTACAAATTGAGAGTGCACAATTTTCATGCCCATGTGGTTCAGCTAAATTCCTTATCCAAAGAATTTTAGGCTTGGATACTGAAACGGTTAAGTAACTGTTCTTTAATATATCAATTTTTCTCATCTCTTTGTTTTTTTCAGTTCAAAAAAATATTACATGCATATATATTTTTTTAATTTCGTTATGTCTGATGCTCTATCCATATTTTTATGTTGTTAATGTTATGATAAACTTACAACTTCAATTTTTTATCCAGCAGAGCCCCAATGCTTTAGAGTATCGTTAAAATGCATCTGTGTCTCGAAAAGAAATCATGGTTGTTTAAGAGTGGTATGTATCTTGCCTTATTTTTAAAATATAATTTGATATACAACTTAGCTTTTTTGACTATGGTTGATGTGATTTTAGGCAATTGAATATGGTCATTCATGTCACTGTTATTTATTTTCAGCGCAAAAGGATGGAAGAGATTAGAAGTGACGAGTGGTTTCAAAAAACCTATGATCCTGTCAGACTTCTTATTGATTTGGATGATGAATGTGCTGTTTTCGATGGTTCATGTGTCAGTGGTACATTTCACGACTTTTCATCTCATCCATTAATTGATTCTATGTTTACAATTTAAAGAATCACATCTCTACGATCTGTTCTTTCAGGTGGGGGATTTGGTCTCGATTAGTGTTGCAGGGATTTAACTACCCGACCCTCGCTCGGATATGGCTATGTCAACTTTGGCATTAACCCGCTAGATGGTTCGGATTCTTAAATCCCGCTTTAAGCTCTTTACTTCGATTTCGAAAGATTGGATTTTTATAGTTAAATGATTATATGTGTCTTAAAGTATTTTTCTAAGCAGTATATTAATTATGATGTAAAAATGTGTCAATTCTACTACACTGATCTCAATCCATCAGAAGGTCATCGGTGACTTCTACTTTGCGAAGTTGAGGGATATCGAGGTCTTATGCCAGACAACTGATATTGAAAAACCCAAAGTACCTAAGATTATAAATCATACACTTCATTGTTTGGATAGTAGTGATTAGTGATCATACACATTTATGCTAGAGGAGCTAATAGTTATCATCCACGTTTTGATTTGATAAATTGGGTTGCTTTTATGCTTAAGTCGATGGTGTTGTGCTGATTGGATGCTTAACATTTTTTATAGATTTGGGTTTCAATAACTATATGTATGATTGAACTTATTTAATGATATCTTAATTTTCAATACTCACAGAAATACCAAAAAAAAAAAATGAACGTGTTATAATGATATTATAATTAAGAGATATCTTAGCATGTTATAATAATACAGTAACTATAATTTTTAATACTAACACAAATTTTAAGTGCTTATGATTCATTAATCGGATTATGCAATGATACGTGGTTAGTAATTATAATATTTACTAATGCTCTAACAATAAAAGTAATAATAATTAAATATTAATTAAGATTACTAAAAAATAATACTAAATTTTATGAATTAATTGAAACAAATTTTAATATAGCGGAGCACGAAAATAAAATATAAATTATTACTATATATTAATATTTTCAAATTTTCTTTTTTAAAAATCAATTTAGAGCACAAAATTATATTTATTTTAATAATAGCACATTTATATTAATAAATATATTTATTAAGTTTAAGATAAACATTGAAATTTGTGTTATTGAATCATATTTAATTTCATGAATTTTTTGATGCAGGATATAAACAAACAATTGTGTAGCTAATATTTAAAACTTTTACATGGTTATATATATGTGTGTATATATATAGCTTATATATAGATTCCGATGTTAAATTGTAATAGATTACTAACATGTTTTTTATTTGTAAAACCAATGAATTAATTTTCTATAAGTTATTATGTTATTCACATTAAATTGCTATTAAACCAGTTTGGTTGTTCAATTCCAAGGAATACAAATTCATGCATCTGTTAGTAAATAGTTTGTGTAAAGATTTTTATAATAAAATTATAGAAGGTGGACTCTACAACGTCAAGAACTTTCCTGTATGAAATTCCACGAGAACAATATTATTGTTGACAATAGTAAGATGATCTGCTTTATTAAAGAAACGTCTGTTGAGCCAAATTACAACCCGAACTTTCCCCGAACAATTTACATTTCTTTGGGAAATTAATCGGATTAGCTTTCCAGCAAATGGTCCGATGCTAAGTATGTTTGGTTTCGTTAACATCTAAAATAAAATAAATTATGTTAGCAATATTTTTTTACTTTAATTTTTTCAATTATTTGTCGATTGTATTTTTTTTACAAGACGTGATTGGTCATGTTGTTCATGTAGATTACACGATGATGAATGGAGATTTTGATTCATGATTCAAGTTCATTCGGTTTCATATTGGAGATTTAAAGTAAACTTTAAATTGTTTTTTTCTTCTAATTATTTGATTATGAAGTCAATCACTCTACATCTTAAATTCTGCTTAATTTTTTAATAAAATGGTTTAGCTACGAGAGATTGTCTATGTGCATTTGGATCATTTCTCAAGTGAAATAAAGAGAATTGTGCAAATAACTAGAGATAATACGATGGACAATGTCGTTATGTTCGTTCAACTAGCGTCCACAATGACAATTGGAGGACATCAATCGTTTTTTGTTTATACCTGTAATGATACTCTTTGAGTTTGTACTTTAATATTTTTTATACTTTGTACAATTTATAGACGATAACGCTACTAATGTACGTATTTAAATAAATCTCAATACAAATTAAATGATAATAGACTTGAAAAATAATGTCAATAAAATATATTCCAACTAAACCATTACAAATCAAATCAAGATTTTTTGCTTCATTTATTTTCTACTTCTCACATTTCTTTTTTTACATATTTAATAAATTACGATTATTGTTAATAATTACAATAAATATTGACTAATGATTCTTAATATGTTTTTTTGGTAGGAAGCAATACTTTAAGTATTATTTTATTGCGAGTTTTTTTAATTGTCTTTCTACTTTATATTACTACTAAATATTTCTCATTTTAAAAAGAATGTCAATATAATTTATAAAATATTAAAAATATGATTGAAATTGTTCGTTAACTTTGAAAATATAATCTAAAATTAGTACATTTTTTTATGATTTAAACGCATGACAATTTTTTTATATTTTAAATGTGTGACAATTTATCTCACGTGTTCGAATTAAAATTGTTTGAATATTTTATGTTTACCTTATCAAAAGTAATATTTAGAATATTTCGTGTTAACACTAAATTTATAATTAAATAATAATAGAACACCATAATACAATAACTAAATTGTATAATGTTATTTTACGCATGAAGATTTTTACGTTTCTCACATACATAATTACATAATTGAATGATCTAAAGTACAAATATTTACAAGGGCAAATTCAAATAGATGATTGATAGCTTTTTTTAGATGTATTTTAAAATTAAACATCACATTTAATTTAATTTTTTATTAAATATGAGCATATTTTGCAAGACTACCTTATATTTGATACAAATTAGAAAATTTATAGTAAAATGAAAAGAAAGATAATATATGTACATCTTATTAACGCGTTGATAGTCATATTATTTGTGTATTCATTTTTATGGAGACTTTTTAATTCAAATTAGTGATATTATCATTTATTTTTTTTATAATATTATATTATTTAATTAGGTTGGAGTCTCGATAATATTATTATTGCGGAATATGTATTTGTCTATGTGTTGTGCAATGGTACGTAGATCTTATAACAAAACTTAATAATTATATTATCGAAATGAAAGTATTAAGAGAGAAATTCAAATGACTCGGTTTTATTACTCAAACGACTCTAACATCGTCATATTCAAGATTTCCAATTGGTTGATTTTCAACTAATAAAATTTTCTTTGATGATATCGATCGATCTTATGATTAATAAAGTTAATTCCGTAATTTATGTATATTTTATAATTTTGTAATTTATGTCATGTATATATAATTTTATATGTATCAAGATTATTTTATGTATATGATATTATTTCGAAAGTTATGTTTATAATCTATAATTAATATTATTTCTAATTATGATTACACATTCTTTATAATTCACACGATTAATTATAATATTTTATTAAAATTTTCTTGATACAATACAGTTATTAATAAAATTTTATTTAATGTTAATAAAATATTAAAACAATATTAATATTAAGGATAATATATCCAATTAATGGAATCTATATTAAATTAATACGCTATATTATTAAAATTATCATTTATTAATATTATGACAATAATTAAATATTAATTTAAGATTAATAAAAATGATGATAATCTTTAGGAACCAATTCGAAAAAAAATTTATTACATTGGAGTATGAAAATATAATATAAATAACAATATATTTAACATGTATTTTTAAATTAAAGTTATTAAAAATCTATAGTTATTCAATAGCATATGAAGAATTTTATAAATTTTTAAAAGTCTACGGATTAAAAAAAATCTTTAAAAAATATAAATAAGTTCTAATTAATTTAGTGATGATTTGTGATGAGCGTGGCTGCCCTAAAAATATAAACACAAATATAATTTATAATAAGACATTCCAAAATTTGTAATTTATGTATCATTGCATAATAATAAAAAAATAGTTAAAAATGACCTTTAATTGATTTTAACATTCAACAAGTTTCAAAGATTACAATTAGATCAATCCTTTATTGTTTATTATACAATATCAAAGATATAAAAGATTACAATTAGATCAATCTTTTATTGTTTATTATACAATATCAAAGTGTATATCGAAATATTCTTTATGTTAAACGTGAAATTTAAGCAAAAAGAATCCCACATCCATTAAAAAATATTCTTTAAGTGCACATGCATCGCATGGGCAAGATGACTAGTGAAAACAAATTGAAAACAATTGTATATAAAAAAATCCAAATAATAAAGGAAAATTTAAAAATATATATTAATTCATATATATATATATATATATATATATATATATATATGTACGTAGTAATATAAGTTATGATGGTTTAGGTAACGCAGAACTTTTTCAATTTGTTTTAACATCTCATTTTCTCGATACAAAATTCAAATACTACTAACATTTACAAAATAATTTAAAATTCATTCTCTAATAATTAACATAATAACACAATCAATTATTAAAATTAAAAAAATATTGTAATATTTTTATGAGAATTACATAATTATAAATTCCGAAATAAAAATTAATTTGGTTTACGATTAAATTATGATTGCGTATAATTTTATTTTTTAATCTTTCAAAATTTTATTCTTATTATCATTCTCTTTGTTATTCTTTTCTTTCAAACAATATTCTTCAATCTTCATTTTTTTAAATATTACTTCCTACTATTTTTTTATAAGGAATCCTAAGCTTTGAAATATAAATTAAGAATGTGTTTAGATTTAATTGATATTCATTGAAAAAATTAAAATGACAAAAACAATGAAATGTGATTGCTGAAAACAAAAAATATTTGCATAAAAAATTGAAAAAATTATGAATTAATTTTATTACATAATTTAATACAGACAAAGAGACTTATAATATGAAAATAAATCAAAAGCTAAAAAGAATTATAAAAAAATAATACATATGAAAATTACGTATTATTTAAAAAAAATTATAATTTTTTCAAGTTTTAGTTTTTTTAATTTAATTTTTTTAGTTTTTTATAAATCTAATTGGTTATGTAACAATTACAATGATTAAATCTATTAAATTTTTAATGTCAAACAAATCTAATAAAGTCACTAATTGAATACACTTTTCTAAAAAATTTGTTTACAATTCAACAAATTCATATAACATAAAACTAACTGATAACCACCTTTGTTTCGGGATGATTTAACTTGAAGCTTCGGCAAGAAGACCGGTTGATATCAACAACCCATTTCTAAAATATGAAGAGGATAAGAAATTTTCAAAAGTGCGTGTAAGAGAAAAAACATAATTGAATGATACATAAATTTGCAGATAATTAAAACTTATAGTAATGAGTCGAACACTAAGGCGGTCGGCACCTAAGCAAATCTCAGTTGACATAGCACCACATCCAGAGTACAGATCCAAAAAAAATTCTCAACAACTTCAACTATGTCAGAGGGTCCCATTTTTAAACCTTTGGCATCAGTAGAGATGGTAATGTTGGAGTTGTGTACTTAATGTCTAGATTTAAGTAACGATAAACTCCCGGTCATAGAATTTAATTTATTTAATTAATGAACAATTGTTTGCGTTTCATTATTGATTAATTAAAAATACGCAATTAATAGTCCTGGATTCTATAAGTTGTAGTTAGTATGGTGTGCGGCGTCACACAGAAGATCATACTATCGGTTACTCGTATTTAATCGAACAGTTGCTCACGACCTAGATGGACACGGACCAATACATCGGTATAGTCTTTGTGTGAGAGAGAAAATAATTTGTCTTAATTATTTTATCACACTTGTACACTTGGTGTATTGGGCGGATCGCTTGAGATTTATCAATTAGGATTGCCGTTGATAATTGATTTAAGTCTCAGAGTATTTTATTCTTAATCTCCGATACTATTGCGGGTGTGTATATTTAATATAAGTGACTTGATTTTCCAAAGGAATTAACCGATTTAATTATTGGGTTAATTACCGGTAAAATTGGGTCACTATATTTTATATATGACATGCCGTGAATACTTGACGGGAAAGTGTATCCCGTAAGGGTTGATAATATCCCCGAGATGAGTTCATAAGGAATTATTGTGTAAACCTCATTAGTGGATTTGTTCCGCACAATAATTAAGGTTGAATGGTACTATTCTCGGATATAAGAGATGAATAAATTAATTAGCGATAAATTAATTTTATTCATAAATATTTAAATCTTAAATACACGTAATAAATAATACTAACCGGAGAAATATTATTTGATATAATATGGTTTAATATTGGGAGTGTAATTAATTTATATAGTGGAAAATAAATTAATTAATATTGATGGGATTAATAGATTTGGGCTTGAGCTCAATTTAATCATCAATGTTGGAACCCCAATATTCCATCTCCTTTAAATCCCCTACGTAGCCTATAAAAGCACTACATGTCCTTCACAATAGAACAAGACAAGAATATCAATAGTTGATAGTTCTAGAGAGTTGAAGGAGATCCATAAGCTTGGAGGATCGTCGCCCACCCGACGTTTAAGCTAGTGCAAGGAATACGTGGGAAGGTCCTAAGGTCTTCAACTTGATTTCGTTTCTCCGCACAACGAATCAAAGGTAAAATCATAAACCCCTTGTATGATTTATATATGAATTAATTGTGACATATACATGAACATACGATCCGGGAAAACGATGAACTTCGGGGACGGGGATTCGAGATCCCCGGCGAAGGTCAAGAGGAACCCTCGGCTGGGAGCCGAGGGTGCGATCGAGCCCTAGGGCGTCGATTGCGGGCCCACACGAGGACGCCGGGGCATGCGATCGACCAATCGGTCGATCGCGGGGGCAGCTGCGGCTGGACCGCGGCGGGTGCGCTGGTTGCACCACCCTCCTCGGCGGTGGCGGTGAGTCGCCGGACTCACCGCCGGGGGCTGTTCCGAACAGCCCCATGGGGATGCGCGTGCATCCCCGGCGTACGCTAGGGCAGCGATCGCGAGCCCCGGCGGGGGCTCGGCTAGGGTTTCGGCCGCGGGTTCATCCCGCGGCGATGCTCGGGTCGAGCCCGGCTCCGTTCGGTGGTTCTCGGTTTTCCGGCGATGGGATTTCGGTCGGGGTTATCGGTTCCGCAATTTTTGATACCCTGGGACATCGATTTCCAACAAGTAAAACCAGATTCTTTGTTATTTACCGAAGTATCTGCTTATTAAAAATTTATACAAAATGAAAATTGATCACTCTTGTTCTAAAAAATAAGAGTTTGGGTTCCAATTGGTAGGTTACGCAAAAATTTAATGGTATTCATTCTCAACCAAATAAAATTAGCTATGAATATACTCTTCACCAACACACATAGAAATTACACAACACTCTTGCCGACTAAAACAAATATGAGGTTACATTTAATTAAAGTTATTTAAAAAATAGGATATGAAAAATATTAATAATGATATCAATTAGAGTTGTGTCTGATTTCATTAACTCGAAATATCTAAACAACTATTTTACAAGAAGTATAGCCGGATCACAAATACCTGATGGCAAGTTCACAAATGATGAAAATGGTAACAAGTACTTCTTGTCAAAGTAATAGTTGAAAGTCGACTTGAACTCGTCCACATCAACTTCAGTCTGCAATTCAAATAACCACAAAAATAATTGACCATCTTAAAAATTAGATGTGCAAAAAATAGTTGAATGATTTCAGACTTACATTTGAAAAAAATGAAAAATGGAATCCCCAATGTATCGTAATGAAAATACATGCGACTATTATTCCACAAGCATTTCATGATTAGACGAACATTCGACATTGATTCGACAAATATTTCATGATTCTACGAACATTCGACAATGATTCGACGAACATTCGACAATGATTCGACAAATATTCCATAATTCGACGAACATTCGACAACACTAAAAATTGTGATTCGTAATTTGCATATAAATCCAAGGCAATATTTCAATAATTAAAATAGGAACATGTTGGTCATTTTGTGTAGAAAAATATATTTATTATGTAGTATGATAAATAAAACATGTTTGTTATCACCTTCAGTGTATTTTTTAACATTATTACTAATTTAAATCACTATAAAAGTAACACATGTTTCGTTGAAGACTTATTGTGCCATCGACCCTATAATATCATTGGGCGGAAAAATAATTCGTGTCGTTTATCGCTTCGAAAAACTCAATGATCTTACATATGTAATATTTTTTCCCCGCCTCCGCATACACGGTAAGAATGCAATCAATATAAAATTTATTATGGAGAAGAGCCTAAAAACGTTTGGCATACGTAACAAACCATGAAAATAAAGATCCACCTCTACATAGCATCGTCTTCGAGACAGTAATTTTGCCCGTCAACCATTGCTTCTAAATAGTGAAATTTGGCCTGAACAATTTTTTGAAATTAGCCATTAGGCTCACACTGTTAACACATATCAATCGAAGTGCAGAAAACAAAGACACGTCCGAGAATAAAATAATAATTAAAGTAATTTGAGGAAAAATAATTAATAAATAAAAGAATAAATAAATGGGTGAGAAAAAAAAATACTCACTCTAATTTGTGTATTCGACTGGTAAAATGTTTATTTTTACTAATAAAATGTTTTCTGATGCACTATTAATATCTGTTGGCACCGTTCGCTAATTCTGATGGACACGCTATCGATTGACTACATAAGGGAAGTTGTCGACTCCAATATTGCAACGATCGTGGGGCAATAAGCGAGGACAGTACACTCACGCTCTGAATCCCGATCTCTCGCCACTGATGAAGGAACCGAGGGATAAATAATTCTCAATATCTTACAAAGTACGTAACTTTTTTATTAATTAAATACTATATATTTCTTGCGAAGAGGTCCTCATAGGATTTAGTTATTACGAACCCCTACACTTTAAATTTAATAAAATATTAGTATGTCCCAGTAGAGTGTTTTATAAATTATATTTCCAACCCCTTAACTTTATAGAGTTCATTCTATAAATCCACAAATCCCAAAAATCTCCACTTTTAATAAGATAACCACTAACAATACTACTCACATTATTAATTGAATGTGTTTAGATACCTTATTAATTTTAAGGATATGTGTTTGTAGTAAACAAGACGCACGAGACTTAGGATCATAGGCGGAGGCAAAGGGGGGTCAAGGGGGTCAGTGGACCCCCCTTTCCCATATTTTTAAAAAAAAAAATTAAAATTTATTTTAATTAGAATAAAATAAAAAAGTAAAATAGTAAATATAAAATACAATTATTTACTTTAAGTAAAAGAATATACTCAATTTACTTCAAAAAAATAAAACTGAAAAATACAAAGAAGCTAGAAAGTTTTTTTCTTTCACTCACACTTATCGTCTCATTCTATGGAACCCTAATTTCTCATTTACCAAGTTCGATTTTGGTTCGATTCAATTGTTGTTTAATTTAATGGAACCCTGAAAAATTGATTCGATTTTGAATGATTAAATTGATATAAGATTGCGATTTGTTTTGATTTAATTGTTGTTTTTGTTGGTGGTTTGATCAATAGAAGTATTGAGTTCTTATTGAATTTTATGGGTTATGTTTTTTTATGCTAGCTATAATCTCATAGTATTTGAATTTTTATTACATATTCATGGATATATATGTTTGTTATTCCAAATAAAAAGTTATCGGACTCGAGTACAATTCTTCCTACTGAATCTCCGAATTTTGAATCTTCTACTGTTGAGACTACATGTGAGAGTGGTATTATTTTTTATCCGAGTATGAGGAAATCGATAAATAATTATGATTCTCAAGTTAGAGACAATATTAGAAGAGAATACGTGGTTAAAGGGTTTGTCAACCTTTTTCTCATAATTTTCCAAAAACAATTATTGCAAAGAGATCGAGATGTTTCCAAGTAAGTTGAGTGGTTTAACAAATGGAATTGGTTGGAATACATTGTTTCTAAATATGCAACATTTTGTTTTTGGTGTTATTTATTTAGAGGTGATGTTGTAAAAAAATCTGGTGACGACGTGTTTGTGAAATAAGAATTTCACAATTGGTTTGTTATATCGAGAAAGACGTCTTCAGAAGTATTCATAATGAAGTTATTATCCAACATTTAATATGAGAAGTTGAAGATTGGACTTGCCTCATTTACATCCAAAAATAACATAATGACGAGATTATTGTATACTTTTATAGCAATGACCTCTATTATAGTTATAAAAAAAATTGGACCCCCCTTTGTAATTTGTCTGGCTCCGCCACTGCTTAGGATTATAACAAGTGCCTCCGAGAATAATATTCATGCCACGTCAAATCGAGGTAGGTACAATGTTGAAGGGTTGCTTTGTTTATTTACGTGTTTCACTATGTGTGTTTTCTGTGTACGCATTATGTGATTTAATATCCATGCATTTACATATTCGTTGTAGTCGGAGACTGATTAAAAGGTCAACGTGCTTATAGCGCGGTTCATTTCATTCGTTGTAACCTGAGACCGAGGAAAAGGGTCGAAGGGGACCAGCGCAGTGCATTCATTTCATCGTTGTAACCTAAGACCGAGGTAAAGGGTCTAAGGGGACCAACGCAGTAGTTGGGCAATCGATTTATAAAATTAAGAATACATTTTCGTTGTAACCGGAGACCAGGGAAAAGGGTCAAAGGGGACCAGCGCAGTAATTGGCCCAACTTGCAGTGCATTCATGATCATTCAGTAAACGCATTGCTATTCCTTCATGTCATGTTCATGTAGATTATGCATATATTTGATTCATGTATTTAAATGAGGTAATTGTCCTACTGAGCGTGTTGAGCTCACACCTTCAGCGACCCCTTTTCAGGTACTAATGAGGATGTCGAGCGAGCAGGATGACGATGGATGAATGTTAATAACGTATTTTCAATTAATTCAATTCTACTATAATTTCTATTTAAATAAATGAAGTTTTCTTATTCAAAATTTGATTTTGGGATATTTGGTTTGCTTTAAATAAATAAATGTTTGACATTAACTTGTTTTAGTATTTCATTTTACTTTGAAAACGAGTTTTCCAAATAAAGTTTTTGTGGCGCCCGCAATTTAGTAAATATTATTTTCAAAAGTTTTCACCTTTCGTTGTTTTAAAAATATGGGGCGTTACATGCGGTAGGAGCATGACGGCGACGGTCACGCCAGCCATTTGTAGGTGCGAATCGAACGGTAGCAGGGGAGGAACAGTTGGATCCACTCCGTCCAGGTCATCCGAGTCACCTTAGTCCTCCATCTCCCCCAAATGTTCGAAGGCGGCGGCGCGGTGGAGGCGGACGTCGTGGGGTGCTGCAACTGGATTATTTTAATGGGCCGGTCCGGGGTCGCGAACGAAGATAGGGGAAGGAGGACTTAGGGTTTGGTTTTGGGGTTTTTTCAACTAAGAGATGGAGAATGAAGATTTGTGGATTTGTGAACGAGATTGAACCAAATGATATTTTAAATGAAAGGAGTAAAAAACGTGGGGCGGCTGCTTAGAAATTTTTAGATTTTTTGATTTTTTTTTTTATAAAAACATATAATATCGGTAATATGGATTCTATTTTAAGAACTGATGTTTGAAAAAAATGTCAATTTAAAAACTACACTTTTAACATCAGCTGCATAAATAACTGATATTAATTAGTCTTGCGATATCAATATTTCTTCAACTCATACCAGACACATCTGTTGTATAACTGAATGACGTTAAAGGGGTGATGTCTATTTGCCAGATTTTAGTAGTGTTAACACATAAGTAAGTAGTGATAGTAAGTTAAGTTCGTCGATGAGTTAGCACTCAACATCGAAAACCAACATACTATACACTAACAATATAATTCTATTTCTTATGGGATTTAGAGTTATATTAAAAAAATGATTTATTTTTAATGTTAATTATTTCTTATTTGATAAATTTGCTACACTTATAAAAAAGGATCTCCGTCGACGAAAATCATAGAGAATTATTTTAAACCTAAATGATGTAGTGGATTCTTTTCTTCCTGTGGTTTTTTTTCTTCTGTATTTTGGATTTTCACGTAGCTTGTGTGTTCGTTTTTATGGTTTATCTTTTATTCGTCATCTCACGTGTATTTCTTTAGCAGCGTGTGGTTTAGTGTTCAATAATCGCAATAAATGATATAGCTTTTTTATTGGACGTGAATATCACGTCCAAAGTATACATTATGACACCGCTATCACACTAAAATTTAAACATATTTCTACAGTGTCAACACTCATTAGGTTTGGGAGGCCCAACTACTTGACATATACTTTTGTTACAAGATTATGCTCAATAATTTTGTTCGATCGAGTTTGTAACTTATATCGATGGATTGTGATATGTACCAACCCAACATCTTGTATTGATTAATAGTGAGTGCTTATCCAGCACATACACCACTGATCACATGAAAAGACTGTTAGGATTCATATAATCGAACAAGGATTAAAGAAAAAGACAAACGTAGAAAACTTGTAGTATTAGAACAAATAAGCGTTATCTAAAATATACAAGAGAAAGGCTTTATATAGCCAAAACAAAAGGTAACCCTAATCATATCCTATAAACAAAAGGTAAACCTAATCCTATAAATATAATAACTAATATATTCTAACACCCTCCCTCAAACTCACGATGGTACAGCAAGAAGTATCGAGAGTTTGTCAACGAAAAATCTATGAGCGCAACCATATAATCACAGCCGTAGTGGAAGCCATAGCACGATACTCTGCCTTGGTGGATGGAAACAAAAGACTCTGAAGCCACATCCAAACGAACACCAATTGACTGCAACGAGTCCTCACTAAGAGCCATTGGAAAACAAGCGAAACCGAAAACGCCAATTGACCAAAGCAAACCAAAATTAACCAACAATCAAAACGAACCAATTATCCAAAACGAACCAAAATTAACCAATTAACCAAAACGAACCAAAATTAACCAACAACCAAAACGAACCAATTAACCAAAACGAACCAAAATTAACCAATTAACCAAACGAACCAACGAACCAATTAACCAAAACGAACCAAAATTAACCAATTAACCAAAACGAACCAACGAACCAATTATCCAAAACGAAAAAAAAAAATCGGCGGCGCGCCCCGAACCCCGAACGGGGGCGCGCTGCCCCCCGTACCCCCGCGAACAAGGAGATTTAGATGATTCCTGGCTCTGATACCATGTTAGGATTCATATAATCGAACAAGAATTAAAGGAAAAGACAAACGTAGAAAACTTGTAGTATTATAACAAATAAGCGTTATCTAAAATATAAAAAGATAAAGGCTTTATATAGCTAAAACAAAAAATAACCCTAATCCTATAAACAAAAGGTAAACCTAATCCTATAAATATAATAACTAATATATTCTAACAAAGACATTTACCAATATTTCTTTTGGTGGTCATCACATCTGACCACCTATATTTCTAACATGCCCCGTGACAAGCCTGCAGTCTTGTTCATGCCTTGTTTTTGTGGAAAGGAAATGTCCCTTTTTATCACGATCGATTTAAACTATTCACACGATAATTTAAAAAAATAATTAAATACCATGAAAAGTTTAAAGTTGGGTAAGTGGGGATTGTTCAATGAATTATATTATTTAATTCTTTTTTATTTTTTTAAAAATATTAATTTCCTTGTATAAAAATTAATGTCTTTATTATGCATATAATTTAAATTTTTATGGTAATATTAGAAATAGATATTTATAACTTTTTAATATTACACATTAAATAAATTAACATCGATCATATATATTAATAAATAATGAAATACATTAAAAAATTATTATCACTTATGTATATTCTTTTTGTTTCTTTGTCATTGTCATAATATAATGTAAACAATATTATATTACTTCCATTTCACAACGGTTTTCTAGTTTTTTTTGTTAATTTTCAATGAAATTAAAAAATAGTTGTAGGAGAAAGAGAGTATTCAGTAGAAAAAATGACGATTCATACGCCTTGGATTTATCTTTCATCTTTCTTCATTATATACTTTTAGTTAGAGCATCTGCAACTCGTTTTCAAATTTGAGTCGAAAATCACTTACAAAGTTCAATTTTCGAACTCAAAATTAGACTCAGTTTACTATATAGTAAAATTTAATTTTTGCACTCATCTTAAATTTCAATTCAAACACTATTCTACATTATTTATTTATTTTAAAATTATAAATCATTAAAATTTAATTATTGTAACATTAAACTATTTGTTAAAAATTATATAAAAAAATATTATTGATTAAAATTTAAATGTATGATTAAAATTTAAAATTTTATCAATATTGTTAAAAGTGAGACTAATTTTTTTTTTAATAATTAATTTTTTTACTCAAAAGTATTTATAAATTGATGATTTTTATTGTTTAATTTTAGTTTTATGATTAATATTTATATAGATTAAAAATATAAAATAGTTAAATTAATATAAATAGTTTTTTGTACTGTAATTTTTCTATCATGTTTAATGAATGTGTTTAATTATGTATAATAATAATATAAAAAAGCAATTATATAATAGAATTCTAAACAAATTAAAGTACATTTTTATTTATTTGTGTTAAATTGAATTTAATGATTAAATTAAATATAATTTACTATTTGAACTCAAAATTTATGATAATTTAATGATTTTAGTAGCAATTTGAGTTTGATAGTTAAAATGGCGAAACGAAGAAAGTGAATATTGAGCCTTGGATAGACATCGGGAGAATCTCTACTTTTATATGGAAAAAATGGTTTAAATTTCATATTTTATTTTAATTTGATTAATTTTTTTTTTTCAAATAAAGTAAATTAGTGTATAGTGGTAATCATGATAATGTTGGAAGGTGGTGATCCCATTAAACCATTACTGGTTTCAACATAAAGAAGCTCCACAAAAAGACATTAGCCTTTTTCTTTTTTAAAATGAAACTAGATGAATTGAAAGTGAATGTTTTTTTTAGGTTAATTGCAATGTTTTGGTTTGAAATTTGGACTTTTGGTCCTCAATTCAACTGTTCAACTAATTGAGCTAACAACCTTTGATTCCTTGACTGAAAGTGAATGTTATGATAATGATAAAAGTAATTATAGCCGAACTAATTAATTTGAACTGAAATGAAATTAATTTTAAAAAGTACATAACCTAATACTGTAAATTATAGTTTGTGCTAAATTTTTATCCCACTGTGAAATTATGAATTCTTATATGTTTATAAATATTTTTTTACTATTTGAACAATTAATAATATGAAAAATGATAAAAATATAAACATTTATATTAAATATATATATATATATAAATTTCATATCAGTATTGTATATATAGTGAACATTTATATTATAAATTTTAGTTTATCATTATTCTTATAATCCCCTTCTCAATTACTCACTTCTATTAACAATATAAGTCATCATAAGTTCATGAACACATATTAATAAAAATATCAACTTTATATTTTACATTTTATTAATTATATTAAAAATCTAAATCAATTGTTAAAGTAATTAATATTTACTTAAATTTAATTAACATTAAGGGCAATTTTAACAAAAATACATTTAATTTACATTAAAAAACCTAAAACAACATCTAAATTGAAAAAAACACGAATTCAAAACATCATATAAAAAGAATAAGAGGAAATATAATTTTAAATCTATGTTGATTAATTGATTTGAATTATTCTTTCTTTTTTGTCTTATTAAAAATATTAATCAAAATTTTAAAATCACACTCATTACACCAATAAAATTCTATGTCAAAAAAACACAAAAATAATTTCAAAAAAAAAAAGTACATAAGTATAAATATGAATAAATCTCAAAAAAAAATTTATCTACACCAACATTTAAATAAACAATGCAAATAATTGAAAAAAAGTAACTAAATTAAAAATATTAGTTACATATAAATAAATAAAATAAATTATTTTATTATGCACATATAATAGTTCTTTTTAATATGAGTTTCATATTAAATGTTTTTAAGTATTTGTTTTGTCAGAAGTTTGTACATCCCATTCAAAAATCATTCCAATATACTCTCTCTCATTCCTTTTATAAGTAGTTTTGATTTTTCAGTTTCCTTTAAATTAAAATGTAGTTTTGAGTTTTCAGCATGGTTCTAAAAATCCCCGCCTAGCTCCGATTAATCCCCGCCTAGGCTCTAGGCTGTACTCGACCGCCTCGATTTTAGGCTCTAGGCCCCTAACCCGCCTAAGCGCCGCCTAAACCCACTCAGACCCGCCTAAATCCGATTTGGACCGCCTAAGTTCAATTAATTTCGTCTTTACTTAGATAGTTCTTGAGCAGATTTAACTGAACAATTAAATTATATGCAAATCTTGATAAATCAAATAAAATAGATGATGTTATGATAAATTTTGATCTACAACCTCAAAATTTGAAAAAAAAAAATTAAATATATAATGAAAATAATCTAAAATTTTAAATTTACAAACTATTTTGATTATTTTACTATATTAAACTTGTGATTAATACTATGTTTAGATTATTTATTGATTATTTTGTTCAAAATATTGATTTATTATGCATAAAAATATTTTTTAAATATTATATTAATTAATTAATTATAAAAAAGTAAAATGATTAATCCCCGCCTAGTCCCCGATTAATCCCTCTAGGCGCTAGGCCCCTAGTCACCGCTCGACTAGCGCCTAGCGCCTTTTAGAACCTTGGTTTTCAGTGTAATTTAAATGTGTTTTTTTTAAATTACGTTTAACATCAATTTAAATTATTTAAATATAATTTAGTTTAATGATTAATTTAAATTTTAAAAAATAATTATTAAACACAAAATAATTTTAAAAAATAAATTTTAAAATAATTTATATTTTGAATAGAATTCATATGGTTTTTGTGGCATTATAAATACGAACGTGGACAACATTATTTAGCCAATTAATATTACAACCGTTACCGCTTACCAACTCATATACTACTCCTTTATCTTATCCTCTCCTTTAGTAAGTAGAAAGATAGTGCTTCCATATCACATATAGTATAAATTAAGGTCATCACAAGGTCGAGCAGGAGGTGGCTCATGGCGTCTATACAACGGTGGTTCGTGGCTGTACCGCTCATCTTATTCCTGTTGGCGGCGTCATCCACGGCAAGTAAGGCTTAATTTACATAAAAATATTTGTATGATCAATTCTAAATTTCATGTGGGCAAGAGATTTTTTAGTAAATATTTATTGTTCTAAAATTATTAAAATTAAGAAATATATATAATAAATAGTTATTAAACAACATAAATTAAAACTCTACAATTTAACATAAAATATTAAAAATTAATAAATTATTTTAATAGTTACAAAAGAAATATAATTATAAAATTGAATATTTTTTAAATATTTCAATTTTCATTTTATTTTCTTTGATCTAATAGAATATTCAAAAAATTGGATAAATTAAATAAATGGATAATTAATACCTTCATTATCCCCAAATAAAATCTATGAAATTAGATTTCTGGACTTAAAAGCAATATTTACTATAAAAACATTTGAACAAACAAAATATCTGATAATACACAAATTATTAGATTATTAGAAAAGAAAGACATAGCTCCTTTTAAAAATTATAAATTTATTCATATTATGTTAATACAAGTAGTATTTAAACCCTTAACTTTTTTAGGAGTAAATTCAAGTATAATGACATACGTAAGAGATGATAGGTGTAGAGATTTTAAACCCTCTTTATCTGCCTTAATTGAGACTAGTCTATGTCATGGACCAGTTTACTTCGATGTGTCTCCAAATTTAACTCTATCTTTGACAGATAGTAATTTGCAAGACGCAATGCACATATCAATTCATACAAATGGTTATAATTTTAAGTCGGTCAGTGAAATAATAGCAATATGCTATAGAGTTTATTATAATGTTTTACAAACTTTAAATCCAAATATTAATAAAAGGAGATTGTCTTCCCCAGGAACTACCACTGTGGTTCAAACAATTTTTTTAACGTCGAACATTGCCACTAACAGATTAATAAAGTGAAGTGAAATAAATTTTTCAGACACTTGGACTCTTCCTCAAGAGTTAGAGCCAAAACTTAAAATAAATAACGAAATAGATCAGATAATAGAAACATCCGAATGAGATGTCGAGATAAAATTTGGTTTTGAAAGAACTATAAAGTTACCTAGCATATTGCTATTATTTAGAGAGTACAAAAGTTCTAAACTCCGACAAATACAAACAATACGGACAATACACATAACTTTTACAGACCATTTTTACAAAACTACCATTATAGATGTCGGGTACTCTTTGGGTCCCATCGTCACACCATACAATGCACTATGTAAAGACACACAAATATAAAAATACAAATTATTAAGAACCACATATAGTGGTTGAGTGCTTCTGACAAAGGTGACACTTATCCCTTGAGTGCTTCTGCGAAAATAACACTTATAATGAGTGCTTTTGCTGAGAAAGCATTATTACTTTTAGCTCTTACTTGCTTGAATTAAACTGGATTAGAGCATTCTTATCCCAACTTAGTTTTGCCTCTTTTAGAGTCCTTAGCTTGCTGTGTTAATGTTACTATTAGGGCATCCCAGACGTCGGCTGGTGTAGGTTTGTCTTCATGTTCTTCACCCGCAATATAATTGAAGGAACTCTTGGAATCAATAGATCCCCTTGGCGATACTGATTTCATTGATTCATCTCCGTCCTTTGCTAACTCGGTTGAGAAGGAGTCAAAAAATTGATTCTTCATGTGGTCTAAAACTCTCTTCATTATTTCTTCCTCCGATTCCCTTGGATATTTTTTCTGAAAGAATTTTTTCAGGCTGGATAGTGGAAGTTGTTGGGAGCATTGTTCTTTTTCGCATTTTCCTTTATCTTCAACAATTGTTGATTGGATAATTGAGGCCATTTTCTCAATATTTTCTTCTTCCATATTAGTCCACCATTTGTAGAAAAATTTTCTTTCCAATATGGGTATATTAAGTTTATTAGAGGAGACCGTAATTGACCATCTCTATATCCAGGGGATTTGGAATTTTGTAAAAAACAGGAAAGAACATTGTCCAACAATTAACCTGTCTGAGTCTAATTTGGTGATTAATGAACTATTGTCACACCAAAGATTATATAAATCCATAATTTCTTTTGGAAGTATTTCCAAAGAAGGACCAAATTTTGACCACCACTCATAAAACCAATTTGGTATATGATTATTAAAAATTTCTGGGTTTATTGTGAAAAACTAAGAATGCTTATTCTTAGGGTTCTGATAGTAGAACGCTTTTGAAAAGGCCTGGATATAATCCCAATAATTGAAGTAAATATATTTACCTTCTGTCATTCTGATGGCTGTCGCCATTTAGGTTTATTCCACACTCTGTTGGAAGTAAAACTTTATTAATGTGAAACTTGCTGAAATTTATAAAACTTTCAGGGTTATTATTTTGATAGTGATGAGTAATGGTTACCGATTCTGTAATTTTTAAGAGGACTTCATAATTTGGCCTTGTTTTTCCATGCAGACCGGCATACCCTCTCGATTCAAGATACTTTGTTCTAATTGACCATCCATCATTTGGCGTCATTTGAATATCTTCATCTTCTATGTACAGAACATCTTCTGTTATTGGATTTTCAAAGTACTCTTTTTCTTGTGGTACTTCATTGGCAACGTCTTTATACGACGTTTTATTTGAAGAGGAGGAAGGTATATCTTCATTTTTTGGAGGAGGCAATAGTGGCACATTCTTGCCTCTACTATGGTATACTGGTAAACTTAGGGTGAAATATAAACTTTCAAATGTCAATGTTGTAAAAAATGAAGATATACCTTCCTCCTCTTCGAATAAAACGTCGTATAAAGACGTTGCCAATGAAGTACCACAAGAAAAAGAGTACTTTGAAAATCCAATAACAGAAGATGTTCTGTACATAGAATATGAAGATATTCAGATGACGCCAAATGATGGATGGTCAATTAGAACAAGGTATCTTGAATCGAGAGGGTATGCCGGTCTGCATGGAAAAACCAGGCCAAATTATGAAGTCCTCCTAAAAATTACCGAATCGGTAACCATTACTCATCACTATCAAAATAATAACCCTGAAAGTTTTATAAATTTCAGCAAGTGTCACATTAATAAAGTTTTACTTCCAAGAGAGTGGGGAATAAACCCAAATGGCGACAGCCATCAAAATGGCAGAAGGTAAATATATTTACTTCAATTATTGGGATTATATCCAGGCCTTTTCAAAAGCGTTCTACTATCAGAACCCTAAGAATAAGCATTCTTGGTTTTTCACAATAAACCCAGATATTCTTAATAATCATATACCAAATTGGTTTTATGAGTGGTGGTCAAAATTTGGTCCTTCTTTGGAAATACTTCCAAAAGAAATTATGGATTTATATAATCCTTGGTGTGACAATAGTTCATTAATCACCAAATTAGACTCAGACAGGTTAATTGTTGGACAATGTTCTTTCCTGTTTTTTACAAAATTTCAAATCTCCTGGATATGGAGATGGTCAATTACGGTCTTCTCTAATAAATTTAATATACCCATATTGGAAAGAAAATTTTTCTACAAATGGTGGACTAATATGGTAGAAGAAAATATTGAGAAAATTGCCTCAATTATCCAATCAACAATTGTTGAAGATAAAGGAAAATGCGAAAAAGAACAATGCTCCCAACAACTTTCACTATCCAGCCTGAAAAAATTCTTTCAGAAAAAATATCCAAGGGAATCGGAGGAAGAAATAATGAAGAGAGTTTTAGACCACATGAAGAATCAATTTTTTGACTCCTTCTCAACCGAGTTAGCAAAGGACGGAGATGAATCAATGAAATCAGTATCGCCAAGGGGATCTATTGATTCCCAACAGTTCCTTCAATTATATTGCGGGTTAAGGACAGGAAGACGAACCTACACCAGCCGACGTCTGGGATGCCCTAATAGTGACATTTACACAGCAAGCTAAGGACTCTAAAAGAGGCAAAACTAAGTTGGGATAAGAATGTTCTAATCCAGTTTAATTCAAGCAAGCAAGAGCTAAAAGTAATAATGCTTTCTCAGCAAGAGCACTCATTATAAGTGTTATTTTCGCAGAAGCACTCAAGGGATAAGTGTCACCTTTGTCAGAAGCACTCAACCACTATACGTGGTTCTTAATAATTTGTATTTTTATATTTGTGTGTCTTTACATAGTGCATTGTATGGTGTGACGATGGGGCCCAAAGAGTACCCGACATCTATAATGGTAGCTTTGTAAAAGTGGTCTGTAAAAGTCATGTGTATTGTCCGTAGTGTTTGTATTTGTCGGAGTTTAGAACTTTTGTACTCTCTATATAAGGAGAGGATTGTATCTTGTATTATTCAGACTTGATTTGAAATAGAAAAATTAATATATATATATATATATATATATATATATATATATATATATATATATATATATATATATATATATATATATATATTCAATATTTTATATACCAAAAAATATACATAAATATAAAAATAATTATAATAAAATGTTTCGTGCTAGTTGGTGAAATCTATATTTTTATAATTTATATATATATATATATATATATATATATATATATATATATTCAATATTTTATATACCAAAAAATATACATAAATATAAAAATAATTATAATAAAATGTTTCGTGCTAGTTGGTGAAATCTATATTTTTATAATTTTTAAAATTAAATTTTATCTTATCCTAATAACTTTTTTTATTTAATGATTGTACACCAGAAAGAAATAACCTAATAAAGGAGCAAATATCAACCTCTCAGGTACCTCTCTCTCTCTCTCTCTATATATATATATATATATATATATATATATATATATATATATATATATATATATATATATATATATATATATATATATCTGAAAGTGCGTGGACAGCGGTATTTAAGAAGAAAATACGCTGCCTGCTGTAAGGCAGTGCGATGCGGCAGCACGAAGCCTTAAAATAGAATTCGTTCGCTTATTCGTGATTTACTTGATTTACGTATTTTAGTTCGTTTATGAGAATATCAGATTAATATAAATATATTTGATATATGTATATATTGGCAGCGGAAGAATGAAAAATAAATTAAACAAACGAACGCACACACACTCACACGAAAGCAAAATGAAAGAACACAAGAATTAATCTTTGTATGGGTATTTAATTAAATTTAAATTACCCATACGAATGTGCCTTACGGCAAAAATATATTATTAAAGAAACGAGTCTTTACAATGAGTAATCTCGGATTTACAATTGATTAAACTCAAGGCAATGCGAAAGCATTCCTTAACGTTTATCGAATCCGGAGATTAATGAACAATCAAAATTAAACAAAAGTAATTGTAGCTATCCTATACTAAACACTAGATCAGCACGTAGTCATTGGTCACTCACAAACGAGCTGACAAAATGACGAAGGATTTCGCCTTGCCTAATAAAAAAGACTACGAGAGTGATCTATGTTAAACTATGATTTATGGATAGGTAAAAGTGTTAAAGAATGAGCTGAAGTCTCCTTGTATTTATAGGTGAAGCTCTCAACCGAAATCCCTAGTAAAACTAGGTTTGAAGTGGTTGAGAGAAAGTAGGAACCGCCTTTGACCCAGCTCCTGTCTTTGCCGCACAGCGAGCTGTCCTTCAGGCAAGACGAACCTTCTACAATTGATTGGAATGCTTTGCCTCTTGTCAATGCCTTCCATTTCTCTTTGTATTCAGGTTCTTTACGCATACGTTCCTACTCGAGTCCTCGGCTCTTGTTCGTCGTGCGGCATGCCGAACACATTCGTCCTGCCGCAAGGCGAGTCTTCGTCCTGCCGCAAGGTCTTGTTCAGTATTCAAAGTCTCTATCTCCAGCTTGCCTTTTTGAGTCCTCTGCTCTTGTTCATCCTGCGGCATGCCGAAGCTCTTCGTCCTGCGGCATGCCGAAGCTTCGTCCTGCCGCAAGGTCTTGCGTAAGTATTCAAAGTCTATATCTTCAGCTTGCCTTTTTGAGTCCTCTGCTCTTGTTCGTCATGCGGCATGCCGAAACTTCGTCCTGCCGCAAGGTCTGGTTCAGTCATCCAAAGTATTGATTGTTCTTACAAGCACGGATCAAGTGATACATCATGCTAAAATACATCACACATAGAATGAGTGACAACAACAATATACAAAGTGTGAAGAAAGGAGAAAAACATGTAAATATGCTCAAAGCATTGTTATGCCCAGTAACTCTGCGGCATTGCTCTGCCTAACATATTTACAGTAACAATATCTCTCTCTCATCATACTATGATTTTTGGTAATCACGAAACTAGATAAAATGCAGCAAATTAATTAATTTAAAAATAAATATTAAAAATATATTGTATAACTTTGATTTATTTAGTACTTCCTCCAATTTATTTTAATTGTCATTTTAGCTTTTCATTCTTTTAACTTTTTATTTGACCTATTACATGTTTTTCTCATAAATACACTTATTTAATATCATTAATTAATTATGTTTATTTGAATATGTTTAAGGAAAAAATTAGAAACATTACTGATGAGCCTTAAATAATTAACATTAAGTATCATTAAATAAGGTTATTATAAGCATAATTTTTTTTTTCATTAATGTTAGTGCAAAGTTGTAGAATAACAAATATAAAAAATAGGAGTGAGTAAAATCTAGATGAGTATCTGCAATAATAATTCCGAAGGTTTTAGTTAGAATTAAGAATTTCAAGTGTCACATTACTTACAATTAAGAATTTGATTCTGTGTTGAAATTCTAATCCCCGTGACAATTTCAGAGTATTACTACTAAATTAAGAATTTTAAGTGTCCAATGAAAATCTTCTAATTTATTTAAAGTGTCTAATTAAAATATTTTAATTTTGAATGCGTTGATACTAAGAAAATAATAATTATAATATTAATTATTATTTTATATTATTAAATATTTTTATTTTATTAAAATTTACATTTTAAGCCATCACATATCTAGTAATAATTTATTTTCATAAAAAACATTTATGAGACAATTATATACTCATGATTTTGGAGAAATAAGGCATCTTCAATGCTAAAGTCATTTTTTTCCTTTTTGTGAGCCCATTACATGCCACCTCATAAAAAGTGGGTCAATGCAAAATGTTGGCAATATTATTGTAAAACCCACTTCTTACATTTTTTTAAAAATTAATTATATTGATTAAATATTATTTTAACTAATAAAGTGTTATAAAGTTATCAATTATGACCCACATTTAAGAAGTGGTTATGTTCACCACGAGGACATGCCCAATTTATTTTTTTATTTTGTTCCAATGCTATTTTACCTACTTTTGAGTACTACACGTTTACACGTTGCTCAATGCGCTCTAATTTCTATTTTGAGAAGTAATCCTATTTTTATGGGTATCTATAATATATTTGTCAGGTCAATATAAAAAATATATTTAAACTTACGTCACACTGTAAATGAGAAAATTATCATTTTAGTTTCATAAAGATTGGTTTTTTTTTGTACCACAAAGTAACAGGTTTTCAATTTCATACACGATTTCTTCAAATTGATTCAATTTTATCCAATTTCCACCGGAAAAATTCAAAAACGACCGAAAATCGAACACGTAAAATGCACGGGACAATTAATTTGGGGCTTTACGGTGACCTAATCCATGTGGCATATACTCTAATTAGCTGAAGTTGTTAAATAAAAAAAAAATCACATGGTTGTCACGTCAAATATTACGAGATTAAAAAAAAAATAATAAATAAATAAATGACGTTGGATGAAAATCGATAAATTATAATCGTTTTCACCCAAATTATATCCAAACCCCTATTTCCCCAAATACCTTTCATCACACTAAAAACCTTAATTCTCGAAATAAAAATAAAAAATCACTCAAATTCATAACACTCATAGCTTTCTCTTTGCATATTCGACTCCTTGGTGAAGTCGAATTGAGAATATAATAACATTTTTTTTGAATTTTGTAATATCTGATGCGGCATTCAAGTGAAAATTATTATTATTATTATTATTTTAACAACTTCAGCCAAGCATATATAGTGTGGCACGTGGATTAGGTTGTCGGAAAGCCCCAAATTAATTGTCACGTGCATCTCACTTGCTCGATTTTTTACAATTTCAGAATTTTTCAGCGGAAATTGGGTGAAATCGAATTGATTTGAAGAAATTGTGTATGAAATTGAAAAATTTTGTATTCGTGATACCAAAAAAGAAAAAAAAAACCATCTTTATAAGACTAAAAGATGATTTTCTCATTATTTTATAGTTTTAATAATTTTTATATCATCCATTCTTACTTTTCATTTCATATTATATAATATTTGAAAATAAATTTTAACTAATTCATAATTTTTAATATATTTTAAATATGTATTACTTTAATAAGATTAATTTTTTATAGTATAATAAATTTTATTCGAAAACTTATTTTATATTATTATTATTATTATTAGCACTATTTAATATTTTCAATTAGATTTTATTTTACATTAATATATTTGTAAGCATTTATGAATTTCTTGTATCTCTTGCGGTATGTGATAGTGATACAAATACAAGTAGGCATAATTTGATAGTCACATTATGTTTCTAACTCTTTCACAAACCCAAAAAGAAATTTTGAAGAAAGAGATTGTTGGATCAATTTTCCCTCACCAACATTCATCCAGGTGTACACTACCAAAAAAAAAAATACTGTCGAAACACTAACTGCACAATTTGTTAGAAAGACAATCAATAAACGCTTTAATTTGTCAACTTTTATACCGACTGATAAATGTCAACTTTTAAAAACACTATGTTCGTTAATAAAATGTCAATTTAGATCAATCACAAACATCTAATATTTTATCAACATAAATTATACTCCCTTTGAATGTGAAGAGTGTGCATAGTTCATTTGTAATTTACAAATGAAGTGTGCATACTCTTCAGAATAGAATCGGAAGAAGTAATTTTTATAATACTAATTTTTATCATCATTAATGACTCTTCTTGAATCTCATGAATTAGGTTGATACAAATGAGCTTCTAGATGTGCGAGGAAGAATGAATATAGAGGTTGCAGATTATTTAGGGGCTGGAGCTAATAATCGTCATGAACATGATCAGCCAGGATCCCCACCTTTGAAAGCTTGAATAATATTTCTACTTTATTATTAGAATTATTAAAAAAATATCTTATATAGTAGTAATAAATATTTAGTTTGTTTATTAAATTCAGCTGGAACACACACACACATATATTACTAATGTTTGCTTTTTTTCCTGTGTAATATATAGTGTGATATTATAATTTGTTTATTAATGTTTGCTAAAAAATAGAGTAATATTTGCTACAATTATTCTAATTAATTATGTTGATATTTTGGATTTAAATTGAACGCGGATCTCGAATATATATAAGATGACGAAGAAAAAGATAACGAAAGATAAACACACACTTTAATCGAAAAATACAATGGAAGAAAGAAACAAAATTCAATCACTCTAAGATTTTCATTTACGAAGAACCACAATTTATATGTGAAGTAGCAAATCTATCAAATTGAAAATAATTATAATTATGAATAAAATTATTCTTTTAATACTGTATGACTCTAATTTTTTAAAAGAATAAAATTATATTTTCAATATAATTATAATTTTATTGAAAAACAAAAATCAAACCACACCGAAACTAATTTCACCTCCAAATGTCAAAGTCGATGTTAGCAATATTACGTGATAATGAACATGTACTCTTTTGTGTTTATCTTATTTCCTTCTTTTACAGTTTAATTGTATTATATATTTCACTATCAATAATTCTATTATTTGAGGAAAACATTATTCTCCTACACTCTTTGGCTTGAAACCTTAAATCTCTTCTTCTTCTCTTTTTTGCCTTCGTCCTCCATGGCTTATACCGAGGTCCCAACGCTTCCCCTTTCGACAATGATTAACATGGTTAACATCAAACTCACATCATCAAATTATCTTATATGGCATGCTCAAATGGAGCCCTTGCTAAAGAGCCAATGTAACACTTTATGCCTCTGCTCAATTTCTCCTGCCCCACCACGCACCGATGTACTGCAGACGGTTCCACAACAACAAATCCTAAACTTGTAGCTTGACAACAACGCAATCAAACCATCACATTATCATTTATTGTATCCACCCTTGCTGAAGAATCGATGGTCGTTGTTATCGGTTGCAAAACCGCCAAAGATGTATGGGACGCACTCTCTCGGCCACTTCCAAGGCTCGGGAACTTAGCCTCAAGGACGACTTACTCTCTACTAAACGCGGTGAGAAATTCGTTGTCGATTATGCGCGTCACTTCAAATATATATCTCTCTAACCAACTCACTGCTAGCTATTGGTTACCCGATCGACGCGACAAATCTATCCCACTGCTAGCTATTGGTTACCCGATCGACGCGACAAATCTATCCCACTGGTTCCTTCGAGGACTTGGTCCCGAATTCGCTGGCTTCACGGCAGCGCAGATGGCGCAAGATCTGCTACCCATGTTTACTACTCTTGTTGCTCGGTCTCAATTGTTGGAAAATATAAAGTCAAAGTTGGTTTTTTCCAACGTTTGACTGAGTTGACTGGCTATAAAATTAATTCCGATTGGGAAATAAATTGTACGATAATTTTCTACGTCGTTCGTAGATAATTATAGAATTTTATTTCGTCAAAAACCGATTTTCGGTGAGTGAGAAATAAATGGTTAAAGATAGCCAATTAAAAAGGCATTTAATTGAATATGTAATAAAGTGTAAGACTTTATTACATTGAAATGTGTAATAGTTATTACATCCCACATTGAAAGATGTAATAAAGTTATTACACTTAATAAGTGATTGGAGGATTAATGTGTTCAACAAGTGAGTAAGACCATGGACCGTTAAGGTACATGGCAATCGCCACACGCGCGCCGTCCGTCCGTCCGCTCGGCTCGGCTCGGCTCGTGCTCGTGCTCGTGCTCGTGCTCGGCTCGTCCCGTCCCGACCCGACCCGACCCAACCCGACTCGCCTCGCCTCGTCCTTGGACTTTGGGCTGGAATTGGGCTTCCTTGGGCTCCTTGGGGCTTCTGGGCCTGGCCATCGTAATAGTTTTGCTGACGGGCTGAACTCCTGATTAGAAAATAATATTATATAATATAATTATATTAATATTATTTTGAATTTCGAAAATCCTCAAAGGTCAGATGACCATGTTCATTCTTTGCGGTTACAAAGTTTGAATGTGCTGGTCATGGGGAAGTTATTGGCCCCATTAACCACGTGATTGAATGCCTGAGTAAAGAGCTGCTGACCCCTCACATGCTTGGAGCTCCTATAAATAGCGAGTCTTAGTTTGCATTTCATACACAGAAAAAAACGAAAAAACAATTCCCAGCATATCATACAGTTCATACTCCTCTCCTTTTCTCGTTCGAAAGAGGTTCTGCTCTGGTTGCTTCAGAGAAGAACAAAGACAGTCGTTGTATCTTTGGGGGCATTACGTCTGCAAACCGTAGTAAACACGGGACGTATTTGTCTTGCGGATAGCGAAAGCGCCTCGACTACCCGCAATCCAGTTCTGACGTTCGATCGAAGTTGAAGACCTGTTCGTGTTTCATTCTTCTTCTTCATTTCTTTTATTTAAGTTTATAGTTTCTGGAAAAGTGTAAAGATTCAGTAGTACTGATTCTAATTCAGAAACGAGCACTGTAATAGCTACGAAATACCAACAACGCAAGACAAATAGCCGTACTAAAAAATGACAACCGGAGACAATCCTGGTGCTGAGAAAAACGGCCAATCTAGCACTGTTCCACCGATGAACTTGAACGTTCCGATCATGCCTTCATCGGTGGTTCATGCTGAGAAACCTGAGAAGTTCAACAAAAGGTGGCAACAAAAGATGATGTTTTACCAAACCACGTTGGGTTTGGCAAAGTTTCTCAAGGATGAGCCTCTGGCCATGGATGAGAATGAAACTGATGCTAATAAGCGTGCGGCTTATGAAGCATGGGGCCAGGGTGATTACCTGTGCCGGAATACCGTTTTGAACGGTCTGAGTAATGACCTGTACAATGTGTATGGGAATATGACTTCTGCCAAAGCACTCTGGGATGCTTTGGAGAAGAAATATAAAACTGAGGACGCCGGAACTAAAAAGTTCGTCGTCGGGAAGTTTTTGGATTTTAAGATGGTCGACTCTAAGTCGGTCGTATCTCAATTCCAACACTTCCAGCTGATCTTGCATGACCTTGAGAATGAAGGCATGAAAATCAGCGAGTCTTTTCTGGTGGCTGCTGCTATTGAGAAGTTACCCCCGAGTTGGAGGGCTTATCAAAACTATCTCAAGCATAAGACCAAGGAAATGACTATTGACAAGCTGGTTGTCAAGCTTCGTATAGAAGAGGAAAATCGTAAGAGATTTAATCCCGGAAGTGTGCCTGAGGAGCCTCGTGTGAATCTGATGGAGCAACCCAAAAGGAAGCTGCCTACTCCTCAGAATACCTCTAAAGGGAAAGAGCCTGCCACCAAGGTCTGGAAGTTCATGGGAAAATGCCATAACTGTGGAATAACTGGCCACATGGCTAAAGATTGCAAGAAGCCTAAACAGCCTATTGCACAGTACAAGGGGAAAGGGAAGCAATCTGCTAACCTTGTTGAAACCTCTGGGCAGGAGCTGACTGAAATGGATATGTCAGCAATGGTGTTTGAAGCCAACTTGGTTGGTAATTGATACGTACCTCGATTGATAGAAGAAGGAATAGATACGAAGAACACGGAAATTGTATACCTTGGGTGGAGATCTCAAACCTTTGGGTTAATTCGTGGAATGATTTAGATGAAAACCTAAACCCCAACACGCGATTGACTCAGCAATTCGAAGAACGATGAAGACACACGACGAAGTATGGATGCTTCGTAGATTCGCCGGTTGATCTTTTTGGATAATCGAAAAAGAGAACGAATTCGAGAGAGAAATAACTCACATAAAAATAATATAATTGTTCAAAGTTGTGTCTAAAACAATAGGGTTCAAGGCCTTATATAGGCTGACCTAAAAGACCACAAAAGAAAAGGAAATATGCTGCAAAGTCTCGAAATCGCGAAATCGCGATTTCCATAAAATCTGGACACCTGTCGGCCGACATGCAGGAGCTGTCGCCCGACACCACCCTGTCGCCCGACAGGAAAATCCTGTCGCCCGACATCTAGCCTTCGTCAGACGGATTTTCCTTCGAACACAGTCCCGAATCTCTGCAAGTCCGGGTCTTTTCCAAAGCTGTCGGCCGACGGGTATAGGGTGTCGGCCGACACCTTGCCAATTTCGTGTCCGAACTCCGCGGCGCGTCCTCGGCTCACGTCTGACCTCCGTTCCAGCGTCTCGCTTGTCGAACTAGCTTGAAACTCCATGTCCTCGGATGGATCGGCCTCCTCGTACATAATCAAGTTGACAAGGCTTGACTTCTCCCGTTCACCAATGGGTTTCTGATGGAGTTATATTCTAAATGTCTAGTTTAGTGACAATATGGAACTCCTTATCTGTGTTTTTCATTATCTATTAATCAAACTGTCGGCATTTTTTGTCTACTTTGTACTTGAATGCAATAGTCCTAGATATATACGTTGTAGACAGTATGGCGTGAGGAGACACGCGGAAGATCATACGGTCGGTTACTCGTATATTATCGAACAGAAGCTCACGACTTAGATGGACAGGGACAATCCATCGGTACGTCGTAGTGTGACTGGGTAATAGTTGGTCTTGACTATTATGTTACACTTGTACACTTGGTGTATTGAGCAGGACCACGGGAGGGCGTTCGATTTATACTAATCGACGTAATCGAACTAGACCTCAGAATTACGGATATACGAATTCTTAATCCCTATATAATTGTAGGTGCGTATGTCCAATTCTCGGTTCTTTAACTTGCCAATGAGTGAGACTATTTGATTAGTCGAGATACTCGGTAAATTGGGAATCGGAATTGTACACACGGCATGCTATAGATTATAGACAGGAAACCGTGTCCCGTTTATCGGGTTGATAACGTCCCCGAGATGAGCTCATAAAGTTTATCATGTAAACCCTGCAGGTGGATTTGTTCCACATGATAATAAGGATGAGTGGTACTAGTCTCGGATAATAAGAAACAAATTAATTTAATTATTAGTAATTAAATAAATTCGTGGACGTTCGATATCTTAAACACGGGGAAAGTCGTGTATGTAATTTCGGCGGATTTATTATTGTTGAAATAATATTAAAATTAATTTCGGGAATTCAATTATTATTTTATAGTGGAGTTAATAATAATTAAAATTGAAATCGATTAATTAAGGAATTGCGTTTACGTATTCCAAGTTAATTAATATTTCAATTTAGCCCTTAATTAATTTATCCTAAGGTCCCTAACGTAACTCTATATAATCCCCTCCCGTACTCTCCTAAACCCTATCATTCGCCGCTATTTCATTTTACTCAGAAAAACAATTGCGTTAACGCAATTATAATTTTTCTCTGTAAAATTAAATTAGTTTGCGCTAATATTTTTCTCTCAGAGAGAAAAAGATATATTAACGCTGTTGATAGAGAAAGTACAGAAGGGAGAACTCCAGCGGATCGTTGCCCACACAACGGCTGGAGAAGGGATCTGAGGCATACGTTAGAAGCATCTAAGGTCTCAACAATCGACCGAGAGGTATGAGATCGGAACTTTTATTCCGCAATTTTATTCGATCTCTGTTTTTGCGTTAATCATACAACGAACCAAAGATCGGGTTCCGTGGCTTGGATGTGATGTTCTCGGACTGCTGGGAGGTTTCTGACCTCCGGCGTGGCAGTCGGATAGAGAAAATCTCATCGGAACAGCCGGAACGGGCGGATCGCGCTGCTGTTCGCAGCAGCCAGGCGACCGCCAGAGGAGCAAGCGCCCGCTCGCGACAGGTCGCGGGCGCTCGCCTGGGCAGCAAGCGCTCGCTTGCCTTGCTGCGCGAGCGCTCGCCTGGTGGGCAGGCGGTCGCCTGCTCCGGGCAGATCGCGAGCCGCGGCTTCGGCTGCGGCGGATGCGCGATCTCTTGGGCGGGTGGCCTTGGCTGTCCGGGGGTGACTTCCAGAAGTCGATTGGGGACGTCCGGATGTTCGAGTGTTCGAATGGATGTGTCCCGGGTAGTCGATTTCCAACAATTGGTATCAGAGCCGGTTATCGGTTCGTTGTATTTTTGCGCGTGTTACCTTGCAGGTTGAACCCGATTATTATGGCCAATTTATTTTTGATATTTTGTGCTGTATGTATGTGGTTTTGATTAAACTCTCGGGCTTGTCGAGATCGGTTTTATTTTTGGAAAGTTGCTTGTTTGTAATAGATAAAAACGACGGGTTGAGTCGTTAGGTTTATTTATCTTTTCGTTGGATCCGGGACTTGTATAGGGTCGATCAAAATGTATAGGATCGATACCGGACTTAGTAGAATATTTTTTTTGTAATTAATTTCTGCTATTGGATCGAGACGAGATCGAAGCCCGGAGGAACGAGAATCGAAGTCGAGACGAGCAACGAGTTCGAGTTCCAAGAGACGTGCATTCAAGATTTTAAGGCCATAATAATCGGGCCACGTTAATTGCTTTCCTATGTGATTTACGTGTTTTATTATGCTTATTTTTTATGCATGTATATCCCTAAATCGTAAAATACTAAGTGGGAGAGGGATTGGAAACAATCCCGCGGTCTCCATTCTCTGTTTCGAGAGTGATGTGTATTGACTTACGAGTTGGCTTTAGTGTCATCCTCCCTATCGGATAAAGTCGATACACGGAAATCACTTTGATTGAAATTCGAATGAAATTCCAATTTTTAAAATTGAACAATTAAGTTTTTCAAAAGCAATGCCTAATCTGTCTTTCAAAGACTAATTTCAACTCGACTCATTCTCACCCCGAGGAGTGGAATGGAGCCAAAGCGCTTGGTTATGTCGATGACACAGATTAGAGACATTCGAGTCATTTAATGACTAGATCGATTGTCTGGTTGGCTCCCTCACCCAGTGAGAGATAGGGCTCAATTGCATGATTGATCGCTGGTTAGAAACTTCGAGTTTCACTTACGAGATATCAAGCTTTGATTAACTAAATTGTGAAATTTATTAAATGGAATTCAATTAACAAAGTTGTTTGTTTAGTAAACGTCCACACTATCGTGGCTTACTAGACGGAAACGGAACTTTGGGTTAATTGAGGCTCGACAGTTATAGGAAATCGTAAAGGGACCGCATGTCAACGTAAACGTCCACACTAACGTGGCTTGCGGTGGGCGTGTAGTTTCCGAGCGGTTAACTTAGTACTGAGAAATGGTATACACTTAGGTACGCTTTACAGTATCCTCCCCATCGGAGTCACTGCTGTAATGATGTACGACCAAAGTAAAAGTCCAGTTATAAAATCGTTTGGACTAGTATACGTCCACATGAACGTGGCATGCTAGTCTGATGGGATTTTAGGATTGATTGGTAAATTTAATGATATTAATTAAGGGAGTTGATATCGATTTAAATTTGACAGTTTGATTTGTCTCTTTTATAGATATGGCACTCAACCCGCTGTCCATTATACTAAAAGAAAACAAACTCACTGGTCCAAATTATGTTGATTGGAAACGAAACTTGGACATTGTCCTAACTGCTGAGGAGTACAAGTATGTACTCCATGAGGTTTGTCCTGATGAACCTACTGATACCTCCACTCCTGAGGAAAAGGAAGCTCATCGGAAGTGGGTCAAGGCTGATCAGATGGCGCGGTGCTACATTTTGGCTTCTATGTCAAATGTGCTGCAACATCAGCATGAGGCCATGACCACTGCCTATGATATGATGCTTAACCTCAAGGAGATGTTTGGTAGTCAGGATAGGGCAGCCAGGCAAGATGCCATGAGAAAACTCATGACGGCCACTATGTCCGAAGGAACGCCCGTGAGGGATCACGTTCTTAGGATGATAGGCTATCTGAATGAGATAGAGATTATGGGAGGAGCTATCGATGGGGAAACCCAGATCGATATAGTGCTCCAGTCTCTGCCTAGGAGTTTTGAGCAGTTCCGCCTGAACTATAACATGAACAAGAGGTTATATTCGTTGGCGGAGCTCCTGACTGAACTCCAGGCGGCAGAGGGAATCTTTAAGAAATCTCAGGCACTTGTGGCTGTGAAACTTCCTGGCCCTCCGGGGACTAAGAGGAAGAAGAAACAAGGACGGAAACCCAGTGGACCCAGAAATGGTGGACCACAGAATGGAGTGAACAAGCCCAAGGGCAAGTGTTTCCGTTGCAAGCAGTCTGGACATTGGAAGTCTAATTGTCCTCTCAGACAAGGAGGTACGAACTTTTCCTTAGTCACTGAAACATGTTTAGCGGTGTTATCCACCGGTACCTGGTGTGTGGATACGGGAGCCACTGATCATGTCTGCAATTCTTTGCAGGGGTTCCAGGAAACCCGGCGGCTTAGAGAGGGAGAGATCACTATCTACATGGGCAACGCTACGAAAGTGGCGGCTGTTGCAGTGGGAGATATTTATTTATCTTTTAATAATAAAGTTTTAGTATTGAATAATTGTCTTTATGTACCGAATTTTAGAAAGAACCTTGTTTCGGTTTCTAAATTGGTTTTGAATAAATATTCTGTTTCTTTTGATAGTTCTGTTATTATCAAAAAGAATGGTGAGTATATCTGTTCTGGTACATTGATAGGCAACTTATATATACTGAATCCTGATTATTCCACGATGCAACGAGTAGAGTCAAATAATACATCTAGTACCAATAAGAGAAAGGAGCCTTCTAGAATGAATCAAAAGTACTTATGGCATCTTAGGCTAGGTCATATTAACTTGGGTAGGATTCAAAGGTTGATAACTGATGGAATACTCAGTGGTGTGAAAGATGAGGACTTTCCAACCTGCGAATCATGCCTGGAAGGAAAAATGACCAAGCGACCCTTTAGTGATAAAGGGTATAGATCCAAGGAAGTACTAGAGTTGATTCACTCTGATTTGTGCGGGCCTTTATCTGTCCAAGCGAGAGGAGGTTATGAATATTTCGTAACCTTCACTGATGATTACTCAAGGTATGGTTTTATATACCTGATGCGCCGCAAGAGCGAGTGCTTTGACAAGTTCAAGGAGTACAAAGCTCTTGTGGAGAACCTTCATGGTAAAACCATAAAGACTCTACGATCTGATCGTGGAGGAGAGTACCTCTCGGGAGAGTTTAAGGCGTACTTATTAGAGAATGGGATTGACTCCCAGATGACTGCACCATACACGCCCCAGCAGAATGGTGTAGAAGAAAGAAGGAATAGGACTCTTATGGAAATGGTAAGATCTATGATGAGTTATTCAGAACTACCAGTTTCGTTCTGGGGATATGCCTTAGAAACAGCGGCGTATATCCTGAACCTAGTTCCTTCTAAATCAGTCCCTAAGACGCCCTCGGAATTGTGGACCGGGCGAAAGCCAAATTTGAAACACATTCGGGTCTGGGGTTGTCCAGCACATGTGCTGAAGCATGGGGCTGATAAGTTGGAATCTCGTTCAGATATTCGGTTGTTTATAGGATATCCTAGAGGAACGAAAGGTGGTCTATTTTATAGTCCTAAGGACCAGAAGATCGTTGTTAGCACCAACGCTCGGTTCTTGGAAGAGGATTATATAATGGACCACAAGCCCAAGAGTGAGATAATACTAAACGAACTGAGAGGGGACAATCAAGGCTTAGATCCAACCGAACCGGGTGATACACCACCACAGTCTGCACCTGTAGTTACTGAGGTTACACCGGAGCCTCGTCGTAGTGGGAGGGTTGTTCGACAACCCGATAGGTTCATGTTTATAGGTGAGTCTTCGGACTTGTTACCTGGAGAACATGAAGCCGATCCCTGGACCTATGGCGAGGCGCTTAAAGATCAAGATGCTCAGTCTTGGCAAAAAGCGATGAAATCTGAGATTGAATCAATGGATTCAAATCAGGTCTGGAATCTTGTAGCACCGCCCAAAGGTGTAAAAGCCATTGGTTGCAAGTGGGTGTACAAGAGGAAAAGAGGGTCTGACGGGAAGGTTGAAACCTTCAAGGCTAGGCTTGTTGCGAAAGGGTATACTCAGAAAGAAGGGATCGATTATGAGGAAACTTTTTCGCCGGTAGCTATGCTAAAGTCGATCCGGATTCTTTTGTCTATAGCAGCTCATATGGATTATGAGGTGTGGCAAATGGACGTCAAGACAGCATTCTTGAATGGGAATCTTGACGAGACCATTTACATGAGACAGCCAGAAGGTTTCATCAAGAAAGGCCAAGAGCATCTAGTGTGTAAGCTAAACCGATCCATTTATGGATTGAAGCAAGCTTCTAGATCTTGGAACATGCGGTTTGATGAGGTTATCCAGTCTTATGGATTCATTCAAAGCATGGACGAGTCGTGTGTATACCGGAGAAGTGACGGAAACAGCGTGGCGTTTCTCGTGCTTTATGTAGATGACATTCTTCTAATTGGCAACAATGTGAAGATGTTGTCGGACATAAAGGGATGGTTGTCCAAGCAATTCGATATGAAAGACTTAGGGCAAGTTGGGCATGTTCTTGGGATCAAGGTTTTACGGGATCGCCAGAAAAGAACATTGAGCTTATCCCAGGCTTCATATATTGATACGATTCTGGCTCGTTTCAACATGCAGAATTCCAAGAGAGGTGCTCAACCTTTCTGCCATGGAATTCATCTATCTAAAGACATGTGTCCCAAAACACAAAAGGAGATAGATTACATGAAGAAAGTTCCTTATGCTTCGGCAGTAGGAAGTCTAATGTATGCCATGTTGTGCACGAGACCTGATATCTGCTATGCCGTGGGCATGGTAGCTAGATATCAAAGTAACCCTGGACAGGGTCACTGGACTGCTGTAAAGAACATACTTAAGTACCTGCGAAGGACTAGAAATTATGTTCTGAGTTACAAAGCGTCCGAGTTGATTCCTATTGGTTACACAGACTCGGACTTCCAATCTGATAAGGATCAGCGAAAGTCTACATCAGGCTATGTGTTCACATTGGGAGGTGGAGCAGTCTCATGGAAGAGTGTTAAGCAGAAATGCATTTCGGACTCTACCATGGAAGCCGAATATGTAGCAGCCTCTGAGGCAGCTAAAGAATCGGTGTGGCTCCGGAACTTCCTTATGGACTTGGATGTGGTTCCTAAAATGCCTAGAGCTATCACAATTTATTGTGACAATAGCGGTGCAGTGGCAAATGCAAAGGAACCACGAGCCCACAATGCGAGTAAACACATAGATCGCAAGTACCACCTGATTAGAGACATCGTCAGGAGAGGCGATGCGGTTGTCACCAAGATTGCATCAGCGGATAACCTGGCTGACCCCTTTACGAAGGCACTTCCAGCGGAAGCGTTCAAGAGACACGTGAAGGGGATGGGTATCGGATGTATGGTAGAGGGCAACTAGAGATTTAGTATAAGTGGGAGATTGATGGAGTTATATTCTAAATGTCTAGTTTAGTGACAATATGGAACTCCTTATCTGTGTTTTTCATTATCTATTAATCAAACTGTCGGCATTTTTTGTCTACTTTGTACTTGAATGCAATAGTCCTAGATATATACGTTGTAGACAGTATGGCGTGAGGAGACACGCGGAAGATCATACGGTCGGTTACTCGTATATTATCGAACAGAAGCTCACGACTTAGATGGACAGGGACAATCCATCGGTACGTCGTAGTGTGACTGGGTAATAGTTGGTCTTGACTATTATGTTACACTTGTACACTTGGTGTATTGAGCAGGACCACGGGAGGGCGTTCGATTTATACTAATCGACGTAATCGAACTAGACCTCAGAATTACGGATATACGAATTCTTAATCCCTATATAATTGTAGGTGCGTATGTCCAATTCTCGGTTCTTTAACTTGCCAATGAGTGAGACTATTTGATTAGTCGAGATACTCGGTAAATTGGGAATCGGAATTGTACACACGGCATGCTATAGATTATAGACAGGAAACCGTGTCCCGTTTATCGGGTTGATAACGTCCCCGAGATGAGCTCATAAAGTTTATCATGTAAACCCTGCAGGTGGATTTGTTCCACATGATAATAAGGATGAGTGGTACTAGTCTCGGATAATAAGAAACAAATTAATTTAATTATTAGTAATTAAATAAATTCGTGGACGTTCGATATCTTAAACACGGGGAAAGTCGTGTATGTAATTTCGGCGGATTTATTATTGTTGAAATAATATTAAAATTAATTTCGGGAATTCAATTATTATTTTATAGTGGAGTTAATAATAATTAAAATTGAAATCGATTAATTAAGGAATTGCGTTTACGTATTCCAAGTTAATTAATATTTCAATTTAGCCCTTAATTAATTTATCCTAAGGTCCCTAACGTAACTCTATATAATCCCCTCCCGTACTCTCCTAAACCCTATCATTCGCCGCTATTTCATTTTACTCAGAAAAACAATTGCGTTAACGCAATTATAATTTTTCTCTGTAAAATTAAATTAGTTTGCGCTAATATTTTTCTCTCAGAGAGAAAAAGATATATTAACGCTGTTGATAGAGAAAGTACAGAAGGGAGAACTCCAGCGGATCGTTGCCCACACAACGGCTGGAGAAGGGATCTGAGGCATACGTTAGAAGCATCTAAGGTCTCAACAATCGACCGAGAGGTATGAGATCGGAACTTTTATTCCGCAATTTTATTCGATCTCTGTTTTTGCGTTAATCATACAACGAACCAAAGATCGGGTTCCGTGGCTTGGATGTGATGTTCTCGGACTGCTGGGAGGTTTCTGACCTCCGGCGTGGCAGTCGGATCGAGAAAATCTCATCGGAACAGCCAGAACGGGCGGATCGCGCTGCTGTTCGCAGCAGCCAGGCGACCGCCAGAGGAGCAAGCGCCCGCTCGCGACAGGTCGCGGGCGCTCGCCTGGGCAGCAAGCGCTCGCTTGCCTTGCTGCGCGAGCGCTCGCCTGGTGGGCAGGCGGTCGCCTGCTCCGGGCAGATCGCGAGCCGCGGCTTCGGCTGCGGCGGATGCGCGATCTCTTGGGCGGGTGGCCTTGGCTGTCCGGGGGTGACTTCCAGAAGTCGATTGGGGACGTCCGGATGTTCGAGTGTTCGAATGGATGTGTCCCGGGTAGTCGATTTCCAACAGTTTCTTCATCAGCTCTTGCGCCCATACTTCCTCGATCAATGCTAACAAGCTTGCCTTGAACTTCTTAGCTCTCGAGCGCGTCACTGGTCCAACTGGAACATGCACCGGGTCTTGTATCATGGACGACTCTGGGGCTGCATCATTCCCCTCCTCTTGAAGAGGATTTGTCCTCAAATCCAAGTCGTCACCTGCATCGAACAAACTCAAGTCAGTAACATTGAAAGTAGCACTAACATTATACTCACCTGGAAGATCCAATTTGTAGGCGTTGTCGTTGATACGCTCCAACACTTGGAATGGTCCATCGCCACGAGGAAGTAACTTCGAACGGCGCTGCAATGGGAACCTCTCCTTGCGCATATGCAACCACACCCAATCACCAGGCTCAAACAATACTTTGCGACGTCCCTTGTTCGCTTGTTCGGCATACTGCTTGGTTCGCCTCTCTATGTTCATCCTCGCCGTCTCGTGTATCTGTTTCACAAAATCAGCCCTTTTCTGGCCATCAAGATCAGTATGCTCATGCACAGGTAAAGGAGATAAATCTAAAGGAGTCAAAGGATTAAAACCATACACAATCTCAAATGGCGAAAACTTAGTAGCAGAATGAACACATCGGTTATAAGCAAACTCAACATGAGGCAAACATTCTTCCCAAGACTTAATGTTTTTCTTTATAATAGCACGTAGTAAAGTAGACAAAGTCCTATTTACTACCTCAGTTTGACCATCAGTCTGGGGATGACAAGTTGTAGAAAACAGCAATTTCGTACCTAGCTTACACCACAATGTCTTCCAAAAATAACTAAGAAACTTAGAATCCCTGTCCGACACAATAGTCCTAGGCATGCCATGTAGTCTAACAATCTCCCTAAAGAATAAACCAGCCACATGTGATGCATCATTAGTTTTATGACATGGAATGAAATGAGCCATCTTAGAGAAACGATCAACTACTACAAAGATAGAATAACTACCTCGCTTAGTCCTAGGTAAACCCATCACAAAATCCATAGAAATATCAATCCAAGGTGATGCAAGAATAGGCAAAGGCGTATACAAACCATGGGCACTAACTCTAGACTTAGCCTGTTTACATGTAAGACAACGACCACATATTCTCTCAACATCACGTTTCATATTAGGCCAAAAGAAATGCTCATGCAACACAGATAAAGTCTTAGCAATTCCAAAATGTCCCATTAATCCCCCACCATGAGATTCAAGCAACAATAAATCACGTAAAGAGCATTTAGGCACACACAGTTTATTCTTCCTAAAGAGAAAAGCATCATGCCTAAAGTAATCTCCACTAGCAGTGATGGAGTTGTATTCTAAATGTCTAGTTTAGTGCAAATACGGAACTCCTTATCTATACCTTAATTCAAGATATGACTCAAGCATGATTGCATTTAATGCAATAGTCCTTGATGTATACGTTGTAGACAGTATGGCGTGAGGAGACACGCGGAAGATCATACTGTCGGTTACTCGTATACTATCGAACAGTAGCTCACGACTTAGATGGACAGGGACAATCCATCGGTACGTCGTAGTGTGACTGGTAGATAGTCGGTCTTGACTATCATGTTACACTCGTACACTTGGTGTATTGAGAAGGACCACGGGAGGGCGTTCGATTTATACTAATCGATGTAATCGAACTAGACCTCAGATATTACGGATATGTGAGTTCTTAATCCCTATATAATTATAGGTGTGTGTGTCCAATGCTCGGTTCTTTGATGTGCCAATGAGTGAGATTAATTGATTAGTCAATATTCTCGGTAGATTGGGAATCGGTATTGTACACACGGCATGCTATAGATTATAGACAGGAAACCGTGTCCCATTTATTGGGTTGATGATGTCCCCGAGATGAGCTCATAAAGTTTATCATGTAAACCCTGCAGGTGGATTCGTTCCACATGATAATAAGGATGAGTGGTACTAGTCTCGGATAATAAGAAATGAATTAATTTAATTATTAGTAATTAATTAATTCATGGACATGCGATATCTTAAACACGGGGAAAATCATATATGTAATACGGCGGGAAAATTATTGACGGAATAATTTGAATTAATTAATTGGGAAATCATTTATAATTTTATAGTGGAATTAATTATAAATAAAATTGTGGAATTTAATTAAGGTTTTCTTTTTGGGACACCAAGTTAATTAAATTGCAATTTAAGCCTAATTAATTAATTGCCTATGGGTCCCTAGTGTGGCCTATATAAAACCATCGTCTCTCTTCTCTAAACCTACAGAACGCCGCTATAATTAATTCTGTGGAGAAATTATTTTGTTAGCGCAATTATTCTCTTCTCCGCTTAATTAATTTAGATTAGCGCAGTGTTTTTCTATTCTGTAGAAATTAATTTGCTAGCGCAAACATATTTCTGGATACAGAATAGTTTTTCTTTTCTGTAGAAATTAATTTGCTAGCGCAAATATATTTCTGGATACAGAATAGTTTTTCTTTTCTGTAGAAATTAATTTGCTAGCGCAAATATTCTGGAGACAGAATAATAAAAACGTGAAAAGGAGGGTTTGAGAGAGAAGAAGAAGAGAAACTCCAAGCGGATCGATGCCCACACATCGGCTGGAGCAAGAGGGCTAGGATACACGCTAGAAGACTCGAGGTATCTGTCAATTCGGCTTCTCCGAATCACGCGACAAAGGTATATGAAATCGAAACCCTATTTCCGCTTTTATTCGATTTCTTTCTCGTTGAAAATACATCGGATGTAAGATCGGGTTCCGGATCTCGTGGATCGTACTCCTAGACTACTGGGGGTTCTAGGACCTCCGGTTCGGTAGTCGGAAGAGGAAAAACGGCCCGGAAATGAGCCCGGAACAGCAGGTCGCGCTGCTGTTCGCGCTGCTGAAGGACAAACGGCGACCGCCGTTTCCTAAACGGCGACCGCCGTTTTGCTGTTTTTCAGGCAGCCCGCTCCGGCTCGCGCGGTTGTCCTTCGGGGCAATGGCTGGGCGTGAATCGGGGCACGGGCTGGGCACGCGAACGGAGTAACGGACCTGGAGGTCGACTGGGATCGTTCGGATGTTCGAGTGATCGAACGAACGCATCCCGGGTAGTCGATTTCCAACAAGCAGTTGGTTCACATGCTTTATAAATCTCACCAAAATCATCATCATGCTCATATAGACCCTTAATATGTTCAAAACCAAGTAACTTAGCATCTAAGGTCGAAATTAGAGCATACCTCCGAGAAAGGGCATCAGCCACCACATTCTCCTTACCTTGCTTGTATTTGATGACGTATGGAAACGTCTCAATGAACTCCATCCATCTCGCATGGCGCTTGTTCAGCTTGTTCTGCCCCTTGAGGTGCTTCAACGACTCATGGTCGGTGTGAATGATGAACTCCCGAGGCCATAGATAGTGCTGCCACGTCTGAAGAGCTCTCACCAGGGCATACAACTCCTTGTCATACGTCGGATAGTTCAAAGTAGCTCCATTGAGCTTCTCGCTGAAGTAGGCTATCGGACGTCGTTCTTGCATCAACACTGCACCAATACCAATTCCAGAAGCATCACATTCAATCTCAAAAGATTTAGAAAAATTAGGAAGAGATAGTACCGGGGCGTGTGTCAGCTTGTCCTTCAAATTCTGAAAGGCTTCGTCTTGTGCCTTTCCCCATTTGAACTCCACGTTCTTCTTGATCACGGCGGTCAAAGGTGCCGCCATGCTGCTGAAATTAGGCACAAACCGTCGATAGAAGCTGGCCAGACCATGGAAACTCCGCACATCTCCAATGTTCTTTGGTGTTGGCCACTCTTGGATAGCTCGAATCTTTTCCTCGTCAACCTGTACACCCTGTGCACTAACAACAAAACCAAGGAAAACGACTCTATCCATGCTAAAGACGCACTTATTACGGTTAGCATATAATTTCTCCTGCCTAAGTGCAATCAAAACCATCCTCAAATGAACCACATGCTCGTCATGATTTTTGCTATACACTAAGATATCATCAAAGTATACAACAACAAATTTCCCAATAAAAGCACGCAAAACATGATTCATAAGACGCATAAATGTACTAGGAGCATTAGTCAAACCAAAAGGCATAACCAACCACTCATATAAGCCAAGTTTTGTTTTGAAAGCAGTTTTCCATTCATCTCCTTCTTTAATCCTAATTTGATGATATCCACTACGTAAATCAATTTTTGAAAACACGCAGGATCCACATAACTCATCAAGCATATCATCAAGTCTAGGTATGGGATGTCGATACTTTACCGTGATGTTATTAATAGCTCGGCAATCGCAACACATCCGCATCGTGCCATCCTTTTTGGGTACTAGAAGGACTGGTACCGCACAAGGACTCAGACTCTCTTGTACGTGCCCCATGTTCAACAACTCGCCAATCTGCTTCTCCAACTCCTTCGTTTCCTCCGGGTTGGTGCGGTAAGCCGGGCGGTTTGGTAGCACAGCTCCGTGCACAAAATCGATCTGATGCTCGATCCCTCGGATGGGTGGTAGACCAGGTGGTGTATCCTCCGGGAAAACATCATCGAACTCCTGCAAAACAAACTGAATAGAAGGGGGTAGAGGGGGTAGATCGTTAGTAATAACCAGGTTCCCCTTCCACAACAACACGAACAGTTGCCTCTTCTCATTCACCGCCTCCTTCACTTCACTAGACCGAGCAAGATAGGCTCTTTGAATCAAGGCATTCTCCTTCTTGGGTAAGGGTTGCTCTTTGGGAGTCGCCCTTGCTGCCTCCTTTTGCATCTGCACTTGATCCTCATAAACTTGTTTAGGAGTGAGAGGAACAAGTGATACCTTTTTATTATTATACTCAAACGAGTACTTGTTGGTGAAACCGTCGTGTATGGCTCTCCTATCGAACTGCCACGGTCGTCCCAACAAGATGTGACTCGCTTGCATCGGGATGACGTCACACAACACCTCATCCTCATACTTCCCAATGCGGAAAGGTACCTTCACTTGCTTGGTCACCTTGATGACGCCGCACTCATTCAACCACTGCAGACGATAAGGCTTCGGATGTTTCACCACAGTCAATCCCAATCGCTGAACCATGGTAGCACTAACCACGTTCGTGCAGCTCCCTCCATCAATGATGACACTACACACCTTATCCTGCACATGACATCTCGTGTGGAAAAGGTTCTCTCGCTGCTCCCTCTCAACGGGCTGTGTCTGGGCACTCAATACTCTCCTAGCTACAAACAGTTGTCCATCAATGGGAAGAATCTCCTCCTCCTCCTCGGAATCCACTGTAGTTGTAGGTGCCGGTTCCTCGTCCTCACCATCAGTCACGACTTCTCCTTCGTCTCTCAAGATCATGAGTCGTCGGTTAGGACACTCACTCATAATGTGCCCAAATCCCTGACACTTGAAGCACTTCTTGTCCCGGTTGCGGCTATCAGGATTTGATGAACTGCCCTGAGTCGCTGGACTGGCTCCCTCCGAACGACCTTTAAAGAAGGTCTTCTTCTCATCTCGAGGTGGAACCTCTCTCTTCCATTGGTTCCCTTTGGGTGTAGAACCACTCGGGCCTTGGGGTGATCGCCAGGAAGACTGATTCGGCTTTGCACTGCTAAAACTACCCCTCCTCTTGTGCTGACTCTCAATCTTTATCGCCATGTGAACCATGTCCTCCAATTCGACATACGGTTGCAACTCCACTGCATTACGAATCTCCCAATTCAATCCAGCTAGAAACCGAGCCATGGTAGCTTCTCGATCCTCCTCAATGTTGGCTCGAATCATAGATACCTCCATTTCCTTGAAGTACTCATCCACACTCTTCGACCCCTGTCGTAGATTTTGCAACTTGTTGTACAACTCTCGGTAGTAATGAGTAGGAACAAATCGCTTCCTCATCACAGCCTTCATCTCGGCCCACGTTTCAATAGGTTGTTCTCGGTTCCGCCTTCGACTGGTAACAAACTGATCCCACCAAACCAGTGCATATTCAGAGAACTCTATCGCTGCCAACTTCACCTTCTTGAGCTCAGAATAGTTATGACAGTCAAACATCAGATCCACTTTTCGCTCCCACTCCAGATACAACTCAGGATCGTTCTTTCCCAAGAATGAAGGAATATCCATCTTGATGTTGCTCAAGTTGTCATCTACCTCAGGAGCTTCATCATCGTCGGAATTAGCGTCCCTGTTTCGGCCGTTCTGACGATGCTGTTCAATTCGACCTATGTTGCGCCGTGCGACTCTCCGATGTTCTGTGTTCTCTCGACGAGAGTTTTCCTCTAGGGCAAGTAGTCGATCATGCACCACATCCATCTCAGTTGAGATGATCTTCCCTAGTTCAGTACGCAATGCTTCCATGAGGAACTTAACATGAAGGTTTTCAGTAGACCCCTCCATCGTCTCCTTACTCTTCGATTCTTCAGACATCCTGCACAGAAAAGTTAGTAATAAAAGCAATAAAGTAAAAGAAACCTCACCACCTCACAAACGCTCGTGTATCACTCAAGATAGAATTCACTCAGCACTCGTGTTTCACTCAGGTATGGCTCTTTTCACTCTAATGTTCTCACACACTCTGCCTTTTACCACTCGTATACTCTCTCAAAATATCGAACTCCTCGACCTACCAAATGAGCTCAGACTCGACAAGACCCACAAAACACACAACTACGACGTAGAAAGGAACAAAGAAATCGGAAAATTCCGGAACGAAAAAATACGATAGCACCAAATTAGCTCAAAACGATGCCGAAAAACTCAGGAATCAAACACAAAAATATGGTCGAAGAAAATTTTTCCCGCCAAAATACTTTTTTTTTATGGCTGGGAATACGAACAGCGACAAGAATACGAAAATCCCAAAAAATTTTCGAGAAAAACGGAGTAGAAATAATTTTTATATGATATTTTTTTTTTGTTTTGTGCTTACGGATGAAAGAAATCCGATTCAGCGAAGATTGAAGAAAGAAGAACGAAAAGAAAAGACGAACGAGGTAACGTGATCAGAAATTAGAAGCCCTAACCTGGGCTCTGATACCAGATGATACGTACCTCGATTGATAGAAGAAGGAATAGATACGAAGAACACGGAAATTGGATACCTTGGGTGGAGATCTCAAACCTCTGGGTTAATTCGTGGAATGATTTAGATGAAAACCTAAACCCCAACACGCGATTGACTCAGCAATTCGAAGAACGATGAAGACACACGACGAAGTATGGATGCTTCGTAGATTCGCCGGTTGATCTCTTTGGATAATCGAAAAAGAGAACGAATTCGAGAGAGAAATAACTCACATAAAAATAATATAATTGTTCAAAGTTGTGTCTAAAACAATAGGGTTCAAGGCCTTATATAGGCTGACCTAAAAGACCACAAAAGAAAAGGAAATATGCTGCAAAGTCTCGAAATCGCGAAATCGCGATTTCCATAAAATCTGGACACCTGTCGGCCGACATGCAGGAGTTGTCGCCCGACACCACCCTGTCGCCCGACAGGAAAATCCTGTCGCCCGACATCTAGCCTTCGTCAGACGGATTTTCCTTCGAACGCAGTCCCGAATCTCTGCAAGTTCGGGTCTTTTCCAAAGCTGTCGGCCAACGGGTATAGGGTGTCGGCCGACACCTTGCCAATTTCGTGTCCGAACTCCGCGGCGCGTCCTCGGCTCACGTCTGACCTCCGTTCCAGCGTCTCGCTTGTCGAACCAGCTTGAAACTCCATGTCCTCGGATGGATCGGCCTCCTCGTACATAATCAAGTTGACAAGGCTTGACTTCTCCCGTTCACCAATGGGTTTCTTCATCAGCTCTTGCGCCCATACTTCCTCGATCAATGCTAACAAGCTTGCCTTGAACTTCTTAGCTCTCGAGCGCGTCACTGGTCCAACTGGAACATGCACCGGGTCTTGTATCATGGACGACTCTGGGGCTGCATCAGTAATCCCAAGGAGTGGTTCATTGACACTGGAGCCACTCGCCATGTCTGCTCTGATAAGGATGCATTTTCTACCTATGCTCCTTCGACTGGCCGAAAGCTCCACATGGGGAACTCTTCCTCGTCTACTGTTGCTGGAGTTGGGAACGTGACCCTGAAGCTCACCTCTGGAAAAGAGCTGCTGTTGAAGGATGTGCTGCATGTCCCGGACATCCGCAAGAACTTAGTCTCTGGGTCTCTCCTAGTTGAGCATGGTTTTAAACTTGTATTTGATGCTAAGAAGTTTATTTTGACTAAGTTTGGAACTTTCCTTGGTCGGGGCTATCTCGACAATGGACTGTTCAAAATGAATGTAATGGCTGTGCGCCGTGTACCCTCTGTTGCCTCGAGCATTAATAAAATTGATTCTGTTTCGGTTTACTTGCTTGAGTGTTCTGATTTGTGGCATATTAGATTAGGACATGTAAATCTAAATGCGATTAAAAGATTGATGAATTTGGAATTATTACCAACTTCAAAAATTGATACACAAAAGAAATGTGAAATTTGTGTTGAAGCCAAAATGGCTAAGTTACCTTTTCCCTCGATTGAAAGGTGTACTGAACCTCTTGGTTTAATCCATACTGATATATGCGATTTGAAATTTGTACAAATAAGAGGTGGAAAAAAGTACTTCATCACGTTTATTGATGATTGTACTAGATATTGTTACTTATATTTATTAAGTAGCAAAGACGAAGCCTTAGAGGCTTTTACCAAGTATAAAGCTGAGGTTGAAAATCAACTTGGTAAACGAATTAAAATAATCCGAAGTGATAGAGGTGGAGAATATGTAGCTCCGTTTGAGAAATTATGTTCTGAAAATGGGATAATTCATCAAACGACGGCTCCTTATTCACCACAATCAAATGGTGTTGCTGAACGAAAAAACAGAACTCTTAAAGAGATGATGAACGCCATGTTGATAAATTCGGGTTTACCTCAGAACATGTGGGGGGAAGCTATTTTGACAGCTAACCACATTTTAAATAAAATACCACTTAAAGGTAAAAATGAGACGCCTTACGAATTGTGGAAAAATCGTAATCCGTCTTATAAATATCTTAAAGTGTGGGGGTGTTTGGCTAAGGTGTCTGTTCCTGAACCAAAGCAAATGAGAATCGGACCAAAGACGGTCGATTGCATTTTTATCGGATATGCATACAATAGTATGACTTACCGATTTTTGGTACACAAGTCTGATAATCCAGACGTGCATAAAGGTACCACGATTGAATCGAGAAATGCTTCATTTTTAGAAAATATCTTTCCTTGTAAAGAAAGAGAAGAATCAAGTTCTAATAAAAGAACTTATGAACCTGATGTCGACACAACACCTATTGGTGACGATCAGGTAGACGAAGAGGTTATTGAACCTAGACGTGGTAAAAGGATAAAAACGGCTAAGTCGTTTGGACCTGATTTTATTACGTATTTATTGGATGACGAGCCAAAGTCCTACGGGGAAGCTCTATCCAATCCAGATGCACCGCTCTGGGAAGAAGCTATTAATAGCGAAATGGAGTCTATTCTGCAAAATCACACGTGGAAGTTGGTTGATCTTCCACCGGGTTGTAAACCTTTAGGATGTAAATGGATCCTAAAGAAAAAGTATAAACAGATGGAACGGTCGATAAGTTTAAAGCTCGTTTGGTAGCCAAAGGGTTTAAACAAAGAGAAGGATATGATTTCATTGATACATATTCACCTGTAACCAGAATATCGTCTATTCGGGTGCTTATTGCGATTGCTGCTTTGCACAATCTCGATATTCATCAGATGGATGTGAAAACTGCGTTTCTGAACGGTGAATTGGAAGAAGAAATTTATATGGAACAACCCGAAGGATTTGTAGCACCTGGACAGGAGAAAAAGGTGTGCAAATTGATAAGGTCGTTGTACGGACTTAAGCAAGCTCCTAAACAATGGCATTTGAAATTTGATAACATTATGATATCAAATGGATATAAAATCAACGAGTGTGACAAATGTGTGTACATTAAAGGTACATCTGACTCGTTTGTCATAGTCTGTCTATATGTAGACGACATGTTAATCATGGGTAGCACTCGTGAATTGATCATGACTACTAAAGCAATGTTAAAAAGAAATTTTGACATGAAAGATTTGGGTGTTGCTGATTTAATCCTCGGGATTAAAATTGAAAGAACCCCAAATGGAATTGTCTTATCACAGTCTCATTATGTGGAGAAAGTGTTAAAGAAATTCAATGCCCATGATGGTCCTACGAGTAGGACGCCGATTGACTTAAGTATAAATCTTACTGTCAATAAGGCTGAACCTGTAGCTCAGTTAGAGTATTCTCAAGTTATAGGCAGTCTGATGTACTTAACAAATTGTACACGTCCAGACTTGGCCTATCCTGTGAATAAACTGAGCAGGTATACGAGCAATCCAGGTGTTGAACACTGGAATGCTTTGAATCGGGTTTTAAAGTATTTGAAATACACCCGAGAGTATGGGCTATACTATACGAGATATCCTAATGTACTTGATGGATATTGTGATGCTAGTTGGATATCTGATTCTAAAAGTTCACATTCCACTAGTGGTTACGTCTTCTGTATAGGGGGCGGAGCAGTTTCGTGGAAGTCAACGAAACAAACGTGTATAGCCAGATCCACCATGGAATCTGAGTTTATAGCTTTAGATAAAGCTGGTGAAGAAGCAGAGTGGCTTCGTCACTTTTTGGAAGATATTCCATGTTGGAAAAAGCCTGTGTCTCCCGTGATGATTCACTGTGATAGCCAAGCAGCTATAGGGAGAGCACAGAGCATTATGTATAACGGTAAGTCTCGACATATTCGTCGGAGACATAATACCGTTCGACAATTGATCTCAAATGGAGTAATTTCCTTAGAGTATGTAAAATCTAAGGAAAATCTGGCTGATCCTTTGACAAAAGGAATGAATCGAGATCAATTGGGCGTGTTGCTAGAGGGAATGGGTTTGAAAAACCACAATCCATCGAACGATCATAACGGTAACCCTACCTTGATGAATGGAGATCCCATGAACTTGGTTCAAAGGGAAAACTAAGTTATGAAAGTTCAATAGAGCACTTGTACTCATCCCTAAAGGCAATTCAAGTGCTGTTTCCTGATGTGTGGTAATAGGTTAAGTTCTCGAGGAGACTTTTAATGAATCCCTACCCTGAAAAGGTTAAGTATGTCAGGATACTTATAATGGGAGGTCACCTATATAAATGTGAAGTGAGGGCCGCTTCAAATGTATACATTTATGAATCCAAAGTGTTGTCCATGGCCAAAACGGACACAACATAGAACGGGAAATTGAACGGAATTTATTACGTGAATAGCATTGACTCGTTGTACGTTGTGGGGGAATAGTTCAAGGCATCGTGTCCACTAGGCCTCCTGTACTTCCGATGTTGTTCACTACGGGAGGTTCAAAGCCGCAAACTACCTTTCCGGAAGCGATAGATTCTTTTGGGGAATTGAACGAAGAGTCTGCATACATGCATGCATTGATTTCCACTCATGTGGGGGATTGTTGGAAAATATAAAGTCAAAGTTGGTTTTTTCCAATGTTTGACTGAGTTGACTGGCTATAAAATTAATTCCGATTGGGAAATAAATTGTACGATAATTTTCTACGTCGTTCGTAGATAATTATAGAATTTTATTTCGTCAAAAACCGATTTTCGGTGAGTGAGAAATAAATGGTTAAAGATAGCCAATTAAAAAGGCATTTAATTGAATATGTAATAAAGTGTAAGACTTTATTACATTGAAATGTGTAATAGTTATTACATCCCACATTGAAAGATGTAATAAAGTTATTACACTTAATAAGTGATTGGAGGATTAATGTGTTCAACAAGTGAGTAAGACCATGGACCGTTAAGGTACATGGCAATCGCCACACGCGCGCCGTCCGTCCGTCCGCTCGGCTCGGCTCGGCTCGTGCTCGTGCTCGGCTCGGCCCGTCCCGTCCCGACCCGACCCGACTCGACTCGACTCGCCTCGCCTCGTCCTTGGACTTGGACTTGGATCTTGGCAATTGGACTTTGGGCTGGACTTGGGCTTCCTTGGGCTTCTGGGCCTGGCCATCGTAATAGTTTTGCTGACGGGCTGAACTATTTTTGTTGATTGGGCCTACGTGAAGTGGGTGCTGGGATTCGATGTCCCGGGCTATCAAAAATTGCGGAACCGATAACCCGACCGAAACCCTATCGCCGGAGACCGCACGAACACCGACTCATCCGCAGGAGTCCGACCTTTGGAGACTACGCGCCCGAAGACACGCAGCCCGCCCCCAGCCGATTTTCTCCCACGAGTCGGATCCACGAACGCGAACCACACGCGAAGAACCGGGCTCGACAAGAGCGTCGCCGCGGGATGAACCCGCGGCTGAACCCTAGCCGAACCCCATCCGCGGGGTTCGCGATCGCCGTGCATGGCGATCGCCGGGGATGCGAGCCATCCCCGCGGGGCTGTTCGGAACAGCCCCTGGCGGTGAGTCCGGCGACTCACCGCCTCCGCCATCGAGGGGAGGGCGGTCAGCCCAGCTGACCCGCCGCGGCCTAGCCGCGGCTGCCCTAGCGATCGACTTCCGAGTCGATCGCTCGCCCCGGCTTCAGCCGGGGCCCCCTTCGAGCGCACGCCGCCGTCGAGGGTGTTGGAGTTGTGTACTTAATCTCTAGATTTAAGTAACGGTATACTCCCGATCATAGCATTTAATCTATTTAATTAATAAACAATTATTTGCATTTAATTAATTATGCAAAATATAGTTCTGGATTTTATACGTTGTAGTTAGTATGGTGTTGCATGGGCACACAGAAGATCATACTATCGGTTACTCGTATTTAATCGAACAGTTGCTCACGACCTAGATGGACACGAACTAATCCATCGGTATAGTCGTTGTGTGAGAGAGAAAATAATTTATCTTAATTATTTTATCACACTTGTACACTTGGTGTATTGGGCGGATCAGCTTGAGATTCATCGATTAGGATTGCCGGCGATAATCGATTCGAGTCTCAGTGTATTTTATTCTTAATCCCCGATATTATTGCGGGTGTGTATATTTAATATAAGTGACTTTGATTTACCAAAGGAATTAACCGATTTAATTATTGGGTTAATTACCGGTTAAGTTGGGTCACTATATTCTATATATGGCATGCCGTGAATTCTTGAAGGGACAGTGTATCCCGTAAGGGTTGATAATATCCCCGAGATGAGTTCATAAGGAATTATTATGTAAACCCTGCAGGTGGATTTAATCCGCATAATAATTAAGGTTGAATGGTACTAGTCTCGGATATAAGAGATGAATAATATTTATTGAGCAATAAATAAATTTATTCATGGATATTTAAATCTTAAATACACGGAATATATAATACTACCGGAGAAATATTATTTGATATAATATGGAATAATATTGGGAGTGCAATTTTATTTATATAGTGGAAAATAAATAAAATTTAATATTGATAAGGATTAATGGATTTGGGTTGGACCCAATTTAATCTTCAATATTTAGAAGCCCAATATTTATTCTCCTTATGATCCCCTACGTAGCCTATATAAGCACTACATGGTCTTCACTTTTCATAACACAATTAATTGACCTACGCCAATCATAAAGTCTTGAGAGTGAGGAAGATCCATAGGAGTTCGATAGATCGTCGCCCACACGACGTTCGAACGGAGTGCAAGGAATACGTGGGAAGATCGCAAGGTCATCAAAGGTGTTAGAATTCGTTTCTCCGTACAACGAATTGAAGGTAATAAATCATAAACCCTCTTTTATGATTTTATGTGATTGATTGTAGCGTATACATGAACACAAGATCCGGATAAACGTACGAACTTCGGGGACGGGGATTCGAGATCCCCGGCGAAGATCGAGAGAACCCTCGGCTTGGAGCCGAGGGGGCGATCGAACCCTAGGGTTCGATCGCGGCATGCACGCGACGGAGGGGGAAGCCCCGGCTGGACGCCGGGGCACACGGTCGATCCCTGATCGACCGCCGGGATGGCGTGGGCTGGTGCCACGCCGGATCCCGGCCACCCTCGCCGGTCAGGTGCGCGCACGGGAGGACCCCGGCTGGAAGCCGGGGCGATCGATCGACCGTGAGGTCGATCGTGAGGGGAAGCCGCGGCTGGGCCGCGGCAGGTCAGCTGGAGGCTGACCGCCCTCCTCCGGCGGCGGTGGTGAGTCGCCGGACTCACCACCGGGGGCTGCTGGGCAGCCCCGGCGATCGCGGCGTGCGATCGCGAGCCCCCCTCGCGGCGGGGGCTCGGCTAGGGTTTTGCCGCGGCTTGTCCGCGGTGGAACTCTCGTCGGGCCCGGTTCCGTCGTACGGTGGTTCGCGTTCATGGATCCGACTCGCGGGAGAAAATCGGCTGGGGGCGGGCTGCGTGTCTTCGGGCGCGTAGTCTCCAAAGGTCGGACTCCTGCGGATGAGTCGGGGATCCAATCTCCGGCGATGAAGGATTTCGGTCGGGCTATCGGTTCCGCATAAATTTTAATAGCCCGGGATATCGATTTCCAACAAATGGTATCAGAGCGTTTGGTTTCGTGTTCATGTATATGCTCGATTATTGTTCTACCTTGCAGGATCTCCGGCTATCATGGTTGGATTTAATTAATTATTGTTTATTAATTAATTATCATGATTATTAAACTCTCGGACATGTCGAGATTCGTTTTGTGTGGATGAATGTTTGTAATAGTAAAAATTCGGGGGTTGACCGAATTTAGGATTTATTATTACGTTCTTTATTTTCCGGAAAATGTATAGGGTCGATTTCATGTATAGAATCGATACCGGATAATTGTAATTTAATTTTTGTAATTTTAATTACGTTGGTTCGATGATGAGACGATCGCCGGAAGACGAAGACGTGTGACGAAGACGAAGAGGACGAAAAACCGGGGGGGGGGGTCGATCATCCCCATGATCGATCCCCATGAGGATCGATCGACCCCATCCCGGGGGCTGCCCGCTAGGGCTTCTAGCAACGCCGGCCACCGGTGGTGGTGGCGCGTGGGCTGGGGGCGGCGGTGGTGGTGGTCCCGGGCGGTGGAGGTCGACGGTGGGGATGGCGTGGGATCTCCCAATCTCATGCTATTCCTACCAAGATCCACTTTCCCAATTAATTCGGATTTTTCCTATTTGAGTACTTTCTTTTTGGAAACTCTCATGGTTTAGGAAAAGAATTAATTTAAATTAATTTTATTTTCTATTGATTTATTTCCTTCATGGAAATATTCATAGATTAGAAATTTAATTAATTTAGTACTAAATTTATTTTTCCTATTTGATTATTCATACTCATGGGAATATTCATGGATTAGGAATAAAAATAAATTTGGAAAGTAGTAAGTCCTAATTTATTTTTCCTTGTTCTATTAAAGATATCTTCTAGAGTATTCCAAATTTTATTTGGATAGATTATTCTAGAGATTTAATAGAACTAGATAGGAAAATAAATAAATAAAAAAAAAATATTAATAATATTTAATTTTATTTTTGATATATTCGATTGACTTAATTTTCGAATTAAGTAACTTTTGGATTAATTGAAAATAAATAGATTTAAATATTAGAGATTAATATTCTCGTCACATGGAGCATTCAAGAACGAAGACTGAAGACTAGAAGATGCGTACGGAGATGGAATAAAGCCATGATAGTCGGAAAATAATTTTCTAGCATTATTTTGACTATGTGATACTATGTGCTTTATTGCTTGTATGCATGCTATGTGTGTTTATTTTATGCACTAGATAGCGTATCCCTTTATTACAAAAAGCTAAGTGGGAGAGGGGATGGAAACATTCCCATGGTCTCCATTACTGTTCTCTTGGTGACTCTTATGGACTTTCGAAGTTCGTATAGACGAGTCATTGGAGGAGAATTCTTGTAATTCCTTTTACAAGAAACATTGATCAAATTTATCAAACAATGCCTAATTTGTCTTTCTGAAACTGACTTCAAGTCGACTCATTCTCACCCCGGGGAGTGGAATGGAGCCAGAGCCACTTGGTCATGTAGAGGACACAAATTAGAGACTTCCGTGCCATTCTTTGATAGATGGGTCGCTTGTCTGCTCGGCTCCCTCATTTATGAGAGATAGGGTCGCTCGCATGGCGAATCACTGGTTAGAAACTTCGAGTTTCACTTATGATTCTCCACGTCTTGATTTACGAGATTAAATGGATCAAGTAATTGGGAGTCAATTATAAAAGTCTCTTAGTGTAGTAAACGTCCACACCACGTGGCTTGCTGCACTGACGGATTTTGGATTAATTGATGTAGACAGTTGTAAGGAATTGTGAAGAGTTGTGAAGTTGTCGTAAACGTCCACACCACGTGGCTTGCGGTAATGTAGCAATTCCAAACGATTCACTTTGGTGCTGAGTAATGGTTTACACTTAGATACGCCTTGTAGTATTCCTCCCCACGAGGTTCCGCTATAAGCGATGTATGACCAAAGAAAATCTAATTGCTAAATCATTTGGGTGGGTAAACGTCCACACCACGTGGCTTGCCTTATCTGATGGGATTTTAGATGTGATTAGTAATTTAATGATGTTGTTCTAGGGAGATAACATCGGATATTAAATTAATTGTTTGTTTAAATGTGCTTATAGGTTTAGAGAATTGCTATGAATCCACTTTTGTTGATACTTGAGGAAATTAACGCACTGGTTCCATACTGTATTGAATGGAAAGAAGAGTTAGACATTGCTCAGACTGCAAAGGAGTACAAAGATGTACTCAGTGAAACTTGTCCTCCTGGACTCACCATTAACTCAACTGAGGAGGAGATTTTTGACTTTGAAAGGTGGGGTAGTGCTCGTGCATTAGCCGCTAATCATGATGTCATGCTCAAACTCAAGTTGCTGTTTGGACATGATGAGAAGGCTAGAAAAGAGGCGATGAGGATACTCGTAAAGATCTGTTACTTCGATGAAACACTTGATCATGTTTTTGAGATGATGGATCTTTTGGACGAGTTGAAACAATCGCAAGCTCTTATAGTCAAAGCCAAAGGTTTCGAACCTAAAGGCAAAGGAAAGGAGAAGAAGACAAGGGGGTCCGGTGGTCCTAAGGGACTTGGACCAAAGGGTGGGATAAAGAAACCTTCGGGCAAACATCCCCAAGGGAAGCAGTCTGAGTACTGGGGGTCTACATCTTATCCTCTCAAAGGTACAAATTTTTCTTTAGTCGTAAAACATAGTCAGCGGTATTATCTACCAGAGTTCTGGTGTGTAGATATGGAACCACTGACGGTATGTGCATTCTAAATGCAGGGGTTCCAGAAAACCCAGCGACTTAGAGAAGAAAAGTTCGAGTCCACATGGGCGAAGCTGTTGAGGAAGCAACGGTTGCAGTGGAAGACATTTATCTATCTGTTTGATAGTTATAGGATTTCATTTCAAGTTTATTGCTTTGTACTTTTACTTTAGAAAGAACTTTCGTTCTGGATTTCTATTATTAATGGATATTTTATTTCTTTAATCACTTGATGATTTAGACAAGAAATAATGGCGATATCTATTATGGTACATTAGATAGCAATATATGAATCCTTAGTCTACCACGATGCAACAAACCGTTATAACCTATTTTACTTATTGGATGTATTTCTTTATCGATCATTATACTTGTGAATTCTTGAACTTGGTAGTATCTATTCAAAAGGGATTCAGAAGGTCGAAATTGATTTGATCAATTATAGTTGGAGGAATGGACCTCCCGACCTAAGAATCGATCTTGAAAGGTGATACAACTAAATCAACCTTTCTGGGTAAAGGATGAAATTCGGACAAGTATAGAAAATGATTGATGATTAATGCGGTATGTGTGATTGGAGAAAGTACGAGTTATTCTTTCAAGAATACTCGAAAATGGATTAGACTACTTGTTGTGCCATAAAAAACATTATGGGGAACCCTCAAAGTATATCCATTGAAAGCCTGCGACTTGTTCGCGGAGGCTATCACCTATCTAAATAACACATAGCATAAATCAAAGATTGAGATTAAATCTCAAACGACTGCACCATACACTGATGTGTAGACATGGTGTGTCAGGAATAAGAAATAGGATTCTAATAGTAAAAGAACAAGTTTGTTCGGAACTACCTATGTTCTATGGATATTTCTGGATACAATGACACATTAGATGTAATTGTAGAATATTCTAGAAGAACAAGTAATTGTATGTTCAATAGTACTACGAACCAGAATGGTGTCATCGCCCGGTTCTTAGAGGAAGACTATTGGATGAACTACAATGCCCTAATTGACAAAGTACCTTATAAAGAAGAAAGAGTAGACTGAGAACCAGCCTAACCGAGTAGTAGTACACCACTAACTGCACCTAATGTTATTACTGTTATACACCGGAACGCCATTGCAGTGGGAGGTTGTTAAGCAACCGGAGATGTTCATAAGACTGGAGGAGTTTTAAACTCTGGATCTAGTAGACATGAAATCAATCCCTAGTTCTGCGTAGGGGGCAGTACTAATCTAAATGTGCCTACTTGGAAAGCAATGATATTGTTAAGAGGCAAGACCATTTAGAGGTACAAGCTTAGTGAATCCATTTATGGATTATCACAAAGCTGGAAATTGTGGAACTTGCGAATTGATGAGATAGTCCATTATATGGATTCATCAAAAGGCATAGACAATAAAAGGTATATTAGAAACGTAATGGAAACAAGGTGGTGTTTCTCGGAATTTTGTGTAGATAACACTTTATCGTTGGCAACAATGTAAAAGTGTTGTCAGACATAAAATAGAGGTTGTCTAAATAGATCGAGATATAAGATTAAGATGAAGTTGGATCAATGTTCTTAGAAATCTTTCGATCTCTAGATAAGAACACTTGTATTTCTCTTAAGATATCTTATACGATTATGGTTTGTTTTAAACATGCACAATTCTGAGAAAGGTTATTGCCTTACTAGAGCGGAATACATCTGTCTAAAGGTATGTGTCTCGAACACATGAAGGAGATGGATATAGACAAAGCAGTTACCTACACTTCGAGTGTGGAGAGCTTTGTAAATGCGGTGTTATAAAACAAGAACCTAATATCAACTATGCGGTTAGCGTAGTGGGAGGATATCAAAGTAATCTGGATAAGAAATATTCGAATGCTGTAAAAGTACTTGGAAGTACAGGATTACTGGCAATACGAAATCTTCTTAGATTACGCTTTCTCAGATAAAAACCAGAGAAAGGACCAGTGTAAGTCGATATCAGGCTATGTGTTCACTTTTAGAAGAGGTGGAACCTAAGGAAGAAAGAGTGATAAGCGTGAAGCTTCTCGGACTCTATCATAAACCGAATAGCAGCCTCAGAGGCAGCGGAAGTTTTGGTTAGGTTTCGGAATGACCTCTGAACTTGGATATGACTCTTGGTTCACCAAAGGCTATTTACATAGCGGTGCATGGTAAACTGGAAGAAGTCATAAGTTCAAAAGATGATGATAACACATAGAGCAAGTACCACCTGATATGAATCATCGTCAGAGAGACGACGTAGTAGTCACCAAGATAACTTCAGAGCGGCAACCTAGAATGCTCACTCACATAGTACTCGGAAGTACACCTTAAGCACGTGATGAGTATGGGAACCGGGAGTTTGGAGGAAATGACTAGACCTTAGTACAAGTGGGAGATTGTTGGAGTTGTGTACTTAATGTCTAGATTTAAGTAACGGTATACTCCCGATCATAGCATTTAATCTATTTAATTAATAAACAATTATTTGAATTTAATTAATTATGCAAAATATAGTTCTGGATTTTATACGTTGTAGTTAGTATGGTGTTGCATGGGCACACAGAAGATCATACTATCGGTTACTCGTATTTAATCGAACAGTTGCTCACGACCTAGATGGACACGAACTAATCCATCGGTATAGTCGTTGTGTGAGAGAGAAAATAATTTATCTTAATTATTTTATCACACTTGTACACTTGGTGTATTGGGCGGATCAGCTTGAGATTCATCGATTAGGATTGCCGGCGATAATCGATTCGAGTCTCAGTGTATTTTATTCTTAATCCCCGATATTATTGCGGGTGTGTATATTTAATATAAGTGACTTTGATTTACCAAAGGAATTAACCGATTTAATTATTGGGTTAATTACCGGTTAAGTTGGGTCACTATATTCTATATATGGCATGCCGTGAATTCTTGAAGGGACAGTGTATCCCGTAAGGGTTGATAATATCCCCGAGATGAGTTCATAAGGAATTATTATGTAAACCCTGCAGGTGGATTTAATCCGCATAATAATTAAGGTTGAATGGTACTAGTCTCGGATATAAGAGATGAATAATATTTATTGAGCAATAAATAAATTTATTCATGGATATTTAAATCTTAAATACACGGAATATATAATACTACCGGAGAAATATTATTTGATATAATATGGAATAATATTGGGAGTGCAATTTTATTTATATAGTGGAAAATAAATAAAATTTAATATTGATAAGGATTAATGGATTTGGGTTGGACCCAATTTAATCTTCAATATTTAGAAGCCCAATATTTATTCTCCTTATGATCCCCTACGTAGCCTATATAAGCACTACATGGTCTTCACTTTTCATAACACAATTAATTGACCTACGCCAATCATAAAGTCTTGAGAGTGAGGAAGATCCATAGGAGTTCGATAGATCGTCGCCCACACGACGTTCGAACGGAGTGCAAGGAATACGTGGGAAGATCGCAAGGTCATCAAAGGTGTTAGAATTCGTTTCTCCGTACAACGAATTGAAGGTAATAAATCATAAACCCTCTTTTATGATTTTATGTGATTGATTGTAGCGTATACATGAACACAAGATCCGGATAAACGTACGAACTTCGGGGACGGGGATTCGAGATCCCCGGCGAAGATCGAGAGAACCCTCGGCTTGGAGCCGAGGGGGCGATCGAACCCTAGGGTTCGATCGCGGCATGCACGCGACGGAGGGGGAAGCCCCGGCTGGACGCCGGGGCACACGGTCGATCCCTGATCGACCGCCGGGATGGCGTGGGCTGGTGCCACGCCGGATCCCGGCCACCCTCGCCGGTCAGGTGCGCGCACGGGAGGACCCCGGCTGGAAGCCGGGGCGATCGATCGACCGTGAGGTCGATCGTGAGGGGAAGCCGCGGCTGGGCCGCGGCAGGTCAGCTGGAGGCTGACCGCCCTCCTCCGGCGGCGGTGGTGAGTCGCCGGACTCACCACCGGGGGCTGTTGGGCAGCCCCGGCGATCGCAGCGTGCGATCGCGAGCCCCCCTCGCGGCGGGGGCTCGGCTAGGGTTTTGCCGCGGCTTGTCCGCGGTGGAACTCTCGTCGGGCCCGGTTCCGTCGTACGGTGGTTCGCGTTCGTGGATCCGACTCGCGGGAGAAAATCGGCTGGGGGCGGGCTGCGTGTCTTCGGGCGCGTAGTCTCCAAAGGTCGGACTCCTGCGGATGAGTCGGGGATCCAATCTCCGGCGATGAAGGATTTCGGTCGGGCTATCGGTTCCGTATAAATTTTAATAGCCCGGGATATCGATTTCCAACAGAGGGCGGCTGGGGTCCGCCACGGCACCAGCCCGTGGCACCCCAGCGATCGACTGAAGTCGATCGCATGCCCCGGCGTCCAGCCGGGGCTCGCCCCTCGTCGCGCGCGCACGGCGGTCGAACCCTAGGGTTCGGCCGCACTTTCGATCCTCGCCGGGGATCTCGAATCCCCGTCCCCGAGGTTCGTCGTTTTTCCCGGATCGCGTCGTTCATGTATACATCACAATTATTCAACGCACATAATCATAGAAGGGGGTTTCTCGATTATTACCTTGATTCGTTGTACGGAGAAACGAATCGTTGATGACCTCGTGATCTTCCCGCGTATTCCTTGCACTTCCGTTCGAACGTCGGGTGGGCGACGAGCTATCGAACTCTTATGGATCTTCCTCACTCTCAAGACTTTATGAATTGGCGTAGGTCAATTAATTCTCTCTTGAAAAGTGAAGACCATGTAGTGCTTATATAGGCTACGTAGGGGATCATAAGGAGAATAAATATTGGGCTTCAATATTGAAAATTAAATTGGGTCCAACCCAAATCTATTAATTCTTATCAATATTAATTTTATTTATTTTCCACTATATAAATAAAATTGCACTCCCAATATTATTCCATATTATATCAAATAATATTTCTCCATCTTAGTATTATTTATTCCGTGTATTTAAGATTTAAATATCCATGAATAAATTTATTTATTGCTCAATAAATAATATTCATATCTTGTATCCGAGACTAGTACCGTTCAACCTTTATTATTGTGCGGAACGAATCCACTCATGAGGTTTACACAATAATTCCTTATGAACTCATCTCGGGGATATTATCAACCCTTCCGGGATACACTTTCCCGTCAAGTATTCACGGCATGTCGTATATAAAATATAGCGACCCAACTTTACCGGTAATTAACCCAATAATTAAATCGGTTAATTCCTTTGGAAAATCAAAGCCTCTAGTATTAAATATACACACCCGCAATAATATCGGGGATTAAGAATAAAATACTCCGAGATTTAAATTGATTATCCAAGGCAATCCTAATCAATAAATCTCAAGCTGATCCGCCCAATACACCAAGTGTACAAGTGTGATAAAATAATTAAGATAAATTATTTTCTCTCTCACACAACGACTATACCGATGGATTAGTTCGTGTCCATCTAGGTCGTGAGCAACTGTTCGATTAAATACGAGTAACCGATAGTATGATCTTCTGTGCGCCCATGCAGCACCATACTAACTACAACGTATAAAATCCAGAACTATGATTTGCATATAATTAAATGCAAATAATTGTTTATTATTTAAATAGATTAAATGCTATGATCGGGAGTTTACCGTTACTTAAATCTAGACATTAAGTACACAACTCCAACAATCTCCCACTTGTACTAAGGTCTAGTCATTTCCTCCAAAATCCCGGTTCCCATACTCATCACGTGCTTTAAAGTGTACTTCCGAGAAGTACTATGTGAGTGAGCAATCTAGGTTGCCGCTCTGAAGTTATCTTGGTGACTACTACGTCGTCTCCCCTGACGATGACTCGTATCAGGTGGTACTTGCTCTATGTGTTAACATCACTTTTGACTTATGACCTCTTCTAGTTCACCGTGCACCGCTATCTAATAGCCTTTGGTGAACTAAGAGTCATATCCAAGTCAAGAGGTTATCCCGGAACCTAACCAAAACTTCCGCTGCCTCTGAGGCTGCTATTCGGTTATGAGAGAGTCTGAGAAGCGTCCCGCTTATCACTCTTTCACTTCATGGTTCCACCTCTTTCTAAAAGTGAACACATAGCCTGATATCGACTTTCACTGGTCCTTCTCTGATTTTTGGATCTGAGAATCTGTAATCTAAGAAGATTTCGTCTTGCTCAAGCCAGTACTTTGAAAGTACTCTTGCAGCATTCGAACATCCCTTATCCAGATTACTTTGATATCCTCCCACTACGCAAACCGCATAGTTGATATCAGGTTCTTGTTTTACAACATTGCATCTATAGAGCTTTCCATACTTGAAGTATAGGAATCTGCTCTGTCCTCATCTATCTCCTTCATGTGTTCGAACACATAACCTTTAGATAGATGTTTGTTCTGTCTTTGAAAGGCAATAACCTTTCTCAGAAGTATGCATGTTTAAAACAAACCTTAATCGTACAAGATGTCTAGGAGAAGTACAATGTTCTTATCTCTAGATCATAAGATCTTAAGAACATGCTCTAACTTCTTCTCAATCTTATATCTCGATTTATTTAGACAACCTCTATTTTATGTCTGACAACATTTTCACATTGTCGCCAATGTCAAAGTGTTATCTACACAAAATTCCGAGAAACACCACCTTTGTTTCCATTACGTCTCTAACACACCTTCTTCGCTAATTCCTATGCAGACCTAGGGATCGATTTCATGTATACTGGATCCAGAGTTCAAAACTCCTCCAGTCTTATGAACATCTCTGGTTGCTTAACAACCTCCCACTGCAATGGCGTTCCGGTGTATAACAGTAACAACATTAGGTGCAGTTAGTGGTGTACTACTACTCGGTCAGGCTGGTCCTCAGTCTTTCCCTTTCCTCATTTTAAAGTACTTTGTCAATTAGGGCATTGTAGTTCATCTAATAGTTTTTCCTCTATGAACCGGGCGAGAACACCCTTCTGGTTCGTAGTACTATTGAACATACAATTACTTGTTCTTCTAGGATATTCTACAACCACATAGAATGTGCCGTTGCGTCCAGAAATATCCATAGAACATAGGTAGTTCCGAACAAACTTGTTCTTTTACCATTAGAATCCCATTTCTCAATCCTGACACAACATGTCTACACATCAGTGCATGTGCAGTCGCTTGAGACTTAATCTCAGTCTTTGATTTATGCTATGTGTTATTTAGATAGGTAATAGCCTCCGCGAACAAGTCGCAGGCTTTCAATGAATATACTTTGAAGGATCCCCATAATGGCTTTGTGTTGAAAAACACTCTGCCTTTATGGCACATCAAGTATTCTAATCCATCTTCGAGTATTCTTGAAGGAATGACTCGTACCTTCTTTAATTACACATACCGCATTAATCATCATTTTCTATACTTGTCCGAATTCCATCCTTTATCCTGAAAGGTTAACTCAGTTGTATCATCTTTCAAGATCGATTCTTAGGTCGGGAGGTCCATTCCTCCAACTATAATTGATCAAATCAATTTCGACTTTTTGAATCTCTTTTGAATAGATACTACCAAGTTCAAGAATTCACAAGTATAATGATTAATAAGAGAAATGTATCTAATTAGTAAAACAAGTTATACATAACGGTTTGTTGCATCGTGGTAGACTAAGGATTCATCATTCACATATTGCTATCTAATGTACCAGAATAGATATGACTATTATTTCTTATCCAAACCATCAAATGATTAAAGAAATAAAATATCCATTAATAATAAAGAAAACCAGAACAAAAGTTCTTTTTCAAAATAAGGGGTACATAAGCAATAACTGAAATGAAAACTTAAAACAGATAAATGTCTTCCACTGCAACCGCTGCTACCCCAACAGCTTCGCCCATGTAGACTCGAATTCTTCTTCTCTAAGTCGCCGGGTTTTCTGGAACTCCTGCATTTAAAGAAATGCACATACCGTCAGTGGTTCCATATCTACACACCAGAATTCTGGTAGATAATACCGCTGACTATGTTTTTACGACTAAAGAAAAATTCGTACCTCTGAGAGGACATTCAGACTTCCAGTGTCCAGACTTCTTGCATCGGAAGCACAAGCCCTTTGGCTTACTAGCCCCCACTCGTGGTCCATTCCTCTTGGCACCACTGGGTTTTATGGCTTGCTTCCTTTTCTTGCCCCTACCTCCAATAGCTTTCAAGCTTTTGGGCTTGGTAGTTACAAGCGCTTGAGACTTGCCCTTCTTGTAGATCCCCTCTGCCGCCTTCAGTTCAGTCAGGAGTTGCGCAAGAGTATAAGATAGTTTACCCATATTATAGCTCATACGAAACTGCTCAAAACTAGGGGTCAGAGACTGGAGTATGATGTCGACTTGCGTCTCACCATCAATAGAAGCTCCTAGGACCTCAAGTTCATTCAACAAACTCATCATCTTAAGAACGTGCTCCCCAACGGGCGTTCCTTCAGACTGAGTAGTCGACATGAGGACTCTCATGGCTTCTTGCCTAGCCGCACGATCTTGCTCCCCAAACATCTCCTTGAGGTTAAACATCATATCATAGGCAGTGTCCATTGGCTCATGTTGGGTTTGGAGTACATTTGACATGGAAGCCAAAATATAACACCTAGCCATTTCATCAGCCTTTTTCCACTTCCGATATGCCAGTTTTTCCTCATCAGTTGAGGCAGCCGTGGGCTCGGCAGGGCACACTTCATGGAGTACATACTTGTACTCTTCCGAAGTTAGGACAATGTCTAAATTTCTCTTCCAATCAATATAGTTGGTGCCAGTGAGCTTATGCTCCTTGAGTATCATAGAAAGTGGGTTCATAGCTATTCTCTAAACCTATAAGCACATTTAAACAAACAATTAATTTAATATCCGATATTATCTCCCTTAAATAATATCATTAAATTACTAATCACATCTAAAATCCCATCAGGTAAGGCAAGCCACGTGGTGTGGACGTTTACCCACCCAAATGATTTAGCAATTAGATTTTCTTTGGTCATACATCACTTATAGCGTAACCTCGTGGGGAGGAATACTACAAGGCGTATCTAAGTGTAAACCATTACTCAGCACCAAAGTGAATCGTTTGGAATTGCTACATTACCGCAAGCTACGTGGTGTGGACGTTTACGACAACTTCACAACTCTTCACAATTCCTTACAACTGTCTACATCAATTAATCCAAAATCCGTCAGTGCAGCAAGCCACGTGGTGTGGACGTTTACTTCACTAAGAGACTTTTATAATTGACTCCCAATTACCAGATCCATTCGATTTTCGTAAATCAAGACGCGGAGAATCATAAGTGAAACTCGAAGTTTCTAACCAGTGATTCACCATGCGAACAACCCTATCTCTCACGAATGAGGGAGCCGAGCAGACAAACGACCCATCTATCAAAGAATGGCACGAAAGTCTCTAATTTGTGTCCTCTACATGACCAAGTGGCTCTGGCTCCATTCCACTCCCCGGGGTGAGAATGAGTCGACTTGAAGTCAGTTTCAGAAAGACAAATTAGGCATTGTTTGATAAACTTGATCAATGTTTCTTGTAAGAGGAATTACAAGAATTCTCCTCCAATGACACATCTATACGAACTTCAAAAGTCCATAAGAGTCACCAAGAGAACAGTAATGGAGACCATGGGAATGTTTCCATCCCCTCTCCCACTTAGCTTTTTATAACAAAGGGATACGCTATCTAATGCATAATTAAACACATAAGCATGCATGAAAGCAATAAAGCACATAGCACATAGTCAAAAATAATGCTAGAAATTATTTTTCCCCGACTATCATGGCTTTATCTTCATATGCATCTTCTAGTCTTCAGTCTTCGTTTCTTGAATGCTCCATGTGACGAGAATATTAATCTCTAATATTTAAATCTATTTATTTTCAATTAATCCAAAAGTTACTTAATTCGAAAATTAAGTCAATCGAATATATCAAAAATAAAATTAAATATCATTAATATTTTTTATTTATTTATTTTCCTATCTAGTTCTATTAAATCTCTAGAATAATCTATCCAAGTAAAATTTGGAATATTCTAGAAGATATCTATAATAGAACAAGGAAATAAAATAAATTAGGACTTACTACTTTCCAAATTTATCTTTATTCCTAATCCATGAATATTCCCATGAGTAGGAATAATCAAATAGGAAAAATAAATTTAGTACTAAATTAATTAAATTTCTAATCTATGAATATTTCCATGAAGGAAATAAATCAATAGAAAATAAAATTAATTTAAATTAATTCTTTTCCTAATCCATGAGAGTTTCCAAAAAGGAAAGTACTCAAATTGGAAAAATCCGAATTAATTGGGAAAGTGGATCTTGGTAGGAATAGCACGGGATTAGGAGACCCCACGCCATCCCACCTGTTAGTGTGTAAGTTCGCTCTAGTTCATAAAGAGTCTTCGGACTCTTGTGAACTAGCTTGAACTTCACACTTTGGTTTTTGAATGAACTTCATTCTCATGTGTTTTTGTTATTTGTACAGGTTAAGTAATTCTAAGTATGCTAGTACTTGGAAGACTTAGCTGAATGCATGTACAAATTACACTGTGGGTCTTGGAAGCGCTGGTGCTGATAAGTCCCTGGAGTTCGAAGCTGCCAAGGGTTCGAACTCCCTCTTCACTGATTCACCAAAGGAGTGCTGTAGAAGTTCATAGCCCTGGAGTTCATCCCGCTAGGTCTATGAAGCCAGAAGCGCGAAGAGTGAGAAGGCCCTGCTAAGGGAATTCGAACTCGCTGAAGTAAAACATCAAGTAACATCTACGCACTCCCCGTTCGAAGTTCGAAGGCTCGCCAGAGACATAGGACTGAGAACAAGTCAGTGATGGAATATTCGAGATTCCATAGAAGATGCTTTGGGCTCGGCCCATCAAGCGTAAAACCCGGAAGCCCATTAGGGTTTCATTTACGAGGTCTATAAATAGTCGCTAGATTGTTTGTAGAACTTAACACTTTTAATTGGAATTTCCTAGAGAGAGAAATATTGTAATCCGAGAGTATTCGCTAGAAAGCTCCGGTTCACTCTACTGTGATTCACTTAGAACGAGTTCGCTAGAAGGAGTTCATAGTGTATCTGTTTAGTCTGTGGTTCATAGGACGCTAGTACATTGAACCAATAGACGTTGTTTTTGGTCGTGTGACCTTTCTATAAGTTTGTAAGGACTTATAGATGTTTGATTGAAGTATTGAATACAAAGATTTCATTCAAGAACCTCTTTATTGTGTTGACGTATTTTATAGTTCATAGACCCAACGCTGTTTACTCTACGGGTCTACCAAGTACTGCAGTTCTTAACACTGTAGTGCTTCAAACACAATTTCAATTGGTATCAGAGCAGTTCACCTTGCTACTTCGGTGTGATCCTTGCTAGAGGTTCGAAATCATGGAAACATATACAGTTATGAAACCCGTCATTCTCAACACTGATAACTACTCCTACTGGAAAAGTAAAACCCGAATGAGACTTAAACAAGCTGACTCAAGAGTGTGGGGCTCAGTAATTAAAGGATGGGAGGTACCTAAATATACTGATGCTGACAATGATATCCTCCCTAAAGACGAATCTACATGGACTCAGGCAGAACATGAAGCTGCAACCTTTAATGACCGAGCTATACACATTATCACTGAGTACATTGACATACACATGTTCCAACTCATCAAACATCTAACTTCTGCTAAACAAGTTTGGGATACTCTTGAGAATATATGTGAAGGGAGTGAGAGTATCAAAAAGTCCAAGATCAGAGGACTGAACACGGCCTTTCAAAAACTTCACATGCGTGATGATGAGAACTTGGACACCTACTACAACAAAATCATGTCCATTGTGAGTGAATGTCATGAACTAGGAGATCCTATTCCTCCTTCGTACATATGCACCAAGGTTCTGCGGACTCTGAACGATTCTTTCGAACCAAAAGTGGTTCCAGTGGAAAGCACTAAGTTGGCCAATACTACGAATTACAATGAACTGATGTGTGTTTTCAAGGACTATGAATTGAACAAAAAACTTAAAGATGACAACTACATGTCTCCACTTGACAATTCTATGAGAGCACTGAGAGTGGGTTCGAACTCTTCTTCTACTCCTCCAGCTTCGAGCTCTACTACTGGCATGGATGTGAGTGCATACTATGCTGAAGAATCTGATGAAGAGTCCGAAGCCTTGGCACTTCTAAGCTCTCCAAATCCAGATAAACTCGTAGCCCTTCAAGACACTGTGAATTATCTTATCCGTCAAGACATAAGGAGAAAAAGGAGATTCAAGAAATTTCAGAATCAAAGACCTATGAGGAGCTCGAACTCTCCTTTCTCTAACTCTACTGGAAACCGCACTTCAAACTTCAGGAAGTTCATACCCAACACTTCTGGTAAAGATATGTCCAAAATCAAGTGTTTTGAATGCAAAGGTATGGGGCATGTCAAGAATGAGTGTCCCAATCTACATAGAAAGAACAATGTTGATGTGAGCTATCTTGTCCTTGATGAGGAAAATCCGTTGTTTTCTTCTGATGACGAGAGAGATAATGTCCGGGAGGATGGAAAGAATGTGAATGCTTTCATGGGTTCCCTTGACAATGAGTATGAAGGCGAGTATGAAGTAGAAATGGAGGATGTTGCTACTTATGATAACATTTTCTGCTTCTCATCAAATATTACAGAAGGTTCGAACTCTGTGTCTTCTGCTGGTTCGACCTCATCCTCCTACAAAACTGTTTTGACCTCAAAGCCTGAGACTGTTAGCTTAAGAGAGTTCAAGATAGTTAAAAATGAACTTGAAAGAGCTCTGAAGGAAGTCAATGAACTGAGAGAAATTGTGAAGAAAGAAGACTCTGAGAAGGATTTTCTTAGAAAATCATTGACTCGAATGGAAGAAGCCTTTGCTATGAAAACAAAAGAACTCTACGAGTTAAAAGACAAAATGGATGTAACAGATTCCTTATTCAAAAAATTGAATACTGGAACTTCCAAACTTGACTATCTCATAAGCTGTGTTAACCCTAAGAGGTATGGACTGGGTTTTAAAGAGACTCTTGAGACTGTTTACACCGAGCCGATAAAATTTCCACCAAAATTCATTCGACCAAAGGATAGAAAGATCATGGAGTCCGTTGAGACTAAGCCAGTAAACTCTCTAAAATCAACAACAAATCTGACTTCCACATCTAAATCTATTCCTTCTAGTTCGAAGACCAAGATTGACGTCTTTAAATTCATCAAAACACACAACGTGTCAGATAGGTCAAAGTCTTCTGACATAAAGAGTTCAAAGACACAGTGTGATGAATCCAGGCCTATGAAGGCTAAAACTGATCAATCTGTAAGGTTGAAAAAGATAGCTCTTCGACCTACTAAGCCTCGTGAAAGCTTTGTAAAAAGATATATTTGTCATTACTGTGGCATAGCTGGACATATAAGACCATATTGTTACAAGAAAATAGAAGATCTGAAAAGGTCTCAATCTCTTGTTCCTAAACAATCTTGGTTGAAGAAAAACCATGTATCTTCTATCAGAAAGGTATGGAGGGAGGAAGTTCAAAGCCCTGTGGCTTCAAATAGTTGTGTAAAGAAAATCTGGAAAGAGAAGCTAAACTCTCATGCCCCTTTGAAGCCTACTGTAAAAAGAGTATGGAAGCGCCGAGAAGATATTATATGCAATGTTGCTCTCACAGCTACGAAATCCGGAAACAAGGAAACTTGGTACTTTGACAGCGGATGCTCCAGACATATGACTGGTGTGAAAGAGAGTCTCATTGACTATGTACCACACTCTGGGGGACCAGTTACCTATGGAGGAGGTGCAAAGGGTAACATTGTTGGTTGTGGCACTTTGAGTGTGAAGGGTCTTCCTTCTCTAAAGAATGTTCTTCATGTGGAAGGGTTGTGTGCCAATCTGATTAGTATAAGCCAGTTGTGTGATGATGAACTTGATGTAAAGTTCAACAAAGACAAGTGTGAAGTCTACAATTCAAAAGGAAAATGCATATTGACTGGAGTTCGTGCTAAAAACAACTGTTATGCTATTGAAGAGACATGTCTGTCTACCAAGTCCGCTGATGAGATAGACTTATGGCATCAAAGATTGGGCCACACCAGCCTTCGAAACTTGGAAAATCTGATTCGCCTCAAAGCTGTGAGAGGCATTGATTCTTTACCAAAAATTGAGAAAAGAGTGTGCGGCGAGTGCCAATTGGGAAAACAAACCAGAAGTTCACACCCTGCTCTAACCTTGAACTTTAGAACTTCCAACTGTTTTGAGCTTATGCATATGGACCTTATGGGACCAATGGAAGTTCATAGCTTGGGACACAAGTGGTACACTCTAGTGATTGTTGATGATTTCTCAAGATACACGTGGGTAAATTTTTTAGCTACCAAAGATGAGGCCTTTGAAGCCTTTCACAGTTTGGCTAGGAAGGTTCGAAACATGCATGGGGCACGTATTCAAAGGATTCGAAGTGATCATGGTGGGGAGTTCCAAAATCAAGCTTTCCTTGAATATTGCAACCGAAAAGGCATTCATCATGAATTCTCTTCACCTAAAACGCCTCAACAAAATGGTATTGTTGAACGGAAAAATAGAACTTTAAAAGAGATGGCCACCGTTATGTTGGTGTCTAAGAAAATGCCTAAAGGATTTTGGGCAGAGGCTATCAGCACGGCTTGCTATGTGATCAAAAGGATCACCCTTCGAAGCCAAACAGAGAAGACTGCCTATGAACTCCTTACTGGGAAAAAGCCAAATGTTGCTCATCTACGAGTCTTTGGGTGTCTATGTTATATATTGAATGATCGTGAGCCTTTGAAGAAATTTGATTCCAAATCAGACAGAGCTATCTTTATTGGTTATGCTCTAAATAGTCATGCATATCGTGTCTTCAACCTTCGAACTCGTACTGTTCAAGAATCAACAAACGTAACTTTTGATGAACATGACTTCAAAGGAAAGCCCACTGACGTTGTTGCTAAAATTCGAAGCTATAATGAAACATGTGAAGGGGAAGAGCCTGGAAGTTCGAACTCTGCAGCTTCGAACTCTGAGGCTTTTGATCAACATGTTGCTGATGGTTCGAAGTCTAGCTCCAGTACAGAATCCTCAGATGATGATTCTGTCCCAGAAAATTCAAACTCTCCTCTTACTACTTCGAACTCTACTGGTGTTCCGAACTCAGGACCCCCTGCTCACATAAGAAAAAGACATCCAACTCAACTGATTATTGGAACTTTGGATCAAAGGACAACTCGCTCATCCAGGCCTTTGAACTCTTGGACTGAGACTTCAAACCTGGCATTCATGTCTCCAAACATTGGAATTATGAGTTTTGTCTCGGAAATTGAACCGAAGAATATAAAGGAGGCCATTTTGGATGAATTCTGGGTTGCTGCTATGCATGAAGAGTTAAACGAATTTGAACGAAACAAAGTTTGGTCGTTGGTACCCCGACCTAAAAATGTCAACATTATTGGAACAAAATGGATCTATAAAAACAAAACAAATGAGCACAATCAAATTGTCAGAAATAAGGCTCGCCTTGTTGCTCAAGGGTACACTCAAGTTGAGGGTGTAGACTTTGATGAGACCTTCGCACCTGTAGCTCGAATTGAGTCTATACGTCTTCTTATTGCCATAGCTTGCTATAGAAATATCCCATTAAGGCAAATGGATGTTAAGGCTGCATTCTTGAATGGTGTGTTGGATGAAGAAGCCTACGTTGAACAACCAAAAGGATTCATAGATCCAAAGAAGCCAGACCATGTCTACCGTCTTCATAAAGCTCTCTATGGTCTAAAGCAGGCACCCCGAGCTTGGTACTCTTGTCTGACAGAGTTCTTGATTGCTTATGGGTTCATAAGAGGAAATGCTGACACTACCCTCTTCATTAAAATGGTTGGGAAAGATATGCTCATTGCACAAATATACGTTGATGACATTGTATTTGGTGCCACCAATCCAAAGTTGGTAAAAGAATTCTCTGCGGCTATGTCATCCTCCTTCCAAATGAGCCTTGAGGGAGAACTCAATTATTTTCTTGGACTCCAAATTTCTCAACGAAAAGAGGGAATTTTTGTCTCACAAACCAAGTATGCTCTAAATATGCTTCAAAAATTTGATATGGCAGAGGCTAAGCCTATGAAGACTCCCATGGCCACTACTGATAAACTCTCTCGGGCTTCCAAGAGTAAGGACACAGAAATTACCAACTATCGCTCACTCATTGGAAGTTTGTTGTATCTCACAGCTACTAGGCCCGACATCATGTTTAGTGTTTGCCTATGTGCCCGTTATCAAGCTCAACCAAAAGAAGAACATCTTACAGCTGTTAAGCGAATCCTTCGCTATATTGCTGGGACTACGGAGTTGGGACTATGGTATACCAAAGACACTACAGCTTCTCTTGTTGGGTATGCGGACGCTGATTGGGCTGGTGATGCTGATGATAGAAAGAGCACGAGTGGAGGATGTTGTTTTCTTGGAAATAACTTGGTCTCTTGGCATAGTAAGAAACAAAATTGCATAGCTCTCTCAACTGCTGAATCAGAGTATGTAGCCGCGGGAAGCTGTTGCACTCAACTCCTTTGGCTTCAACAAATGTTGGCAGACTACCAAATCACAAGTACCCCTCTAACTCTTCTTTGTGATAATGAAAGTGCTATAAAAATCAGTCAAAATCCGGTACAACACTCTAAAACTAAACATATTGGCATTCGACATCATTTCATTCGTGACTTAGTTGAAAAAGGTGAAATTATCATGGAACATGTGCCTACTGAAAAACAACTCTCAGATATCTTTACTAAACCTTTGGCTTCGGAGAGATTCATTTCTCTAAGAAAATCCTTATGTATGTGTGCTATATGACTCAATTGGAGAGACACAGGCTACGGCTTCTGTCTTTTGTGTGTCACTTTGCAGGAAGCCCCACAGGTAGATTGACAAGAGAGTATGACTCACTTTGCTTGGATGTTGAAAATGCTTGAACTTTGGTATTTGCAATATACATATATACTTCTTATACATATAACTATGATAAATTTGAAAGTTCATTTTCTTACTCTCTGACTATGCACTTTGAATTTTTCGTGGATTAGTCTAGTCAGTTGAACATGGATTCGAGGCCGCTTTAGTCTTCGGACCCAAGTGTATTTATTCCTCTGAGTGTGAACGTGTGAACTTGGCTTTTAACTCCCACAAGCTATCACTTGCATAGATTCATAATACTAAGTACCGGAGGACGCCGGATCAATTGTCCGCCGGCTCCCCTCTTCGAAAGGTAGCACATGGACGCCTCAGTTTAAGATGCTCTTCAATCACACTTCGGAGATGCGGGTTGATCCTCGCTCCCCTCTGACTGCTGTAATGAGCATCTGTTGCATTTCATTTAAAGCTATAAACTCATCTGGAGAACGCCGGATCAACTGTCCGCCGGCTCCTCTCTGATTGAAGTTTTACTAGTCTCAAGCGGAGTGCCTTTAAAAGTTCACCTCACACTCATGAATTAAAATCTCTTGTGCGGTGTTAACTCTTCAATATGTTCCGACGAAACACGAACTCGACTCTGTGATTGTGAGGATTGAAAAGTAAATTTCTTTCAAAAACGATTCATTGTAATACCACATATTCATACTTGCTTGCCTGCTGCTTCGAACTTACTCATTTCCCATGGCTCTAAGAGTTCGATGTCTCTCTATCTCTACCCTGTGGGCGCATTAGCAATGGGACACGCAGAAGTGTGGAGGTTCGAAATCCTTACTCTCTTTCTTTTATGAAATTTTTGCACTACACGCCTTCGAAGCCACTTGATAACAATAGTAGTCGTCTCTCTCTGTGACTTCGAACTTGGAATCTTGTTTTACCTCGTGTTTTGATCTCTGAGAATTGGATTCCACTTTGTCACTGGACTCACTTGTTCTATTCTCTTGTTTAAACTAACCTCTGCTTCGAACTTGTTTTTACTTTATTTATGTTCTCTATTACACTACCTTGCTTGCTTGTCGTGCTTAGTATTTACAGGGGTTCGATGAATCCTTTCTTGTACGACTCCAAAGCTTCGAAATTTATTCACGACTGGAAGTGAGTTCGAACCCGCAACTTCACTGATACTACACGTGGCACGATCCCAGCGGTTGAATGTGAAGAGGTTTCACTGTTGCCTATAAATACCCCGTCCGCGAAACACATAGTTTACGTTTTCACTGTGTGTTTTCAGAGCTAAACCCTTGCAAAAATTCTCTCTCTACAAAGTTCGAACTACTACAGCACTTCAGACTCAATTACAACCACTTCAAAGTTCGCACTACTATAATGACTACTTCAAACTCCCAATTCACTGATCTGACTATCTCCGAACTTCAAGACAAAATTACACTTCTCACTTCACAGATCACTACTCAAACCGCTGTTGTGAAAGCCTGCTCTTTAAGATTCGCAGAGGCAGAGGATGACACTGATGACATTCTCTTAGAACTTAATTCTCTCAAAAAATCTCTCTTCGAACTTAAGTCACAAAAAGAGTCTGCAGAAAAGGAGTTAGCAAAGAAAGAACAAGAAGAGAAGGATCGAAGGGCTGAAGAGGAAAGACAGAGGATTGAAAAAGAGAAATTCGAAGCCGCTGAGAAACTTCGAATTGCTGAAGAAGAGAAGAAGAGAAAAGATGAAGAGGAGGCAGAGAGAGTTCGAACTGAGCTCCTCAAGAAACAGAAGGAGAAGGAAGAGACTGAGAGGCTTCGTATTGAAAATGAAACGAAAAAGAAAGCTGAGGAGGAGGCTGCGAAGGCCAAATCTGATGAAGCACTTAAGAAAAAGAGAATTGAAGATGCAAAACTTGCTCAACAGAAACTTTCTACAGATGCTTCGAAGAAGCCGTCCCTCACCAAGAGGCCTGCATCGAAGGCACTGTCTGTTGAGATCCCTAGGGCTGTCTCTGATGTGGGACCGAAATTTTTACCTAGTCCTACTCTGTCGCAAGGTTCGAATCTTTCTACCCTTGAACTTCGTAAATTAAAATTGAAACAGGCAGCAGAGGAAGAAAAGCTCAAAGCCTCACTGGAGAATATTACAGACGACTCTCAGAGATGCTCTCCCGAGTTCGCAGGCTCTCTTGCTCGCACTTCTAATTTTATTACTAATGAAGTATTCTCTGAATCTCCAGATTCGCCTATTATCACTGGTACTTCACAGGGTGAGGGCTCCGAAGCACCCGATGCCAAAACCACCATTGTGGTTCGCTCTCCTACACTGCCACTGGTGGGCTACTCCGATGATTTCTATACTGAGGCTGCGGAGGCTCGTTTCAAAGCTATGGCCAACACTCTCTTTACCTATGAGAAAATTTACAACTCAAGACTCAAGAAACTTGGGATCATTGAGTTCCTTGCAAAAATGAAGCTCAACTGTGCACTCAACTATGACTATCCGTGTTATTCGAAGGTGCACAAGATTTTCTTTGCACACGTGACTAAGGAGTTCGCAGACATCACCTCTCCTTTCTATGGAAAGTTTGTCTTTCGCGGCGCTGTTTACACCTTCACTCCTTCTGTCATTAACAAGTTCTTCAAAAGAGATAGGATCGAAGCCTCTTGGGACTCTCCGAAGACTACACATCCTGACTCTGAGATGATTGGTTTTGTGCTAACTCGTGGACGTGACCCTTCGGCTCAGCCTGCGTTCCCTAAGCTAACTCAATTCTTTTGTGTCTTACACAAAATGGTGTCTAGCAACTGGATTCCTACAACTAGCACAGCCCAAGTACATTCGGGTTCGCTCCATCTTATCTACAGACTCAGTCGTGGCATCCAAGTGGACTTGGGACAGGTGGTCTTTGAGAAGATGTGCTCCTATGCTTCGAAGACTGACAATTCCATAGCTGCTGAGAGACTCCCATTTCCTCATTTGGTGGCTTCGTTGATGTACGAACAAGGTTTCTGCCCCCTGCCTTCGGATGGTGATCCTATAAAGATTTCAAACTTTGTATGGAATGGATCATATTTAATCAATAAGAGAGTGAAAGATCTTCCCTGGGAAAATTTCGGGGATCGAAGTGTGGACTTAAAAATGTTTGGAAAAACAAAACGTAATGTCACTGCGGCTGCGTCACAGCTATCTCTTGGAACGGGCTCTTCGAAGCGCAAGCCTCAAATTTCACCTTCGGACTCTACTGACTCTGACTCTTCGGACGATGACTTGTATTTAGCTGCGCCGACTAACCTTCTCCGTGATATCCGAAATGAAAGGTATTATATAAAACTGGCCTTGGATATCAATAGACACATGGAGCGCAAGGTTCGAAGAGTTAGCCGTCGAGGGGGAGACGGGTCATCTTCCAAGGACTCCGAACGACTGGGAAGAATGTACAAGCAGATCCTCGAAGTCGCGGAGACTATAAGGATTGAAAAGGAAAAAGCGGATGCTGCTGCTGTTAAAGAGTCCATGGCTTCGAAGTCCAAAGGGAAGAAAAGAAAAGTTCAATTTGATGATACTGTGAAGTATGATGATGATGAGGTACAGGAATTGGATGTGGACGAGATCCCAATTGCCAAGAGAGCGAAAATGAAATTCACTAAGTATGATGCTGAAGGGCTCCCGTGCTCAGATGATGCTGATGGATCGAAGTCTAGCCTCAAGTCTTCAAGCTCTGTCCCTGCTGAAGGAGCGGGAAAAGGTCTTTTAAAATCAACTAACAAACCTTTTGCAGGTTCGAAGTCGCAAGACACTGTGAAGCTCATTGTAAATCAAAAGACTGGAGTGTCAGTGAAAAAGGTGCCTCGAAAGCAAGTGGCGAACAAAGGCCCTACGAAGAAGAAATCTGTCCAGCTTCCTTCTCCAACTCCAGACTCCGAAGACGAAGAGAATGAAGAGGAAGATGAGGACGAAGACCAAGATCAAGGAAGTGATGATGGCGACTGTGATATCACTTTCAGTGGCGACGAGGATTTAGATGAAACAGATCTACGAAGACCTGATACTCCGATCGATGATTCAGCCACAGGATCTGATTAATTTCTCTTTATCATGCGAACTACTGATAACTGTGTTTAAACTGATTTACTGTTTTTGTTTTGATATTCGTTTGAACTCGGTTTCTCTTATTTAAGTTTATTCTAAGTGTTTTTGATGTTCGAACTTGTGTGTCTTTGTCTACGCTCTATCTCTTTCACTTTTTGCTCTTGTTTATCTTTACAACTTTTTGAGTGTGATACTAATTTTGAGGGGGAGATTCAGTTCGAATCCCCGATTATGAAGTTGACTCAAAAAGGGGGAGATTGTTAGTGTGTAAGTTCGCTCTAGTTCATAAAGAGTCTTCGGACTCTTGTGAACTAGCTTGAACTTCACACTTTGGTTTTTGAATGAACTTCATTCTCATGTGTTTTTGTTATTTGTACAGGTTAAGTAATTCTAAGTATGCTAGTACTTGGAAGACTTAGTTGAATGCATGTACAAATTACACTGTGGGTCTTGGAAGCGCTGGTGCTGATAAGTCCCTGGAGTTCGAAGCTGCCAAGGGTTCGAACTCCCTCTTCACTGATTCACCAAAGGAGTGCTGTAGAAGTTCATAGCCCTGGAGTTCATCCCGCTAGGTCTATGAAGCCAGAAGCGCGAAGAGTGAGAAGGCCCTGCTAAGGGAATTCGAACTCGCTGAAGTAAAACATCAAGTAACATCTACGCACTCCCCGTTCGAAGTTCGAAGGCTCGCCAGAGACATAGGACTGAGAACAAGTCAGTGATGGAATATTCGAGATTCCATAGAAGATGCTTTGGGCTCGGCCCATCAAGCGTAAAACCCGGAAGCCCATTAGGGTTTCATTTACGAGGTCTATAAATAGTCGCTAGATTGTTTGTAGAACTTAACACTTTTAATTGGAATTTCCTAGAGAGAGAAATATTGTAATCCGAGAGTATTCGCTAGAAAGCTCCGGTTCACTCTACTGTGATTCACTTAGAACGAGTTCGCTAGAAGGAGTTCATAGTGTATCTGTTTAGTCTGTGGTTCATAGGACGCTAGTACATTGAACCAATAGACGTTGTTTTTGGTCGTGTGACCTTTCTATAAGTTTGTAAGGACTTATAGATGTTTGATTGAAGTATTGAATACAAAGATTTCATTCAAGAACCTCTTTATTGTGTTGACGTATTTTATAGTTCATAGACCCAACGCTGTTTACTCTACGGGTCTACCAAGTACTGCAGTTCTTAACACTGTAGTGCTTCAAACACAATTTCACCACCATGAACGATCGGCCGGCCACTCGGGGAGGAGCGCCGCCGCCGCCTAGCCACGCCGGCTAGGCTATGGGTCGATCACCATCATGTGATCGATCCCAAGCCCTTGTCTTCTCGTCATTTCTTCGTCTTCCGGCAATCGTCTCATCATCGAACCAACGTAATTAAAATTACAAAATTTAAATTACAATTCCGGTATCGATTCTATACATGAAATCGACCCTATACATTTTCCGGAAAATAAAGTGCGTCATAATAAATCCTAAATTCGGTCAACCCCCGAATTTTTACTATTACAAACATTCAACCACACAAAAACGAATCTCGACATGTCCGAGAGTTTAATAATCATGATAATTAATTAAAAAACAATTAATTAAATCCAACCATGATAGCTGGAAATCCTGCAAGGTAGAACAATAATCGAACATATACATGAACACGAAACCAAACGCTCTGATACCATTTGCTGGGATTCGATGTCCCGGGCTATCAAAAATTGCGGAACCGATAACCCGACCGAAACCCTATCGCCGGAGACCGCACGAACACCGACTCATCCGCAGGAGTCCGACCTTTGGAGACTACGCGCCCGAAGACACGCAGCCCGCCCCCAGCCGATTTTCTCCCACGAGTCGGATCCACGAACGCGAACCACACGCGAAGAACCGGGCTCGACAAGAGCGTCGCCGCGGGATGAACCCGCGGCTGAACCCTAGCCGAACCCCATCCGCGGGGTTCGCGATCGCCGTGCATGGCGATCGCCGGGGATGCGAGCCATCCCCGCGGGGCTGTTCGGAACAGCCCCTGGCGGTGAGTCCGGCGACTCACCGCCTCCGCCATCGAGGGGAGGGCGGTCAGCCCAGCTGACCCGCCGCGGCCTAGCCGCGGCTGCCCTAGCGATCGACTTCCGAGTCGATCGCTCGCCCCGGCTTCAGCCGGGGCCCCCTTCGAGCGCACGCCGCCGTCGAGGGCGGCTGGGGTCCGCCACGGCACCAGCCCGTGGCACCCCAGCGATCGACTGAAGTCGATCGCATGCCCCGGCGTCCAGCCGGGGCTCGCCCCTCGTCGCGCGCGCACGGCGGTCGAACCCTAGGGTTCGGCCGCACTTTCGATCCTCGCCGGGGATCTCGAATCCCCGTCCCCGAGGTTCGTCGTTTTTCCCGGATCGCGTCGTTCATGTATACATCACAATTATTCAACGCACATAATCATAGAAGGGGGTTTCTCGATTATTACCTTGATTCGTTGTACGGAGAAACGAATCGTTGATGACCTCGTGATCTTCCCGCGTATTCCTTGCACTTCCGTTCGAACGTCGGGTGGGCGACGAGCTATCGAACTCTTATGGATCTTCCTCACTCTCAAGACTTTATGAATTGGCGTAGGTCAATTAATTCTCTCTTGAAAAGTGAAGACCATGTAGTGCTTATATAGGCTACGTAGGGGATCATAAGGAGAATAAATATTGGGCTTCAATATTGAAAATTAAATTGGGTCCAACCCAAATCTATTAATTCTTATCAATATTAATTTTATTTATTTTCCACTATATAAATAAAATTGCACTCCCAATATTATTCCATATTATATCAAATAATATTTCTCCATCTTAGTATTATTTATTCCGTGTATTTAAGATTTAAATATCCATGAATAAATTTATTTATTGCTCAATAAATAATATTCATATCTTGTATTCGAGACTAGTACCGTTCAACCTTTATTATTGTGCGGAACGAATCCACTCATGAGGTTTACACAATAATTCCTTATGAACTCATCTCGGGGATATTATCAACCCTTCCGGGATACACTTTCCCGTCAAGTATTCACGGCATGTCGTATATAAAATATAGCGACCCAACTTTACCGGTAATTAACCCAATAATTAAATCGGTTAATTCCGTTGGAAAATCAAGCCTCTAGTATTAAATATACACACCCGCAATAATATCGGGGATTAAGAATAAAATACTCCGAGATTTAAATTGATTATCCAAGGCAATCCTAATCAATAAATCTCAAGCTGATCCGCCCAATACACCAAGTGTACAAGTGTGATAAAATAATTAAGATAAATTATTTTCTCTCTCACACAACGACTATACCGATGGATTAGTTCGTGTCGATCTAGGTCGTGAGCAACTGTTCGATTAAATACGAGTAACCGATAGTATGATCTTCTGTGCGCCCATGCAGCACCATACTAACTACAACGTATAAAATCCAGAACTATGATTTGCATATAATTAAATGCAAATAATTGTTTATTATTTAAATAGATTAAATGCTATGATCGGGAGTTTACCGTTACTTAAATCTAGACATTAAGTACACAACTCCAACAGTGGGCTGGTTTGGTTGAACACAAAAAGGCTTAAGGCCTGATTAGAAAATAATATTAGAAAATAATATTATATAATATAATTATATTAATATTATTTTGAATTTCGAAAATCCTCAAAGGTCAGATGACCATGTTCATTCTTTGCGGTTACAAAGTTTGAATGTGCTGGTCATGGGGAAGTTATTGGCCCCATTAACCACGTGATTGAATGCCTGAGTAAAGAGCTGCTGACCCCTCACATGCTTGGAGCTCCTATAAATAGCGAGTCTTAGTTTGCAACACAGAAAAAAATGAAAAAACAATTCCCAGCATATCATACAGTTCATACTCCTCTCCTTTTCTCGTTCGAAAGAGGTTCTGCTCTGGTTGCTTCAGAGAAGAACAAAGACAGTCGTTGTATCTTTGGGGGCATTACGTCTGCAAACCGTAGCAAACACGGGACGTATTTGTCTTGCGGATAGCGAAAGCGCCTCGACTACCCGCAATCCAGTTCTGACGTTCGATCGAAGTTGAAGACCTGTTCGTGTTTCATTCTTCTTCTTCATTTCTTTTATTTAAGTTTATAGTTTCTGGAAAAGTGTAAAGATTCAGTAGTACTGATTCTAATCCAGAAACGAGCACTGTAATAGCTACGAAATACCAATATCAATCTCATGAGTTATTTCAGAAATCCATTGATCACTCATGTCGACCACACCTCCTATTATTCAAGAACCGGTCACGTGATGGCCTCGATAATGGTGCAAGTTTATCTATCTCTCATACTTGTTCTGTTCGTCTCTTAAGTGATCTTACACTACGCAATGTTTTTGTTGTCCCTGGATTGACTAAAAGTTTGCAATCTGTTAGTCAGCTGACTAGTGACTCTCCTGTTATTGTTAATTTTCATAAATTTTATTTTTCTATTCAGAACTGGGTAACACGAAAAGTTCTCGCAACCGCCACTCTTGATCGCGACCTTTATTTGTTACATGCACGGTTTGACGAAACCTGCTTCCCGTTCGCCTCCCAGGTTACTTCCCGTTCGTCGTCTTCTCTGATTCTCTCTTCGTTCTTCGACGCTTGTGACTCTCGCAGCTAATTACAAAGAGTGCCCTTTACAGCAGCATCAACATAACGCAGCTAATCATGATCAGTACAACCATCGCAACCGCCACCCCTCCTACGCAAACTCACACGATGCGTACTCGTGCCCTATTAATAGGGCATTTTCAAACCTCGTTATCCTGCCGATATTTCTCTTCATCAGTCCAACCGCTTATATTATGTCCTTACGGTTGTCTGTGAACCGAAAGGGATTAAGACGTCACTTAAATGATTTATGTCCTTAACGGTTGTCTGTGTCTTCTTTAGTGTAAGTGGATTAATATATATACTCATTTTAGCGAGGCTTATGAACATTTTTATCATATAATTCCACCATCACAAATGAATAATCACATTTACTTTTTATTTTATTAAGATAGTGTGACTATATATTCATCGGTACTCAATATATATATATATATATATATATATATATATATGCAATTCTCGAGAAACATCAAGTCATTCCATCTAACTTTACAATTGGAGATTTTCTTCACTCACAATATCAAAATTGTTGGTTAAAAGTAAACTTGCCATTTTTATAATTTTGTTGTGTCACACACATAAAAGTTTGCTTCCGAGGAATACTTGATAACTAAGAAAGATAAATATTTATGTAATTAATTCCATGCACATGAATCAATTAATTACTAAGTAGAGCATATATATATATATATATATATATATATATATATATATATATATATATATATATATATATATATATATATATATATATATATATATATATATATATATTCTCTGTAATAAATTGCCATATGTTATGAACATATGCCATACCGCTCACGGAAGTTTCGTCAGTGCATAAAACATGACAGTATATATATATATATATATATATATATATATATATATATATATATATATATATATATATATATATATATATATATATATATATATACTGTCATGTTTTATGCACTGACGAAACTTCTGTGAACGGTATGGCATATGTTCATAACATATGGCAATTTATATTCTCTGTTTAAAAGTGTCCGTATTTTTCTTCTAAAGCTTTGCCGTGACACGCTACTTTAGTACTATTGTTTTGCTTTTCGTGAAGGCATAAAATCCTCTATATTATTATGATGTTTCAAAACACTCATGCAATTTAGAAAATCGTTAGTTTTAATTTGAAATGTTATTCACGGGATAACAATGTTGAAATGTTGCTAGTTAACTTATTATATATATATACATACTTGCTTTAGTTGACTTGTAATCGTACATAATTGTACTCATACTTTTTGATTTTATTCACCTCGTAACAATAATCAATCGGATTAAAACAAATTGTTTTAAGAGACAATTTTGTTCTTAATTTTTCACATACTTTTTTATTTTATTAATTTTAACAAATATTTTTTAATTTTTATTGTTTTAGTCAAAAAAATCAATACATTAAATTTATTTTCTTAATAAGCCTACAAAATGAAGGAAATATACATGTACTACTTTTATCCCATATTAATATTCTCACTTTCTTTTTTAAATTGTCTCATATCAATATTCTCACCTCATTTAATAAAATATTACTTCCATTTTATTTAAGAAAACATATATATCAACTACTTACTTTATTAATTTAAAAATACATTTTACCTTCAACTTTTTAATCACAAAGTCAATAACACTATTTTTTCTTAATCTCCATGTTCGATCACCCGTGCACTACAAAAAAACAGCGAATTCCCTACGGTCATTCCCGTAGGGATCCCCGTAGGGAAGCCTATCCCCTACGGGATTTGGACGTAGGGGCTAGCTCGTAGGGAGCTTCATCCCTACGGGAGATTCACGCCGTAGGGGACATCCCCTACGAGAAGGTCATAGGGGAGCGCGTTGGGGATACCCTATTCCCGCCCCCTTCTTCCCGTAGGCCCGGCCGACGTCGACGCCGTAGGGGAGGACGTAGGGGTGTCCCCTACGGCTCCTCCCATAGGGGAGTTATGGAGGGTGTCCCCTACGGCTCCTCCCGTAGGGTACTAAGGATGTATGTCCCCTACGGCTCCTCCCGTAGGGGACTTATTTAGTGTGCCCCTACGGCTACTCCCGTAGGGTATGTCTGACATATGTCCCTACGGCTAAGTCCGTAGGGAATTTCAAAGAATAGGGGCAGGATTAATCCTGTTTTCCTACCCCAAACCTGCACTCAATTTTCAAATTCAGAAACATACAAATTCATTCAGAAACATCCAAAATCATACATAAAGATACAACATCATTCAACAACATTCAAAAACATCCAAAATCATTCAAAATCATTCAAACACATCTAAAATATGAAGTTCAACAAACAAAGCATAATAAAATACAGTCAGGGTGTGGAGGTGGTCGACCTAGGAGCTCATCTCGTAAACGCTGCTCCATCTCTCGCATGCTCGCAGCGAACCCCCTCTGTAACTCTTCACGATCAGCAGCGCGCTCAGCCTCTCGCTCCGAGCAAGACGTTCCTCGGTCTCCTTTTGCTTCTGCTCGAACTCCTCTCTCAAAGCCTGTCTGAAGCGCTCCTCCGACTCTGACGGGCCAGACGAGGAGGACACAGAAAATGAGGAAGAGGAGCTGCTGAAGACCTGAAGCAGAAGGAAGCGTAAATAAACAATTAAAACTCGTTGATTTTAAGAATAAACAAAAAATTAAAATCTAAACCTTCGCTAAGGCGCCCGTTCCGAAGATCCTATTCTTCTTTTTCGGGGCGACGCTCAGGTAGACCTCGTCCACATCGGGCTCCTCCTGCGTAGAGGCTCGACGCTCCTCAATAGCCTGCTCCACCGAAGCCTAAAAGAAAAATCTTTAATTAGTTAAAAATAGTTTAAACCAAAAATTTAGAAATAGTCAAAAGAATAAAATTATAAACTTACAATGAGCTGATGTGCTCGCTGAGATGTCGGGGTCCCGTCCTTCTTCGTGTGAAGACGTTTTGCAACGTCCAAAGCCGTCGCAGGTCGACCTAACTCCTCAGCCTTCAAAATATGAAAACATATATAATTAAGTACATATATAATTTAAAATATGAAAACATATATAACTACAAAACTTACAATGTCCAAGGCATATCGGACGCCCGATCGAGATCCTCCAGCGGACTTTGAAATGCCGGTGCCCGGCCCATCGGGCTCACTCATCCGGTTCTTCGTATTACGCTCAAACCTCTCTTTATACTCGGCTGAGTCGAATATCACCAACCACCTCTTCCACACTTCATCGGGTCCTGTTGCTTCACCATCTCTGTGTATATTGATAAGGGTCCTATCCCATTCAAGAATGTGATATGATGTTCTTTGTTAGTTAGTGTCTCGAATGGACTTAAAAAATTTGGCAGCACTTCCCTACAGTTCTCTAAGTACACGTGTTTCAATGTACCCGAGAACGTAGAGAAATAACTAACCAAATCTTAAAATAAGTCCATAATCGAAACACATATCAATTAACAAAGAACATCATAATCACATTCTCAAACTGTCCAAAAATGGGACAATTCAAGATTCAATATCGAATGGTAAGTTCGATATTAAATCTCAAACGGGTCTAAGCTCCAACATTTGATTAAAGGTAAATTGCAACATATCTCGACATATACATTAAACATTATAACATATATGAAAGAGGTGATAATGAACATCTTTAAACACATATACTTTTACTTTCATCACTAGTTTTTTTAAAAATGGACACCAAAAAAAATCGTTTTAGTTCTTTAAAAAACAATCCAAAAACAAAAGTTGACTCCCAAGATAAAGGATTTAGTTCAAACTCCAAACAGAAAAATGTTGCGTATCGAAAAATTAGTGGGGGTCACCCTAGTGAACTTTTTGCAAACGAAGTCATTTACACACCCAAAATAGCAAAAACCGACAACAGCCCCTTTATACTTAGGGTTTAAAATCGAACAACTTTCAAAACATCTAAAATTTCATTTTTTACGTCTAAACCTAATTCTTTCTACTACAAATCATCCTAAACATTGAATTGAGTCCTTTAATAATTTTAAAACACAATAATTTTACAAAAATTCAAAAAACCCCAAATTAGTTTCTCCAAATACCCTTAATTCACTAACTCCAAATAAAAAGTTTACTTAAAAACCCCAAATAAATTGCAATACAGAAAATAGAAAATAAAAAAGGTCAGGAAACATCCCAAAATCATAACACCCAAATAAAAAAAAATCACATTTTCAAAAACCCTAAACATGAAAAAAAATCCACAATTCAAGCTCAAATACATTATTCATATACTAAGAATAGCTCAATAACAATAATACAAGGCTCAATCAAACCGAAATTCAACATTTCGAACAAACCCTAATTTTTTCTAAATTGAAAAAACGAACCGATAAAAGAGGGAAAACGTGTACTAACCTTAACACCCTTGGAGAATCGGAGAGGTTGAAGGGTCTGGAGCATGAAATCGCCGGTTGGAGCCGTCAATCGCCAGAAATCGCAAGAAATCGCCGCGCCCCTCTTTTCTCTTTTCAAAACGCAAAATGAAAATATGTTCTGCCAGGCCGCTGCTAAAAAGAAGTCCCCTACGGGGGTCCCCTACGGCAGCGTGCCGTAGGGAGTAAGTGAATATCAAAACGCAGTCGTTTTACTACTCCCCTACGGGGATATTCCTGTAGGGGCCCCTACGGCATCAATCCCATAGGGGTAGAAGTAAGTGCCAAAAACGCTGCCGTTTTGATTCTCCCCTACGGGAGGCATTCCCGTAGGGGACCCCTACGGGCATCGCCGTAGGGCTCCTCCAATTAATTGGAGGGAAGGCTTCGCGCCTCGTCCCCTACGGGGACAACCGTCGTAGGGACATATGGCCTACGGCTACCCGTAGGGGCCCCCGTAGGTCCCGTTGAAGGGAAACGAGGCGCGCGCATTCCCGCCTAGGCCCCTACGGGAACCCCCTACGTGATTCTCCCCTACGGCTGGGGACGTAGGGGTGGCCGTAGGGGATTTCAATATGGTATCTCCCGTAGGGGACGCCGTAGGGGCGGCCCTACGGGCTGCAAGCCGTAGGGGTTCCCCGTAGGGGATCCGCGATTTTTTTGTAGTGGTGATTATTGTCAAAGGGAGGAAGTGTTTATATATAAATATAGTAAATCTTTTATAATTAAAATTGATAAATTAATAATCTCTCTAAAATAATAAAATCTTCCGAAATTCCCATACTGAACGCTTATATCCATTTCCATACTCTTCATTCCCATAAATCAATGGCATGAATAACCGTTTGATGAGCTTTCTGTCTAACTTTGATTCAATGATTTCCATTTTATTCATATTATTGATGCTATGATGCAAATATACCTTCAAATCCTGGAGCAAGTATGTGTATACATCTTGTATTTTTCCCTCAGGGTTAGGAATCAGATTAGTTCTCATAGCCATATCTTCGTTAAGCAGAAAATAGCTATCCTGATTCAGGGTTTTTGTAAAAAATCCTAAGTATTAGGTCCTATCAAAACTTTTTATTAATTATTTGTAAATATTACAATTATAAATATTATTGTAGTTTTATAAAATATGAATCTATTGTTACTGATTTTTATTAATATTTAAATATAATTTAATTGAATTTTATTTTTAAATTTTTTAATTGACACCAAGAATTTAAGTTTCGAGTCTTTAGCTGAACAAAGAAAATTAAAGAGTTGTCGCCCTCAAAACCTTCTTTCTTGGTACCAATTCTAACGGCAATATTGAATATTCATCTTTACTTTCATTTTTAGTAGGATCTTCTCTAACTAATATCTACAACAATTTTCTCTAAACTTAATTGGAACTATCGAACATTCATTATTTTCACCTAGATGGTTTGTTGACGTACATTTCATTGCAATAATCAATATCCTTGAACATATTTCAAAGTATATTTAGGCATTTTTCAAATAATTAAATTATTTCAAATAATAGATATATAATTCCATAAATATAATAGTTAATATTATACATTGAGTTCGTATTATACATCAAAATATTATTTAAGTACAATAAATATATTGATAAATTAGTTTTAATTCGTTTATTTTTAAATATAATGTACTTAAATTTACTTTACTGAATTTGATAAATCTCTTTCTTGATTAATAAAATATTAATTTATCGATATATTAATACCACTTTAAATTTATAAAAAAATTCGGTTTCAATGTTATTAATTTATAGAAGTTTTAATATATATATATATATATATATTATTTAGGGATTGACGCCTATGCCCGGGGTGCAACGGCCAGATACCATTTTCAAAAGTGGCCCATATTTAAATAAATATAATGACTCTTAATATGTTAATCTAAGCTTATAAGCTTTTCAAATTAATTTGTTTGGTAACTTTTAAACAAAAAAACTTATAAAACTTAAAAATTAGTTGTTTAACAACTTATAAGTTAAAATTATCCTTAAAGTTATTTTATAATATATATATATATATATATATATATATATATATAATTCTAAATTTATTATTTTATTCACACAATTATTTTCTAATTTTTTTCAGTCAATAACAATATATCTTTTTGATAATTATGTTAATATAAGATATTAAATTAACAAACAAATTAACAGCTATAAATTTATATTTAGAAGGGTGTATTCAATCAAAACTCTATATGATTTTTATGGACTTTTAAAGTCTACGGGTATTCAATCCGGATTTTTAAAAGTCGATTAAAATCTTGAGATATTTAATACGGATTTTAAAAAGTCTTTAAAAATCTACCGGTATTCAAAAGTTAATGGATTTTAAAAGTCAATGGATTTTAATTGATTTCATGTCCAAAATACAAAAGAATTCCATCATTTGAAATATCTCCTAAATACGTGAGATTTTTATGGACTTCTATTTTAATTGATTAATTTATTATTAAAAATAATAAAACATAAAAATATATATAAAAACATAGTAGAATTAATAATAAAATTAGAAAATATGAAAAAAATAAAAATAAAAATAAAATAAATTTTTCAAAAAATAATATTATAATAAAATTAATATTAAAATTATTAAAAATCTTTTTCCAATTTTGGTCTCGATTAGTTCACGAGATTGAATGACCAATTCTCCTCCGGACCCTCGATTGATTGTTTTCAAAGAATGTTGAGCCGAGTATATAAGCCATGTATCCGGGAGGAACTTAAAAAACAAATGCTTCGGTTTTTTCACTCTCTTTTGGTCTTGCAGCTATTTCAAAAAAATCCGATTAGTGCGGATTCAAATTAATAAATTTGTATTTAGTAAAAAATTATAAAAATAATTAAATTTATTTATCAAGTTATTTTAAAAAATATAACTATTTTTTAATTATATATATTACTAGTTTAAAAATTGTAAAAATCCATTTAAATTAATAAAAAAATATTTAAAAAATAATTTACAAAATTAAATTTACATAAATGTATAAAAGAAAGTCTATCAGACTCTATGAAAATACATATATAAAGTCATTCAAACTCTGCGACTCTGTGGATTTTCCAAATCAACGAAACTCCATGGACTTTTTAAAGTCCAAAAAAATCCAATGAAATCCTAATTGAATACACCCTTCTTAGTTTTTATACAAACAATTTAACAACTTATTTATTGAATAAGATATAACAATTTATCAGCTCTTAACATCTTATAAATGTGAGAGTTGTTAGCTCAGTTGGTTGAGCACTTGAATTGGGGACTTGAGGTCCTTGGTTCGAATCCCAAGACACTGCAATTGACATAGACAAAAAAAAAAAAAAAACATCTTATAGATTATTGTAAAGACACTGCAATTGACATAGACAAAAAAAAAAAAAAAAAACATCTTATAGATTATTGTAAATAACTTGACCTTTCTCTTAATCATTCATCTTAATTATTGTAGTAGTGTAATCGCGTTCCCAAAAAAACTCACTTTTATTTATTTATTTATTCTTATTTAATCTTCAATTATTTTAATTGTTAATCTTAATTATTGTAGTGCATTCCAAAAAACATTATTTTAATATATTCAATCTTATTGAAACAAGAACAAAAAAGAAAAAGAAAATTATTGAATGTTATTTTAATTTTTAAATTCTTATGTTTGAGTTGTAAAAGGGTTTCATCACAAGTTTAAAGTTTGTAATTTCTTTTAATGTTTTTTAAGAGAATTTCTTATTTATTATACTAGTATAATTGTCTTTTCATCTACAATTTTTAAGATTAGTGATTTTTTTTTTGTAATGAGAATTTTTTAGTTAATTTTTCTTATTGTTGTTGATATAATAAGAATTTTTTTCTTTGAAAAAATAGATTTTAAGAAATTTTAAATTGTTTTGAGATTTTATTGAGGATTCATATTAAGTGTTTACAAAATTTTATTGAATGGTTTATAAATTAAATCAATAGAAAAAAATATTTTGAAAAAAGTTGATATATATTGATGTATTTCATCTCAAAATCAAAGGTAGATATTTTTTATTTGATTTATTGGGGTAGTCTTGAGAAATTATAGGTGTTTTATTTAATTCAATACTCTCTTTTAAATAATTTTTTTATTATTAAAAAAATTACAGTATATAGTAATACAATTTAATACTTAAAAAAATGTAATATAATTTAATAAGAAAGATCCAATTTTGATACGCCTATGACCTTTTCATAATATCAAGAATGAGCCTGATAGTATTTACATGTAAATTAATATTATTTCTTCAAGAAAATTGTAACATTTTTTATATTATTATATTTTATTATTATTTTAAAATATAATTATAATAATATTTTATTTACGTACTTTTTAAATTTAACTCACTACTTTACTCTTTAAAAATTAAAATTATATTTTTAATTTTTAGTATTTGATCAAAAAACTAAAAATAATATATATATATTTTTTTAATATGTCAACGGTTTCGAAGAGAGTATTCAACAATTGCATACAAATATAGATCTCAATATAATATACTCCCTCCTTCCCCCAACACAATGAACAGAGAAACTTGCACGTGAATTAAGAAAAAATGAGTTTTTGTGTGTTGTATAGTATAAAGTGAGGGTATAATAGATATTGATTTGTAAGTAATAAAGTAGTTAGTTGAAAAAGTAGTGGTATAAAGGTAAATAAATGTGTATTGAGAGGATAAAGTCGTGAAAAGACATTCCATTTATGGAATGTGCACTGTTTTAAAGGATGAACTAAAAAAGAAAGTATGCATTGTGAAAAGACATTCCATTTATGAAAGTATGCATAAAAAAGGAAGACGCTACATTAACACCAGGTGTAGAGATGTCTCTCTACACCGCCAATAAAAATTTTAACATGTGGCATTATTAATTAAAGTATTTATTATTAATTTTGATATGATATCTATAAATTTGGTAATAAAAATCAAATTAAATTTGGTTTAATTTGGTAATAAAATTTTTATTAGCGGTGTAAAGAGTGATTTCTACATCTAGTGTTAATGTAGCCTTTTCAAAAAAAAAATGTTATTCAAAAAAGCATGGGAAGTTGACTTTGATGGGTTTGGTTGTACTTGTTTATTATTCCTTCCTTCGTCATTTAATTGATTATTAATTATGTTCCCTATTTAAAAACCAAGTTGGACACAATTTTAATTACAAAATTCTATAATATACTCTTCTATATATATATATACACACACACGGAGTATAAGCTAGCTCATCACCCCGACCTTTAATTTCGTTCTTATATTATAAGTTAATAAGAAAGAAAAAGTAATTTGAACATTTAGTTTTGTTCATGGCGTCTGGTCTGCGATCAGTGGTGTTGCTTCTCTTGTTCTTCCTCGTGGTGTCAACTGACGCGATTCGTGTAACACGTGAGTTTTTTAGAAAGTTTATTTTGGATGGATTGAATAATTTGTATTATCTATAATTATATTTATTATTAGAATTTAAATCTAGACTATTTAATTATATTAATTATATATTTGATTTAAATTAATTTGTACAGGGACCCTCAAGGAATCCAAGAACCAAGAATCAGTTGTGAATTTCATTTCTCAGGTGACCACATGTATTTGTGAATTCAGAAATATTTAGTTCCAGGAATTATATATTTCATCTCCATGCCGTTCGTACGTGTCTAGAAAATAAATTTAAATAATTTTGATTAATAATAATTTTTGCGTTTTTGTAATTAACCCTATTCAAATATTTTGTGTTTTTAACATGTACGTGTTATATATATATATATATATATATATATATATATATATATATATATAGTACTAGTTAGGTGTATAATTCAGGTCTTTCAATTCTATTGATGGGCAGTTGCCGGTTGGATAATATTACATTTCAATCTTAGTGATTAACTGTTGACTTTTTTTTTTTTTAATTTAAGATTTTATATTAATGTTCATTAATTAGCGATTAATTATCCAATATATATAATCATATTTTAATTTTTAATATTTTTCAGGAAAGAAGAATGAATCTAGGGCTTGATGATTATGGAAATACAGGAGCAAGCCAAGCAAATATTCCAAGAACAAAGCCGTGATGGATCGATCAATATATGATTAAGTGCTTCTGATATTCATGAACTGAACTGATTTCATTTTTAAACATTATTTAATGGTGATTGTTAGTTTGTACTGTACTGTCAATTTTGGCTGGAATGCAACTTAAGGTAATTGTTGTGATTTAAAGCACAAATTGCGCACGGCGCTCGCGAATATAAACACAAGAAATAGATATGCGGAAAAAACGAACACACAATTTACGTGTAAACCCAAAACACGAAAAAAAATCAGGAAAATAAATTCTGTATCGTTGAGGCTTACAGTAACTCGTCTAGTCTGATTTTCGTCTACCGAAGAACCCCAATTTATAGATATGTTAAAAACTTAGCAAATTGGAAACAATTAGAATTAGAAATAAATCTTTTTTACTAATTTATAACTCTTAAATTAATAAGAAATAAAATTATATGGATACTTCTAATTCCCTAATTAAATAAACTCACGCGAATAATTTCAGTGCAAAAAGCCAAAAATCCCAGCGCAACTGTTGGAAAATCTCAAAGTCAAAATTGGTTTTATCCAATATTTGACTGAGTTGACTGGCTATAAAATTAATTCCGATTGAGAAATAATTGGTACGATAATTTTCTACGTCGTTCGTAGATATTATAGAATTTTGTTTTTTCAAGATCCGATTTTCGGTGAGAGAGAAATAAATTATTAAAGATAGCCAAATGATAAGGACATTTAAATGAAATATAATAAAGTCTAATTTAATTAACACTTTATTATATTGAAATGTGTAATAGTTATTACATCCCACATTGAAAGATGTAATAAAATGATTACACTTAATAAGTGGTGGGAGGATTAATGTGTTCAACAGTGAGTAAGACCATGGACCGTTAAGGTACATGGCAATCGCCACACGCGGGTCATCCGGCCCGTGCCCGTGCTCGGCCCGTCCCGTCTCGCTTTGGACTTGGATCTTGGATCTTGGCAATTGGACTTTGGGCTGGACTTGGGCTACTTGGAGCTCCTGGGCCTGACCATATTGATTGGGCTCACGTATGGTGGGCTCCTGAACCGTTACATGGTTTTGATGGGGCAGATAATGGTTGTTTTGATGGAGTTGTTTACTTAATATCTAGATTTAAGTAACATGTGAACTCCGTATAAAGCATTTATCCTATTTGTTACTCGTATATAATCGAATAGTTGCTCACGACCTAGATGGACAAGGACCAATCCATCGGTATAGTCGTTGTATGAAAGGGAAAATAATTTGTCTCAATTATTTTATCATACTTGTACATTTCATGGACATTTATATCTTAAACATGCGGAATACACAATAATACCGGAAATTTGATGGAGTTGTTTACTTAATATCTAGATTTAAGTAACATGTGAACTCCGTATAAAGCATTTATCCTATTTGTTACTCGTATATAATCGAATAGTTGCTCACGACCTAGATGGACAAGGATAAATCCATCGGTATAGTCGTTGTATGAAAGGGAAAATAATTTGTCTTAATTATTTTATCATACTTGTACATTTCATGGACATTTATATCTTAAACATGCGGAATACATAATAATACCGGAAATAATATTATTTGATATAATATGATATAATATTGGGAGTGCAATTATATTTATATAGTGGAAAATAAATATAATTAATAATAGTAAGAATTAATAGATTTGGGCTTGAGCTCAATTTAATCACTATTATTGGAAGCCCAATATTTCACCTCCTTTAGATCCCATACGTAGCCTATAAAAGCACTACATGGTCTTCTCTACTCATAACTTGAAGATCACAATTCTAGAGAGAGAAAGAAGAGAAGGAGATCCATGGAGTTCGGAAGATCGTCGCCCACCCGACGTTCGAGCTAGTGCAAGGAATACGTGGGAAGATCTCAAGGTCATCAACTAGATCTCGATTTTCCGGCAAACGAGAACAAGGTAAAATCATGAACCCCCTCGATGATTATAATATTTAATTATCGTGAAAATACCGTGAACCAAGATCCGAGGGACGATCCAAGAGGAGGTCGAACCGGGCGGTGGTGGAGGACCACCAGACCACCGGCGGCTCGACGACTCGGCTGGACGGGTCGAGAGGAGCGTGAGCCTCGGCTGGACGCCGAGGGCTCGATCGCATGGGCTCGACCGCGAGCTACGGGTTTTCCCGTAGCGGATTCGCGGGTGGTCCGAGCCCTACCTGTGCACGCCCAGCGGGCTACTCCGAGCAGCCCCGCACATCGCATGGAAGCAAGCTGGACAGCCCAGCGCCGCTTGCGCGGTGCTGTTTCCGCTCGCGCAGAGAGGCTGCAGCTCGCGCGGCTGGACCGCCGCTCGCGCGGCGGCAGCTGGGGGCGATCGCGAGCCATGGGTTCCACCTTGGCTGGAGCGCGATCTCCCGGGCGTGGCTGGGCAGCCCCGTGCGGCTGCCATGAACAGCCGCGAGCCCCACGCGGGGGCTCGACCGAATAGCCGTGGGTTTGCCCGCGGTTAGGGTTTCGGTTGGGCTATCCCCGTGGTGGTTCGTGGCGGGTTTCCGGCGACCGGGATGTCTATTTTCAACAATTGGTATCAGAGCGAGGTTTTCGTTCACGGTATTTTTCGATAAATTGTTCTACCTTCCAGGGTTTCCGACTATTATGACTAGATTTAATTTTAATTAATTAAAGTCATAATTTTCTCTTGATTATTAAACTCTACGACATGTCGATATTCTTTTTTGTGTGGTGAATGCTTGTAATAGTAAAAATTCGGGGGTTGACCAAATTTAGATTTATTATTATTGTTTTGTTTTTCCGAAAATTGTATAGGGTCGATTTCATGTATAGAATCGATACCGGATAGTATAGAATTTATTTTGTAATTTATTCTATGTTGGATCGAGGACGAAACGACAGCCGGAGAAGACGTGTGACGGAGGAGACGAAGAGAGGGTATCGCTCGGTTCGGCCAACCACATGGCCGAACCATGGAGGATCGAAGGCCATGGGATGCCCTCGATCGCGGCTGGCCGGAAACCGGCCACTCCACCGGTGGTGGTGGATCACCGGTGATGTCTAGTCGGGCGGTTGGTGGTTCTCGACCGGTGCACGGGGATTGACACGGGGATCCCCAATCCTTGTTCGTCCCGGTAAAGATCCTATTCCTAATTTAATTCGGTTTTCCTTATTTAATTATTCCTTTATGGAATTTTAAATAGATTAGTAAAAGAATTATTTTGGAAAGTTTAAAGTCCTATATTAATATTTTCCTATTTAATTATTCTTTTATGGAATTTTCAATGGATTAGGAAAATAATTAATTTTGGAAGTTTTAAAAGTCTTTAATTAATTTTTCCTTATTTAATTATTTATTATGGAATTTTTAATGGATTAGGAAAATAATTAATTTGGAAGGACTAGGAGTCCTAAATTATTTTATTTCCTTATTTCATTATAGAAGTCTTCTAGAATATTCCAAGTGGGCAATTGATAGGATTTTAGAGATTTAATAGAATTAGAAAAAGAAAATAAAAATAATAAAAATATTAATAATATTTAATTTTTTTATTTATACGATTGACTTAATTTTCGAATTAAGTAACTTTTGTATTTATTAAAAATAAATAGATTTAAATATTGGAATTAATATTCCCGTCACATGAAAGCATTCAAGAACAAATACTGAAGACTAGAAGATGCGTACGGAAATGCGACAAAGCCATACTAGTCGGAAAATAATATTCTAGTATTATTTTGATTATGTGATAATATTCTTTGTGCTTTATTTCATGTATGCATGCTTATGTGTATTTATTTATGCATTAGATAGCGTATCCCTTGTTGTAAAAAGCTAAGTGGGAGAGGGATTGGAAACAATCCCATGGTCTCCATTGTTGTTCTCTTGGTGACTTTTATGGACTTTTGAAGTTTATATAGATATGTTATTGGAGGAGAATTCTTATAATTTCTCTTACGAGAAACATTGATTAAGTTTATCAAACAATGCCTAATTTGTCTTTCTGAAACTGATTTCAAGTCGACTCATTCTCACCACGGGGAGTGGAATGGAGTTAAAGCCACTTGGTCATGTCGAAGACACAAATTAGAGACTTTCGTGTCATTTGATGATCGATTGTCTGGTCGGCTCCCTCATTCTATGAGAGATAGGGTTGATTGCATGGTGAATCACTGGTTAGAAACTTCGAGTTTCACTTATGACTCACCGCGCCTTGATTAACGAGATTGAATGATTCAAGTAGTTGGATGTCACTTATAAAAATCTTTTGGTGTAGTAAACGTCCACACTATCATGGCTTGCTGCACTGAATGGGATTTTGGATTAACTGATGTAGACAGTTATAGGAGAAAGTGAAGGACCGTATGTTAACGTAAACGTCTACACTATCGTGGCTTGCGGTGAATATGCGAATCCCAAACAATCTTCTTAGATAATGAGTAATGGTTTACACTTAGGTACGCTTCATAGTATCCTTCCCATCGAAGTAACGCTATGATGATGTACGACCGAAGCAAATCTAATTGCGAAATCATTAGGATAGGTAAACGTCCACACTATCGTGGCTTACCATATCTGATGGGATTTTAGATGCGGTTAGTGATTTAATGATATTATTTGAGGGAGATGATATCGGAATTAAATCGATTGTTTATATTATGTGCTTATAGGTTAGAAATGACTTTGCCCCACTATGTGATACATGATAAGACATTTATACTCAATGACTCTTAGAATGTTGATTGGAATCGAAATATGGACAATGTCCTAAGTCCTAACTGCTGAGAAGTACAAGTATGTACTTCATTATCTTTGTCCTCCCGTGTCAAGAAATGGTTTTGAACCTATAGAAGGGTAGATGGAAAAGAAGAAGCAAGATACGGAAACCCAGTGGTCCTAGTTTTGAACCACGAGATGGGGTATGCAAGCCGCAAGGCAAGTGTTTTCCGTTGCAAGCAGTCTGGGCACTGGAAGTCTGATTGACCTCTAAAAAAAACAAGGAATGAACTTTTCCTTAGTCATTGATACATTCTCAGTGGTGATATCTACCAGCACCTGGTGTGTAGATACGGAGGCCATTGATCATGTTTTGCATTTCGATGCAAGGGTTCCAGGAAACCCGACGACTTAGAAAGGAAAAGATCACCATCTACATGGGCAATGCTGCGAAGGTAGCGGCTGTTGCAGTGGGAGGTATTCATTTACTTTGAGTAATGAAAGGATTTTATACATTGTCTTTATGTGCCTGGATTTAGAAAGAATTTGTTTTTAGTTTCTAAAGAAATGGATATTCTAGTTCTTCTGATCATTCGATGATTTTAAGAAGAATAGATGATAATATCTGAATAGGCACATTGGTTGACAATATGTACATATTAAATCCTGAGTCTACCACTATGCAACAAACCGAAACTAGTAACACATTATCTAACACCAATAAGAGAAAGGAACTTTCTAGGATGAATTAATTATACTTGTGGCCAAGGTTCTAAAAGGCGCTAGGCGGTAGGCGGGCGGTGACTAGGGGCCTAGAGCCTAGAGGGATTAATCGGGGACTAGGCGGGGATTAATCGTTTTACATTTTTATATTTAATTAATTAATATTATATTTCAAAAATAATTTATATATATATTTTTTGAAAAAATAACAATTTTTTTACTTTAATTATAATAATTAGTTATATCATATTTGTTTATATATTCAATAAAGTTAAAATATTACACAAATTTTCAATTATATTTCACAAATCATATCAAATATTATTTTTTAAGCTCTCTAAAACAAGAAAATATCATTTTTTAAACTTTTGTAGCCAATAAAAACATTAACTTCGCAACAAGACGAAAAAAACATTTTTTTAATTTTTTTTATTGAAAACCGCCTAGGCCCGATTAATCCCCGCCTAGGCCGCCTAGACCCGATTAATCTCCGCCTAGGCCGCCTAAATCCGCCTGAACCCGCCTAGCCGCCTAAGATGGAAAATCGGGGCGGTTTACCTCCGCCTAGCGCCTAGGCGCCGCCTAGGCCCCGCCTAGGCCCGATTTTTAGAACATTGCTTGTGGCATCTTAAGCTAGGTCATATTAATCCAAATGGGATTCAAATGTTGAACAACTGATGGTCTAATCAGTGGTGTTGAAGGAGAGGACCTTCCTTGATACGTACCTCGATTGATAGAAGGAAGATTAGAACGAAGAACGCGGAAAATTGGATACCTTGGGTGGAGATCTCAAACCTCTGGGTTAATTTGTGGAATGATTTAGATGAAAACCTAAACCCCAACACGCGATTGACTCAGCAATTCGAAGAACGATGAAGACACACGACGAAGTATGGATGCTTCGTAGATTCGCCAGTTGATCTCTTTGGATAATCGAAAAAGAGAACGAATTCGAGAGAGAAAATAACTCACATAAAATAATTCAATAGTTCAAAGTTGTGTTCTAAGACAATAGGGTTCAAGGCCTTATATAGGCTGACCAAAAAAGACCACAAAATAAAAGGAAAAACACATAAAGAGTCTCGAAATCGCTGAAACGCGATTTCCATAAAAATCTGGACATATGTCGGCCGACAATGATATGGTGTCGCCCGACATGTACCTGTCGCCCGACAGGGAAATCCTGTCGCCCGGCATCTAGCCTTCGTTAGACGGATTTTCCTTCGAACGAAGTCCCGGAAGTCTGCAAGTCCGCCCCTTTCCTGAAGCTGTCGGCCGACGGGTATGAGGTGTCGGCCGACACCTGGCCAGTTTCGCGGCTGAACTTCGCGGCGCATCCTCGGCTCTCGTCTGACCTCCGTTCCGGCTTCTTCCTTGTCGTTCCAGCTTGAAACTCCATGTCCTCTTATGGATCGGCCTCCTCGTACATAATCACATTAACAAGGCTCGGCTCTTCCTCCTCCCCAATGGGTTTCTTCAATAGCTCTTGCGCCCATACTTCCTCGGTCAATGCTAACAAGCTTGCCTTGAACTTCTTGGCTCTCGAGCGCGTCACTGGTCCAACTGGAACATGCACCGGGTCTTGTATCATTGACGACTCTGGGGCTGCATCATTCCCCTCCTCTTGAAGAGGATTTGTCCTCAAATCCAAGTCGTCACCTGCATCGAACAAACTCAAGTCAGTAACATTGAAAGTAGCACTAACATTGTACTCACCTGGAAGATCCAACTTGCAGGCGTTGTCGTTGATACGCTCCAACACTTGGAATGGTCCATCGCCACGAGGAAGTAACTTCGATCGTCGCTGCAATAGGAACCTCTCCTTGCGCATATGCAACCACACCCAATCACCAGGCTCAAAGACTACTTTGCGACGTCCCTTGTTCGCTTGGTCGGCATATTGCTTGGTTCGCCTCTCGATGTTCATCCTCGCCGTGTCGTGTATCTGTTTCACAAAATCAGCCCTTTTCTGGCCATCAAGGTCAGTATGCTCATGTGTAGGTAAAGGAGTCAAATCTAAAGGAGTCAACGGATTAAAACCATACACAATTTCCAATGGAGAAAACTTAGTAGCAGAATGAACACAACAGTTATAAGCAAACTCAACATGAGGCAAACACTCCTCCCAAGACTTAATGTTTTTCTTTATAATAGCACGTAGTAGAGTAGACAAAGTCCTATTCACTACCTCAGTTTGACCATCAGTCTGGGGATGACAAGTAGTAGAAAACAATAACTTCGTACCTAGCTTACACCACAATGTCTTCCAGAAATAACTCAGAAATTTAGAATCCCTGTCAGACACAATAGTCCTAGGCATGCCATGTAGTCTAACAATCTCTCTAAAGAATAAACCAGCCACATGAGATGCATCATCAGTTTTATGACATGGAATAAAATGTGCCATTTTAGAGAAACGATCAACTACCACAAAAATAGAATCACTACCTCGCTTAGTCCTAGGTAAACCCATCACAAAATCCATAGAAATATCAATCCAAGGTGATGCAGGAATAGGCAAAGGTGTGTATAAACCATGGGAATTAACTCTAGACTTAGCCTGTTTGCATATAAGACAACGACCACAAACTCTCTTAACATCACGTTTCATATGAGGCCAAAAGAAATGCTCAAGCAGAACAGATAAAGTCTTAGCAATGCCAAAATGTCCCATTAATCCCCCACCATGAGATTCAAGCAACAATAAATTACGTAAAGAGCATTGAGGCACACAAAGTTTACTTTTCCTAAAGAGAAAATCATCATGCCTAAAATAATCTCCACTAGCAGATTGTTCACATGCTTTATAAATCTCACCAAAATCATCATCATGCTCATATAGACCTTTAATATGCTCAAAACCAAGTAACTTAGCATCTAAAGTCGAAATTAGAGCATACCTCCGAGAAAGGGCATCAGCCACCACATTCTCCTTACCTTGCTTGTATTTGATGACGTAAGGAAACGTCTCGATGAACTCCATCCATCTCGCATGTCGCTTGTTCAGCTTGTTCTGACCCTTGAGGTGCTTCAACGACTCATGGTCGGTATGAATGATGAACTCCCGAGGCCATAGATAGTGTTGCCACGTCTGAAGAGCTCTCACCAGGGCATACAACTCCTTGTCATACGTCGGGTAGTTCAACGTAGCTCCGTTTAGCTTCTCGCTGAAGTAGGCTATCGGACGACGTTCTTGCATCAACACTGCACCAATACCAATACTAGAAGCATCACATTCAATCTCAAAAGATTTAGAAAAATTAGGAAGAGATAGTACCGGGGCATGTGTTAGCTTGTCCTTTAATTTTTGAAAGGCTTCGTCTTGTGCCTTTCCCCACTTGAACTCCACGTTCTTCTGGATCACCGCGGTTAAAGGTGCCGCCATGCTGCTGAAATTAGGCACAAACCGTCGATAAAAACTGGCCAGACCATGGAAGCTCCGCACATCTCCAATGCTCGTCGGTGTTGGCCACTCTTGGATAGCTCGTATCTTTTCCTCGTCAACCTGTACACCCTGTGCACTAACAACAAAACCAAGGAAAACGACCCTATCTGTGCTAAAGACGCACTTCTTACGGTTAGCATACAATTTCTCCTGCCGAAGTGCAATCAAAACCATCCTCAAATGAACCACATGCTCGTCATGATTTTTGCTATACACTAAGATATCATCAAAGTAGACAACAACAAATTTTCCAATAAAAGCACGCAAAACATGGTTCATAAGACGCATAAATGTACTAGGCGCATTAGTCAACCCAAAAGGCATAACTAACCACTCATATAAGCCAATTTTCGTTTTGAAAGCAGTTTTCCATTCATCTCCCTCCTTAATCCTAATCTGATGGTACCCACTACGTAAATCAATTTTAGAAAATACGCAAGAACGATACAACTCATCTAGCATGTCATCAAGTCTAGGAATGGGATGTCGATACTTTACCGTGATGTTATTAATAGCTCGGCAGTCGCAACACATCCTCATCGTTCCATCCTTCTTGGGTACGAGAAGTACAGGTACCGCACAAGGACTCAGGCTCTCCTTCACGTGCCCTTTGGTCAACAACTCGCCAATTTGTTTCTCCAACTCCTTTGTTTCCTCCGGGTTGGTGCGGTAAGCCGGGCGGTTTGGTAGCACAGCTCCAGGCACAAAGTCGATCTGATGCTCTATCCCTCGGATGGGTGGTAAACCAGATGGTGTATCCTCCGGGAAAACATCATCGAACTCCTGCAAAACAAACTGAATAGAAGGGGGTAGAGGGGGTAGATCGTTAGTAATAACTAGGTTCCCCTTCCACAACAACACGAACAGCTGCCTCTTCTCATTCACCGCCTCCTTCACGTCACTAGCCCGAGCAAGATAGGCTCTATGAATCAAGGCATTCTCCTTCGTGGGTAAGGGATGCTCTTTAGAAGTCGCCCTTGCTGCCTCCCTTTGCATCTGCACTTGATCCTCGTAAACTTGCTTAGGGGTGAGAGGAACAAGTGATACCTTTTTATTATTATACTCAAACGAGTACTTGTTGGTGAAGCCGTCGTGAATGGCTCTCCTATCGAACTGCCACGGTCGTCCCAACAAGATGTGACTCGCTTGCATCGGGATGACGTCACACAACACCTCATCCTCATACTTCCCAATGCGGAAAGGTACCTTCACTTGCTTGGTCACCTTGATGACGCCGCACTCATTTAACCACTGCATACGATATGGCTTCGGATGTTTCACCACCGTCAATCCCAAGCGCTGAACCATAGTAGCACTAACCACGTTCGTGCAGCTTCCTCCGTCAATGATGACACTACACACCTTGTCCTGCACATGACATCTCGTGTGGAAAAGGTTTTCCCGCTGCTCCCTCTCAACGGGTTGTGTCTGGGCACTCAATACTCTCCTAGCTACAAATAGTTGCCCATCGATTGGTAGGATCTCCTCCTCCTCGGAGTCCACTGTAGCTGTAGGTGCCGGTTCCTCGCCTTCATCATCAGTCACGACTTCTCCGTCGTCTCTACAGATCATGAGTCGTCTGTTAGGACACTCACTCATAATGTGCCCAAATCCCTGACACTTGAAGCATTTCTTGTCTCGGTTGCGACTATCAGGATTTGCTGGGGTGACCTGAGTCGCTGGTTTTGCTCCCTCCGAACGACCCTTAAAGAAGGTCTTCTTCTCATCTCGAGGTGAAACCTCTCTCTTCCATTGGTTCCCTGTAGGTGTAGAACCACTCGTACCTTGGGGTGATCTCCAGGAAGATTGATTCGGCTTTGCATTGCTAAAACTACCCCTCCTCTTGTGCTGACTCTCAATCTTTATCGCCATGTGAACCATATCCTCCAATTCGACATACGGTTGCAACTCCACCGCATTACGAATCTCCCAATTCAATCCAGCCAAGAACCGAGCCATGGTAGCTTCTCGATCCTCTTCAATGTTGGCTCGAATCATAGACATCTCCATTTCCTTGAAGTACTCATCCACACTCTTCGACCCCTGTCGCAGATTCTGCAACTTGTTAAACAACTCTCGGTAGTAGTGAGCGGGAACAAAGCGCTTCCTCATCACAGCCTTCATCTCGGCCCACGTCTCAATAGGTTGTTCTCGGTTTCGCCTCCGATTGGTAACAAACTGATCCCACCAAACTAGCGCATAATCAGAGAACTCGATTGCTGCCAACTTCACCTTCTTGAGCTCAGAATAGTTATGACAGTCAAACATCAGCTCCACCTTTCGCTCCCACTCCAGATACAACTCAGGGTCGTTCTTTCCTAAGAATGGAGGAATAGTCATCTTGATGTTGCCCAAGTTGTCATCTACCTCAGGAGCTTCATCATCGTCGGAATTAGCATTCTTGTTTCGGCCATTCTGACGATGCTGGTCAATTCGACCTACGTTGCGCCTTGCGACTCTCCGATGTTCTGTATTCTCTCGACGAGAGTTTTCCTCTAGGGCAAGTAGTCGGTCATGCACCACATCCATCTCAGTTGAGATGATCTTCCCTAGTTCAGTACACAATGCTTCCATGAGGAACTTAACATGGAGGTTCTCAGTAGACCCCTCAATTGTCTCCTTATTCTTCGATTCTTCAGACATCCTGCACAGAAAACGTTAGTAATAAAAGCAATATAGTAAAAGAATACGAAATACGAACAGCAACAAGAATACGAAAATCCCAAAAAAAAATTTCGAGAAAAATGGAGTTCAAATAATTTTTATATGATATTTTTTTTTTGTGCTTACGGATGAAAGAGATCTGATTCAGCAAGAAGAAAAGAAGAACGGAAGAAAAAAAGATAATCGAGATAACATAATCAGAAATTAGAAATCCTAACCTGGGCTCTGATAACAGATGATACGTACCTCGATTGATAGAAGGAAGATTAGAACGAAGAACGCGGAAAATTGGATACCTTGGGTGGAGATTGTTGGAATTCGATATCCCGGGCTATTAAAATTTGCGGAATCCATAGCCCGATCAAAAACCCATCGCCGGAGATCACATGAACGCCGACTCATCCACCGGAGTCCGGCCTTTGGAGACTACGCACCCGAAGGCACGTAGCCCGCCCCCAGCCGAACCCCCGCGAGCCGGGGTTCACGCAATCGATGATCGCGTCGATCATCATGATCGATGGGGCTGCCCAGCAGCCCCCGCGGCGAGTCCGGCGACTCGCCGCCGCATGGGGTGGTCGGCCCGCCCCCAGCAGGCCGTCGCGGGGCCCAGCCCCGCTGCCAGCGATCGATCACATGATCGATCGCACCCCGGCTCCCAGCCGGGGTTCGCCCCTTGCGCGCTCGGCCGAAACCCTAGGCGGCGATCGCGCGGTCCGGTGGTTTCACCACCACCGCGTGATCGTTCGTCTAATCCGGGTTCGACTTTCGGATCTTGCGTTCTACGGTATTCTCGATAAACCAAATCGAATAAATCAAGGGCGTTTAGATTTTTACCTTTTGATTCGTTGTTCGGAGAAACGAAATCAAGATGACCTTTGAATCTTCCCACGTATTCCTTGCACTCCGTTCGAACGTCGGGTGGGCGACGATCTATCGAACTCCTATGGATCTCCTTCAACTCTCTAGACTAATCAAGTATGATTATCTTGTCTTGTCTATTATGAAGGCCATGTAGTGCTTTTATAGGCTACGTAGGGGATCTAAAGGAGGTGGAATATTGGGCTTCCAATATTGAAGATTAAATTGAGCCCACTGCTCAAGTCCATTAATCCTTATCAATATTAATTAAATTTATTTTCCACTATATAAATTTAATTGCACTCCCAATATTAAACCATATTATATCCAAATAATATTTCTCCGGTAGTATTATTTATTCCGTGTATTTAAGATATAAATATCCATGAATAAAATTTATTTATTGCTTAATAAATTTATTCATCTCTTTTATCCGGGACTAGTACCACTCAACCTTATTTATTATGCGGAATTAAATCCACTCGCGAGGTTTACATAATAAATCCTTATGAGCTCATCTCGGGGATATTATCAACCCTTCCGGGATACACTGTCCCGTCAAGAATTCACGGCATGCCATATATAAAATATAGTGACCCAACTTAACCGGTAATTGACCCAATAATTAAACCGGTCAATTCCTTTGGAAAATCAAAGTCACTTATACTAAATATACACACCCGCAATTGTATCGGGGATTAAGAATAAAATACACTGAGTCTCAAATCAATTATCGCCGAGCAAACCTAATTGATGAGTCTCAATCGATCCGCTCAATACACCAAGTGTACAAGTGTGATAAAATAATTAAGATAAATTATTTTCTCTCTCACACAACGACTATACCGATGGATTGGTCCGTGTCCATCTGTTTGATTAAATACGAGTAACCGATAGTATGATCTTCTGTGTGCCCATGCAACACCATACTAACTACAACGTATAAAATCCAGGACTATAATTTGCATATATTTAATTAACAATAATTAAATGCAAATGAATGTTTGTATTTAATAGGTAAATGAAAGTGTACAAGGAGTTCATAATACTCAAATCTAGACATTAAGTATACTACTCCATCAGAGATCTCAAACCTCTGGGTTAATTCGTGGAATGATTTAGATGAAAACCTAAACCCCAACACGCGATTGACTCAGCAATTCGAAGAACAATGAAGACACACGACGAAGTATGGATGCTTCGTAGATTCGCCGGTTGATCTCTTTGGATAATCGAAAAAGAGAACGAATTCGAGAGAGAAAATAACTCACATAAAATAATTCAATAGTTCAAAGTTGTGTTCTAAGACAATAGGGTTCAAGGCCTTATATAGGCTGACCAAAAAAGACCACAAAATAAAAGGAAAAACACATAAAGAGTCTCGAAATCGCTGAAACGCGATTTCCATAAAAATCTGGACATATGTCGGCCGACAATGATATGGTGTCGCCCGACATGTACCTGTCGCCCGACAGGGAAATCCTGTCGCCCGACATCTAGCCTTCGTCAGACGGATTTTCCTTCGAACGAAGTCCCGGAAGTCTGCAAGTCCGCCCCTTTCCTGAAGCTGTCGGCCGACGGGTATGAGGTGTCGGCCGACACCTGGCCAATTTTTCCGAGCAAACCTAATTGATGAGTCTCAATCGATCCGCTCAATACACCAAGTGTACAAGTGTGATAAAATAATTAAGATAAATTATTTTCTCTCTCACGCAACGACTATACCGATGGATTGGTCCGTGTCCATCTAGGTCGTGAGCATCTGTTTGATTAAATACGAGTAACCGATAGTATGATCTTCTGTGTGCCCATGCAACACCATACTAACTACAACGTATAAAATCCAGGACTATAATTTGCATATATTTAATTAACAATAATTAAAAGCAAATGAATGTTTGTATTTAATAGGTAAATGAAAGTGTACAAGGAGTTCATAATACTCAAATCTAGACATTAAGTATACTACTCCATCAATCTCCCACTTATACTAAGGTCTAGTCTTATCTTCCAAACTCCCGACTCCCATACTCATCACGTGCTTAAACTGTACTTCCAAGAAGTACCATGTGAATGAGCAATCTAGGTTGCCGCTCTGAAGCTATCTTGGTGACAAATGCATCGTCCCTCTGACGATGACTCGCATCAGGTGGTACTTGCCCTATGTGTTATCTTACACTCATGGACTCGTGATCTCTTAAAGTTTGCCACTGCACCGCTATTTACATAGCCTTTGGTAAACTAAGAATCACATCTAAGTCCCAGAGGTAATACCGGAGCAATACCAAATCTTCCGCTGCCTCTGAGGCCGCTATTTGGTTACCCATGGGAGAGTCCGAAAAGCATCGTGCTTATCACTCTTCCATGTTAAAACTCCTCCTCCTTAAATAGTGAAACACATAGCCTGATAACGACTTACACCGGTCCTCATCAGCTTGGAAATCCGAATCCGTATAACCCAAAGGAATCAGATTGTTGCTGGGATTCGATGTCCCGGGCTATCAAAAAAAATTGCGGAACCGATAACCCGACCGAAAACCCGTCGCCGGAGATCGCACGAACACCGACTCATCCGCAGGAGTCCGACCTTTGGAGACTACGCGCCCGAAGACACGCAACCCGCCCCCAGTCGATTTTCTCCCACGAGTCGGATCTACGAACGCGAACCACACGCGAAGAACCGGGCTCGACAAGAGCGTCGCCGCGGGATGAACCCGCGGCTAAACCCTAGCCGAACCCCATCCGCGGGGTTCGCGATCGCCGTGCATGGCGATCGCTGGGGCTGCTCCGGCAGCCCCCGGGTGGCGGTGAGTCCGGCGACTTCACCGCCGTCGCCACCAGGAGGGGCGGTCAGCCCAGCTGACCACCACGGCAACAGCCGCGGTTCACCCCCGGCGATCGATCGCATGATCGATCGCCCGCCTCGGCCCAGCCGAGGCGCCTTCTCGCGCACGCCGCCGTGGAGGCGGCGGGGATCCGCCACGGCACCAGCCCGTGGCATCCCCGGCGATCGACCCTAGGTCGATCGCACGCCCCGGCGTCCAGCCGGGGCTTCCTTGCGCGGTACACCGGCGGTCGAAACCCTAGGGTTCGACCGCCCCTCTTTCGATCCCGACGGGGATCGCGAGATCCCCGTATCCCGGTCTCGACGTTCCCGGATCGTCTTGTTCATGTATATATTACGATTAAACAACACAATTAATCAAAGAGGGGGATTCTCGATTATTACCTCGAATCGTTGTACGGAGAAACGAATTCGGTTGACGACCTTGCGATCTTCCTACGTATTCCTTGCACCTCGTCCGAACGTCGTGTGGGCGACGATCTATCGGATTCCTATGGATCTTCCTCACTCTCAAGACTTTATGAATTCCGTAGGTTTTCTTAGTTGTGAAAAGTGAAGACCATGTAGTGCTTATATAGGCTACGTAGGGGATCATAAGGAGAATAAATATTGGGCTTCAATATTGAAAATTAAATTGGGTCCAACCCAAATCTATTAATTCTTATCAATATTAATTTTATTTATTTTCCACTATATAAATAAAATTGCACTCCCAATATTATTCCATATTATATCAAATAATATTTCTCCATCTTAGTATTATTTATTCCGTGTATTTAAGATTTAAATATCCATGAATAAATTTATTTATTGCTCAATAAATTATATTCATCTCTTATATCCGAGACTAGTACCATTCAACGGCGTCCCGGTGTATATACATCTCTGGTTGCTTAACAACCTCCCACTGCAACGGCGTCCCGGTGTATAACAGTAACAACATTAGGTGCAGTTAGTGGTGTACTACTACTCGGTCAGGCTGGTTCTCAGTCTTTCCCTTTCCTCATTTTAAAGTACTTCGTCAATTAGGGCATTGTAGTTCATCTAATAGTATTTCCTCTATGAACCGGGCGAGAACACCCTTCTGGTTCGTAGTACTATTGAACATACAATTACTTGTTCTTCTAGGATATTCTACAACGACATAGAATGTGCCGTTGCGTCCAGAAATATCCATAGAACATAGGTAGTTCCGAACAAACTTGTTCTTTTACCATCAGAATCCCATTTCTCAATCCTGACACACCATGTCTACACTTCAGTGTATGGTGTAGTCGCTTGAGACTTAATCTCAGTCTTTGATTTATGCTATGTGTTATTTAGATAGGTAATAGCCTCCTCGAACAAGTCGCAGGCTTTCAATGAATATACTTTGAAGGATCCCCATAATGGCTTTGTGTTGAAAAACACTCTGCCTTTATGGCACATCAAGTATTCTAATCCACCTTCGAGTATTCTTGAAGGAATGACTCGTACCTTCTCTAATTACACATACCGCATTAATCATCATTTTCTATACTTGTCCGAATTCCATCCTTTATCCATAAAGGTTAACTCAGTTGTATCATCTTTCAAGATCGATTCTTAGGTCGGGAGGTCCATTCCTCCAACTTTAATTGATCAAATCAATTTCGACCTTTTGAATCCCTTTTGAATAGATACTACCAAGTTCAAGAATTCACAAGTATAATGATTGACAAGAGAAATACATCTAATAAGTAAAACAAGTTATACATAACGGTTTGTTGCATTGTGGTAGACTAAGGATTCATCATTCACACATTGCTATCTAATGTACCATAATGGATATCACCATTATTTCTTATCCAAACCATCCAATGATTAAAGAAATAAAATATCCATTAATAAAGAAAAACAGAACGAAGTTCTTTTTCAAAATAAAGGGGTACATAAGCAATAACTGAAATGAAAACTTAAAACAGATAAATGTCTTCCACTGCAACCGCTGCTACCCCAACAGCTTCGCCCATGTAGACTCGAATTCTTCTTCTCTAAGTCGCCGGGTTTTCTGGTACCCCTGCATTTAAAGAAATGCACATACTGTCAGTGGTTCCATATCTACACACCAGAATTCTGGTAGATAATACCGCTGACTATGTTTTTACGACTAAAGAAAAATTCGTACCTCTGAGAGGACATTCAGACTTCCAGTGTCCCATCTTGTTGCATCGGAAGCACTTACCCTTTGGCTTTGCAGCCCCCACTCGTGGTGCAGTCCTCTTGACACCACTGGGTTTCCAGGCTTGCTTCCTTTTCTTGCCCCTACCTCCATCAGCCTTAAAGCCTTTGGACTTGGTAGCTACAAGCGCTTGAGACTTGCCCTTCTTGTAGATCCCCTCTGCCGCCTTTAGTTCAGTCAGGAGTTGCGCAAGAGTATAAGATAGTTTACCCATATTATAGCTCATACGAAACTGCTCAAAACTAGGGGTCAGAGACTGGAGTATGATGTCGACTTGCGTCTCAGCATCAATAGAAGCTCCTAGGACCTCAAGTTCATTCAACAAACTCATCATCTTAAGAACGTGCTCCCCAACGGGCGTTCCTTCAGATTGAGTAGTCGACATGAGGACTCTCATGGCTTCTTGCCTAGCCGCACGATCTTGCTCCCCAAACATCTCCTTGAGGTTAAACATCATATCATAGGCAGTGTCCATTGGCTCATGTTGGGTTTGGAGTACATTTGACATGGAAGCCAAAATATAACACCTAGCCATTTCATCAGCCTTTTTCCACTTCCGATATGCCAGTTTTTCCTCATCAGTTGAGGCAGTCGTGGGCTCGGCAGGGCACACTTCATGTAGTACATACTTGTACTCTTCCGAAGTTAGGACAATGTCTAAATTTCTCTTCCAATCAATATAGTTGGTTCCAGTGAGCTTATGCTCCTTGAGTATCATAGAAAGTGGGTTCATAGCTATTCTCTAAACCTATAAGCACATTTAAACAAACAATTAATTTAATATCCGATATTATCTCCCTTAAATAATATCATTAAATTACTAATCACATCTAAAATCCCATCAGGTAAGGCAAGCCACGTGGTGTGGACGTTTACCCACCCAAATGATTTAGCAATTAGTTTTTCTTCGGTCATACATCAATCATAGCGTAACCTCGTGGGGAGGAATACTATGACGCGTATCTAAGTGTAAACCATTACTCAGCACCAAAGTGAATCGTTTGGAATTGCTACATTACCGCAAGCCACGTGGTGTGGACGTTTACGACAACTTCACAACTCTTCACAATTCCTTACAACTGTCTACATCAATTATCCAAAATCCGTCAGTGCAGCAAGCCACGTGGTGTGGACGTTTACTTCACTAAGAGACTTTTATAATTGACTCCCAATTACCAGATCCATTCGATTTTCGTAAATCAAGACGCGGAGAATCATAAGTGAAACTCGAAGTTTCTAACCAGTGATTCACCATGCGAACAACCCTATCTCTCACGAATGAGGGAGCCGAGCAGACAAACGACCCATCTATCAAAGAATGGCACGAAAGTCTCTAATTTGTGTCCTCTACATGACCAAGTGGCTCTGGCTCCATTCCACTCCCCGGGGTGAGAATGAGTCGACTTGAAGTCAGTTTCAGAAAGACAAATTAGGCATTGTTTGATAAACTTGATCAATGTTTCTTGTAAGAGGAATTACAAGAATTCTCCTCCAATGACACATCTATACGAACTTCAAAAGTCCATAAGAGTCACCAAGAGAACAGTAATGGAGACCATGGGAATGTTTCCATCCCCTCTCTCACTTAGCTTTTTATAACAAAGGGATACGCTATCTAATGCATAATTAAACACATAAGCATGCATGAAAGCAATAAAGCACATAGCACATAGTCAAAAAATAATGCTAGAGAAATTATTTTTCCCCCGACTATCATGGCTTTATCTTCATATGCATCTTCTAGTCTTCAGTCTTCATTTCTTGAATGCTCCATGTGACGAGAATATTAATCTCTAATATTTAAATCTATTTATTTTCAATTAATCCAAAAGTTACTTAATTCGAAAATTAAGTCGATCGAATATATCAAAAATAAAATTAAATATCATTAATATTTTTTATTTATTTATTTTCCTATCTAGTTCTATTAAATCTCTAGAATAATCTATCCAAGTAAAATTTGGAATATTCTAGAAGATATCTATAATAGAACAAGGAAATAAAATAAATTAGGACTTACTACTTTCCAAATTTATCTTTATTCCTAATCCATGAATATTCCCATGAGTAGGAATAATCAAATAGGAAAAATAAATTTAGTACTAAATTAATTAAATTTCTAATCTATGAATATTTCCATGAAGGAAATAAATCAATAGAAAATAAAATTAATTTAAATTAATTCTTTTCCTAATCCATGAGAGTTTCCAAAAGGAAGGTACTCAAATAGGAAAAATCCGAATTAATTTGGGAAAGTGGATCTTGGTAGGAATAGCACGGGGTTAGGAGACCCCACGCCATCCCACCATGATCGATCGGCCGGCCACTCGGGGAGGAGCGCCGCCGCCGCCTAGCCACGCCGGCTAGGCCATGGGTCGATCACCATCATGGGATCGATCCCAAGCCCTATCCTCTTCGTCACTTCTTCATCTTCCGGCGATCGTCTCAACATCGAACCAACGTAAATAATTTACAAAAATTAAATTACAATTCCGGTATCGATTCTATACATGAAATCGACCCTATACATTTTCCGGAAAATAAAGTGCGTAATAATAAATTCTAAATTCGGTCAACCCCCGAATTTTTACTATTACAAACATTCAACCACACAAAAACGAATCTCGACATGTCCGAGAGTTTAATAATCATGATAATTAATTAAAAAACCATTAATTAAATCCAACCATGATAGCCGGAAATCCTGCAAGGTAGAACAATAATCGAACATATACATGAACACGAAACCAAACGCTCTGATACCAATTGCTGGGATTCGATGTCCCGGGCTATCAAAAAAAATTGCGGAACCGATAACCCGACCGAAAACCCGTCGCCGGAGATCGCACGAACACCGACTCATCCGCAGGAGTCCGACCTTTGGAGACTACGCGCCCGAAGACACGCAGCCCGCCCCCAGTCGATTTTCTCCCACGAGTCGGATCTACGAACGCGAACCACACGCGAAGAACCGGGCTCGACAAGAGCGTCGCCGCGGGATGAACCCGCGGCTAAACCCTAGCCGAACCCCATCCGCGGGGTTCGCGATCGCCGTGCATGGCGATCGCTGGGGCTGCTCCGGCAGCCCCCGAGTGGCGGTGAGTCCGGCGACTTCACCGCCGTCGCCACCAGGAGGGGCGGTCAGCCCAGCTGACCACCGCGGCAACAGCCGCGGTTCACCCCCGGCGATCGATCGCATGATCGATCGCCCGCCTCGGCCCAGCCGAGGCGCCTTCTCGCGCACGCCGCCGTGGAGGCGGCGGGGATCCGCCACGGCACCAGCCCGTGGCATCCCCGGCGATCGACCCTAGGTCGATCGCACGCCCCGGCGTCCAGCCGGGGCTTCCTTGCGCGGTACACCGGCGGTCGAAACCCTAGGGTTCGACCGCCCCTCTTTCGATCCCGACGGGGATCGCGAGATCCCCGTATCCCGGTCTCGACGTTCCCGGATCGTCTTGTTCATGTATATATTACGATTAAACAACACAATTAATCAAAGAGGGGGATTCTCGATTATTACCTCGAATCGTTGTACGGAGAAACGAATTCGGTTGACGACCTTGCGATCTTCCTACGTATTCCTTGCACCTCGTCCGAACGTCGTGTGAGCGACGATCTATCGGATTCCTATGGATCTTCCTCACTCTCAAGACTTTATGAATTCCGTAGGTTTTCTTAGTTGTGAAAAGTGAAGACCATGTAGTGCTTATATAGGCTACGTAGGGGATCATAAGGAGAATAAATATTGGGCTTCAATATTGAAAATTAAATTGGGTCCAACCCAAATCTATTAATTCTTATCAATATTAATTTTATTTATTTTCCACTATATAAATAAAATTGCACTCCCAATATTATTCCATATTATATCAAATAATATTTCTCCATCTTAGTATTATTTATTCCGTGTATTTAAGATTTAAATATCCATGAATAAATTTATTTATTGCTCAATAAATAATATTCATATCTTGTATCCGAGACTAGTACCGTTCAACCTTTATTATTGTGCGGAACGAATCCACTCATGAGGTTTACACAATAATTCCTTATGAACTCATCTCGGGGATATTATCAACCCTTCCGGGATACACTTTCCCGTCAAGTATTCACGGCATGTCGTATATAAAATATAGCGACCCAATAATTCCTTTGGAAAATCAAAGCCTCTAGTATTAAATATACACACCCGCAATAATATCGGGGATTAAGAATAAAATACTCCGAAATTTAAATTGATTATCCAAGGCAATCCTAATCAATAAATCTCAAGCTGATCCGCCCAATACACCAAGTGTACAAGTGTGATAAAATAATTAAGATAAATTATTTTCTCTCTCACACAACGACTATACCGATGGATTAGTTCGTGTCCATCTAGGTCGTGAGAAACTGTTCGATTAAATACGAGTAACCGATAGTATGATCTTCTGTGCGCCCATGCAGCACCATACTAACTACAACGTATAAAATCCAGAACTATGATTTGCATATAATTAAAAGCAAATAATTGTTTATTAATTAAATAGATTAAATGCTATGATCGGGAGTTTACTGTTACTTAAATCTAGACATTAAGTACACAACTCCAACAATTGTCTGCTCCGTAACTCAGAACATAATCCCTAGTATTTCGCAAATACTTGAAAATGATCTTTACGGCAGTCCAATGAGCCTTTCCAGGGTTACTCTGATATCTCGCTACTACGCCAACTGCATAGCAGATATCAGGCCTCGTGCATAACATTGCATACATCAAGCTTCCCACAGCCGAAGCGTAGGGAACTGCTTTCATTTCATCTTTCTCCTTTTGTGTCTGAGGACACATCTCCTTAGAAAGATAGGTTCCTTTACTGAAGGGCAGCTCACCCTTCTTGGAATCTTGCATGTTAAAACGAGCCAGAATCGTGTCTATGTAAGATTGCTGGGATAGGTACAATGTTCTATTCCGGCGATCCCTTATAACCTTGATCCCTAGAACATGCCCGACTTCTCCCAAATCTTTCATATCGAATTGTCTAGACAACCATCCCTTTATGTCTGTTGGGGGATAAATAATCAATTTATAACACTCGGAGGACGGGCCCGCCCACCGCTCTCGAAAACGGTCGTGAGAGATCGGGGTCGAACCCCAGGTACGAGTCCATGCAGCCCATACAGAGAATAACCCCGGGAGACCAGTAGAAAGGAAGAACCCCGTGGATCGTCATGAATTCGCTCCAAGGCGACAATAATCCCGGGCCAAATTCTCGGGGAAATCCCCCAAGGGGACCTGACCGGGTCCCGGACCCGGACGCCTGCAGCGCGTCCGAGGCGCTGTCCCGGGCCGAGTTCAAAAGGCAGCAGGGGTCCGTGGGTCGTCCAAAGAGGCACGAGGAAAAGCCCTCCCACTCAGGATTCCACCACGAGATCCGCGCCAGACGCCTCAGTCATCGTACCCCGGAACTCGCATAAACCCAATGCAAAATCGTGCCCCGGCATTTAATGATCGAAGATTAGATCTTAAACGTGTCCTGATGTCGTGGCTCTGCATGAGCATGTGCTATCGCCTATAAAAGCCGACCCCCTCATCTCATTGTAAGGGCGGCGAAAATTACCGAATAAAAGACATATAAAAAGAGAGACATTATCTTCTCAAGCTCGGAATTCTTATCCTTTTCCCCCGGGGTCTAGAAATTTCAACCCTTTCTACATATAAATTCACATGATTTGGTAGTCGTTGCGAAACCCTCATATCCACCCCGTATCTCACCCTCTCCAACAAAAACGACCCAAAACAGTTGGCGCTAGAAGGAGGGGGTTGTATTTCTAGACCCAGGAAAAGAGCTTTGGTGAAGAAATGTCCAGCCAGGAGCAAGACGGAGCCACGGCGTCGGACTCTTCGAGATCCGCCACTCGGAGAAGGTCAGAACGAGCAAAGATGCCCGTTGAAGACGAACCCGCGATCCCGGCACCGACCACACACGAATGCTATCCCGCGTCGGAGGCCGAGATCCACTTGAAGGAGCCAGGTTCTCGACGAACCGCTCGTCGCCAGGTACGAAGCAGCTCCGAAGCGCGACGTTTGAAGCGTCACCTGCTCACCGAACGGCACAACCGGCGCGCGCGCCCCGGCCCACGCCGAGATCCACCAGTTCCCGCCACCCCGGCTCTCTTCTCGGGCAGTATGCTCGATACCCCCGAGAAGATCGACGAAGTCATGGCCAGCTTGGCCCAACGTAAGCACGCTCTTAATACCCCTATATCTCTGTCATCGAGAAAACAGGTCAAGACCAGCGCTTTCGACCGACTGGGGCCAGGACAAACGAGCCGTGACCAGCGCGTCGCCCCGGCTAGGAGATTGATGTTCGACTTGAATGATCCAGCCGAGTACCTGTCCGCGTCGCCAGCACACGGGGCCCCGGACCACGGGGCAGATTTGCGAGAGACACTGGGGAGGCGTGATCCTCACCCCGTCCCCCCAGTCCCGATCACGCCGGGACCCGAGGCAGGCCTCCGGGACCTGTACGAGAAAGTAAGCGAGGTAGAGAGGAGGCTCGCCGAAGCTCAGGTAAAACCCGAGCGGATCGACTTCTGCAAGGAGCCTCTGGCCCTGGAGGTCGAGCACGCCACCATGCAGTACGAGATCCAGCCTCTGCAGACCGCTCTTTACGATGGGAAGACGGACCCCGCGGTCCACCTCAGCCGCTTCCGCACCTACATGTCAGGACGGGGTGCCAGCGACGCCACCAGGTGCAGGTTGTTCCCCCTCACCCTCGGGGACACGGCCCACAAGTGGTTCGCGGGGCTACCCTCCCGATCCATCCACTGTTTTGACGACTTGGTCCAACGCTTCGTCGCTCACTTCGCCTCAAAGGTCAATCGGCTCGAGCAAAGCCAGAGGTTGATCGGTGTTAGGCAGGCGGCAGAAGAGAGAGACGAGTCCTATGTGGACCGAGTGGGGGATATCCTGATCGGCGGCGAGGAAGTCGGTGACGATTTAAAGTTACACACGGCCATGAGTGGGCTCCGGAAGAACTCGGAGCTATTCAAACACCTGATGCTTTGCTACCCGCGAAGTTACGAAGACTTCCGCATCAAAGCCGGGGCCCAGTGTTGGTTCCAGCGACTTATGCGGGGAAACGAGAGTGCCCCGGAGCGAAAGGTGCGGGACCCGGAGCCCGCGGACCGGAGGGCCACCCATGCCCCGCGGAAGGCCCCTTACAAGCCTTACGAGCAGGGCCGCCCGCTGCCCAGCTATAGAGAAATGGAGGTGAAGCTCGTGGAGCAAACCGGCCAGGACGCCCTCACCATGATGGAAATTTTGCTCGCCGTGGGAGGAGACATTTTGGTGAAACCGGGGCCCATGCGAGCCCCCGAGGGAAAGTTAGACAGGAGGCTGTGGTGCTCCTTCCATGACCAGCATGGGCACGCTACGGGCCAGTGCAGACAGCTGCTCCGACAACTTTGGAAGCTGTTTGAGGATGGGAAGCTCTGGGACTTGTTGTCGCGCCCCGGCCCTCGGGGCGATGGGGCGGCAGCTCGAGGGAACCCCGGACAGGCAGGAGCGGGTCGCGACCCGCAAACCCAGGACCCACACCGGGCCCAGGGAGGCCAAATTCTCATGATCGGCGGGCTACGCCCGATAGCCAGTGATAGCAAGCGCAAGAGGAGGCGTGAACTCGAGGTGTGGCAGGTCTATCACGCGACGCGACCGGCCCCGCCCCCCGGGATCACGGAGAATGCGGAGATCTCGTTCTCTCCCGCGGACAAGATCGGCGTGACCTTTCCCAAGAGGGACGCCCTGGTAATCAAAGCCCCCATCTTAGGGATGGAGGTCTCAAGGCTGCTAATCGATAGCGGGGCCCACTGCAATATCCTTTACAAACAAGCCCTGGATCAGATGGGCCAGCTCGCCCAGTATATCCTCCCGTGCGACCTTAGACTCAAGGGGTTCGGCAGCGACGTGGTGACCCCCTTTGGTACGATCACGTTGCCTCTCGAGCTAGCAGACTCCGTCAGACCCGAGGTCAAGGTGTTGAGAAACCTCGAGTTCGTAATAATAGATAGGGCTAGCGGGTACAACGCACTTCTGGGGAGGCCCTTCTTAGAAGCTTTCGAAGCTGTGGCCTCCACCTACTATTACTGTATCAAGTTCCCCGTCCCCTCCGGAGCTATTGGCACCGTGAGAGGGGACCAACTAATGGCAAAAAAGTGTTTGCTCTATTCAAATTCTTATGAACTAACAGACTCAACGACGGAAGCCGCGACAGATACCTCCCGGGTAAATCAGCTTTTAGCCAGGCTAAGTACCCCGGGAGCCCATACAAGCGTGTTCGACCTCGACCCCCCGACCTCCCGGGGGCCCGAGGAAGGGACGTCCAACACGGTTGCCTCGTTGCCCGTCCTCGGAGCCGGCGCCGCGCCAGGGACGGGGCACGAGGGCACCATGATCAACCCGAGCTCCGGCCCGGGCGAGCGAGTTGTCGGCCTCGGGCCAGGGAAGGTCCTCGAGTCCCCAAGCATCAGTGAGTGTAGTCTCGACCCTTTCCCCGAGACCCGTCTCCGGAACGACCGCGGAGTCGAGACCCTCGAGGCACCCGTGCAGTGCGAGGTCGGGACCCCGGAGCTCCCCCGACAGGTGCTGCTTGGCTCCCTCATGAACCACGGGACCCGGGTAGACCTCGAGTCGTTCTTGAAAGCCAACCTAGCCACATTCGCCTGGAGCAGCGGAGAGCTCGGAAGGGTTGACCCAGAGAATGCCAGTCACCGCCTCCGCTTGGATCCCAAGCGCCGTCCGGTAGCCCAGAGACGGAGGAAGATGGGGCCCGAAAAGGGAGAAGCACTAGCCGCCGAGGCCCAAAAGCTCTTGAAGGACGGGCTAATACGCCTCGCCCCGCACGACGCAACGTGGGTGTCAAACGCGGTGATGGTGCGGAAAACGGGGGGCAAGTGGAGGCTCTGTATCGATTATTCCGACCTCAATGAGGCGTGCCCCAAAGACCATTTCCCGATGCCCCACATTGACCAATTGGTCGACAGCACCGCGGGCCACGCGATATTCTCCATTATGGATGCGAGCTCCGGTTACCACCAGATTCCAATGGATCCCGAGGACATCCGCCACACCGCCTTCTACACTGGGAGCAACATGTACTGCTGGGAGCGGATGCCGTTCGGCCTAAAGAACGCCGGGGCCACTTACCATAGGTTGGTCAACACCATGTTCGCCGGAGAGATCGGCAAAACGGTGGAGGTATACATTGACGACATCATCGTGAAAAGTACGAGCGAGACGGACCACGTCACAGACCTCGCTCGGGTCTTCGAGGTCCTCGGGGCTTACAACATGAGGTTAAATCCCAAGAAATGTCATTTCGGAATCAAGAAAGGAATGTTTCTGGGACACGTGTTTGGAGAATACGGGCTCGAGCCCAACCCAGCAAAAATCAAGGCCGTGCTCGACATGGCCGAGCCGCGGGACGTGAAAGGAGTCCAACGGCTCACCGGTTGCCTCGCAGCGCTCAGCCGGTACGTATCGCGACTCGGGGACAAAACCCGCCCATTCTTCGGATCAATCAAAAACCAAGAGTTCCACTGGAAGAAGGACAGCCAGGACGCCTTCAGACGAATCAAGGAGTATCTCGCAGGACCCCATATCCTGACGGTCCCCAAAACAGGGGAGAAACTTTTTCTTTACCTCGCCGCATCGGAATGCGCGTTGAGCGCGGTGCTCGTCCGAGCTGAGGGCACCCTCCACCTACCCATCTATTTCGTAAGCCATGTCCTCCACGAGGCAGAGACTCGGTACACACCGCTCGAGAAGTTGGCGTACGCTCTGATAATTTCGGTCCGCAAACTCAGGGCATACTTGTTCGAGCACCCCGTGGAAGTGCTCACCACAATGCCTTTGCGACAAGTCATGCATCGCTCCGATGTAACGGGTAGATTGCTCCGGTGGAGCCTGGAGCTTAGCCAGTACGATATCACTTTCGCTCCCCGGACGGCGATAAAGGCACAGGCACTCGCGGATTTTGTCGTCGAGCTGACGTTTCCCCAGCGGAGCACGGGTCAAGCACGCCCCTGGAGACTTTATGTGGATGGGTCGTCTACAAGTGCGTGCTCGGGGGCCGGAGTGGTGCTCCTCGGGCCAGACGGTGACTCGTTTGCCCACGCGGTAAAATTCGAATTTCCCGCGACAAATAACGAAGCAGAGTACGAGGCACTCGTAGCAGGCCTCGAGATGTCCATCGCGGTAGACGTCCCGCAGCTCCATGTGTTCATGGATTCACAGCTAGTAGTGAACCAAGTCACGGGCGATTACGAGGCCAAAGGTGAACAAATGATCAAGTACCTCGAGCTGGTGTGGAAGTTGTGCGGCAAGATACCCGATGTCCGAATCGAGCAAATCCCCAGGGAACAAAATTCACAAGCCGACGCGCTATCCAAGTTGGCCTCCTCCGAAGGATCCGGAGATCTATCCCGAGTCGTGCTAACACATTTAAAGACGCCCTCGGTCAACGCTCGAGACGAAGTTCTCCCCGTAGTCCCGGAGTCCGGGGCCGATTGGCGGGACGCGATCAAAGGATTCATCGAGTCCGGGGCCCTGCCCCCGGACAGGGTCGAGGCTAAACAGCTCCGCATACGGGCTGCAAGGTACTCTATTCTGGGATCCCAACTTTATCGCAGGAGCTTTTCTATGCCTTTGTTAAAATGTATATCCAGGGACGAGGGAACCAAAGTCTTGTCCGAGATCCACGAAGGCATATGTGGCAACCACGCCGGCGGTCGATCTCTGGCCCACAAAACCATGGGCCAAGGTTTCTACTGGCCAAGCCTACGCCGCGACGCTGCCGATTTCGCAAAGAGATGTGTCCAGTGCCAACTCATGGGCCCCAACATCCTCACCGCACCCGGGACCCTCAAGGCGCTGTACTCCCCGTGGCCGTTCGCCCGATGGGGCATAGACATCATCGGCCCGTTGGCCACCGCCCCGGGCGGAGTCAAATTCGCGTTTGTCGCGGTCGACTACTTCACCAAATGGGCCGAGGCGGAAGCAATCCAGAAGATCGATCAACCCCAAGTAATCAAATTCATCTGGAAGAACATCATATGCCGGTTCGGGTTGCCCGAGTCCATCATCTCGGACAACGGCAAGCAGTTTGACGGCGAGCGAGTGGCGGATTTCTGCGAGCTATGGGGTATAAGGAGGGCGTTTTCAACCCCGTACCACCCGCAGTCCAATGGGCAGGTCGAGGCGGTGAATAAGATTTTGAAGCACACCATCAAGGCGAAGCTGGAGTTACGAAAAGGAAAATGGGCCGAGGAGCTACCGGAGGTGCTGTGGTCATACCGCACCACGGTAAAAAACGCAACAGGAGAGACACCGTACGCCCTCGCGTTCGGTACGGAAGCCGTGGTCCCGGCCGAGGTGGTAGTGCGCTCACACCGCACCGCCCAGGACGTCACCCCGGAGAACGAGGCGGTACTGCGCCTCGAGCTAGATCTCCTTGAGGAGAGGAGGTTGAGTTCTGACTCCCTCAATGCGATGAACAAACGGCGGATTGCCAAGCTATACAATACGAAGGTTAGGGCCCGAGAGTTCAGCCCCGGGGAGTTGGTGTTGAAAAAATTACTAGGAACCCACTCCGGGGCCCTCGGGCCGACATGGGAAGGACCCTTCCGAGTAGCGACCTGCTTGGAGAACGGGGCCTACGCACTGGAGTTAATGGACGGGACCCCAGACCAATACCGATGGAACGCTTTGCATCTGAAAAAATTCTACCCGTAGAGGAGCGAGACCGGAGCATGCCCGAGCCCCGACGAAGCCAACGAACGGAGATATATGTATATGCTCTAAGACAGCAAAAATAAAACGAACACCCACGAGTGTCGGAGAATTTGAAACAATTCCCTATGATTCGCGTATTGTCGTTTAGTCAAGAAAAAGACCTAACTTGCCTAAGACCCGGGAACCGGAGGTTGAAATAACACAATCCCGGGGCACGGGCAGCGGGGACGATACAAGAATAATTTGTGGACTCATCCGCAAAAGCCCAAAAGGCCACGAACCCATTCAGTCTTCAACTTCGGCGACTCTAGAGTAAGAACGATATTTACCATGTCCCAAGTTGCGAGCACGGGGGGAAGAAAATAAAAGCTATCAAAAGCCACAAAAAACCCGCTTCAAACCAAATCCCCAAACCCACAGAGGCTCCGCAAAGCCCAGGGTCGAGGAGGTCCGGGTACTAAATAAAACCAAATATTTAAACTAGGGTTTAACTTAACCCCAAGAATCTATTTCGACCAAAAAAGGTCAAAAAAAATGCAAGATGGATAAAACAACTATCAAAAGCATCAACTCTAGTACCCCGGAGTCCGGGGTAACCCTTTCCCCGGAGTCCACGACTCGGGGGGGTCACAATGAAAACCTCGCGAATCCAGGGCCGAAACGAGGGCCAAAAACACCTTACCTTTCTCTAAATAAACGCTTCAAAAGCAAGACAAATCTTGTAAGAGAGCAAAGCATAAGTAAACAAGGGATCATCCCAAGACAAACATAAAATTCCGGGCCACTGCCCCACACCAAATCCAAACCAGAAACAAACAACCACAAGAAATTGTCTTAAGGCCGAAGCCCTTAACAGAACAAAACAAAAATTAATGATTAAGATTCAGGAGAAATAAGCAGGGAAACCTTCGAGACCACCTCAAGCCTGCGACCCCGGAGACTTCGGCGCCGAGACCGGGTCAACCACAGGAGTCTCTTCCATCGCGACATCGGCATCAGCTCCAACCCGTTCCTCAGCGGGCTGGGCGCTCTGATCAGCCTCAAAGCCTTCATAGAAAGCATCGATGCTCTGCTCAGGGAAGCCGGCGACGACACCATCCAGAGCGGCCACCTGTCGAGGAGAAAGCCCATCTTCGACTCCCGGAGAGCCACCAGTCGCACTAACCGCAGAGACAGCCTCGCCCGCCTCGGGTCCGGCCTCCGTCAATTTCCCCTGAACCGGAACGGGCAGCCTAATTAGCGGTTGCTGGGGACGGACCAGGCGGTCGTAGCTTGGCCACCACTTCATGTCGATGTGGAAATACTCCTCAAGGTCTAGGTACTCCTGGTGAAGCCGAGGATCGAGGACCCGGGTGCTCATATACTTCTTCCAATACTCCAGCACGCGATCCCGAGCCGCCACATCGTTTTTCGTGTGGGCATACCGAACGGCGTCGGCCAGACCACTCGAATAGAAATGGTCATTGAGCACACGGTGGTCGGTCCACGGGCTAGATAACTCGTCTTCGAGGACGGCGATCCGAGCCCGAGCTCCCTCCAGTTGCTCCCGGAGGGCCGCGGCTTCCCCGGTCCGGGCCTCGAGGGACTCGGTGAGTTTCACCACCTCCCCATTCGCATCAATGATTTGCTGCGAGAGAACCGTGGCTCGAGACTTAAGAGCCGTGGCCTCCGCGCCCGCTATCTCCAATTTGTCGTTCCGGTACTCGGCTAACTCGCGCCACATATCCCGATCCTTCGAGGCCGCCGCAAGGGCGGTGGTGTACCCCTTAACCTCCGACATAAGGTGGTCACTCTGGGCGATCACCTCCTCATTCAGCCGGGCCATCTCCCCAACCTGCTTATCCTTCGCCAGAGCAGACGCTTTCCACTGCTCCACCGACGTGGTGAGCTGCTCGATCTGACGGGCCTGGTTCTCCGACCACTCGAACCCCGCGGCGCTGACAACGGTGGCCTGGCTAATCAGCATCGTGCCCAGCATGAAGGTGTGGTCCCGGCGGCCAACCATGCCCTGCAGCTTGTGGGTCCATGACCGGCCGAGAGCGCTGAGGGCCGCACCAACCGGGGTCCCGGGGGTGACCACCGGGAGCGCGGGGCCGTAGCCGGCCAGATAGTCCCGAATCACGGGAGGCATGTCCGGGGTGGCATCCAAGATCCTGCGTAAAAAGAAAAGGCGAGGTCGCGGTTAGACAAGTGAAAAGATACCCAAAACCCCGAAAGACGCCCCCGAGACGCGATCTAAGAATCGGAGTCTCGAAACTACCAAACAAGGGGTTCAGATTAGATCATACCTCTGCTGACGGCTCGGGTCAACGCCGTAGTACGGCGAGCATCCCATCACGGCCGGTGAAAGTCCAGAGCCTTCAGGCACGGTCGTTGGCAGTCGACCGGGGCCAAGGTCCGGGGCCTCGGGGTCCTCGGTGGCTTTGCGCTTCCGCGACTCGCCGGTAACCGAGCCCTCAGCCCTGTCGAGGGGGGTGGCCCGAACAGGGGCGAACAAGGGAGGGCAGTCCACGGCTTCCACCCTCGCCCGCGGAGGGGAGGAGACCGGGGGAGCTGCCAAGGGCTCCGAGACCCGGGGCCCGGAGTCCGAGGTCAGGTCGATCACATCCTTCTCACCGATGCGAGGCAGCATGGGGCCACTCTCCGCCGCCCGCTCGGGCGCGGAGGACTCGACCACCCCGGCGGAGGCATTCGGAGAGGAGAGGTGCATCACGACCGGGGTGACCTCGGGGCGCGAAGGAACTGCGGAGGTCGAAGGGCCTGCTGAGCCGACCGACCGACTCCGTGAGGCCGGGATCGGGTAGTCCGACCCCTTGCGGTCCGTAATCCCGGGGAATCCAGACATCCTCAGCCGGGGGCGATCCTCAAAGATAAAAGTACGGGGATACGGATCAAAAGTACGTATGATAAACAGAACAAACCACGACTCTGTCAAAAGTACGTATGATAAACAGAACAAACCACGACTCTGTCACTCACCGGGATACGGATCGTGGAGGTGTCGCGGCGGGCAAACGAGGCGCGCGTTCAGGAGGAGATCCTCACGGCAAAGGACGGTGGCTTGGCATTCGGACGAGGTGTACGCTTCGGCGATCTTCGGGGCGACCTGGTAGTCCCAGTTCAAGGGCCCTTCTCTCCGAGTGCTGACACCTAACCAAGGACATGAAGAAGTTAAGAATCAGCAAAGGTGAATTCGGACCAAAAATAGCGCGACTCACTCAAAATCTTCTCAGAATATTTCGTGGGAATATCAATCTCCCCTTCCGGAGTTAGGGTGCGCCAGGCCCCGGAGACATAAAGCCATCTCGGCCACGGATTATCGACCTTCGAGGACTTTACCCCGACGGTGGGAATCCCATCGCGGCCCCTCACGGTGAAGCGCCCGTTTAGCCCACCAGTACTCGAGATCCCAAACGAGCGGCGGATCTCGGCGTCGGTCAACACCCGGATCAGCCCGGAGTTGCCCAGGAGGGACAGGAAGGCCATGATCTGGGCCCACCCGTTGGGATGGATTTGGTGCGGGGCCACCCGCCAAAATCGCAACGCCGCCGTCACCGACGGGTGCATCGGGAAGCGTAACCCGAGGTCCAGGGCATCCGTCCCCACGGCCACCATCCCGGGCGGCGGGCAACACGGGGATTCTCCTGGAGCCGGGGCATGGAGGTGCACATCCACTGGCACCCGCCACGGGATCCGCCTCCGCTCGATCATCGCAGCAGTGATCACACTGGGTTTGCCGTGATCGCCCCATTTGGGAGTGTGGCACTCGGCAGGCGGCGCGTACGGTTCACGAACGACGGCCACGTAGGGGTTGGACCGGTAGTAGGTTGGGTAGTCGAGAGGAGCGAGCGGCGGAAATTTCTCGTCCATCAAGCTTAGAAATTGAGCGTGGAGAGAGTGGATGTCGGTTTCCTCGTCGGAGCTAGATGAGGAGTTACTCGACGCGGCGGCGCCACCAGAACTCGCGACCGATCCCTCCGCCTCGGCCATGACCTCGTCATACGGGCTCGACATTTTCTCGAAGAAGGAACAGTAGATTTGGACAGGAAAAAGTTAAAGGCGAAAGGGAACGATTACCTGGATTTCGGTGGAGTTAGGGTTGTGAATCGCCGGAGCACGTAAGGAAGTGGGCGACAATCACGACAGGTTTTTTTGGAGAGATAGGCACGCAAGACGTGAAGGGGCGGGAGCGGTTACCCGTAAAACACACTCGAGTTTTCCCCTTTTCCCAAGCATCCCAACGAGGCCCATTGGGCACAAGTGGGCCCAACGGGATCCCAATGATTGCCCCCTAGATCGCTCGCCCCTGCAACCCTACTGGATAGGCCCGAGGCCCGGGCTCGGAACGCCAGGTAGCCCGGGGTCCAAACGGCAAGCGGCCCCCGGGTCAAGAACCTGAAGGCTCAATGCGCGAGCCCCGGGGCGCGCCTACCCGAGCCACGGCGTTCGAAGGTAGGGTCCCCCTCGCCCGGGAGGCTTGTCGAGGGAAATCAAGTTGTTCGTTCCCACAAAGAGAAGATGTACAAAGAAAACAGAATTAACCGAAGCAAAAAGAGTTGCAGATTTCTCAAAATAGCGAATTCTTATTTAGATCCTTTACACCGGAGGGAGGAGCCCCCGCTACATCATCGGAAAAAGAAAGAAGAAAATATACAGGAAAACCCTAAAAAGAGAAAAACCCTAGCCTAGTCTACTCCCCGACGGGATTTCTATCTAAGCCTAGACCGGGCCAAGCCGTCGCCGTCGACTACGAACACTCTCGGCGTCTCGTCCCTATCCCACCGAACTCGCACGCGCCAGTCTGGGCCAAAGCCCACGTGGCGGCAAAAGGTCCTCCATCCTTTGCCGGAGAGACGGAGGCGATCCCCGCGGCGCACCAAGTGCATAGGCCAGTCCTGGCCCAGCTCGTCCCGGAGAACTGTGCTCCGTTTCTCCAGCCCCCGAAAGCGGGCGGTTAGGGGTGGTGGCAGTCTCGCTCCCGGGCGACGCCGGAACTCCGGGAGGGTCCGGGAGTGCCAGTAGCGAGCGACCTCTAGTGAAGGGGGGACGGACAGGTGGATGTCCCCGGCGTCCGGGTCCGAGTCGGAGGAAACGTCGAATATGTCCGGCGCCTCCTGAGCCGGCTCCCCGACCGCCTCAGGCTCCTCGTCGGAAGAGATGTAGACTATCTCCGGCGGGTTGTAGTCGTTACTTCCCACAGATGAGCTCACCATTCTTATCTGTGTCGGGGGTAAGGTTTTTTTTCGCTCTTTCCTTTTTCTCGCCGGAGAAGACGACCGGAGAAGGGCTTGAAGGAGGATCGAGGTCGGACGAATGATTGGATTAGGATCGGATTTTAAAAAGGCGCCCAGAAGACGTGACACACCGAAAAGGCGTCATCATTAGCCTGGGGAACCGCCGCGACCGTCCGAATCCCAAGGAGCCGAACGGAGCCAGGCTGTGGCCCCGGGCGCGCGTGGCCCGGACCCCGCACCAACGACCAAAAAGAAAAAAAAAAGAGACAAGAGAAAAAGAGATTTTTTCGTTTTTCTTAACTCGTTTATTCATTATCTCAGAAAAGTCGAGCCGGGATACGACCTCCGGGTCCCGAGGCCCGGACTACAGTTAAGAACAAAAGTTTAAATAAGCATGAAAAGCACCAAGGCACGACGCAAAGACAGTAAACGGCCCCGCCGCTCTTTCAGAACGAGACCGGCGGAACAGGAACGAGGGACCCGTCCCCACGAGTGACGACGATGTTGATATCTTCCACCTCCGACCAGCGGAGCTCCACCCGCCAATCATCTTGGATTTGCATGTGTTGGACGTACACCGCCCAGCCGATACCTCCGATCCCCAAGCGGTTGCCACCGGGAACCAAGTCAAAAACCCAGAGGCAACCCGACGAGTCGCCGACAGCAAGCATGGCGGGCCACACGTGCCTATACATCTGCGCAAAGGGAGACGACATCAAGAGGACCTCGCGATGGTAGCGGGAGTTGAACTTACGGGACACGACGTAGCGACGAACGCCGGAGCCCGCCGTCTCCACCCGCGACTCGTCGCCAGGTTCACGGTCCCGAAGCTGGACGATGGGGCCCACCGCGGAGCTGGCGGTCCTCTGAGGTTGAACAGACATGAGAGGAGAAAGATGAGAAGAGCGGTTACCTAGACCTCGTTATATAGTCCAGAAGATCGAACAGCGGCCACACATCTCGACGCCACCTCCCAAAGCCACCACTCCGCGAGCACGGCATTTATATAGGGGCGTTCAGCTTTTCAGACGCCCCACAGGTCTGAGAGCACCCGGGCCGACACGAATCCCTCAAAGGAAGGCAGGGAAGCAAGCAGGTCAGACAACCACCAACCACATCATTTAAGGATGGCCCGACCATCGGAAAAGTCAACCAAGTCGACAGAAGGAAATAAAGGGCGTCGGCCCAACAGACGGAAACCCCCCCCCGGATCTCCCAAATCTCCGACGGTGTTTCCGGGGGCCAATGTTGGGGGATAAATAATCAATTTATAACACTCGGAGGACGGGCCCGCCCACCGCTCTCGAAAACGGTCGTGAGAGATCGGGGTCGAACCCCAGGTACGAGTCCATGCAGCCCATACAGAGAATAACCCCGGGAGACCAGTAGAAAGGAAGAACCCCGAGGATCGTCACGAATTCGCTCCAAGGCGACAATAATCCCGGGCCAAATTCTCGGGGAAATCCCCCAAGGGGACCTGACCGGGTCCCGGACCCGGACGCCTGCAGCGCGTCCGAGGCGCTGTCCCGGGCCGAGTTCAAAAGGCAGCAGGGGTCCGTGGGTCGTCCAAAGAGGCACGAGGAAAAGCCCTCCGACTCAGGATTCCACCACGAGATCCGCGCCAGACGCCTCAGTCATCGTACCCCGGAACTCGCATAAACCCAATGCAAAATCGTGCCCCGGCATTTAATGATCGAAGATTAGATCTTAAACGTGTCCTGATGTCGTGGCTCTGCATGAGCATGTGCTATCGCCTATAAAAGCCGACCCCCTCATCTCATTGTAAGGGCGGCGAAAATTACCGAATAAAAGACATAAAAAGAGAGACATTATCTTCTCAAGCTCGGAATTCTTATCCTTTTCCCCCGGGGTCTAGAAATTTCAACCCTTTCTACATATAAATTCACATGATTTGGTAGTCGTTGCCAAACCCTCATATCCACCCCGTATCTCACCCTCTCCAACAAAAACGACCCAAAACAATGTCTGATAACATTTTCACACTGTTGCCAATGAGAAGAATGTCGTCTACATAAAGCACGAGAAACACCACCTTTTTCCCATCACGTTTCCAATACACACACGATTCGTCCATGCTTTGACTGAATCCAAAAGATTGGACTACTTCGTCAAACCGCAGGTTCCACGATCTCCAGGCTTGTTTCAATCCATAGATGGATCGATTAAGCTTGCACACTAGATGATCTCACCCCTTAACAATGAATCCTTCTGGTTGTTTCATATAAATCGTCTCGTCAAGACTTCCATTTAGGAAAGCTGTCTTGACATCCATTTGCCACACCTCATAATCCATATGAGCTGCTATGGATAAGAGAATCCGGATCGACTTTATCTTGGCTACCGGCGAGAAGGTCTCCTCATAATCGATTCCCTCTTTCTGAGTATATCCTTTCGCAACAAGCCGAGCTTTAAAGGTTTCAACCTTTCCGTCAGATCCTCTCTTTCTCTTGTAGACCCATTTACACCCAATTGGCTTTACGCCGTTTGGTGGTTCTACAAGATCCCAGACTTTATTAGAATCCATAGATTCTATTTCGGATTTCATCGCTTTCTTCCAAGAAGGCGCATCTATATCTTGTACCGCATCATCATAGGTCCAGGGATCGATTTCATGAACTCCAGGTCCAGAGTCCGAAGACTCACCCAGTCCAATCCATCTTTCTGGTTGTTTAACAACCCTCCCACTACGACGGCGTTCCGGTGTATTAACAGTGACAGTAGGTGCAGGTTCTAGTGGTGTATTACTACTCGGTTCGGCTGTATCTAAGTCTTCCTTGTCACCTCTCAATTCATCAAGTATTATGTCACTTTTGGGCTTGTGGTCCATGACATAGTCTTCCTCTAAGAACCGAGCGTTAGTACTTATAACGATCTTCTGGTCCGTAGGACTATAGAACATGCCACCTTTAGTTCCTTTCGGGTATCCTACAAACAGCCGTAATTCTGATCTAGGTTCTAACTTATCGGCACCTTGTCGCAACACATGTGCTGGACAACCCCAGATCCGAATGTGTTTCAAGTTAGGCTTGCGCCCACTCCACAATTCCATGGGTGTGGTGGGTACCGTTTTGGTTGGAACCCTATTCAAGATATACGCCGCTGTTTCCAAGGCAAGTCCCCAGAACATAATAGGTAAGTCCGAGTAACTCATCATTGATCTCACCATTTCCATAAGAGTCCTATTCCTTCTTTCTGACACACCATTCTGCTGAGGAGTATATGGTGATGTCATTTGGGAATCAATCCCATTCTCTGCCAAGTATGCCTTGAATTCTCCAGACAGGTACTCGCCTCCGCGATCAGATCGCAGGCATTTAATGGATTTACCTTGAAGGTTCTCCGCAAAAGCCTTGAACTCCTTGAACTTGTCAAAGGATTCGCTCTTGCGGCGCATCAGGTATACAAATCCATACCTTGAGTAATCATCAGTGAAAGTGATGAAATACTCGTACCCTCCCCTTGCCTGAGTAGACATAGGTCTGCATACATCAGAGTGAATCAAATCCAATACTTGTTCAGCCCTCCGTCCTTTACCAGAAAAAGAACGCTTGGTCATTTTACCCTCTAAACAGGATTCGCAGGTCGGAAGGTCATCTCCTTCAACATCGCTGATTAAACCATCAGCTTTCAACCTTTGAAGCCTATTTGAGTTTATATGACCTAGCCTTAGATGCCACAAGTATAATTGATTCATTTTAGAAGGTTCCTTTCTCTTATTGGTGTTCGTAGATGTGTTATTACTCTCGGTTAGTTGCATCGTGTTAGACTCAGGATTTAGCACATACAAATCGTCCACCAATGTACCAGAACAGATAATCTCACTGTTTCTTCTTATGATCACAGAGTGGTCAAAAGAAACAGAATATCCATTCATAATAAGTTTAGAAACCGAAATTAAATTCTTTCTAAAGTTGGGTACATAAAGACAATTTTGTAAAACTAAAACCCTATCACTACCAAAGCGTAAGTGAACGTCTCCCACTGCAACAGCCGCCACCTTTGCGGCATTGCCCATGTAGACCACGATCTCTCCCTCTCTAAGTCTCCGGGTTTCCTGGAACCCCTGCAATGAATTGCAGACATGATCAGTGGCCCCCGTATCTACACACCAGGTGCTGGTAGATAACACCACTGACAATGTTTCGGTGACTAAGAAAAATTTCGTACCTTTGATGAGAGGACAATCAGACCTCCAGTGCCCAGACTGCTTGCATCGATAGCACTTGCCTTGCGGCTTGCTCTTCCCACTCCGTGGTTTGGAACCACTGGGCTTCTTTGCTTGCACTTCCATCTTAGCCACAAGAGCTTGTGATTTTCTGACCATACTTATAAGTTCCGCCTTTTTCAAATCGTTTTTAAGCGATTCTCTAATAGGACTGAATTTATAGAGTATGTCAATCACTTCTTGTCCGGCTTCCACACTATGTCTCAACATCATTCTGAGGTCATTCGAAATGTCCTCATGAGTTGGGTCAGCTGTGGATTCGGAAGGCTCAACAGTCTGGACAATGTCCAGATTTCTTTTCCAATCAGTACTATATGGAACCAGTGAGTTTTCATCTTTAAGTATATCACAAAGTGGGGTCACAGTCATTCTTAACCTATAAGCACATAAAACAAACAAACAATTTAATGTCCGATATTATCTCCCTTAAATAATATCATTAAATCACTAATTACATCTAAAATCCCATCAGGTAAGGCAAGCCACGGTGTGTGGACGTTTACCCCCCCAAACGACTTAGCAATTAGATTTCCTTCGGTCATACATCGCTTATAGCGGAACCTCGGTGGGAGGAATACTATAAGGCGTATCTAAGTGTAAACCATTACTCAGCACCAAAGTAAATCGTTTGGAATTGCTACATCACCGCAAGCCACGTTGTGTGGACGTTTACGATAACTTCACAACTCTTCACAATTTCTTACAACTGTCTACATCAATTAATCCAAAATCCGTCAGTACAGCAAGCCACGTTGTGTGGACGTTTACTGCACTAAGAGATCTTTATAATTGACTCCCAATTACTTGATCCATTCGATCTTGTAAATCAAGACGCGGAGAATCATAAGTGAAACTCGAAGTTTCTAACCAGTGATTCACCATGCGAACAACCCTATCTCTCATAAATGAGGGAGCCGAGCAGACAATCGATCCATCTATCAAAGAATGGTACGACTGCCTCTAATTTGTGTCCTCGACATGACCAAGTGGCTCTGGCTCCATTCCACTCCCCGGGGTGAGAATGAGTCGACTTGAAATCAGTTTTGGAAAGACAAATTAGGCATTGTTTGATAAACTTAATCAATGTTTCTCGTAAGAGGAATTACAAGAACTCTCCTCCAATAACTTGTCTATATAAACTTCAAAAGTTTATAAAAGTCACCAAGAGAGCAGCAATGGAGACCATGGGTATGTTTCCATACCCTCTCCCACTTAGCTTTTTACAATAAAGGGATACGCTATCTAGTGCATAAAAGTAAACACATATAGCATGCATACATGTAATAAAGCACATAGTATTATCACATAGTCAAAATAATTACTAGAATATTATTTTCCGACTATTATGGTTTTACTCCATCTCCGTACGCATCTTCTAGTCTTTAGTCTTCGTTCTTGAATGCTCCATGTGACGAGAATATTAATTTCCAATATTTAAATCTATTTATTTTTAATAAATCCAAAAGATACTTAATTAATAATAATTAAGTCAATCGAATAAATCAAAAATAAAATTAAATATTATTAATATTTTTATTTATTTTATTTTCCCTTTCTACTTCATTAAATCTCTAGAATAATCTATCCAAGACCCACTTGGAATATTCTAGATGATTTCCATAATGAAATAAGGAAATAAAATAATTTAGGACTCTTCTACTTTCCAAATTAATTAGATTCCTAATCCATGAACATTTCCATAAAATAGAAATAATCAATTAGGAATCCTAATTAATTTCAAATTAATTCTTTTCCTAATCCATGAGAATTCCCAAAAATAGGAATACTCAAATAGGAAAAATCCGAACCAATTAGGAAAGCGAATTACCGGACCGGGATAGCACGGGGTGGGGATCCCCGTGCCACCACTCGACCGCCGCCATCAAGCCGCCGCCGTCCAGCCCACGCGCCACCTCCCTTGGTGGCCGGCGTGGCCGGAGCTCCCGCGGGCAGCCCTCTTTGGGCGTGGGTCGATCATCCTTGTGGGATCGACCATGGGGATGGTCGATCCTTGTCCTCACCCTCACGATCATCTCCTTCGTCACGCGTCTTCTCCGGCGGTCGTTTCGGCATCGATCCAACGCAAAATAAATTACAAAATAAATTTTACACTATCCGGTATCGATTCTATACATGAAATCGACCTTATACATTTTCCGGAAAAACGTAGAACGTAATAATAAATCCTAAATTCGGTCAACCCCCGAATTTTTACTATTACAAGCATTCACCACCAAAAACGAATCTCGACATGTCCAAGAGTTTAATTAAACAAACAATCACATGACAAAATAATTAAACGAATAATCATCAAGCCATAATAGTCGGAACCCTGCAAGGTAGAACAATTTTATCGAAAATACCGCGAACGTAAACCACGCTCTGATACCAATTGTTGGAATTCGATATCCCGGGCTATTAAAATTTGCGGAATCCATAGCCCGATCAAAAACCCATCGCCGGAGATCACATGAACGCCGACTCATCCACCGGAGTCCGGCCTTTGGAGACTACGCACCCGAAGGCACGCAGCCCGCCCCCAGCCGAACCCCCGCGAGCCGGGGTTCACGCGATCGATGATCGCGTCGATCATCATGATCGATGGGGCTGCCCAGCAGCCCCCGCGGCGAGTCCGGCGACTCGCCGCCGCATGGGGTGGTCGGCCCGCCCCCAGCAGGCCGTCGCGGGGCCCAGCCCCGCTGCCAGCGATCGATCACATGATCGAACGCACCCCGGTTCCCAGCCGGGGTTCGCCCCTTGCGCGCTCGGCCGAAACCCTAGGCGGCGATCGCGCGGTCCGGTGGTTTCACCACCACCGCGTGATCGTTCGTCTAATCCGGGTTCGACTTTCGGATCTTGCGTTCTACGGTATTCTCGATAAACCAAATCGAATAAATCAAGGGCGTTTAGATTTTTACCTTTTGATTCGTTGTTCGGAGAAACGAAATCAAGATGACCTTTGAATCTTCCCACGTATTCCTTGCACTCCGTTCGAACGTCGGGTGGGCGACGATCTATCGAACTCCTATGGATCTCCTTCAACTCTCTAGACTAATCAAGTATGATTATCTTGTCTTGTCTATTATGAAGGCCATGTAGTGCTTTTATAGGCTACGTAGGGGATCTAAAGGAGGTGGAATATTGGGCTTCCAATATTGAAGATTAAATTGAGCCCACTGCTCAAGTCCATTAATCCTTATCAATATTAATTAAATTTATTTTCCACTATATAAATTTAATTGCACTCCCAATATTAAACCATATTATATCCAAATAATATTTCTCCGGTAGTATTATTTATTCCGTGTATTTAAGATATAAATATCCATGAATAAAATTTATTTATTGCTTAATAAATTTATTCATCTCTTTTATCCGAGACTAGTACCACTCAACCTTATTTAGTATGCGGAATTAAATCCACTCGCGAGGTTTACATAATAAATTCTTATGAGCTCATCTCGGGGATATTATCAACCCTTCCGGGATACACTGTCCCGTCAAGAATTCACGGCATGCCATATATAAAATATAGTGACCCAACTTAACCGGTAATTGACCCAATAATTAAACCGGTCAATTCCTTTGGAAAATCAAAGTCACTTATACTAAATATACACACCCGCAATTGTATCGGGGATTAAGAATAAAATACACTGAGTCTCAAATCAATTATCGCCGAGCAAACCTAATTGATGAGTCTCAATCGATCCGCTCAATACACCAAGTGTACAAGTGTGATAAAATAATTAAGATAAATTATTTTCTCTCTCACACAACGACTATACCGATGGATTGGTCCGTGTCCATCTAGGTCGTGAGCATCTGTTTGATTAAATACGAGTAACCGATAGTATGATCTTCTGTGTGCCCATGCAACACCATACTAACTACAACGTATAAAATCCAGGACTATAATTTGCATATATTTAATTAACAATAATTAAAAGCAAATGAATGTTTGTATTTAATAGGTAAATGAAAGTGTACAAGGAGTTCATAATACTCAAATCTAGACATTAAGTATACTACTCCATCAGAGATCTCAAACCTCTGGGTTAATTCGTGGAATGATTTAGATGAAAACCTAAACCCCAACACGCGATTAACTCAGCAATTCGAAGAACGATGAAGACACACGACGAAGTATGGATGCTTCGTAGATTCGCCGGTTGATCTCTTTGGATAATCGAAAAAGAGAACGAATTCGAGAGAGAAAATAACTCACATAAAATAATTCAATAGTTCAAAGTTGTGTTCTAAGACAATAGGGTTCAAGGCCTTATATAGGCTGACCAAAAAAGACCACAAAATAAAAGGAAAAACACATAAAGAGTCTCGAAATCGCTGAAACGCGATTTCCATAAAAATCTGGACATATGTCGGCCGACAATGATATGGTGTCGCCCGACATGTACCTGTCGCCCGACAGGGAAATCCTGTCGCCCGACATCTAGCCTTCGTCAGACGGTTTTTCCTTCGAACGAAGTCCCGGAAGTCTGCAAGTCCGCCCCTTTCCTGAAGCTGTCGGCCGACGGGTATGAGGTGTCGGCCGACACCTGGCCAATTTCGCGGCTGAACTCCGCGGCGCATCCTCGTCTCTCGTCTGACCTCCGTTCCGGCTTCTTCCTTGTCGTTCCAGCTTGAAACTCCATGTCCTCTGATGGATCGGCCTCCTCGTACATAATCACATTAACAAGGCTCGGCTCTTCCTCCTCCCCAATGGGTTTCTTCAATAACTCTTGCGCCCATACTTCCTCGGTCAATGCTAACAAGCTTGCCTTGAACTTCTTGGCTCTCGAGCGCGTCACTGGTCCAACTGGAACATGCACCGGGTCTTGTATCATTGACGACTCTGGGGCTGCATCATTCCTACCTGCGAATCGAGTTTGGAGGGTAAAATGACCAAGTAACCTTTTAAGGATAAAAGCTATAGATCCGAACAAGTATTGAATTTGATTCACTCTGATGTATGCGGACCTATGTCTACTCAGGCATGAGGAGGGTACGAGTATTTCATCTTTGATGATCACTCGATACATGGATTTAGGTACCTGATGCGCCGCAAAAGCAAGTAATTTGACTAGTTCAAGGAGTACAAAGCTCTTGGAAGAACCTTCATGGTAAATCCATTAAATTCAAGGCATACTGATCAGAGAATGGGATTAACTCCCAACTCACTACACCATACACTCCTCAGCGGAATGGTGTGTCAGAAAGAAGGAAAAGGACTCTTATGGAAATGGTGAAAACGATAATGAGTTATTCGGACTTACCTATATGTTCTAGAGATATGCCTTGGAAACATCGGCGCACATCCTATGCGGTTGTTTATAGGATATCCTAGAAGAACAAAAGTTGTGTGTTCTATAGTCCTAAGGACCAGAAGTTCGTTATAAGTTCTAACGCCCGGTTCTTAGAGGAAGGCTATGTGATGAACCACAAGCCCAAAAATGATGTGATACTTTATGAAATGATAAAGAGTGATTGAGACTTAGAACCAGCCAAACCGAGTAGTATACCACTAGAACCTGCACCTGTTATCACTGTTAATACACCGGAATGCCGTCGTAGTGGGAGGGTTGTGAGACAACCAGAAAAGATTAGTGGGACTGGGTGAGTCTTCGGACTCGGCACCTGGAGTACATGAAATTGATCCCTGGACCTATGATAAGGCAGTACAAGATCTAAATGCGACTTCTTGGAGAAAGGCGATGAAATCCGAAATAGAATCTTTGGATTCTAAACAAGTCTGGGATCTTGTAGAACCACCGAAAGGAGTGAATCCTATCGGGTGAATGGGTCTACAAGACAAAGAGAGGATATAACGGGAAGTTCGAAACCTTCAAAGCAAAGCTTGTTGTGAAAGGATATACTCAGAAAGATATGGATCGAGTATGAGGAGACCTTTCGCCGGTAGCAATGCCAAAGTCAATTCGGATGCTCTTAGCATCTCATATTGATTATGAGGTGTGATAAAATGGTTTTTGAGACAGCTTTCCTTAAATGGAAGTCGTGACGGAACCATTTATATGAAATAACCAGAAGGATTCATTGCTAAGGGGCGAGAGCATTTAGTGTGCAAGCTCAGTCGATCCATTTATGGATTGAAGCAAGCTACAAGATCGTGGAACATGCGATTTGATAAGTCCATTCATATGGATTCATTCAAAGCATGGACGAATCGTGTGTGTATTGGAAACGTGATGGAAACAAAGTGGTTTCTCGTGTTTTATGTAGACGACATTTTTCTAATTGGCAACAATGTGAAAATGTTATCAGACATAAAAGGATGGTTTTCTAGACAATTCGATATGAAGGACTTAGGAGAGGTTGGACGTGTTCTTGTGATCAAAGTTATGAGGGATCACAAGAGAAGAACATTGTACCTATCCCAAGTTTCATACATAGACACGATTCTGACTCGTTTAACATACAAGATTCCTAGAAAGGTTTTTACCTTTCAGATATGGAATCTATCTATCTAAAGATATGTGTCTTAAAACACAAAAGGAGATAGAAGAAATAAAAGCACTTCCCTACGCCTCGGTTATGGAAGCTTAATGTATGTTATACACGAAACCTGATATCTGCTATGCCAGGAGCATAGTGGCGAGATATCAGAATAACCCTGGAAAGGAAAATTGGACTGCTGTGATTAGTCGAGCAATTTCTTGTGGGTTACACAGATTCGGATTTCTAATCGCAGAGGGAAAGTTGAAAGTCGAAGTCAGGCTATGTGTTCACACTAAGAAATGGAGATCTCATATGGAAGAGTGTAAATCAATGCATTACGGACTCTACCAGGGAAACCGAATAGGTAGCAGCCTTTAAGGCAGCTAAAGGATCAGTGTGATTTCGTAGATTCCTCCAGGATTTAGATGTGATACCTTGTTTGCCCAATGCTATTGTGACAATAGCGTTGCAGTGGCAAAAAGGAACCACGAGTCCATAATGTGAGATAACATATAGAGCAAGTACCACCTGATTCGAGATATCGCCAGGCGATATAGTCGTTACCTAGATAGCATCAGGGGACACCCTAGAGTACTCGTTCACTAAGGCCCTGCAAGCGAAAGCGTTCAGTAGGCACGTGGATGGTATGGGCGTCAGATGTTTGGGAGAGAGCGACTAGACCTTAGTATAAGTGGGAGATTGATGGAGTTGTATACTTAATGTCTAGATTTAAGTAACATGTGAACTCCGTATAAAGCATTTATCCTATTTAATAATAAACAATCATTTGCATTTAATTATATTTAATTAAATATATGCAAACCTTAGTCCCAGATTATACACGTTGTAGTTAGTATGGTGTGTGACGTCACACGGAAGATCATACTATCTGTTACTCGTATATAATCGAACAGTTGCTCACGACCTAGATGGACAAGGACCAATCCATCAGTATAGTCGTTGTATGAAAGAGAAAATAATTTGTCTTAATTATTTTATCATATTTGTACACTTGGTGTATTGGGCGGATCGCTTGAGATTTATCGATTAGGATTGCCTTGGATAATCGATTTAAATCTCAGTGTATTTTATTCTTAATCCCTGATATTATTGCAGGTGTGTGCATATAATATTAGTGAATTTGATTTTCCAAAGGAATTGACTAATTAGAATAACCGATCGATTACCGATAAAGTTGGGTCACTGTATTTTATGTATGACATGCTGTGAATTCTTGACGGGAAAGCGTGTCCCGATAAGGGTTGATAATGTCCCCGAGATGAGCTCATAAGGATTATCATGTAAACTTTGCAAGTGGATTATGATCCGCATGATAATAAAGTTGAGTGGTACTATTCTCGGAATTATAAGAGATGAAATTAGCAATAAATATATAATTTATTTATGGACATTTATATCTTAAACATGCAGAATAAATAATAATACCGGAGATAATATTATTTGATATAATATGGTATAATATTGAGAGTGCAATTATATTTATATAGTGGAAAATAAATATAATTAATAATACTACCTCTGTCCCAAGGCAATAGTTACACTTCCTCCACAAATAACAAAGGATGTGTGACTATTAATATGGGACGGAGGTAGTAGTAAGGATTAATAGATTTGGGCTTGAGCTCAATTTAATCACTATTATTGGAAGCCCAATATTCCACCTCCTTTAGATCCCCTACGTAGCCTATAAAAGTATTACATGGTCTTCTCTATTCTCATAACTTGAAGATCACAATTCTAGAGAGAGAAAGAAGAGAAGGAGATCCATGGAGTTCGGAAGATCGTCGCTCACCCGACGTTCGAGCTAGTGCAAGGAATACATGGGAAGATCTCAAGGTCATCAACTAGATCTTTATTTTCCGGCAAACGAGAACAAGGTAAAATCATGAACCCCTCGATGATTTTAATATTTAATTATCGTGAAAATACCGTGAACCCAGATCCGAGGGACGACCCAAGACGAGGTCAAACCGGGCGGTAGTGGAGGACCATCAGACCACCGGCGGCTCGACGACTCGGCTGGATGGATTGAGAGGAGCGTAAGCCTCGGCTGGACGCCGAGGGCTCGATCGCATGGGCTCGGCCGCGAGCTACGGTTTTTCCCGTAGCGGATTCGTGGGTGGTCCGAGCCCTACCCGTGCACGCCCAGCGGGCTACTCCGAGCAGCTCCGCACATCGCATGGAAGCAAGCTGGACAACCCAGCGCCGCTCGCGCGATGCTGTCTCCGCTCGCGCGGAGAGGCTGCTTGCGCGGCGGCAGCTAGGGGCGATCGCGAGCCATTGGTTCGACCGTGGCTGGAGCGCGATCTCCCGGGCATGGCTGGGCAGCCCCGTGCGGCTGCCATGAACAGCCACGAGCCCCACGCGGGGGCTCGACTGAATAGCCGTGGGTTTGCCTGCAGTTAGGGTTTCGGTTAGGCTATTCCCGTGGTGGTTCATGGCGGGTTTCCGGCACCGGGATGTCGATTTCCAACATGTTTATCCTCACATGCAGGTGGATCACTACCCGCAATCCAGTTTTGACGTTCGATCGAAGTTGAAGACCTGTTCGTGTTTCATTCTTCTTCTTCATTTCTTTTATTTTCGTTTATAGTTTCTGGAAAAGTGTAAAGATTCAGTAGTACTGATTCTAATCCAGAAACAAGTACTGTAATAGCTACGTATACCAACAACGCAAGACAAATATCCGTGCAGAAACAAGTACTGGAAAAGTATAAAGATTCAGTAGTACTGATTCTAATCCAGAAAAAAGTACTGTAATAGCTACGTAGACTCGGCTGGATGGATTGAGAGGAGCGTGAGCCTCGGCTGGACGCCGAGGGCTCGATCGCATGGGCTCGGTCGCGAGCTACGGTTTTTCCCGTAGCGGATTTGTGGGTGGTCCGAGCCCTACCCGTGCACGCCCAGCGGGCTACTCCGAGCAGCTCCGCACATCGCATGGAAGCAAGCTGGACAACCCAGCGCCGCTCGCGCGGTGCTGTCTCCGCTCGCGCGGAGAGGCTGCTTGCGCGGCGGCAGCTAGGGGCGATCGCGAGCCATTGGTTCGACCGTGGCTGGAGCGCGATCTCCCGGGAATGGCTGGGCGTCCCCGTGCGGCTGCCATGAATAGCCGCGAGCCCCACGCGGGGGCGCGACCGAATAGCCGTGGGTTTGCCTGCAGTTAGGGTTTCGGTTAGGCTATTCCCGTGGTGGTTCGTGGCGGGTTTCCGGCACCGGGATGTCGATTTCCAACATTTTTATCCTCACATGCAGGTGGATCACTACCCGCAATCCAGTTCTGACGTTCGATCGAAGTTGAAGACCTGTTCGGGTTTCATTCTTCTTCTTCATTTCTTTTATTTACGTTTATAGTTTCTGGAAAAGTGTAAAGATTCAGTAGTACTGATTCTAATCCAGAAACAAGTACTGTAATAGCTACGTATACCAACAACGCAAGACAAATATCCGTGCTAAAAGATGACAACCAGAGACATTTCTGGTGCTGAGAAAAACGTCCAAACGTATACCAACAACGCAAGACAAATATCCGTGCTAAAAGATGACAACCGGAGACATTTCTGGTGCTGAGAAAAACGTCCAATCTGGACCCTTTGGCATTGTTCCACCGATGAACTTGAACGTTCCGATCATGCCATCATCGGTTGTTCATGCTGAGAAACCTGAGAAGTTCAGTGGGACTGACTTCAAAAGGTGGCAACAAAAGATGATGTTTTACCAGACCACGTTGGGTTTGACAAAGTTTCTCAAAGATGAGCCTCTGGCCATGGATGAGAATGAAACTAATGGAAATAAGCGTGCGGCTTATGAAGCATGGGGCCAGGGTGATTACTTGTGCCGGAATACCGTTTTGAACGGTCTGAGTAATGATCTGTACAATGTGTATGGGAATATGCCTTCGGCTAAAGCACTCTGGGATACTTTGGAGAAGAAATATAAAACTGAGGACGCAGGAACTAAGAAGTTCTTCGTCGGGAAGTTTTTGGATTTTAAGATGGTCGACTCTAAGTCGGTGATATCTCAATTCCAACACTTCCAGCTGATCTTGCATGACCTTGAGAATGAAGGCATGAAAATCAGCGAGTCTTTTCTGGTGGATGCTGCTATTGAGAAGTTACCCCCGAGTCGGAGGGCTTATCAAAACTATCTCAAGCATAAGACCAAGGAAATGACTATTGACAAGCTGGTTGTCAAGCTTCGTATCGAAGAGGAAAATCGTAAGAGGTTTAATCCTGGAAGTGTGCCTGAGGAGCCTCGTGTGAATCTGATGGAGCAACCCAAAAGGAAGATGCCTCCTCCTCAGAATACCTCTAAAGGGAAAGAGCCTGCCACTAAGGTCTGGAAGTTTATTGGCAAATGCTATAACTGTGGGAGACCAGGCCACATGGATAAGGAGTGCAAGAAGCCTAAACAGCCGACTGCACAGTACAAGGGGAAAGGGAAGAAATCTGCTAACCTTGTTGAAACCTCTGGACAGGAGCTGACTGAAATGGATATGTCACCAATGGTGTTTGAAGCCAATTTGGTTGGTAATCCCAAGGAGTGGTTTATTGACACTGGAGCCACTTGCCATGTCTGCTCTGATAAGGATGCATTTTCTACTTATGCTCCTTCGACTGGCCGAAAGCTCCACATGGGGAATTCTTCCTCTTCTGCTGTTGCTGGAGTTGAGAACGTGACCCTGAAGCTCACCTCTGGAAAGGAGCTGATGTTGAAGGATGTGCTGCATGTCCCGGACATCCGCAAGAACTTAGTCTCTGGGTCTCTCCTAGATGAGCATGGTTTTAAACTTGTATTTCATGCTAAGAAGTTTATTTTGACTAAGTTTGAAACTTTCCTTGGTCGGGGCTATGTCGGCAATGGACTGTTCATTATGGATGTAATGGTTGTGCGCCGTGTAACCCCTATTGCGTTGAGCATTAATAAAATTGATTCTGTTTCTGTTTACTTGCTTGAGTGTTTTGAATTGTGGCATATTAGTGTAACAACCCGATTTTTTTTAAAATAGTGGAAGGTGGTAATTTTGAAAATAGCATTTAATAAAGTGCGGGCGTCACAAAATTTTATTTGGAAAGACAATAAAGTATTACTATGTTAAAAAAGAAACTAATAATTATATTAAATAGATACAACTATGTGATCACATGCATACATATATATATATATATATAAATACAGCAACACAAAGTATGTTAGTCATATATAAATACTTAAGTATATATAAACCTACTATTTAATATCATATTATACTATTACTAAAGAATTTAAATGCATGCAAACATTTATGTACGTATGCTTAATTATATCATCCCTTAAAGTAACTAATAAAGAAGTTAATAGTCATCCTAAAGTTTACTAACAAATCATAAAACACATTTGGGCTTAGTAATTGAAATAGTCGTAAAACATAAAATTCATACCAGTGAATAACTTTGTAAAATATTGGAAAAACAATAAGTAATATCATAATCGATTATAAAATAACTCATGATAAATTATGCACGAAGTAACATTTATTTATTTTAATTTATCCTTCATCCTTGATCACTCTCCTCGCTCGGCATCCTCGTGTGTACCTAAAAATAGTTGTTGTCGAAAGGGTGAGCTCAATGCGCTAAATAGAGTCATTACCTCATCCAATACCAGAATCAAATACATGTATAACCAATGAACATAACATTAAAATATTGTAACTTTAATAAAACATGAGATCCATTTAATAATCTGGATAACATGAAAATATTGTAATTTTAATAAACATGAGTTCTATTTAATAATCTGGATAATATGAAAATATTGTAATTTTAATAAAACATGAGATCCATTTAATAATCTGGATATTGTGAGTTGCGCCAACTATTGCGTTGGTCCCCTTCGACCCTTTTCCCCGGTCTCCGGTTACAACGGAAAATATATTTTTAATAAATTCACATAAATGCACACATAGAGACACACATAATGAAACAAGTAATAGAAGAAGTAAATCGACAACATGACACCTACCTCGATGAGCTGTGACGTGAACGTGAAAATCCAAAGTGCGTCTAAGACCTCAGGGCCGAACTAGCAATTCTCGAAACTTCAAAGGCTGAATATGTAATATCAAGATTTAAGGTGTAGTATTAAATAATAATATTTAGATTTAATTTGGTAGAGGTCCATAATATTCAAAATTATAGGGGCCTTAGTGCAATTTAGACTTATTTGATATTAGTGTTATTACGTACGGTTAATTAAATTGAGGATTGTAAATTGACTTTCACCTTTTCCTATTTGCAGAGAGCAGGAGTGAGATTGGGGGAGGAAGTTTAACGCCGGTAAAATCACAGTCTTCAATGGTGGTCGTGGGGCTTCATCTTCTCTCGGCTTCCTTGATGATAGGTGTTCGATCTTCTCACGGGCAGCAACAATTTAAACGATGGGGCTGAAGCGTCGTGGCGGCGAATTGATGACGACTAGTGTTGATCGACTAGGCGTCGGCCGAAGGAGGGGCAGCATCAGAATCTTAGTTCCCGAATAAGGTGATCTACTGGCTTTGTAGTGTATTCATTGGTGTTAGGGTATCAGCTGCGATTCAAAGGAGAATGGTCGACTAGACTACGGGATGAACACATGTTACCCTCGGATTGTTTACGGGGCTATTTTGGTTGCTTTTACGGGTTGTACAAAGGACGGGATTACGACTAGTATATAAACGTAGGGGAGGCTGAATCTAGATTGGAGGTGCTTGTTTTTGGGTTCTGGAATATGTTGGATGTGAACAGTGGCAGAGCTAGTACAGGACCAGCGTGGTCGATGGCCCACGCTGAAAAAAAAAAAAAACAAATACCTATATATATAAAATAAAATTTTATTGCATAAAAAAGGTATTTATATATATTAAATAAAATTTTATTGCGCTAAAAAAAGTTCTTATATATATTAAATAAAATTTTATTGTTAGTCCATATATATATTAAACTAGTCCTTTTGCCCGTGCGATGCACGTGATACGACGTTCCACTTGATGGAAAAATGTGCCCTTGATCTTGCGATGCTAATGATTTTACGTACATAGCTCTCTACAATATCATTTAAAATAATTTGTTTTCGTTTAAAACATAAATTACAATCATAAAGTACATGTTTGAACTAAATTTATATTCTCTAAAGGAAACATCAAAAGGCAAAATTCAAAGATTTTATTACAAATTTTGAAAGACCTCCTTAAAAATCACATTATTTGTTTTGTTTGTAAGTTTACCATTCTCGTCACAGCACAAAATTTTTAACCCACTTCTATTCGTCACCCTTGAAACAGCAACGTACAGTTGCCCATGAGTGAAAACCGGCTTCTTCAAAAACACACCAACATCTGTCAACGATTGACCTTGGCTTTTATTGATCGTCATTGCATACGATATCATCAACGGAAATTGTCTTCGTTGAAATCTAAATGGAATCCTCGAATGTCATCCTGGGAATATACACAATTTCATTCGCATTTTTGCCTCCCAAGACTCGCGCCTCTATAACATAAGTCCCAAGTTTGGTTACCACCAATCGAGTTCCATTACAAAGTCCTGCCGAGTGATCCATGTTTCGTATCAACATCACCGGAACACCAACCTAAACAAAGAAATAAACAGTAAACATCAATAACTAAACATCATGTTCATATGCATCAAGCATAAACAATAAATTAAATAATCTACATTTTCATTTTATGGAAAAAAATACCATTTAATATAAACATTATTAAGCAGCATAAAATCCATTTATATTTTATATTAAGAACAAAATAAAAACTTTTCAAAGAAGATAGAAATAACCTTTAACTTCAACTCATGATTCGGCAACCCTGAGCATTTGATGGTATTCAAGAATTCAACGGAGTGCATGTTTGCAAACATATTCTCTGCACCCTCAAACTTTTCAATTGAATCAGCACTAAGATATATTCTTTCATCCGTAGAATGCATTGAAACCATATAATCGTTAATAGAATTAACTTCTTCCAAAGTCGGGGCCAAGATGGCCCTACCTTGTAAGAATTCCACATCTCCAATATGATTTGAGAAATCCGGATATATTGCACGAACCATTGAACCGATGAAATCATCGGAAGAGGTTATGAGAAGATCATTCGGAATTTCTAGAACAGCAACCCCATCATTGTCGTCTCCTATAGTTCCATCCCCAATCGAAGACATCCAATCAGAGAATTCTCTTAAAGTAATCAAATCATTTTCGTCCACAAAATTCTGCAATCTCATATTAGTCGTCAATCTCAAGACTTTGCATTCTCTCCAAATGTTGGAGGAATTAATCGTCGCATGAACAATATCCTGTCTCGTACCTTTAGCAATTACCGGCAAAATTTGACGGAAATCCCCTCCAAATACAATAACCTTTCCCCCAAAGGGCTTCTCATCAGCTCGCGGATCAGAACTTCGCATGATATCACGCATTGTTCGATCAAGTGCTTCAAAACAATGCCTACAAAATTATACAAAGTCAACTTCAGTTAGATAATTTCCACCAAAAGAAAATACAAACACTGTGAAATATGAAACCTGAGAATGAGAGACGTTTTATTACCTATGCGTCATGGGAGCTTCGTCCCATATAATCATTTTAGCTTGCTGAATCAACTCTGCGAGTTCGGTTCTCTTCTTTATATTGCAGATTGACTCATCGGTTAAGTTCAAAGGAATTGCAAATTTTGAATGAGCCGTCCTGCCTCCGGGTAACAGAAGAGAAGCTATTCCGCTAGAAGCAACATTCAACAAAATATGTCCCATTGAACGAACGGCGGCAGAGAGAGTGTTCCAAACAAATGTCTTGCCGGTTCCTCCATAACCATATAAAAAGAAAATTTGTCCTTTGTTTTCGTGCAAAGCAGACATTATAGATTCATATGCTTGGCTTTGATCCCGATTGAGCATTCCGACCAGCATGATGTGCTCTTCTGTAAGTTTTTTTCGATCGTAATTCATCTCTTCCGCTATAAGGCGATTTCTACCGATAGCTTCATCGTGCTGCGGATACGGCATATTGGGATAATCTAAAAGGGTTTTCCCTTTTCTTTGCATTAAATCTTCAATTTCCCTCAAGCACAAATTTTTAATTTGATCGCCGCTGAGAATCAAATCTGTAAAAAAAGAGAAGAAAAAAAATCATATTAAGGACTCTTAGACCCGGTGTATAGTGCATTTATGTCTTCGACACGGGAACAAACTGTAAAGAATGATTTGAAGATGTTAATAATTATACCAGGGCGTTCCAAGCGAATACGATATTTACTTAAGATGTCTGGTGTGAGGAGATGGCTGCAACTTTCCCAAAGAATCTCTGGACGATTAACGGAATCAGAAGTTACCAAATTCACAAATAAAGATCGAAGCATTGTTTCTGAACCCCAAAATGAAGCTTCTTCCATGGCTTTAATAAACTCATTATCGTCATCAATCAAACCACGGGCGAAACAGGTTTCTCTAAAGGTTTGATATCGTATCCCGTTATAACGATAAATATCATCGTACGATTCACAACCTTTCACAACATTCAGCAGAAGTCGCATATAATACAACTCCCCCCTGATGGAGTAGTATACTTAATGTCTAGATTTGAGTATTCTGAACTCTGTATGCACTTTCATTTACCTATTAATTACAGACATTCATTTGCTTTTTAATTATTGTTAATTAAATAAATGCAAATTATAGTCCTGGATTTTATACGTTGTAGTTAGTATGGTGTTGCATGGGCACACAGAAGATCATACTATCGGCTACTCGTATTTAATCGAACAGTTGCTCACGACCTAGATGGACACGGACCAATCCATCGGTATAGTCGTTGTGTGAGAGAGAAAATAATTTATCTTAATTATTTTATCACACTTGTACACTTGGTGTATTGAGCGGATCGATTGAGACTCATCAATTAGGATTGCTCGGCGATAATTGATTTGAGACTCGGAGTATTTTATTCTTAATCCCTGAAATAATTGCGGGTGTGTATATTTAATATAAGTGACTTTGATTTACCAAAGGAATTAACCGGTTTGATAATTGGGTTAATTACCGGTTAAGTTGGGTCACTATATTTTATATATGGCATGCCGTGAATTCTTAAAGGGGCAGTGTATCCCGTAAGGGTTGATAATATCCCCGAGATGAGCTCATAAGGATTTATTATGTAAACCTCGCGAGTGGACTTGTTCCGCATAATAAATAAGGTTGAGTGGTACTAGTCTCGGATATAAGAGATGAATAAATTTATTAAGCAATAAATAAATTTTATTAATGGATATTTAAATCTTAAATACACGGAATAAATAATACTAAGTTGGAGAAATATTATTTGATATAATATGAATAATATTGGGAGTGCAATTTTATTTATATAGTGGAAAATAAATAAAATTAATATTGATAAGAATTAATGGATTTGGGTTGGACCCAATTTAATTTTCAATATTGAAGCCCAATATTTATTCTCCTTTTGATCCCCTTCGTAGCCTATAAAAGCACTACGTGGTCTTCACTTTACTAACCTACGTTACGCCAACAATAAAGTTCTGAGAGTGAAGAGGATACACAAGTTCGATAGCTCGTCGCCCACCCGACGTTCGAACGAGTGCAAGGAATACGCGGGAAGGTCACGAGGTCGTCGATTTCGTTTCTCCGAACAACGAATCGTAGGTACAATTCTCAACTAACTTGTTAATTGTTCGATTTGTTTTATCGAGAATACCGTAGGACGAAGATCCGAGAATCGAAGCCCGGAATAGACGGACGAACGCGCGGTGGTGGCGAAGCCACCGGACCGCGGCGTACGCCCGCTAGGGTTTTGGCGAGGGGCGATGGGGGCCGAACCCTCGGCTGGGCCGAGGGTGTGCGATCGACCACGAAGGTCGATCGCTGGGCACGGGCTGGAGCCGTGCCCTACCCCGCCGTGAAGGCGGGGGCCTCCTGGTGGTGGCGGGTCGCCGGACCCGCCGCGGGGGGCCTGTCGAACAGCCCCACCCCGATCGATCGCCGGCGCGCGATCGATCGCTTGATCGTGCGAACCCCGGCTCGCGGGGGTTCGGGTGGGGGCGGGCTGTGCGTCTTCGGATGCATGGTCTCCAAAGCCCGGACTCCGGCGGATGAGTCGGTGTTCGTATGATCTCCGGCGAAGGGTTCGTTCGGGTTATCGGTTCCGCAATTTTGATAACCCGGGATAGCGAATTCCAACAATTGGTATCAGAGCGTGGTTTACGTTCGCGGTATTTTCGATAAAATTGTTCTACCTTGCAGGGATCCGACTATTATGGCTTGATGATTATTCGTTTAATTGTTTTGTCATATGATTGTTGGTTTTATTAAACTCTCGGACATGTCGAGATTCGTTTTTGGTGGTGAATGCTTGTAATAGTAAAAATTCGGGGGTTGACCGAATTTAGGATTTATTATTATGTTCGTTGTTTTTCCGGAAATTGTATAGGGTCGATTTCGTGTATAGAATCGATACCGGAATTGTAATTTAGATTTTTGTAAATTTATTTTGCGATTGGATCGAATCGAAGACCGCCGGAGAAGACGAAGTGACGAGGAGACGAAGGACCGGGATCGATCAATCCCCATGATCGATCCCGAGGGGATCGATCGACCCGCGGCCCTAGGCGGGCTGTCCGTGGGAGCCTCGGCCACGCCGGCCACCAGTGGTGGTGGCGCGTGGGCTGGGCGGCGGTGGCGCGTGCCCTAGGCGGCGGTCGGCGAAGGTGGGGGTGGTTCGGGGTTCCCCAACCCGGGCTACTCCTACCGGAAATATACTTTCCTAATTAATTCATTATTTCTTGTTTTGATTATTTCTTTATGGAATATTCTAGAAAAATAGAGAAAGAATTAATTTAGTACTAAATTTATTTTTCCTATTTGATTATTCCTACTCATGGGAATATTCATGGATTAGGAATAAAATAAATTTGGAAAAGTATGAGAGTCCTAAATTATTTTATTTCTTTATTTCATTATGGATATCATCTAGAATATTCCAAGAGGATCTTGGATAGATTATTCTAGAGATTTAATGAAGTGGAAAAAGAAAATAAAATAAATAAAAAATATTAATAATATTTAATTTTATTTTTGATATATTCAATTGACTTAATTTTCGAATTAAGTAACTTTTGGATTAATTGAAAATAAATAGATTTAAATATTGTATATTAATATTCTCGTCACATGGAGCGTTCAAGAAACGAAGACTGAAGACTAGAAAATGCGTACGGGGATGTGATGAAGCCATAATAGTCGGAAAATAATTTTCTAGTATTATTTTGACTATGTGATAATACTATGTGCTTTATTACATGTATGCATGCTATATGTGTTTACTTTTATGCACTAGATAGCATATCCCTTTATTGTAAAAAGCTAAGTGGGAGAGGGTATGGAAACATACCCATGGTCTCCATTGCTGCTCTCTTGGTGACTTTTATAAACTTTTGAAGTTTATATAGATAAGTTATTGGAGGAGAGTTCTTGTAATTCCTCTTACGAGAAACATTGATTAAAGTTTATCAAACAATGCCTAATTTGTCTTTCCAAAGCTGATTTCAAGTCGACTCATTCTCACCCCGGGGAGTGGAATGGAGCCAGAGCCACTTGGTCATGTAGAGGACACAAATTAGAGACTTTCGTGCCATACTTTTATAGATGGGTCGTTTGTCTGCTCGGCTCCCTCATTTATGAGAGATAGGGTTGTTCGCATGGTGAATCACTGGTTAGAAACCTCGAGTTTCACTTATGATTCTCCGCGTCTTGATTTACAAGATCGAATGGATCAAGTAATCGGGAGTCAATTATAAAGATCTCTTAGTGCAGTAAACGTCCACACAACGTGGCTTGCTGTACTGACGGATTTTGGATTAATTGATGTAGACAGTTGTAAGAAATTGTGAAGAGTTGTGAAGTTATCGTAAACGTCCACACAACGTGGCTTGCGGTGATGTAGCAATTCCAAACGATTTACTTTGGTGCTGAGTAATGGTTTACACTTAGATACGCCTCATAGTATTCCTCCCACCGAGGTTCCGTTATAAGCGATGTATGGCCAAAGAAAATCTAATTGCTAAATCATTTGGGTGGGTAAACGTCCACACCACGTGGCTTGCCTTACCTGATGGGATTTTAGATGTGATTAGTGATTTAATGATATTATTTGAGGGAGATAATATCGGATATTAAATTGTTTGTTTGTTTTATGTGCTTATAGGTTAGGAATGACTGTGACCCCACTTTGTGATATACTTAAAGATGAAAACTCACCGGTTCCATATGGTGATAATTGGAAAAGAAATCTGGACATTGTCCAGACTGTTGAGCTTTCTGAATCCACTGTTGGTCCAACTACGTTGAGACATGGTGTGGAAGCTAGGCAAGAGGTGTTTAACATACCCACGGAATCGTTCCTCAATGAGTCCCTTAAAACTGGCTCAGCGAAGGCGATTTTTGTGCGTAAGTTAAGAGAAACACGAGCTCTTGTGGCTAGGCTAAAAGAAAAGCGTGCAAAGAGACCCAGTGGTTTAAAACCACGGATTGGGGTAAGCAAGCGTTTTCGCAGATGCTTTCGATGCAAACAGTTTGGGCACTGGAGGTCTGATTGTCCTCTCATCAAAGGTACGAAATTTTCCTTAGTCACTGAAACATTGTCAGCGGTGATATCTACCAGCACCTGGTGTGTAGATACGGGTGCCACTGACCATGTCTGCAATTCATTGCAGGGGTTCCAGGAAACCCGGAGACTTAGAGAGGGAGAAATCGTGGTCTACATGGGCAATGCCGCGAAGGTGGCGGCTGTTGCAGTGGGAGACGTTCACTTACGTTTCAGTAGTGATAGGGTTTTAGTTTTACGTAATTGTCTTTATGTACCCAACTTTAGAAAGAATTTGATTTCAGTTTCTAAACTTATTAAGAATGGATATTCTGTTTCTTTTGACCACTCTGTGATCATAAGATGAAATAGTGAAATTATCTGTTCTGGTACATTGATAGACGATTTGTATGTGCTAAATCCTGAGTCTAACAAGATGCAACTAACCGAGAGTAATAACACATCTACGAACACCAATAAGAGAAAGGAACCTTCTAAGATGAATCAATTATACTTGTGGCATCTAAGGCTAGGTCATATAAACTCAAATAGGCTTCAAAGGTTGAAAGCTGATGATTTAATCACTGGTGTTGAAGGAGAGGACCTTCCAACTTGCGAATCCTGTTTAGAGGGAAAAATGACTAAACGTCCTTTTTCTGGTAAAGGACGAAGAGCTGAACAAGTATTGGATTTGATTCACTCTGATGTATGCGGACCTATGTCTACTCAGGCAAGGGGAGGGTACGAGTACTTCATCACTTTCACTGATGATTACTCAAGATATGGATTTGTATACCTGATGAGCCGCAAGAGCGAATCCTTTGGCAAGTTCAAAGAGTTCAAGGCTCTTGTGGAGAACCTTCAAGGTAAATCCATAAAATGCCTGCGATCCGATCGCGGAGGCGAGTACCTGTCTGGAGAATTCAAGGCATACTTGGCAGAGAATGGGATTGAATCCCAGCTGACCTCACCATATACTCCTCAGCAGAATGGTGTGTCAGAAAGAAGGAATAGGACTCTTATGGAGATGGTGCGATCGATGATGAGTTACTCGGATTTACCTGTTATGTTCTGGGGACTTGCCTTGGAAACAGCGGCGTACATTCTGAATAGGGTTCCGACCAAAACGGTACAAACCACACCCATGGAATTGTGGAGTGGGCGTAAGCCTAACTTGAAACACATTCGGATCTTGGGATGTCCAGCACATGTGTTGCGACAAGGCGCCGATAAGTTAGAACCTAGATCAGAAATACGGCTGTTTGTAGGATACCCGAAAGGAACTAAGGGTGGCATGTTCTATAGTCCTACGGACCAGAAGATCGTTATAAGTACTAACGCTCGGTTCCTAGAGGAAGACTATGTCATGGACCACAAGCCCAAAAGTGACATAATACTTGATGAGTTGAGAGGTAACGAGGAAGACCTGGATACAGCCGAACCGAGTATAGATACACCACTAGAACCTGCACCTAATACTGTCACTGTTAATACACCGGAACGCCGTCGTAGTGGGAGGGTTGTTAAACAACCAGATAGATGGATTGGACTGGGTGAGTCTTCGGACTCTGGACCTGGAGTTCATGAAATCGATCCCTGGACCTATGATGAGGCGGTACAAGATATAGATGCGTCTTCTTGGAAGAAAGCAATGAAATCCGAAATAGAATCTATGGATTCTAATAAAGTCTGGGATCTTGTAGAACCACCAAGCGGCGTGAAGCCAATTGGGTGTAAATGGGTCTACAAGAGAAAGAGAGGATCTGACGGAAAGGTTGAAACCTTTAAAGCTAGGCTTGTTGCGAAAGGATATACTCAGAAAGAGGGAATCGATTATGAGGAGACCTTCTCGCCGGTAGCCAAGATAAAGTCGATCCGGATTCTCTTATCCATAGCAGCTCATATGGATTATGAGGTGTGGCAAATGGATGTCAAGACAGCTTTCCTTAATGGAAGTCTTGACGAGACGATTTATATGAAACAACCAGAAGGATTCATTGCTAAGGGGCGAGATCATCTAGTGTGCAAGCTTAATCGATCTATTTATGGATTGAAACAAGCCTCGAGATCGTGGAACCTGCGGTTTGACGAAGTGGTCCAATCTTTTGGATTCAGTCAAAGCATGGACGAATCGTGTGTGTATTGGAAACGTGATGGAAAGAAGGTGGTGTTTCTCGTGCTTTATGTAGACGACATTCTTCTCATTGGCAACAGTGTGAAAATGTTATCAGACATAAAGGGATGGTTGTCTAGACAATTCGATATGAAAGATTTGGGAGAAGTCGGACATGTTCTAGGGATCAAGGTTATAAGGGATCGCTGGAATAGAACATTGTACCTATCCCAACAATCTTACATAGACACGATTCTGGCTCGTTTTAACATGCAAGATTCCAAGAAGGGTGAGCTACCCTTCAGTAAAGGAACTTATCTTTCTAAGGAGATGTGTCCTCGGACACAAAAGGAGAAAGATGAAATGAAAGCAGTTCCCTACGCTTCGGCTGTGGGAAGCTTAATGTATGCAATGTTATGTACGAGGCCTGATATCTGCTATGCAGTTGGCGTAGTAGCGAGATATCAGAGTAACCCTGGAAAGGCTCATTGGACTGCCGTAAAGAGCATTTTCAAGTATTTGCGAAATACTAAGGATTATGTTCTAAGTTACGGGGCAGACAATCTGATTCCTTTGGGTTATACGGATTCGGATTTCCAAGCTGATAAGGACCGGCGAAAGTCGACATCAGGCTATGTGTACACTATGGGAGGTGGAGCCGTATCATGGAGGAGTGTTAAGCAAAAGTGCATTTCAGACTCTACCATGGAAGCTGAATACGTTGCAGCCTCAGAGGCAGCGAAAGAGTCAGTTTGGTTCCTTAATTTCCTCCAGGACTTAGATGTGATTCCGAGTTTGCCCAAGGCTATGACAATTTATTGTGATAATAGCGGTGCAGTGGCAAACAGTAAGGAACCACGGTCCCATAGTGCTATGAAACACATAGAGCGCAAGTACCACCTGATTCGAGTCATCGTCAAGAGGGGCGATGCGATAGTCACCAAGATAGCTTCGGAAGACAACCTAGCGGACCCTTTCACCAAGATACTTCCTAAGGAAGTATATTTCAAGCACTTGGAGGGTTTGGGAGTCAGAAGTTTGGAGGATAAGACTAGACCTTAGTATAAGTGGGAGATTGATGGAGTAGTATACTTAATGTCTAGATTTGATTATTCTGAACTCTGTATGCACTTTCATTTACCTATTAATTACAGACATTCATTTGCTTTTTAATTATTGTTAATTAAATAAATGCAAATTATAGTCCTGGATTTTATACGTTGTAGTTAGTATGGTGTTGCATGGGCACACAGAAGATCATACTATCGGTTACTCGTATTTAATCGAACAGTTGCTCACGACCTAGATGGACACGGACCAATCCATCGGTATAGTCGTTGTGTGAGAGAGAAAATAATTTATCTTAATTATTTTATCACACTTGTACACTTGGTGTATTGAGCGGATCGATTGAGACTCATCAATTAGGATTGCTCGGCGATAATTGATTTGAGACTCGGAGTATTTTATTCTTAATCCCTGAAATAATTGCGGGTGTGTATATTTAATATAAGTGACTTTGATTTACCAAAGGAATTAACCGGTTTGATAATTGGGTTAATTACCGGTTAAGTTGGGTCACTATATTTTATATATGGCATGCCGTGAATTCTTAAAGGGGCAGTGTATCCCGTAAGGGTTGATAATATCCCCGAGATGAGCTCATAAGGATTTATTATGTAAACCTCGCGAGTGGACTTGTTCCGCATAATAAATAAGGTTGAGTGGTACTAGTCTCGGATATAAGAGATGAATAAATTTATTAAGCAATAAATAAATTTTATTCATGGATATTTAAATCTTAAATACACGGAATAAATAATACTAAGTTGGAGAAATATTATTTGATATAATATGAATAATATTGGGAGTGCAATTTTATTTATATAGTGGAAAATAAATAAAATTAATATTGATAAGAATTAATGGATTTGGGTTGGACCCAATTTAATTTTCAATATTGAAGCCCAATATTTATTCTCCTTTTGATCCCCTTCGTAGCCTATAAAAGCACTACGTGGTCTTCACTTTACTAACCTACGTTACGCCAACAATAATGTTCTGAGAGTGAAGAGGATACACAAGTTCGATAGCTCGTCGCCCACCCGACGTTCGAACGAGTGCAAGGAATACGCGGGAAGGTCACGAGGTCGTCGATTTCGTTTCTCCGAACAACGAATCGTAGGTACAATTCTCAACTAACTTGTTAATTGTTCGATTTGTTTTATCGAGAATACCGTAGGACGAAGATCCGAGAATCGAAGCTCGGAATAGACGGACGAACGCGCGGTGGTGGCGAAGCCACCGGACCGCGGCGTACGCCCGCTAGGGTTTCGGCGAGGGGCGATGGGGGCCGAACCCTCGGCTGGGCCGAGGGTGTGCGATCGACCACGAAGGTCGATCGCTGGGCACGGGCTGGAGCCGTGCCCTACCCCGCCGTGAAGGCGGGGGCCTCCTGGTGGTGGCGGGTCGCCGGACCCGCCGCGGGGGGGCTGTCGAACAGCCCCACCCCGATCGATCGCCGGCGCGCGATCGATCGCTTGATCGTGCGAACCCCGGCTCGCGGGGGTTCGGGTGGGGGCGGGCTGTGCGTCTTCGGATGCATGGTCTCCAAAGCCCGGACTCCGGCGGATGAGTCGGTGTTCGTATGATCTCCGGCGAAGGGTTCGTTCGGGTTATCGGTTCCGCAATTTTGATAACCCGGGATAGCGAATTCCAACACCCCCCGCCTGGATGTACATAGTTCAATCTCCCGAGAGCAAATCCTCTCTTTCTTGGCCGCCAAGCATTTTCCTTCACATCCCAAACGAATTTCATAGGAAACTCAGCGTAAGTTATCTCTTTCGCTCCTGGAAATTTACTGTTTGCAATCATCCAGGCTGTAAACATAGTCTCTTTACCCGCTGCTCAGGACAAAATATTCTTAACAGACGACCCGTCCCTAAATACAACAATCTGCTCGTTAGACAGATGAAATTTCAATCTCACAATGTTAGGCTGGTTGAAATGAATTTCATATCCATATAACCGCCACACCGCTTCCGACGCCGATACGTATCTGCAATCTAAATATTGCTTTATTTCATCAACATTTTTATTTCCAGCAGCGTCATTGTGAGACTGATAAAAAACGGCAGTTGCTCGATCGTGTCCTTTGTGAACGTACTTGAACAAATATTTAATAGACCGCGAACGATTGCACCACTCCACGTTAATATGGGATCTATATTTTTTCAGGAGATAAGAGTTATGGGGAACAACAGACCTGAAAAAAACATGTGAACCCAATGAGATTATTAGAAGATGAATTTTATACAATGGCATTCTGCACGAAGCGTTCAAAGATGAATTTTTATTTTTTATTATCTACGCATAAATAAAACGAAACATACTAAAAGCACACCTGTTGTCAAGTTCAATTCCTCCCTTTAATATTGTCCTGCCATTATCCCTTCTTTTGTAAACAACGAAGCCATCATTATCTACCGTTGTGCGATCAACATATCTCTTCGGGAATTTTTTTGTACATCGACATCCATCCATGCACGGTGATTTTTTATTTGCTACGCCACACGGACCATGAATCATGAACTCACTGACCGCGTCATTATATTCCCGATCTTCCTTGCAATCAGGAATCTCCGCAGATATAATAAAGTCGACGACATTTGCACTTGCTGTCTGGGAGAAATTTTTTATGAACAGTAGAATATGAGCATGCGGCATTCCACGTTTCTGAAACTCGATAGTATAAACAACTGAAAAGAAGAATTAAACACAATAAGAATATAAAACTTTAAACTAATTAAATAAGAACAATTGAAAATTAAAGATAGATAAAGGATGCACTAACTCGCAGATAACTCCCCAAACAGCTTTCCCTGACGAATATCTCTCAACATGTTGTCTAACTTAGTGTGGAACATTCGAGAAAGAATATCCGGTCGATCATTTGCAGTCAATCCTCTTTCTTTAACATACCTCTCTATTTCATCCCACTTCGGATTACACGTGAAAGTAATAAACAAATTTGGATATCCTACCCACCTACATACAGTCATTGCGTCATGATAATTCTGTATCATGAATCGGGCACCGCCAACGAAAGAAGAAGGCAAAATAATCCTTTTACCAGTTTCTGCCAGGTTAGTCTCCCCACTACTTAATGCATCGCCCAACGCAGCGTAAGAGTCACATCTGAAATCCTGCTGATGATTTTTCATGTAAGTAATTCTGTACGACTCAACCATCGTATAAGCGTCAACCAAGAATTGTTGAAATAAACGTCGTCCAAAAAGAATATGAGGAGATTCAGTATCCCTCTCCTGCAGCAGGTAAGAGAAGTACTCTTTCATTGAAACATTTCTTTTTCTAATTTCTTTACTCCTGGTCGTTTTACGATGAGGAACATCATCTCTATATCCGTCTTCTCCGTACAAATATAGCAACGGATACTGGAGCGGCAAATACGACACATGCAACTCATTTATGCGCTGTAAAGACTTTGATCGAGTTTTAATAATAATATCCTTGTGATCCTCCAGATTATCAACATCTCCAACAATTAAAGCCGCCACCTCCGAAACAGTTGGCAAATTGTATCGTTGGCCATCAGAACTCCTTCGGCAAATCAACCTCAGTTTAATGTCATCTTCAGTGAACAAATGTTCACTATGTTCACGTATCTTTTCCCCGGCATAGCGAAACCAAAGAACCAACATATTATTATCATTCAGTACGCTCTTGAGAAGAGCGACGATATCGGCATGAAACTCAGCATCTTGTAGCTGAGCCTGTTTGTCTGCAGCGTTACTGTTAAACAGCAAATGCGATATTAATTAAATTTATCATAATTTAAATAAAAAATTAAAACTGACATCTGGATGCAAATAATTGAATACCATAAATTATTCAAACCATCTAACCTTACGGAATTAATCCTGTTTACTACTTCATTTTTAGTGTCGTAGATGTACAGTTGAGCAAACATAGCTCTATCGCTACGGGTTGGGAGTAAACTACCAATCAAATGATAATTATCGCCATTTAATCTGAAAATAGGAGCTGCCCTTCCGTCGTTAAATGACTTGTCGATCCTCCCTCCCATTGAAGTGAAAGAAAAGATCATATTGTACATTCACATTGACTTTTGAAATTTTTTACTCATCGGGCCATTTCCGTACAATAAATCTTTGTACTTTGGTGGAGGGTCCCTGATGGATGGTAACTTAATTTTACCTGAGTACCAAAAAAACAGTTCTTTAACTATCATAATACTGTATATAAATAAAACAATTTATCTACCCAAAAAATATCATTATGAATACACAAATGACATAAAATATAATAACAACTACTAACCATGAACGCAACACAAATTATACTTTGGAAGTCCTGACAAATTTTTGGACTTTTCTATTCTTTCATCTCTCCAGAATTTAGCACCGCAATGACTACATTTCCAAACCGGATCGCCAATGTCGTCATAACCTTAAAAAAATGAAAATTTTAAAACTTTTATTAATTCATGCTTATTACAAAGTAAATTATAAATAATGCATGCCGCCGAAAAAGATTAACCTGGATATTTTGCGTTCTCCTTAGAAAGTCCATGATTATTCGATGCGCAAGCACTTGGCTGATTTTCTTTTCCCTTCCGCTTTGGAGCTCCGATCGTACTATTTACTACTGAAGGGACTACATTATTCTGAATTGGAGGATTTGAAGTTGATCCTTCGCATGTCGCCATACCAATATTTATCAAAACTGAACTTTGACCACTCTCAACAATAGGAGATTTATTAGTAGATCCACCTAATGAAATCATAAAATGTTATCAGTCATGTATTCTTCGATAATATTATAAAGGTTAAAATTTTTCAAATAGATCTGCAGACTACATTGGACTTGTACGCAATCGAATTCTTTACCCAAATTGACAATCTTGATCTGTCGAATATTCTGATCGGCAGTTACTGATAAAGGAGGGTTGCTCGACGAACATGCATTCACGGTAGACGACTCTAAAATAAAACCATCTGATTGTAGATAGATAACAAAAACATAAAAAGATTTAACGAAACACGTTGATCCTATGAAAATATAACTTGTAAAATAAAATTTATTTATTGTTTATTAACAAAGTTGCTCGAAAATAATAAGATTACCGAAAGAGTGCATGGTAGACCGAGATTTCTTCGTATTTATCGCTCGGTTCGAAATATTATCATTCCCTATAAGAATTAGTGAGAAATTATAATCGACTTTTCAAAATATACAGTTCTCATACACATTGGAATGATACAAAAGAACTTTTGTTGAAAATTCTTAACTCCCTTTCTCACCTGGTTTTTTTTTCCTCTTGGTTGACATTGATATCAAGAACTTGATATATATATATATATATATATATATATATATATATATATATATATATATATATATATATATATTACTGTTAAATAAGAAATCGTGAGTAAATAATCAATCAGAATGTATATAAATTTATCTCTGCATGTATAATACATGCATGGTAAAATAAGAAAATAAATAAATTCATAATAAGAAATATTTAGAATAAATTAGTGTTCTCTCCCACCACGTGATGCTTTGGAGTCGTGTTCTTGACCAGCACAGGATACTTGGTGTCGTTTTCTTGACCAGCACCTGATGCCCTTGACAACATTTGCAATTCATTCAGCACATATATATATATATATATATATATATATATATATATATATATATAATAGCTAAGAAAAATATTAAAATGTTTTAATATTAATAATGATTACGAAACATAACTTGTGGAAAAGAACAATGTATTTGCGTATGGTATTCACCTTTCCCTCGGGAGGAGATAAACCATACCATGGGCATGGAGTTGATTATTTTTAGCATAAATTACTATTTAATATATTCTTGATATTATATATTATATTATATATCTCAACAATTAATTGTATAATGATTAGTTTAGTTTAGTAAAGAAAATGAATAACAATAAATTTAAATAATAGATCGTTTGAGGGTTTAAAAAAATATTAATGAAAAACAATACAATTAATATAAACATATTAGGAAAAAATATATAGAAAATATTAGAAAGATATTATATAATGATTATTTCCAAATATAAAACGTATATTAATTTTATTATTAAAGGGTGATATTATTAAATAAAATTTTAATTTAAGAATTTTATTAATTTGAATATGAATTATAATACTAAAATAAAATGAAGATTAAATTTATCATCATCATTAATTAATTTAAGTACCCATAAGTAAATAGTGATAATAGACAGTACTGAATATTCAGAATTACAAAAATAAATATTCTTCAAAACTAAAAAGATTAAAAGATAATACTAAATAGAAATATTATAATTTAAAAAGAAGTTGCCGTTTTCGAAACCATGTTCCTCGTGGCATCTGAAGAAGGAGATTTATCTTTGAAAAAGAGGTGCTTGTTCATGTCGATAAGAAAACGATCAGTGGATAAATTATCAACAACATAAACAAATTCAGATTCTTCAGCTTGACTGGAAGGAACAGCGACATTGAACAAAATTTCTTTTCCAATAAGATTGAAGATTGGTTCTGGAAGAATACGTTTAAGATTAATTTCTACGCGAACGCAATTGCCATCAACTTCTTTAAATGTATCCTGCAAAGATGACAAATATTTAATTATGAAAAAATCATTTTGGATATATTGTAAAATAATGATATTTATAGAATCAAAATTTTTAATTACTAATCATTTTATAATAAAAAATATTTATATAAAGAAGAGATAATATTACCATAACCATCTCCTGAAAATCATCTTGAGCAGTTTTACCAAGAAGTTGCATAACAACTTGATCCAACAACCGCAACACTACAATATCGCGGCCATTAGTAACACGAACGAAGATATCATACTTTGCGTTTTTAAAAAGATACTCATCACAGTTATGGCAAACCAAACTGGAATCATTAGCAGGAGAATATTCATTGCAATCAAAACAAAATGTATAAAACCAATCTCTTGTACTAACAATTTCAGTTATCCATCCAACGCTCAATATATTACTTGACTACAAAAAAAATAAAAATTAATTAAATAAAATTGAACTTTAAATAAAATAGACATAAATTAATTAAGGAACATATGCATAATACCTCTAAACACTTCGGAATATCAGAGAGGTTCACAACTTTAGTAGAAGTAATCCGCAAATCATGAGCAGCCCTGACAAAACTAAGACATGGAAACCGAGACATAGAAAAGTTGAAGAAAATTGAATACAGAACACTGAAATTGAATTTTTTTGAGAGAAAGATGAGGATGAGAATAGAGGAAAATGGTATTATAAAAAGATATAAAGATAATGATAATCCTTTTGAGGAAAACGTACATCATCATGTTTCTTTGGTTGAAATATCGATGCTTATAATTATTACTTAAAAATAAAAATATTTTAAAATTTGGGTCTAGGGTAATTTTGGCAGGTTTGATATGCATCTCTGGAAAAAAATAATTCAACAACACAAACAATTAAATCACACTGCAAATTAATCAAAGAAAGTTGCTACTTCTTCAAAAGATATTTCATAATATCAAAACCAATGTTTCCACGTGCTGAAACACTTAAACTTCGAAACAAAAAATAGTACCCACAAAACACCAAAAGGATTCCAAACAGAATTCTGTAGCAGCACAACAAAAAAAGGAAACACGATAATAAAGTCCGAAGCATACATAACAGAAAATGAGAAAACATTGTCGGAGAACACATTCTTGCATCAACTTTATTTTTCAGTCTTGATGATCTTGGAAGTTACCGATCCCGCTGAATCCTGTAAAGCGCACTGCAAATTCATTTTCGTAATCTTCTTAGTCTCAGGGGTTTTGAAGCCTTCACCCGAGTTGACAACTTCTTTACCCTTGGGGGTGACTGATTCAGCAACAACATCATCAAGAGGACACCAACCGAAAGGAAGAACTCCATGGTTGAATTTTTTATGCTTCATGATCATTTCCATATCATCGGAAAATTTCTCAACAACATACACAGGGTCGCTCCCTTCAATATTCTTCAACCCAACACTGACCTTGAACATAAATTCCTTTCCAATCAATTTGTCAACAGGCTCAGGGAGATCAACTTTAGCAACATCCTTTATACCACCTTCAACATTTTTGTTTAGAAAATCCTGAAATACACAAAGAATTAATATATACATTAACATCCATGCCATTAAAGAAAAAAAATCTGTAATATATTTTCGAATGTATTAGACAAAAACCAAAAATCTTACCTTACTGGACAAAAATCTTACCTTAGTGAGACCACCCAGAACCTCCGAAGCAGTTTTTCCAATTAACAACTGTTGTACCCTATTATCTCAGCCCATAATTCTCACGGGGAGAGAAGGAGTGAAAATTTAAACCCGGCGCTGGGGCATTTCGATCCGCGTTCTGACCGTATATCGAAATAGGCGATCACATGGGGATAATAAGTTAACACACCGCAAACACTAAAATCCGAGTGGATCGATGAAGAAGTTTTGAATCAGAGAATGTTAAACATCGGATACAAAGTTACGAAACAAAAACACATACATTGCGAACAGTTTTGAGAAATAGAAATAACAGAAGTTCCAAAATAAATTCCAAAATAAATCTAAGTTTAGGACTCGGGGGCACGGGCGTCCCCGCTTCCTTTCACACCCCCCGAGGGCCCATCAGCTTCCTGGTCGCCCGCGCTCTTAACTGGGTTTGACTCTTTGAGGGGACGGAAAAGCTGGCCTTTGTTCGGCCACCACGAGAGGTCGAGGCCCATGTCCTCGCTCAAATCCAACGCTTCGATGGGGAGGTCCGGATGGATTTTGTTGTCCGAGACAAACTTCTGAAAATTCACCATCAAGGTGTCAACTTTCTGGCCGTTTCGGATCAGGTCCCGAAGGCAATCGAAGAAGGCACAGCAATAGATCCAATCTCCGTAAGTGACCAAATTGGTGGCCGGGTTCTTTTCCCTTTCCACATCGGCAGCCCGAAGTGCCACCACCTCTTGCTCCAGGGCGCTGATCGCGGCATCTTTCTCTGTCAAACGGGATAAGGCATTCTGCTCAGATCGAGTCTTCTCCGCGAGTTCAGCCCGGACAGAATCTAATTCACGCTGTACCTCCCGGAAATTCTCCTCGTGGTCGCCTTCCCGCTTAACCGAAGCTTCAATTTCAGTTCGCAATCCGACCACAATCTTCTCTAGTCTAGCCACTTCGGAATCGGCCGCTTTTGCCGTTTCCACTAGCTTTTTGGACTTCTCGGTCTCCAACCGGTGAAGCTCCCTCATCTGACTGATCGCGGCCACCATCTTATCGTGTTCCTCCTTAAGAGAGGAAGGTGCGTCCTCGGGCACATGAGATGCTTTTTCCAAGGCCCCTAGCAAGGAATACACCAGAAAGGAGAGCCGGGACGCGGCGATCATAGTCAAATACCCCGCCTCCTTGGGGTGGCTGAGAATGTAGTCCGGCTGCTTACACCAATCTCGAGGAACGCCGTCTATGGCCTTTTTAATATGGGCGGGCAGGTTGTCCAGCGAGGGAACAGATTTGGCTGAGTCGAAGGATTTCAGAAAGTCGGAAAAATCAGTATCCTTCGACCCGAATCTACAATCACGCGAACAAACCGTAAAAACGTGGTAAAAATACAGGATGAAAAGACAGCATTCATAAGGCAACTTACGTGGTCAAAGGCCTAGAACTGCTCGCCGCATTCGAAGTCGCGTTGAAAGCAACGGTAACCTCGGGGTCTTCCCTGCTCGAAGTTTCTAAACCTTTCTTGCCCGCGGAAGGAGAGATCATCGCGTGCTGAGGGGTCTCATCCCGAGCAGTCTCAAAATCGTCATCCAGAATGGGTGAAGGTGTCTTACCCTCCTCAACCCGAGGGTGTTTGTCCGCAGACGGGGAACGATCTCCCCGGGTTTTCCTTTTCTTGGTCGATTTCTCAGGCAGAACCCCCGCCACCTCGGCGACCAATTCCTTCTTTTTCTCGTCCATGGAGTTCTTTTTCCGGTTCAACAACGAGGATAAACGAGCATTCATGTCTTCCGAATTCGCCCCGGTCGGAGGATATTTATATCGAGGGTACCTGTGAACTGCGAAAAATCGAACACCAAAAATATACTCATGTGGGAATTAAAGATAGCAAGTTAAGAAGTGGCCTAACACGATGAAAAGGGGGACGCGGACTCACTATTATACTCATTTTCAGCGTCCTGAGGGATACTAAGGAAACGAGATGAACGCCGGCGATCGGCACTGATCCACTGCCCGAACATCAACCAGTCGTCGGGCATGCCTAGGATTCTCTCGAGAACAACCAAAAAATCCCAACTCAAGTCGGCCAATAGCGGGGGTTGGGGTCCTAGAAAAGAGGACGAAGAAATATTCGGAACAAAACACAAGGATAAAAGAACCACTAAACAGAAAACACAAGGTTGAAAATTGTTACTAACGGGTTCGAGGAATTTGATATTCAGCGCTCAGCCGGTAATTGATCGAGTTCCACGCTCCGCTCACGAAGAACCACTCATTCCACCACGATTCTCGTTTTTCCGGCAAGTCCCAGATGAGACTTTGGCGGGATTTCAAGTAATGGTCGCCACTATTCCTCCCCGCTTGGCGGACAAGTAAGGAAATGAACTCTACAGGGAGCAAACCTCTATATAGGCCGTAGTGGCCGAAGAGAGTAGAAAGAGAAATCAATAGCAACCAAGAATTGGGCGTTAGTTGCATGGGAGCAACACCCCACTCTAGGACTGCCCGAGCTAGGTTGTCATGGATAGGAAAGCGGAGACCACTTCTCATCATGTCATAGTTAATGGCCACCATACCCTCAGGAGGGCGATCAGCCCAATCAAACTTATTCGGACAATGGAGATGAACATCCGAGGGAATCTCCCATCCAAACCTTTGCGACTGGAGATCATCATCAGTCACTGTGCTTACCCGGACACCTGCGCTGAATTTGCTGGGCGGTGGTTCCTCGGAGGGGAGGTCCGTGCGAATCACGGGCACATAAGGATGGTTAGCTAGGTATGAGTCGTATGAATATTCTGATGGGGGACCCCGGAAACCCACAACCAACTTCGCGAACAGCTCAAAATCAGGATGCACCGCTTCCGAGAACCAATCATTCTCTTCATCTTTGCTCAGAGGATATGGATTCATCCCGTCAGAAATCGGAAACTGATCGGGGAGAGCTAGCAAATCAGAAGACAAAGGCGAGAGAGCCCTCGGGATATCGATGAATGCCGGGAGAATTACCGTTCGGATATAATCAGAGTCGTATTCGGGAGTGGACGTTTCGCTAGACATCGACCAGAATAAAACCTTTTAAACTATGTCGCGAGAAGGGGATACTTTTACTAAACTTACAGATTTAAAGAGTCCGCGCCCCGAATAAAATTCTATAAATAAGAAGAAAAGCTATGAGAGAAGAAAAACGCGTACCCGAACAGATGGAGTAGGAAGCCGGAATCAAGGTATCGAGTTTGTGGGAGCCAAAAGTGTTTCTAGGCTGTTTTTCCCCCTATATATAGGGAGCTGAGGCGGCAAAACATCAAAAATTTCAAAATTCAAAAACATCTGGCATCCGAAAAGACGTCTGCACAAACCCCGAAGCGCCAGAATCCTTGGGATTATGAATCAGGAATTAATAGGTGTTAGGTCGGTCACTTAAGGGTCTGAGAAACGGTCCATCTCTTCCGGGGATGACCTTTCGACTCCGCAAAAAGTTCACCCCCGGGGGGCATTTGTTGTACCCTATTATCTCAGCCCATAATTGTCCTGGATAAAGCCCGAAGATGACCCGGTCCACGGCAAACTCGACCCGCGGGCACGCGGACACAACCTAGTCGGCGAGCACTCGGGACCACTGAAGCACGCAGGCCTAACAGAATCGGACATCCCAGGGGGGGAGGTCCCCGATACATGACGTGGTCGCAGTCCCCGTCCTAAGTACCGCCGTCGACGCGAGACCGAGGAGGTCGCAGAAGTTAGCAGTTTGTAACTGACTTTGATACTGCCCAAAAGCTGAGCCGCCACAAGATCAAGCCGTTGGCGAACCGTCCATAAGGCCGATCGCTCAGAGAAACCCGGTCAAGGGTAAAATCAGGAATATCATGAGAGAGGCTTATGGAATTCTTTTCTTAAAAGGGTAGTCCGTACCACCAATTAAAGAGGGAAAGCCCACATAATTTAGGCCCAGGACCATGGTTGATAACCCTAATTCTTGTACTATAAATAGTAGAAACTTTCCATTTGCAGGTGCACATTTTCCAAGAAATATACTAAGAATTTAACACTAAAGCTTTTTACGTATCTTTCCTTTTTTGTTCTCTCAAACCCCTAAATATCAACGTGTTCGCGGGGGAGTTCTTGTTAGAATTTTCTGCCCGTAAACAATTGGCGCTAGAAAGAGGGGTGATCCTCGGGCGTTGAGCGAACAATTTAGGAAAATGTTGGGTTTGTTGGAGGTCGGCGACCCAGGTGCCACGGGAGTAGGAGAGTCGGCGAGCAGGAATGCCCGCGATAACGGGAAGTCTCCCGTGGTCGAGGGGGAAACGAAAGTCCGACTACAGTTGACCAACGAAGAACACCGCCAGTGGACTATGATCGAGAAATTGAGAGCCGAGCAACATGAACTCGCGGAGAAACAGAAGGTCATCGCGGAGAAGTTAAACGAAGAGAAGAAGAAAGCGAATGTCTTAGAAAGCGAGGTGCCAGACCTTAACGTCGAGCATTTTCAATCCCCGGAGGAGATAAAGCGGACTATCCAGAAGCTGAAGGAACGATCTCGGATCCTGAAAGGGAAAGGGCCGCCGAGAACACCAGAGGTAGAAGGACGGCGTTTAGACGTCGATTTCGAGGGAGAGGCCGCTCAAACGGATAGTGCGCGAGTAACCATGAAGAAAACCGGGGGACGTAATGTTCGGATGACAAGTAGAGATAGAACCCAAGTCTTGATCGACCTGGATCTAGAACGGCGTCTAAGTGAAATGGAAAAGAAAATCTCTCATCAGGATAACGACCCGAAGAAGCGGTTAGCTTTGATTGAACCGCTGACTTTGCGAGTAGAAAGAGCTCGCGTTCAACTTGACATTGCACCACTCCTATCCCTAACTTATGATGGAAGAACGGACCCCGAGGTCCACTTGAACAAATACAATATATACATGGTTGGACGAGGTGCCACAGACGAGACCAAATGCAAACTTTTCCCGCTGACACTCGGAGATGCGGCACACCACTGGTACATCGGACTCCCGCATAGATCAATCGATAATTTTGGAGACTTGGGAGAAGCGTTCGTCTCATATTTCGCCTCGAGGGTCAAGTGCCCGGAGGGACGACAGCGCCTGATGGGAGTCAAGCAGCGTTTAGACGAATCGGAAGAAGAGTACGTCGAGCGCATCGAGACAATCGTGATGCAAGGAGAACAGGTCGGAGAGGAAGTACTGGTGCACGCCGCAGTGAGCGGTTTGAAGGCAACTTCCGAACTTTTCAAACCAATGATGAAAGATTATCCCCGAACATACACCGAGTTTCGACGACGTGCCGATGAGGAGATCGCGCAGCAGCGGATCTATACCCAACGCCTGAAAGATCTAGAGCCCGGGAGGGGCAACAAAGAAGTAGTGGAAAAAAAGGATTGGTCGAAAAGGCCCGGAGGGTATAAGGGATACCAGGGCCTCAAGAAAAACGAATCGGGGAATCACATCTCCGAGGACGGAAACCTGTTGGGAAGAAGCCCTGGAGCGATTTTGCAGATTTTCATGGAGAATCAGGTAAACGCCCTTTTTCCCCCGAAACCTTTGTACACGTCTCCGGACAAGAGAAACCCCCGGAAGTGGTGCGCGTTCCACGAGGACATCGGACATACAACCGATGAATGCAGTGATTTGATCATCCAACTCCGGCGGTTGTTTGACGAAGGGAAGTTGGGACCGCTTTTGCGGACACCAAAGAGAGGCCGTGATCACAATCAGGGTGATCGCCGAGACCACAGACCCCATCAGCAGCCCAGACTGGTCGGGCCACCGAACGGAAATTTGCTGCCCCCGCCCCCACCTGCGGGCGGGCCCCAACAGAATGAGTTTCCACCGGATCTAGATGGAGGAAGAGTTAATATGATTGGGGGCTTGACCCCCATCATTCATAAATCCAAGCGACAGAAGAAAGAAGAGTTGCGAAAGTGGGAGGGCATAAATTCTGTGATCCCTTATAAGGAGCCGACGATAGCTAAGGGAGTAACAATCACATTCACTGATCGGGATCGAGAGGGAATCGAGTACCCCAAAGAAGATGCGTTGGTCGTCACGACCAAGATCCTGGGCGTAGAGGTCGCAAGGATCCTAATCGACAATGGAGCGCACTGCAATATAATCTTCAAACCGGCTCTAGACCAACTCGGGGACTTGGTCAATTATGTGAAGCCTTACAAGGAGGTCCTGAAGGGATTCGGCAATGTGGTCGTGTGTCCGCTGGGGAAGATCACGATGTCCGTAGAATTAAGGGATCATTGGAACCCGGATTTGAAGATCACAAGAATGGTGGATTTCGTTATTGTTAACTCTGAGAGTATCTATAATGTTTTCTTCGGGAGGCCGTTTCTCGATGTTTTCGAGGCTGTGGCGTCCTCCCATTATTACTGTCTTAAATTCCCCACCTCCAACGGATCCGTTGGAACCGTGAAAGGAGATCAATATATGGCCAAGAAATGTTTTGATTATTCCGATTTCTCTGTACCGCACTGTTTGATAAACACGATCGAAAATAGTGACGAACGAATAAACACCGGGGCATTTGGAGATCTCGATCACCAAATGAGCGAGCGATTAATAAATAACAACGAACAACAAACTAACAAAGAAAACAAAGAAATTAACCAATCAGTGGAACCCGACGACACTATGGATTTTCAGATTTTGAAAATCTTGATTGATGAACTGCCCGAAGAAATGCGAGGGTGCGAACTGGAGGATTTAGCGGCGAAAAACGAAGAGTGTACCGACCCTCGTATAGGTTACGAGCTAGAGGAAATCGAGGATCCCCGGGGACCCTCTCAATTCGCCGCGGTTGACGAACTGGAGAAAGTAGGGCTAGATCCTGATCGACCGGATTTGGAAGTTTTCATAGGATCTAAGATCCCGGAGAGATTGAAGGGGGAGCTGATAAACTTCTTGAAAGAGAACACGGATGCGTTCGCCTGGTCGCATAGAGATATGGTCGGAATAAGCCCCGAACACGCTTGTCATCATTTAAAAATTGATGCGGATAAAAAGCCCGTGGCACAAAAGAGGAGAAAGATGGGCCCCGAAAAGTACGCCGCGCTCGCGGAAGAAGTAAAAAAGTTGGTTGACAACGACCTTGTGGCCGAGGCGTCAGAAGAACCCCAGTGGGTCGCAAACGTAGTTTTGGTGAAGAAATCCAACAACGCCTGGAGGTTATGCATCGATTTCACCGACCTAAATAAAGCTTGTCCGAAAGATTATTTCCCTCTCCCGCACATCGACCATTTGATTGATAGCGTGGCCGGATACGCAATCTTTTCGAACTGCGATTGCTATGCGGGGTATCATCAAATTCCTATGGCCGCCGAAGATATGGAATGCACATCTTTCTACACTGATAAGGGCATCTTGTGTTGGAAGCGAATGCCATTCGGATTAAAAAACGCGGGAGCGACCTATCAACGGTTGGTTAACAAAATGTTCGCCGAACAGATCGGGGACACGATGGAAGTATACGTGGACGATATCATCATCAAGAGTAAAAGCGAGGAAGACCACGTGGCCGACCTGGCTACGACTTTCGCCATCTTAAAAGTTTACAACATGAAGTTAAACCCGAAGAAGTGCCATTTCGGAGTATACGCCACAAAGTTCTTGGGGCATATCGTCCATCAGCGAGGAATAGAGGCAAATCCCGAGAAAATCAACGCGATCATAAATCTAAGAGAGCCTAAATGCCTAAGGGACGTGCAAAAGTTGACAGGTTGCCTGGCCGCTCTGAGTAGGTTCATTCCCCGGTTGGGGGACAAGAGCCGGCCTTTCTTTAAAGCCATCAAAAACCAAAAATTTCAGTGGGGGAAAGAAAGCCAAGAAGCTTTTGAGAGGTTGAAAGAGCACTTGAAAGATCCCAAGATTCTATCCAAACCCGTGCCCGGGGAAAAACTATTCCTATATCTAGCGGCATCCGAACATGCGCTGAGCTCAGTACTCGTCCGAGCAGAGGGTCAGGCCCACCAACCCATATACTTTGTCAGCCAAGCACTCCACGATGCGGAGACCAGATACACCCCTTTGGAGAAATTGGCGTATGCTCTGGTCATGAGTGTTCGGAAGCTCCGACCTTATTTTTTCGACCACCCAGTAGAAGTCCTAACCACCATGCCTCTGAGGCAGGTTCTGCAGAGGCCTGACACGAGTGGCAGACTGTTAAAATGGAGTTTAGAGGTTGGACAGTACGATATAACTTACGCCCCCCGCACCGCGATCAAAGGACAAGTACTGGCCGATTTCATCGTCGAATTAACTTTCCCAAAGACTGCCCCCACGAGCGACTTCCCACCGTGGAAACTGTATGTGGATGGGTCGTCAAACAGTTCCCACGCTGGGGCTGGAATAGCGTTGATCGGGCCCGAGGGGCAATCTTTCGCACACGCCATCAAATTTGAATTCACAGCGACCAACAATGAGGCGGAGTACGAAGCTTTGATCGCAGGTTTGAACTTAACGCTGGCAGTGGGGGCGCAACACGTTCACATATTCATGGATTCCCTGTTGGTGGTGAACCAAGTCAAAGGCGAATACGAGACAAGGTGTGATAGGATGGAGAGATATTACGAACACGTTTTGTCCCTCTGCGAGAAGTTTCCCCGGATTTTCATCGAGCAAATTCCCCGGGAACAAAATTCACAAGCGGATGCCCTTTCGAAATTAGCCTCCTCCGAAGGGGTAGCGGACATTACCAATGTAGTAGTGACAAGCCAATCGAGCTCGGCCATAGAGGAAAAGCAGAACCTGATGATAATCGACCGGGGGGAAAATTGGATGGACCCAATAAAGACATACTTAACAACCGGAGAACAGCCCGAGGACAAGGTGGAGGCCCGACAGCTGAGGATCCGATCAGCCAGATATACTTTAATCGGAGGCGCTTTGTACCGACGAAGCATTTTCTTACCACTTTTGAAATGCATAACGCCACTCGAGGGACAAAGGATTTTTAGCGAGATTCACGACGGGGTTTGCGGGAACCACGCGGGCGGACAGTCACTGGCGCATAAAACCGCCCGCCAGGGTTACTACTGGCCCACACTAAGGAAAGACGCAATCCGCTACGCGAGAAAGTGCCACCGGTGCCAAATCACCGCTCCTATCATCCGAACACAACCCGAATATCTTAATTATATTTACAGTCCGTGGCCCTTCGCCTCGTGGGGAATTGACCTCATCGGCCCATTGCCAACGGGGCCGGGAGGGGTAAAATACGCAATAGTGGCCGTGGATTACTTTACTAAGTGGGCCGAAGCAGAACCGCTGAAGACAATCGACCAGAAAGCCATTATCCGTTTCCTATGGAAAAACATCATCTGCCGATTCGGGATCCCTCATACGATCACATCGGATAACGGGAAGCAATTCGATGGACAGGAGATCATGGAATTTTTTGATAAATGGAAGATAAAAAAGGCTTTTTCTACACCCTATCACCCCCAGACAAACGGACAAGTGGAAGCAGTCAACAAAATTCTAAAACACACTATCAAGGCCAGAATCGAAGAAAGACAAGGGAGATGGGCAGCGGAACTGCCTGATGTGTTATGGTCGTACAGAACGACCAGCAAAGCCGCTACGGGGGAAACCCCATTTGCTTTGGCATATGGGGCGGAGGCTGTGATCCCATCTGAGATTGAAATTCCTAGCTACAGAACATCCCAGGAGATGAACGATAATAACGACAAGGCTATTCGGCTAGAATTGGATTTCTTGGAAGAAAGGAGGCTAAACTCTGTTCACAGAAACGCGGTATCAAAGCAGAAAGCGGAGAGATTCTTTAACTCCAAAGTGAAGATCCGAAAATTCATGCCAGGGGATTTGGTTTTGAAAAGGATAATGGGACCGAGCACTGGGGCATTAGGCCCGAACTGGGAGGGGCCAATGCGGGTCAGAAAACACGTACGGAACGGCGCCTACGAACTCGAACACTTGAACGGGGTAGCAGACCAATATCTTTGGAACGCCCTGTACCTAAAGAAATATTTCCAGTAAATTCGAACACTATGATGTAATGTTTGGGCACGAGAATGTTTGAGCGATTTCGGAGAAATAAAAGTTCTTTTCGCAATCTGACCGCAAGGTTTTTAGTTCTTAAGGATAAATCCTTACTCTTTGAAAGGCCGCCGAGCCGGACAGGCGATGGACTGTCCGATCACTCGGGCGGCAAGAATAAAGAAATTCAGAAATAAAGATAAGGATAAATCCTTACTCTTTGAAAGGCCGCCGAGCCGGACAGGCGATGGACTGTCCGATCACTCGGGCGGCAAGAATAAAGAAATTCAGAAATAAAGATAAGGATAAATCCTTACTCTTTGAAAGGCCGTCGAGCCGGACAGGCGATGGACTGTCCGATCACTCGGGCGGCAAGAATAAAGAAATTCAGAAATAAAGATAAGGATAAATCCTTACTCTTTGAAAGACCGCCGAGCCGGACAGGCGATGGACTTTCCGATCACTCGGGCGGCAAGAATAACGAAACCCAGAAATAAAGATAAGGATAAATCCTTACTCTCTGAGAAGCCGCCAAGCCGGACAGGCGATGGACTGTCCGATCATTCGGGCGACAAGAATAAAAAAAAAAAAATCCAGTAAGTGCCTTCGGGTCGAAAAAGTTTGTTGAAATCTCGGAGAAACATTTGTCAAAAAGGGGCGGTTACACGTTGCGATCAGGAAATTTTTTATATCCATACGCTCGCGCCCGTTTTAATATACGCCATTTTTCCGAGCACCGTAAACGAGTTGTTAAAGAAGCGAAACGCAAAAGGAAAAACAGTACAATTAAAAAGGAGGAAGAGATTCTCATTCATAGAAAACTTCCGGACATAGCCGGATTACAAAAGTTAAATCGGAAAATAAAAACAGGAAAGCGGAGAATCTCTAGCGAAGACCCGGATCGACCAGTCGGAACTCCGAATCAAACACCCTGACAAAGAAACCTTCGTTCGGCTGGTAGAGAAAGCGGACGTGCCATCCGTGGCGGAGACGCCACTCCCTCACAAAATCCTCCCAGCCTGATCCGAACACGGTGAAATGGCCCCTGCGGCGCTTCAGTTCGAACATCCATAGTCTCCCGCCCACATCGGTCATGAGGACGAAGTAGCCCAGGCGAACGTCGATGGCCTCGGTGAAGACGGGCGGCAGCGGAAGTTTCTTGCGATGCCATAAACCGGAGAAAAGCAAATCAACGCGACAAGAACCGTCGGATCTCACGAGCACGCGGGCCATGATGCGATAAGAAAAATATTTGTTGTGATCTTAAGAGAAATCAAAAAGTAAGAGTAAATTGAGGAAATGCTACTTATTTATAGATGTGTTTCACCTACAGTGACCTGGGGAAGTGGAATCGGCTCAAAAATCTGAACCGACGCAAACGGCTTTTTGTCAGAAACACTGAGCCTCGTTTGGTGTGCTATCTGCCTAAAAGGTTGCGCCGTCTTATCACGCGCATTAAGGACGATTTGACGTTCGAAATCCCTCCGGCAACCATCATTCTCACGGGGAGAGAAGGAGTGAAAATTTAAACCCGGCGCTGGGGCATTTCGATCCACGTTCTGACCGCATATCGAAATAGGCGATCACATGGGGATAATAAGTTAACACACCGCAAACACTAAAATCCGAGTGGATCGATGAAGAAGTTTTGAATCAGAGAATGTTAAACATCGGATACAAAGTTACGAAACAAAAACACATACATTGCGAACAGTTTTGAGAAACAGAAATAACAGAAGTTCCAAAATAAATTCCAAAATAAATCTAAGTTTAGGACTCGGGGGCACGGGCGTCCCCGCTTCCTTTCACACCCCCCGAGGGCCCATCAGCTTCCTGGTCGCTCGCGCTCTTAACTGGGTTTGACTCTTTGAGGGGACGGAAAAGCTGGCCTTTGTTCGGCCACCACGAGAGGTCGAGGCCCATGTCCTCGCTCAAATCCAACGCTTCGATGGGGAGGTCCGGATGGATTTTGTTGTCCGAGACAAACTTCTGAAAATTCACCATCAAGGTGTCAACTTTCTGGCCGTTTCGGATCAGGTCCCGAAGGCAATCGAAGAAGGCACAGCAATAGATCCAATCTCCGTAAGTGACCAAATTGGTGGCCGGGTTCTTTTCCCTTTCCACATCGGCAGCCCGAAGTGCCGCCACCTCTTACTCCAGGGCGCTGATCGCGGCATCTTTCTCTGTCAAACGGGATAAGGCATTCTGCTCAGATCGAGTCTTCTCCGCGAGTTCAGCCCGGACAGAATCTAATTCACGCTGTACCTCCCGGAAATTCTCCTCGTGGTCGCCTTCCCGCTTAACCGAAGCTTCAATTTCAGTTCGCAATCCGACCACAATCTTCTCTAGTCTAGCCACTTCGGAATCGGCCGCTTTTGCCGTTTCCACTAGCTTTTTGGACTTCTCGGTCTCCAACCGGTGAAGCTCCCTCATCTGACTGATCGCGGCCACCATCTTATCGTGTTCCTCCTTAAGAGAGGAAGGTGCGTCCTCGGGCACATGAGATGCTTTTTCCAAGGCCCCTAGCAAGGAATACACCAGAAAGGAGAGCCGGGACGCGGCGATCATAGTCAAATACCCCGCCTCCTTGGGGTGGCTGAGAATGTAGTCCGGCTGCTTACACCAATCTCGAGGAACGCCGTCTATGGCCTTTTTAATATGGGCGGGCAGGTTGTCCAGCGAGGGAACAGATTTGGCTGAGTCGAAGGATTTCAGAAAGTCGGAAAAATCAGTATCCTTCGACCCGAATCTACAATCACGCGAACAAACCGTAAAAACGTGGTAAAAATACAGGATGAAAAGACAGCATTCATAAGGCAACTTACGTGGTCAAAGGCCTAGAACTGCTCGCCGCATTCGAAGTCGCGTTGAAAGCAACGGTAACCTCGGGGTCTTCCCTGCTCGAAGTTTCTAAACCTTTCTTGCCCGCGGAAGGAGAGATCATCGCGTGCTGAGGGGTCTCATCCCGAGCAGTCTCAAAATCGTCATCCAGAATGGGTGAAGGTGTCTTACCCTCCTCAACCCGAGGGTGTTTGTCCGCAGACGGGGAACGATCTCCCCGGGTTTTCCTTTTCTTGGTCGATTTCTCAGGCAGAACCCCCGCCACCTCGGCGACCAATTCCTTCTTTTTCTCGTCCATGGAGTTCTTTTTCCGGTTCAACAACGAGGATAAACGAGCATTCATGTCTTCCGAATTCGCCCCGGTCGGAGGATATTTATATCGAGGGTACCTGTGAACTGCGAAAAATCGAACACCAAAAATATACTCATGTGGGAATTAAAGATAGCAAGTTAAGAAGTGGCCTAACACGATGAAAAGGGGGACGCGGACTCACTATTATACTCATTTTCAGCGTCCTGAGGGATACTAAGGAAACGAGATGAACGCCGGCGATCAGCACTGATCCACTGCCCGAACATCAACCAGTCGTCGGGCATGCCTAGGATTCTCTCGAGAACAACCAAAAAATCCCAACTCAAGTCGGCCAATAGCGGGGGTTGGGGTCCTAGAAAAGAGGACGAAGAAATATTCGGAACAAAACACAAGGATAAAAGAACCACTAAACAGAAAACACAAGGTTGAAAATTGTTACTAACGGGTTCGAGGAATTTGATATTCAGCGCTCAGCCGGTAATTGATCGAGTTCCACGCTCCGCTCACGAAGAACCACTCATTCCACCACGATTCTCGTTTTTCCGGCAAGTCCCAGATGAGACTTTGACGGGATTTCAAGTAATGGTCGCCACTATTCCTCCCCGCTTGGCGGACAAGTAAGGAAATGAACTCTACAGGGAGCAAATCTCTATATAGGCCGTAGTGGCCGAAGAGAGTAGAAAGAGAAATCAATAGCAACCAAGAATTGGGCGTTAGTTGCATGGGAGCAACACCCCACTCTAGGACTGCCCGAGCTAGGTTGTCATGGATAGGAAAGCGGAGACCACTTCTCATCATGTCATAGTTAATGGCCACCATACCCTCAGGAGGGCGATCAGCCCGATCAAACTTATTCGGACAATGGAGATGAACATCCGAGGGAATCTCCCATCCAAACCTTTGCGACTGGAGATCATCATCAGTCACTGTGCTTACCCGGACACCTGCGCTGAATTTGCTGGGCGGTGGTTCCTCGGAGGGGAGGTCCGTGCGAATCACGGGCACATAAGGATGGTTAGCTAGGTATGAGTCGTATGAATATTCTGATGGGGGACCCCGGAAACCCACAACCAACTTCGCGAACAGCTCAAAATCAGGATGCACCGCTTCCGAGAACCAATCATTCTCTTCATCTTTGCTCAGAGGATATGGATTCATCCCGTCAGAAATTGGAAACTGATTGGGGAGAGCTAGCAAATCAGAAGACAAAGGCGAGAGAGCCCTCGGGATATCGATGAATGCCGGGAGAATTACCGTTCGGATATAATCAGAGTCGTATTCGGGAGTGGACGTTTCGCTAGACATCGACCAGAATAAAACCTTTTAAACTATGTCGCGAGAAGGGGATACTTTTACTAAACTTACAGATTTAAAGAGTCCGCGCCCCGAATAAAATTCTATAAATAAGAAGAAAAGCTATGAGAGAAGAAAAACGCGTACCCGAACAGATGGAGTAGGAAGCCGGAATCAAGGTATCGAGTTTGTGGGAGCCAAAAGTGTTTCTAGGCTGTTTTTCCCCCTATATATAGGGAGCTGAGGCGGCAAAACATCAAAAATTTCAAAATTCAAAAACATCTGGCAGCCGAAAAGACGTCTGCACAAACCCCGAAGCGCCAGAATCCTTGGGATTATGAATCAGGAATTAATAGGTGTTAGGTCGGTCACTTAAGGGCCTGAGAAACGGTCCATCTCTTCCGGGGATGACCTTTCGACTCCGCAAAAAGTTCACCCCCGGGGGGCATTTGTTGTACCCTATTATCTCAGCCCATAATTGTCCTGGATAAAGCCCGAAGATGACCCGGTCCACGGCAAACTCGACCCGCGGGCACGCGGACACAACCTAGTCGGCGAGCACTCGGGACCACTGAAGCACGCAGGCCTAACAGAATCGGACATCCCAGGGGGGGAGGTCCCCGATACATGACGTGGTCGCAGTCCCCGTCCTAAGTACCGCCGTCGACGCGAGACCGAGGAGGTCGCAGAAGTTAGCAGTTTGTAACTGACTTTGATACTGCCCAAAAGCTGGGCCGCCACAAGATCAAGCCGTTGGCGAACCGTCCATAAGGCCGATCGCTCAGAGAAACCCGGTCAAGGGTAAAATCAGGAATATCATGAGAGAGGCTTATGGAATTCTTTTCTTAAAAGGGTAGTCCGTACCACCAATTAAAGAGGGAAAGCCCACATAATTTAGGCCCAGGACCATGGTTGATAACCCTAATTCTTGTACTATAAATAGTAGAAACTTTCCATTTGTAAAACATGTGCACATTTTCCAAGAAATATACTAAGAATTTAACACTAAAGCTTTTTACGTATCTTTCCTTTTTTGTTCTCTCAAACCCCTAAATATCAACGTGTTCGCGGGGGAGTTCTTGTTAGAATTTTCTGCCCGTAAACAACAACGTAGAAATTTCATTCCACAGCAAGAACTCAGCATTACCGGAACCATCAACCACATTAATATGTATTTTATAACGTTGACATCCAAGAACTAAATCATCACACGAACCACAGTACAACTTGTTTTCTTTATCTACAACCTTTTTTTTGCACTTCATGCAAGACGTATAAAACCAAGCTTTCTCATATAAAACCTCGGCAACAGATGCCACAACCCAAGCCTTCAAAACCTAAACATGATGAATTCGGTATAAAAATTTAAATAAAAAATTCAGTTCACACAAATAAAGTATTAAATAAATAAATGTTAAATAAATGCTATAATTAAAATAATAGACAACAAACTAACCACATCACAATTCTTCAAGTCATGGAGAGTTAAGTAGACAGTAGAAGGGTTCTGCAACTCATCCTTTACACTGACAAAAGATGCACTTGATATTTTTGAACCATCGAAAGAACTTGTCACAGCATTATTTGGCAACCTGTTTATTATAAATTCCAACACGATTGTCAGTATTCTGAATTATTTATAACATTGATGAAAAAAACACAGTATTACCTGCTCTTGTACTCAACAATCTCTTCCAAATTTTGATCAACAATAACTTTAGTAGCATGAAAAGTATTTGAAACTCCAATCGCACCTTCAACAAATATACAACACATTTTTAAAATATTCATTAAGCTGGAGTTATAAGTAATGATATAAATCAATATTTATTCGAGTAATTTCTTTACCTCTAAATTTCCTTGCTCTGCACAACTGTATAACCACTACTTGGTTATCTTTGTTTGTTCTCAACTCTTCAACAAATTCTTTCAACTCATGGCAATAAGGTTCCCACAGAACGCACTCAATTTTCAGCTCTCTGTTAATTCAATGATTAATATTTAGTATTCGTGAAATTAACTTTAAAAAAACAAATACAAAACGTACTGGTGATCTTGAAGCAAGAACTGAATGCTCTTGTTGCCTTTGACAGACGTATCGGTCTTCAACCTTGAGTCATTAATATCAGCAATAGTGTCAATTACATCTTGCATGAACACATAGTCAGATGTTTATATCAATTTAACGTAAGAAAAGAATAAGAAAATATATAATGATAAACATATTAAGATATAAAATACAAAAATACCAAATAAACCATCATCATCCTTTAGAGAGCCACTTAGAATTTCCAAATAATCTTTGAACTGGAAAATGGACTTGGGAAATTTGTTGTTCATGTTTGAACCAACATATGTATTTCCATGGAACACAATCCTATATGCAAAATCCGCAACAGGAAAGTTCTTTGGCCTATCAACAACTGAGAACTGATGGACAGTAACAATATCTCCTTCATTGCACAAATCCTGGAATTTAGGTATGAGCATCTTTTTAACAATTGCATGAATTCTAGTTCCCTGCCAAAAGTCGAAGGAAAAATACATAAGTATATGTATATTTTTAACTGCAATTAAGATAATTGAAAAATACGTAAGACACTAAAAAACCTGAATATCGGCAAACAAAAAATCCAAGGTTTCTGAAATTTTTCCATTGCCCGTCGTCTTCCACTTCCTACAAATTCGAACTTGTATCTTCCAGTCCATTCTATCCTTGTTAATGTCAGAGAGAGGAGTAAAATGTTTCAACGAACGGAAATTGTCAGCCATTCTATCTCAATATATTTTTCAAGTATAGGGTAGTGAAGTACAACAAATAAAATGCAAAGAGAATATAAAGAAGGATGCATCGTTATCGATGCTTTGAAAAATAAAAAATTATTAGGGTTCTCTTGGAAATCCCATTAAGAGAATACGTGTTGCATTAGGTTTAACCAAAAAAATTTCTAATAACGAAAAGACAAAGAATTATAAAAAATTAACGTGTTGCATTGGGTTTAACCATTTTTTTTTCTAATGAAAAGACAAATAATAATAATAAAAAATAATGTCTTGCATAGATTTTACCAAAAAAATTTATAATGAAAAGACAAAGAATTATAAAAAAAAATAACAAATTAATAAAAAGTGCTTCTAATGAAAAGACAAATCGGTCAAAAATAATTATAAAACTTATTTAGGGTGTAATTTTAGGATTGAGATCTTGTCCTAAATGAAAATTTAACTAAAATAAGTCCTAATGAAACAATGGAGATCTTTCATTGAATATAGAACCATTAAGATCTTTCTCAATTAAAAAAATTAAATAAAATAAATATTATTATTATTATTGAAAATTAGGATGAATAATTATTGGTAAAAAATTAAATTGTGAGAAAAAATACTACTGTACTATTTTACTCTATTTAGGAGAATGGATACCATTTTCACAAATTCTTTTTATGGAATAAATATAAATTAATTAATCAAATATTTATTACACTCATATTTATTATAATAAATAATAATAATACTAATAATAATAATAAGTCGTCATTTTTTTTCCAATTACTTGTGCAACTAAATTTATATTTTTCAATCAATAAAAACAAAAACTTCAACTTTTCTTTTGCCTTCTTTCTTTGGTAATTGAAACAGCAGTCTCTCTTTTTCCATCCATAATAACAAACACTTGAACTTCTCTTTTGTCTTCTTTGGTAATTGGAAAAGCAGAACAGCAACCACCAATACCATCTCCCCCTTTGCAATTTTTATAATTGTTTTCAATAAACTTTTACAACAAATATCACTTCAATAAACAAACAATCCATAACAAACACTTCAGCCACTGCCATTTGCTCCTCTGCAATTCTTATCCAAAATACTAAATATTGAAAGAGTTCTCAATCAAAAAAATCTCCAACAAAACAAAAGCACGAAAAACTTGAATAGCATAAGTTGTTATAATAAAAACACATTTTAATTTAAAAAATCCGATAAATACTAAACTAATAAACATAACTTGGTTTATAGATCCAAAACAAAATCATAAAGTCAACATCTAAATATGTCACCCAAAATGCACACAAAGGAAGGGCTCAAAGTCAAGTACATTTCGAAAATCCTAGAAATATTTCAGTTAAAATTTAACAATGTATCAGTTCAAAATAATAATAGAAATACTAATTAAGAAATATTCTAATTCGTCAATCGGAGGAGTCGGAAGCACACAACATTTCAAATTCTGGAACAACATACAACGTGATGGAAGTACGATCGTAGTAGAAGTCCAACACCATGCCAACATAATACTCACTCTGATTACAGAATTCCTGCCATTCCTTGTCGAGAAAAATGCTCTTATTTTTTATCTGTATCACTTCGTCTTCGTTTACGCAAACGGGCTGACATTCTGATTCCTTTTCCATTTGACAGGATCACCTCTGATTTGTTCTCAAGCTCAGTCTCGATGGCGAATGATCTAGGAATCGTCTGAAAATCATAGAAAAAACGCATGAATTAATTTTATATTGAACTGACACAGTAAAAAAAACTTACAGTAGTACTTACCAAGCGATAGCGTCGATGGTCTAAAATTCGTTCAGAAAACATGTGAGAGAGACTCTTTAAATCTACTTCCCGACCTCTTCGGACATGGTCAGCATCATAGGTTATCTCAACCCCATCAACATCATAAATGTGCACATTGAAGTGGAATAGATCTTTCCAATGGAATGTCAACAACTGCCCCGTCTTAATCTGATATTTTTCCCGAAACTCCTGCCAACCTCTTACTATGTGGAGACGACCGTCGCTGTCTTCACCCAACGCAACAGAATGAACTCGAGCAAAAGGAGTCTTAATATCGGCGAACACAGGCATACGATAAGAGCACTTTTCAATGAATGATGTTGGCATTGGCTTACAAAAGACGCAGTTGGTCAAAATCAAATTTGATAAAACCGAAAAATAGGAAATCAACGAATTCAAAATATATACTTACAACAGTCACAGTATCTCCATCTTTGATCGTAATGTGGAATCTCATTGGACATAGAACTCTTCTTGTAACTTGAGAAGCAATTATAATATAATAAGATAATACAAATCATGAAAAAATATTTTAAAATACGAAGACATAATCTGGGACATTGTTCCGCTAATTCGCATAATCATAGAAAAACACAAATAAGACATAACTAACTCATATATAAATATATAATAAAATAATATAAAACTGATGCAAGTGAATTATTTTATCAAGATTTAAAAGAATAATTTAATGAAAATGAGTTAAGAAAAAAACAAATCGATGAAGCGGGTAGAAAACCTAGAACAAATTTGGAACAAATAGTTAATATGAAAAATCTAGTCAGAAACAAAAGATTTGTTACTGTAACAAAAGGAGAGAAGACTCACAATCAATTACACCGGGACAGATCTTTCCTTGACCTAAAGTCGAAAAACAACCAATATCGATCTCTGCGCGATCTTCAGTTGAAGTGCTACCGGAATTTCCAGAAGTGCTAGAGGAACTTCCAGAAGTCCAAGCCGAATTTTCAGCCTCTCCGCCGGTGAAATTCATGTCTCGTTGGAGTATTCTTTAATTTCTGGAGAAGGAGAAGAAAGAAAAACCCGGAGAAGGAGAAGAAAGAACAAAGACAAAACCTAAATCTATTTTAAAAAACTAAAATTTAGTATTATATAAAGAAACCGAAGCAGTCAACGAAAGTTATTCTTCATTTTATTTTCATGGAATAAATATAAATTAAATACTACTTGTGTTTTTAATTCCAAAAACAAAGAGTCCAGTCTACTATTATCTAAGTATCTTGTTCATACGACAATGCTAACCAAGAGTTCATACTATACTACACTGTCTGAAAACTTACGCTTGGAGATGCGAGTTTTAGATCGAGAAACTCAACATCGACAATTAATTTTAATGGAGTTTTCAAACAACTTCAATAAAACGACAAAGCATGAGTACAGAACCAAAAGAGATTTCAGTTTTAAAAACACAAAAAAAACATCAATAAATCAACTAAACACACAGTAGAGAATATTTCAAAGAGTTTTCAAAAAAAAAAAAAAAAAAAAAAAAAAACTCCAACAAAACAAAAGCACGAAAAAGTTGAAAAATTTTAAAAAAGTGTTCCACGAATAAATTCCAAATCACTCAGAGCCAGTATCATCTGAATGGACTTGGGATGAGGAACCTTCATCTTTCCTTTGCTTCTTGCGGACAACTCCTTCCTCCGAGCGTACTTCATCTTTGTCGGCCGCATAGTCACCTGACACAGGACTTAAATTGGACATCAATTGCTTGTCATCATCGTCAGCTGGTACCATCACGGACACAGGGCTCAGATCGTGCATGGACTGATCAGAATCATCACTGGGGTCAGAACTTTCAGACACCGCTAGATCATCTTCCACTGGAAATTTAGGCTTATTGCTGTTCAATTTCAAAACGTGCAGTTCCACTAACACACTGTCATAACAGATATTGTGAACTAAGAAAACGGCTTCAGTTTTGGTATCCTCGTTCCCTTGAATAGATACTTTGAATAAAAGATCCTGTCCAATCAGACCTTTCACAACCAAGGGAATAGAAGGACCTACAGTGACATCGGGACCATCAGACTCGTCATCCTGAAAAGATGTTATCAGAATAAATATTCGATAATCATAAGGATTTCAAGATTAATATAACAATTGGAAATTAATATTGAATAATAATTTACCAAAATCATAGAATCAAAAGCACCTTCCACTGACTCTCCAAACAACCTCAAGCATAAATTATTTTTCAATAAAAGGAGGAAATTGTAAGAGCCATCACACACACGCACATATATGTTGAACATTGCGTGTGGAATTATATAATCACCACACGAAGAACAACACAGCCTTGAATATGAATCAACAGATACGTTCTTGCACTGCGGGCAAACTGCACGAAACCAACCTCTTTCCTTCACAATTTCAGTTATTTTTCCAGCTGTCCAAAACATCCTCGGCTAACAAAGGAAACAGAAAAAACAACAGATAAAAAACTTGTGAATGTGGGTTTAGATACATGCATATATGAAATGGTATGTGCATGTGAGTGTGCGCACGTATTCTTCATTGTTTAAAAATACATGTATATATAGATAGCATATGTATATATACTGTTGTTAGCAGTAGGCAAACATACGCTTATATATCAATAAGAGCATAATTTATATAGATATAAGTATACGTATATAAGACAGAATCCCATTTTCTACACCAATTCGTTACTTTAATAAAATTAAGAAAATCAAGTAATGATATATACTTACCTCATTACAAAAAAGCAGAGCGGATAAAGATATGACTACCGCCGATTTGTCTGACAACTCCTATTCCGCGGGGACATAAAGAGGGTCGATAGCAAAATCTTCATCCAAAACATTCACAACAAAAGAAGAACCAAACATGCTACATAATATTTCATTAATTTTAATTAAATTTGAATTCATAAAAGCACTGGATAAACAGTAATCAAAGTATAAAATAAAATAAAAACAATGAAATATTAAGAATACCTCTTACTGAAATCCTCAATTTCCTTCACGTCGGGGGAAAATACGACTCTAGTTAAATTGAAAAAATTGGTCAAGTGATATTCTCCTGTAAAAGAGATAAAGATAAAATTTTCCATTGTAATTTATACATAATTTTTCAAATATTGTTCAGCACTTTTAATGATAATAAATCTAACCTTGGTATTTTTTGGTCTTGCACAGTTGAATGATGATTACACACTTTTCCATCTCAACAGATTTCTTCATAAAACGAATGAAGTGGTTCACCGATTTTGAATATGGTTTGAAGAACTTGCAAGTTAATATATTTCCTCTGAAATAAAGAACAAAAAATATAAAGTTAGTAAGAAATATGCAGTTTAGTAAATATGGTTTAAAATAAAGGAATGGAGAAAATAGTCCTTGATTATTTTAGAAAGATTAATTACTCAAGATCTTGAAGAAGAAAATGCAAGCCGGGTTTATTCAAGTCTTTATCATAAACAACAATGACGCGACCAAGAACATCTGAAAATATAAAAAAAAAATTGAAATGAAATATAAAAGAACACAATGTTTTAACGTATCGCACAATGAATTAATATTAACAATCCATATATTCAAATATATTAAAAGATGATTTATGATACAAAAAGAAATACCCAAAAGAAGATCATTAGCCAAGTGGAAACTCCTCTCGATATCATTAAAACTTTTGATATCAAAGATAGATTTAGAAAACCACGGATAAATAGCTGGACCGACAAATGACTCTTTTTTGAAAACGATCATAAAGTCGTGATCGATTAGAACCGGATATTCGAATTGCGGCAGAACTGTGATATTACGAATATTGCATAACATTCCCTCTTTAAGATCACCATCAAACCACGAAATAAGCTTCTTCGGTACAGATCCTAGAATCCGGAAGCCCTACAGAAACCAAAAATCAGAAATACACACCAATATAATTCACCCACCTGTGAACAAAAAATAATATATTATTTAATAGTACTAAAAAATAAACAAACTTACTTGAAGATCAACCATTACAACCTCTAAAGATCGAGGGGTATTGGACGGATAAGAATGTATCCATTTCCTGCAAATCCTTACTAATAGAATAGGATCAGGACTAAAATCATTAAGATGCTTAAGAGAGGCGTAAGATTGAGACATGTTTGAGAGAGAGAATGGATACGGTTGTTTGTAGAGAACCTAAAGATACAGTTTTTAAATACAAACTAATTCTGAAAACTGTAAAAGGTGAAGTACAAACTTAGATAACCGTTTGATTAAAGTAAGAAGGTGAAGAGGTTCACCCTGAAATAGAAGAATCCTACCAACGCGTGGTAAACACTTAGCAAGTATCAAGAAGAATATAATGATTAGTAGTTAGCCAAAAAAACGAAAAAAAAAGTAATAATTATGAATTGCTTCATTGATTTACATACAAACCTAGTTTTTGTTGTAATATAAATAGGTTCTTGTTTTAGGATTTACATGTTAAAAAAAAAATTAAAGAAAAAAATATAAAACATATGAATATATTTTTCATTAACTTATACAGTATCTAGTAAACAAATTGTTTTCATTATTAATTTTAGGAACCAAATTTGGTCTTACATACTACCTTCATAATATTTTTTCAAAAAATACAATTATTATACTTTATTAATTTAAAATAAATATTTTTCACTTGGAATAATACTACAACATACCTAAAATAAGTACATAACTTGATAATGGCGCTAAATAATATTAATCGATCTAGATCAAGTTGATACATGCAAAAAAGATTCATTCTCCTATGTCTTTAAAAATCACCGAAATCTATAAGCCTTTTTGTTTTTTAAGATAATCCCTTTGAAGTTCTTCCGTAACGGGCACTGAAAACTTACACTCGGAGATGCGAGTTTCAGATCGAGAAACTCAACATCGACGATGAACTTTACAGGGAAGCATTCTGTTAGAAATATTGAAACGGAGTTATCAAAAAACTTCAATAAAACGACAAAGCATGAGCACATAACCAAAAGAGTTTTCAGTTTACAAACACACAAAAAAAATTCAACAAACCAAGAAACATCCACAACACAAAATATTCAAACAGTTTTCAAAACAAAAAAAATCTAACAAAAAACAAAAGCATTAAAAACTTGATAATTTAAAAAGTGCTCTACGAATAAATTCCACATCACTCGGATCCAGAATCTTCTGAATGGAAGTGGGATGAGGATCCTTCATTTTTCTTTTTCTTCTTGCAGGCAAGGTGTTCATCATTGTCGGCAACATGTTCACCGAAGACAGGGATGAGATCATGCATGATCTGATCAGTATCATCACTGGAGTCACAACTTTCAGACACCGACAGATCACCTCCCACTGGAAATTTAGGCTCAAATTTAACCCTGTACAATTTCGACATGTGCATTGACACTAAATTATTGTCATAACAGATATTGTTAACTAAGAAAACGGCTTCACATTTGGAATCCTCATTCCCTTGAATAGATACTTGGAATAAAAGATCCTTTTTAATCAGATCTTTCACAACCAAGGGAATAGAAGGATCTAGCGTGACATCAGCATCATCAAACTCATCATCCTGAAAAAATGTCATTATTAAAAAAATTGATAATCATAAAACTTTCAAGATTAACATAACAATGAAAATTAATCAATAATAAATTACCAAAATCATGGAATCAAAAACACCTTCCACCGAGTTTCCAATCAACCTCAAGCATAAATTATTCTTCAATAAGAGGAGGAAATCGTGAGAACCATCAGAAACACGGACATAAATATTAAACATTGCATGTGGAATGATATAATCTCCACACGAAGAACAACAAAGCCTTGAATTTGAATCAACAGAGATGTTCTTGCACTCCGGGAAAACTGCATGGAACCATCCTCTTTCCTTCACAACATCAGTAATAGTTCCAGCAATCCAAACCATCCTAGGCTAACAAACGAATCAAAAATAAAATCATATAAAAATTCTTGTCGATGTGGGGTTACAAACATGAACATACTTCACTGGTATGTGACTGTGTGCATTTGCACTTGTACTTGATTGTTTAAAAATATATGGATACATAGCATACGTATATATACTATTCTTACCAGTAGGTAAACATACATGCATATATATAAATAAGAGCATAATCTATAGAATACGTGACCATATGCATATAAGAAAACAGCATTAGATACCATTTTATACTCCAATTTGTTAACTTAAAAGAATTAACAAAATAAAGTAATAATATAAACATACCTGATTACAAAAAAGGAGAGCGGTCAAAGGGACTACTGCAGCCGATTTACCTGACAACTCCTTCTCTAGCAAAAGAAGAAGAAGAAGAAGAACCAAAACATCGACAAAAGAAGAAGAACCAAACATGCTACAAAAACATCCATCCAAAACATCGACAAAAGAAGAAGAACCAAACATGCTACAAAAAATTTATTTATTTTTAATTCAATTTGAATTCATAAAAGAATTGAATACATAGTAATCAGAGAATAAAAAACATTGAAATATCATGAATACCTCTTACTGAAATCCTCAATTTCCTTGACCTCGGGAGAAAATACCACATTAGTTGCATTGACAAAATTGGACAAATGATATTCTCCTACAAAAGAGATAAAAATAAAATTTTCTATTGTAATTTATACACAATTTTACAAATTTTGTTCATTACTTTTAATAGAATAACTAACCTTGGTATTTTATACCCTTGCACAGTTGAATAACGATTACACACTTTTCCGTCGTATGAGCCCTCTTCACAAAACGAATGAAATTGTTCACCGACTTTGAATATGGTTCGAAGAACTTGCAAGATAAAATATTTTTTCTGAAATAAAGAACAAAAAAAATTGAAAGTTAGTCACAAAGATCGAATGTAGTACATATGCTTCTTTAAAAAAAAAAGGAATGGAAAAAACAGTAATCGATAATTTTAGAAAGACTAATTACTCGAGATCTTGGATAAGGAAGTGCAAGCCAAGTTGATTCAAGTCTTTATCGAAGACAACAACGACGTGACCAACAACATCTAAGAATATATAAAAAATTGAATTAGAATATAAAACAATACAATGTTTTAAGTAAGATATATTAAAAAAAAATTAAGAGATAATTTACGAAAAATAAAATACAAAAAGAAGATCATTTGCCAAGCTGAAACTCCATTCGACATCATCAAAACTTTTGATATGGAAGATAGATTTTGGAAACCACGGATAAATGGCTGGACCGACATATGATTCTTTTTCGAAAAGGATCACAAAGTCGTGATCGATTAGAAACCGATGTTGGAAATGCGGCAAAATTGTGATATTACGAATATTGCACAACTTTCCCTCAGTAAAATCATCATCAAAATACGAAATAAGCTTTCTTGGTACAGATCCCAGAATCCGGCAGCCCTATGGAAACCAAAAAGATGAAAAGTAGAAAAATATAATTCCACCACCTGTGAACAAACAAATTATATACGTATAGATACTACGAAAAAAAAAGTTACTTGAAGATCAACCATAACAATCTCTAAGGATCGAGGGGTATCAGAAGGGTAAGAATGGATCCACTTCCTACAAATCCTTACTAAGAGAATCGGATCAGGACTTGAACGGTTAAGATGTCTGAGAGAGGTGTAAGATTGAGACATGTTCGAGAGAGAGAATGAATTTGAGAGTTTCAAGAAAACCCCAAGATACAGTTTTGTAAATACTAACCTATTTTCAAAAGTAGAGATTTTTAAAAAACAAACTAATTCTGAAATAAACAGAATAGATATGATTAAAGTGAGAACTGATTTGATTAAAGTGAGAAGATGAAGAGGTTAACCATAATAATATGAATAATACAAAGCGTGTGGTAAACACTTACCTGGTTTCAAGAAGAAGGTAATCATTACTGATCAGCAAGAAAAAAAACCAATTAAATAATAATAATAAATTCTGATCTGTTTTAATTTAAAAAAAAAAAAGACAAAACATGTTAGTGTAAAAGTATATCTACTATTATTGGACCACAAAAATTTTTCCTAAAATATTTACTTATATATGGTAAACAAATTGTTTTCATTATTATTTTTATGAAACAAATTTAATCTTACATATTTACTTAAATAATTTTTTTTCAAAAAAATACAATTATTTTTATGAATATAATTTAAAATTATATTTTTCAGTTGAAATAATGCAACTTCAACGTCTTTAATTAAAAAAATACGTTTAACAAAATAAAAAATTATAATTTAATACATTAAGGAAAACAAATACAATATTTAATAATAATTAATTTATAGTACAAAAAACTATTAAAGACAAACTACTAATTAAACAGTTATTATATTAAATACATTAAGTAATTAAGTAAATTATAAAACCCAAAAAGTGAGATTTGAAAAGCATCTCTTACAAACATACATAAAATTGAGTACAGAACTTGATAACAGGTGCGCTAAATTATATTAATCGACCTAGATCAAGTTGATGCATGCCAAAAAGATACATTCGGGTTAATGATCAACGAAATACATATGGCTTGCTGTTTTTCAAGATGGTCCCTTTGAAGTGTCTCCGTTTGTGGCCGCCAAGAGCACATCCGGTGAAAAATCGCGCCCCGCAAAAAGAGCACTCGTGCTCTGGATAGCGGGTTGAGGCGGCGGAAGGGGCCACGTAGATCTTGCGCCGGTGGCTGGTCTTGTGGCCGCCTAGGGATTGGTATGAGCGGAAGCACGCGCCGCAGATATCGCACTGATAGGGCAACGGCGGCCTCGAGGAAGATATAATGTGGATTTTCTTGATACGAAAAGTAATAGAGGGCTTCTTCAGCACAGCAACAGTAGCAGTAGGATCATATTCTGTGGACAACGGCAGACGACGAACGCCAAGAGAGATCATGCAAAGACTCTCCGCAGCCCAGATCACGTCCGTTGCCAAGGGAGGTTCTTGGCTGCTGTGGTTAACATGCAAAGCCATTTTTTGTAAAAGCTTAAAAGGATTAGTTTTTGGTGTGTATTTTGACTCCCGTATGGAAGTAAAGGATGTGAATAAAACCTTTATATATAGACATATTGAAAATGTGTGTTATTTATATTATAATAAAAAAAATTGCATATGTTTACAATTTTATTAAAGAATACGTATAGGATTCTAAATATTTTCATCTTAGTGACAAAGTAAAATATCATATTTTATTAAGATTCGCAAAGTATGTTTGTTTCATTTATGAGCTAATAAGTTATTAATATTCAAAAATAATATACTTAAAAACATACTTCATATTGTTGCAAGTTGTTCATATTAACAAAAATATTAAATTGAAACATACCTCATGTTGCTCAAGTGTTATTAAATATGATTGTTATCACAAACATAACAAAATTTGGATAATCAAAACCGAAAACTATTAAGTTGAATAGAAGTACATAAATGCACGAAGTTTCATATAAGTATTTCAAAATAAAAACATAAGAAGCACACATGCATATTATCCGATAATAAAAATGAGAGAAAAAGTCAAAAGGGCAGTACCACAAAATGCACCAACTTAAATCGGTGAATAGAAAGAAATGCTGCCCAAAAAAAAAAAAAAAAAAAAACAGTTGAAACTAAAATCTAGAACAGTTCATATTAAAACAAAATGTGCTAATCGAAACACACTACGGTCTATCACTCCGTATCAGAATCGGAAAGCAATTCAAGTTCTGGTTTGACGCACAACGTCTTTGAATCAACATCGTAGTAGAACTCCAACGTCATGCCTGTCTCAAATTTGTCTCAAATGCTGTCCATCCATTGCCGAGAAACATGCTTTTATTTTTGTCAGATGCACTTTTTCTTCGCAAACAAACGGACATTTTTTCTCCTCTTCCATTGGATAGCGTAAGTTCAGATTTATTCTCAATAACAGTATCCTGGGCAAATTTTCTAGGAATTGTCTGCGAATGAAAATGAAAACTTAATAATAAATGATAAACTAACGGAAATAGTAAAAGAGTTAGTATTACCACTTACAAATTTGTATTGCTGATGCTGTTTAAGTTTTTTAGAAAACTTGTTAGGAAGACTGGATGAATGTACTTCCGGACCACTTCGGATGACATCAACATCGTATGTTATCTCAACCCTATCAACACCGTAAATGCGTACATTAAAGTGGGAGTCAGAGATCCAACATAATGTCAACAGCTGCCCTTTCGTAATATTGTATTTTTTCCGGAATTCCGGCCAACCGCTCGCTATTCGAAGACGACCTTCTTCGTCTTTATCCAACGCAACAGGATGCATTGGACCACGTGGTGTCTTGAGATTGGTGAACAATGGCATACTGTACGTGCACTTTGCAACAAAAGATGTTGGTATAATCTAGCAAAAGAATTAATAGATCAAAACACAGAATTACAAAAGGAAAAAAAAAAATGAACCAAGCGTAGTACGTATATATAGTTACAATATTATCCATATCTCCACCGTATATAGTAATGTTAAATCTCACGGGGCAGGGTATTCTTCTTGTTGCTTCAGAATAAAAATCATAAAAGAAGAGAACAAATATGATCAGAATAGTATTATAACAAAATCAAAAACAATTTTGGACAAAATTCAGTTAAGTAATGTAATAATAGAAAAAAAAAAAAAAAGACATAGCTAATGGATACAAACAAATAAATCTACCAAGCACCTTAGAACCCGAACCCTAACTTATTAATAAAAAGTTTGGTAATCCAATAATCGACCAAGACGTTAGAAACAGTAACAGTAATTGCATAAATAGATAAAAAAAAAATTAATCTCTCAAGCTATTAGAAGACCTAACCCTAATTTCATAAACAGTGAACACGAACACAGTTAAAATAAGGAATCGGCAACACATGATTTATCAAAGTATTAACAGAATAAAAGACTCACAATTATATACAACAACATTTCTCTTGCGAAGACCTTCTTTCGAAGACCAAGGGGTGTCCATCGTGCAATTCATACCTGTAGTACAAATAAAATTTTGTAATCAATCAATCTAAGTAAAATATAAGTAGGAACAAATAAAAAAAACATGTCACTGAATATTTGAAAGTATACATATATTTAGGGTCATTGATTCAAACCTGATTCGCGAGAGAAGTACAAAATCAATGAATCGAGTTTAAGATTTTGCAGATTTATTAATAACACCAGATTTGTTTTGAAATTTGAAAATTAAGTTAGAGTTAAGTAAAGACCCGGCGGAAAAATAAAAAAACTCTTCATATTCCTAATTTAAAGTGTATTTAGTAGTATTTTTTTGTATTAAAGATAACATCATTAATTATAAATTATAATTCAAAATCAGAAATAATTAGATAATATAAAGTTTATTTAGTTACTTAAATAGTTAAGTAATTGATTAAGGAATTGGTTTTTGTAATTAATTACTTTCATTATCAGTAAATATATTGCTATAATTAAAACACGGTTAATTAATGAAATCAAAATAATTATTGTTACTATATATTTAAAAAAAAACGAAATAAAATACAAAGTTATCTGAAGAGATTTTAAATAAATAAATTGAATATATTAAACTTTAATTTATTTACGTAATTAAAAATATAAAAAATAAACATAATAATAACTAACTTGTTTTTTTAATTAAAAATTAACAACTGACTGTGTAGAATTAAAAAAAAAATACATGTGATCTTTATAACAATAAATAGAACAATATGAATTAAATAAAAAATATTATAATATTTATTATTAAATAAATAACAAATCAAAGTACAGTACATTGAAAAATTGCATTATAAAAAAACCCATTAAAAAAACAAACAACCCTAAACCTATTAAGAAACTTGCATATGTCTATTTATATTACATATGTTAATTAAACATACTTCATATTGTTGCAAGTTCTTCATATTAACAAAAATATTAAATTGAAACATACATCATATTGCTCAAGTGTTATTAAACACGATACTTACCACAGACATAACAAAATTCAGATAATCAAAACCGATAACTGTTAAGTTGAATAGTACAGAAATGGATAAAGTTTCATATAATAACTATTTCAAAATAAAAACATAAGAAGCGCACATGCATATTATCCGATAAGAAAAATCATTTCAATATCCGAAAAAGAAAACACAGAATAATCCCACGCCAGTATGTTAGAACTCCGAAGAAACATTTTCATCAGCTAATATTTTCACAATCAATCTCGTAGAAGAACGATTGTACGTGAACACCAACTTCATGCCTAACTTAAATTTAATCGTATCGTAGAACGATCTCCACTCATAATCGAGAAAAAGTCGGTTGCGATCGGTTCCTTTTCCGCTCCGCACAAGGGCTGGAATTTTTACACTTCTACCGTAGGAGAGAACCAATTTTGAATCACTCTCAATCCCAGTATCCTTTGCGAACTGCCTTGGGATGGTCTGAATAAGAAGTTCAAACACGGTGGTTAATGTAAAATTAAGCAATGCACACAGGCAGATTATAGAATTTTAAATAGAACTTACCAGGCGAAGATGGTGATATTTCTTTATGGTTACAGCAAAACTGGAAGAGAGATCAGAGACACTTAACTCAGAACTACTTGGCAGTAAATCAGGAGCATAATCTATTTCAACAATACCCGCATCATAAATGTGTACATTGAAGTGTGATGGATGAATCCATTGGAATGTCAACAAATCAAACTCCTCAATCTGATATCTTGCTTTGAATTCAGGCCACCCCCTACGCATATAAAACCGTTGCCTGGAATCTACATCTAACTTAACAGGCATCATTGGACCATTAGGTGTTTTGAAATATGTGATCAGTGGGATTTCACACGTGCATCTCTCCCGGAATTCTAAGGGAAAAACCTGTCAACAATATTCATTAGGCAGTAAACCAAAAAAATGTGATAATATAAATTACATAAACAAAAAGGATGCCCAAGATTATTTTGTGTACTTACAATCAAGGGGTTCTTTCTATCTTCTACAGTCACATAAAATATAAGTGCGTAGTTGAGTCCCATCCTGACTACATAATTTATGCTTAGCATGAGATTAAAAATAGATAAAACAAAAAAGAAAATACAAAAAATAACAAAGAAAGATCACAAACAATTCAATATACTCAAGTAACAACAAACCACATGTATTGAATTGAATAAAAACATAGTTTCCTTAATTCAAATACTACTTTTGAGTAAATTGAATACAATATCATAGAATTAAAAATCAACATCACAAACAAACTGAAAATTGAAAAACAAAAAATCAAAAAAAACTTACAATTATCTACATCAAGAACACATCTCCGTCACCTTTGTTGTTACCGTTATCAGACATTCTAGATCTTCCCCCGAAATTAATTAACTGCAGAATACATTGAAAGCAAAGTTATCCTATACAATAAACAAAGCGTAAGAATACCGATAGAGAAATTAATTAAACATTAATCATAAAAAAACAAAAAAACAACATCAAACATTATTGAATAGATTCAGAACATGATATTTTAGAAGATTAGGATCCCTAACTATAGACAATGTTGAGAATGTAAAAAAACAAAAAACATTGTTTCATACCTGCAGGTTTATGCTGAACGATAAGTTTTCTTCTCCTCAAGAAGCAGATACCAAAAAAAAGCGTAACCCTAGATTTCAATTCAAAACGCCGATATACAGAGTTTATGAAGTAAAACAATTAAGAAAAATCTAATTATTTAATACAATTATTTATTAACTAAATTATTTAGATAAATTTATGTTTTTTACTAAATAATACAATACTTTCTAAAAATAAAGCAGGTGAGATAGAGATTTAGTACTCATACAGTAAATTAATTGTTGCTGTTATGTACTTATTAATTATATAAATGTATAAGATTTAACATTAATCTAATAACAGTAGCTAGTCCTCAAATTATTTATAGAATTCAAACAAATTTATAAAAATTTGTAAAATTGGAAAAATATTAAAAGTATTATGATATATTTATATTTTGTAACTATTAACGGAAATACAGTATATAGATTGTTTCTAAATAAGGAGATCGTAAGATTTACATTGTATCTTTAAATTAATCATAAAAAATACAACATTAAAATTAATCAGCATCCTCAATATAACAAAAACATCACCTCTATATAAAGAGGAAAATTAATATAAATATACAAAAGTAGGATTCAAATTGTAGCATTCTTTTAAAAATCTCGGAGGAATAATATTACATAACTAAAAGAAATTGGTTGTTCAATACTAATAATAAGCAAAATCATAAAAAATCATCTCCGACGTACAATATAGTAGTAGTTTTATCATAGTAGAATTCCAAACGCATGCCCTCTTGAAAATGATTCAGATCATAGAACGATCTCCATTTCGGTCCGAGATAAATGCTATTTCTCCCAGCTCGTTTCTGCAAAGGCACGACAGTCTGATTCCCTCTAGTGTTGGAAAGTGTCAACTCTAACAGTCGATCAATGCATGTGTCCTCAGCAAAAGGTTTAGGTATCGTCTACAAATGAACAACGGTGCCTTTATTTATATTATAAAGCAACATCAAATAACAATTTTAAAAATTTATGAAATAGACCTTACCAGTCGATAACGGTGATGCTCTTCCACTATTTGAGCAAAGCTGGGACGTAGAGACAATATATCTCGGACAGGCATACGTCGGATATTTTCAACATTATACGATATCTCAACATGAGATCGGTCAAAATGTTTATATTGAAGTGCGATGGACAGACCAATTGAAATGACAACATATACCCATACTTAATATTATATTTTTCCTTGAATTGAACCCAACCGTTATATATACTAACATAATGACACTCGTCTTCATCTAAAACAATAGGATGGATTAGACCGTCCGGAGTATTGAGATTGGTGGACAATGGCATCTGGTAAGTGCTCTTTTCTATCAATTCTGAAGGAAGACGCTAAAAAATACGTAATTGGTCAATACAATATTTATGTAAAAATCTTCAGTATAAAATTGATACTTACAATACAATGGATATCAAAAGGTCCGACCCTTATAATAACTCGGGGAGCACAAGATGGTCCTCTTCTTACTACAGAATTATTAGTTGACAAAGTTAGATGAAAATAAACAGGTTAAAAAACATATGATTATGTCAACAAAGTAAAAGAAAAATCGATTTATCACTGTAATCATAGGAAACCTCGAATAATAAATAACTAATAAATAATTGTATATTCTTGTACAAATCTTAGGATCCGATTAATTTGTTTAACAGTAACAAACATTTGATTAAAAAACAATACATACAATAAACAGAAAGACCTTAAATAAAAAATAACAAATGAGAGAACACTAACAGTCATCTTGATCGGCATCGCTGTCGCCGCGACCATTATTTGAACTGCTACCTGCCATTCTAAGGTTGGGATTTTCCGAAAATTAATTGTCAGTATTGTGAAATAACACTCTGATAAACATATAAAAATATGCTTATCATCATAGAGACATTAAAACACGGAGAAGATGATGGAATTTAATCGAACCCGATTGTTGAGAATAATACTCAGTAAGACAGAATCTGAAGGTACCGGTATACCGATCCAATCGATATATCGTGTGTGCGGAAGCGTGTAAAGCAATAGATCTACTATGCCATGATCTTAGTGCACACATATATATGTATAGACACATATTTATATATATATATATATATATATCCAATATATATAGAGAGAGAGATTAACAAGAACACTTACAACCGGTGTAGCGTGCCTCGTTGATGTTGATGAAGGTGGTGTTGAGTCGATTGAACCACCTTCATGGATCAGCCTTGAGAATGACCTCGTCACTCTTCTTGTCTAGATCGCCCGGATGTTGAAACCGCACAAATGGCCCGGCCTCTACGTGTTGCACACGAACCCGGATGACGAACACTTTGCTTGATTGAGTCGGTTCTCCAAGAACACTCTCTCCTTTCTCTCCTTTAGTTGTGAATTTCGTGGCTGATGTTATGTATTATGAAAATCTGATTTTCATCCATATATTAGCATCATTATGCATGTCATAACACCCCATTGTAACCTCCAACATAATGGGCATCAATTATGCACCATTAACATGCAAAAGGAGTTACAAAGGAGGTGAAAGGTCATGCCACATACACATGCCACTATGCATTGTATGTGGTCCAACTTGCTTGTGTGGCATGCCATGTCACACTATGTGACATGCATCCATGCAAGCCATGCATCCCATGCATGTGAATTAAATCCACGTAAATATTGATTCTAAATCAATATATATATTAAGCATCGTACATCATCTTCGAGTCCGTGTGTGACCCTGTAGGTATAATTATCGATCAATATTATATTGCTCCCAGCAATTAATATTATCGAATAATCATTTAACATCCATAGACGACCTTATGACTTTATCGATTGCACACGTAGGATCGAAGGACATATCCCAACAATCTCCCACTTGGCCTTCAGAGCCAGTGTGCTGCCAACTTCCTGTTGTCACTTTATGTCTAAGTTTGAACTTGAGGCAAGACTCGAGTCATCCTCAATCGGTTCAAACCTTTCTTGGACTTTGAGACAGACTGTAAAACCAGATTTATCACTATGATACGAATCTGGACGTGGCCACGTATTTTCCACAGTCTCGACTCTCCAAGTGGCCGGTAAGACATGTATCCCATTATAAAATGGAGGACAATCCCATCTTGTCAATCCAAGCTCTCCCACTTGCTTCCTGATATACCCAATAACAAGTTTTATAACCTCCTTTTACGAAAGGCGTTTACTTGTATCAAAGTACACCATTTCACAATGGAATCACTCTGAACTACTCAGGTCAGAGGAAATTGCTCGACAGTCAATGAAATAGTATTATGACTCGAAATCTTAAATACTATTCCAGTCGGGTCTGTTCGATCATTAGCTCCCAGCTAATATCTATGTAATTGTACTTGATGTCCCACATCACTAGCCCATGAAGCGGCGCTATAGTACACATTACAAACTAGTTCATTGTATTATCGGTTTGTCCGTACTCGATTATACGAACCAGGAACAACTATATGATTCAAGTATATCAGTTCAACCATTGGGACTTCATTATGCGGTAAGTCGACCTCATAACCCAATTGATATCACTTAATCATTTGGACAATTCATATAAATTAAACCATATTTATATGAAGGAATATGTATTATACATATGAGTGAATGTTTATAAAATCTCCAAAAGTATCTAATACAGTAATAGAAATCACAACCCATCTCTAAGATGTCTGATCTCTATTGCAGTCGTGAAAGCCTCAAGCTTAAACTGCTGGAGAGGTTTAGAAAATGGGTTTGCAACCTTACCAAAAGTCGCAACTTTATTATCTCGATGTCTCCACAAACTATCTCCCAGATAATGTGGAACTTCCTGAGCACCAGTTTTAGACTTGTGGTGCTTCCTAGCTCATAGGCTTGCGCGATAACTCTACTATAAATAGAGAACTATCGGATGGGCTGAGCTAGTTACGCCACCTAGTTCATTCAAGAACTTTCAAATCCTAACTGCCAACATTACTGCATCCAATGCAATACTGTGCTCAGCTTCTGTAGTTTAATCATCTATATTGCATTGCATGGAACTATTCCAGCAAATTTCACCTCTAACCAGACAAAAGATATAACCAGATTAAAATCGGAAATTATCTTAGTCTGTTTTGAAGTTAGCATTCAAACAGCTTGTTAATATCAACTCCTTTTGTCTTCCAAAGACAACAAAATATTCTTTAGTCCATCTAAGGTACATAAGAATATTCTTGGCCGCAGTCTAATGCGCCTCACCTGGGTTTCCTTGAAACTGACTCGTCATGCTCAAAGCATACGATACGTCCGGTCGTGTACATATCATGGCGTACATTATAGACCCTATTGCCGAAGCATAAGGAATGTTTTCCATCCTCTTTTGCTCATCAAGTCCCGTAGGGCCTTGCATCTTGCTAAGAGATGTGCCATGACTCATTGGAATGAGACCCTTTTTGGCGTCTTTCATTCTGAACTTATCAAGTACCTTATCAATATAGGTCACTTGACTAAGTCCAAACATCATTTTCGATCTGTTCTTGATGCCCAATATGTACTGTGCTTCTCCAAGATCCTTCATTGAAAAACAATTCCCAAGCCATTCTTTAATAGAATTAAGCATAGAAACATTGTTTCCAATAAGGAGTATGTCACCGACATACAACACAATTAATACAACGTAACTCCCACTGATCTTCTTGTAAAACAAGACTCTTCCGAGTTCCTCTGAAATCCAAATCCCAGTATGGATTCATTGAACTGAAGATTGCTACTCCGATATGCATTCTTTATTCTATAAATAGAACTATAAGCTTGCATAATTTCTCAGCCTTATTAAGATCGATAAAACTCTTTGGTTGTGTTAAAACACATTCTCTTCTAGAATCCAATTCAAGAAGTTAGTTTTAACATCCAATATTACCATAACTCATTATCAAGATGAGTCACAATGGCTAAGTTAATCCGAATGAATAAATCACAACAACTGGTGAAAAAGATTGATCATAATCCACCTCGTGAATATAAAACTTTTACCACCAAAATTGCTTTGAAAACCCTAGGTTTTACATTCATGTCTATATTGATCTTGAAGAACTATTTGCACTCAATAGGTCTAGCCTCTTGATGCAAATCTATCAAGTTCCAAACTTGATTACCAGACATTGAAATCATCTCGGATTATATGGCACCATGCCAATTTTTTTTTTTAGTAGCTGCACTCGTCATAGCTTGGATATAGTTTTAAGGTTCATCGCTTTTCAAAAGCATGACTTCATATCTCTCATTGATCACAATACCTAAGTATCTGACTAAAAGAGATATATGCCTTCTGGACCTACAAGGGCTGGTATGGTTTCTAAAACCATAGGAATACTCTCAACCCAGTCTTGAGTATTCATCATTGGTTGTTCCACTTGAACCTCGTTCAAGATAACCGAGCTCCCACTAAATTTCTAGGAAAGATATCTCTTTTCAAGAAAATCACCATCTCGAGCAACAAAATATTGTTCTCAGATAGATCGTAGAATTTGTACCCTCGAGTTTCATATGGACATACCATAAGGAAACTTTTATCCCATTTGATTTCAAGCCCTGTAGAGATAAATCTCTTCATAGAAGCTATAGAACCTCAAATCTTGATGAAAACAATTTAGGGACCCTCCCTTTCCATACCTAGTATGGTGTCTTTATCAACAACTTTTGACAGTGTCCTATTCAGTGTATAGGTTGAAGTCAAGAATAGTGTGTTCCCAAAAGAGTTCAGTAGTTCAATTAGACTCATCATCGATAGATCGAACTCTATCTAATAGAGTTAGTTTTCTCTTTTCCGAAACATAACCTTCATGTGCTTGTGAACTAATAGGTTCCACATACATCAGTATGGATCATCCCTAATTAATTACTCACATGTTCTCCTTTCTCCAAGAAAGATTACATTGTTATCTTTTCAATCACACATCATTCACATGTATCAAATGACTCCAAGTCAAATGATTCTAAAATTCCTTCTAAAAGAAGCTTCGTTACATGTTTAGATTTTGATTTGATCTAATCAACAATGTTTCAGTTATGTCTCATTGAGACTTATTCGATTTGGCCTTTGGTCTTAATGATATATGTGATTTTGTCAAGTTAAAGTATACATAAATCATATAATAATCGTGCCAAAACAAAGAATAATTCACAATTAAAATAGTTACCAAACTATTTAATAGTGAAAAACGAATCCATCAGTATCCAATACTGAACCAATATTCATTGTTTATTGAAGGTACGAAATTACATAGTTATAATACTAAAACAAGGCCCTAAGGCAAAACAACATCATATGATCATACGGCTAATGCAGCGACCTTCGCTCCATTTCTCGCCCTAGATCGACATCTCTATTCACCAAACTTATACTTCTATGTAGTTCCTTCACATGCAAATGTGAGAACCACATTTGGCATCCAATACCCAAGAAGTAGAATTTGTGAAGTTTAATGTCTATAACATTAATACCTGAAGATGAAGCAACCCCGTTCTTCACATCTTCTTTGAACTTTGGGCAAATTCAATTATTCCCAATAATTGAGTTTCATTCAAATTTCCCATTCAAAATTATCTCAATGTCAAAACGTGATAAATCGTAAGTGAAAAATCGAAGTTTTCTAACCAGCGATATTATCATGCAATTGAAGCCCTATCTCTCATAAAATATGAGGGAGCCAACCAGACAATCGATTCACGCCATCCAATGGCTCGAAAGTCTCTAATTTGTGTCAATGATGAACTTAAGTGTTTAGGATTAAATCACTCCCCGAGGTGTAAATAATCATAACCTTATAATCCATCAAATGAAAGACAAATTAGGCATTTGTTTTGAAATTGAATAAAATATGAACTTTTATATGTTTGCAAGTAGTGTGCAACACTTTTGCAGTAGACGCATTGAGATTCTCTAGGAACTCTAGTAGCCTTCTTGCCCATGCTCTTTTGAATACCTCATCCCTTATCATAAGAATATCCCTCTCAGGGTCCTTTTTAATGTACGACTCATCATCTTAGAAAAATTTAGGAGATCACTTAAAACAAATAATCCAATTATTTGTTGTACATGTGGTCCCTATAGGTTTCTCTTTTCCAGCCTAGCTGAAGCGATGACCCTGGTTATTCAGAACTTTTCAATCTTAGCATATTCCCCGAACATGCTATTGAGTTGTTCAATGATATCTTAGGATGTGGTTATTTAACACATTTTCCTTGTCTTCGTATTTGAGGACCATCCTCAAATTACGTTGTTAATCAAGAAAATTTATGTTGTTCAATTTTTCACAATCAAGAATTGAACGAAACTTGAATTGAGTTGATATTAGACATGATAAACTACAAAAGAAAGATAAATAAAGTATGTAAACATCCACAAAGCGGTAAACAAATAAGGTTGTCTAACAATTGTACTTATTTATTTCATTTTGTTCAATTGATATCCAATATCATTGTCCCTTAGAACAAAACGATCCCGAGATCCTCATCTTGTAAATATTTAAGCCGACTGAGTCCGCACTTAAGTATTTCAAGATAGGTAGACATACCCATGTCAATGATATCTAATATCACTCTCGGTCGACGAGAATCTCATTCTCATCTCATGTCTCGATAGCCACGCCTCCAGTGGATCTATCGATGAGAAAACCAAACTCACGTGTAAGGGTCTAACCCTTACTCCCACTTATCCCAAGATAACAAGTAGTACCCCGCTGAGGCGGACCTACCAACTTATGATCGAGGGCTTTATGGGTGTGATGTTTTGGACAAGACATTACACTCATTATTTTGGGAACTTGCATGCATAGGTTTGTTTATATGTAAGTTGAACATTTATAACATAAAACAACCTATAACTAGCAAAGCAAATAAATACGAAATCGAAAGGCCCCTAGAACCTCACAACTCTCAAACGAAAAGATTAAAAGCAACAGAATAGGCCTTGAACATCTTCTGGACTGGTCCTCGCCCTCCGTTTTAGTTCCGTGCCCTCCGATTTTGGTCAAATCTATTTCGTACCCATAAAACCACGAACGGCGCCCGCCGTTTCACAATCAGCGGTCGCCGAACACCACCGGCGGTCGCCATTTCCAAAACGGCGCCCGCCGAAAGGTCCGGGAACAATCTGCCAAGAAAAAAGCCTTTCGGCGGTCGTCGTTTCCAAAACGGCGCCCGCCGAAACAAAACAGCGCCCGCTGGAGCTACAACGGCGCCCGCCGTTTGGCTCCAGCAGCCCGGTTTTGTCCGCTTTGCTTCGTTTTGCTTCGTTTCTTCTCGTTTTCGCCGGAGAGCCGAGATCCTCCATCGAACCATGGACCAAGTCCATCGCTTACAAGTAGTACAATACAAATATAATAGAAAAACCTATCTATTACAAATGATTCCAAGAGACGCAGCCCTCAAAAGACTATGGCCAATCGAAACGTAAAAAACGACAATTTCATTCACCCGACCACTAACGGTGGCCGGCCTTACATCTAATCACATAATCACAATTAAACAAATAATCCAATTATGTTGATTTAACCTTCGTGTCCAACACAAAAGTGTGCACGAGCCCTAGGCTCTGATACCAATTGAAGGTACCGGTATACCGATCCAATCGATATATCGTGTGTGCGGAAGCGTGTAAAGCAATAGATCTACTATGCCATGATCTTAGTGCACACATATATATGTATAGACACATATTTATATATATATATATATCCAATTTATATATAGAGAGAGATTAACAAGAACACTTACAACCGGTGTAGCGTGCCTCGTTGATGTTGATGAAGGTGGTGTTGAGTCGATTGAACCACCTTCATGGATCAGCCTTGAGAATGACCTCGTCACTCTTCTTGTCTAGATCGCCCGGATGTTGAAACCGCACAAATGGCCCGGCCTCTACGTGTTGCACACGAACCCGGATGACGAACACTTTGCTTGATTGAGTCGGTTCTCCAAGAACACTCTCTCCTTTCTCTCCTTTAGTTGTGAATTTCGTGGCTGATGTTATGTATTATGAAAATCTGATTTTCATCCATATATTAGCATCATTATGCATGTCATAACACCCCATTGTAACCTCCAACATAATGGGCATCAATTATGCACCATTAACATGCAAAAGGAGTTACAAAGGAGGTGAAAGGTCATGCCACATACACATGCCACTATGCATTGTATGTGGTCCCACTTGCTTGTGTGGCATGCCATGTCACACTATGTGACATGCATCCATGCAAGCCATGCATCCCATGCATGTGAATTAAATCCACGTAAATATTGATTCTAAATCAATATATATATATTAAGCATCGTACATCATCTTCGAGTCCGTGTGTGACCCTGTAGGTATAATTATCGATCAATATTATATTGCTCCCAGCAATTAATATTATCGAATAATCATTTAACATCCATAGACGACCTTATGACTTTATCGATTGCACACGTAGGATCGAAGGACATATCCCAACAGAATCAATATTACACGGTAGTACATAGTATAAAATGCTGTTTCACAGGTGATTAAAGTAAAGGGGTTATTTTTATTCTGTTAAACAGCCAAGACGAAAGGATGAGTAACCCTAGAATTGAGTTCAAACAATCCTTTTACAGTTTCTAAGAAGTACACTTTGGTGATTAAGACAGAATCAAACTCGACCATATAGATTAGCATAAATATTATTTCATACCGGATTCAAATAGAGGGGTTATGTTTCTTCTCTTCAGGAAACCGAAATCAAAGGATGAGTAATAACCCTAGAATTGAGTTGAAGACGACAGCATACGGTGTTTAAGAAGTACAGAAAGCGTGGTTTGCCTTATATAAATATTGTATAAATAATACAGATATTTATTAATATACATGAAAAAACAATAACAAAAGGAAAAATAATGGAAGTATACATCATCAATAAGATAATTGTTTCTTGCTTAATTATGTACATCTATAAAACATGTAAAATTTAGCTGAAGAAAGAGTATTAGATTATGTTTATGTGCAAGGATTAGAACTATAATTGTAGCACAAAACATTAAAATTTACTTTGTTATAGAAATTGTTCACTATGCAACTTGCTTTTAAAGAAAGGAATAGAACTATAATCGTAGCACATATGGGGATTCAATTTTAATTTGTTATAGAGATTGTTCACTATGCAACATGCTTTTAAAGAGATGGCATATCACATTCACAATAAATTTACTATTTAAGCAACATATCAAGAGTATATAATTAGTCCTCAGATATAATAACATACTAAGTACATACAAACATAAGAAGCACACATGCATATTATCCGATAAGAAACATGAGAGAAAAAGTCAACAGCGTAGTACGACAAAATCCACCAACTTAAAGTGGCGAATAGCAACAAATGTACAAAACAAATACTCTGAAACTAAAATCTAGAACACTTCAAAATAAAACGGAATCAAATTAACACATTATAGGACGAATCATGGTTGCACTTGCTACTGCTTGTCCGAGACTCCAAAATCAAGTTTAACATAATATTTATTCCGCACCAACTTTTCTTTGAACAGCGGGAGAAGGTCAGAATTATCACTTCCCGTATCAACAATGTACTCCGACAGTCTTCCCAGTAGATGGCCTGGATCAACTGTGACCTTTAATATCATCTCTTTTCCAAGAAGTGAAGATACAACTGCGAGGATCACTTTTTTTATACTTTCACTGCCAGAAGTAATTTTAGAATCGCTGGGAGAAACCTTGTAATAATATAATAAAAATGCAGTTACATAAGATCTTGACGACAGGAATTAATTTTATACTTTGAGTGAGGAATAAGATCTTGACGACAGGAATAACAAAACAAACCGCAAGAGGAGACATCATCTGAATTATTGCAAGTTAGGCAAGTGGTGTAAAACCATACGCTGTTCGAAAAAAATTCTGTTACTTTAACAACCGTCCAAAATTTCTGAACCTTCATTAAAAATAAAAGTAATAGATTCAAACATTATTATATTAATATTTTAGTTAAAAATAAAATTGGAAGTAAGATATTAATACACATTATCATATTAATATTAGTGTTTGTAAATAAAAAAATGCATTTATAAACATGGAAAAAAAAATACGACATTGAACATTCAAAATATACATGGACAAAAAGCTTAAATTTACAAAAATTAATGCACATTATGGAATGATTTCCAAAAAAGTTCAATCTCTTAAGCAAAAGAGATCAGTAATACAAAAATCTATCATTTACATTTGATATTATACATAGTAGGATTTGCTTCTTTTTCATTAGCCGCTTCCAACTCCTTTTAATCATTCAAAGAAACCTGCCAAAATGTAGCAATGTAGAGGTTGTAATAAAGTGAAATGATGGTGAAATATGAATTTAATAATTTTATCTGAAATCAATTTAATTAAAGATACAACAATACGACACATATAATAAAACAAATGCACAAAAGGATCATAATACCTTCTTAAGTAGTCAATGAACTTATCAATAACAGTATAGAAAGTGACTTTAGTAGCATACTCGGTCGTATAAATAACAATCTCATCTAAAACATGAGTATTAATAGACATCTCGATAAATATAAATTGAGTTTCAAAGAGAAAGAAATTGGCAGGATATGAAAACGGACCGTTAGTAAATGTAGCAGCACCGAGTTGAACTACGACCCAAAGGTTACCACTCGCAACAAATAATTCATGCCCAACATAGCTCAAGATATAATCAGAGAATGGGCCGACCAACACACATCGCGCAGACGTCTCTCTGTTATAGAATAAAATAAGAGAATCAACAACACAAAGATAAAATAAAAAAAACATTGTTGAAAAGAGTAAGAGTTATTTTGTGATCAATTGATTATTGGAAAAAACATATGTTACTATGGCACTTTTAAACAGAAAGAGATAAAAACGTACTCAAAGTCTTGGAGTAATAAACTTATAATGTCTGGCCCATCATCGTCAGGATGAACCCTCATCAAAGATCGATCAACAGAAACAACGCGACCAATTGCATCTGGTATCAAAAGAATAAAAGACAACAAAGAAAAAAGAACAAATATCTGGATAAGAAAAGTCAAAGGACAATAACCTCGTAATCTCCATAAATTATGAAAATCTATGTAAAAAATCATATTAAATGCAGATAATAGATATTATTCCACGTGTTACGCAAAGTCTACGTACCAAGGTACGGCCCATTAGTATCTCTGTCAATGAGATAAAAGAAATCAACGAAACTATAAATCGTCTTGGGAAAACGCGAATGAAGAACAGGGCGCATCGACGTGTTGCTCAAGAACAGAATCCTATTAGGATTGAAAGTGACAGGTTGCTGGGGAAAGGTAGGAATCACTCGGAAATTCGACAACTCATATATTTGCCCTACGATGAGCCGACTATAAAACTTATACAGGATCTCAATGGAAATAGTTGCATGAATAAATTGTCTCTGCAAATTAAACATGCATAAACTGATTTTAGCATGAATATCATATTAATTAAAACGGTTGTAAGAGCATAAGAAAATTAGAAAGGACAAACACATGTAAAGGTGCAGTGAAAAAAAGTATTCAAAATTAACCATTTAGATATCACACTACTACTTTATATACTCCAAAAGGAATTTTTTTACTTAATTTAAAAAATCACTTTTATAAACAAAACCACATACAAAATACAAAGATGACAGGAACAAAGACAAAATCTTGAAGTATATAAATAGATACTGACATGTGAGAATCATATATGGACAAAAAACAGAGTATAAAGTACAGTTTTTGAAACACCCTTTATATCGAATTTGCAACTACATTACAATAAATAAATACACATTACTAAAATAAGAAATTCTCAGAGTAAATGCTAGTAATAACTACCAACATACTCCAACTGCTATAAATATCTATTGACACAAAACAATTGAGATATCAGAATCTAAAAATTAAAAGCCAAATATAGAAATTAACCAAACAGTTGAAATTGCAAAACCCTAGTTATATGAATCGAATGCGATGAAAAGGACACTCAATATTAGAAACGAAACATCATGCAATACTCATACAAATCGTCAGAAATAAACCTCAAAATCCATTAGAAGAACTTCCATCTGATCAGCGTCGCCATCAGGTTCTTCAGAAACCCAAAACCTACACACACGAACACGCAAAATCCAAGATTCCTTAGATCCGTTAATTTTTGAAATAGTATCGCAAGGAGCCATGGATTTGCCGATTTGGATTAAGACACAGAATATTTTTTGATGCAGAGTATAGATAGAAATCTATGTACGCAACCGATGAATATATGTATCGGAGAACTAAAAAAAGAACCTTGAGTAAGAGATACGTGATAAAGAGAGATTAAATCTTACGGAGAACCGAAAAGATTTTTGTGCAGTTTTTTCCTTTTCCAAGAAAGTGATCGGCGCTATGAATTTAAAGAGGTACAATTATAGGAGGGAAGTATACAATCATGGAAATAATACTTTAAATATATTATCCAGTTCCCTTAAATAGTTTAGTTCAGTTCAGATTAATTTATAGAGGTTTCAATGTAATACTTTAAATATATTTTCCAGTTCCCTTAAATAGTTTAGTTAAGTTCAGATCGCTTAAGTTCAGTTCAATCGGTTTCAGTAAACAACTTCGGTAAACAATATATTTATAGAGGTTTCACTGTAATACTTTAAATATATTTTCCAGTTCCCTTAAATAGTTTAGTTCAGTTCAGATCGCTTAAGTTCAGTTCAATCGGTTTCAGTAAACAACCTCGGTAAACAATATATTTAAAGAGGTTATTAATGTATCGAGTATTAATTTATAGAGGTTTCACTATAATACTTTAAATATATTTTCCAGTCCCCTTAAATAGTTTAGTTCAGTTCAGATCGCTTAAGTTCAGTTCAATCGGTTTCAGTAAACAACCTCGGTAAACAATATATTACACCACTCTATTAATTTAAAGAGATTATTAATGTATCGAGTATTAAGTTACAGAGGTTTCACCGTAATACTTTAAATATATTTTCCAGTTCCCTTAAATAGTTTAGTTCAGTTCAGATCGCTTAAGTTCAGTTCAATCGGTTTCAGTAAACAACCTCGGTAAACAATATATTACACCACTCTATTAATTTAAAGAGATTATTAATGTATCGAGTATTAATTTACAGAGGTTTCACCGTAATACTTTAAATATATTTTCTAGTTCCCTTAAATAGTTTAGTTCAGTTCAGATCGCTTAAGTTCAGTTCAATCGATTCCAGTAAACAACCTCGGTAAACAATATATTTATAGAGGTTTCACTGTAATACTTTAAATATATTTTCCAGTTCCCTTAAATAGTTTAGTTCAGTTCAGATCGCTTAAGTTCAGTTCAATCGGTTTCAGTAAACAACTTCGGTAAACAATATATTTAAAGAGGTTATTAATGTATCGAGTATTAATTTATAGAGGTTTCACTGTAATACTTTAAATATATTTTCCAGTTCCCTTAAATAGTTTAGTTCAGTTCAGATCGCTTAAGTTCAGTTTAATCGGTTTCAGTAAACAACCTCGGTAAACAATATATTACACCACTCTATTAATTTAAAGAGATTATTAATGTATCGAGTATTAATTTACAGAGGTTTCACTGTAATACTTTAAATATATTTTCCAGTTCCCTTAAATAGTTTAGTTCAGATCAGATCGCTTAAGTTCAGTTCAATCGATTCCAGTAAACAACCTCGGTAAACAATATATTACACCACGACATACAAAATATTTTAAGCAAATAATATTTGCTATTCGATTAGATCTGTAGAGTTCACCTTCAACAATATTACTGTTAAAGTATTCGATTAGATCTAGCATAACGAATGCAAGAATTTGATCTCCCTGAAACAACAAATATTACATCCGATGAATAACGATTATGAGTTATTACTAAGATTCAATATGTACACAAAAAAAAATATCAATAAAAACGGAGGTATATATTTGCAATTTAGTTTCCTAACCATGAGATCAATCATCACGACATGCATCGTATATCTATTGGAATCGACGCCGAGCAAAAACCATTTTCGACAAATCATAACAACAATGTCACAGTTCGTTCCAATCATAGTTAACCCGCACAACAGATCATGACCAGCCATAGGTTTGTACTTGATATTTTGTTATTAATATGAAATACGAATAAGTTTACGTAAGATCATGACCACCATTAATAAGATAATTTTATCTTGTTTAATGACGTACAATCTATAAAACATGTAAAATTTAACTGAAGAAAGATTATTAGTTTATGTTTATGTGCAAGGAATAGAACTATAATTATATCCCGTGCTAAGAGTATATAATTAGTACTTAGATATAATAACATACTAAGTTCATACAATTACTTCATGCTTCAAAACATTAAACCATATGTTAACTGTTAAAACATAAGGCCAAAATGTAGTTAAAAGACAACATTAATTGTTCAGAAATACTAAAGATAAACATACATCATAAATTGTCCATCCTAAACAAAAACTCAATCATTGTTTCATACTATTATGCCCTCCAATTAATTTTTCAAAAGTCAGCACTGTGCATCCATCAAACCGCGTCGAACTTTGATCATCTTCTGAAGTCAAATGCTAATTCCAAAGCAACCTGAACAACAAAACTAAATAAATACAACATTGCACAGGAAACAGATTATTTTACTTAGCTTAAACAGAATAAGTACACAATTCAATATTGATTAATGAAATGTTAAAAGATAGTACCGCTGTTGATAATCCATCGCATCCGGACACTGATGATACAGAGTCATTCGGGTAGCCTTAGACGTATTGCACAGTACAAACTGCCCTGTAAAGGAAAAAGAATTATAAACAATCAGGTACATAACTAATAGAATTTCACAAAGAAAACTTCAATAGATAAGTACCATCGACAAAAGTCGTGTTGCACAACTGTATGGTCACAACAGATCCGTATAGCTTGTACTCCCACCACATGTCAACATATGCCAAGATCTCATTGGAGTATGGGGCAAACACACAGAAACTCTTTTCAATGTTGCTATTAAGAGAATATAAGAAATATAATGTTAATCGCAATTACATACAGATGTAAACCTAACACACAAAGTAAGATACATTTCTTACTTGAGATCAGAAATTTTAAAACGAACGTATTCATCTCCACCGGAACCATCACCATACATCATCGTATCATCAACTTCAATCAGATGACCAATAACATCTTGCACAATCAACAAACATGGTTTATCAACAGAACGCAAGTTAGCAATGTTGAATGATACATACCGAAGAGTGGTCCAGACTCTGGAAAAGTTTTTTCAGTTATTCGATCAAAAGAGACGAACTTGTACGGAGATACTGGAAAACCTCGGTCAACAACGTTGATAACAGACGTGTCCGGATCAAAATATATCATAACAGGGTTAACCAAAAGCGGATTTATCAGTGGGATTTTTACAACATGAAATCTTCTTATGTTGTAAGCTTCTCCCTCATGAATTTGGTCACGGAAACGACCGATCAAATATTTTTCAACTGCACCATGTATTTGATTGCCCTGACAATTAATTTTTCAATTAAATAGAAGAAAACCCTAAAGGACTTAAAAAGGATAGCGATCTTGAGTACAGGTCTGATATTCACGTAAACCCATTTATTAAAAAGAATTACGATCTTGAGTACAGTAATAATACATCAACACAGCAGTTTAAAAAAACCAAATTCCGAAATCCATATATTCATGTATTTTAAGATCTATAATCTGTACTTTCGAAATAACTAAAATACATTAAAACAAAAATCATATAAAGTAAACCTCCAAGTCCATTAGCACGAAATCGACGCTGGATTCGACTTTGTTAAAGCCTTCCCTGATAAATTTCCGGGTGCATCGAACGACTATGCTCCAGAACCTCGTCGAACAATTCAGTTGAGAAATAGATGCACGGACGGCCATTCTCACTGGAGAAAAGAAAAAGAAGAAGATGAAAAGGCAGCGGTTTTTGAAAAAGTGTGTAATGGAAGCTTCCTTCTTGCAGTTTCCCATATAACATGTTAAGTAGGATATTCTTCTACACAATGATTAATTATAATGCAACATTGGGAAACGTGGGTTGTACAATAGTAATTTCAAAAATAGTTAAAACAAATACATTAACTCATAGCAATATTATTATAGATAACTTTTCTTGTAAAAAACAACTGCAAAATTAATTATACTACTACCATTTAAAGAAATTATTGGTTATTAAAGATTTCACTAAAATTTACAAAAATCTAATTGATGATTATAATATGAGACATAAAAAGTAATAATATCCAATAAGCATATTGAATTAATTACCAAGATGTTTTTATTTAATTACCAATATGGTTTATATTACTTGTTCTTTTGAACTTAATTTCAGTCAACTTCAGTTCAGTTTTTATCGCTTCAGTTCAGTTCAATTCGGTTCATATCGCTTCAAATCAGCTTCGATTAAGTTCGATTCCAAATAAATTTAAATAAATTAAATAAAAAATAATTTGAATAAATAATTTTAAATATACATTCTAGTTAATGTCGTGATATTATTAATATTTTTTAAAAAATATTAACTAATTCATAATAATAATTATTATATTTATAAAAAAATAGTTTATTTCAGTTCGGATCGCTTAAGTTCAGCTCAATTTAGTTCAGATCACTTAAATTCAGATAATTCGGTTTCAGTCCAAAAGCACTTAAGTTCGTTTCAGTTCAGTCTGTTTAAGTACAAAAGAACAGGTTCTTAGTAGATTTTAAATTGAAAAAATTAATTTATAACACAAAACATAAAATGTGCTCATAGAAAATATGGTAAAATAATGGAAAAATAATGGAAGTATATATCAGGACTATGTAGGATTAACATCTAGTAGCTTGTTGGTTTTTGTTAAATATACTATGATGAGTAAAACTTGCAAAACATTACTGGAGTATACTACTACTTAAGAATGATTTTTAATTTCGGACAACATTAATTTATATTAATACATGCAATGAATAGAACTATAATTGTAGACCGAAACCTTATAAAAAAAATGTTATCAAGACAACTCAATACAAAACTTGATTTTAAAACCTTGTATCGAATTCACGGAAAATTAATATTTAACAAACGTGTAATGAGTAAATAGTTAGTTATAAAATAAAAAAACATAATTAAACCATAAGTTAATTGTTGAAACATAAGCCCAAAATGTAAACAAAAGAACCACATTAATTGTTAAGAAATACCACTCATAAACAAACATTATACATTTGTTGATATTAAGCAAAAAGTTAATAATTGAAAAAAATGTCGCCTGGACATGCATGCTATTAGAAAACATCAGCTCCGTCGCACTCCATTGCATAGCCTGAGTTCAACCTTTTTTTAAGAACACAACAAATGAAAATAAAATCTTTGTAATTATTGAGCCTACAAAACCGATATTTTTTAACATGATTATAAATGTATTCGTTTACAAAAGAAATAAAGATGAAAAATCTTACATGTGTCGGTATTGAACATATTCGTCAGCAGAGTCGTAAAGAAGCATTCTGGTGTACATGAAAGCGTCACAAAGAACAAAGTCACCCGACAAACAGAAATTCAATGTTATTGCCTAACGAAGTGACATTAATTACTAATGGAATTAATAAATAAAGATTCAGTAGACAAAATACCCCGAAATTTCATCCCTTGACAAAGCTGTAAAAAAACACGCGGCTGACTCAAACTGTTATCCCTATTCATGTCAACATATCCTTTCAATTCATTAGAGTAAGAAGTAATAAACAACCGGCATAGTATTATAGCTGGTTACCAACAAATTTAATTATACAGTAAGCTTTATTGTAAATACACATCAGCTGAGCAAAATTTAATCATAACATAAAAGCAGCGTTCTTACTTCAAGTCTTCAATCAAAAAATGTACGTATTCATCTCATCCTTTGCCATCACCATCCATCATCAAATTCAATGAGATGACCAATCACATCTTTCAAAACATAAATCAACCTTAGCAAACATAATAACATCTAAAGACAACGGAAGAATTGTATACTGCATAATGTATAACGTCTCCTATATTCTATTGCACCAACACAAAAACCTATAAAAAAAATAGACAATTAAACAAATTACAAACTTCTCCCAGAGGAGATAGAAAGTTATACAACAGTATGATGTATACTACAAACTAAAGAATAAAAATCAAACTCACAATATCAGATGGACAATCCTCAAGACCATTCAAAACATAGGTGGCATAAATAACTGTAGGCCATTGTTCTGATCATCTCTTCCAAAGAAACCCTATTAAGTAAGCCCTAGCAAAAATATCTAAACCAACTAATTATGATCAGTTAGAAGAACACGAAAAGGAAGGGAATCGAAATATCAGAAAAGATAAGCAAACACTAACAAAAATAAAACATGATCATTTAGACACTAACACCTCGAATGGCTTTAGACTTCTTGAATCAAAACCCTGCATTATAATCAATTTATTATACATTTATCCACCTGCATGGAGAATGGGTTAGTTTAAGGGGAAAAAAGCATTAATATACACTAACAGGTTATAGACCAATAGACAAAACAATAAAAAAAAACACTTCACGGTTAAAAAGAAAAAGATAAACTTGCGGAAAAAAAATTAACTTCAAAACTCAGTATAAAACTTACCTAGAAACAAACGCGCTGCCATTGATACTGAGATGCAGAAACAATCGTTACTTACGCTGTCCAATGGAAGATGAAACAAAATGTCCGTTTCTTTGCTTACATGGATTTTTAATTCTATCGTTCTCAAACAATGTTGTGCGTGAAGCCAGAAAGTTGACAACAATCAATGACACTTACACATAATAGTGAAACTTAGATTTTTAGTGCACCAATTAGTATCAAATTCGTAGCTAATGTGCAGTCATTATCTTTTATTAAATTTTATCATTATGCTCCTAATAATGACACTTAGTAATGATGGATTAGTAAAGTGTGAACCTAGAAATGTACGAATCTTCATACATTACTAACCTCACACTTTACTAAGTCATCATTATTAAAAGTCGTCAGTAGAAGCATAATATAAAAGTAAAAGAAAACATAATCACTGCACATTAACTACGATTTTGAAACTAATTGGTGCACTAAAAACCTAAATTTCACTATTATGTTTAACTCTCGTTGATTGATGTCAAAGTTCTAGCTTGACACACAACATTATTGGAGAACGATGGAATTAAAAATCCATCTAAGCAAAGCAAGGGAATTTTGGTTTCATCTTCCATTGGACAGCAAAAGTAATGATTTAGTCTAAACCTCAGTATCAATGGCAAAATACACGGAAAACTTCTGCAAATGACAGGGAAAACATATAAATAAATTTTAACCTAACAGAAACAGTAATACAGTATGTATATGCACTTAAAAATAATAAATAGAAATATAGTAAAAAAAATACACACCTCAAACCTGCAAAAAAAATAATATTAAAAACAGACAAAAATACACAAACAAAATGAATACATACTTGTTAACCTGCTAAAGATGATTAAACCATGAACAGGTTATAAACTAAAAAGAACACAACAAATGAAAACAAAATCTCTGTAATTATTGAGCCTACAAAATTGATCATTTTAACATGATTGTAAATGTACTCGTTTAAAAAAGAAATAAAGATCAAAAACCTTACATGTGACAGTATTGAACGGATTCGAGAGCATAGTCACCAAGAAGCATTCTGCTGTACATGTAAGCGTCACACACCTGAATTAGTTTACAAATGATCCGTTAACTGAGACTCGACGAAACCTACCTGAATCTGAACAATGAAAATTAAATTAAATTAATACATTAAAAAATGTATTTAAGAACACGAAAAGTGAAAATTTGCAGAACATGTTACTCAATCAATTTGAATTACTTATTTATTTATTAACAGAAAAAAATAAAAATATACATACCTTAACCTGCAAATTAACAAATGAACATGAAATGGGTAAAAATGATTAGAACATGTATAATTTAAATAATAAAGAGCAAATGAACAGGAAAAGTCTGCCCAAAAAAACAATAACCTGACCTTGATCAAAGGATGAGAGGAACTAAACATGTTGAAATGCGGTATTACCGAAACCAAAATAAAGAGGAATATAGCAAAAAATACATACCTTAACCTGCAAAATCAAGTTACAAACATGAAATGACTAAAAAATGATTAAAACATGTACAATTTAGAAAATAAAGAAAAATATAGTATAAAAATGCACACCTTAAACCTGCCAAATCAACGAACGAACACAAAACGGCTAAAAATGATTAAAACATTATACTTAATAAAATAAACAGAAATATACATACCTTTAACCTGCAAAAAAAAAAATTATTAAGAACAGAAAAAGGATTAAACCATGTATAATTTATAAATTAAAGAGGAATGTAGCAAAAAAATACATACCTTAACCTGCAAAATTAAGATACGAACATGAAATAACTAAAAATAATTAAAACATGTACATACATACCTTAAACCTGCAAAAAATATTTATTAAGAACATAAAAATGATTAAACCATGTATAATTTATAAAATAAAGAAGAATATAGCAAAAAAATACATACCTTAACCTGCAAAATATTTATTAAGAACATAAAAATGATTAAACCATGTATAATTTATAAAATAAAGAAGAATATAGCAAAAAAATACATACCTTAACCTGCAAAATAAAAACATGAACATGAAATGCCTAAAAATGATTAAACCATGGAACATACATAAAATAAAGAGGAATATGGCAAAAACAATACGTACCTCAACCTGCAAAATTAAGACATGAACATGAAATGACTAAAAATGATTAAAACATGTATAATTTAGAAAATAAAGAAAAATATAGTAAAAAAATGCACACCTTAAACCTGCCAAAATAAGCACATCTATACATATATAAATGATTAAAACAGCTAAAAATGATTAAAACACTATACTTAATAAAATAAACAGAAATATAGAAAAATATACATACCTTAAATCTGCAAAAAAAATTATTAAGAACAAAAAAATGATTAAACCATGTATAATTTATAAAATAAAGAGGAATGTAGCAAAAAAATACATAGCTTAAACCTGCAAAATAAAATTATTAAGAACACAAAAATGATTAAACCATGTATAATTTAAAAAATAAAGAGGAATATAGCAAAAAAGTACATACCTTAACCTGCAAAATTAAGATAACAACATGAAATGACTAAAAATGGTTAAAACATGTACATACATAACTTAAACCTGCAAAAAATATTTATTAAGAACATAAAAATAATTAAACCATGTATAATTTATAAAATAAAGAGGAATATAGGAAAAAGATACATACCTTAACCTGCAAAATAAAAACATGAACATGAAATGACTAAAAATGATTAGAACATGTACAATCTATAAAATAAAGAGAAATATAGTAAAAAATACATACCTTAAGCCTGCAAAATCAACACATGAACATGAAACGACTAAAAATGAATAAAACATGTATAATTTTTAAAATAAACATGAATATAGTAAAAAATACATACCTCAAAACCTGCAAAATAAAAATAATTAAGAACAGACAGAAAATATACAAATAAAAACGAAGGCACACTTATTAACCTGCTAAAAATGAATTTCTTCATGGAAGGGAACTTCGAGAACAGGAAGTTGAATCGACTCCCCAAGAATATCCATTCGGAGAAATCGATCATAAAGATCAGAAAATTATGAAAAAAGAAAACATGCATATTCGTATATACCTCACGACCTCAAACTCGCGCTGGAAGCATCCTTCGAGAAAAGGAAATTCAAAAGCTTCTCGATGATTATCCGTTAGGAGAAATCACTCACGAAGACATGAAAAGTTTGTAAAAAGAAAACATGCATATTCATATATACCTCATGACATCAAATTCGCTATGGACGCATCCTTCGATCGATTGTCAAGATCTGAAAAAAGAAAACACGCAGATTCATATATACCTAACGGCCTCAAAATCGAGGTGGAAGCGTCCTTCGAGAAAAGGAAATTCAAAACCTTCTCGACGATTATCCACAAAGATCTGAAAAATCTAAAAAAAGAAAACATGCATATTCGTATATACCTCAAGGCCTCAAACTCGCGATGGAAGCGTACATCCAGAAAAGGAAATTAAAAAGCTTCTCGACGATTATCCGTTCGGAGAAATCGCTCACAAAGACATGAGAAACCTGAAAAAATATAACATGCATTTTCATATATACCTCACGGCATCAAACGAAAGATGGAAGCACCCTTCGATCGATCGTCAAGATCTGAAAAATCTGAAGAAAAAAAAAGCATGCAAATTCACATACATACCTAACGACCTCGAATTCGGTATGGAAGGGTCCTCGCAGAACAGGGAACTCGATCGATTCTTGACGATTACCCATTCGAAGAAATCGATCACAGAAGATGCGACAGCAGATGAGGAGGGAGCTCCTGATCGGGGAAAAAATTGGGGGCTTGGATGAGTTTCTCGGCCTCTCGACCGGAAGGAGAGAAATTTGCAGAAAAAAAAAACGAAATATGCATACCTCAATATGAATACGAAGAAGGCGATCGGCGGATTAGCCGCGAGCGGCTTAGTTCCTGATCGGGAAAAAATCGGGGGCTTGGATGAGTTTCTCGGCATCTCTTTACCGGAGGGAGAGAAATTGCCAAAAAAAAAAAATACGCGTACCTCAATCCGAATACGAAGAAGGCGATCGTCGGAGTAGGGGGAGCCATCGGCCTGCACATGATGATCGAGGATGGGAGGACGATGATGAAGGGGGAGGACGATTCAGAAAAAAATTGCCAGAAAAAAAAAATGAAATACGCGTACCTCAATCCGAATACGAAGAAGGCGATCGTCGGAGTAGTCGGAGTGCGGCGGGGAGCCATCGGCCTGCACATGATGATCCAGGATGGGAGGACGATGATGAAGAGGGAGGACTTTCAGAAAAAAAAAGAGGAGAAATTATGGTATCGGAAATATGAAAAGAATTTTGTGGGGGGGACTTTTATTGGGACGTGAAAAAGGTGAAGAGAAGACAGCTTTTTTGTACTGTTTTTGTACTGTTTCGGCCTTGCGTTACGCAAAAGAAAAAAAAATATTTAATATCTGAATTTGAAGAATAAAAAATTAATATAATTTGTAGTGTGAACGCATCCTTGGTATGCCATTGGTCAAATTGGGGAGGCAGACTTCTCGTTTTATATATGTATAGATAAAATTTTATTGTTTAGAATTAACTAGTTCACACAAAATACAAAAGCCCAAATTTCTATCTTAACATATTTACTCAAATAAAAAAAATTAATAAAAATTCAATTCTCCAAACAACACGGTAAAAATTTGCAAATCTCCAACACCAATTAGGTTTTTACTTTTATTTTTTTTCTTATTTTTTTTCAATGTTGCTTAATTGTTTTTGCCTTATGTGGTTTTTTTTTTTTTGTTTATTTGTGAAAATAATGTTCACAAATTAATGTATAAAATTGAGGGTTTAAAACTTGTATATTGGAAAAAAATCACAAATCTGTATTTTTGTTTATTTGTGAAACTAATGTTCACAAATTAATCTATAAAATTGAGGGTTTAAAACTTGTATATTGAAAAAAGTCACAAAACTGTATTTGGTATAAGTTTTAAGTTAACATCACTAGAGTTTGAATTTGGGAGTTGGCTTGGAGCCTTGGACGGTTGGATATTTGGCCCACCCTGGATTGAATTTCTTGCTCCGCCCCTGGATGTGAATCATTATAGATGTGCATATATATAGCCAAAGGTGTTTATAGTTGTGCTTTCTCAGTTTCTCTCGTGTTGAGCAGAGGGTATTATATATATATATATATAGGGCTGAACTAACGAGACATGGTATTAGAGTTGGTTTAGGAGATGGGTTGGAGTAGGTTTCTTGGAAGACAATTTAATCGTGTAAATCATGAGGCTGAAAGTTCTAATTTCTATAGGAGTGAATATGAGTTGGTTTTGCGAATATGGGTTATCAAAAGTAATAACCGAGTTCATATATGGGCTACCAAAGATTAAATAAAAATTAATGGGTTGCAAATAAAATGTGCTCAAATTTAAGTTGAAGATAAGGGTTAAAGCTAAAATTATATTATATTTTTAATTTGTATTTAATAAATTGTGGGTTGGTAAAATTATTATAATTATCTTTGTATTATTTATCAATTTTAATATTTAATTAAAATATATTCTATTTTATAAATTTTAATTTATTAAATTATTTTATATATTTGTATATTTATTTAGGTGAATCCAAGGTTCTAGTTAATAAAATTTTAGATTGTTACAATTAGATTAATTAGGACATGTAAATCAAAATGCGATTAAAAGATTAATGAATTTGGAATTATTACCAACTTCAAAAATTGATTCACAAAAGAAATGTGAAATTTGTGTTGAAGCCAAAATGACTAATTTACCTTTTCCCTCGGTTGAAAGGTGTACTGAACCTCTTGGTTTAATCCATACCGACATATGCGATTTAAAGTTTGTTCAGACAAGAGGTGGAAAAAAGTACTTCATCACGTTTATTGATGATTGTACTAGATATTGTTACTTATAGTTATTAAGTAGCAAAGATAAAGCCTTAGAGGCTTTTACCAAGTATAAAGCTGAGGTTGAAAATCAACTTAGTAAACGAATTAAAATAATTCGAAGTGATAGAGGTGAAGAATATGTAGCTCCGTTTGAAAAATTATATTATGAAATTGGGATAATTTATCAAACTACTGCTCCTTATTCACCACAATCAAAGGGTGTTGCTGAACGAAAAAACAAAACTCTTAAAGAGATGATGAACGCCATGTTGATTAATTCGGGTTTACCTTAGAACATGTGGGGGAAGCTATTTTGACAACTAACCACATTTTGAATAAAATCCCACTTAAAGGTAAAGATGAGACGCCGTACGAAATGTGGAAAAATCGTAAGCCGTCTTATAAATATCTTAAAGTGTGGGGGTGTTTGTTGGGATATGTCCTTCGATCCTACGTGTGCAATCGATAAAGTCATAAGGTCGTCTATGGATGTTAAATGATTATTCGATAATATTAAATTGTTGGGAACAATATAATATTGATCAATTAAATCATACCTACAGGGTCACACATGGACTCGAAGATAATGTACGATGCTTGATATATATTGATTTAGAATCAATATTTACGTGGATTTAATATACATGCATGGGATGCATGGCTTGCATGGATGCATGTCACATAGTGTGACATGGCATGCCACACAAGCAAGTGGGACCACATACAATGCATTGTGGCATGTGTATGTGGCATGACCTTTCACCTCCTTTGTAACCCCTTTTGTGTGTTAAATGGTGCATCTTTATGCACATTATGAAGGAGGTTACAAGGAGGTGTAATGGTGTGCATAATGAAGTGATTATATAGATGAAAATCTGATTTTCATCACATACAATATTCAGCCACGAAATTCCACACAAATAGAGAGAAAAGTGATGATCTTGGAGATCCATTCTCAAGCAAGCAAATGTGTTCATTATCCGGGTTCGTGTGCAACACATAGAGGCCGGGCCATTTGTGCGGCTTCCACATCCGGACGATCTAAAGGAGTGACGACTTCGAGAGGCTGATCCATTTGAGGTGGTTCAATCGACTCAACACCACCTCAACGACATCAACGAATCACTTCGTCACAAAAGTAAGTAATCGTTGAACCTTATATATATATATATATATATATATATATATATATATATATATATATATATATATATATATATAATGGATGTGTATATATATATATGTTTATATGTGTTCTTATACACATTAAGTGTGCACTAAGATCATGGCATAGTAGATCTATTGCTTTACGGGCTTCCGCACACACGGTATATCGATTGGATCGGTATACCGGTACCTTCAATTGGTATCAGAGCCTAGGGCTCGTGCACACTTTTGTGTTGGACACGAAGGTTAAATCAACATAATTGGATTATATGTTTAATTGTGATTATGTGATTAGATGTAAGGCCGGCCACCGTTAGTGGTCGGGTGAATGAAATTGTCGTTTTTTACGTACGATTGGCCATAGTCTTTTGAGGGCTGCGTCCCTTGGAATCATTTGTAATAGATAGGTTTTTCTATTATATTTGTATTGTACTACTTGTAAGCGATGGACTTGTTCCATGGTTCGATGGAGGATCTTGGCTCTCTAGCGAAAACGAGAAGAAACGAAGCAAAACGAAGCAAAGCGGACAAAACCGGGCTGCTGGAGCCAAACGGCGGGCGCCGTTTTGTTTCGGCGACCGCCGTTTGTGAAACGGCGGGCGCCGTTCGTAGTTTTATGGGTACGGAATAGATTTGACCAAAATCGGAGGGCACGGAACTAAAACGGAGGGCGAGGACCAGTCCAGAAGATGTTCAAGGCCTATTTTGTTGCTTTTGTTGTTTTCTTTTGAGAGTTGTGAGGTTCTAGGGGCCTTTCGATTACGTATTTAATTGCTTTGCTAGTTATAGGATGTTTTATGTTATAAATGTTCAACTTACATATAAAAACCTATGCATGCAAGTTCCCAAAATAATGAGTATAATGTCTTGTCCAAAAACATCACACTCATGAAGCCCTCGATCATAAGTTGGTAGGTCCGCCTCAGCGGGGTACTACTTGTTATCTTGGGATAAGTGGGAGTAAGGGTTAGACCCTTACACGTGAGTTTGGTTTTCTCATCGATAGATCCACTGCAGGCGTGGCTATCGAGACATGAGATGAGAATTGTTGGAAATCGATATCCCGGAATTAATAAATTTAAATAAATAAATTATCTAATTAATTCCGACCGAAATCCTTCGAATATCCGGATTGTCTAAATTGCGGAACCGACAACCCAATCGAAACCGTTCGCCGGAAACCACCGCGAACCACCACACGAACCGGGCTCGACCAAAACACCACCGCGGGATAAACCCGCGGCCAGCCCTAGCCGAGCCCCGCGTGGGGCTTGCGATCACGCACGGTGATCGCCGGGTTGCGCACGGCAACCCCACGGCGAGTCCGGCGACTCGCCGTCCGCGGAGGAGGGGGCTGCTCGCCGGGCGAGCAGCGGCGGCACCAGCCCGCCACCCCACGCGATCGAGCACGCGGTCGATCGCACCCCCGGCGTCCAGCCGGGGTCCTCATGCGTGCTGCCGGCAGTCGAAGCCCTAGGCTCGACCGCCACCCTCGGCGTCCAGCCGAGGGTTCGTCCTCTCGATCCCAGCGAGGACCTCTCGACCTCCCGCGGTCCGGTGATCCTCGATCACCACCGCGAGGTCGATCCTCATCCCCGGATTCGTCCCTCGGATCTTGGTTCATGATATTTTTACGATAATTAGACGATAAAATCATAAAGAGGGTTTTACGATTTACCTCGTTCTCGTTGTTCGGAAAAACGAAGAACTCAATTTGACGACCTTGAGATCTTCCGACGTATTCCTTGCACTAGCTCGGACGTCGTGTGGGCGACGATCTACCGAACTCCATGGATCTCCCTCTCTACTTTCTCTCTCTAGAATTGTGATCTTCAAGTTATGAGAATAGAGAAGACCATGTAGTGCTTTTATAGGCTACGTAGGGGATCTAAAGGAGGTGGAATATTGGGCTTCCAATATTGAAGATTAAATTGAGCCCAATGCTCAAGTCCATTAATCCTTATCAATATTAATTAATTCTATTTTCCACTATATAAAATTAATTGCACTCCCAATATTAAACCATATTATATCAAATAATATTTCTCCGGTAGTATTATTTATTCCGTGTATTTAAGATATAAATATCCATGAATAAAATTAATTTATTGCTAATTAATTTATTCATCTCTTTTATCCGAGACTAGTACCATTCAACCTTAATTATTATGCGGAACGAATCCACCTGCAGGGTTTACATAATAATTCCTTATGAACTCATCTCGGGGATATTATCAACCCTTCCGGGATACACTTTCCCGTCAAGTATTCACGGCATGCCATATATAAAATATAGTGACCCAACTTAACCGGTAATTAACCCAATAATTAAATCGGTTAATTCCTTTGGTAAATCAAAGTCACTTATATTAAATATACACACCCGCAATAATATCGGGGATTAAGAATAAAATACACTGAGACTCGAATCGATTATCGCCGGCAATCCTAATCGATGAATCTCAACGATCCGCTCAATACACCAAGTGTACAAGTGTGATAAAATAATTAAGATAAATTATTTTCTCTCTCACACAACGACTATCACGATGGATTGGTCCGTGTCCATCTAGGTCGTGAGCAACTGTTCGATTAAATACGAGTAACCGATAGTATGATCTTCTGTGCGCCCATGCAACACCATACTAACTACAACGTATAAAATCCAGGACTATGATTTGCATATATTTAATTATAAATAATTAAACGCAAATAATTGTTTATTTAATTAAATAGATTAATGGCAATGGATCGTGAGTTTCCGTTACTTAAATCTAGACATTAAGTACACAACTCCAACAATCTCCCACTTGTACTAAGGTCTAGTCATTTCCTCCAATCTCCCGACTCCCATACTCATCACGTGCTTAAGTTGTACTTCCAAGAAGTACTATGTGAATGAGCACTCTAGGTTGCCGCTCTGAAGTTATCTTGGTGACTACAGCGTCGTCTCCCTCGACGATGACTCGTATCAGGTGGTACTTGCACTATGTGTTATCTTACACTTATGGACTTGTGATTTCTTACCATTTGCCATTGCACCGCTATTTACATAGCCTTTGGCAAATTAAGAATCACATCTAAGTCCCAGAGATTATCCCAGAGTTATACCAAAACTTCCGCTGCCTCTGAGGCCGCTATTTGGTTACCTATGGCAGAGTCCGAAAAGCATCGTGCTTATCACTCTTCCATGTTAAACTCCTTCTCCTTCAATAGTGAAACACATAGCCTGATATCGACTTACACCGGTCCTCATTCGATTAGAAATCTAAGAGAATGTAATCCAAAGGAAAAAACTCGTCTGCTTCGTAGTCTAGAACAGTACTTCGAAAGTACTTTTACGGCAGTCGAATATTCCTTTCCAGGATTACCTTGATATCCTCCCACTATGCTAACCGCATAGCCGATATCAGGTTCTTGTTTTCAACAATGCATTTACTAAGCTTTCCACACTCAAAGTGTAGGAAACTGCTTTCATTGCTTCTATCTCCTTTTGTGTTCCAAAACACATATCCTTTGATAGATGCATTCCGTCTCTGAAAGGTAACGAACCTTTCTCGGAATCTTTCATGTTAAAACGAACCATAATCATATATGTAAGATGTCCAGGAAAAGTACAATGTTCTTTCTAGAGATCCAAGATCTCAAGAACATGTCCAACTTCTTCCTTTATCTTTCATAATGATTCATCTAGACAACCATCATTTTATGTCTGATAACATCTTTACTTTGTTGCCAATGATAAGAGTGTCATCTACATAAAACCTCCGAGAAACACCACCTTGTTTTCCATCACGTTTCCAATATACACAATTCGTCTATGCTTTTGATGAATCCATAAAATGGACTATCTCATCAATTTGCAAGTACCACGAACTCAATGCTTTGTTTCAATCCATAAATGGATCAACTAAGCTTGTACTCTAAATGATCTCGCCTCTTAGCAATAATCCTTATTGCTCTCCAAGAGGGCACATTTAGATCTAGTACGGACTTCATGTAGATCTAGGGATCGATTTCATGTATACTAGGTCCAGAGTCCGAAGATTCTCCTAGTCTTATGAATATCTCCGGTTGTCCCACAACCTCCCACTACAATGGCATTCCGGTGTATAAACAGTGATAACAGTAGGTGCAGTTAGTGGTGTACCGCTACTCGGTTCGGCTGGTTCTAAGTCTTAATCTTTCTCTCTCATTTCAAAGTATCATGTCACTTTGGGCTTGTGGTTCATCATATAGTCTTTTTCTGAGAACCGGGCGTTAGAACTTATAACGTCCTTCTGGTACATAGTACTATTGAACACACATCTTTTGTTCTATTAGGATATTCTACAACCGCATTTGAATGCGCCGTTGTTTCCAGACATATCCATAGAACACAGGTAGTTCCGTATAACTCATGCTTTTACTATTTCTATAAGAGTTCCATTTCTTGTTTACGACACACCATTTCTACACAAAAAGTGTATGGTGTAGTCATTTGGGATCATCCCAACCTCTGATCAGTATGCCATGCATTCCTCAGACAGGTACTTGCCTCCGCGATCAAATCGCAGGCTACAAATGGATATACCTTGATGGCTCTCCACAATTGCTTAGTGTCCATTGACTTGTCAAAACACTTGCTTTTGTGGCACATCAGGTATTCTAATCCATTTTTCGAGTAATCATAAAATGAAGTACTCGTACCTTATTGTTTGAGTAGACATAGGTCTGCATACATCAGAGTCAATCAATTCTTATACTTGTCCGGATCTTATATCTTATATCCATAAAGGATTGCTTTGTCATATTATCTTCCAAATTAGATTCTTAGGTCGGAAGGTCCACTCCTTCAACTTAATTGATCAAAATATCAATTTTCGACCTTTGAACTTCTTATTTGAATAAACATGACTCAGCATAAGAATCCACAAGTATAATTGATAAAGAAATCTCTTATTAGTAAAACGAGTTTCATACTACGGTTCGTTGCATCGTGGTGGGCTCAGGATTCATCATTTATATATTGCTAGCTAATGTACCAGAATAGATAATATCATTACTTCTTCTTATAACCATCAAATGATTAAAAGAAATAAAATATCCATTCATTAGAAATCCAGAACAAAGTTCTTTCTAATATGAAAGGTACATAAAAGCAATAACTCAAAATGAAATCCTATAAAATGCCCTCCACTGCAACTGCTGCCTACAGCATTGCCCATGTAGACTACGATCTTTTCTTTTCTAAGTCGTCGGGTTTCCTGGAACCCTTGCATTTAGAATGCACATACCGTCAGTGGTTCCATATCTACACACCAGGTTCCGGCAGATAATACCACTGACTATGTTTTACGACTAAAGAAAATTTCGTACTTCCTTTGAGAGGATAATTAGACTTCCAGTACCCAGACTGTTTGTATCGAGAACACTTGCCTCCGGGCTTTCTCGTCCCATCTCGTGGTCCAAGAAACTTAGGACCACTGGGTTTCTTTGTTTGCTTTTCATTTCCCCCGATTCATGCCTTTAGGTTCGAAACCTTTGGCATTGGCTACAAGAACTTGCGATTTCCGTCTCAACTCGTCTAAAAGGTCAATCATCTCAAAAACGTTTTTAAGCGTTTCCTCGAAGTGACTGGCCTTTATGAGTATCCTCATCGCTTCTTGTCAAGCCGCCTATGTCATGTCTAAACACCTTGAGTTTGAACATGATACCATAATCAATGGTTATTGCAAAAGCATTTTCCCACTTCTTAAAATCAGTCCTTTCCTCATAAGTTAAGACATTTGTAGGCTCGGGAGGACAAAGCTCACTGAGTACAAACTTGTACTCTTTAACAGTTTGGGTAATGTCTAGATCTCTATTCCAATCATTACATTCAGGGACCAGTGAGTTTATAATCCTTACGTATCACATAAAGTGGGTTCAAAGCCATATCCTAATCTATGAGCACATATAACAACAAACAATCGATTTAATATCCGATATTATCTCCCTTAAATAATATCATTAAATCACCAATCACATCTAAAATCCCATCAGGTAAGGCAAGCCACGGTGTGTGGACGTTTACCCACCCAAACGACTTAGCAATTAGATTTCCTTCGGTCATACATCACTTATAGCGGAACCTCGGTGGGAGGAATACTATAAGGCGTATCTAAGTGTAAACCATTACTAAGCACCAAAGTAAATCGTTTGGAATTGCTACATCACCGCAAGCCACGTTGTGTGGACGTTTACGATAACTTCACAACTCTTCACAATTTCTTACAACTGTCTACATCAATTAATCCAAAATCCGTCAGTATAGCAAGCCACGTTGTGTGGACGTTTACTACACCAAGAGACTTTTATAATTGACTCCCAATTACTTGATTCATTTAATCTTGTAAATCAAGACGCGGAGAATCATAAGTGAAACTCAAAGTTTCTAACCAGTGATTCACCATGCGAACAACCCTATCTCTCATAAAATGAGGGAGCCGAGCAGACAATCGATCCACCTTCAAAAGATGGTACGACTGCCTCTAATTTGTGTCCTCGACATGACCAAGTGGCTTTGGCTCCATTCCACTCCCCGGGGTGAGAATGAGTCGACTTGAAATCAGTTTTGGAAAGACAAATTAGGCATTGTTTGATAGACTTAATCAATGTTTCTCGTAAGAGGAATTACAAGAATTCTCCTCCAATGACTTATCTATACGAACTTCAAAAGTCCATAAAAGTCACCAAGAGAACAGCAATGGAGACCATGGATATGTTTCCATACCCTCTCCCACTTAGCTTTTTACAATAAAGGGATACGCTATCTAATGCATAATTAAATACACATAAGCATGCATACATGAAATAAAGCACATAGAATATTATCACATAATCAAAATAATACTAGAATATTATTTTCCGACTATTATGGCTTTATCGCATCTCCGTACGCATCTTCTAGTCTTTAGTCTTTGTTCTTGAATGCTCCATGTGACGGGAATATTAATTCCAATATTTAAATCTATTTATTTTTAATAAATCCAAAAGTTACTTAATTCGAAAATTAAGTCAATCGAATAAATCAAAAATAAAATTAAATATTATTAATATTTTTATTTATTTTATTTTCCCTTTCTACTTCATTAAATCGCCAGAATAATCTATCCAAGACCCACTTGGAATATTCTAGATGATTTCCATAATGAAATAAGGAAATAAAAATAATTTAGGACTCCTAGTCCTTCCAAATTAATTCCTTTCCTAATCCATTAAAAATTCCATAAAGGAATAATTAAATAAGGAAAAATTAATTTAAGGACTCTTCTACTTTCCAAAATTAATTAATTTCCATGTCCATGAAAATTCCCATAAAATAAGAATAATCAACTAGGAAATAAATTAATTTAATAATTAATTATTTTCCTTTCTAATTCTATTAAATCTCTAGAATCCTATTCCAAGTAGAACTTAGAATATTCTAGAAGACTTCCATAATAGAATAAGGAAATCAATTAATTCCAATTAATTCTTTTCCTATTTCCATGAGAATTCCCAAAACTAGGAATACTCAAAATAGGAAAACCGAATCAATTAGGAAAGTTGGATCTTGGTAGGAGAACACGAGATCACGAGGACCCCGCGTCCCCCACCATCGATCGCCGGCCGGGGAGGAGCGCCGCCGCCACCTCAGCCCACGCGCCACCACCACCGGTGGCCGGCGTGGCCGAGGGTTCCCGCGGGCAGCCCCCACGCCCCCCTTCGATCGATCCTCATGGGATCGATCATCATGATCGATCCCCGGTCCTCCCTCTCTTCGTCTCCTCCGTCACACTTTTCCGGCGGTCGTTTCGTCATCGATCCAACGTAAATAAATTACAAATTTATTACTACGTTCTCCGGTATCGATTCTCTACATGAAATCAACCTCATACAATTTCCGGAAAAATAAGAACAAGCATTCACCACACAAGAACAAATATTGACATCACCGAGAGTTTAATAATCAAGAACATTATTATGACATTAATTAATAAAAATTAAATCTAGCCATAATAATCGGAAACCCTGCAAGGTAGAACTATTTATCGAAAAATACCATGAACTAAAACCAACGCTCTGATACCAATTGTTGGAAATCGATATCCCGGAATTAATAAATTTAAATAAATAAATTATCTAATTAATTCCGACCGAAATCCTTCGAATATCCGGATTGTCTAAATTGCGGAACCGACATCCCAATCGAAACCGTTCGCCGGAAACCACCGCGAACCACCACACGAACCGGGCTCGACCAAAACACCACCGCGGGATAAACCCGCGGCCAGCCCTAGCCGAGCCCCGCGTGGGGCTTGCGATCACGCACGGTGATCGCCGGGTTGCGCACGGCAACCCCACGGCGAGTCCGGCGACTCGCCGTCCGCGGAGGAGGGGGCTGCTCGCCGGGCGAGCAGCGGCGGCACCAGCCCGCCACCCCACGCGATCGAGCACGCGGTCGATCGCACCCCCGGCGTCCAGCCGGGGTCCTCATGCGTGCTGCCGGCAGTCGAAGCCCTAGGCTCGACCGCCACCCTCGGCGTCCAGCCGAGGGTTCGTCCTCTCGATCCCAGCGAGGACCTCTCGACCTCCCGCGGTCCGGTGATCCTCGATCACCACCGCGAGGTCGATCCTCATCCCCGGATTCGTCCCTCGGATCTTGGTTCATGATATTTTTACGATAATTAGACGATAAAATCATAAAGAGGGTTTTACGATTTACCTCGTTCTCGTTGTTCGGAAAAACGAAGAACTCAATTTGACGACCTTGAGATCTTCCGACGTATTCCTTGCACTAGCTCGGACGTCGTGTGGGCGACGATCTACCGAACTCCATGGATCTCCCTCTCTACTTTCTCTCTCTAGAATTGTGATCTTCAAGTTATGAGAATAGAGAAGACCATGTAGTGCTTTTATAGGCTACGTAGGGGATCTAAAGGAGGTGGAATATTGGGCTTCCAATATTGAAGATTAAATTGAGCCCAATGCTCAAGTCCATTAATCCTTATCAATATTAATTAATTCTATTTTCCACTATATAAAATTAATTGCACTCCCAATATTAAACCATATTATATCAAATAATATTTCTCCGGTAGTATTATTTATTCCGTGTATTTAAGATATAAATATCCATGAATAAAATTAATTTATTGCTAATTAATTTATTCATCTCTTTTATCCGAGACTAGTACCATTCAACCTTAATTATTATGCGGAACGAATCCACCTGCAGGGTTTACATAATAATTCCTTATGAACTCATCTCGGGGATATTATCAACCCTTCCGGGATACACTTTCCCGTCAAGTATTCACGGCATGCCATATATAAAATATAGTGACCCAACTTAACCGGTAATTAACCCAATAATTAAATCGGTTAATTCCTTTGGTAAATCAAAGTCACTTATATTAAATATACACACCCGCAATAATATCGGGGATTAAGAATAAAATACACTGAGACTCGAATCGATTATCGCCGGCAATCCTAATCGATGAATCTCAACGATCCGCTCAATACACCAAGTGTACAAGTGTGATAAAATAATTAAGATAAATTATTTTCTCTCTCACACAACGACTATACCGATGGATTGGTCCGTGTCCATCTAGGTCGTGAGCAACTGTTCGATTAAATACGAGTAACCGATAGTATGATCTTCTGTGCGCCCATGCAACACCATACTAACTACAACGTATAAAATCCAGGACTATGATTTGCATATATTTAATTATAAATAATTAAACGCAAATAATTGTTTATTTAATTAAATAGATTAATGGCAATGGATCGTGAGTTTCCGTTACTTAAATCTAGACATTAAGTACACAACTCCAACAAGAATGGGACTCTCATCGACCGAGAGTGACATTAGATGTCATTGACATGGGATGTCTACCTATCTTAGACTTCTTAAGTGCGGACTCAGTCGGCTTAAGAATTTGCAAGATGAGGGTTTTGGGATTGTTTTGTTCAAGGGAACAAAGATATTAGATATCGATTGAACAAAATGAAATAAATAAGTAGCTTGTTAGACAACCTTATTTGTTTACCGCTTTGTGAATGTTTACATACTTTATTTATCTTTCTTTTGTAGTTTATCATGTTAATTTCAACTCGATTCAAGTTTGGTTCAATTCTTGATTATGAAAAATTGAACAACATAAATTTTCTTGATTCACAACGTAATTCGAGGATGGTCCTCAAATACGAAGACAATGAGAATGTGTTAGATTCCACATCCTAAGATATCATTGAACAACTCAATAGCACGTTCGGGGAATATGCTAAGATTGAGCGGTTCGGTATGACCAGGGTCATTGCTTCAGCTAGGCTGGAAAAATGGAAATCTATGGAATCACATGTGCAACAAATGATTGGATTATTTGTTTCAAGTGACCGCCTAGATTTTTCCTATGATGATTATTTGGCAACCGATTTCATACTTCAATTTCATGATGGTTATAATGCCTTTAGGCTAAAATTTCCATATGAATGGTTTGAAGAAATCGCTTCGTGAGCTCCACGGGATGCTCAAGGCTCCTGAGCCGGCGATAGAGAAGAACCCTGAGAGGGAAATTCTTATGATATGGGATAGGGTATTCAAAAGAGCATGGGCAAGAAGGCTACTAGGGTTCCTAGGGAATCTCAATGCGTCTACTGCAAAAGTGTTGGACACTACTTGCAAACATATAAAAGTTCATATTTTATTCATTTTCAAAACAAATGCCTAATTTGTCTTTCATTTGATGGATTATAAGGTTATGATTATTTTCACCTCGGGGAGTGATTTAATCCAAAACACTTAAGTTCATCAATGACACAAATTAGAGACTTTCGAGCCATTGGATGGCGTGAATCGATTGTCTGGTTGGCTCCTGTTGGAGTAGTATACTTAATGTCTAGATTTGAGTATTCTGAACTCCTTGTACACTTTCATTTACCTATTAATAACAAACATTCATTTGCTTTTAATTATTGTTAATTAATATATGCAAATTATAGTCCTGGATTTTATACGTTGTAGTTAGTATGGTGTTGCATGGGCACACAGAAGATCATACTATCGGTTACTCGTATTTAATCAAACAGTTGCTCACGACCTAGATGGACACGGACCAATCCATCGGTATAGTCGTTGTGTGAGAGAGAAAATAATTTATCTTGATTATTTTATCACACTTGTACACTTGGTGTATTGGGCGGATCGCTTGAGATTTATTGATTAGGATTGCCTTGGATAATCAATTTAAATCTCAGAGTATTTTATTCTTAATCCCCGATAAAATTGCGGGTGTGTATATTTAGTATAAGTGACTTTGATTTTCCAAAGGAATTGACCGGTTTAATTATTGGGTCAATTACCGGTTAAGTTGGGTCACTATATTTTATATATGGCATGCCGTGAATTCTTGACGGGACAGTGTATCCCGTAAGGGTTGATAATATCCCCGAGATGAGCTCATAAGGATTTATTATGTAAACCTCGCGAGTGGATTTGTTCCCGCATAATAAATAAGGTTGAGTGGTACTATTCTCGGATAAAAGAGATGAATAAATTTATTAAGCAATAAATAAATTTTATTCATGGATATTTAAATCTTAAATACACGGAATAAATAATACTACCGGAGAAATATTATTCGATATAATATGGGTAAATATTGGGAGTGCAATTTTATTTATATAGTGGAAAATAAATAAAATTAATATTGATAAGGATTAATGGACTTGAGCATTGGGCTCAATTTAATCTTCAATATTAGAAGCCCAATATTCCACCTCCTTTAGATCCCCTACGTAGCCTATAAAAGCACCACATGGCCTTCATAATTCATAAGACAAGAATATCATTATTTGATAGTTCTAGAGAGTTGAAGGAGATCCATAGGAGTTCGATAGATCGTCGCCCACCCGACGTTCGAACGGAGTGCAAGGAATACGTGGGAAGATTCAAAGGTGTTTGATTTCGTTTCTCCGAACAACGAATCGAAGGTATAATATCTAAACTCTCTCGATATTATTTCGGTTTTGATTTATTGAAAATACCGTAGAACGCAAGATCCGAAAGTTCGGACCCGGAGTAGACGAGCGATCACGCGGTGGTGGCGAAGCCACCGGACCGCGTGGGATCGCACGCCTAGGGTTCGGCGCGCAAAGGGGAGCCCTCGGCTTCGGCCGAGGGGGCGATCGCTGCCATGGGGCGCGATCGCCGGCGGTGGCGGGCTGGTGCCGTCACCTCCCCACCTCGACGGTGGGGGCTCCTCCACGGCGGGCAGCAGGTCGCCGGACCTGTTGCCGGGGGCTGCCGGATGCAGCCCCATCGAACGCGATGTTCGATCGCGTGAACCCCGGCTCGCGGGGGTTCGGCTGGGGGTGGGCCACGCGTCTTCGGGCGCGTGGTCTCCAAAGGCCGGACTACGGCGGATGAGTCGGTGTTCATGTGATCTCCGGCGAAGGGTTTGATCGGGTTATTGGTTTCCTCATATTTTTAATAGCCCGGGATATCAAATTCCAACAATTGGTATCAGAGCGTGGTTTACGTTCGCGGTATTTTCGATAAAATTGTTCTACCTTGCAGGGTTCCGACTATTATGGCTTAATTTATTATTCGTTTAATTTATTTTGTCATGTATGTTGGTTTGATTAAACTCTCGGACATGTCGAGATTCGTTTTTTTTTTTGTGGTGAATGCTTGTAATAGTAAAATTCGGGGGTTGACCGAATTTAGGATTTATTATTACGTTCTACTTTTTTCCGGAAAATGTATAGGGTCGATTTCATGTATAGAATCGATACCGGATAGTGTAAAATTAAATTTGTAATTTATTTTGCGTTGGATCGATGCCGAAACGACCGCCGGAGAAGACACGTGACGAAGGAGATGATCGAGAGGGTGAACGGGACAAGGATCGACCATCCCCATGGTCGATCCCATGAGGATCGATCGACCCTGCATGGAGGAGCCGCCGGCGATGGTGGCCGTGTTGGAAATCGATATCCCGGAATTAATAAATTTAAATAAATAAATTATCTAATTAATTCCGACCGAAATCCTTCGATTATCCGGATTGTCTAAATTGCGGAACCGACAACCCAATCGAATAGAACCTTCGCCGGAAGTCACCGCGAACCACCGTACGCGAACCGGGGCTCGACCGAACACCCGCCGCGGGATAAACCCGCGGCTGTCCAGCCGAACCCCCGCGTGGAGGGGGTTCGCGATCGCGTTTGCGATCGCCGGGATGCTTCGTGCATCCCCGGGGCTGCTCCGAGCAGCCCCCCGGCGGTGAGTCCGGCGACTGACCGCCATCGCCGGGAGGAGGGGCGACTGCCGCGGCACCAGCCCGCGGCTGCCCCCAGCGATCGACCATCGTGGTCGATCGCAAGCCCCGGCTCCAGCCGGGGTCCCTACGCGCACGGCGATCGTGCCCTAGGGCCGATCGCCACCCTCGGCGTCCAGCCGAGGGTTTGATGCTCTCGATCCCGGTGGGGCTCGCTTGGCCGTCCGCGGTCCGGTGATCTTGGATCACCACCGCGCGGTCAAACCCCATCCCCGGGTTCGTTCCTCGGATCTTTGGCTCATGATATTTTCACGATAATTAAACGATAAAATCATAAAGAGGGTTTTACGATTTACCTCGTTCTCGTTGTTCGGAGAAACGTAGAACTCAATTTGACGACCTTGAGATCTTCCCACGTATTCCTTGCACTAGCTCGGACGTCGTGTGGGCGACGATCTACCGAACTCCATGGATCTTCCTCTCTACTTTCTCTCTCTCTCTAGAATTGTGATCTTCAAGTTATGAGAATAGAGAAGACCATGTAGTGCTTTTATAGGCTACGTAGGGGATCTAAAGGAGGTGGAATATTGGGCTTCCAATATTGAAGATTAAATTGAGCCCAATGCTCAAGTCCATTAATCCTTATCAATATTAATTAATTCTATTTTCCACTATATAAAATTAATTGCACTCCCAATATTAAACCATATTATATCAAATAATATTTCTCCGGTAGTATTATTTATTCCGTGTATTTAAGATATAAATATCCATGAATAAAATTAATTTATTGCTAATTAATTTATTCATCTCTTATATCCGAGACTAGTACCATTCAACCTTAATTATTATGCGGAACGAATCCACCTGCAGAGTTTACATAATAATTCCTTATGAACTCATCTCGGGGATATTATCAACCCTTCCGGGATACACTTTCCCGTCAAGTATTCACGGCATGTCATATATAAAACATAGTGACCCAACTTAACCGGTAATTAACCCAATAATTAAATCGGTTAATTCCTTTGGTAAATCAAAGTCACTTATATTAAATATACACACCCGCAATAGTTTCGGGGATTAAGAATAAAATACACTGAGACTCGAATCGATTATCGCCGGCAATCCTAATCGATGAATCTCAACGATCCGCTCAATACACCAAGTGTACAAGTGTGATAAAATAATTAAGATAAATTATTTTCTCTCTCACACAACGACTATACCGATGGATTGGTCCGTGTCCATCTAGGTCGTGAGCAACTGTTCGATTAAATACGAGTAACCGATAGTATGATCTTCTGTGCGCCCATGCAACACCATACTAACTACAACGTATAAAATCCAGGACTATAATTTGCATATATTTAATTATAAATAATTAAACACAAATAATTGTTTATTTAATTAAATAGATTAATGGCAATGGATCGTGAGTTTCCGTTACTTATATCTAGAGATTAAGTACACAACTCCAACAATCTCCCACTTGTACTAAGGTCTAGTCATTTCCTCCAAACTCCCGACTCCCATACTCATCACGTGCTTAAGTTGTACTTCCAAGAAGTACTATGTGAATGAGCACTCTAGGTTGCCGCTCTGAAGTTATCTTGGTGACTACAGCGTCGTCTCCCTCGACGATGACTCGTATCAGGTGGTACTTGCACTATGTGTTATCTTACACTTATGGACTAGTGATTTCTTCTCATTTGCCATTGCACCGTTATTTACATAGCCTTTGGCAAATTAAGAATCACATCTAAGTCCCAGAGATTATCCCGGAGTTATACCAAAACTTCCGCTGCCTCTGAGGCTGCTATTTGGTTACCCTTGGCAGAGTCCGAAAAGCATCGTGCTTATCACTCTTCCATGTTAAAACTCCTTCTCCTTCAATAGTGAAACACATAGCCTGATATCGACTTACACCGGTCCTCGTTCGATTAGAAATCTAAGAGAATGTAATCCAAAGGAAAAACTCGTCTGCTTCGTAGTCTAGAACAGTACTTCGAAAGTACTTTTACGGCAGTCGAATATTCCTTTCCAGGATTACCTTGATATCCTCCCACTATGCTAACCGCATAGCCGATATCAGGTTCTTGTTTTCAACAATGCATTTATTAAGCTTTCCACACTCAAACTGTAGGAAACTGCTTTCATTGCTTCTATCTCCTTTTGTGTTCCAAAACACATATCCTTTGATAGATGCATTCCGTCTCTGAAAGGTAACGAACCTTTCTCGGAATCTTGCATGTTAAAACGAACCATAATCATATATGTAAGATGTCCAGGAGAAGTACAATGTTCATTCCTAGAGATCCAAGATCTCAAGAACATGTCCAACTTCTTCCTATATCTTTCATAATGATTTATCTAGACAACCACCATTTTATGTCTGACAACATCTTTACATTGTTACCAATGATAAAATGCTATCTACATAAAACCTCCGAGAAACACCACCTTGTTTTCCATCACGTTTCCAATACACACGATTCGTCTATGCTTTTGATGAATCCATAAAATGGACTATCTCATCAATTTGCAAGTACCACGAACTCAATGCTTTGTTTCAATCCATAAATGGATCAACTAAGCTTGTACTCTAAATGATCTCGCCTCTTAGCAATAATCCTTATTGCTTTCCAAGAAGGCACATTTAGATCTAGTACGGCCTTCATGTAGATCCAGGGATCGATTTCATGTATACTAGGTCCAGAGTCCGAAAACTCACCTAGTCTTATGAACATCTTCGGTTGTTCCACAACCTCCCACTACAACGGCATTCCGGTGTATAAACAGTAATAACAGTAGGTGCAGTTAGTGGTGTACCGCTACTCGGTTCGGCTGGTTCTAAATCTTAATCTTTCTCTCTCATTTCATAGTATTACGTCACTTTGGGCTTGTGGTTCATCAAATAGTCTTCCTCTAAGAACCGGGCGTTTAGAACTTATAACGTCTGTCTGGTTCATAGTACTATTGAACACACATCTTTTGTTCTTCCAGGATATTCTACAACTGCATTTGAATGCGCCGTTGTTTCCAGAAATATCCATAGAACATAGGTAGTTCCATATAACTCATGCTTTTACTATTTCAGAGTTCCATTTCTTGTTTACGACACACCATTTTACACTAAAAGTGTATGGTGTAGTCATTTGGGATCATCCCAATCTCTGATCAGTATGCCATGCATTCCTCAGACAGGCACTTGCCTCCGCGATCAAATCGCAGGCTACAAATGGATATACCTTGATGGTTCTCCACAATTGCTTAGTGTCCATTGACTTGTCAAAACACTTGCTTTTGTGGCACATCAGGTATTCTAATCCATTTCTTGAGTAATCATCAAATGAAGTACTCGTACCTTATTGTCTGAGTAGACATAGATCTGCATACATCAGAGTTAATCAATTCCAATACTTGTCCGGATCTTATATCTTATATCCATAAAGGATTGCTTAGTCATGTTATCTTCCAAATTAGATTCTTAGGTCGGAAGGTCCACTCCTTCAACTTAATTGATCAAAATCAATTTTCGACCTTCGAACTTCTTATTTGAATAAACGTGATTTAGCATAAGAATCCACAAGCATAATGGATTTAATAAAGAAATCTCTTATTAGTAAAACGAGTTTCATACTACGGTTCGTTGCATCGTGGTGGACTCAGGATTCATCATTTATATATTGCTAGCTAATGTACCAGAATATATACTATCATTATTTCTTCTTATAACCATCAAATGATTAAAAGAAATAAAATATCCATTCATTAGAAATCCAGAACAAAAGTTCTTTCTAATATGAAAGGTACATAAGAGCAATAACTCAAAATGAAATCCTATAAAATGTCCTCCATTGCAACAGCTGCCTCCTCTACAGCATTGCCCATGTAGACTACGATTTCTTCTTCTCTAAGTCGTCGGGTTTCCTGGAACCCTTGCATTTAAAATGCACATACCGTCAGTGGTTCCATATCTACACACCAGGTTCCGGTAGATAATACCACTGACTATGTTTTTCGACTAAAGAAAATTTCGTACTTTCTTTGAGAGGATAATCAGACTTCCAGTACCCAGACTGTTTGCTTCGAGAACTCTTGCCTCTTGGCTTTCTCGTCCCATCTCGTGGTTCAAGTAACTTAGAACCACTGGGTTTCTTTGCTTTCTTGTCCTTTCCCCCGATTCATGCCTTTAGGTTCGAAACCTTTGGCATTGGCTACAAGAGCTTGCGATTTCCGTCTCAACTCGTCTAAAAGGTCAATCATCTCAAAAAACGTTTTTAAGCGTTTCCTCGAAGTGACTGGCCTTTATGAGTATCCTCATCGCTTCTTGTCTAGCCGCCTATGTCAATAGGCTCGGAAGGATAAAGCTCATTGAGTACAACCTTGTACTCTTCAACAGTTTGGGTAATGTCTAGATCTCTATTCCAATCATTATATTTAGGGACCAGTGAGTTTAAAATCCTTACGTATCACAGAAAGTGGGTTCAAAGCCATATCCTAATCTATGAGCACATATAACAACAAACAATCGATTTAATATCCGATATTATCTCCCTTAAATAATATCATTAAATCACTAATCACATCTAAAATCCCATCAGGTAAGGCAAGCCACGGTGTGTGGACGTTTACCCACCCAAACGACTTAGCAATTAGATTTCCTTCGGTCATACATCACTTATAGCGGAACCTCGGTGGGAGGAATACTATAAGGCGTATCTAAGTGTAAACCATTACTCAGCACCAAAGTAAATCGTTTGGAATTGCTACATCACCGCAAGCCACGTTGTGTGGACGTTTACGACAACTTCACAACTCTTCACAATTTCTTACAACTGTCTACATCAATTAATCCAAAATCCGTCAGCATAGCAAGCCACGTTGTGTGGACGTTTACTACACCAAGAGACTTTTATAATTGACTCCCAATTACTTGATTCATTTAATCTTGTAAATCAAGACGCGGAGAATCATAAGTGAAACTCGAAGTTTCTAACCAGTGATTCACCATGCGAACGACCCTATCTCTCATCAAATGAGGGAGCCGAGCAGACAATCGATCCACCTTCAAAAGATGGTACGACTGCCTCTAATTTGTGTCCTCGACATGACCAAGTGGCTTTGGCTCCATTCCACTCCCCGGGGTGAAAATGAGTCGACTTGAAGTCAGTTTTGGAAAGACAAATTAGGCATTGTTTGATAGACTTAATCAATGTTTCTCGTAAGAGGAATTACAAGAATTCTCCTCCAATGACTTGTCTATACGAACTTCAAAAGTCCATAAAAGTCACCAAGAGAACAGCAATGGAGACCATTGATATGTTTTCATACCCTCTCCCACTTAGCTTTTTACAATAAAGGGATACGCTATCTAATGCATAATTAAATACACATAAGCATGCATACATGAAATAAAGCACATAGAATATTATCACATAATCAAAATAATACTAGAATATTATTTTCCGACTATTATGGCTTTATCGCATCCCCGTATGCGTCTTCTAGTTTTTAGTCTTCGTTCTTGAATGCTCCATGTGACGGGAATATTAATTCCAATATTTAAATCTATTTATTTTCAATTAATCCAAAAGTTACTTAATTCGAAAATTAAGTCAATCGAATATATCAAAAATAAAATTAAATATTATTAATATTTTTTATTATTTTTATTTTCCTTTTCTACTTCATTAAATCTCTAAAATAATCTATCCAAGACCCACTTGGAATATTCTAGAAGACTTCCATAATGAAATAAGGAAATAAAATAATTTATTTTATTTTCCCTTTCTACTTCATTAAATCTCTAGAATAATCTATCCAAGACCCACTTGGAATATTCTAGATGATTTCCATAATGAAATAAGGAAATAAAATAATTTAGGACTCTTAATCCTTCCAAATTAATTCCTTTCCTAGTCCATTAAAAATTCCATAAAGGAATAATTAAATAGGAAAAATTAATTAAGGACTCTTCTACTTTCCAAAATTAATTAATTTCCATGTCCATGAAAATTCCCATAAAATAGGAATAATCAATTAGGAAATAAATTAATTTAATAATTAATTATTTTCCTTTCCAATTCTATTAAATCTCTAGAATCCTATTCCAAGTAGAACTTAGAATATTCTAGAAGACTTCCATAATAGAATAAGGAAATAAATTAATTCCAATTAATTCTTTTCCTATTTCCAGAAGAATTCCCAAAACTAGGAATACTCAAAATAGGAAAACCGAATCAATTAGGAAAGTTGGATCTTGGTAGGAATAGCATGGGTTGGGGATCCCCACGCCATCCCCACCATCGACCGCCACTACCACCGCCGGCCAAGGCTCACGCGCCACCACCCTTGGTGGCCGGCGTGGCCGAGAGCCCTAGGGCAGCCCGGGCGATCGATCCTCATGGGATCGATCCTCGTGATCGATCCCCGGTCCTCCCTCTCTTCGTCTCCTCCGTCACACTTTTCCGGCGGTCGTTTCGTCATCGATCCAACGTAAATAAATTACAAATTTATTACTACGTTCTCCGGTATCGATTCTCTACATGAAATCGACCTCATACAATTTCCGGAAAAATTAAGAACAAGCATTCACCACACAAGAACAAATATTCACATCACCGAGAGTTTAATAATCAAGAACATTATTATGACATTAATTAACAATAATTAAATCTAGCCATAATAATCGGAAACCCTGCAAGGTAGAACAATTTATCGAAAAATATCATGAACTAAAACCAACGCTCTGATACCAATTGTTGGAAATCGATATCCCGGAATTAATAAATTTAAATAAATAAATTATCTAATTAATTCCGACCGAAATCCTTCGATTATCCGGATTGTCTAAATTGCGGAACCGACAACCCAATCGAATAGAACCTTCGCCGGAAGTCACCGCGAACCACCGTACGCGAACCGGGGCTCGACCGAACACCCGCCGCGGGATAAACCCGCGGCTGTCCAGCCGAACCCCCGCGTGGAGGGGGTTCGCGATCGCGTTTGCGATCGCCGGGATGCTTCGCGCATCCCCGGGGCTGCTCCGAGCAGCCCCCCGGCGGTGAGTCCGGCGACTCACCGCCATCGCCGGGAGGAGGGGCGACTGCCGCGGCACCAGCCCGCGGCTGCCCCCAGCGATCGACCATCGTGGTCGATCGCAAGCCCCGGCTCCAGCCGGGGTCCCTACGCGCACGGCGATCGTGCCCTAGGGCCGATCGCCACCCTAGGGCCGATCGCCACCACACAAGAACAAATATTCACATCACCGAGAGTTTAATAATCAAGAACATTATTATGACATTAATTAACAATAATTAAATCTAGCCATAATAATCGGAAACCCTGCAAGGTAGAACAATTTATCGAAAAATATCATGAACTAAAACCAACGCTCTGATACCAATTGTTGGAAATCGATATCCCGGAATTAATAAATTTAAATAAATAAATTATCTAATTAATTCCGACAGAAATCCTTCGATTATCCGGATTGTCTAAATTGCGGAACCGACAACCCAATCGAATAGAACCTTCGCCGGAAGTCACCGCGAACCACCGTACGCGAACCGGGGCTCGACCGAACACCCGCCGCGGGATAAACCCGCGGCTGTCCAGCCGAACCCCCGCGTGGAGGGGGTTCGCGATCGCGTTTGCGATCGCCGGGATGCTTCGCGCATCCCCGGGGCTGCTCCGAGCAGCCCCCCGGCGGTGAGTCCGGCGACTCACCGCCATCGCCGGGAGGAGGGGCGACTGCCGCGGCACCAGCCCGCGGCTGCCCCCAGCGATCGACCATCGTGGTCGATCGCAAGCCCCGGCTCCAGCCGGGGTCCCTACGCGCACGGCGATCGTGCCCTAGGGCCGATCGCCACCCTCGGCGTCCAGCCGAGGGTTTGATGCTCTCGATCCCGGTGGGGCTCGCTTGGCCGTCCGCGGTCCGGTGATCTTGGATCACCACCGCGCGGTCAAACCCCATCCCCGGGTTCGTTCCTCGGATCTTTGGCTCATGATATTTTCACGATAATTAAACGATTAAATCATAAAGAGGGTTTTACAATTTACCTCGTTCTCGTTGTTCGGAGAAACGTAGAACTCAATTTGACGACCTTGAGATCTTCCCACGTATTCCTTGCACTAGCTCGGACGTCGTGTGGGCGACGATCTACCGAACTCCATGGATCTTCCTCTCTACTTTCTCTCTCTCTCTAGAATTGTGATCTTCAAGTTATGAGAATAGAGAAGACCATGTAGTGCTTTTATAGGCTACGTAGGGGATCTAAAGGAGGTGGAATATTGGGCTTCCAATATTGAAGATTAAATTGAGCCCAATGCTCAAGTCCATTAATCCTTATCAATATTAATTAATTCTATTTTCCACTATATAAAATTAATTGCACTCCCAATATTAAACCATATTATATCAAATAATATTTCTCCGGTAGTATTATTTATTCCGTGTATTTAAGATATAAATATCCATGAATAAAATTAATTTATTGCTAATTAATTTATTCATCTCTTATATCCGAGACAAGTACCATTCAACCTTAATTATTATGCGGAACGAATCCACCTGCAGGGTTTACATAATAATTCCTTATGAACTCATCTCGGGGATATTATCAACCCTTCCGGGATACACTTTCCCGTCAAGTATTCACGGCATGTCATATATAAAACATAGTGACCCAACTTAACCGGTAATTAACCCAATAATTAAATCGGTTAATTCCTTTGGTAAATCAAAGTCACTTATATTAAATATACACACCCGCAATAGTTTCGGGGATTAAGAATAAAATACACTGAGACTCGAATCGATTATCGCCGGCAATCCTAATCGATGAATCTCAACGATCCGCTCAATACACCAAGTGTACAAGTGTGATAAAATAATTAAGATAAATTATTTTCTCTCTCACACAACGACTATACCGATGGATTGGTCCGTGTCCATCTAGGTCGTGAGCAACTGTTCGATTAAATACGAGTAACCGATAGTATGATTTTCTGTGCGCCCATGCAACACCATACTAACTACAACGTATAAAATCCAGGACTATAATTTGCATATATTTAATTATAAATAATTAAACGCAAATAATTGTTTATTTAATTAAATAGATTAATGGCAATGGATCGTGAGTTTCCGTTACTTAAATCTAGACATTAAGTACACAACTCCAACAGGCCGGCCACCTCCTAGGCGTGGGTCGAGGGTGGCGCGGGGATCCCCACCCCGTGCTATCCCGGTCCGGAAATTTACCTTCCTAATTAGTTCGGATTTTTCCTATTTGAGTATTCCTATTTTTGGGAATTCTCATGGATTAGGAAAAGAATTAATTGTAATTAATTTTATTTCCTTATTCTATTATGGAAGTCTTCTAGAGTATTCCGAGTTCTACTTGGAATAGGATCCTAGAGATTTAATAGAATTGGAAAGGAATAAAAGTTAATTTAGGATTGATTTATTTCCTAATTGATTATTCCTATTTTATGGGAATTTTCATAGTAATGGAAATTAATTAATTTTGGAATGTAGAAGAGTCCCAAGTTATTTTATTTCCTTATTTCATTATGGAAATCATCTAGAATATTCCAAGTGGGTCTTGGATAGATTATTCTAGAGATTTAATGAAGTAGAAAGGGAAAATAAAATAAATAAAGATATTAATAATATTTAATTTTATTTTTGATTTATTCGATTGACTTAATTATTATTAATTAAGTATCTTTTGGATTTATTAAAAATAAATAGATTTAAATATTGGAAATTAATATTCTCGTCACATGGAGCATTCAAGAACGAAGACTGAAGACTAGAAGATGCGTACGGAGATGGAGTAAAGCCATAATAGTCGGAAAATAATATTCTAGTAATATTTTGACTATGTTATAATACTATGTGCTTTATTACATGTATGCATGCTATATGTGTTTACTTTTATGCACTAGATAGCGTATCCCTTTATTGTAAAAAGCTAAGTGGGAGAGGGTATGAAAACATACCCATGGTCTCCACTGCTGCTCTCTTGGTGACTTTTATAAACTTTTGAAGTTTATATAGACAAGTTATTGGAGGAGAGTTCTTGTAATTCCTCTTACGAGAAACATTGATTAAGTTTATCAAACAATGCCTAATTTGTCTTTCCAAAGCTGATTTCAAGTCGACTCATTCTCACCCCGGGGAGTGGAATGGAGCCAGAGCCACTTGGTCATGTCGAGGACACAAATTAGAGGCAGTCGTACCATTCTTTGATAGATGGATCGATTGTCTGCTCGGCTCCCTCATTTATGAGAGATAGGGTTGTTCGCATGGTGAATCACTGGTTAGAAACTTCGAGTTTCACTTATGATTCTCCGCGTCTTGATTTACAAGATTAAATGGATCAAGTAATTGGGAGTCAATTATAAAAATCTCTTGGTGTAGTAAACGTCCACACCACGTGGCTTGCTATGCTGACGGATTTTGTATTAATTGATGTAGACAGTTGTAAGTAATTGTGAAGAGTTGTGAAGTTATCGTAAACGTCCACACCACGTGGCTTGCGGTAATGTAGCAATTCCAAGCAATTTGCTTTGGTGCTGAGTAATGGTTTACACTTAGATACGCCTTATAGTATTCCTCCCCACGAGGTTCCGCTATAAGTGATGTATGACCAAAGAAAATCTAATTGCTAAGTCGTTTGGGTGGGTAAACGTCCACACCACGTGGCTTGCCTTACCTGATGGGATTTTAGAGGCGATTAGTGATTTAATGATATTATTTAAGGGAGATAATATCGGATATTAAATTGTTTGTTTGTTTTATGTGCTTATAGGTTAAGAATGACTGTGACCCCACTTTGTGATATACTTAAGGATGAAAACTGACTGGTTCCATATAGTACTGATTGGAAAAGAAATCTGGACATTGTCCAGACTGTTAAGCTTTCTGAATCAACTGTTGTTCCAACTACGTTGAGACATGGTGTGGAAGCTAGGCAAGAGGTGTTTAACATACCCACAGAATCGTTCCTCAATGAGTCCCTTAAAAACGGCTCGGCGAAGGCGATTTTTGTGCGTAAGTTAAGAGAAACACGAGCTCTTGTGGCTAGGCTAAAAGAAAAGCGTGCAAAGAGACCCAGTGGTTTAAAACCACAGATTGGGGAAAGCAAGCGGTTACGCAGATGCTTTCGATGCAAACAGTTTGGGCACTGGAGGTCTGATTGTCCTCTCATCAAAGGTACGAAATTTTCCTTAGTCACCGAAACATTATCAGTGGTGTTATCTACCAGCACCTGGTGTGTAGATACGGGGGCCACTGATCATGTCTGCAATTCATTGCAGGGGTTCCAGGAAACCCGGAGACTTAGAGAGGGAGAGATCGTGGTCTACATGGGCAATGCCGCGAGGGTGGCGGCTGTTGCAGTGGGAGACGTTCACTTACGCTTTAGTAGTGATAGGGTTTTAGTTTTACATAATTGTCTTTATGTACCCAACTTTAGAAAGAATTTAATTTCGGTTTCTAAACTTATTATGAATGGATATTCTGTTTCTTTTGACCACTCTGTGATCATAAGAAGAAACAGTGAGATTATCTGTTCTGGTACATTGGTGGACGATTTGTATGTACTAAATCCTGAGTCTAACACGATGCAACTAACCGAGAGTAATAACACATCTACGAACACCAATAAGAGAAAGGAACCTTCTAGGATGAATCAATTATACTTGTGGCATCTAAGGCTAGGTCATATAAACTCAAATAGGCTTCAAAGGTTGAAAGCTGATGGTCTAATCAGCAATGTTGAAGGAGAGGACCTTCCAACCTGCGAATCCTGTTTAGAGGGTAAAATGACCTTCCAACTTGTTCAGCTCTAGTAAAGGACGGAGAGCTGAACAAGTATTGGATTTGATTCACTCTGATGTATGCGGACCTATGTCTACTCAGGCAAGGGGAGGGTACGATTATTTCATCACCTTTACTGATGATTACTCAAGGTATGGATATGTATACCTGATGCGCCACAAGAGTGATTCTTTTGACAAGTTCAAGGAATTCAAGGCTCTTGTGGAGAACCTTCGTGGTAAATCCATAAAATGCCTGCGATCTGATCGCGGAGGCGAGTACCTGTCTGGAGAATTCAAGGCATACTTGGCAGAGAATGGGATTGAATCCCAACTGACCTCACCATATACTCCTCAGCAGAATGGTGTGTCAGAAAGAAGGAATAGGACTCTTATGGAGATGGTGCGATCAATGATGAGTTACTCGGATTTACCTGTTATGTTCTGGGGACTTGCCTTGGAAACAGCGGCGTACATTCTAAATAGGGTTCCGACCAAAACAGTACCAACTAAACCCATGGAATTGTGGAGTGGGCGTAAGCCTAGCTTGGGACACATTCGGATCTGGGGTTGTCCAGCACATGTGTTGCGACAAGGTGCTGATAAGTTAGAACCTAGATCAGAATTACGGCTGTTTGTAGGATACCCGAAAGGAACTAAAGGTGGCATGTTCTATAGTCCTACGGACCAGAAGATCGTTACAAGTACTAACGCTCGGTTCCTAGAGGAAGACTATATCATGGACCACAAGCCCAAGAGTGACTTAATACTCGATGAGTTGAGAGGAGACAAGGAAGACTTAGATACAGCCGAACCGAGTGTAGATACACCACTAGAACCTGCACCTAATACTGTCACTGTTAATACACCGGAACGCCGTCATAGTGGGAGGGTTGTTAAACAACCAGATAGATGGATTGGACTGGGTGAGTCTTCGGACTCTGGACCTGGAGTTCATGAAATCGATCCCTGGACCTATGATGAGGCGGTACAAGAAATAGATGCGCCTTCTTGGAAGAAAGCAATGAAATCCGAAATAGAATCTATGGATTCTAATAAAGTCTGGGATCTTGTAGAACCACCAAGCGGCGTAAAGCCAATTGGGTGTAAATGGGTCTACAAGAGGAAGAGAGGATCTGACGGAAAGGTTGAAACCTTTAAAGCTCGGCTTGTTGCGAAAGGCTATACTCAGAAAGAAGGAATCGATTATGAGGAGACCTTTTCGCCGGTAGCCAAGATAAAGTCGATCCGGATTCTCTTATCCATAGCAGCTCATATGGATTATGAGGTGTGGCAAATGGATGTCAAGACAGCTTTCCTAAATGGAAGTCTTGACGAGACGATTTATATGAAACAGCCAGAAGGATTCATTGCTAAGGGGCGAGATCATCTAGTGTGCAAGCTTAATCGATCCATTTATGGATTGAAACAAGCCTCGAGATCGTGGAACCTGCGGTTTGATGAAGTAGTCCAATCTTTTGGATTCATTCAAAGCATGGACGAATCGTGTGTGTATTGGAAACGTGATGGAAAGAAGGTGGTGTTCCTCGTGCTTTATGTAGACGACATTCTTCTCATTGGCAACAGTGTAAAGATGTTATCAGACATAAAGGGATGGTTGTCTAGACAATTCGATATGAAAGATTTGGGAGAAGTCGGGCATGTTCTAGGGATCAAGGTTATAAGAGATCGCCGGAGTAGAACATTGTACCTATCCCAGCAATCTTACATAGACACGATTCTGGCTCATTTTAACATGCAAGATTCCAAGAAGGGTGAACTGCCCTTCAGTAAAGGAACTTATCTTTCTAAGGAGATGTGTCCTCGGACACAGAAGGAGAAAGATGAAATGAAAGCAGTTCCCTACGCTTCGGCTGTGGGAAGCTTAATGTATGCAATGTTATGCACGAGGCCTGATATCTGTTATGCGGTTGGCATAGTAGCGAGATATCAGAGTAACCCTGGAAAGGCTCATTGGACTGCCGTAAAGAGCATTTTCAAGTATTTGCGAAATACTAAGGATTATGTTCTAGGTTACGGGGCAGACAATCTGATTCCTTTGGGTTACACAGATTCGGATTTCCAAGCTGATAAGGACCGGCGTAAGTCGACATCAGGCTATGTGTACACTTTGGGAGGTGGAGCCGTATCATGGAAGAGTGTTAAGCAAAAGTGCATTTCGGACTCTACCATGGAAGCTGAATATGTTGCAGCCTCAGAGGCAGCGAAAGAGTCAGTTTGGTTCCTTAATTTCCTCCAGGACTTAGATGTGATTCCGAATTTGCCCAAGGCTATGACAATTTATTGTGATAATAGCGGTGCAGTGGCAAACAGTAAGGAACCACGGTCCCATAGTGCTACGAAACACATAGAGCGCAAGTACCACCTGATTCGAGACATCGTCAAGAGGGGCGATGCAATAGTCACCAAGATAGCTTCGGAAGACAACCTAGCGGACCCTTTTACCAAGATACTTCCTAAGGAAGTATATAACAAGCACTTGGAGGGTTTGGGAGTCAGAAGTTTGAAAGATAAGACTAGACCTTAGTATAAGTGGGAGATTGTTGGAGTAGTATACTTAATGTCTAGATTTGAGTATTCTGAACTCCTTGTACACTTTCATTTACCTATTAATAACAAACATTCATTTGCTTTTAATTATTGTTAATTAATATATGCAAATTATAGTCCTGGATTTTATACGTTGTAGTTAGTATGGTGTTGCATGGGCACACAGAAGATCATACTATCGGTTACTCGTATTTAATCAAACAGTTGCTCACGACCTAGATGGACACGGACCAATCCATCGGTATAGTCGTTGTGTGAGAGAGAAAATAATTTATCTTGATTATTTTATCACACTTGTACACTTGGTGTATTGGGCGGATCGCTTGAGATTTATTGATTAGGATTGCCTTGGATAATCAATTTAAATCTCAGAGTATTTTATTCTTAATCCCCGATAAAATTGCGGGTGTGTATATTTAGTATAAGTGACTTTGATTTTCCAAAGGAATTGACCGGTTTAATTATTGGGTCAATTACCGGTTAAGTTGGGTCACTATATTTTATATATGGCATGCCGTGAATTCTTGACGGGACAGTGTATCTCGTAAGGGTTGATAATATCCCCGAGATGAGCTCATAAGGATTTATTATGTAAACCTCGCGAGTGGATTTGTTCCCGCATAATAAATAAGGTTGAGTGGTACTATTCTCGGATAAAAGAGATGAATAAATTTATTAAGCAATAAATAAATTTTATTCATGGATATTTAAATCTTAAATACACGGAATAAATAATACTACCGGAGAAATATTATTCGATATAATATGGGTAAATATTGGGAGTGCAATTTTATTTATATAGTGGAAAATAAATAAAATTAATATTGATAAGGATTAATGGACTTGAGCATTGGGCTCAATTTAATCTTCAATATTAGAAGCCCAATATTCCACCTCCTTTAGATCCCCTACGTAGCCTATAAAAGCACTACATGGCCTTCATAATTCATAAGACAAGAATATCATTATTTGATAGTTCTAGAGAGTTGAAGGAGATCCATAGGAGTTCGATAGATCGTCGCCCACCCGACGTTCGAACGGAGTGCAAGGAATACGTGGGAAGATTCAAAGGTGTTTGATTTCGTTTCTCCGAACAACGAATCGAAGGTATAATATCTAAACTCTCTCGATATTATTTCGGTTTTGATTTATTGAAAATACCGTAGAACGAGAGATCCGAAAGTTCGGACCCGGAGTAGACGAGCGATCACGCAGTGGTGGCGAAGCCACCGGACCGCGTGGGATCGCACGCCTAGGGTTCGGCGCGCAAAGGGGAGCCCTCGGCTGATGGAGTAGTATACTTAATGTCTAGATTTGAGTATTCTGAACTCTGTATGCACTTTCATTTACCTATTAATTACAGACATTCATTTGCTTTTAATTATTGTTAATTAAATAAATGCAAATTATAGTCCTGGATTTTATACGTTGTAGTTAGTATGGTGTTGCATGGGCACACAGAAGATCATACTATCGGTTACTCGTATTTAATCGAACAGTTGCTCACGACCTAGATGGACACGGACCAATCCATCGGTATAGTCGTTGTGTGAGAGAGAAAATAATTTATCTTAATTATTTTATCACACTTGTGTTGGAGTTGTGTACTTAATGTCTAGATTTAAGTATCGGTAAACTCCCTGTCATAGCATTTAACCTATTTAATTAATGAACAATTATTTGCATTTAATTAATTATGCAAAATATGGTTCTGGATTTTATACGTTGTAGTTAGTATGGTGTTGCATGGGCGCACAGAAGATCATACTATCGGTTACTCGTATTTAATCGAACAGTTGCTCACGACCTAGATGGACACGAACTAATCCACCGGTATAGTCGTTGTGTGAGAGAGAAAATAATTTATCTTAATTATTTTATCACACTTGTACACTTGGTGTATTGGGCGGATCAGCTTGAGATTCATCGATTAGGATTGCCGGCGATAATCGATTTGAGTCTCAGTGTATTTTATTCTTAATCCCCGATATTATTGCGGGTGTGTATATTTAATATAAGTGACTTTGATTTACCAAAGGAATTAACCGATTTAATTATTGGGTTAATTACCGGTTAAGTTGGGTCACTATATTTTATATATGGCATGCCGTGAATACTTGACGGGAAAGTGTATCCCGTAAGGGTTGATAATATCCCCGAGATGAGTTCATAAGGAATTATTATGTAAACCCTGCAGGTGGATTTAATCCGCATAATAATTATGGTTGAATGGTACTATTCTCGGATATAAGAGATGAATAATATTTATTGAGCAATAAATAAATTTATTCATGGATATTTAAATCTTAAATACACGGAATATATAATACTACCGGAGAAATATTATTTGATATAATATGGAATAATATTGGGAGTGCAATTTTATTTATATAGTGGAAAATAAATAAAATTTAATATTGATAAGGATTAATGGATTTGGGTTGGACCCAATTTAATCTTCAATATTTAGAAGCCCAATATTTATTCTCCTTATGATCCCCTACGTAGCCTATATAAGCACTACATGGTCTTCACTTTTCATAACACAATTAATTGACCTACGCCAATCATAAAGTCTTGAGAGTGAGGAAGATCCATAGGAGTTCGATAGATCGTCGCCCACACGACGTTCGAACGAGGTGCAAGGAATACGTGGGAAGATCGCAAGGTCATCAAAAGTGTTTGATTTCGTTTCTCCGCACAACGAATCGAAGGTAAAATCATAAACCCTCTTTTATGATTTTATGTGAATTAATTGTAGCGTATACATGAACACACGATCCGGATAAACGTACGAACTTCGGGGACGGGGATTCGAGATCCCCGGCAAAGATCGAAGGACCCTCGGCTTGGAGCCGAGGGGGCGATCGAACCCTAGGGTTCGATCGCGGCGCGCGGACGAGGGAGCCCCGGCTGGACCGCCGGGGCAAGCGATCGACCTTGAGTCAATCGCGGGGAGATCGCCGTGGGCTGGTGCCACGGCAGCTGGTCCCCCCAGCCACCTCGACCGGCGGCCAGGCGCGACGGAGGAGCCCCGGCTGGAGCCGGGGCATGCGATCGACCGTGAGGTCGATCGCGGGGAAAGCCGCGGCTGGAGCCGCGGCGGGTCAGCTGGAGGCTGACCGCCCCTCCTCCGGCGATGGTGGTGAGTCGCCGGACTCACCACCGGGGGCTGCTGGGCAGCCCCGGCGATCGCGGCGTGCGATCGCGAGCCCCCTCGCGGCGGGGGCTTGGCTAGGGTTTTGCCGCGGCTTGTCCGCGGTGGAGCTCTCGTCGGGCCCGGTTCCGTCGTACGGTGGTTCGCGTTCGTGGATCCGACTCGCGGGAGAAAATCGGCTGGGGGCGGGCTGCGTGTTTTCGGGCGCGTAGTCTCCAAAGGTCGGACTCCTGCGGATGAGTCAGGGATCCAATCTCCGGCGATGAAGGATTTCGGTCGGGCTATCGGTTCCGCATAAATTTTAATAGCCCGGGATATCGATTTCCAACAAATGGTATCAGAGCGTTTGGTTTCGTGTTCATGTATATGCTCAATTATTGTTCTACCTTGCAGGATCTCCGGCTATCATGGTTGGATTTAATTAATTATTGTTTATTAATTAATTATCATGATTATTAAACTCTCGGACATGTCGAGATTCGTTTTGTGTGGATGAATGTTTGTAATAGTAAAAATTCGGGGGTTGACCGAATTTAGGATTTATTATTACGTTCTTTGTTTTTCCGGAAAATGTATAGGGTCGATTTCATGTATAGAATCGATACCGGATAATTGTAATTTAATTCTTGTAATTTTATTACGTTGGTTCGATGTTGAGACGATCGCCGGAAGACGAAGACGTGTGACGAAGACGAAGAGGACGAAAAACCGGGGGGGTCGATCATCCCCATGATCGATCCCCATGAGGATCGATCGACCCCATCCCGGGGGCTGCCCGCTAGGGCTTCTAGCCACGCCGGCCACCGGTGGTGGTGGCGCGTGGGCTGGGGGCGGCGGTGGTGGTGGTCCCGGGCGGTGGAGGTCGACGGTGGGGATGTCGTGGGATCTCCCAATCTCATGCTATTCCTACCAAGATCCACTTTCCCAATTAATTCGGATTTTTCCTATTTTGAGTACTTTCTTTTTGGAAACTCTCATGGTTTAGGAAAAGAATTAATTTAAATTAATTTTATTTTCTATTGATTTATTTCCTTCATGGAAATATTCATAGATTAGAAATTTAATTAATTTAGTACTAAATTTATTTTTCCTATTTGATTATTCCTACTCATGGGAATATTCATGGATTAGGAATAAAAATAAATTTGGAAAGTAGTAAGTCCTAATTTATTTTTCCTTGTTCTATTATAGATATCTTCTAGAGTATTCCAAATTTTATTTGGATAGATTATTCTAGAGATTTAATAGAACTAGATAGGAAAATAAATAAATAAAAATATTAATAATATTTAATTTTATTTTTGATATATTCGATTGACTTAATTTTCGAATTAAGTAACTTTTGAATTAATTGAAAATAAATAGATTTAAATATTAGAGATTAATATTCTCGTCACATGGAGCATTCAAGAACGAAGACTGAAGACTAGAAGATGCGTACGGAGATGCGACAAAGCCATGATAGTCGGAAAATAATTTTCTAGCATTATTTTGACTATGTGATACTATGTGCTTTATTGCTTGTATGCATGCTATATATGTTTATTTTATGCACTAGATAGCGTATCCCTATTATTATAAAAAGCTAAGTGGGAGAGGGGATGGAAACATTCCCATGGTCTCCATTACTGTTCTCTTGGTGACTCTTATGGACTTTCGAAGTTCGTATAGACGAGTCATTGGAGGAGAATTCTTGTAATTCCTTTTACAAGAAACATTGATCAAATTCATCAAACAATGCCTAATTTGTCTTTCTGAAACTGACTTCAAGTCGACTCATTCTCACCCCGGGGAGTGGAATGGAGCCAGAGCCACTTGGTCATGTAGAGGACACAAATTAGAGACTTCCGTGCCATTCTTTGATAGATGGGTCGCTTGTCTGCTCGGCTCCCTCATTTATGAGAGATAGGGTCGTTCGCATGGCGAATCACTGGTTAGAAACTTCGAGTTTCACTTATGATTCTCCACGTCTTGATTTACGAGATTAAATGGATCAAGTAATTGGGAGTCAATTATAAAAGTCTCTTAGTGTAGTAAACGTCCACACCACGTGGCTTGCTATGCTGACGGACTTTGGATTAATTGATGTAGACAGTTGTAAGTAATTATGAAGAGTTGTGAAGTTATCGTAAACGTCCACACCACGTGGCTTGCGGTAATGTAGCGATTCCAAGTAATTTATTTTGGTACTGAGTAATGGTTTACACTTAGATACGCCTTATAGTATTCCTCCCCACGAGGTTCCGCTATAAGCGATGTATGACCAAAGAAAATCTAATTGCTAAATCATTTGGGTGGGTAAACGTCCACACCACGTGGCTTGCCTTACCTGATGGGATTTTAGATGTGATTAGTAATTTAATGATGTTATTCCAGGGAGATAACGTCGGATATTAAATTAATTGTTTGTTTAAATGTGCTTATAGGTTTAGAGAATTGCTATGAATCCACTTTTGTTGATACTTGAGGAAATTAACGCACTGGTTCCATACTGTATTGAATGGAAAGAAGAGTTAGACATTGCTCAGACTGCAAAAGAGTACAAAGACGTACTCAGTGAAACTTGTCCTCCTGGACTCACCATTAACTCGACTGAGGATGAGATTTTTGACTTTGAAAAATGGGAGAGTGCTCGTTCACTACCCATTAATCATGATGTCATGATCAAACTCAAGTTGCTGTTTGGACATGATGAGGAGGCTAGAAAAGAGGCGATGAGGATACTCATAAAGATCTGTTACTTCGATGAAACACTTGATCATGTTTTTGAGATGATGGATTTTTTAGACGAGTTGAAACAATCGCAAGCTCTTATAGCCAAAGCCAAAGGTTTCGGACCTAAAGGCAAGGGAAAGGAGAAGAAGACAAGGGGGTCCGGTGGTCCTAAGGGACTTGGACCAAAGGGTGGGATAAAGAAGCCTTCTGGCAAATATCCCCAAGGGAAGCAGTCTGAGTACTGGGGGTCTACATCTTGTCCTCTCAAAGGTACGGATTTTTTCTTTAGTCGTAAAACATAGTCAGCGGTATTATCTACCAGAGTTCTGGTGTGTAGATATGGAACCACTGACGGTATGTGCATTCTAAATGCAGGGGTTCCAGAAAACCCAGCGACTTAGATAAGAAGAGTTCGAGTCCACTTGGGCAAAGCTGTTGAGGAAGCAGCGGTTGCAGTGGAAGACATTTATCTGTTTGATAGTTGTAGGATTTCATTTCAAGTTTATTGCTTTGTACCTTTTATTTTAGAAAGAACTTTTGTTCTGGATTTCTATTATTAATGGATATTTTATTTCTTTAATCATTTGATGGTTTAGATAAGAAATAATGGCGATATCTAGTCTGGTACATTAGATAGCAATATATGAATGATAAATCCTTAGTCTACCACGATGCAACAAACCGTTATAACTTATTTTACTTATTGGATGTATTTCTTTATCGATCATTATACTTGTGAATTCTTGAACTTGGTAGTATCTATTCAAAAGGGATTCAGAAGGTCGAAATTGATTTGATCAATTATAGTTGGAGGAATGGACCTCCCGACCTAAGAATCGATCTTGAAAGGTGATACAACTAAATCAACTTTTCTGATGGAATTCGGACAAGTATTAAAGAATGATCAAAGATGATATATGCAGACATATGTGTAATCAGAGAAGTACGAGTCGTTCTTTAAAGAATACTCGAAGATGGATTAGAATACTTGATGTGCCATAAAAGCGGAGTGTTTTCAACACAAAGCCATTATGGGGATCCTTCAAAGTATATCCATTGGAAGCCTGCGACTAGTTCGCGGAGGCTATCACCTATCTAAATAACACATAGCATAAATCAAAGATTGAGATTAAATCTCAAACGACTGCACCATACACTGATGTGTAGACATGGTGTGTCAGGAATAAGAAATGGGATTCTAATAGTAAAAGGACAAGTTTGATCGGAACTACCTATGTTCCATGAATTTTTCTGGATACAACGACATATTGAATGTAGTTGTGGAAAATCCTAGAAGAACAAGTAATTGTATGTTCAATAGTACTACGAACCAGAATGGTGTCTTCGCCCGGTTCTTAGAGGAAGACTATTGGATGAACTACAATGCCCTAATTGACAAAGTACCTTATAAAGAGGAAAGAGTAGACTGAGAACCAGCCTAACCGAGTAGTAGTACACCACTAACTGCACCTAATGTTATTACTGTTATACACCGGAACGCCATTGCAGTGGGAGGTTGTTAAGCAACCAGAGATGTTCATAAGACTGGAGGAGTTTCAAACTCTGGATCTAGTAGACATGAAATCGATCCCTAGTTCTGCATAAAGGGCAGTACTAAACTAAATGTGCCTACTTGGATAACAATTTTTTTTGTTAAGAGGCAAGACCATTTAGAGGTACAAGCTTAGTGAATCCATTTATGGATTATCACAAAGCTGGAAATTGTGGAACTTGCGAATTGATGAGATAGTCCATTATATGGATTCATCAAAAGGCATAGACAATAAAAGGTATATTAGAAACGTAATGGAAACAAGGTGGTGTTTCTCGGAATTTTGTGTAGATAACACTTTATCGTTGGCAACAATGTAAAAGTGTTGTCAGACATAAAATAGAGGTTGTCTAAGTAAATCGAGATATAAGATTAAGATGAAGTTGGATCAATGTTCTTAGAAATCTTTCGAAAAGAACACTTGTATTTCTCTTAAGATATCTTATACGATTATGGTTTGTTTTAAACATGCACAATTCTGAGAAAGGTTATTGCCTTACTAGAGCGGAATACATCTGTCTAAAGGTATGTGTCTCGAACACATGAAGGAGATGGATATAGACAAAGCAGTTACCTACACTTCGAGTGTGGAGAGCTTTGTAAATGCGGTGTTATAAAACAAGAACCTGATATCAACTATGCGGTTAGCGTAGTGGGAGGATATCAAAGTAATCTGGATAAGAAATATTCGAATGCTGTAAAAGTACTTGGAAGTACAGGATTACTGGCAATACGAAATCTTCTTAGATTACGCTTTCTCAGATAAAAATCAGAGAAAGGACCAGTGTAAGTCGATATCAGGCTATGTGTTCACTTTTAGAAGAGGTGGAACCTAAGGAAGAAAGAGTGATAAGCGTGAAGCTTCTCGGACTCTATCATAAACCGAATAGCAGCCTCAGAGGCAGCGGAAGTTTTGGTTAGGTTCCGGAATGACCTCTGAACTTGGATATGACTCTTGGTTCACCCAAGGCTATGTACATAGCGGTGCATGGTAAACTGGAAGAAGTCATAAGTTCAAAAGATGATGATAACACATAGAGCAAGTACCACCTGATACGAATCATCGTCAGAGAGACGACGCAGTAGTCACCAAGATAACTTCAGAGCGGCAACCTAGATTGCTCATTCACATGATACTTCTGGGAAGTATAACTTAAGCACGTGATGAGTATGGGAGTCGGGAGTTTGGAGGAAATGACTAGACCTTAGTACAAGTGGGAGATTGTTGGAGTTGTGTACTTAATGTCTAGATTTAAGTATCGGTAAACTCCCTGTCATAGCATTTAACCTATTTAATTAATGAACAATTATTTGCATTTAATTAATTATGCAAAATATGGTTCTGGATTTTATACGTTGTAGTTAGTATGGTGTTGCATGGGCGCACAGAAGATCATACTATCGGTTACTCGTATTTAATCGAACAGTTGCTCACGACCTAGATGGACACGAACTAATCCACCGGTATAGTCGTTGTGTGAGAGAGAAAATAATTTATCTTAATTATTTTATCACACTTGTACACTTGGTGTATTGGGCGGATCAGCTTGAGATTCATCGATTAGGATTGCCGGCGATAATCGATTCGAGTCTCAGTGTATTTTATTCTTAATCCCCGATATTATTGCGGGTGTGTATATTTAATATAAGTGACTTTGATTTACCAAAGGAATTAACCGATTTAATTATTGGGTTAATTACCGGTTAAGTTGGGTCACTATATTTTATATATGGCATGCCGTGAATACTTGACGGGAAAGTGTATCCCGTAAGGGTTGATAATATCCCCGAGATGAGTTCATAAGGAATTATTATGTAAACCCTGCAGGTGGATTTAATCCGCATAATAATTAAGGTTGAATGGTACTATTCTCGGATATAAGAGATGAATAATATTTATTGAGCAATAAATAAATTTATTCATGGATATTTAAATCTTAAATACACGGAATATATAATACTACCGGAGAAATATTATTTGATATAATATGGAATAATATTGGGAGTGCAATTTTATTTATATAGTGGAAAATAAATAAAATTTAATATTGATAAGGATTAATGGATTTGGGTTGGACCCAATTTAATCTTCAATATTTAGAAGCCCAATATTTATTCTCCTTATGATCCCCTACGTAGCCTATATAAGCACTACATGGTCTTCACTTTTCATAACACAATTAATTGACCTACGCCAATCATAAAGTCTTGAGAGTGAGGAAGATCCATAGGAGTTCGATAGATCGTCGCCCACACGACGTTCGAACGAGGTGCAAGGAATACGTGGGAAGATCGCAAGGTCATCAAAAGTGTTTGATTTCGTTTCTCCGCACAACGAATCGAAGGTAAAATCATAAACACTCTTTTATGATTTTATGTGAATTAATTGTAGCGTATACATGAACACACGATCCGGATAAACGTACGAACTTCGGGGACGGGGATTCGAGATCCCCGGCGAAGATCGAAGGACCCTCGGCTTGGAGCCGAGGGGGCGATCGAACCCTAGGGTTCGATCGCGGCGCGCGGACGAGGGAGCCCCGGCTGGACCGCCGGGGCAAGCGATCGACCTTGAGTCGATCGCGGGGAGATCGCCGTGGGCTGGTGCCACGGCAGCTGGTCCCCCCTGCTGGGATTCGATGTCCCGGGCTATCAAAATTGCGGAACCGATAACCCGACCGAAAAACCCGTCGCCGGAGATCGCACGAACACCGACTCATCCGCAGGAGTCCGACCTTTGGAGACTACGCATCCGAAGACACGCAGCCCGCCCCCAGCCGATTTTCTCCCACGAGTCGGATCTACGAACGCGAACCACATGCGAAGAACCGGGCTCGACAAGAGCGTCGCCGCGGGATGAACCCGCGGCTAACCCTAGCCGAACCCCATCCGCGGGGTTCGCGATCGCCGTGCATGGCGATCGCCGGGGCTGTTCGGAACAGCCCCTTGGCGGTGAGTCCGGCGACTCACCGCCGCCATCCGACGGGAGGGGGACCACCAGTCGCGGCGCGAAGCCGCGACGGTCCCCGGCGATCGAGCTAGGGCTCGATCGCCCCAGCCGCGGCATCCAGCCGCGGCCTTCTCCCTTGCGCGCACCACCGGCGGAGGGAGGCCGGGGGGTTCGATCCGCCGTGGCTCCAGCCCACGGCCGAACCCCCAGCGATCGACTTCACGTCGATCGCTCGCCCCGGCGTCCAGCCGGGGCTCCCCTCGCGCCCGCGCGCCGGGCGGTCGAACCCTAGGGTTTCGACCGCCCCCTTCGATCTTCGCCGGGGATCTCGAATCCCCGTCCGCGATGATCGTCGTTTTTCCGGATCGCGTCGTTCATGTATACATCACAATTATACAACGCACAAATAATCATAGAAGGGGGTTCTCGATTATTACCTCGAATCGTTGTACGGAGAAACGAATTCGGTTGACGACCTTGTGATCTTCCCGCGTATTCCTAGCACTCCGTTCGAACGTCGGGTGGGCGACGAGCTATCGAACTTTATGGATCTTCCTCACTCTCAAGACTTTATGAATTCCGTAGGTTTTCTTAGTTGTGAAAAGTGAAGACCATGTAGTGCTTATATAGGCTACGAAGGGGATCATAAGGAGAATAAATATTGGGCTTCAATATTGAAAATTAAATTGGGTCCAACCCAAATCTATTAATTCTTATCAATATTAATTTTATTTATTTTCCACTATATAAATAAAATTGCACTCCCAATATTATTCTATATTATATCAAATAATATTTCTCCATCTTAGTATTATTTATTCCGTGTATTTAAGATTTAAATATCCATGAATAAATTTATTTATTGCTTAATAAATTATATTCATCTCTTGAATCCGAGACTAGTACCATTCAACCTTAATTATTGTGCGGAACGAATCCACTCATGAGGTTTACACAATAATTCCTTATGAACTCATCTCGGGGATATTATCAACCCTTCCGGGATACACTGCCCCTTCAAGAATTCACGGCATGCCATATACAAAATATAGTGACCCAACTTAACCGGTAATTAACCCAATAATTAAATCGGTTAATTCCTTTGGTAAATCAAAGTCACTTATACTAAATATACACACCCGCAATTGTTTCAGGGATTAAGAATAAAATACTCCGAGTCTCAAATCAATTATCGCCGAGCAATCCTAATTGATGAGTCTCAATTGATCCGCCCAATACACCAAGTGTACAAGTGTGATAAAATAATTAAGATAAATTATTTTCTCTCTCACACAACGACTATACCGATGGATTAGTTCGTGTCCATCTAGGTCGTGAGCAACTGTTCGATTAAATACGAGTAACCGATAGTATGATCTTCTGTGCGCCCATGCAGCACCATACTAACTACAACGTATAAAATCCAGAACTATGATTTGCATATAATTAAATGCAAATAATTGTTTATTAATTAAATAGATTAAATGCTATGATCGGGAGTTTACTGTTACTTAAATCTAGACATTAAGTACACAACTCCAACAATCTCCCACTTGTACTAAGGTCTAGTCATTTCCTCCAAACTCCCGGTTCCCATACTCATCACGTGCTTTAAAGTGTACTTCCGAGAAGTACTATGTGAGTGAGCAATCTAGGTTGCCGCTCTGAAGTTATCTTGGTGACTACTACGTCGTCTCCCTGACGATGACTCGTATCAGGTGGTACTTGCTCTATGTGTTAACATCACTTTTGACTTATGACCTCTTCTAGTTCACCGTGCACCGCTATCTAATAGCCTTTGGTAATCTAAGAGTCATATCCAAGTCAAGAGGTTATCCCGGAACCTAACCAAAACTTCCGCTGCCTCTGAGGCTGCTATTCGGTTATGAGAGTCTCTGAGAAGCGTCCCGCTTATCACTCTTTTACTTCATGGTTCCACCTCTTTCTAAAAGTGAACACATAGCCTGATATCGACTTTCACTGGTCCTTCTCTGATTTTTGGATCTGAGAATCTGTAATCTAAGAAGATTTCGTCTTGCTCAAGCCAGTACTATGAAAGTACTCTTGCAGCATTCGAACATCCCTTATCCAGATTACTTTGATATCCTCCCACTACGCAAACCGCATAGTTGATATCAGGTTCTTGTTTTACAACATTGCATCTATAAAGCTTTCCATACTTGAAGTATAGGAAACTGCTTTGTCCTCATCTATCTCCTTTATGTGTTCGAACACACACCCTTTAGATAGATGTATATTCTGTCTCTGAAAGGCAATAACCTTTCTCAGAAGTATGCATGTTTAAAACAAACCTTAATCATATAAGATGTCTAGGAGAAGTACAATGTTCTTATCTCTAGATCATAAGATCTTAAGAACATGCTCTAACTTCTTCTCAATCTTATATCTCGATTTATTTAGACAACCTCTATTTTATGTCTGACAACACTTTTACATTGTCGCCAATGATAAAATGTTATCTACATAAAATCTCCGAGAAACACCATCTTTGTTTCCGTCACGTCTCTAACACACCTTCTTTGCTAATCCTATGCAGACCTAGGGATCGATTTCATGTATACTGGATCCAGAGTTCAAAACTCCTCCAGTCTTATGAACATCTCTAGTTGCTTAACAACCTCCCACTGCAATGGCGTCCCGGTGTGTAACAGTAACAACATTAGGTGCAGTTAGTGGTGTACTACTACTCGGTCAGGCTGGTTCTCAGTCTTTCCCTTTCCTCATTTTAAAGTATTTTGTCAATTAGGGCATTGCAGTTCATCTAATAGTTTTTCCTCTATGAACCGGACGAGACGTCCCTCTGGTTCATAGTACTATAGAACACACAATACTTCGTTCATCTAGGATATCCTACAACCATATTGAATATGTTGTTGTCACCAGGAATATCCATAGAACATAGGTAATTCCGAACAACTTGTTCTCTTACTATTAGATCTCTATTTCTTTACAACGCACCATCTCTACACGTAAGTGCACGGCTCGTCTCTTTGGGAATTAATCCCAATCTTTGATTATGCTATGTGTTATCTAGATAGGTGATGGCCTCTGCGACCGAGTCACAGGCTTCTAATGGATATACTTTGATGGTTCCCCATAATAGCTTTGTGTCCATTGACAAGTCAAAACACTTTGCTTTTATGGCACATCAAGCATTCTAATCCATCACTGAGTATTCTTTGAAAGAATTACTCATACCTCTCTAATATACACATATGTCTGCATATCTAATCATTTCCAATACTCTTCTGAATTCTATCCTTTTTCCAGAAAGGTTTGCTTAGACGTATTATCCTCCAAATTCAATCCTTAGGTCGGAAGGTCCATTCCTTCAACTATAATTGATCAAATCAATTTCGACCATATGAATTTTATTTGAAAATACTACTAAGTATAAGATTTCATAAGTATAATGATAAAGAAATATCTAATAAGTAAAACAAGTTATATATAACGGTTTGTTGCATCGTGGTAGACTAAGGATTCATCATTCACATATTGCTATCTAATGTACCATAATGAATATCACCATTATTTCTTATCCAAACCATCCAATGATTAAAGAAATAAAATATCCATTAATAAAGAAAAACAGAACGAAGTTCTTTTTCAAAAATAAAAGGGGTACATAAGCAATAACTGAAATGAAAACTTAAAACAGATAAATGTCTTCCACTGCAACCGCTGCTACCCCAACAGCTTCGCCCATGTAGACTCGAATTCTTCTTCTCTAAGTCGCCGAGTTTTCTGGAACCCCTGCATTAAAAAATGCACATACCGTCAGTGGTTCCATATCTACACACCAGAACTCTGGTAGATAATACCGCTGACTATGTTTTTACGACTAAAGAAAGATTCGTACCTCTGAGAGGACATTCAGACTTCCAGTGTCCCATCTTGTTGCATCGGAAGCACTTACCCTTTGGCTTTGCAGCCCCCACTCGTGGTGCAGTCCTCTTGACACCACTGGGTTTCCAGGCTTGCTTCCTTTTCTTGCCCCTACCTCCATCAGGTTTAAAGCCTTTGGACTTGGTAGCTACAAGCGCTTGAGACTTGCCCTTCTTGTAGATCCCCTCTGCCGCCTTCAGTTCAGTCAGGAGTTGCGCAAGAGTATAAGATAGTTTACCCATATTATAGCTCATACGAAACTGCTCAAAACTAGGGGCCAGAGACTGGAGTATGATGTCGACTTGCGTCTCAGCATCAATAGAAGCTCCTAGGACCTCAAGTTCATTCAACAAACTCATCATCTTAAGAACGTGCTCCCCAACGGGCGTTCCTTCAGACTGAGTAGTCGACATAAGGACTCTCATGGCTTCTTGCCTTGCCGCACGATCTTGCTCCCCAAACATCTCCTTGAGGTTAAACATCATATCATAGGCAGTGTCCATTGGCTCATGTTGGGTTTGGAGTACATTTGACATGGAAGCCAAAATATAACACCTAGCCATTTCATCAGCCTTTTTCCACTTCCGATATGCCAGTTTCTCCTCATCAGTTGAGGCAGCCGTGGGCTCGGCAGGGCACACTTCATGGAGTACATACTTGTACTCTTCCGAAGTTAGGACAATGTCTAAATTTCTCTTCCAATCAATATAGTTGGTGCCAGTGAGCTTATGCTCCTTGAGTATCATAGAAAGTGGGTTCATAGCTATTCTCTAAACCTATAAGCACATTTAAACAAACAATTAATTTAATATCCGATATTATCTCCCTTAAATAATATCATTAAATTACTAATCACATCTAAAATCCCATCAGGTAAGGCAAGCCACGTGGTGTGGACGTTTACCCACCCAAATGATTTAGCAATTAGATTTTCTTTGGTCATACATCGCTTATAGCGGAACCTCGTGGGGAGGAATACTACAAGGCGTATCTAAGTGTAAACCATTACTCAGCACCAAAGTGAATCGCTTGGAATTGCTACATTACCGCAAGCCACGTGGTGTGGACGTTTACGACAACTTCACAACTCTTCACAATTCCTTACAACTGTCTACATCAATTAATCCAAAATCCGTCAGTGCAGCAAGCCACGTGGTGTGGACGTTTACTTCACTAAGAGACTTTTATAATTGACTCCCAATTACTCGATCCATTTAATCTCGTAAATCAATACGTGGAGAATCATAAGTGAAACTCGAAGTTTCTAACCAGTGACTCACCATGCGAACGACCCTATCTCTCATAAATGAGGGAGCCGAGCAGACGAGCGACCCATCTATCAAAGAATGGCACGGAAGTCTCTAATTTGTGTCCTCTACATGACCAAGTGGCTCTGGCTCCATTCCACTCCCCGGGGTGAGAATGAGTCGACTTGAAGTCAGTTTCAGAAAGACAAATTAGGCATTGTTTGATAAACTTGATCAATGTTTCTTGTAAGAGGAATTACAAGAATTCTCCTCCAATGACACATCTATACGAACTTCAAAAGTCCATAAGAGTCACCAAGAGAACAGTAATGGAGACCATGGGAATGTTTCCATCCCCTCTCCCACTTAGCTTTTTATAACAAAGGGATACGCTATCTAATGCATAATTAAACACATAAGCATGCATGAAAGCAATAAAGCACATAGCACATAGTCAAAAATAATGCTAGAGAAATTATTTTTCCCCGACTATCATGGCTTTATCTTCATATGCATCTTCTAGTCTTTAGTCTTCGTTTCTTGAATGCTCCATGTGACGAGAATATTAATCTCTAATATTTAAATCTATTTATTTTCAATTAATCCAAAAGTTACTTAATTCGAAAATTAAGTCAATCGAATATATCAAAAATAAAATTAAATATCATTAATATTTTTATTTATTTATTTTCCTATCTAGTTCTTTATTAAATCTTTAGAATAATCTATCCAAATAAAATTTGGAATATTCTAGAAGATATCTATAATAGAACAAGGAAATAAATTAGGACTACTACTTTTCAAATTTATTTTTATTCCTAATCCATGAATATTCCCATGAGTAGGAATAATCAAATAGGAAAAATAAATTTAGTACTAAATTAATTAAATTTCTAATCTATGAATATTTCCATGAAGGAAATAAATCAATAGAAAATAAAATTAATTTAAATTAATTCTTTTCCTAATCCATGAGAGTTTCCAAAAAAGAAAGTACTCAAATAGGAAAAATCCGAATTAATTTGGAAAGTAGATTTTGGTAGGAATAGCACGGGATTAGGAGATCCCACGCCATCCCCATGATAATGGATCGGCCGGCCACTCGGGAGGAGCGCCGCCGCCGCCTAGCCACCGCCGGCTAGGCCATGGGTCGATCACCACCATGTGATCGATCCCAAGCCCTTGTCTTCTCGTCACTTCTTCGTCTTCCGGCGATCGTCTCAACATCGAACCAACGTAATTAAAATTACAAAATTTAAATTACAATTCCGGTATCGATTCTATACATGAAATCGACCCTATACATTTTCCGGAAAATAAAGTGCGTAATAATAAATCCTAAATTCGGTCAACCCCCGAATTTTTTACTATTACAAACATTCAACCACACAAAACGAATCTCGACATGTCCGAGAGTTTAATAATCATGATAATTAATTAAAAAACAATTAATTAAATCCAACCATGATAGCCGGAAATCCTGCAAGGTAGAACAATAATCGAACATATACATGAACACGAAACCGAACTCTCTGATACCATTTGCTGGGATTCGATGTCCCGGGCTATCAAAATTGCGGAACCGATAACCCGACCGAAAAACCCGTCGCCGGAGATCGCACGAACACCGACTCATCCGCAGGAGTCCGACCTTTGGAGACTACGCATCCGAAGACACCCAGCCCGCCCCCAGCCGATTTTCTCCCACGAGTCGGATCTACGAACGCGAACCACATGCGAAGAACCGGGCTCGACAAGAGCGTCGCCGCGGGATGAACCCGCGGCTAACCCTAGCCGAACCCCATCCGCGGGGTTCGCGATCGCCGTGCATGGCGATCGCCGGGGCTGTTCGGAACAGCCCCTTGGCGGTGAGTCCGGCGACTCACCGCCGCCATCCGACGGGAGGGGGACCACCAGTCGCGGCGCGAAGCCGCGACGGTCCCCGGCGATCGAGCTAGGGCTCGATCGCCCCAGCCGCGGCGTCCAGCCGCGGCCTTCTCCCTTGCGCGCACCACCGGCGGAGGGAGGCCGGGGGGTTCGATCCGCCGTGGCTCCAGCCCACGGCCGAACCCCCAGCGATCGACTTCACGTCGATCGCTCGCCCCGGCGTCCAGCCGGGGCTCCCCTCGCGCCCGCGCGCCGGGCGGTCGAACCCTAGGGTTTCGACCGCCCCCTTCGATCTTCGCCGGGGATCTCGAATCCCCGACCGCGATGATCGTCGTTTTTTCGGATCGCGTCGTTCATGTATACATCACAATTATACAACGCACAAATAATCATAGAAGGGGGTTCTCGATTATTACCTCGAATCGTTGTACGGAGAAACGAATTCGGTTGACGACCTTGTGATCTTCCCGCGTATTCCTAGCACTCCGTTCGAACGTCGGGTGGGCGACGAGCTATCGAACTTTATGGATCTTCCTCACTTTCAAGACTTTATGAATTCCGTAGGTTTTCTTAGTTGTGAAAAGTGAAGACCATGTAGTGCTTATATAGGCTACGAAGGGGATCATAAGGAGAATAAATATTGGGCTTCAATATTGAAAATTAAATTGGGTCCAACCCAAATCTATTAATTCTTATCAATATTAATTTTATTTATTTTCCACTATATAAATAAAATTGCACTCCCAATATTATTCTATATTATATCAAATAATATTTCTCCATCTTAGTATTATTTATTCCGTGTATTTAAGATTTAAATATCCATGAATAAATTTATTTATTGCTTAATAAATTATATTCATCTCTTGAATCCGAGACTAGTACCATTCAACCTTAATTATTGTGCGGAACGAATCCACTCATGAGGTTTACACAATAATTCCTTATGAACTCATCTCGGGGATATTATCAACCCTTCCGGGATACACTGCCCCTTCAAGAATTCACGGCATGCCATATACAAAATATAGTGACCCAACTTAACCGGTAATTAACCCAATAATTAAATCGGTTAATTCCTTTGGTAAATCAAAGTCACTTATTCTAAATATACACACCCGCAATTGTTTCAGGGATTAAGAATAAAATACTCCGAGTCTCAAATCAATTATCGCCGAGCAATCCTAATTGATGAGTCTCAATTGATCCGCCCAATACACCAAGTGTACAAGTGTGATAAAATAATTAAGATAAATTATTTTCTCTCTCACACAACGACTATACCGATGGATTAGTTCGTGTCCATCTAGGTCGTGAGCAACTGTTCGATTAAATACGAGTAACCGATAGTATGATCTTCTGTGCGCCCATGCAGCACCATACTAACTACAACGTATAAAATCCAGAACTATGATTTGCATATAATTAAATGCAAATAATTGTTTATTAATTAAATAGATTAAATGCTATGATCGGGAGTTTACCGTTACTTAAATCTAGACATTAAGTATACAACTCCAACACCCCCAGCCACCTCGACCGGCGGCCAGGCGCGACGGAGGAGCCCCGGATGGAGCCGGGGCATGCGATCGACCGTGAGGTCGATCGCGGGGAAAGCCGCGGCTGGAGCCGCGGCGGGTCAGCTGGAGGCTGACCGCCCCTCCTCCGGCGATGGTGGTGAGTCGCCGGACTCACCACCGGGGGCTGCTGGGCAGCCCCGGCGATCGCGGCGTGCGATCGCGAGCCCCCTCGCGGCGGGGGCTTGGCTAGGGTTTTGCCGCGGCTTGTCCGCGGTGGAGCTCTCGTCGGGCCCGGTTCCGTCGTACGGTGGTTCGCGTTCGTGGATCCGACTCGCGGGAGAAAATCGGCTGGGGGCGGGCTGCGTGTTTTCGGGCGCGTAGTCTCCAAAGGTCGGACTCCTGCGGATGAGTCAGGGATCCAATCTCCGGCGATGAAGGATTTCGGTCGGGCTATCGGTTCCGCATAAATTTTAATAGCCCGGGATATCGATTTCCAACAACTTGTACACTTGGTGTATTGAGCGGATCGATTGAGACTCATCAATTAGGATTGCTCGGCGATAATTGATTTGAGACTCGGAGTATTTTATTCTTAATCCCTGAAATAATTGCGGGTGTGTATATTTAATATAAGTGACTTTGATTTACCAAAGGAATTAACCGGTTTGATAATTGGGTTAATTACCGGTTAAGTTGGGTCACTATATTTTATATATGGCATGCCGTGAATTCTTGAAGGGGCAGTGTATCCCGTAAGGGTTGATAATATCCCCGAGATGAGCTCATAAGGATTTATTATGTAAACCTCGCGAGTGGACTTGTTCCGCATAATAAATAAGGTTGAGTGGTACTAGTCTCGGATATAAGAGATGAATAAATTTATTAAGCAATAAATAAATTTTATTCATGGATATTTAAATCTTAAATACACGGAATAAATAATACTAAGTTGGAGAAATATTATTTGATATAATATGAATAATATTGGGAGTGCAATTTTATTTATATAGTTGAAAATAAATAAAATTAATATTGATAAGAATTAATAGATTTGGGTTGGACCCAATTTAATTTTCAATATTGAAGCCCAATATTTATTCTCCTTTTGATCCCCTTCGTAGCCTATAAAAGCACTACGTGGTCTTCACTTTTACTAACCTACGTTACGCCAACAATAAAGTTCTGAGAGTGAAGAGGATACACAAGTTCGATAGGTCGTCGCCCACCCGACGTTCGAACGAGTGCAAGGAATACGCGGGAAGGTCACGAGGTCGTCGATTTCGTTTCTCCGAACAACGAATCGTAGGTACAATTCTCAACCCCCTTGTTAATTGTTCGATTTGGTTTTTATCGAGAATACCGTAGGATGAAGATCCGAAAATCGAAGCCCGGATTAGACGAACGATCACGCGGTGGTGGCGAAGCCACCGGACCGCGGATCGCCCGGCTAGGGTTTCGGCCGTGGGGCATGGGGGCGAACCCTCGGTTCGACCGAGGGTGTGCGATCGACCACGATGGTCGATCGCTGGGCACGGGCTGGAGCCGTGCCCTACCCCGCCGTGAAGGCGGGGGCTTCCTGGTGGCGGCGGGTCGCCGGACCCGCCGCGAGGGCTGTCGGAACAGCCCCACCCCGATCGATCGCCGGCGCGCGATCGATCGCTCGATCGTATGAACCCCGGCTCGCGGGGGTTCGGGTGGGGGCGGGCTGTGCGTCTTCGGATGCATGGTCTCCAAAGCCCGGACTCCGGCGGATGAGTCGGCGTTCGTATGATCTCCGGCGAAGGGTTCATTTGGGTTATCGGTTCCGCAATTTTGATAACCCGGGATAGTGAATTCCAACAATTGGTATCAGAGCGTGGTTTACGTTCGCGGTATTTTCGATAAAATTGTTCTACCTTGCAGGGATCCGACTATTATGGCTTGATGATTATTCGTTTAATTGTTTTGTCATATGATTGTTGGTTTTATTAAACTCTCGGACATGTCGAGATTCGTTTTTGGTGGTGAATGCTTGTAATAGTAAAAATTCGGGGGTTGACCGAATTTAGGATTTATTATTATGTTCGTTGTTTTTCCGGAAAATGTATAGGGTCGATTTCGTGTATAGAATCGATACCGGAATTGTAATTTAGATTTTTGTAAATTTATTTTGCGATTGGATCGAATCAAAGACCGCCGGAGAAGACGAAGTGACGAGGAGACGAAGGACCGGGATCGATCAATCCCCATGATCGATCCCGAGGGGATCGATCGACCCGCGGCCCTAGGCGGGCTGTCCGTGGGAGACTCGGCCACGCCGGCCACCAGTGGTGGTGGCGCGTGGGCTGGGCGGCGGTGGCGCGTGCCCTAGGCGGCGGTCGGCGAAGGTGGGGGTGGTTCGGGGTTCCCCAACCCGGACTACTCCTACCGGAAATATACTTTCCTAATTAATTCATTATTTCCTATTTTGATTATTTCTTTATGGAATATTCTAGAAAAATAGAAAAAGAATTATTTTAGTACTAAATTTATTTTTCCTATTTGATTATTCCTACTCATGGGAATATTCATGGATTAGGAATAAAATAAATTTGGAAAAGTATAAGAGTCCTAAATTATTTTATTTCTTTATTTCATTATGGATATCATCTAGAATATTCCAAGAGGATCTTGGATAGATTATTCTAGAGATTTAATGAAGTGGAAAAGGAAATAAATAAAAATATTAATAATATTTAATTTTATTTTTGATATATTCAATTGACTTAATTTTCGAATTAAGTAACTTTTGGATTAATTGAAAATAAATAGATTTAAATATTGGATATTAATATTCTCGTCACATGGAGCGTTCAAGAAACGAAGACTGAAGAACTAGAAGATGCGTACGGGGATGTGATGAAGCCATAATAGTCGGAAAATAATATTCTAGTATTATTTTGACTATGTGATAATACTATGTGCTTTATTACATGTATGCATGCTATATGTGTTTACTTTTATGCACTAGATAGCGTATCCCTTTATTATAAAAAGCTAAGTGGGAGAGGGTATGGAAACATACCCATGGTCTCCATTGCTGCTCTCTTGGTGACTTTTATAAACTTTTGAAGTTTATATAGATAAGTTATTGGAGGAGAGTTCTTGTAATTCCTCTTACGAGAAACATTGATTAAGTTTATCAAACAATGCCTAATTTGTCTTTCCAAAGCTGATTTCAAGTCGACTCATTCTCACCCCGGGGAGTGGAATGGAGCCAGAGCCACTTGGTCATGTAGAGGACACAAATTAGAGACTTTCGTGCCATACTTTTATAGATGGGTCGTTTGTCTGCTCGGCTCCCTCATTTATGAGAGATAGGGTTGTTCGCATGGTGAATCACTGGTTAGAAACTTCGAGTTTCACTTATGATTCTCCACGTATTGATTTACGAGATTGAATGGATCAAGTAATTGGGAGTCAATTATAAAAGTCTCTTAGTGTAGTAAACGTCCACACCACGTGGCTTGCTATGCTGACGGATTTTGGATTAATTGATGTAGACAGTTGTAAGTAATTATGAAGAATTGTGAAGTTATCGTAAACGTCCACACCACGTGGCTTGCGGTGATGTAGCGATTCCAAGTAACTTATTTTGGTACTGAGTAATGGTTTACACTTAGATACGCCTTATGGTATTCCTCCCCACGAGGTTCCGCCATAAGCGATGTATGGCCAAAGAAAATCTAATTGCTAAATCATTTGGGTGGGTAAACGTCCACACCACGTGGCTTGCCTTACCTGATGGGATTTTAGATGTGATTAGTGATTTAATGATATTATTTAAGGGAGATTGTTGGAGTTGTGTACTTAATGTCTAGATTTAAGTAACGGTATACTCCCGATCATAGCATTTAATCTATTTAATTAATAAAAAATTATTTGCATTTAATTAATTATGCAAAATATAGTTCTGGATTTTATACGTTGTAGTTAGTATGGTGTTGCATGGGCACACAGAAGATCATACTATCGGTTACTCGTATTTAATCGAACAGTTGCTCACGACCTAGATGGACACGAACTAATCCATCGGTATAGTCGTTGTGTGAGAGAGAAAATAATTTATCTTAATTATTTTATCACACTTGTACACTTGGTGTATTGGGCGGATCAGCTTGAGATTCATCGATTAGGATTGCCGGCGATAATCGATTCGAGTCTCAGTGTATTTTATTCTTAATCCCCGATATTATTGCGTGTGTGTATATTTAATATAAGTGACTTTGATTTACCAAAGGAATTAACCGATTTAATTATTGGGTTAATTACCGGTTAAGTTGGGTCACTATATTCTATATATGGCATGCCGTGAATTCTTGAAGGGACAGTGTATCCCGTAAGGGTTGATAATATCCCCGAGATGAGTTCATAAGGAATTATTATGTAAACCCTGCAGGTGGATTTAATCCGCATAATAATTAAGGTTGAATGGTACTAGTCTCGGATATAAGAGATGAATAATATTTATTGAGCAATAAATAAATTTATTCATGGATATTTAAATCTTAAATACACGGAATATATAATACTACCGGAGAAATATTATTTGATATAATATGGAATAATATTGGGAGTGCAATTTTATTTATATAGTGGAAAATAAATAAAATTTAATATTGATAAGGATTAATGGATTTGGGTTGGACCCAATTTAATCTTCAATATTTAGAAGCCCAATATTTATTCTCCTTATGATCCCCTACGTAGCCTATATAAGCACTACATGGTCTTCACTTTTCATAACACAATTAATTGACCTACGCCAATCATAAAGTCTTGAGAGTGAGGAAGATCCATAGGAGTTCGATAGATCGTCGCCCACACGACGTTCGAACGGAGTGCAAGGAATACGTGGGAAGATCGCAAGGTCATCAAAGGTGTTAGAATTCGTTTCTCCGTACAACGAATTGAAGGTAATAAATCATAAACCCTCTTTTATGATTTTATGTGATTGATTGTAGCGTATACATGAACACAAGATCCGGATAAACGTACGAACTTCGGGGACGGAGATTCGAGATCCCCGGCGAAGATCGAGAGAACCCTCGGCTTGGAGCCGAGGGGGCGATCGAACCCTAGGGTTCGATCGCGGCATGCACGCGACGGAGGGGGAAGCCCCGGCTGGACGCCGGGGCACACGGTCGATCCCTGATCGACCGCCGGGATGGCGTGGGCTGGTGCCACGTCGGATCCCGGCCACCCTCGCCGGTCAGGTGCGCGCATGGGAGGACCCCGGCTGGAAGCCGGGGCGATCGATCGACCGTGAGGTCGATCGTGAGGGGAAGCCGCGGCTGGGCCGCGGCAGGTCAGCTGGAGGCTGACCGCCCTCCTCCGGCGGCGGTGGTGAGTCGCCGGACTCACCACCTGGGGCTGCTGGGCAGCCCCGGCGATCGCGGCGTGCGATCGCGAGCCCCCCTCGCGGCGGGGGCTCAGCTAGGGTTTTGCCGCGGCTTGTCCGCGGTGGAACTCTCGTCGGGCCCGGTTCCGTCGTAAGGTGGTTCGCGTTCGTGGATCCGACTCGCGGGAGAAAATCGGCTGGGGGCGGGCTGCGTGTCTTCGGGCGCGTAGTCTCCAAAGGTCGGACTCCTGCGGATGAGTCGGGGATCCAATCTCCGGCGATGAAGGATTTCGGTCGGGCTATCGGTTCCGCATAAATTTTAATAGCCCGGGATATCGATTTCCAACAAATGGTATCAGAGCGTTTGGTTTCGTGTTCATGTATATGCTCGATTATTGTTCTACCTTGCAGGATCTCCGGCTATCATGGTTGGATTTAATTAATTATTGTTTATTAATTAATTATCATGATTATTAAACTCTCGGACATGTCGAGATTCGTTTTGTGTGGATGAATGTTTGTAATAGTAAAAATTCGGGGGTTGACCGAATTTAGGATTTATTATTACGTTCTTTATTTTCCGGAAAATGTATAGGGTCGATTTCATGTATAGAATCGATACCGGATAATTGTAATTTAATTTTTGTAATTTTAATTACGTTGGTTCGATGATGAGACGATCGCCGGAAGACGAAGACGTGTGACGAAGACGAAGAGGACGAAAAACCGGGGGGGGTCGATCATCCCCATGATCGATCCCCATAAGGATCGATCGACCCCATCCCGGGGGCTGCCCGCTAGGGCTTCCAGCAACGCCGGCCACCGGTGGTGGTGGCGCGTGGGCTGGGGGCGGCGGTGGTGGTGGTCCCGGGCGGTGGAGGTCGACGGTGGGGATGGCGTGGGATCTCCCAATCTCATGCTATTCCTACCAAGATCCACTTTCCCAATTAATTCGGATTTTTCCTATTTGAGTACTTTCTTTTTGGAAACTCTCATGGTTTAGGAAAAGAATTAATTTAAATTAATTTTATTTTCTATTGATTTATTTCCTTCATGGAAATATTCATAGATTAGAAATTTAATTAATTTAGTACTAAATTTATTTTTCCTATTTGATTATTCCTACTCATGGGAATATTCATGGATTAGGAATAAAAATAAATTTGGAAAGTAGTAAGTCCTAATTTATTTTTCCTTGTTCTATTATAGATATCTTCTAGAGTATTCCAAATTTTATTTGGATAGATTATTCTAGAGATTTAATAGAACTAGATAGGAAAATAAATAAATAAAAAAAAAAAATATATTAATAATATTTAATTTTATTTTTGATATATTCGATTGACTTAATTTTCGAATTAAGTAACTTTTGGATTAATTGAAAATAAATAGATTTAAATATTAGAGATTAATATTCTCGTCACATGGAGCATTCAAGAACGAAGACTGAAGACTAGAAGATGCGTACGGAGATGGAATAAAGCCATGATAGTCGGAAAATAATTTTCTAGCGTTTTTTTGACTATGTGATACTATGTGCTTTATTGCTTGTATGCATGCTATGTGTGTTTATTTTATGCACTAGATAGCGTATCCCTTTATTACAAAAAGCTAAGTGGGAGAGGGGATGGAAACATTCCCATGGTCTCCATTACTGTTCTCTTGGTGACTCTTATGGACTTTCGAAGTTCGTATAGACGAGTCATTGGAGGAGAATTCTTGTAATTCCTTTTACAAGAAACATTGATCAAATTTATCAAACAATGCCTAATTTGTCTTTCTGAAACTGACTTCAAGTCGACTCATTCTCACCCCGGGGAGTGGAATGGAGCCAGAGCCACTTGGTCATGTAGAGGACACAAATTAGAGACTTCCGTGCCATTCTTTGATAGATGGGTCGCTTGTCTGCTCGGCTCCCTCATTTATGAGAGATAGGGTCGCTCGCATGGCGAATCAATGGTTAGAAACTTCGAGTTTCACTTATGATTCTCCACGTCTTGATTTACGAGATTAAATGGATCAAGTAATTGGGAGTCAATTATAAAAGTCTCTTAGTGTAGTAAACGTCCACACCACGTGGCTTGGTGCACTGACGGATTTTGGATTAATTGATGTAGACAGTTGTAAGGAATTGTGAAGAGTTGTGAAGTTGTCGTAAACGTCCACACCACGTGGCTTGCGGTAATGTAGCAATTCCAAACGATTCACTTTGGTGCTGAGTAATGGTTTACACTTAGATACGCCTTGTAGTATTCCTCCCCACGAGGTTCCGCTATAAGCGATGTATGACCAAAGAAAATCTAATTGCTAAATCATTTGGGTGGGTAAACGTCCACACCACGTGGCTTGCCTTATCTGATGGGATTTTAGATGTGATTAGTAATTTAATATTGTTGTTCTAGGGAGATAACATCGGATATTAAATTAATTGTTTGTTTAAATGTGCTTATAGGTTTAGAGAATTGCTATGAATCCACTTTTGTTGATACTTGAGGAAATTAACGCACTGGTTCCATACTGTATTGAATGGAAAGAAGAGTTAGACATTGCTCAGACTGCAAAGGAGTACAAAGATGTACTCAGTGAAACTTGTCCTCCTGGACTCACCATTAACTCAACTGAGGAGGAGATTTTTGACTTTGAAAGGTGGGGTAGTGCTCGTGCATTAGCCGCTAATCATGATGTCATGCTCAAACTCAAGTTGCTGTTTGGACATGATGAGAAGGCTAGAAAAGAGGCGATGAGGATACTCGTAAAGATCTGTTACTTCGATGAAACACTTGATCATGTTTTTGAGATGATGGATCTTTTGGACGAGTTGAAACAATCGCAAGCTCTTATAGTCAAAGCCAAAGGTTTCGAACCTAAAGGCAAAGGAAAGGAGAAGAAGACAAGGGGGTCCGGTGGTCCTAAGGGACTTGGACCAAAGGGTGGGATAAAGAAACCTTCGGGCAAACATCCCCAAGGGAAGCAGTCTGAGTACTGGGGGTCTACATCTTATCCTCTCAAAGGTACAAATTTTTCTTTAGTCGTAAAACATAGTCAACGGTATTATCTACCAGAGTTCTGGTGTGTAGATATGGAACCACTGACGGTATGTGCATTCTAAATGCAGGGGTTCCAGAAAACCCAGCGACTTAGAGAAGAAAAGTTCGAGTCCACATGGGCGAAGCTGTTGAGGAAGCAGCGGTTGCAGTGGAAGACATTTATCTATCTGTTTGATAGTTATAGGATTTCATTTCAAGTTTATTGCTTTGTACTTTTACTTTAGAAAGAACTTTCGTTCTGGATTTCTATTATTAATGGATATTTTATTTCTTTAATCACTTGATGATTTAGACAAGAAATAATGGCGATATCTATTATGGTACATTAGATAGCAATATATGAATCCTTAGTCTACCACGATGCAACAAACCGTTATAACCTATTTTACTTATTGGATGTATTTCTTTATCGATCATTATACTTGTGAATTCTTGAACTTGGTAGTATCTATTCAAAAGGGATTCAGAAGGTCGAAATTGATTTGATCAATTATAGTTGGAGGAATGGACCTCCCGACCTAAGAATCGATCTTGAAAGGTGATACAACTAAATCAACCTTTCTGGGTAAAGGATGAAATTCGGACAAGTATAGAAAATGATTGATGATTAATGCGGTATGTGTGATTGGAGAAAGTACGAGTTATTCTTTCAAGAATACTCGAAAATGGATTAGACTACTTGTTGTGCCATAAAAAACATTATGGGGAACCCTCAAAGTATATCCATTGAAAGCCTGCGACTTGTTCGCGGAGGCTATCACCTATCTAAATAACACATAGCATAAATCAAAGATTGAGATTAAATCTCAAACGACTGCACCATACACTGATGTGTAGACATGGTGTGTCAGGAATAAGAAATAGGATTCTAATAGTAAAAGAACAAGTTTGTTCGGAACTACCTATGTTCTATGGATATTTCTGGATACAATGACACATTAGATGTAATTGTAGAATATTCTAGAAGAACAAGTAATTGTATGTTCAATAGTACTACGAACCAGAATGGTGTCATCGCCCGGTTCTTAGAGGAAGACTATTGGATGAACTACAATGCCCTAATTGACAAAGTACCTTATAAAGAAGAAAGAGTAGACTGAGAACCAGCCTAACCGAGTAGTAGTACACCACTAACTGCACCTAATGTTATTACTGTTATACACCGGAAAGCCATTGCAGTGGGAGGTTGTTAAGCAACCGGAGATGTTCATAAGACTGGAGGAGTTTTAAACTCTGGATCTAGTAGACATGAAATCAATCCCTAGTTCTGCGTAGGGGGCAGTACTAATCTAAATGTGCCTACTTGGAAAGCAATGATATTGTTAAGAGGCAAGACCATTTAGAGGTACAAGCTTAGTGAATCCATTTATGGATTATCACAAAGCTGGAAATTGTGGAACTTGCGAATTGATGAGATAGTCCATTATATGGATTCATCAAAAGGCATATACAATAAAAGGTATATTAGAAACGTAATGGAAACAAGGTGGTGTTTCTCGGAATTTTGTGTAGATAACACTTTATCGTTGGCAACAATGTAAAAGTGTTGTCAGACATAAAATAGAGGTTGTCTAAATAGATCGAGATATAAGATTAAGATGAAGTTGGATCAATGTTCTTAGAAATCTTTCGATCTCTAGATAAGAACACTTGTATTTCTCTTAAGATATCTTATACGATTATGGTTTGTTTTAAACATGCACAATTCTGAGAAAGGTTATTGCCTTACTAGAGCGGAATACATCTGTCTAAAGGTATGTGTCTCGAACACATGAAGGAGATGGATATAGACAAAGCAGTTACCTACACTTCGAATGCTGTAAAAGTACTTGGAAGTACAGGATTACTGGCAATACGAAATCTTCTTAGATTACGCTTTCTCAGATAAAAATCAGAGAAAGGACCAGTGTAAGTCGATATCAGGCTATGTGTTCACTTTTAGAAGAGGTGGAACCTAAGGAAGAAAGAGTGATAAGCGTGAAGCTTCTCGGACTCTATCATAAACCGAATAGCAGCCTCAGAGGCAGCGAAAGTTTTGGTTAGGTTTCGGAATGACCTCTGAACTTGGATATGACTCTTGGTTCACCAAAGGCTATTTACATAGCGGTGCATGGTAAACTGGAAGAAGTCATAAGTTCAAAAGATGATGATAACACATAGAGCAAGTACCACCTGATACGAATCATCGTCAGAGAGACGACGTAGTAGTCACCAAGATAACTTCAGAGCGGCAACCTAGAATGCTCACTCACATAGTACTCGGAAGTACACCTTAAGCACGTGATGAGTATGGGAACCGGGAGTTTGGAGGAAATGACTAGACCTTAGTACAAGTGGGAGATTGTTGGAGTTGTGTACTTAATGTCTAGATTTAAGTAACGGTATACTCCCGATCATAGCATTTAATCTATTTAATTAATAAACAATTATTTGCATTTAATTAATTATGCAAAATATAGTTCTGGATTTTATACGTTGTAGTTAGTATGGTGTTGCATGGGCACACAGAAGATCATACTATCGGTTACTCGTATTTAATCGAACAGTTGCTCACGACCTAGATGGACACGAACTAATCCATCGGTATAGTCGTTGTGTGAGAGAGAAAATAATTTATCTTAATTATTTTATCACACTTGTACACTTGGTGTATTGGGCGGATCAGCTTGAGATTCATCGATTAGGATTGCCGGCGATAATCGATTCGAGTCTCAGTGTATTTTATTCTTAATCCCCGATATTATTGCGGGTGTGTATATTTAATATAAGTGACTTTGATTTACCAAAGGAATTAACCGATTTAATTATTGGGTTAATTACCGGTTAAGTTGGGTCACTATATTCTATATATGGCATGCCGTGAATTCTTGAAGGGACAGTGTATCCCGTAAGGGTTGATAATATCCCCGAGATGAGTTCATAAGGAATTATTATGTAAACCCTGCAGGTGGATTTAATCCGCATAATAATTAAGGTTGAATGGTACTAGTCTCGGATATAAGAGATGAATAATATTTATTGAGCAATAAATAAATTTATTCATGGATATTTAAATCTTAAATACACGAAATATATAATACTACCGGAGAAATATTATTTGATATAATATGGAATAATATTGGGAGTGCAATTTTATTTATATAGTGGAAAATAAATGAAATTTAATATTGATAAGGATTAATGGATTTGGGTTGGACCCAATTTAATCTTCAATATTTAGAAGCCCAATATTTATTCTCCTTATGATCCCCTACGTAGCCTATATAAGCACTACATGGTCTTCACTTTTCATAACACAATTAATTGACCTACGCCAATCATAAAGTCTTGAGAGTGAGGAAGATCCATAGGAGTTCGATAGATCGTCGCCCACACGACGTTCGAACGGAGTGCAAGGAATACGTGGGAAGATCGCAAGGTCATCAAAGGTGTTAGAATTCGTTTCTCCGTACAACGAATTGAAGGTAATAAATCATAAACCCTCTTTTATGATTTTATGTGATTGATTGTAGCGTATACATGAACACAAGATCCGGATAAACGTACGAACTTCGGGGACGGGGATTCGAGATCCCCGGCGAAGATCGAGAGAACCCTCGGCTTGGAGCCGAGGGGGCGATCGAACCCTAGGGTTCGATCGCGGCATGCACGCGACGGAGGGGGAAGCCCCGGCTGGACGCCGGGGCACACGGTCGATCCCTGATCGACCGCCGGGATGGCGTGGGCTGGTGCCACGCCGGATCCCGGCCACCCTCGCCGGTCAGGTGCGCGCACGGGAGGACCCCGGCTGGAAGCCGGGGCGATCGATCGACCGTGAGGTCGATCGTGAGGGGAAGCCGCGGCTGGGCCGCGGCAGGTCAGCTGGAGGCTGACCGCCCTCCTCCGGCGGCGGTGGTTAGTCGCCGGACTCACCACCGGGGGCTGCTGGGCAGCCCCGGCGATCGCGGCGTGCGATCGCGAGCCCCCCTCGCGGCGGGGGCTCGGCTAGGGTTTTGCCGCGGCTTGTCCGCGGTGGAACTCTCGTCGGGCCCGGTTCCGTCGTACGGTGGTTCGCGTTCGTGGATCCGACTCGCGGGAGAAAATTGGCTGGGGGCGGGCTGCGTGTCTTCGGGCGCGTAGTCTCCAAAGGTCGGACTCCTGCGGATGAGTCGGGGATCCAATCTCCGGCGATGAAGGATTTCGGTCGGGCTATCGGTTCCGCATAAATTTTAATAGCCCGGGATATCGATTTCCAACAGAGATAATATCGGATATTAAATTGTTTGTTTGTTTTATGTGCTTATAGGTTAGGAATGACTGTGACCCCACTTTGTGATATACTTAAAGATGAAAACTCACCGGTTCCATATGGTGATGATTGGAAAAGAAATCTGGACATTGTCCAGACTGTTGAGCTTTCTGAATCCACTGTTGGTCCAACTACGTTGAGACATGGTGTGGAAGCTAGGCAAGAGGTGTTTGACATACCCACGGTATCGTTCCTCAATGAGTCCCTTAAAACCGGCTCAGCGAAGGCGATTTTTGTGCGTAAGTTAAGAGAAACACGAGCTCTTGTGGCTAGGCTAAAAGAAAAGCGTGCAAAGAGACCCAGTGGTTTAAAACCACGGATTGGGGTAAGCAAGCGGTTTCGCAGATGCTTTCGATGCAAACAGTTTGGGCACTGGAGGTCTGATTGTCCTCTCATCAAAGGTACGAAATTTTCCTTAGTCACTGAAACATTGTCAGCGGTGATATCTACCAGCACCTGGTGTGTAGATACGGGTGCCACTGACCATGTCTGCAATTCATTGCAGGGGTTCCAGGAAACCCGGAGACTTAGAGAGGGAGAAATCGTGGTCTACATGGGCAATGCCGCGAAGGTGGCGGCTGTTGCAGTGGGAGACGTTCAATTACGTTTCAGTAGTGATAGGGTTTTAGTTTTACGTAATTGTCTTTATGTACCCAACTTTAGAAAGAATTTAATTTCAGTTTCTAAACTTATTATGAATGGATATTCTGTTTCTTTTGACCACTCTGTGATCATAAGAAGAAATAGTGAAATTATCTGTTCTGGTACATTGATAGACGATTTGTATGTGCTAAATCCTGAGTCTAACACGATGCAACTAACCGAGAGTAATAACACATCTACGAACACCAATAAGAGAAAGGAACCTTCTAAGATGAATCAATTATACTTGTGGCATCTAAGGCTGGGTCATATAAACTCGAATAGGCTTCAAAGGTTGAAAGCTGATGATTTAATCACTGGTATTGAAGGAGAGGACCTTCCAACCTGCGAATCCTGTTTAGAGGGTAAAATGACCAAGCGTCCTTTTTCTGGTAAAGGACGGAGGGCTGAACAAGTATTGGATTTGATTCACTCTGATGTATGCGGACCTATGTCTACTCAGGCAAGGGGAGGGTACGAGTATTTCATCACCTTTACTGATGATTACTCAAGGTATGGATATGTATACCTGATGCGCCACAAGAGTGATTCTTTTGACAAGTTCAAGGAATTCAAGGCTCTTGTGGAGAACCTTCGTGGTAAATCCATAAAATGCCTGCGATCTGATCGCGGAGGCGAGTACCTGTCTGGAGAATTCAAGGCATACTTGGCAGAGAATGGGATTGAATCCCAACTGACCTCACCATATACTCCTCAGCAGAATGGTGTGTCAGAAAGAAGGAATAGGACTCTTATGGAGATGGTGCGATCAATGATGAGTTACTCGGATCTACCTGTTATGTTCTGGGGACTTGCCTTGGAAACAGCGGCGTACATTCTGAATAGGGTTCCGACCAAAACAGTGCCAACTACACCCATGGAATTGTGGAGTGGGCGTAAGCCTAACTTGGGACACATTCGGATCTGGGGTTGTCCAGCACATGTGTTGCGACAAGGCACCGATAAGTTAGAACCTAGATCAGAAATACGGCTGTTTGTAGGATACCCGAAAGGAACTAAGGGTGGCATGTTCTATAGTCCTACGGACCAGAAGATCGTTATAAGTACTAACGCTCGGTTCCTAGAGGAAGACTATGTCATGGACCACAAGCCCAAAAGTGACATAATACTTGATGAGTTGAGAGGTAACGAGGAAGACCTGGATACAGCCGAACCGAGTATAGATACACCACTAGAACCTGCACCTAATACTGTCACTGTTAATACACCGGAACGCCGTCGTAGTGGGAGGGTTGTTAAACAACCAGATAGATGGATTGGACTGGGTGAGTCTTCGGACTCTGGACCTGGAGTTCATGAAATCGATCCCTGGACCTATGATGAGGCGGTACAAGATATAGATGCGTCTTCTTGGAAGAAAGCAATGAAATCCGAAATAGAATCTATGGATTCTAATAAAGTCTGGGATCTTGTAGAACCACCAAGCGGCGTGAAGCCAATTGGGTGTAAATGGGTCTACAAGAGAAAGAGAGGATCTGACGGAAAGGTTGAAACCTTTAAAGCTCGGCTTGTTGCGAAAGGATATACTCAGAAAGAGGGAATCGATTATGAGGAGACCTTCTCGCCGGTAGCCAAGATAAAGTCGATCCGGATTCTCTTATCCATAGCAGCTCATATGGATTATGAGGTGTGGCAAATGGATGTCAAGACAGCTTTCCTTAATGGAAGTCTTGACGAGACGATTTATATGAAACAACCAGAAGGATTCATTGCTAAGGGGCGAGATCATCTAGTGTGCAAGCTTAATCGATCCATTTATGGATTGAAACAAGCCTCGAGGTCGTGGAACCTGCGGTTTGACGAAGTGGTCCAATCCTTTGGATTCAGTCAAAGCATGGACGAATCGTGTGTGTATTGGAAACGTGATGGAAAGAAGGTGGTGTTTCTCGTGCTTTATGTAGACGACATTCTTCTCATTGGCAACAGTGTGAAAATGTTATCAGACATAAAAGGATGGTTGTCTAGACAATTCGATATGAAAGATTTGGGAGAAGTCGGACATGTTCTAGGGATCAAGGTTATAAGGGATCGCCGGAATAGAACATTGTACCTATCCCAGCAATCTTACATAGACACGATTCTGGCTCGTTTTAACATGCAAGATTCCAAGAAGGGTGAACTACCCTTCAGTAAAGGAACTTATCTTTCTAAGGAGATGTGTCCTCGGACACAAAAGGAGAAAGATGAAATGAAAGCAGTTCCCTACGCTTCGGCTGTGGGAAGCTTAATGTATGCAATGTTATGTACGAGGCCTGATATCTGCTATGCAGTTGGCGTAGTAGCGAGATATCAGAGTAACCCTGGAAAGGCTCATTGGACTGCCGTAAAGAGCATTTTCAAGTATTTGCGAAATACTAAGGATTATGTTCTAAGTTACGGGGCAGACAATCTTATACCTTTGGGTTATACGGATTCGGATTTCCAAGCTGATAAGGACCGGCGAAAATCGACATCAGGCTATGTGTACACTATGGGAGGTGGAGCCGTATCATGGAGGAGTGTTAAGCAAAAATGCATTTCAGACTCTACCATGGAAGCTGAATACGTTGCAGCCTCAGAGGCAGCGAAAGAGTCAGTTTGGTTCCTTAATTTCCTCCAGGACTTAGATGTGATTCCGAGTTTGCCCAAGGCTATGACAATTTATTGTGATAATAGCGGTGCAGTGGCAAACAGTAAGGAACCACGGTCCCATAGTGGTATGAAACACATAGAGCGCAAGTACCACCTGATTCGAGTCATCGTCAAGAGGGGCGATGCGATAGTCATCAAGATAGCTTCGGAAGACAACCTAGCGGACCCTTTCACCAAGATACTTCCTAAGGAAGTATATTTCAAGCACTTGGAGGGTTTGGGAGTCAGAAGTTTGGAGGATAAGACTAGACCTTAGTATAAGTGGGAGATTGATGGAGTAGTATACTTAATGTCTAGATTTGAGTATTCTGAACTCTGTATGCACTTTCATTTACCTATTAATTACAGACATTCATTTGCTTTTAATTATTGTTAATTAAATAAATGCAAATTATAGTCCTGGATTTTATACGTTGTAGTTAGTATGGTGTTGCATGGGCACACAGAAGATCATACTATCGGTTACTCGTATTTAATCGAACAGTTGCTCACGACCTAGATGGACACGGACCAATCCATCGGTATAGTCGTTGTGTGAGAGAGAAAATAATTTATCTTAATTATTTTATCACACTTGTACACTTGGTGTATTGAGCGGATCGATTGAGACTCATCAATTAGGATTGCTCGGCGATAATTGATTTGAGACTCGGAGTATTTTATTCTTAATCCCTGAAATAATTGCGGGTGTGTATATTTAATATAAGTGACTTTGATTTACCAAAGGAATTAACCGGTTTGATAATTGGGTTAATTACCGGTTAAGTTGGGTCACTATATTTTATATATGGCATGCCGTGAATTCTTGAAGGGGCAGTGTATCCCGTAAGGGTTGATAATATCCCCGAGATGAGCTCATAAGGATTTATTATGTAAACCTCGCGAGTGGACTTGTTCCGCATAATAAATAAGGTTGAGTGGTACTAGTCTCGGATATAAGAGATGAATAAATTTATTAAGCAATAAATAAATTTTATTCATGGATATTTAAATCTTAAATACACGGAATAAATAATACTAAGTTGGAGAAATATTATTTGATATAATATGAATAATATTGGGAGTGCAATTTTATTTATATAGTGGAAAATAAATAAAATTAATATTGATAAGAATTAATAGATTTGGGTTGGACCCAATTTAATTTTCAATATTGAAGCCCAATATTTATTCTCCTTTTGATCCCCTTCGTAGCCTATAAAAGCACTACGTGGTCTTCACTTTTACTAACCTACGTTACGCCAACAATAAAGTTCTGAGAGTGAAGAGGATACACAAGTTCGATAGCTCGTCGCCCACCCGACGTTCGAACGAGTGCAAGGAATACGCGGGAAGGTCACGAGGTCGTCGATTTCGTTTCTCCGAACAACGAATCGTAGGTACAATTCTCAACCCCCTTGTTAATTGTTCGATTTGGTTTTTATCGAGAATACCGTAGGATGAAGATCCGAAAATCGAAGCCCGGATTAGACGAACGATCACGCGGTGGTGGCGAAGCCACCGGACCGCGGATCGCCCGGCTAGGGTTTCGGCCGTGGGGCGTGGGGGCGAACCCTCGGTTCGACCGAGGGTGTGCGATCGACCACGATGGTCGATCGCTGGGCACGGGCTGGAGCCGTGCCCTACCCCGCCGTGAAGGCGGGGGCTTCCTGGTGGCGGCGGGTCGCCGGACCCGCCGCGGGGGCTGTCGGAACATCCCCACCCCGATCGATCGCCGGCGCGCGATCGATCGCTCGATCGTATGAACCCCGGCTCGCGGGGGTTCGGGTGGGGGCGGGCTGTGCGTCTTCGGATGCATGGTCTCCAAAGCCCGGACTCCGGCGGATGAGTCGGCGTTCGTATGATCTCCGGCGAAGGGTTCGTTTGGGTTATCGGTTCCGCAATTTTGATAACCCGGGATAGCGAATTCCAACATCGGCTTCGGCCGAGGGGGCGATCGCTGCCATGGGGCGCGATCGCCGGCGGTGGCGGGCTGGTGCCGTCACCTCCCCACCTCGACGGTGGGGGCTCCTCCACGGCGGGCAGCAGGTCGCCGGACCTGTTGCCGGGGGCTTCCGGATGCAGCCCCATCGAACGCGATGTTCGATCGCGTGAACCCCGGCTCGCGGGGGTTCGGCTGGGGGCGGGCTACGCGTCTTCGGGCGCGTGGTCTCCAAAGGCCGGACTCCGGCGGATGAGTCGGTGTTCATGTGATCTCCGGCGAAGGGTTTGAACGGGTTATTGGTTTCCGCATATTTTTAATAGCCCGGGATATCAAATTCCAACAGCTCCCTCATATTTTATGAGAGATAGGGCTTCAATTGCATGATAATATCGCTGGTTAGAAAACTTCAATTTTTCACTTACGATTTATCACGTTTTGACATTGAGATAATTTTGAATGGAAATTTGAATGAGATTCAATTATTGGGAATAATTGAATTTGCCTAAAGTTCAAAGAAGATGTGAAGAACGGGGTTGCTTCATCTTCAAGTATTAATGATATAGACATTAAACTTCACAAATTCTACTTCTTGGGTATTAGATGTCAAATGTGGTTCTCACATTTTATGTGGAGGAACTACATAGAAGTATAAGTTTGGTGAATAGAGATGTCGATCTACGGGCAAGAAATGGAGCGAAGGTCGCTGCATTAGCCGTATGATCATATGATGTTGTTTTGCCTTAGGGCTTTGTTTTAGTATTATAACTATGTAATTTCGTACCTTCAATAAACAATGAATATTGGTTCAGTATTGGATACTGATGGATTCGTTTTTCACTATTAAATAGTTTGGTAACTATTTTAATTGTGAATTATTCTTTGTTTTGGCACGATTATTATATGGTTTATGTATACTTTCACTTGACAAAATCACATATATCATTAAGACCAAAGGCCAAATCGAATAAGTCTCAATGAGACATAACTGAAACATTGTTGATTAGATCAAATCAAAATCTAAACATGTAACGAAGCTTCTTTTAGAAGGAATTTTAGAATCATTTGACTTGGAGCCATTTGATACATGTGAATGATGTGTGATTGAAAAGATAACAATATCATCTTTCTTGGAGAAAGGAGAACATGTGAGTAATTAATTAGGGATGATCCATACTGATGTATGTGGAACCTATTAGTTCACAAGCACATGAAGGTTATGTTTCGGAAAAGAGAAAACTAACTCTATTAGATAGAGTTCGATCTATCGATGATGAGTCTAATTGAACTACTGAACTCTTTTGGGAACACACAATTCTTGACTTCAACCTATACACTGAATAGGACACTGTCAAAAGCTGTTGATAAAGACACCATACTAGGTATGGAAAGGGATGGTCCCTAAATTGTTTTCATCAAGATTTGAGGTTCTATAGCTTCTATGAAGAGATTTATCTCTACAGGGCTTGAACTCAAATGAGATAAAAGTTTCCTTATGGTATGTCCATATGAAACTCGAGGGTACAAATTCTACGATCTATCTGAGAACAATATTTTGTTGCTCGAGATGGTGATTTTCTTGAAAAGAGATATCTTTCCTAGAAAGTCAGTGGGAGCTCGGTTATCTTGAACGAGGTTCAAGTGGAACAACCAATGATGAATACTCAAGACTGGGTTGAGAGTATTCCTATGGTTTTGGAAACTATACCAGCCCTTGTAGGTCTAGAAGGCATATATCTCTTTTAGTCAGATACTTAGGTATTGTGATCAATGAGAGATATGAAGTCATGCTTTTGAAAAGCGATGAACCTTCGAACTATATCCAAGCTATGACGAGTGCAGCTACTAAAAAATTGGCATGGTGCCATATAATCCGAGATGATTTCAATGTCTGGTAATCAAGTTTGGAACTTGATAGATTTGCATCAAGAGGCTAGACCTATTGAGTGCAAATAGTTCTTCAAAATCAATATAGACATGAATGGAAAACCTAGGGTTTTCAAAGCAATTTTGGTGGTAAAAAGATTTATATTCACGAGGTGGATTATGATCAATCTTTTTCACCAGTTGTTGTGATTTATTCATTCGGATTAACTTAGCCATTGTGACTCATCTTGATAATGAGTTATGGTAATATTGGATGTTAAAACTAACTTCTTGAATTGGATTCTAGAAGAGAATGTGTTTTAACACAACCAAAGAGTTTTATCGATCTTAATAAGGCTGAGAAATTATGCAAGCTTATAGTTCTATTTATGGAATAAAGAATGCATATCGGAGTAGCAATCTTCAGTTCAATGAATCCATACTGGGATTTGGATTTCAGAGGAACTCGGAAGAGTCTTGTTTTACAAGAAGATCAGTGGGAGTTACGTTGTATTAATTGTGTTGTATGTCGGTGAAATACTCCTTATTGGAAACAATGTTTCTATGCTTAATTCTATTAAAGAATGGCTTGGGAATTGTTTTTTCAATGAAGGATCTTGGAGAAGCACAGTACATATTGGGCATCAAGATCTGTCGGAACAGATCGAAAATGATGTTTGGACCTGTCAAGTGACCTATATTGATAAGGTACTTGATAAGTTCAGAATGAAAGACGCCAAAAAGGTTCTCATTCCAATGAGTCATGGCACATCTCTTAGCAAGATGCAAGGCCCTACGGGACTTGATGAGCAAAAGAGGATGGAAAACATTCCTTATGCTTCGGCAATAGGGTCTATAATGTACGCCATGATATGTACACGACCGGACGTATCGTATGCTTTGAGCATGACGAGTCAGTTTCAAGGAAATCCAGGTGAGGCGCGTTAGACTGCGACCAAGAATATTCTTATGTACCTTAGATTGACAAAAGAATATTTTGTTGTCTTTGGAAGACAAAAAGAGTTGATATTAACAAGCTGTTTGAATGCTAACTTCAAAACAGACTAAAATAATTTCCGATTTTAATCTGGTTATATTTTTTGTCTGGTTAGAGGTGATATTTGCCGGAATAGTTCCATGCAATGCAATATATCTGATTGAACTACAGAAGTTGAGCACAGTATTGCATTGGATGCAGTAATGTTGGCAGTTAGGATTTGAAAGTTCTTGAATGAACTAGGTGGCGTAACTAGCTCATCCCATCCGATAGTTCTCTATTTATAGTAGAGTTATCGCGCAAGCCTATGAGCTAGGAAGCACCACAAATCTAAAACTGGTGCTCAGGAAGTTCCACATTATTTGGGAGATAGTTTTGTGGAGACATCGAGATAATAAAGTTGCAACTTTTGGTAAGGTTGCAAACCCGCTTTCTAAACCTCTCCAGCAGTTTAAGCTTGAGGCTTTCACGACTGCAATAGATATCAGACATCTTAGAGATGGGTTGTTATTTCTATTACTGTATTAGATACTTTTGGAGAATTGGTAAACATTCACTCATATGTATAATACATATTTCTTCATATAAATATGGTTTAATTTATATGAATTGTCCACATGATTAAGTGATATCAATTGGGTTATGAGGTCGACTTACCGCATAATGAAGTCCCAATGGTTGAACTGATATACTTAAATCATATAGCTGTTCTTGGTTCGTATAATCGAGTACGGACAAACCGATAATACAAAGAACTAGATTGTAATGTGTACTATAGCGCCGCTTCATGGGCTAGTGATGTGGGACATCAAGTACAATTACATAGATATTAGCTGGGAGCTAATGATCGAACAGACCCGACTGGAATAGTATTTAAGATTTCGAGTCATAATACTATTTCATTGACTGTCGAGCAATTTCCTCTGACCTGAGTAGTCCAGAGTGATTCCATTGTGAAATGGTGTACTTTGATACAAGTAAACGCCTTTCGTAAAAGGAGGTTATAAAACTTGTTATTGGGTATATCAGGAAGCAAGTGGGAGAGCTTGGATTGACAAGATGGGATTGTCCTCCATTTTATAATGGGATACATGTCTTATAGGCCACTTGGAGAGTCGAGACTGTGGAAAATACGTGGCCACGTCCAGATTCGTATCATAGTGATAAATCTGGTTTTACAGTCTGTCTCAATGTCCAAGAAAGGTTTGAACCGATTGAGGATGACTCGAGTCTTGCCTCAAGTTCAAATTTAGACATAAAGTGACAACAGGAAATTGGCAGCACACTGGCTCTGAAGGCCAAGTGGGAGATTGTTGGGATATGTCCTTCGATCCTACGTGTGCAATCGATAAAGTCATAAGGTCGTCTATGGATGTTAAATGATTATTCGATAATATTAAATTGTTGGGAACAATATAATATTGATCAATTAAATCATACCTACAGGGTCACACATGGACTCGAAGATAATGTACGATGCTTGATATATATTGATTTAGAATCAATATTTACGTGGATTTAATATACATGCATGGGATGCATGGCTTGCATGGATGCATGTCACATAGTGTGACATGGCATGCCACACAAGCAAGTGGGACCACATACAATGCATTGTGGCATGTGTATGTGGCATGACCTTTCACCTCCTTTGTAACCCCTTTTGTGTGTTAAATGGTGCATCTTTATGCACATTATGAAGGAGGTTACAAGGAGGTGTAATGGTGTGCATAATGAAGTGATTATATAGATGAAAATCTGATTTTCATCACATACAATATTCAGTCACGAAATTCAACACAAATAGAGAGAAAAGAGATGATCTTGGAGATCCATTCTGAAGCAAGCAAAGGTGTTCATTATCCGGGTTCGTGTGCAACACGTAGAGGCCGGGCCATTTGTGCGGCTTCCACATCCGGACGATCTAAAAGAGTGACGACTTCGAGAGGCTGATCCATTTGAGGTGGTTCAATCGACTCAACACCACCTCAACGACATCAACGAATCACTTCGTCACAAAAGTAAGTAATCGTTGAACCTTATATATATATATATATATATATATATATATATATATATATATATATATATATATATATATATATTGGATGTGTATATATATATGTTTATATGTGTTCTTATACACATTAAGTGTGCACTAAGATCATGGCATAGTAGATCTATTGCTTTACACGCTTCCGCACACACGGTATATCGATTGGATCGGTATACAGGTACCTTCAGTGTTTGGCTAAGGTGTCTGTTCCTGAACCAAAGAAAATGAGAATCGGACCAAAGACGGTCGATTGCATTTTTATCGGATATGCATTCAATAGTATGGCTTACCGATTTTTGGTAAACAAGTCTGATAAACCAAACGTGCATAAAGGTACCACGATTGAATCGAGATATGCTTCATTTTTCGAAAATATCTTCCCTTGTAAAGAAAAAGAAGAATCAAGTTCTAATAAAAGAACTTATGATTCTGATGTTGACACAACACCCGTTGGTGACTATCAGGTAGAAGAAGATGCTATTGAACCTAGACGTGGTAAAAGGGTAAAAACGGCTAAGTCGTTTGGACCTGATTTTAGTACGTATTTATTGGATGACGAGTCAAAGTCCTACGGGGAAGCTCTATCCAGTCCAGATGCACCGCTTTGGGAAAAAGCTATTAATAGCGAAATGAAGTCTATTATGCAAAATCACACGTGGAAGTTGGTTGATCTTCCACCGGGTTGTAAACCTTTTGAATGTAAATGGATCCTAAAGAAAAAATATAAAGCAGATGGAACGATAGAAAAGTTTAAAGCTCGTTTGGTAGCCAAAGGGTTTAAACAAAGAGAAGGATATGATTTCTTTGATACATATTCACCTGTAACCAGAATATCGTCTATTCGGGTGCTTATTGCGATTGCTGCTTTGCACAATCTCGATATTCATCAGATGGATGTGAAAACTGCTGGAAATCGATATCCCGGGGTATCAAAAAAATTGCGGAACCGATAACCCCGACCGAAATCCCATCGCCGGAAACACGATCACGAACACCACGCGAACCGGGCCCGACAAGAGAATCGCCGCCGTGGGAAAAACCCACGGCCGAAACCCTAGCCGAACCCCGCTAGGGTTCGCGATCGCCGTGCATGGCGATCGCCGGGGATGCGGGGTGCATCCCCGCGGGGCTGTGCGGAACAGCCCCCGGCGGTGAGTCCGATGACTCACCGCCACCGCCGTTGAGGGGAGGGCGGTCAGCCCAGCTGACCCGCCGAGGCCCAGCCGCGGCTGCCCTAGCGATCGACTTCGCGTCGATCGCTTGCCCCGGCTTCAGCCGGGGCCCCCTTCGAGCGCACGCCGCCGGCGAGGGGCGGCTGGGGGTCCACCCGCCGTGGCACCAGCCCACGGCGATCGACCCTTGGTCGATCGCGTGCCCCGGCATCCAGCCGGGGCTCCCCTTGTCGCGCGCATGCAGCGGTCGAACCCTAGGGTTCGGCCGCCCCTCTCGATCCTCGCCGAGGATCTCGAATCCCCGTCCCCGAGGTTCGTCGTTTCCCGGATCGTATGTTCATGTATGTATCACAATTAATTCACATAAAATCATACAAGGGAGTTTATGATTTTACCTTTGATTCGTTGTGCGGAGAAACGAAATCAAATTGAAAACCTTTGAATCTTCCCACGTATTCCTTGCACTAGCTTGAACGTCGGGTGGGCGACGATCCTCCAAGCTTATGGATCTCCTTCACGAACTCTCTAGACTATCAAGTATGATAATCTTATTGTTGTGTTTTATTGTGAAGGCCATGTAGTGCTTTTATAGGCTACGTAGGGGATCTAAAAGAGGTGGAATATTGGGCTTTCAATATTGATGATTAAATTGAGCCCAAGCCCAAATCTATTAATCCCATCAATATTAATTAATTTATTTTCCACTATATAAATTAATTGCACTCCCAATATTTAACCATATTATATCAAATAATATTTTTTCGGTAGTATTATTTATTCCGTGTATTTAAGATTTAAATATCCATGAATAAAATTAATTTATTGCTAATTAATTTATTCATCTCTTATATCCAAGAATAGTACCATTCAACCTTAATTATTGTGCGGAACAAATCCACTCATGATGTTTACACAATAATTCCTTATGAACTCATCTCGGGGATATTATCAACCCTTACGGGATACACTTTCCCGTCAAGTATTCACGACATGCCATATACAAAATATAGTGACCCAACTTAACCGGGAATTAACCCAATAATTAAATCGGTTAATTCCTTTGGAAAATCAAAGTCACTTATATTAAATATACACACCCGCAATAGTATCGGGGATTGAGAATAAAATACTCTGAGATTTAAATCAATTATCGAAGGCATTCCTAATTGATAAATCTCAAGCTATCCGCCCAATACACCAAGTGTACAAGTGTGATAAAATAATTAAGACAAATTATTTTCTCTCTCACACAACGACTATACCGATGGATTGGTCCATGTCCATCTAGGTCGTGAGCAACTGTTTGATTAAATACGAGTAACCGATAGTACGATCTTTCGTGTGGGCCCGCACACCATACTAACTACAACGTATAGAATCCAGGATTAATATTTTGCATATATTTAATTATCGAATCAAAAGCAAACAATTGTTTATTAATTTAATAGGTTAAATGCTATGACCGGGAGTTACCGTTACTTAAATCTAGACATTAAGTACACAACTCCAACAATCTCCCACTTGTACTAAGGTCTAGTCATTTCCTCCAAACTCCCGACTCCCATACTCATCACGTGCTTAAAATGTACTTCCAAAAAGTACCATGTGAATGAGCAATCTAGGTTGTCGCTCTGAAGTTATCTTCGTGACTACAGCGTCGTCTCCCTGACGATGATTCGTATCAGGTGGTACTTGCTCTATGTGTTATCATCACCTTTTGACTTATGACTTCTTTCAGTTCACCATGAATCGCTATATAATAGCCTTTGGAGAACTTAAGAATCATATCCAAGTCCAGAGGTTAATCCGTAACCCAACCAAAACTTCTGCTGCCTCTGAGGCTTCTATTCGGTTATGAGAGAGTCCGAGAAGCGTTGCTTATCACTCATTCATTTTAAGGTTCCACCCTTCTCAAAAGTGAACACATAGCCTGATATCGACTTACACTGGTCCTTCTCTGATTTGAGATCTGAGAATTTGTAATCCAAGAAGAATTCGTGTTGCTTTGTAAGCCAGTACTTCGAAAGTACTCTTACAACATTCGAATATCTTTTGTCAAGATTACTTTGATATCCTCCCACTACGCTAACCGCATAGTTGATATCAGGTTCTTGTTTTACAACATTGCATTCATTAAGCTTTCCATACTTAAAGTGCAGGAAACCGTTTTGTCCGCGTCTATCTCCCTTTAGTGTTCCAAACACTTACCTTTAGATAGATGTATTCTGTATCTGAAAGGCAATAACCTTTCTCAGAATTATGCATGTTTAAAACAAACCATAATCATATAAGATATCTAGGTGAAGTACAATGTTCTTATCTTGAGATCGAAAGATCTTAAGAACATGCTCTAACTTCTACTCAATCTTATATCTTGATTTATTTAGACAACCATCATTTTATGTCTGATAATATCTTTACATCGTTGCCAATGATAAAACGTTATCTACATAAAATTCCGAGAAACACCACCTTGTTTCTATTACTTTTCCAATACACCTTTCTCGTCTATGCCCTTTGATGAATCCATCAAATGGACTATATCATCAATTCGCAAGTTCCACGATTCATAGCTTTGGGACAATCGATAAATGGATTAACTAAGCTTGTACTCTAAATGATCTTGCCTCTTAGCAATAACACTTATTGCTTTCCAAGCAGGCACATTTAGATTTGGTATTTCCCTATGCAGATCTAGGGATCGATTTCATCTTTACTAGATCCAGAGTTCAAAACTCTTCTAGTCTTATGAATCTTTGGTTGTCCAACAACCTCCCACTGCAATGGCGTTCCGGTGTATAACAGTAATAACAGTAGGTGCAGTTAGTGGTGTACTACCACTCGGTTTGGCTGGTTCTCAGTCTTCTTTTCTCACTCTTCAAAGTATTACGTCACTTCGGGCTTTGTAGTTCATCTAATAGTCTTCCTCTAAGAACTGGGCGATAGAACGTCCTTCTGGTTCATAGTACTATTGAACATACAACCTTTTGTTCTTCTAGGATATCCTACAACCACATGGAATGTGCCGTTGTCTTCCAGAAATATCCATAGAACATAGGTAGTTCCGTACAACTTATCTTTTTACTATTAGAATTCCATTTCTTATCTTGTGACACACCATACCTACACAAGAGTGTATGGCGTAGTCACTTGGGATCCAATCCCATTCTTTGATTTATGCTATGTGCTACTTAGATAGATGATAGCCTCCTCGATCAAATCGTAGGCTTCTATTGGATATACTTTGAAGGTTCCCCACAATAGTTTTGTGTCCAATGACTTGTCAAAACACTTTGCTTTTGTGGCACATCAAGTACTCTAATCCATCAATGATCATTCTTAAAAGAATACTCGCACCTTTCTAAGTACACATATTTCTGCATATATCATTGTTAATCAATTTCAACACTTATCCGAATTCTATCCTTTATCCAGAAAGGTTTCCTTAGTTGTATTATCTTCCAAATTCAATTCTTAGGTCGGAAGGTCCATTCCTTCAACTATAATTGATCAAATCAATTTCGACCTTTGAATCTTATTTGAATAAATACTACTAAGTGTAAGAATTCACAAGTATAATGATTTAACCAATAAATACATATAATCAAGTAAAACAAGTTATATAACGGTTTGTTGCATCGTGGTAGACTTAGGATTCATCATTCACATTATTGCTATCTAATGTACCATAATAGATAATACCATTATTTCTTATCAAAATCATCAAATGATTAAAGAAATAAAATATCCATTAATAATAGAAAACTAGAACAAAGTTCTTTCTAAAATAAAGGGTACACAAGGCAATAAACTTGAAATGAAATCATATAGCTATTAAAGCAGATAAATGTCTTCCACTGCAACAGCTGCCTCCTCTACAGCTTTGCCCATGTAGACTCGAACTCTTCTTCTCTAAGTCGCCGGGTTTTCTGGAACCCCTGCATTCAAAATGCACATACCGTCAGTGGTTCCATATCTACACACCAGAATTCTGGTAGATAATACCGCTGACTATGTTTTTACGACTAAAGAAAAATTCGTACCTTTGAGAGGACATTCAGACTTCCAGTGTCCAAACTTATTGCATCGGAAGCACTTGCCCTTTGGCTTGCTAGCCCCCACTCGTGGCCCATTCCTCTTGGCACCACTGGGTTTCCAGGCTTGCTTCCTCTTCCTGCCCCTACCTCCAACAGGCTTCAAGCCTTTGGACATGGTAGCTACAAGCGCTTGAGACTTGCCCTTCTTGTAGATCCCATCTGCCGCCTTTAGTTCAGTCAGGAGTTGCGCAAGAGTATAAGATAGTTTACCCATATTATAACTCATACGGAACTGCTCAAAACTAGGGGTCAGAGACTGGAGTATGATGTCGACTTGCGTCTCACCATCAATCATAGCTCCTAGGATCTCAAGTTCATTCAACAAACTCATCATCTTAAGAACGTGCTCCCCAACGGGCGTTCCTTCAGACTGAGTAGTTGTCATAAGGACTCTCATGGCTTCTTGCCTTGCCGCACGATCTTGATGCCCAAACATATCCTTGAGGTTATACAACATATCCTCAGCATTGGCCATCGACTCATGTTGGGTTTGGAGTACATTTGACATTGAAGCCAAAATATAACACCTAGCCATTTCATCAGCCTTTTTCCACTTCCGATATGTTTCTCTTTCCTCATTAGTTGAGGCATCTGTGAGCTCAGCAGGGCACGCATCATGGAGTACAAACTTGTACTCTTCAGCAGTCAGGACAATGTCCAAATTTCTCCTCCAATCAATATAATTGGGGCCAATGAGTTTATTCTCCTTGAGTATCATAGAAAGTGGATTCATAGTTATTCTCTAAACCTATAAGCACATATAAACAAAAAATCAATTTAATGTCCGATATTATCTCCCTCAAATAATATCATTAAATTACTAATTACATCTAAAATCCCATTAGATATGGCAAGCCACGTTTATGTGGACGTTTACCTATCCAAACGATTTAGCAATTAGATTTGCTTCGGTCGTACATCATTATAGCGTTACTTCGTTGGGAAGAATACTATAAAGCGCACCTAAGTGTAAACCATTACTCAGTACTAAGGTGAATCGTTTGGAATTGCTACGTTACCGCAAGCCACGTTTGTGTGGACGTTTACGACAAAATCACAATCCTTCACAATTCTCTATAACTGTCTACATCAATTATTCCAAAATCCCATTTAGTATAGCAAGCCACGTTTGTGTGGACGTTTACTACATCAAAAGATTTTTATAATTGACTCCCAATTACTTGAAACATTTTAATCTTGTAAATCAAGACGCGGAGAACCATAAGTGAAACTCGAAGTTTCTAACCAGTGATTCACCATGCGAACAACCCTATCTCTCATTAGATGAGGGAGCCGAGAAGACAATCGATCCATTTCAAGAAATGGTACGAAGTGTCTGAGTTGTGTACTTAATGTCTAGATTTAAGTATCGGTAAACTCCCGGTCATAGCATTTAACCTATTTAATTAATAAACAATTATTTGCGTTTAATTATTTATAATTAAATATATGCAAATTATAGTCCTGGATTCTATACGTTGTAGTTAGTATGGTGTGTCGGGCCCACACAGAAGATCATACTATCGGTTACTCGTATTTAATCAAACAGTTGCTCACGACCTAGATGGACACGGACCAATCCATCAGTATAGTCGTTGTGTGAGAGAGAAAATAATTTGTCTTAATTATTTTATCACACTTGTACACTTGGTGTATTGAGCGGATCGCTTGAGACTTATCAATTAGGATTGCCTTTGATAATTGATTTAAGTCTCAGAGTATTTTATTCTTAATCCCCGATACTATTGCGGGTGTGTATATTTAATATAAGTGACTTTGATTTTCCAAAGGAATTAACCGATTTAATTATTAGGTTAATTACCGGTTAAGTTGGGTCGCTATATTTTATATATGGCATGCCGTGAATACTTGACGGGAAAGTGTATCCCGTAAGGGTTGATAATATCCCCGAGATGAGTTCATAAGGAATTATTATGTAAACCCTGCAGGTGGATTTAATCCGCATAATAATTAAGGTTGAATGGTACTATTCTCGGATATAAGAGATGAATAAATTAATTAGCAATAAATTAATTTTATTCATGGATATTTATATCTTAAATACACGGAATAAATAATACCACCGGAGAAATATTATTTGATATAATATGGTTTAATATTGGGAGTGCAATTAATTTATATAGTGGAAAATAAATTAATTAATATTGATAAGGATTAATATACTTGGGCTTGGGCTCAATTTAATCATCAATATTGGAAGCTCAATATTCCACCTCCTTTTGATCCCCTACGTAGCCTATAAAAGCACTACATGACCTTCATAAATCAATAAGACAAGAATATCAATATTTGATAGTTCTAGAGAGTTGAAGGAGATCCATAGGAGTTCGATAGATCGTCGCCCACACGACGTTCGAACGGAGTGCAAGGAATACGTAGGAAGATTCGAAGGTCTTCAAAGGTGTTTGATTTCGTTTCTCCGAACAACGAATCAAAGGTAAAATCAAAAACTCTTCTATGATTTTATGTGATATTAATTGTAGCATATACATGAACACACGATCCGGAAAACGACGAACCTCGGGGACGGGGATTCGAGATCCCCGGCGAGGATCGAGAGGGGCGGCCGAACCCTAGGGTTCGACCGCCGGCAACGCGCGATGAGGGGAGCCCCGGGCTGGACGCCGGGGCTATAATCGACCAAGGGTCGATGGCCGGAGGTCCGCCGTGGGCTGGTGCCACGGCGGGAGGACCCGCCGGTCACTCTCGTCGGAGGCGCGTACCACGCGAGAACCCTCGGCTGGGAGCCGAGGGATCGATCGAGCCCGTAGGCTCGATCGCTGGGAGCTGCGGGAGTAACCCGCAGCGACTCGTAGCGTGCTGCGGGACTTCCCGCAGCGGTGCGCTGGGACGAGCCCAGCGCGTTGAGCAGCGGGTCACGCGACCCGCTGCGGGGCTGCTACGAGCAGCCCCGGGGATGCCTCGTGCATCCCCAGCGATCATCCGCGAGATGATCGCGAGCCCCGTGCGGGGGCTCGGCTGGGTGCTCGCGGCCTTCGGGCCTCGCTGGGCATTCGGTCGGGCCCCGACTCGTGCGGTGGTTCGCGTTCGGATCTCCGGCGATCAAGGATTTCGGTCATGTTATTATTTTCCGCAAATTTTAATAGCCCGGGATATCGATTTCCAGCAATTGGTATCAGAGCGTTTGGTTTCGTGTTCATGTATATGTTTTATTATTATTCTACCTTGCAGGGATTTCCGGCTATCATGGTTTAATTTTTCGTTAATTATTTTACCATGATTATTCGCTTATTAAACTCTCGGACATGTCGAGATTCGTTTTGTGTGGATGAATGTTTGTAATAGTAAAAATTCGGGGGTTGACCGAATTTTGGATTTATTATTACGTTCTATGTTTTCCGGAAAATGTATAGGGTCGATTTCATGTATAGAATCGATACCGGAATTGTAAATTTATTTCTTGTAATTTATTTACGTTGGTTCGATGATTGGAACGATCGCCGAAAGACGAAGGTGTGACGAAGAAGACGATGGACGAAGGGGCCGATCATCCCCATGATCGACCCCATGGATCGATCGAAGGCAAGGGGTCGGGGCTCGACTGCCCTAGCCGTGGACTGCCGCCGGTTCGATGGCTGGCCGGCGTGGCTGGGCGTCGGCTCCTCTTCGGTGGCCGGATGATCGATCGATGGTAGTAGGTGGCGCGGGGACTCCCAACCCGTGCTACTCCTACCATGATCCAACTTTCCTAAATTAATTCGGTTTTTCCTATTTGAGTGTTCTTACTTTTAGGAACTCTCATGAATAAAGAAAAGAATTAATTGGAATTAATTTTATTCCTTATTGAGTATTCTCTTTTATGGGAACTCTCATGGATTAGGAAAAAAATTAATTGGTATTAATTTATTTCCTTATTCTATTATGGAAATCTTCTAGAATATTCAAGTCTTACTTGGATAGGATTCTAGAGATTTAATAGAATTGGAAAGGAAATAATTAATTAATAAATTAATTTATTTTCTATTTGATTATTCCTATTCTTGGAATTTTTTTCATTAGATGGAAATTAATTAATTATGGAAAGTAGAAGAGTCCTAATTTATTTTATTTCTTTATTCTATTATAGAAGTCTTCTAGAATATTCAAGTTTTACTTGGATATGATTCTAGATATTTAATGGAATTAGATAGGAAAATAAATAAATAAAAATATTAATAATATTTAATTTTATTTTTGATATATTCGATTGACTTAATTTTCGAATTAAGTAACTTTTGGATTAATTAAAAATAAATAGATTTAAATATTGGGATTAATATTCTCGTCACATGGAGCATTCAAGATCGAAGACTGAAGACTAGAAGATGCGTACGGAGATGGAATAAAGCCATGATAGTCGAAAAAATAATTTTCTAGCATTATTTTGACTATGTGATACTATGTGCTTTATTACTTGTATGCATGCTATATGTGTTTACTTTATGCACTAGATAGCGTATCCCTTTACTGTAAAAAGCTAAGTGGGAGAGGGGATGGAAACATTCCCATGGTCTCCATTGCTGTTCTCTTGGTGACTCTTATGGACTTTCGAAGTTCATATAGACGAGTCATTGGAGGAGAATTCTTGTAATTCCTTTTACGAGAAACATTGATCAAGTTTATCAAACAATGCCTAATTTGTCTTTCTGAAGCTGACTTCAAGTCGACTCATTCTCACCCCGGGGAGTGGAATGGAGCCAAAGCCACTTGGTCACGTGGATGACACAAATTAGAGACCTTCGTACCATTCTTTGAAAGATGGATCGATTGTCTGCTCGGCTCCCTCATTTATGAGAGATAGGGTTGTTCGCATGGTGAATCACTGGTTAGAAACTTCGAGTTTCACTTATGATTCTCCGCGTCTTGATTTAAAAAAATCGAATGGATCTTGTAATTGGGAGTCAATTACAAAAGTCTCTTGGTGTAGTAAACGTCCACACCACGTGGCTTGCTATACTAACGGATTTTGGATTAATTGATGTAGACAGTTATAAGGAATTGTGAAGAGCTGTGAAGTTGTCGTAAACGTCCACACCACGTGGCTTGCGGTGATGTAGCAATTCCAAGCGATTTACTTTAGTACTGAGTAATGGTTTACACTGAGATACGGGTTATAGTATCCTTCCCCACGAAGTTACGCTATAATCGATGTATGACCAAAGAAAATCTAATTGCTAAATCATTTGGGTAGGTAAACATCCACACCACGTGGCTTGCTTTACCTGATGGGATTTTAGACGTAATTAGTGATTTAATGATATTATTTGAGGGAGATAATATCGGATATTAAATTAATTGTTTGTTTATATGTGCTTATAGGTTTAGAGAATAGCTATGAATCCACTTTCGTTGATACTTAAGGAATTCAATGCACTGGTTCCATACTGTGTTGGATGGAATAAATAGTTAAACATTACTCAGACTGTAAAGGAGTACAAAGATGTACTCAGCGAAACATGTCCTCCTAGACCTACCATTAACTCAACTGATGAGGAAATACTTGACTTTGAGAAGTGGGATAGTGCTCTTGCATTAGCCGCTAATCATGATGTCATGCTTAAACTCAAGTTGATGTTTAGACATGATGTGAAGGCTAGAAAAGAGGCAATGAGGATACTCATAAAGGTCAGTTGCTTCGAGGAAACGCTTGAACACATTTTTGAGATGCTAGTTCTTTTAGACGAGTTGAGACAGTCGCAAGCTCTTATAGCCAAGGCCAAAGGTTTCGAACCTAAGGGCATACATAAGGAAAAGGAGAAGAAGACAAGGGGATCCAGTAGTCCTAAAGGACTTGGACCAAAGGGAGGGATAAAGAAGCCTTCTGGCAGATATCCCCAAGGGAAGCAGTCTGAGTACTGGGGCTCTATATCTTGTCCTCTCAAAGGTACGAATTTTTCTTTAGTCGTAAAAACATAGTCAGCGGTATTATCTACCAGAATTCTGGTGTGTAGATATGGAACCACTGACGGTATGTGCATTCTAAATGCAGGGGTTCCAGAAAACCCGGCGACTTAGAGAAGAAGAGTTCGAGTCTACATGGGCAAAGCTGTTGAGGAAGCAGCGGTTGCAGTGGAAGACATTTTATCTGCTTTAAATAGCTATAGGATTTCATTTCAAGTTTATTGCTTTATGTACCCCTTTATTTTAGAAAGAACTTTTGTTCTGCTTTTCTAATATTAATGAATGGATATTTTATTTCTTTAATCATTTAATGGTTTGGATAAAAAATAATGGTGATATCTATTCTGGTACATTAGATAGCAATATATGAATGATGAATCCTTAGTCTACCACGATGCAACAAACCGTTACAACTTATTTTACTGATTAGATGTATTTCTTTGATAAATCATTATACTTGTGAATTCTTGTACTTAGTGATATTTATTCAAATAAGGTTCAAAGGTCGAAATTGATTTGATCAATTATAGTTGAAGGAATGGACCTTCCGACCTAAGAACTAAATTTGGAAGATAATACAACTAAGCCGACCTTCTTTATGAAGGGTGGAATTCGGACAAGTATTAAGAATGATCAACGATGATATATGCAGACATATGTGTACTTAGAAAGGTACGAGTAGTTCTTTTAAGAATACTCATAGATGGATTAAAGTACTTGATGTACCATAAAAGCAAAGTGTTTTTGACTAAGTCAATAGACACAAAGCTATTATGGGGAACCATCAAAGTATATCCATTAAAAGCCTGCGACTTGTTCGCGGAGGCTACCACCTGTCTAAAGAACACATAGCATAAATCAAAGATTGGGATTAAGTCTCAAAAGGACTACACCATACACTCTAGTGTAGACATGGTATGTCGGAAATAAGAAATGGAACTCTAATAGTAAAAGGGACAAGTTTGTTCGGAACTACCTATGCTCTATGGATATTTCTGGGCACAACGGCACATTCAACGTGGTTGTAGAATATCCTAGAAGAGCAAGTGATTGTATGTTCAATAGTACTATGAACCAGAGGGGTGACCTCGCCCGGTTCTTAGAGGAAGACTATTAGATGAACTACAATGCCCTAATTGACAAGGTACTTTGAAATAAGGAAAAGGACGAAAGACTGAGAACCAGCCTAACCGAGTAGTAGTACACCACTAACTGCACCTAATGTTATTACTGTTATACACCGGAACGCCATTGCAGTGGGAGGTTGTTAAGCAACCAGAGATGTTCATAAGACTAGAGGAGTTTTGAACTCTGGATCTAGTAAAGATGAAATCGATCCCTAGCTCTGCATAAGGGGCGGTACTAATCTAAATGTGCCTACTTGGATAGCAATAAGTATTATTGTTAAGAGGCAAGATCATTTAGAAGTACAAGCTTAATAAATCCATTTATGGATCATTACAAAGGCATGAATTGTGGAACTTGCGAATTGATGAGAAAGTCCATTAGATGGATTCATCAAAGGGCATAGACAAGGAAGGTATATTAGAGACGTAATGGAAACAAGGTGGTGTTTCTCGGAATTTTATGTAGATAACACTTCATCATTGGCAACAATGTAAAAGTGTTGTCAGACATAAAATAGAGGTTGTCTAAATAAATCGAGATATAAGATTAAGATGAAGTTAGATCATGTTCTTGGAATCTTTCTATCTCTAGATAAGAACATTGTACTTCTCTTAGATATCTTATGCGATTATGGTTTGTTTTAAACATGCATAATTCTGAGAAAGGTTATTGCCTTTCAGAAATAGAATACATCTATCTAAAGGTACGTGTCTTGAACACATGAAGGAGATAGATAAAGACAAAGCGGTTTCCTACACTTTGAGTATGGAAAGCTTTATAGATGCAATGTCGTAAAACAGGAACCTGATATCAACTATGTGGTTAGCATAGTGGGAGGATATCAAAGTAATCTTGACAAAAGATATTCGAATGTTGTAAGAGTACTTTCGAAGTACTGGCTTACGGAGCAATGAGAATTCTTCTTGGATTACATTTTCTCAGATCTCGAATCAGAGAAAGACCAGTGTAAGTCGATATCAGGCTATGTGTTCACTTTTGGAAGAGGTGGAACCTTAAGATGAAAGAGTGATAAGCATGATGCTTCTCGGACTCTATCATAAACCGAATAGCAGCCTCAGAGGCAGCGGAAGTTTTGGTTAGGTTCCAGAATGACCTCTGGACTTGGATATGATTCTTGGTTCACCAAAAGGCTATGTGAATAGCGGTGCGTGGTGAACTGGAAGAAGTTATAAGTTCAAAAGTATTGGAGTTGTGTACTTAATGTCTAGATTTAAGTAACGGAAACTCACGATCCATTGCCATTAATCTATTTAATTAAATAAACAATTATTTGCATTTAATTATTTATAATTAAATATATGCAAATCATAGTCCTGGATTTTATACGTTGTAGTTAGTATGGTGTTGCATGGGCGCACAGAAGATCATACTATCGGTTACTCGTATTTAATCGAACAGTTGCTCACGACCTAGATGGACACGGACCAATCCATCGGTATAGTCGTTGTGTGAGAGAGAAAATAATTTATCTTAATTATTTTATCACACTTGTACACTTGGTGTATTGAGCGGATCGTTGAGATTCATCGATTAGGATTGCCGGCGATAATCGATTCGAGTCTCAGTGTATTTTATTCTTAATCCCCGAAACTATTGCGGGTGTGTATATTTAATATAAGTGACTTTGATTTACCAAAGGAATTAACCGATTTAATTATTGGGTTAATTACCGGTTAAGTTGGGTCACTATATTTTATATATGACATGCCGTGAATACTTGACGGGAAAGTGTATCCCGGAAGGGTTGATAATATCCCCGAGATGAGTTCATAAGGAATTATTATGTAAACCCTGCAGGTGGATTCGTTCCGCATAATAATTAAGGTTGAATGGTACTAGTCTCGGATATAAGAGATGAATAAATTAATTAGCAATAAATTAATTTTATTCATGGATATTTATATCTTAAATACACGGAATAAATAATACTACCGGAGAAATATTATTTGATATAATATGGTTTAATATTGGGAGTGCAATTAATTTTATATAGTGGAAAATAGAATTAATTAATATTGATAAGGATTAATGGACTTGAGCATTGGGCTCAATTTAATCTTCAATATTGGAAGCCCAATATTCCACCTCCTTAAGATCCCCTACGTAGCCTATAAAAGCACTACATGGTCTTCTCTATTCTCATAACTTGAAGATCACAATTCTAGAGAGAGAAAGTAGAGAGGAGGATCCATGGAGTTCGGTAGATCGTCGCCCACACGACGTCCGGGCTAGTGCAAGGAATACGTGGGAAGATCTCAAGGTCGTCAAATTGAGTTCTTCGTTTTTCCGAACAACGAGAACGAGGTAAATCGTAAAACCCTCTTTATGATTTTATCGTTTAATTATCGTAAAAATATCGTGAACCAAGATCCGAGAACGCGACCTTTGTCGAGGTTGAACCGGGCGGTGGTGATCGAAGATCACCGGACCGCCGGCGGCTCAACGGCTCGAACAAGAGAGGGTCGAGAGGGGCGAGCCTCGGCTGGACGCCGAGACTCGATCGAGGGCGAGCTCGATCGCCCGTGCACAACCAGCGGGCTGCTGGAGCAGCCCCGCTCACGCGGCTGGACCGCCGCTCGAGCGGCGGTGGCTGGTGGTGATCGCAAGCCACGGTTCGCCGTGGCTGGTCGTGCGATCACCGGGGGCGGCTGGGCGTGCATAGGGGGCTGCCAAGGGCAGCCCTAGGCGGCTGCCAAGGACAGCCGCAAGCCCCACACGAGGGCTCGACCGAACAGCCCGGGCTATCCCCGTGGTTAGGGTTTGGTTGAGTCCGGTTTCGCGTGGTGGTTCGTGGCGGGTTGTTCCGGCATCCGGGAGTCGATTGGAGTTGTCGTTCCGCACTTTGACAATCCGGATATTCGATCTCCGAGGGATTTCGGTCGGAATTAATTAGATAATTTATTTATTTAAATTTATTAATTCCGGGATATCGATTTCCAACAATTGGTATCAGAGCGTTGGTTTTAGTTCATGGTATTTTTCGATAAATTGTTCTACCTTGCAGGGTTTCCGATTATTATGTCTAGATTTAATTTTGTTAATTAATGTCATAATAATGTTCTTGATTATTAAACTCTCGGTGATGTTATTTGTTCTTGTGTGGTGAATGCTTGTTCTTAATTTTTCCGGAAATTGTTTGAGGTCGTTTTCACGTAGAGAATCGATACCGGATAGCGTAGTAATAAATTTGTAATTTATTTACGTTGGATCGATTCCGAAACGACGACCGGAAAAGTGTGACGGAGGAGACGATAGAGAGGGAGGATTCCGGGGATCGATCATCCCCATGATCATCCCCGAAGGAAGGATCGATCGAAGGGGGAGGGGGCTGCCCGCGGCCTTCTCGGCCGTGATGTCGCCGGCGACGGCGGCTGATCGGCTGGGCGGTGGCGGTGGCTCTCCTCTCGGCCGGCGATGGTGGTGGGGCGCGGGGTCCTCGTGATCTCGTGCTCTCCCGGCAAGATCCAACTTTCCTAAATTATTCGGTTTTCCTATTTTGAGTATTCCTATTTTTGGGAATTCTCATGGAATAGGAAAAGAATAAATTTAGAATAAATTTATTTTTCCTTGTTGATTATTCCTATTCTTGGGAATTTTCATAGATTAGGAAAAGGAATAAATTTATAAATTAATTTATTTTTCCTATTTAATTATTACTTTATGGAATTTTTAATGGATTAGGAAAATAATTAATTTGGAAAGTTTAGGAGTCCTAAATTAATTTTTCCTTATTTAATTATTCCTTTATGGAATTTTAATGAATTAGGAAAGGAATTAATTTGGAAGGACTAGGAGTCCTAAATTATTTTATTTCCTTATTTCATTATGGAAGTCTTCTAGAATATTCCAAGTGGGTCTTGGATAGATTATTCTAGAGATTTAATGAAATAGAAAGGAAAAATAAAATAAATAAAAATATTAACAATATTTAATTTTATTTTTGATTTATTCGATTGACTTAATTTTCGAATTAAGTATCTTTTGGATTTATTAAAAATAAATAGATTTAAATATTGGAATTAATATTCCCGTCACATGGAGCATTCAAGAACGAAGACTAAAGACTAGAAGATGCGTACGGGGATGCGATAAAGCCATAATAGTCGGAAAATAATATTCTAGTATTATTTTGATTATGTGATAATATTCTATGTGCTTTATTTCATGTATGCATGCTTATGTGTATTTAATTATGCATTAGATAGCGTATCCCTTTATTGTAAAAGGCTAAGTGGGAGAGGGTATGGAAACATATCCATGGTCTCCATTGCTGTTCTCTTGGTGACTTTTATGGACTTTTGACGTTCGTATAGACAAGTCATTGGAGGAGAATTCTTGTAATTCCTTTTACGAGAAACATTGATTAAGTTTATCAAACAATGCCTAATTTGTCTTTCCAAAACTGATTTCAAGTCGACTCATTCTCACCCTGGGGAGTGGAATGGAGCCAAAGCCACTTGGTCATGTCGAGGACACAAATTAGAGACTTTCGTGTCATTTGATGACTAGATCGATTGTCTGCTCGGCTCCCTCATTTATGAGAGATAGGGTTGTTCGCATGGTGAATCACTGGTTAGAAACTTCGAGTTTCACTTATGATTCTCCGCGTCTTGATTTACAAGATTAAATGAATCAAGTAATTGGGAGTCAATTGTAAAAGTCTTTTGGTGTAGTAAACGTCCACACTATCGTGGCTTGCTACATTGAATGGGATTTTGGAACGATTGATGTAGACAGTTATAGAAGGGAGTAAAGGAGCGTATGTTAACGTAAACGTCCACACTATCGTGGCTTGCGGTGAATATGCGTGTCCCAAACAATCTTCTTAGATACTGAGTAATGGTTTACACTTAGGTACGCTTCTTAGTATTCTTCCCATCGAAGTAACGCTAATGATGATGTACGACCGAAGGAAATCTAATTGCTAAATCATTTGGATAGGTAAACGTCCACACTATCGTGGCTTGCCATATCTGATGGGATTTTAGATGTGATTAGTGGTTTAATGATATTATTTGAGGGAGATAATATCGGAGATTAAATCGATTGTTTGTTGTTATATGTGCTCATAGATTAGGATATGGCTTTGAACCCACTTTCTGTGATACGTAAGGATTTTAAACTCATTGGTCCCTAAATGTAATGATTGGAATAGAGATCTAGACATTGTTCAGACTGTTGAAGAGTACTGGTTAGTACTCAGTAAGCTTTGTCCTCTCGAGCCTATTGACATAGGCGGCTAGACAAGAAGCGATGAGGATACTCATAAAGGCCAGTCGCTTCGAGGAAACGCTTAAACACGTTTTTGAGATGATTGACCTTTTAGACGAGTTGAGTCGGAAATCGCAAGCTCTTGTAGCCAATGCCAAAGGTTTTGAACCTAAGGGCAAAATCGGGGGACAGGAAAAGCAAGCAAAGAAACCCAGTGGTCCTAAGTGTCTTGGACCACGAGATGGGATGAGAAAGCCAATAGGCAAGTGTTCTCGATGCAAACAGTCTGGGTACTGGAAGTCTGATTATCCTCTCAAAGAAAGTACGAAATTTTCTTTAGTCGAAAAACATAGTCAGTGTTATTATCTACCGGAACCTGGTGTGTAGATATGGAATCACTGACGGTATGTGCATTTTAAATGCGAGAGGTTCCAGGAAACCTAACGACTTGGAAAAGAAAAGATCGTAGTCTACATGGGCAATGCTGTGGAGGAGGCAGCAGTTGCAGTGGAGGACATTTTATAGGATTTCATTTTGAGTTATTGCTTTTATGTACTTTTCATATTAGAAAGAACTTTGTTCTGGATTTCTAATGAATGGATATTTTATTTCTTTTAATCATTTGATGGTTATAAGAAGAAATAATGATATTATCTATTATGGTACATTAGCTAGCAATATATAAATGATGAATCCTGAGTCCACCATGATGCAACGAACCGTAGTATGAAACTCGTTTTACTAATAAGAGATTTCTTTATCAATTATACTTGTGGATTCTTATGCTGAGTCATGTTTATTCAAATAAGAAGTTCAAGGGTCGAAAAATTGATATTTTGATCAATTAAGTTGAAGGAGTGGACCTTCCGACCTAAGAATCTAATTTGGAAGATAATGTGACTAAGCAATCCTTTATGGATATAAGATGTAAGATCCGGACAAGTATAAGAATTGATTAACTCTGATGTATGCAGACCTATGTCTACTCAGACAATAAGGTACGAGTACTTCATTTGATGATTACTCGAGAAATGAATTAGAGTACCTGATGTGCCACAAAAGCAAGTGTTTTGACAAGTCAATGGACACTAAGCAATTGTGGAGAACCATCAAGGTATATCCATTTGTAGCCTGCGATTTGATCGCGGAGGCAAGTACCTGTCTAAGGAACGCATGGCATACTGATCAGAGATTGGGATTTGATCCTAAATGACTACACCATACACTGTTGTGTAGAAATGGTGTGCCGTAAACAAGAAATGGAACTCTTATAGAAATAGTAAAAACATGAGTTATATGGAACTACCTATGTTCTATGGATATGTCTGGAAACAACGGCGCATTCAAATGCGGTTGTAGAATATCCTAGAAGAACAAAAGATGTGTGTTCAATAGTACTATGAACCAGAAGGACGTTACAAGTTCTAACGCCCGGTTCTTAGAGAAAGACTATATAATGAACCACAAGCCCAAGGTGACGTAATACTTTGAAATGAGAGAGAAAGATTAAGACTTAGAACCAGCCGAACCGAGTAGCGGTACACCACTAACTGCACCTATTGTTATCACTGTTTATACACCGGAATGCCATTGTAGTGGGAGGTTGTGGGACAACCGGAGATATTCATAAGACTAGGAGAGTCATCGGACTCTGGACCTAGTATACATGAAATCGATCCCTAGATCTACATGAAGGTCGTACTAGATCTAAATGTGCCTTCTTGGAGAGCAATAAGGATTATTGCTAAGAGGCGAGATCATTTAGAGTACAAGCTTAGTTGATCCATTTATGGATTGAAACCAAGCATTGAGTTCGTGGTACTTGCAAATTGATGAGATAGTCCATTTTATGGATTCATCAAAAGCATAGACGAATTGTGTGTATTGGAAACATGATGGAAAACAAGGTGGTGTTTCTCGGAGGTTTTATGTAGATGACACTCTTATCATTGGCAACAATGTAAAGATGTTATCAGACATAAAATGATGGTTGTCTAGATGAATCATTATGAAAGATAAAGGAAGAAGTTGGACATGTTCTTGAGATCTTGGATCTCTAGAAAGAACATTGTACTTTTCCTGGACATCTTACATATATGATTATGGTTCGTTTTAACATGCAATATTCCGAGAAAGGTTCGTTACCTTTCAGAGACGGAATGCATCTATCTAAGGATATGTGTTTTGGAACACAAAAGGAGATAGAAGCAATGAAAGCAGTTTCCTACACTTTGAGTGTGGAAAGCTTAATAAATGCATTGTTGAAAACAAAAACCTGATATCGGCTATGCGGTTAGCATAGTGGGAGGATATCAAGGTAATCCTGGAAAGGAATATTCGACTGCCATAAAAGTACTTTCGAAGTACTGTTCTAGACTACGAAGCAGACGAGTTTTTCCTTTGGATTACATTCTCTTAGATTTCTAATCAAATGAGGACCGGTGTAAGTCGATATCAGGCTATGTGTTTCACTATTGAAGGAGAAGGAGTTTTAACATGGAAGAGTGATAAGCACGATGCTTTTCGGACTCTGCCATGGGTAACCAATTAGCGGCCTCAGAGGCAGCGGAAGTTTTGGTATAACTCCGGGATAATCTCTGGGACTTAGAGGTGATTCTTAATTTGCCAAAAGGCTATGTGTATAGCGGTGCGATGGCAAATGGTAAGAAATCACAAGTCCATAAGTGTAAGATAACACATAGAGCAAGTACCACCTGATACGAGTCATCGTCGAGGGAGACGACGCTGTAGTCACCAAGATAACTTCAGAGCGGCAACCTAGAGTGCTCATTCACATAGTACTTCTTGGAAGTACAACTTAAGCACGTGATGAGTATGGGAGTCGGGAGTTTGGAGGAAATGACTAGACCTTAGTACAAGTGGGAGATTGTTGGAGTTGTGTACTTAATGTCTAGATTTAAGTAACGGAAACTCACGATCCATTGCCATTAATCTATTTAATTAAATAAACAATTATTTGCATTTAATTATTTATAATTAAATATATGCAAATCATAGTCCTGGATTTTATACGTTGTAGTTAGTATGGTGTTGCATGGGCGCACAGAAGATCATACTATCGGTTACTCGTATTTAATCGAACAGTTGCTCACGACCTAGATGGACACGGACCAATCCATCGGTATAGTCGTTGTGTGAGAGAGAAAATAATTTATCTTAATTATTTTATCACACTTGTACACTTGGTGTATTGAGCGGATCGTTGAGATTCATCGATTAGGATTGCCGGCGATAATCGATTCGAGTCTCAGTGTATTTTATTCTTAATCCCCGAAACTATTGCGGGTGTGTATATTTAATATAAGTGACTTTGATTTACCAAAGGAATTAACCGATTTAATTATTGGGTTAATTACCGGTTAAGTTGGGTCACTATATTTTATATATGACATGCCGTGAATACTTGACGGGAAAGTGTATCCCGGAAGGGTTGATAATATCCCCGAGATGAGTTCATAAGGAATTATTATGTAAACCCTGCAGGTGGATTCGTTCCGCATAATAATTAAGGTTGAATGGTACTAGTCTCGGATATAAGAGATGAATAAATTAATTAGCAATAAATTAATTTTATTCATGGATATTTATATCTTAAATACACGGAATAAATAATACTACCGGAGAAATATTATTTGATATAATATGGTTTAATATTGGGAGTGCAATTAATTTTATATAGTGGAAAATAGAATTAATTAATATTGATAAGGATTAATGGACTTGAGCATTGGGCTCAATTTAATCTTCAATATTGGAAGCCCAATATTCCACCTCCTTAAGATCCCCTACGTAGCCTATAAAAGCACTACATGGTCTTCTCTATTCTCATAACTTGAAGATCACAATTCTAGAGAGAGAAAGTAGAGAGGAGGATCCATGGAGTTCGGTAGATCGTCGCCCACACGACGTCCGGGCTAGTGCAAGGAATACGTGGGAAGATCTCAAGGTCGTCAAATTGAGTTCTTCGTTTTTCCGAACAACGAGAACGAGGTAAATCGTAAAACCCTCTTTATGATTTTATCGTTTAATTATCGTAAAAATATCGTGAACCAAGATCCGAGAACGCGACCTTTGTCGAGGTTGAACCGGGCGGTGGTGATCGAAGATCACCGGACCGCCGGCGGCTCAACGGCTCGAACAAGAGAGGGTCGAGAGGGGCGAGCCTCGGCTGGACGCCGAGACTCGATCGAGGGCGAGCTCGATCGCCCGTGCACAACCAGCGGGCTGCTGGAGCAGCCCCGCTCACGCGGCTGGACCGCCGCTCGAGCGGCGGTGGCTGGTGGTGATCGCAAGCCACGGTTCGCCGTGGCTGGTCGTGCGATCACCGGGGGCGGCTGGGCGTGCATAGGGGGCTGCCAAGGGCAGCCCTAGGCGGCTGCCAAGGACAGCCGCAAGCCCCACACGAGGGCTCGACCGAACAGCCCGGGCTATCCCCGTGGTTAGGGTTTGGTTGAGTCCGGTTTCGCGTGGTGGTTCGTGGCGGGTTGTTCCGGCATCCGGGAGTCGATTGGAGTTGTCGTTCCGCACTTTGACAATCCGGATATTCGATCTCCGAGGGATTTCGGTCGGAATTAATTAGATAATTTATTTATTTAAATTTATTAATTCCGGGATATCGATTTCCAACAAAAAGGTGATGATAACACATAGAGCAAGTACCACCTGATTCGAGTCATCGTCTAGGGAGACGACGCAGTAGTCACCAAGATAACTTCAGAGCGGCAACCTAGATTGCCCATTCACATAATACTTCTGGGAAGTATAACTTAAGCACGTGATGAGTATGGGAGTCGGGAGTTTGGAGGAAATGACTAGACCTTAGTACAAGTGGGAGATAGTTGGAGTTGTGTACTTAATGTCTAGATTTAAGTATCGGTAAACTCCCGGTCATAGCATTTAAACTATTTAATTAATAAACAATTATTTGCGTTTAATTATTTATAATTAAATATATGCAAATTATAGTCCTGGATTCTATACGTTGTAGTTAGTATGGTGTGTCGGGCCCACACAGAAGATCATACTATCGGTTACTCGTATTTAATCAAACAGTTGCTCACGATCTAGATGGACACGGACTAATCCATCGGTATAGTCGTTGTGTGAGAAAGAAAATAATTTGTCTTAATTATTTTATCACACTTGTACACTTGGTGTATTGAGCGGATCGCTTGAGACGTATCAATTAGGATTGCCTTTGATAATTGATTTAAGTCTCAGAGTATTTTATTCTTAATCCCCGATAATATTGCGGGTGTGTATATTTAATATAAGTGACTTTGATTTTCCAAAGGAATTAACCGATTTAATTATTAGGTTAATTACCGGTTAAGTTGGGTCGCTATATTTTATATATGGCACGCCGTGAATACTTGACGGGAAAGTGTATCCCGTAAGGGTTGATAATATCCCCGAGATGAGTTCATAAGGAATTATTATGTAAACCCTGCAGGTGGATTTAATCCGCATAATAATTAAGGTTGAATGGTATTATTCTCGGATATAAGAGATGAATAAATTAATTAGCAATAAATTAATTTTATTCATTGATATTTATATCTTAAATACACGGAATAAATAATACTACCGGAGAAATATTATTTGATATAATATGGTTTAATATTGGGAGTGCAATTAATTTATATAGTGGAAAATAAATTAATTAATATTGATAAGGATTAATAGACTTGGGCTTGGGCTCAATTTAATCATCAATATTGGAAGCCCAATATTCCACCTCCTTTTGATCCCCTACGTAGCCTATAAAAGCACTACATGGCCTTCATAAATCAATAAGACAAGAATATCAATATTTGATAGTTCTAGAGAGTTGAAGGAGATCCATAGGAGTTCGATAGATCGTCGCCCACACGACGTTCGAACGGAGTGCAAGGAATACGTAGGAAGATTCGAAGGTCTTCAAAGGTGTTTGATTTCGTTTCTCCGAACAACGAATCAAAGGTAAAATCATAAACTCTTCTATGATTTTATGTGATATTAATTGTAGCATATACATGAACACACGATCCGGAAAACGACGAACCTCGGGGACGGGGATTCGAGATCCCCGGCGAGGATCGAGAGGGGCGGCCGAACCCTAGGGTTCGACCGCCGGCAACACGCGATGAGGGGAGCCCCGGGATGGACGCCGGGGCTATAATCGACCAAGGGTCGATGGCCGGAAGTCCGCCGTGGGCTGGTGCCACGGCGGGAGGACCCGTCGGCCACTCTCGTCGGAGGCGCGTACCACGCGAGAACCCTCGGCTGGGAGCCGAGGGATCGATCGAGCCCGTAGGCTCGATCGCTGGGAGCTGCGGGAGTAACCCGCAGCGACTCGTAGCGTGCTGCGGGACTTCCCGCAGCGGTGCGCTGGGACGAGCCCAGCGCGTTGAGCAGCGGGTCATGCAACCCGCTGCGGGGCTGCTACGAGCAGCCCCGGGGATGCTACGAGCAGCCCCGGGGATGCCTCGTGCATCCCCAGCGATCATCCGCGAGATGATCGCGAGCCCCGTGCGGGGGCTCGGCTGGGTGCTCGCGGCCTTCGGGCCTCGCTTGGCATTCAGTCGGGCCCCGGCTCGTGCGGTGGTTCGCGTTCGGATCTCCGGCGATCAAGGATTTCGGTCGGGTTATTATTTTCCGCAAATTTTAATAGCCCGGGATATCGATTTCCAGCACGAAGGTCTCTAATTTGTGTCATCCACATGACCAAGTGGCTTTGGCTCCATTCCACTCCCCGGGGTGAGAATGAGTCGACTTGAAGTCAGTTTCAGAAGGACAAATTAGGCATTGTTTGATAAACTTAATCAACGTTTCTTGTAAAAGGAATTACAAGAATTCTCCTCCAATGACTCGTCTATACGAACTTCGAAAGTCCATAAGAGTCACCAAGAGAACAGTAATGGAGACCATGGGAATGTTTCCATCCCCTCTCCCACTTAGCTTTTTACAATAAGGGATACGCTATCTAATGCATAATTAAACACATAAGCATGCATACAAGTAATAAAGCACATAGTATCACATAGTCAAAATAATGCTAGAAAATTATTTTCCGACTATCATGGCTTTATTCCATCTCCGTACGCATCTTCTAGTCTTCAGTCTTCGTTCTTGAATGCTCCATGTGACGAGAATATTAATCCCAATATTTAAATCTATTCATTTTCAATTAACCAAAAGTTACTTAATTCGAAAATTAAGTCAATCGAATATATCGAAAATAAAATTAAATATTATTAATATTTTTATTTATTTTTATTTTCCTTTCTAATTCTATCAAATCTCTAGAATTCCATCCAAGTCAAACTTGGAATATTCTAGAAGACTTCTATAATAGAATAAGGAAATAAAATAAATTAGGACTCTTCTACTTTCCATAATTAATTAATTTCTGTAAATGTTGATTTTGGCGACAACGTATTTTTCCTTGTGTTTTTGTTTTTGTTGAATTTCAGGGTTACAGGTTAAGAATCCGAAGTCAACTATCTTGCGCATGGAAATGGAGACTTGAGTCTCCACTTTTGGAACTACATGAAAACGGCGACCAGAGTCGCCGCTTTTGAAGATGCGCGGTTTTGGCGACTCGAGTCGCCGAAAATGAAGATGGTGAAAACGGCGACCAGAGTCGCCGCTTTTGAAGATGCGCGGTTTTGGCGACTCGAGTCGCCGAAAATGAAGATGGTGAAAACGGCGACCAGAGTCGCCGCTTTTGGTGGTACATGGAAATGGCGACTCCAGTCGCCGTTTTTGGTGCAAGGTTGTTTGGCATGGAAATGGCGACACGGGTCGCCGCTTTTGAAGTGTGCATGGAAACGGCGACTCGAGTCGCCAGTTTTGGTGAAAGTGAATTCCAGCGACTCGGGTCGCCACTTTTGGAGCGTTGAAGAAACGGCGACTCCAGTCGCCTTTTTATGTGCTTGGAAAATTTCCAGCGACTGGAGTCGCTGGTTTGGGGGCGTGCATGAATCCGGCGACTGGAGTCGCCGGTTTTGTCCCTTTTGATATTTTTCGTAGTTCATGTTCCATTGCCATGATTTCAAAGACTAAGTACTTTCAACGTGTTCTCTTTCACCAGGTACTCAGTTCGAGGAAATGAAGAATTGTTCCAAGTTTGCAACTTCAACAAGATCGACGACCATGAAGACGATGAAATTCTGAAGCTTCAACACTTAGAGATTTTCACAAGAAATTGAAGATGAAGAATTGAGATCGATGGAGTCAAGATTGAAATTGAAGTTTGTTTTTGATATTGAAGATTCAAGATTCAAGGATTCAAGAATCAAAGATTCAAGAATCCAAGTTCTACAATGATGATGTCATCTATGGAAAAGTGACATAGGCCAAGCATGCGACGAATGAGAACGTGCCACGTCATCACTCTCACATGTGCGGCTCTACTATAAATACCCATGGATGATCATTTCATCATTTGACGATTTTGAGAGAACGAAATCTGATTTTTAGAATCGTAACTTCGAGCTTCGAGTTTGTGTAGTAGCTTTTGCACCGTGTGCCAAGATTAGAGCTAGGAGATATAGCTTTAGGTACTCGTGTGCTAGATTGCAAGTTAGTGGGAGTTGTTGCGACACTCGGGAAACTTCTTGTAATCGTTTTGCCTACCATACTCTACAAGTGTAATAGTTTAAGTTCTGTGATCAATGAAATGAAAACTATTACATAACTTTGTCTCCACTTTTTGTACTTCGAAATTGTGCGAGTGTTTTGACAGACCGAAGCTGCTGTCTGTGTGTTCAAGACCAATTTCACGAAAAATTGGTATCCTACGCTGAAGGCGTAATTTCAATTTCCATCTAATGAAAATTCCCAAGAATATGAATAATCAAATAGGAAACAAATTAATTCCAAATTAATTCTTTTCCTAATCCATGAGAGTTTCCATAAAGAAAAACACTCAATAAGGAAATAAATTAATTATAATTAATTCTTTTCCTATTTCATGAGAGTTCCTAAAAATAAGAACACTCAAAATAGGAAAACCGAATCAATTAGGAAAGTGAATCTTGGTAGGAGAAGCACGAGATCATGAGGACCCCACGCCCCCCACCTCGATCGCCGGCCGGGAGCACCACCGCCGCCGCCCCCAGCCCACGCGCCACCACCACCGGTGGTCGGCGTGGCCAAGGAGCATCGCGGACAGCCCCCGCGATCGATCTCCATGGGATCGATCTCATGATCGATCCCGAGCCCTAGTCTTCTTCGTCACACGTGTCTCCGGCAGTCGTTTCGGCATCGATCCAACGTAAATAAATTACAAAATTTAAATTACAATTCCGGTATCGATTCTATACATGAAATCGACCCTATACAATTTCCGGAAAACATTCATTCATCCTAAATTTTGGTCAACCCCCGAATTTTTACTATTACAAGCATTCATCCACACAAAACGAATCTCGACATGTCCGAGAGTTTAATAAACGAATAATCATGATAATTAATTAACAAATAATTAAATCATGATAGCCGAAATCCTGCAAGGTAGAACGATAATTGAACACATACATGAACACGAAACCAACGATCTGATACCAATTGCTGGAAAACGATATCCCGGGGTATCAAAAAAATTGCGGAACCGATAACCCCGACCGAAATCCCATCGCCGGAAACACGATCACGAACACCACGCGAACCGGGCCCGACAAGAGAATCGCCGCCGTGGGAAAAACCCACGGCCGAAACCCTAGCCACCCTGCTAGGGTTCGCGATCGCCGTGCATGGCGATCGCCGGGGATGCGGAGTGCATCCCCGCGCGGCTGTGCGGAACAGCCCCCGGCGGTGAGTCCGGCGACTCACCGCCACCGCCGTTGAGGGGAGGGCGGTCAGCCCAGCTGACCCGCCGCGGCCCAGCCGCGGCTGCCCTAGCGATCGACTTCGCGTCGATCGCATGCCCCGGCTTCAGCCGGGGCCCCCTTCGAGCGCACGCCACCGGCGAGAGGCGGCTGGGGGGTCCACCCGCCGTGGCACCAGCCCACGGTGAACCCCCGGCGATCGACCCTTGGTCGATCGCGTGCCCCGGCCTCCAGTCGGGGCTCCCCTCGTCGCGCGCATGCGGCGGTCGAACCCTAGGGTTCGGCCGCCCCTCTCGTTCCTGTTGGAATTTGATATCCCGGGCTATTAAAATTTGCGGAAACAATAACCCGATCAAAACCATCCGCCGGAGATCACGCGAGCACCACGTACGAGCCGGAGCACGAGCCGAACGCACGACGAGGCCGAAGCCTCGCGCACGCCCAGCCCGAGCCCCCGCACGCGGGGCTCGATGCGATCGATTGGGGAGGGGCTGCCCAGCAGCCCCCGCGGCGAGTCCGGCGACTCGCCGCCGCCTGGAAGGCTGGCCCGCCTCCAGCAGGGCCGCCGCGGGTCACAGCCCGCGGCCAGCGATCGATCATGATGATCGATCGCACCCCCGGCGTCCAGCCGGGGTTCGCCCTTCCACGCCCGTGCGAAACCCTAGCCCGGGCGATCGCTTGTGGTCCGGTGGCTTCGCCACCACCACTCGATCGTCCCCCGTTCATGGTTTCGTACCTCGGATCTTGTTCTACGGTATTCTCGATAAATCCAAAATCGAACAATTATCAAGGGCGTTTAGATATTGTACCTTTCGATTCGTTGTTCGGAGAAACGAAATCAAGATGACCTTTGAATCTTCCCACGTATTCCTTGCACTCCGTTCGAACGTCGGGTGGGAGACGATCTATCGAACTCCTATGGATCTCCTTCAACTCTCTAGAATATCAAGTATGATAATCTTGTCTTATGATTTATGAAGGCCATGTAGTGCTTTTATAGGCTACGTAGGGGATCTAAAGGAGGTGGAATATTGGGCTTCCAATATTGATGATTAAATTGAGCCCACTGCCCAAGTCCATTAATCCTTATCAATATTAATTAATTTATTTTCCACTATATAAATTAATTGCACTCCCAATATTAAACCATATTATATCCAAATAATATTTCTCCGGTAGTATTATTTATTCCGTGTATTTAAGATAGAAATATCCATGAATAAAATTTATTTATTGCTTAATAAATTTATTCATCTCTTTTATCCGAGACTAGTACCACTCAACCTTATTTATTATGCGGAATTAAATCCACTCGCGAGGTTTACATAATAAATCCTTTTGAGCTCATCTCGGGGATATTATCAACCCTTCCGGGATACACTGTCCGGTCAATTATTCACGGCATGCCATATATAAAATATAGTGACCCAACTTGACCGGTAATCAACCCAATAATTAAATCGGTTAATTTCTTTGGCAAATCAAAGTCACTTATATTATATATACACACCCGCAATAATATCGGGGATTAAGAATATAATACACTGAGTCTCAAATCAATTATCGCCGAGCAATCCTAATTGATGAGTCTTAATCGATCCGCTCAATACACCAAGTGTACAAGTGTGATAAAATAATTAAGATAAATTATTTTCTCTCTCACACAACGACTATACTGATGGGTTGGTCCGTGTCCATCTAGGTCGTGAGCAACTGTTCGACTAAATACGAGTAATCGATAGTATGATCTTCTGTGTGCCCATGCAACACCATACTAACTACAACGTATAAAATCCAGGACTATAATTTGCATATATTTAATTAACAATAATTAAAAGCAAATGAATGTTTGTATTTAATAGGTAAATGAAAGTGTACAAGGAGTTCAGAATACTCAAATCTAGACATTAAGTATACTACTCCATCAATCTCCCACTTATACTAAGGTCTAGTCTTATCCTCCAAACTTCTGACTCCCAAACCCTCCAAGTGCTTGAAATATACTTCCTTAGGAAGTATCTTGGTGAAAGGGTCCGCTAGGTTGTCCTCTGAAGCTATCTTGGTGACTATTGCATCGCCCCTCTTGACGATGACTCGAATCAGGTGGTACTTGCGCTCTATGTGTTTCGTAGCACTATGGGACCGTGGTTCCTTACTGTTTGCCACTGCACCGCTATTATCACAATAAATTGTCATAGCTCTAGGCAAACTCGGAATCACATCTAAGTCCTGGAGGAAATTAAGGAACCAAACTGATTCTTTCGCTGCCTCTGAGGCTGCAACATATTCAGCTTCCATGGTAGAGTCTGAAATACACTTTTGCTTAACACTCCTCCATGATACGGCTCCACCTCCCAAAGTGTACACATAGCCTGATGTCGACTTTCGCCGGTCCTTATCAGCTTGGAAATCCGAATCCGTGTAACCCAAAGGAATCAGATTGTCTGACCCGTAACTTAGAACATAATCCCTAGTATTTCGCAAATACTTGAAAATGCTCTTTACGGCAGTCCAATGAGCCTTTCCAGGGTTACTCTGATATCTCGCTACTACGCCAACTGCATAGCAGATATCAGGCCTCGTACATAACATTGCATACATCAAGCTTCCCACAGCCGAAGCGTAGGGAACTGATTTCATTTCATCTTTCTCCTTTTGTGTCCTCGGACACATCTCCTTAGAAAGATAAGTTCCTTTACTGAAGGGCAGTTCACCCTTCTTGGAATCTTGCATGTTAAAACGAGCCAGAATCGTGTCTATGTAAGATTGCTGGGATAAGTACAATGTTCTATTCCGGCGATCCCTTATAACCTTGATCCCTAGAACATGTCCCACTTCTCCCAAATCTTTCATATCGAATTGTCTAGACAACCATCCCTTTATGTCTGATAACATTTTCACACTGTTGCCAATGAGGAGAATGTCGTCTACATAAAGCACGAGAAACACCACCTTTTTCCCATCACGTTTCCAATACACACACGATTCGTCCATGCTTTGACTGAATCCATAAGATTGGACTACTTCGTCAAACCGCAGGTTCCACGATCTCGAGGCTTGTTTCAATCCATAAATGGATCGATTAAGCTTGCACACTAGATGATCTCGCCCCTTAGCAATGAATCCTTCTGGTTGTTTCATATAAATCGTCTCGTCAAGACTTCCATTTAGGAAAGCTGTCTTGACATCCATTTGCCACACCTCATAATCCATATGAGCTGCTATGGATAAGAGAATCCGGATCGACTTTATCTTGGCTACCGGCGAGAAGGTCTCCTCATAATCGATTCCCTCTTTCTGAGTATATCCTTTCGCAACAAGCCGAGCTTTAAAGGTTTCAACCTTTCCGTCAGATCCTCTCTTTCTCTTGTAGACCCATTTACATCCAATTGGCTTTACGCCGCTTGGTGGTTCTACAAGATCCCAGACTTTATTAGAATCCATTGATTCAATTTCGGATTTCATCGCTTTCTTCCAAGAAGGCGCATCTATATCTTGTACCGCATCGTCATAGGTCCAGGGATCGATTTCATGAACTCCAGGTCCAGAGTCCGAAGACTCACCCAGTCCAATCCATCTTTCTGGTTGCTTAACAACCCTCCCACTACGACGGCGTTCCGGTGTATTAACAGTGACAGTATCAGGTGCAGATTCTAGTGGTGTATCTATACTCGGTTCGGCTGTATCTAAGTCTTCCTTGTCACCTCTCATCTCATCAAGTATTATGTCACTCTTGGGCTTGTGGTCCATGACATAGTCTTCCTCTAAGAACCGAGCGTTAGTACTTATAACGATCTTCTGGTCTTTAGGACTATAGAACATGCCACCTTTAGTTCCTTTCGGGTATCCTACAAACAGCCGTAATTCTGATCTAGGTTCTAACTTATCGGCACCTTGTCGCAACACATGTGCTGGACAACCCCAGATCCGAATGTGTCTTAAGTTAGGCTTGCGCCCACTCCACAATTCCATGGGTGTGGTTGGTACCGTTTTGGTTGGAACCCTATTCAAGATATACGCCGCTGTTTCCAAGGCAAATCCCCAGAACATAACAGGTAAGTCCGAGTTACTCATCATTGATCGCACCATTTCCATAAGAGTCCTATTCCTTCTTTCTGACACACCATTCTGCTGGGGAGTATATGGTGATGTCATTTGGGAATTAATCCCATTTTCTGCCAAGTATGCCTTGAATTCTCCAGACAGGTACTCGCCTCCGCGATCCGATCGCAGGCACTTAATGGATTTGTTTTGAAGGTTCTCCACAAAAGCCTTGAACTCCTTGAACTTGTCAAAGGATTCGCTCTTACGGCGCATCAAGTATACAAATCCATACCTTGAGTAATCATCAGTGAAAGTGATGAAATACTCGTACCCTCCCCTTGCCTGAGTAGACATAGGTCCGCATACATCAGAGTGAATCAAATCCAATACTTGTTCAGCCCTCCGTCCTTTACCAGAAAAAGGACGCTTGGTCATTTTACCCTCTAAACAGGATTCGCAGGTCGGAAGGTCCTCTCCTTCAACGCCAGTGATTAAATCATCAGCTTTCAACCTTTGAAGCCTATTCGAGTTTATATGACCTAGCCTTAGATGCCACAAGTATAATTGATTCATTTTAGAAGGTTCCTTTCTCTTATTGGTGTTCGTAGATGTGTTATTACTCTCGGTTAGTTGCATCGTGTTAGACTCAGGATTTAGCACATACAAATCGTCCACCAATGTACCAGAACAGATAATCTCTCTGTTTCTTCTTATGATCACAGAGTGGTCAAAAGAAACAGAATACCCATTCATTATAAGTTTAGAAACCGAAATTAAATTCTTTCTAAAATTGGGTACATAAAGACAATTATGTAAAACTAAAACCCTATCACTACTAAAACGTAAGTGAACGTCTCCCACTGCAACAGCCGCCACCCTCGCAGCATTGCCCATGTAGACCACGATCTCTCCCTCTCTAAGTCTCCGGGTTTCCTGGAACCCCTGCAATGAATTGCAGACATGATCAGTGGCCCCCGTATCTACACACCAGGTGCTGGTAGATAACACCACTGATAATGTTTCAGTGACTAAGGAAAATTTCGTACCTTTGATGAGGGGACAATCAGACTTCCAGTGCCCAGACTGCTTGCATCGATAGCACTTGCCTCGCGGCTTGCTCTTCCCAATCCGTGGTTTGGAACCACTGGGCTTCTTTGCTTGCACTTCTTCCTTGGCCATAAGAGCTCGTGATTTTCTGATCACACTTATGATTTTCATCCTCAAGTCATCGTTTTTAAGCGACTCCTCTAGTGGGCGAAATACAATGAGTATGTCAATCACCTCTTCAGCAGTATCCACACTATGTCTCAACATCATATTGAGGTCATTCCAAATGTCCTCATCAGTTGGGACAATAGCAGATATAGAAGGCTCAACAGTCTGGACAATGTCCAGATTTCGTTCCCAATCATTACTATATGGAACCAGTGAGTTTTCATCTTTAAGTATATCACAAAGTGGGGTCACAGTCATTCCTAACCTATAAGCACATAAAACAAACAAACAATTTAATATCCGATATTATCTCCCTTAAATAATATCATTAAATCACTAATTACATCTAAAATCCCATCAGGTAAGGCAAGCCACGGTGTGTGGACGTTTACCCACCCAAACGACTTAGCAATTAGATTTCCTTCGGTCATACATCGCTTATAGCGGAACCTCGGTGGGAGGAATACTATAAGGCGTATCTAAGTGTAAACCATTACTCAGTACCAAAGTAAATCGTTTGGAATTGCTACATCACCGCAAGCCACGTTGTGTGGACGTTTACGACAACTTCACAACTCTTCACAATTTTCTTACAACTGTCTACATCAATTAATCCAAAATCCGTCAGCATAGCAAGCCACGTTGTGTGGACGTTTACTACACTAAGAGATCTTTATAATTGACTCCCAATTACTTGATCCATTTAATCTTGTAAATCAAGACGCGGAGAATCATAAGTGAAACTCGAGGTTTCTAACCAGTGATTCACCATGCGAACAGCCCTATCTCTCATAAATGAGGGAGCCGAGCAGACAATCGATCCATCTATCAAAGAATGGTACGACTGCCTCTAATTTGTGTCCTCGACATGACCAAGTGGCTTTGGCTCCATTCCACTCCCCGGGGTGAGAATGAGTCGACTTGAAATCAGCTTCGGAAAGACAAATTAGGCATTGTTTGACAAACTTAATCAATGTTTCTCGTAAGAGGAATTACAAGAACTCTCCTCCAATAACTTATCTATATAAACTTCAAAAGTTTATAAAAGTCACCAAGAGAGCAGCAATGGAGACCATGGGTATGTTTCCATACCCTCTCCCACTTAGCTTTTTACAATAAAGGGATACGCTATCTAGTGCATAAAAGTAAACACATATAGCATGCATACATGTAATAAAGCACATAGTATTATCACATAGTCAAAATAATTACTAGAATATTATTTTCCGACTATTATGGCTTTACTCCATCTCCGTACGCATCTTCTAGTCTTTAGTCTTCGTTTCTTGAATGCTCCATGTGACGAGAATATTAATCTCCAATATTTAAATCTATTTATTTTTAATAAATCCAAAAGATACTTAATTAATAATAATTAAGTCAATCGAATAAATCAAAAATAAAATTAAATATTATTAATATTTTTATTTATTTTATTTTCCCTTTCTACTTCATTAAATCTCTAGAATAATCTATCCAAGACCCACTTGGAATATTCTAGATGATTTCCATAATGAAATAAGGAAATAAAATAATTTAGGACTCTTCTACATTCCAAATTAATTAGATTCCTAATCCATGAATATTTCCATAAAATAGAAATAATCAACTTAGGAATCCTAATCAATTTCAAATTGATTCTTTTCCTAATCCATGAGAGTTCCCAAAAATAGGAACACTCAAATAGGAAAAACCCGAACCAATTAGGAAAGTGAATTACCGGACCGGGATAGCACGGGGTGGGGATCCCCGCGCCACCCCTCGACATCCGCCTAGGCACCGCCGCCGTCCAGCCCACGCGCCACCTCCATTGGTGGCCGGCGTGGCCGGAGCTCCCACGGGCAGCTCCTTTGGGCGAGGGTCGATCGTCCTCGTGGGATCGACCATGGGGCGGTCGATCCGAGCCCTTTCACCCTCACGATCATCTCCTTCGTCACGCGTCTTCTCTGGCGGTCGTTTCGGCATCGATCCAACGCAAAATAAATTACAAAATAAATTTTACACTATCCGGTATCGATTCTATACATGAAATCGACCCTATACAATTTCCGGAAAAAGTAGAACGTAATAATAAATCCTAAATTCGGTCAACCCCCGAATTTTTACTATTACAAGCATTCACCACCAAAAACGAATCTCGACATGTCCGAGAGTTTAATCAAACCAACATACATGACAAAATAAATTAAACGAATAATAAATTAAGCCATAATAGTCGGAAACCCTGCAAGGTAGAACAATTTTATCGAAAATACCGCGAACGTAAACCACGCTCTGATACCAATTGTTGGAATTTGATATCCCGGGCTATTAAAATTTGCGGAAACAATAACCCGATCAAAACCATCCGCCGGAGATCACGCGAGCACCACGTACGAGCCGGAGCACGAGCCGAACGCACGACGAGGCCGAAGCCTCGCGCACGCCCAGCCCGAGCCCCCGCACGCGGGGCTCGATGCGATCGATTGGGGAGGGGCTGCCCAGCAGCCCCCGCGGCGAGTCCGGCGATTCGCCGCCGCCTGGAAGGCTGGCCCGCCTCCAGCAGGGCCGCCGCGGGTCACAGCCCGCGGCCAGCGATCGATCATGATGATCGATCGCACCCCCGGCGTCCAGCCGGGGTTCGCCCTTCCACGCCCGTGCGAAACCCTAGCCCGGGCGATCGCTTGTGGTCCGGTGGCTTCGCCACCACCACTCGATCGTCCCCCGTTCATGGTTTCGTACCTCGGATCTTGTTCTACGGTATTCTCGATAAATCCAAAATCGAACAATTATCAAGGGCGTTTAGATATTGTACCTTTCGATTCGTTGTTCGGAGAAACGAAATCAAGATGACCTTTGAATCTTCCCACGTATTCCTTGCACTCCGTTCGAACGTCGGGTGGGCGACGATCTATCGAACTCCTATGGATCTCCTTCAACTCTCTAGAATATCAAGTATGATAATCTTGTCTTATGATTTATGAAGGCCATGTAGTGCTTTTATAGGCTACGTAGGGGATCTAAAGGAGGTGGAATATTGGGCTTCCAATATTGATGATTAAATTGAGCCCACTGCCCAAGTCCATTAATCCTTATCAATATTAATTAATTTATTTTCCACTATATAAATTAATTGCACTCCCAATATTAAACCATATTATATCCAAATAATATTTCTCCGGTAGTATTATTTATTCCGTGTATTTAAGATAGAAATATCCATGAATAAAATTTATTTATTGCTTAATAAATTTATTCATCTCTTTTATCCGAGACTAGTACCACTCAACCTTATTTATTATGCGGAATTAAATCCACTCGCGAGGTTTACATAATAAATCCTTTTGAGCTCATCTCGGGAATATTATCAACCCTTCCGGGATACACTGTCCGGTCAATTATTCACGGCATGCCATATATAAAATATAGTGACCCAACTTGACCGGTAATCAACCCAATAATTAAATCGGTTAATTCCTTTGGCAAATCAAAGTCACTTATATTAAATATACACACCCGCAATAATATCGGGGATTAAGAATATAATACACTGAGTCTCAAATCAATTATCGCCGAGCAATCCTAATTGATGAGTCTCAATCGATCCGCTCAATACACCAAGTGTACAAGTGTGATAAAATAATTAAGATAAATTATTTTCTCTCTCACACAACGACTATACTGATGGGTTGGTCCGTGTCCATCTAGGTCGTGAGCAACTGTTCGACTAAATACGAGTAACCGATAGTATGATCTTCTGTGTGCCCATGCAACACCATACTAACTACAACGTATAAAATCCAGGACTATAATTTGCATATATTTAATTAACAATAATTAAAAGCAAATGAATGTTTGTATTTAATAGGTAAATGAAAGTGTACAAGGAGTTCAGAATACTCAAATCTAGACATTAAGTATACTACTCCATCAGTTCCTCGCCGGGGATCTCGAATCCCCGTCCCTGAGGTTCGTCGTTTCCCGGATCGTATGTTCATGTATGTATCACAATTAATTCACATAAAATCATACAAGTGAGTTTATGATTTTACCTTTGATTCGTTGTGCGGAGAAACGAAATCAAATTGAAGACCTTTGAATCTTCCCACGTATTCCTTGCACTAGCTTGAACGTCGGGTGGGCGACGATCCTCCAAGCTTATGGATCTCCTTCACGAACTCTCTAGACTATCAAGTATGATAATCTTATTGTTGTGTTTTATTGTGAAGGTCATGTAGTGCTTTTATAGGCTACATAGGGGATCTAAAGGAGGTGGAATATTGGGCTTCCAATATTGATGATTAAATTGAGCCCAAGCCCAAATCTATTAATCCCATCAATATTAATTAATTTATTTTCCACTATATAAATTAATTGCACTCTCAATATTAAACCATATTACATCAAATAATATTTCTCCGGTAGTATTATTTATTCCGTGTATTTAAGATTTAAATAAATATCCATGAATAAAATTAATTTATTGCTAATTAATTTATTCATCTCTTATATCCGAGAATAGTACCATTCAACCTTAATTATTGTGCGGAAAAAATCTACTCATGAGGTTTACACAATAATTCCTTATGAACTCATCTCGGGGATATTATCAACCCTTACGGGATACACTTTCCCGTCAAGTATTCACGGCATGCCATATACAAAATATAGTGACCCAACTTAACCGGTAATTAACCCAATAATTAAATCGGTTAATTCCTTTGGAAAATCAAAGTCACTTATATTAAATATACACACCCGCAATAGTATTGGGGATTGAGAATAAAATACTCTGAGATTTAAATCAATTATCGAAGGCAATCCTAATTGATAAATCTCAAGCGATCCGCCCAATACACCAAGTGTAAAAGTGTAATAAAATAATTAAGACAAATTATTTTCTCTCTCACACAACGACTATACCGATGGATTGGTCCGTGTCCATCTGTAACAACCCAAAATTTTATTTACTAGAATCTTGAATTTACCTAAATAAATTATTAATTTATAAACTATTTTTAATAAATTAAAGCTACAAAACAAAATATATTTAATTAAATATTAAATTTGATAAATAATATTATAGGAATTATATAATTAATATTTTAATTCAACCCAATATAATTAATATAATTTAAAATTTAATTATTAAAAGATTTCTTAACAACCAAGACTAATAATTCTTCTTACCAAAAATTTAAAAAATAAAACCCTAACAGAATTAACTTATTTAATCCTTTTAAATACCACCTCCCATCCTCTAATCCTCTCTTATGACCGTGCCAAAAGCATACCCATACTTACGACAAAGCTTTGCACAAAATCCTTCTTCTTTACAAAAATACAGCCTTCGACCCTTATTGGTGATGAAAAACTTGTCTTCCATTAAAATCCAAACCTCGGTCGAGGTATTCCAGCCCCGAACTTTACTAGCGACTAACCTATATGTTCATCCTGTATTTGAATCAAATCTAAGCCTCCGTCCCGAACCATGGCTCCTCAACTATCGATGAAAATTCAGCCCGAGGCTCCGCCGCATCTATCACCGAAATTAATACCGCTGCTCACGGCCCTCCCAATCACTGTGTTTAGCAGAAGAAATAAAAGACTAAAAGCAATTGGGTATTTTTCCTTATCTCATACGCTGCACATGTTAACTTATATAGATAATTTGCAAGTCAGTCATTGTAGTTTCGTAAACTATGGGCCACTACATTATTAAATCCTAATAATATTATTAAGTCCAAACTAAATCTTAAAATTATATATTCAGCCCATGAAGTTTTGGAAGTTGATAGTTCAACCCCTAAAGTCTTAGACGCACTTTGGATTTTCACGTTCACGTCCCAGCTCATCGAGGTAGGTGTCATGTTGTCGATTTACCTTGTTTACTACTTGTTTCATTATGTGTTTCTCTATGTGTGCATTTATGTGAATTTATTAAAATATATTTTCCGTTGTAACCGGAGACCGGGGAAAAGGGTCGAAGGGGACCAACGCAATAGTTGGCGCAACTCGCAATATCCAGATTATTAAATGGATCTCATGTTTATTAAAATTACAATATTTTCATGTTATCCAGATTATTAAATGGATATCATGATTTATTAAAATTACAATATTTTCATGTTATGTTCATTGGTTATACATGTATTTGATTCTGGTATTGGATGAGGTAATGACCCTATTGAGCGCGTTGAGCTCACCCTACCGACAACAACTATTTTTAGGTACACACGAGGATGCCGAGCGAGAGAGGTGATCAAGGATGGAGGAATAAATTAAACTAAATAAATGTTTTTATGCTTTATTTGTTTATATTATAAAATAGTCTACTGTTTCAAAACCTTCAAATATACTTTGTTTTATTTCTCTTATAATTGCTTCAAATTGATTAGTTGGGTCTTGTAGAATTAGCACGTGTGGTGATATATTATAATATTCAATAGTAACTTTATATTTATACCTATATGGTTAATTAGCTTGCTGGTTAGTATAAAACTAAAGAATTAGTACGTACTGTATAGTATAGGTGTGCATGCATGTATAGTTCATATGCTCATACTATGTTCATGTTATATACAAACGTTCATTAATTATTATATGTATGAATAGATTATTTATATGCTAATGTAGTTAGTTTATTTTGGTATTTGAATTTTAAAATGATTTTACTTCTTCAAATAAAATTTTGTGACGCCCGCACTTTATTAAATGTTATTTTCAAAATTAACACCTTTCGCTGTTATAAGAAAATCGGGTCGTTACACCATCTAGGTCGTGAGCAACTGTTTGATTAAATACGAGTAACCGATAGTACGATCTTCCGTGTGGGCCCGCACACCATACTAACTACAACGTATAGAATCCAGGACTATATTTTGCATATATTTAATTATCGAATTAAAAGAAAAGAATTGTTTATTAATTTAATAGGTTAAATGCTATGACCGAGAGTTACCGTTACTTAAATCTAGACATTAAGTACACAACTCCAACAAAAACTGCGTTTCTGAACGGTGAATTAGAAAAAGAAATTTATATGGAACAACCTGAGGGATTTGTAGCGCATGGACAAGAGAAAAAGGTGTGCAAATTGATAAGGTTGTTGTACGGACTAAAACAAGCTCCTTAACAATGACATTTAAAATTTGATAACATTATGATATTAAATGGATTTAAAATCAACGAGTGTGAAAAATGTGTGTATATTAAGGGAACACCTGATTCATTTGTCATAGTCTGTCTATATGTAGACGACATGTTAATCATTGGTAGTACTCGTGAATTGATCATGAATACTAAAACAATGTTAAAAAGAAATTTTGCAATGAAAGATTTGGGAGTTGCTGATTTAATCCTCGGGATTAAAACTGAAAGAACCTCAAATGGAATTGTCTTATCACAATCTCATCAAGATTCAAGGCTGAACCTGTAGCTTAGTTAGAGTATTCTCAAGTAATAGGAAGACTGATGTACTTAACAAATTGTACACGTCCAGATTTGGCCTATCCTGTGAATAAACTGAGAAGGTATACAAGCAATCCCGGTGTTGAAAACTGGAATGCTTTGAATCGGGTTTTAAAGTATTTGAAATACACCAGAGAGTATGGGCTATATTGTACGATATATCCTAATGTACTTGATGGATATTGTGATGCTAGTTGGATATCTGATTCTAAAGATTCACATTCAACTAGTGGCTACGTCTTCTGTACCGGGGGCGGAGCAGTTTCGTGGAAGTCAACGAAACAAACATGTATAGCTAGATCCACCATGGAATCTGAGTTTATAGCTGGTGAAGAAGCAGAGTGGTTTCGTCATTTTTTGGAAGATATTCCATGTTGGAAAAGCCTGTGTCTCCAGTGATGATTCACTGTGATAGCCAAGCAGCTATAGGGAGAGCACAGAACATTATGTATAACGATAAGTCTCGGGATATTCGTCGGAGACATTATACCATTCGACAATTGATCTCAAATGGAGTAATTTCCTAAGAGTATGTAAAATCTAAGGAAAATCTGGCTGATATTGACAAAAGGAATGAATCGAGATCAATTGGGCGTGTTTCTAGAGGGAATGAGTTTGAAAAACAACAATCCATCGAACGATCATAAAGGTAACCCAATGACGAGCGTGAATACTTGTCGTTTGAGCAAACGCGCTGTCAAAATGATATTTGTATTTAGCCAATACCCTATCACTAAAAAACGTAGATAATGGTAAGTACGTGGGGTCGGTCCCACAAGGAAGCAATTACAGTAGGTGATCTCGGCTTTGCCCAAGGGGTTGTCACAAAAAGATTTTGATTTTGTGTGCTGTGGGCACAACGGTTTTGTAATCGTTTCAAACACTTTGATCTAACTACGGCTAACAAAACTAACATGCAAATAAACAAATCTAAAAAGCAAACAAAGCAAACACTCAGATCTAACAGAATACTAAAAGAGAAACTTGAATAAAATGATAAACAAGGCATCCGGGCAGATGACTTCACTCAGGATCATTAGGGAAAACTACCGGTCATAGGCATCGAACTATATTATTCATGCTTCAAATCGTAAACGTTTTTTAAGGGGAAAACGGAATTAAAAACTTAAAAGCAAAACATAAAAATAAATTGTTTCTCAGCTCGAAGGCTGGTTCTACTTCAAAACAAAGAAAGAGACTCGGCCGACTTGCTCCGATCTCTCTCCGGTGACTCCTTCTGATGGCGGCGACGAACTACGGGACCGGCGGCTCTCTCGATTTCTCGATGCGTAATATGTTCTTTTTTGTTGCCCACCGCGCCCCAGCTTTTTAAGACTTCAATTTGAATTCAAATCCGCGGCTGTTTCTCCTTCCCTAAAGAATAGGCGTCAACGGTCAAGGAGTTGAGGAATAAGTGAGATCCCCCAAATTCAGGGATTCTGGTATGCTGCCAGCTTGCCCACAGCGAATCTCCTGTCTATAGCCGTTCTCTGCCCAAATCGTCATCTTCAGGTATCTTCTCCTCCACAAGTGGTCGGACCAGGCACGGTACTTGGTAAGAATTATGGGTCTTCTACTTCATGACTTTACCCATTTGCCCGATGTGGTCAAACTGTTGCAGTCACTACCCACTCCAGAATACTTCTTTGCCCAAAGAAGAGGATTTCCTTGCCCCTTTTGCCCAGTGCGCCACCTGTTACCTGCATCCAAACACACTCTGCCCAAACACCTAATTGTGCCCTCCCAGACACACTACTGACTCAAACTGACTCAATAAAGGGTGTAAAAATGCTCTAAGATGAGCAAATAAAATGGCTCATCACCCTACCTTGATGAATGGAGATCCCACGAACTTGGTTCAAAGAGAAAAATAAGTTATGAAAGTTCAGTCGAGCACTTGTACTCATCCCTAAAGGCAATTCAAGTGTTGTTTCCTGACGTGTGGTAATTGTTGGAAATCGATATCCCGAGTTATCAAAAATTGCGGAAACCGATAACCCGACCGAAATCCCATCGTCGGAAACACGCGAACCACCGTACCCCGCCGAGAGGGGCTCGTGATCGCCCTAGCGATCGCCGGGTATGCACGCGCATCCCCATGGGGCTGTTCGGAACACCCCCCGGCGGTGAGTCCGGCGACTCACCGCCACCGCCGAGGAGGGCGGTGCGCCCAGCGCACCCGACGCGGCAGCCCCCCGCGATCGAACGATTGGTCGATCGCATGCCCCGGCATCCAGCCGGGGTGTCCTCGTGTGGGCCCGCGATCGACGCCCTAGGGCTCGATCGCACCCCTCGGCTCCCAGCCGAGGGTTCCTCTTGACCTTCGCCGGGGATCTCGAATCCCCGTCCCCGAAGTTCATCGTTTTCCCGGATCGTGCGTTCATGTATGTATTACAATTAATTCACATAAAATCATACAAGGGAGTTTATGATTTTACCTTTTGATTCATTGTGCGGAGAAACAAAATCAAATTGAAGACCTTTGAATCTTCCCACGTATTCCTTGCACTTCGTTCGAACGTCGTGTGGGCGACGATCCTCCGAACTCCTTATGGATCTCCTTCACGAACTCTCTAGAATATCAAGTATGATAATCTTGTCTTATGATTTGTGAAGACCATGTAGTGCTTTTATAGGCTATGTAGGGGATCTAAAGGAGGTGGAATATTGGGCTTCCAATATTAATGATTAAATTGAGCCCAAACCCAAATCTATTAATCCCATTAATATTAATTAATTTATTTTCCACTATATAAATTAATTGCACTCCCAATATTAAACCATATTATATCAAATAATATTTCTCCGGTAGTATTTATTTATTCCGTGTATTTAAGATTTAAATATCCATGAATAAAATTAATTTATTGCTAATTAATTTATTCATCTCTTGTATCCGAGAATAGTACCATTCAACCTTAATTATTGTGCAGAACAAATCCACTCATGAGGTTTACACAATAATTCCTTATGAACTCATCTCGGGGATATTATCAACCCTTACGGGATACACTTTCCCGTCAAGTATTCACGGCATGTCATATATAAAATATAGTGACCCAACTTTACCGGTAATTAACCCAATAGTTAAATCGGTTAATTCCTTTGGAAAATCAAAGTCACTTATATTAAATATACACACCTGCAGTAGTATCGGGGATTGAGAATAAAATACTCTGAGATTTAAATCAATTATCAAAGGCAATCCTAATTGATAAATCTCAAGCGATCCTCCCAATACACCAAGTGTACAAGTGTGATAAAATAATTAAGACAAATTATTTTCTCTCTCACACTACGACTATACCGATGGATTGGTCCGTGCCCATCTAGGTCGTGAGCAACCGTTCGATTAAATACGAGTAACCGATAGTATGATCTTCCGTGTGACGACGCACACCATACTAACTACAACGTATAGAATCCAGGACTATATTTTGCATATGTTTAATTATCAATAATTAAATGCATGCAAACAATTGTTTATTAATTAGATAGATTAAATGCTATGACCGGGAGTTACCCTTACTTAAATCTAGACATTAAGTACACAACTCCAACAGTAATAGGTTAAGTTCTCGAGGAGACTTTTTATGAATCCCTACCTTGAACAGGTTAAGTATGTCAAGATACTTATAATGGGAGGTCACCTATACAAATGTGAAGTGAGGGCCGCTTCAAATGTAAACATTTATGAATCCAAAGCGTTGTCCATGGCCAAAACGGACACAACATAGAACGGGAAATTGAACAGAATTTATTGCGTGAATAAAATTGATTCGTTGTACGTTGTGGGGGAATAGTTCAAGGCATCGTGTTCACTAGGCCTCATGTACTTCCGATGTTATATCACTACGTGTTGATGGTGGGAAAATCGTGTTCTCCTATTACCAACTAAAAATAGAGATTTTGGGGATTGAGTAGTGAACAAGGTAATAGTGCTCTCTAGGAATTTTTGGGGAAATGTGTAGGTACCCTTAATGAAGTAGTACACCTTCTATTTATAGAGAATACAAATTAGGGTTACTAAGGTTGGATAATGGGCCAAGCCCATCATTAAACCCATCATTAAGCCCATCATCAATTTTCTGGCCCAGGGTGTTGGAGTTGTGTACTTAATGTCTAGATTTAAGTAACGGTAAACTCCCGATCATAGCATTTAATCTATTAAATTAATAAACAATTATTTGCATTAATTAATTATGCAAAAATATAGTCCTGGATTTTATACGTTGTAGTTAGTATGGTGTTGCATGGGCACACAGAAGATCATACTATCGGTTACTCGTATTTAATCAAACAGTTGCTCACGACCTAGATGGACATGGACCAATCCATCGGTATAGTCGTTGTGTGAGAGAGAAAATAATTTGTCTTAATTATTTTATCACACTTGTACACTTAGGTGTATTGAGCAGATCGCTTGAGATTTATTGATTAGGATTGCCTTGGATAATCAATTTAAATCTCAGAGTATTTTATTCTTAATCCCCGATACTATTGCGGGTGTATATATTTAATATTAGAGACTTTGATTTTCCAAAGGAATTAACCGATTTAATTATTGGGTTAATTACCGGTTAAGTTGGGTCGCTATATTTTATATATGACATGCCGTGAATACTTGACGGGAAAGTGTATCCCGGAAGGGTTGATAATATCCCCGAGATGAGTTCATAAGGAATTATTGTGTAAACCTCATGAGTGGATTTGTTCCGCACAATAATTAAGATTGAATGGTACTAGTCTCGGATATAAGAGATGAATATAATTTATTGAGCAATAAATAAATTTATTCATGGATATTTAAATCTTAAATACACGGAATAAATAATACTACTGGAGAAATATTATTTGATATAATATGGTTTAATATTGGGAGTGCAATTAATTTATATAGTGGAAAATAAATTAATTAATATTGATAAGGATTAATGGACTTGAGCATTGGGCTCAATTTAATCTTCAATATTGGAAGCCCAATATTCCACCTCCTTATGATCCCCTACGTAGCCTATAAAAGCACTACATGGCCTTCATAATTCATACACAACATAAGAGAAGAATATCATACTTGATATTCTAGAGAGTTGAAGGAGATCCATAGGAGTTCGATAGATCGTCGCCCACACGACGTTCGAACGAGGTGCAAGGAATACGTAGGAAGATCGCAAGGTCATCAACGTTTAATTCGTTTCTCCGCACAACGAATTGAGGTAACATAATCTAAAACCCCCTCTTTGATTATGTGTTCGTTAATCGTGATATATACATGAACAAGACAATCCGGGAAAAACGACGAATCTCGGGGACGGGGATTCGAGATCCCCGGCGAGGATCGAGGAGGCGGTCGAACCCTAGGGTTCGGACCGCCGCGACGCATGACGAGAGGGGCCCCGGCTGGACGCCGGGGATGGACGATCGACCCTCGTCGATCGTCGGGATGCCGCGGGCTGGTGCCGCGGCGGATCCCGGCCACCCTCGTCGGAGGTGCGTGGCGCGAGGGACCCTCGGCTGGAGCCGAGGGGTGCGATCGATCCTCGGATCGATCGCGGGTAAGCTGCGGGGTCACCCGCAGCGACCCCGTACGTGCTGCGGGTTCGCCCGCAGCGGATGCGGGTTCGCCCACCGTACGACCCGCGGCTTGCCCCTTGCGAGCAGCGAGTCACCCGACTCGCTGCGGGGCTGCTACGAGCAGCCCCGGGGATGCCTCGTGCATCCCCAGCGATCGCTACGAGAGCGATCGCGAGCCCCGTGCGGGGGCTCGGCTGGGCGCGCGGGTTCGCCCGTGCGGTGCTCGGTCGAGCCTCGGGTCGTACGGTGGTTCGCGTTCGCGGTCTCCGGCGATAGGGTTTCGGTCGGGTTATCGGTTCCGCAATTTTATTTTATTTTTGATAGCCCGGGACATCGAATCCCAGCAATTGGTATCAGAGCGTTTTGGTTTCGTGTTCATGTATATGTTCGATTATTGTTCTACCTTGCAGGGATTTCCGACTATCATGGTTGGATTTAATTATTGTGTTAATTAATTATCATGATTGTTCGTTTATTAAACTCTCGGACATGTCGAGATTCGTTTTTGTGTGGATGAATGCTTGTAATAGTAAAAATTCGGGGGTTGACCGAATTTAGGATTTATTATTACGTTCTATGTTTTCCGGAAAATGTATAGGGTCGATTTCATGTATAGAATCGATACCGGATATTGTAATTTAAATTCTTGTAATTTATTTACGTTGGATCGATGCCGAGACGACCGCCGGAGAACTCGTGTGACGAAGAAGACGAAGAGGACGAAGAACCGGGATCGATCAAACCCCTTGATCGACTCCAATCGATCGACCCAAGGTGAAGGGGCCGATCGCCCTCGGCTAGGGCTGCCGCCGGCGACGGTGGTGGCTGGGCTGGGCGGCGGTGCTCCTCCGGGGGGTGGGCGGTCGAAGGTGGGGGTGGCGTGGGGTCTCCCGATCTCATGATACTCCTACCTAGATTCTACTTACCTAATTGATTCGGTTTTCCTAATTGAGTTTTTCTTTTTAAGGGAATTCTCATGGATTAGGAAAAGAATTAATTGGAATTAATTTTATTCCTTATTCTATTATGGAAGTCTTCTAGAGTATTCCGAGTTCTACTTGGAATAGGATCCTATAGATTTAATAGAATTGGAAAGGAATAAAAGTTAATTTAGGATTGATTTATTTCCTAATTGATTATTCCTATTTTATGGGAATTTTCATAGTAATGGGAATTAATTAATCTTGGAAAGTAGAAGAGTCCTAATTTATTTTATTTCCTTATTCTATTATAAGAAGTCTTCTAGAATATTCCAAGTTTTACTTGGATAGATTATTCTAGAAATTTAATAGAATTAGATAGGAAAAATAAATAAGTAAAAATATTAATAATATTTAATTTTATTTTTGATTTAATTCGATTGACTTAATTTTCGAATTAAGTATCTTTTGGATTTATTAAAAATAAATAGATTTAAATATTGGAATTAATATTCTCGTCACATGGAGCATTCAAGAACGAAGACTGAAGACTAGAAGATGCATATGAAGAAGGAGTAAAGCCATGATAGTCGGGAAAATAATTTCCTAACATTATTTGACTATGTGATATGTGCTTTATTACTTGCATGCATGCTTATGTGTTTAATTATGCATTAGATAGCGTATCCCTTTGTTATAAAAAGCTAAGTGGGAGAGGGGATGGAAACATTCCCATGGTCTCCATTACTGTTCTCTTGGTGACATTTATGAGCTTTCGAAGTTCATATAGACATGTCATTGGAGGAGAATTCTTGTAATTCCTTTTACAAGAAACATTGATCAAGTTTATCAAACAATGCCTAATTTGTCTTTCTGAAACTGACTTCAAGTCGACTCATTCTCACCCCGGGGAGTGGAATGGAGCCAAAGCCACTTGGTCATGTGGATGACACAAATTAGAGACCTTCGTACCATTCTTTGATAGATGGATCGGTTGTCTGCTCGGCTCCCTCATTCATGAGAGATAGGGTCGCTCGCATGGTGGATCACTGGTTAGAAACTTCGAGTTTCACTTATGATTCTCCGCGTCTTGATCTATGAGAATCGAATGGATCTTGTAACTGGGAGTCAATTATAAAAGTCTCTTAGTGTAGTAAACGTCCACACCACGTGGCTTGCTATACTGACGGATTTTGGATTAATTGATGTAGACAGTTGTAAGTAATTGTGAAGAATTGTGAAGTTATCGTAAACGTCCACCCCACGTGGCTTGCGGTGATGTAGCAATTCCAAACGATGTACTTTGGTGCTGAGTAATGGTTTACACTTAGATACGCGTTATAGTATTCTTCCCCACGAAGTCACGCTATAATTGATGTATGACCAAAGAAAATCTAATTGCTAAATCATTTGGGTGGGTAAACGTCCACACCACGTGGCTTGCCTTACCTGATGGGATTTTAGATGTAATTAGTAATTTAATGATATTATTTGAGGGAGATAATATCGGACATTAAATTAATTGTTTGTTTAAATGTGCTTATAGGTTTAGAGAATAGCTATGAACCCACTTTCTGTGATACTCAAGGAGCATAAGCTCACTGGTCCAAATTACATTGATTGGAAGAGAAATTTAGACATTGTCCTGACTTCTGAGGAGTACAAGTTTGTACTCCATGAAGTGTGCCCTGCCGAGCCCACGGCTGCCTCAACTGATGAGGAAAAACTGACATATCGGAAGTGGAAAAAGGCTGATGAAATGGCTAGGTGTTATATTTTGGCTTCCATGTCAAATGTACTCCAAACCCAACATCAGTCAATGGACACTGCCTATGATATGATGTTTAACCTCAAGGAGATGTTTGGGGAGCAAGATCGTGCGGCTAGGCAAGAAGCCATGAGAGTCCTCATGTCGACTACTCAATCTGAAGGAACGCCCGTTGGGGACCACGTTCTTAAGATGATGAGTTTGTTGAATGAACTTGAGGTCCTAGGAGCTTCTATTGATGCTGAGACGCAAGTCGACATCATACTCCAGTCTCTGACCCCTAGTTTTGAGCAGTTTCGTATGAGCTATAATATGGGTAAACTATCTTATACTCTTGCGCAACTCCTGACTGAACTAAAGGCGGCAGAGGGGATCTACAAGAAGGGCAAGTCTCAAGCACTTGTTGATGGAGTAGTATACTTAATGTCTAGATTTGAGTATTCTGAACTCTGTATGCACTTTCATTTACCTATTAATTACAGACATTCATTTGCTTTTAATTATTGTTAATTAAATACATGCAAATTATAGTCCTGGATTTTATACGTTGTAGTTGGTATGGTGTTGCATGGGCACACAGAAGATCATACTATCGGTTACTCGTATTTAATCGAACAGTTGCTCACGACCTAGATGGACACGGACCAACCCATCGGTATAGTCGTTGTGTGAGAGAGAAAATAATTTATCTTAATTATTTTATCACACTTGTACACTTGGTGTATTGAGCGGATCGATTGAGACTCATCAATTAGGATTGCTCGGCGATAATTGATTTGAGACTCAGAGTATTTTATTCTTAATCCCTGAAACAATTGCGGGTGTGTATATTTAATATAAGTGACTTTGATTTACCAAAGGAATTAACCGGTTTGATAATTGGGTTAATTACCGGTTAAGTTGGGTCACTATATTTTATATATGGCATGCCGTGAATTCTTGAAGGGGCAGTGTATCCCGTAAGGGTTGATAATATCCCCGAGATGAGCTCATAAGGATTTATTATGTAAACCTCGCGAGTGGACTTGTTCCGCATAATAAATAAGGTTGAGTGGTACTAGTCTCGGATATAAGAAATGAATAAATTTATTAAGCAATAAATAAATTTTATTCATGGATATTTAAATCTTAAATACACGGAATAAATAATACTAAGTTGGAGAAATATTATTTGATATAATATGAATAATATTGGGAGTGCAATTTTATTTATATAGTGGAAAATAAATAAAATTAATATTGATAAGAATTAATAGATTTGGGTTGGACCCAATTTAATTTTCAATATTGAAGCCCAATATTTATTCTCCTTTTGATCCCCTTCGTAGCCTATAAAAGCACTACGTGGTCTTCACTTTTACTAACCTACGTTACGCCAACAATAAAGTTCTGAGAGTGAAGAGGATCCACAAGTTCGATAGCTCGTCGCCCACCCGACGTTCGAACAAGTGCAAGGAATACGCGGGAAGGTCACGAGGTCGTCGATTTCGTTTCTCCGAACAACGAATCGTAGGTACAATTCTCAACCCCCTTGTTAATTGTTCGATTTGTTTTTTATCGAGAATACCGTAGGACGAAGATCCGAAATAAGAAACCATGAACGGGGGACGATCGCGTGGTGGTGGCGAAGCCACCGGACCACAGGCGATCGCCCGGGCTAGGGTTTCGCGGGCATGGGGGCGAACCCTCGGCTGAGCCGAGGGTGTGCGATCGACCACGAGGGTCGATCGCTGGGCACGGGCTGGAGCCGTGCCCTACCCCGCCGTGAAGGCGGGGGCTTCCTGGTGGCGGCGGGTCGCCGGACCCGCCGCGGGGGCTGTCGGAACAGCCCCACCCCGATCGATCGCCGGCGTGCGATCGATCCCTTCGATTATGCGAACCCCGGCTCGCGGGGGTTCGGGTGGGGGCGGGCTGTGCGTCTTCGGATGCATGGTCTCCAAAGCCCGGACTCCGGCGGATGAGTCGGCGTTCGTATGATCTCCGGCGAAGGGTTCGTTTGGGTTATCGGTTCCGCAATTTTGATAATCCGGGATAGCGAATTCCAACAATTGGTATCAGAGCGTGGTTTACGTTCGCGGTATTTTCGATAAAAATGTTCTACCTTGCAGGGATCCGACTATTATGGCTTGATGATTATTCGTTTAATTATTTTGTCATGTGATTGTTGGTTTTATTAAACTCTCGGACATGTCGAGATTCGTTTTTGGTGGTGAATGCTTGTAATAGTAAAAATTCGGGGGTTGACCGAATTTAGGATTTATTATTATGTTCGTTGTTTTTCCGGATAATGTATAGGGTCGATTTCGTGTATAGAATCGATACCGGAATTGTAATTTAGATTTTTGTAAATTTATTTTGCGATTGGATCGAATCGAAGACCGCCGGAGAAGACGAAGTGACGAGGAGACGAAGGACCGGGATCGATCAATCCCCATGATCGATCCCGAGGGGATCGATCGACCCGCGGCCCTAGGCGGGCTGTCCGTGGGAGCCTCGGCCACGCCGTCCACCAGTGGTGGTGGCGCGTGGGCTGGGCGGCGGTGGCGCGTGCCCTAGGCGGCGGTCGGCGAAGGTGGGGGTGGTTCGGGGTTCCCCAACCCGGGCTACTCCTACCGGAAATATACTTTCCTAATTAATTCATTATTTCCTATTTTGATTATTTCTTTATGGAATATTCTAGAAAAATAGAAAAAGAATTAATTTAGTACTAAATTTATTTTTCCTATTTGATTATTCCTACTCATGGGAATATTCATGGATTAGGAATAAAATAAATTTGGAAAAGTATGAGAGTCCTAAATTATTTTATTTCTTTATTTCATTATGGATATCATCTAGAATATTCCAAGAGGATCTTGGATAGATTATTCTAGAGATTTAATGAAGTGGAAAAAGAAAATAAAATAAATAAAAATATTAATAATATTTAATTTTATTTTTGATATATTCAATTGACTTAATTTTCGAATTAAGTAACTTTTGGATTAATTGAAAATAAATAGATTTAAATATTGGATATTAATATTCTCGTCACATGGAGCGTTCAAGAAACGAAGACTGAAGACTAGAAGATGCGTACGGGGATGTGATGAAGCCATAATAGTCGGAAAATAATATTCTAGTATTATTTTGACTATGTGATAATACTATGTGCTTTATTACATGTATGCATGCTATATGTGTTTACTTTTATGCACTAGATAGCGTATCCCTTTATTGTAAAAAGCTAAGTGGGAGAGGGTATGGAAACATACCCATGGTCTCCATTGCTGCTCTCTTGGTGACTTTTATAAACTTTTGAAGTTTATATAGATAGGTCATTGGAGGAGAGTTCTTGTAATTCCTCTTACGAGAAACATTGGTTAAGTTCATCAAACAATGCCTAATTTGTCTTTCCAAAACTGATTTCAAGTCGACTCATTCTCACCCCGGGGAGTGGAATGGAGCCAGAGCCACTTGGTCATGTAGAGGACACAAATTAGAGACTTTCGTGCCATACTTTTATAGATGGGTCGTTTGTCTGCTCGGCTCCCTCATTTATGAGAGATAGGGTTGTTCGCATGGTGAATCACTGGTTAGAAACTTCGAGTTTCACTTATGATTCTCCACGTATTGATTTACGAGATTAAATGGATCAAGTAATTGGGAGTCAATTATAAAAATCTCTTAGTGTAGTAAACGTCCACACCACGTGGCTTGCTATGCTGACGGATTTTGGATTAATTGATGTAGACAGTTGTAAGTAATTATGAAGAGTTGTGAAGTTATCGTAAACGTCCACACCACGTGGCTTGCGGTGATGTAGCGATTCCAAGTAACTTATTTTGGTACTGAGTAATGGTTTACACTTAGATACGCCTTATGGTATTCCTCCCCACGAGGTTCCGCCATAAGCGATGTATGGCCAAAGAAAATCTAATTGCTAAATCATTTGGGTGGGTAAACGTCCACACCACGTGGCTTGCCTTACCTGATGGGATTTTAGATGTGATTAGTGATTTAATGATATTATTTAAGGGAGATAATATCGGATATTAAATTGTTTGTTTGTTTTATGTGCTTATAGGTTAGGAATGACTGTGACCCCACTTTGTGATATACTTAAAGATGAAAACTCACCGGTTCCATATGGTGATGATTGGAAAAGAAATCTGGACATTGTCCAGACTGTTGAGCTTTCTGAATCCACTGTTGGTCCAACTACGTTGAGACATGGTGTGAAAGCTAGGCAAGAGGTGTTTGACATACCCACGGAATCGTTCCTCAATGAGTCCCTTAAAACCGGCTCAGCGAAGGCGATTTTTGTGCGTAAGTTAAGAGAAACACGAGCTCTTGTGGCTAGGCTAAAAGAAAAGCGTGCAAAGAGACCCAGTGGTTTAAAACCACGGATTGGGGTAAGCAAGCGGTTTCGCAGATGCTTTCGATGCAAACAGTTTGGGCACTGGAGGTCTGATTGTCCTCTCATCAAAGGTACGAAATTTTCCTTAGTCACTGAAACATTGTCAGCGGTGATATCTACCAGCACCTGGTGTGTAGATACGGGTGCCACTGACCATGTCTGCAATTCATTGCAGGGGTTCCAGGAAACCCGGAGACTTAGAGAGGGAGAAATCGTGGTCTACATGGGCAATGCCGCGAAGGTGGCGGCTGTTGCAGTGGGAGACGTTCACTTACGTTTCAGTAGTGATAGGGTTTTAGTTTTACGTAATTGTCTTTATGTACCCAACTTTAGAAAGAATTTAATTTCAGTTTCTAAACTTATTATGAATGGATATTCTGTTTCTTTTGACCACTCTGTGATCATAAGAAGAAATAGTGAAATTATTTGTTCTGGTACATTGATAGACGATTTGTATGTGCTAAATCCTGAGTCTAACACGATGCAACTAACCGAGAGTAATAACACATCTACGAACACCAATAAGAGAAAGGAACCTTCTAAGATGAATCAATTATACTTGTGGCATCTAAGGCTGGGTCATATAAACTCGAATAGGCTTCAAAGGTTGAAAGCTGATGATTTAATCACTGGTATTGAAGGAGAGGACCTTCCAACCTGCGAATCCTGTTTAGAGGGTAAAATGACCAAGCGTCCTTTTTCTGGTAAAGGACGGAGGGCTGAACAAGTATTGGATTTGATTCACTCTGATGTATGCGGACCTATGTCTACTCAGGCAAGGGGAGGGTACGAGTATTTCATCACCTTTACTGATGATTACTAAAGGTATGGATATGTATACCTGATGCGCCACAAGAGTGATTCTTTTGACAAGTTCAAGGAATTCAAGGCTCTTGTGGAGAACCTTCGTGGTAAATCCATAAAATGCCTGCGATCTGATCGCGGAGGCGAGTACCTGTCTGGAGAATTCAAGGCATACTTGGCAGAGAATGGGATTGAATCCCAACTGACCTCACCATATACTCCTCAGCAGAATGGTGTGTCAGAAAGAAGGAATAGGACTCTTATGGAGATGGTACGATCGATGATGAGTTACTCGGATTTACCTGTTATGTTTTGGGGACTTGCCTTGGAAACAGCGGCGTACATTCTGAATAGGGTTCCGACCAAAACAGTGCCAACTACACCCATGGAATTGTGGAGTGGGCGTAAGCCTAACTTGGGACACATTCGGATCTGGGGTTGTCCAGCACATGTGTTGCGACAAGGCACCGATAAGTTAGAACCTAGATCAGAAATACGGCTGTTTGTAGGATACCCGAAAGGAACTAAGGGTGGCATGTTCTATAGTCCTACGGACCAGAAGATCGTTATAAGTACTAACGCTCGGTTCCTAGAGGAAGACTATGTCATGGACCACAAGCCCAAAAGTGACATAATACTTGATGAGTTGAGAGGTAACGAGGAAGACCTGGATACAGCCGAACCGAGTATAGATACACCACTAGAACCTGCACCTAATACTGTCACTGTTAATACACCGGAACGCCGTCGTAGTGGGAGGGTTGTTAAACAACCAGATAGATGGATTGGACTGGGTGAGTCTTCGGACTCTGGACCTGGAGTTCATGAAATCGATCCCTGGACCTATGATGAGGCGGTACAAGATATAGATGCGTCTTCTTGGAAGAAAGCAATGAAATACGAAATAGAATCTATGGATTCTAATAAAGTCTGGGATCTTGTAGAACCACCAAGCGGCGTGAAGCCAATTGGGTGTAAATGGGTCTACAAGAGAAAGAGAGGATCTGACGGAAAGGTTGAAACCTTTAAAGCTCGGCTTGTTGCGAAAGGATATACTCAGAAAGAGGGAATCGATTATGAGGAGACCTTCTCGCCGGTAGCCAAGATAAAGTCGATCCGGATTCTCTTATCCATAGCAGCTCATATGGATTATGAGGTGTGGCAAATGGATGTCAAGACAGCTTTCCTTAATGGAAGTCTTGACGAGACGATTTATATGAAACAACCAGAAGGATTCATTGCTAAGGGGCGAGATCATCTAGTGTGCAAGCTTAATCGATCCATTTATGGATTGAAACAAGCCTCGAGTTCGTGGTACTTGCAAATTGATGAGATAGTCCATTTTATGGATTCATCAAAGCATAGACGAATCGTGTGTATGGGAAACGTCATGGAAACAAGGTTGTGTTTCTCGGGTTTTATGTAGATAACATTTTATCATTGGCAACAATGTAAAGATGTAATCAGACATGAAATGATGGTTGTCTGGATAAATCATTATGAAAGATATAGGAAGAAGTTGGACCTGTTCTTGAGATCTTGGATCTCTAGGAGAGAACATTGTACTTCTCCTGGACATCTTACATATATATGATTGTGGTTCGTTTTAAACATGCAAGATTCCCAGAAAGGTTCGTTACCTTTCAGATACGGAATGCATCTATCTAAGGATATGTGTTTTGGAACACAGAAGAAGATAGAAGCAATGAAAGCAGTTTCCTACACTTTAAGTGTGGAAAGCTCGATGAATGCATTGTTGAAAACAAGAACCTGATATCGGCTATGCGGTTAGCATAGTGGGAGGATATCAAGGTAATCCTGGAAAGGAATACTTGACTGCTGTAATGAACATTTTAAGTACTTTCGAAGTACTGGAAACTATGTTCTGGATTACGGAGCAGACAAACATTTCCTTTGGATTACATTCTCTTAGATTTCTAATCGAATAAGGACCGGTGTAAGTCGATATCAGGCTATGTGTTTCACTATTAAAGGAGGAGGAGTTTTAACATGGAAGAGTGATAAGCACGATGCTTTTCGGACTCTGCCATGGGTAACCAAATAAGCGGCCTCAGAGGCAGCGGAAGTTTTGGTATAGCTCCGGGATAATCTCTGGGACTTAGATGTGATTCTTAATTTGCCAAAGGCTATGTCCATAGCGGTGCGATGGCAAATGGTAAGAAATCACAAGTCCATAAGTGTAAGATAACACATAGAGCAAGTACCACCTGATACGAGTCATCGTCGAGGGAGACGACGCTGTAGTCACCAAGATAACTTCAGAGCGGCAACCTAGAGTGCTCATTCACATAGTACTCCTTGAAAGTACAACTTAAGCACGTGATGAGTATGGGAGTCGGGAGTTTGGAAGATATGACTAGACCTTAGTATAAGTGGGAGATTGATGGAGTAGTATACTTAATGTCTAGATTTGAGTATTCTGAACTCTGTATGCACTTTCATTTACCTATTAATTACAGACATTCATTTGCTTTTAATTATTGTTAATTAAATACATGCAAATTATAGTCCTGGATTTTATACGTTGTAGTTGGTATGGTGTTGCATGGGCACACAGAAGATCATACTATCGGTTACTCGTATTTAATCGAACAGTTGCTCACGACCTAGATGGACACGGACCAACCCATCGGTATAGTCGTTGTGTGAGAGAGAAAATAATTTATCTTAATTATTTTATCACACTTGTACACTTGGTGTATTGAGCGGATCGATTGAGACTCATCAATTAGGATTGCTCGGCGATAATTGATTTGAGACTCAGAGTATTTTATTCTTAATCCCTGAAACAATTGCGGGTGTGTATATTTAATATAAGTGACTTTGATTTACCAAAGGAATTAACCGGTTTGATAATTGGGTTAATTACCGGTTAAGTTGGGTCACTATATTTTATATATGGCATGCCGTGAATTCTTGAAGGGGCAGTGTATCCCGTAAGGGTTGATAATATCCCCGAGATGAGCTCATAAGGATTTATTATGTAAACCTCGCGAGTGGACTTGTTCCGCATAATAAATAAGGTTGAGTGGTACTAGTCTCGGATATAAGAAATGAATAAATTTATTAAGCAATAAATAAATTTTATTCATGGATATTTAAATCTTAAATACACGGAATAAATAATACTAAGTTGGAGAAATATTATTTGATATAATATGAATAATATTGGGAGTGCAATTTTATTTATATAGTGGAAAATAAATAAAATTAATATTGATAAGAATTAATAGATTTGGGTTGGACCCAATTTAATTTTCAATATTGAAGCCCAATATTTATTCTCCTTTTGATCCCCTTCGTAGCCTATAAAAGCACTACGTGGTCTTCACTTTTACTAACCTACGTTACGCCAACAATAAAGTTCTGAGAGTGAAGAGGATCCACAAGTTCGATAGCTCGTCGCCCACCCGACGTTCGAACAAGTGCAAGGAATACGCGGGAAGGTCACGAGGTCGTCGATTTCGTTTCTCCGAACAACGAATCGTAGGTACAATTCTCAACCCCCTTGTTAATTGTTCGATTTGTTTTTTATCGAGAATACCGTAGGACGAAGATCCGAAATAAGAAACCATGAACGGGGGACGATCGCGTGGTGGTGGCGAAGCCACCGGACCACAGGCGATCGCCCGGGCTAGGGTTTCGCGGGCATGGGGGCGAACCCTCGGCTGAGCCGAGGGTGTGCGATCGACCACGAGGGTCGATCGCTGGGCACGGGCTGGAGCCGTGCCCTACCCCGCCGTGAAGGCGGGGGCTTCCTGGTGGCGGCGGGTCGCCGGACCCGCCGCGGGGGCTGTCGGAACAGCCCCACCCCGATCGATCGCCGGCGTGCGATCGATCCCTTCGATTATGCGAACCCCGGCTCGCGGGGGTTCGGGTGGGGGCGGGATGTGCGTCTTCGGATGCATGGTCTCCAAAGCCCGGACTCCGGCGGATGAGTCGGCGTTCGTATTATCTCCGGCGAAGGGTTCGTTTGGGTTATCGGTTCCGCAATTTTGATAATCCGGGATAGCGAATTCCAACACTTGTAGCTACCAAGTCCAAGGGCTTGAAGCCTGTTGGAGGTAGGGGCAAGAAAAGGAAGCAAGCCTGGAAACCCAGTGGTGCCAAGAGGAATGGACCACGAGTGGGGGCTGCAAAGCCAAGAGGCAAGTGCTTCCGATGCAACAAGTCTGGACACTGGAAGTCTGAATGTCCTCTCAAAGGTACGAATTTTTCTTTAGTCGTAAAAACATAGTCAGCGGTATTATCTACCAGAATTCTGGTGTGTAGATATGGAACCACTGACGGTATGTGCATTTTAAATGCAGGGGTTCCAGAAAACCCGGCGACTTAGAAAAGAAGAGTTCGAGTCTACACGGGCAAAAGCTGTAGAGGAGACAACAGTTGCGGTGGAAGACATTTATCTGCTTTCAGTAGTTTTAGGATTTCATTTCAAGTTATTGCTTTATGTACCCCTTATTTTGAAAAGAACTTTTGTTCTGGATTTTCTTTATGAATGGATATTTTATTTCTTTAATCATGGTGATGATTTAGATAAGAAATAATGGGTATTATCTATTCCGGTACATTAGATAGCAATATGTGAATGATGAATCCTAAGTCTACCACGATGCAACGAACCGTTCTATAACTTGTTTTACTTGTTAGATATTTCTTTATTAATCATTATACTTTTGAATTCTTATACTTAGCAGTATTTTTTTTCAAATAAGATTCAAATGGTCGAAATTGATTTGATCAATTATAGTTGAAGGAATGGACCTTCCGACCTAAGGATTGAATTTGGAGGATAATACGTCTAAGTAAACCTTTCTAAAGGATAGAATTCAGACAAGTATTGGAAATGATTAGATATGCAGACATATGTGTAAATTAGAAAGGTACGAGTAATTCTTTCAAGAATACTCGGTGATGGATTAGAATACTTAATGTGCCATAAAAGCAGAGTGTCTTGACTGGTCAATGGACACAAAGCTATTATGGGGAACCATCAAAGTATATCCATTAGAAGCCTGCGACTCGGTCGCGGAGGCCATCACCTATCTGAATAACACATAGCATAATCAAAGATTGGGATTCAATCCCAAAGGGCCGCGCCATACACTCACGTGTAGAGATGATGCGTTGTAAATAAGAGATGGAAATCTAATAGTAAAAGAACAAGTTGTTCGGAACTACCTATGTTCTATGGATATTCCTAGAGACAACGGCATTATGGTTGTAGGATATCCTAGATGAACAAAGTATTGTGTGTTCTATAGTACTATGAACCAGAAGGACGTGTAACGCCCGGTTCTTAGAGGAAGACTATTAGAAGAACCACAAAGCCCGAACTGACGTAGTACCTTGAAATGAGAAGAAGGACAAAAGACTAGGAACCAGCCAAACCGAGTAGTGCTGCACCTAATGTTATTACTGTTATACACCGGCACGCCATTGCAGTGGGAGGTTGTTAAGCAACCGGAGATATTCATAAGACTAGAAGAGTTTTTAACTCTGGATCTGGTAAAGATGAAATCGATCCCTAGCTCTGCATAAGGGCAGTACTAGATCTAAATGTGCCTGCTTAGAAAACAATAAGAATTATTGTTAAGAGGCAAGATCATTTAGAGTACAAGCTTAGTAAATCCATTATGGATTAAAACAAAGCTATAAATCGTGGAACTTGCGAATTGATGGGATAGTCCATTTGATGGATTCATCAAAAGGCACAGACGATAGGTGTATTGGAGACGTAATGGAAACATAATGGTGTTTCTCGGAGATCTTATGTAGATGACAATCTCATCATTGGCAACAATGTAGGAAATGTTGTCAGACATAAGACAATGGTTGTCTAAATGAATCGAGATATAAGATTGAGTAGAAGTTGGAGCATGTTCTTAAGATCTTTCGATCTAAAGATAAGATCATTGTACTTCTCCTAGATATCTTATACGATTATGGTTTGTTTTAAACATGCATACTTCTGAGAAAGGTTATTGCCTTTCAGAGACAGAATATACATCTATCTAAAGGGTATGTGTTTGAACACATGAAGGAGATAGATGAGACAAAGAAGTTTCCTATACTTCAAGTATGGAAAGCTTTATAGATGCAATGTTATAAAAACAAGAACCTGATATCAACTATGCGGTTTGCGTAGTGGGAGAATATCAAGGTAATCTAGAAAAGAAATTTTCGGATGCTGTAATAGTACTTGCAAAGTGCTGGATAATTAAGCAAGACGAAATCTTCTTAGATTACAGTTTCTCAGATCCAAAAATCATAGAAAGACCAGTGTAAGTCGATATCAGGCTATGTGTTCACTTTTAGAAAGAGGTAGAACCATGAAATGAAAGAGTGATAAGCAGGACGCTTCTCGGACTCTCTCATAACCGAATAGCAGCCTCAGAGGCAGCGGAAGTTTTGGTTAGGTTCCAGGATAACCTCTTGGCTTGGATATGACTCTTAGTTTACTTAAGGCTATTGGATAGCGGTGCACAGTAAACTGGAAGAAGTCATAAGTCAAAAGTGATGTTAACACATAGAGCAAGTACCACCTGATACGAGTCATCGTCGAGGGAGACGATGTAGTAGTCACCAAGATAACTTCAGAGCGGCAACCTAGATTGCTCACTCACATAGTACTTCTCGGAAGTACACTTTAAAGCACGTGATGAGTATGGGAACCGGGAGTTTGGAGAAAATGACTAGACCTTAGTACAAGTGGGAGATTGTTGGAGTTGTGTACTTAATGTCTAGATTTAAGTAACGGTAAACTCCCGATCATAGCATTTAATCTATTAAATTAATAAACAATTATTTGCATTAATTAATTATGCAAAAATATAGTCCTGGATTTTATACGTTGTAGTTAGTATGGTGTTGCATGGGCACACAGAAGATCATACTATCGGTTACTCGTATTTAATCAAACAGTTGCTCACGACCTAGATGGACATGGACCAATCCATCGGTATAGTCGTTGTGTGAGAGAGAAAATAATTTGTCTTAATTATTTTATCACACTTGTACACTTAGGTGTATTGGGCGGATCGCTTGAGATTTATTGATTAGGATTGCCTTGGATAATCAATTTAAATCTCAGAGTATTTTATTCTTAATCCCCGATACTATTGCGGGTGTATATATTTAATATTAGAGACTTTGATTTTCCAAAGGAATTAACCGATTTAATTATTGGGCTAATTACCGGTTAAGTTGGGTCGCTATATTTTATATATGACATGCCGTGAATACTTGACGGGAAAGTGTATCCTGGAAGGGTTGATAATATCCCCGAGATGAGTTCATAAGGAATTATTGTGTAAACCTCATGAGTGGATTTGTTCCGCACAATAATTAAGGTTGAATGGTACTAGTCTCGGATATAAGAGATGAATATAATTTATTGAGCAATAAATAAATTTATTCATGGATATTTAAATCTTAAATACACGGAATAAATAATACTACCGGAGAAATATTATTTGATATAATATGGTTTAATATTGGGAGTGCAATTAATTTATATAGTGGAAAATAAATTAATTAATATTGATAAGGATTAATGGACTTGAGCATTGGGCTCAATTTAATCTTCAATATTGGAAGCCCAATATTCCACCTCTTTATGATCCCCTACGTAGCCTATAAAAGCACTACATGGCCTTCATAATTCATACACAACATAAGAGAAGAATATCATACTTGATATTCTAGAGAGTTGAAGGAGATCCATAGGAGTTCGATAGATCGTCGCCCACACGACGTTCGAACGAGGTGCAAGGAATACGTAGGAAGATCGCAAGGTCATCAACGTTTAATTCGTTTCTCCGCACAACGAATTGAGGTAACATAATCTAAAACCCCCTCTTTGATTATGTGTTCGTTAATCGTGATATATACATGAACAAGACGATCCGGGAAAAACGACGAATCTCGGGGACGGGGATTCGAGATCCCCGGCGAGGATCGAGGAGGCGGTCGAACCCTAGGGTTCGGACCGCCGCGACGCATGACGAGAGGGGCCCCGGCTGGACGCCGGGGATGGACGATCGACCCTCGTCGATCGTCGGGATGCCGCGGGCTGGTGCCGCGGCGGATCCCGGCCACCCTCGTCGGAGGTGCGTGGCGCGAGGGACCCTCGGCTGGAGCCGAGGGGTGCGATCGATCCTCGGATCGATCGCGGGTAAGCTGCGGGGTCACCCGCAGCGACCCCGTACGTGCTGCGAGTTCGCCCGCAGCGGATGCGTGCGGGGCTTGCCCCTTGCGAGCAGCGAGTCACCCGACTCGCTGCGGGGCTGCTACGAGCAGCCCCGGGGATGCCTCATGCATCCCCAGCGATCGCTACGAGAGCGATCGTGAGCCCCGTGCGGGGGCTCGACTGGGCGCGCGGGTTCGCCCGTGCGGTGCTCGGTCGAGCCTCGGGTCGTACGGTGGTTCGCGTTCGCGGTCTCCAGCGATAGGGTTTCGGTCGGGTTATCGGTTCCGCAATTTTTTTTTTTTTTGATAGCCCGGGACATCGAATCCCAGCACAGGGGTAGGCAATTCGCCTTTCCTGAATGCCGAGCACACCATGGATGGTCGTCCACCCCTCTTCCTGCTTCGACCGAGCACGTTTGTAGATTTTATATCGAACATATTTCATGTTCGCCTTATCATGTTGCCTTTATCCTTTAATGGGGCTTGTCTACGTGGGTACTTCGCGTGTTTGTACCTATCCTTAGGGTCGAGCATAAATTCACCTCCTTTCTCCAAAAAAGGGGGCCCCTTATGCTCGGGACTTAATCAAAATTTCTCCGCATAACAAATGCCCCCCGAGACCGTTCTGTTCGGAAGAAGAGGTCGGTCTCGGTATGCGGATCGTCGTTAGCTTGTCCGAGCATAAGTCTTGATTTGACGGTTATGCCGACTCATTTAATGTCAGACGACTGTTACTGCCATCTGTCGGCCTCTGATTGGCTTTTCTTTGACGCGACGCTTCGATCCCCATCAACTATCTTTTGAAATTCAAATTTTGAAAATTTCCGCTTCTTTCTCCTATAAATACCCCGCGATACCCTTCATTTTACACTTTCTTCCTCCAACTTGTCGATTTCCGGACACCCTGACTTACCTGCTCGGCTATTTCCAAGAGTGCTCGGCTATACGTTCATTGTTCTTGGCTTCATCTGACCACGTAGGTTTCTCTCGCTATTTCTCTTTTTCTCGTTTATTTGGGGAGTTTTTAGCGGTAGGGTTTACTTATCCTTTATAAGAATATCAACATCTACACGATACGAGTGAGAGAGGATGAGTGATCACGATAGTTCCGCCACTTTATCTAACATCCTTGCCTCGGACGTTCCGTCCGATTCCGGGACCTCCGCTTCCTCTTCGTCGGGGGACGATGTGGCGCCCGTTGTTGGATTCTCAGAGGTGGAGAAGTTGGAGCTGTTCGCCGGTGGCGTTAGCCATTGCTATCGTCGTTTCATCGATATGATGGGCGAAATACGGGGCCCTCTTCCTCCTTTCATCTTCACCCATTATTTGCACGAGAATCCTTATATTTTCGTGGAACGCACGAGATTTGGTTCTCGTCCCGGACCCGACCAAGCGGGCATGTTTGCCAATGATCGCAGTTCGATTGTTGACGAGAACGAACTCCAAGGTATGAGGTCGGCTTGGGGGATTCCATCGGAGTTCACATTTACTGCCCCTCTCCGGACGAGCGAGCGAACTGTCCCCCGCCGGGCATGGTTGTCGTGACAAGCATGATGATGGAGGCGGGGCTTCGATTCCCCATTCATGACTCTATTGCTGCTGCCTTGCAAGCGTGGGGGGTCGCTCCAATGCAGCTTCATGCGAATTCTTGGGTCTTACTTATCAGTTTAAATATCTTATTCGGCCATTACGGTCTGTATCGCCACCTATCTGCCTCCGAAACATCCTTCCTTCTGATTATTAATCATCTCAGAGGTGGGGATCATTATCCGCGTGCTCCGACCAGGCTCCTCGAGGATTTGAAGAGCAAAAGAACGGCCTTGTGGGCTGATTGGTTTTACGTGGACGGCGCCTGGGGTTCTGAGGCATTTCAGATCCCGACATCCTTTGCCCGACGATGTCGTTGTTAGTTGCATTCCTTTTGCTCCTTTTCTTTATCCTTGGAATCCTCTTTTTATTTTGTTTTGACTTCTTCCTGTTCGGACGTTTCGTGTTCGGCAGGTCCCCTGGCTCCACCTATTTCCGAACTCAGCTGGGATTTTGCTGCGGTTTATGAACGTGTTCGCTCACTTCCTGACAGCCAACTGCTCATTAGTAATGTGTTCACTAGGGCTCGTGTTAGATCTTCTCTCTTTATTACTATTCCTCGGCATGTTCGGGACAGATACCCCCGTGAGTGTTTTACAGTTTGCACTTCATTCGATTTATTCGTGGGTCATAGTTTCTTTTCTTTTTATTTCAGTGGTTAGGTTTCCTTCTTTCCCCGATCCTCCAATAGACATGGTCGGAAATACTCCTCGTGCTCGGATGGCCGCGCTTGCGGAGCGCAATCGCCGAGCGGCCGAGGCTGTTGGTGTATAGTTCGATCGAGTTTGTCGTTAAGTTAACTTAAACTATACACCTTTTTTTTTACTCACTTCATAGTATGGAAGAGTTAGCTCTTGTTGTAGGTAGAGTGAGCTTGGAGTATATCTCTGCTGGTGGTAGAGTTGGCTCTTGCTGGAGGTAGAGTAAGCAAGGAAGTATATCCTTGCTGGTGGTAGAGTTATCTCTTGTTGTAGGTAGAGTGAGCTTGAAGTATATCTCCGCTGGTGGTAGAGTTAGCTTTTGCTGGAGGTAGAGTGAGCTGGGAGTATAGCTCTTGCTGGAGGTAGAGTGAGCTGGGAGAATAGCTCTTGCTGGAGGTAGAGTGAGCTGGAAGTATATGCCTGCTGAAGGTAGAGTGAGCTCCTGCTGAAGGTAGAGAGAGGTCTTGCTGGAGGTAGAGTGAGCTCTTGCTGAAGGTAGACTTAGGTCCTGCTGAAGGTAGAGTGAGCTGGTAGTATATCCTTGCTGGAGGTAGAGTGAGCTTCTGTTGAAGGTAGAGAGAGGTTTTGCTGGAGGTAGAGTTAGCTACGCATGGCGTGAAAAATGCACCTTGGCCAACGTAGAGCTGGAATGACTTCGAAGATTTAGCTAAGCGCATGTGAGAATACATGTGCGTCAACGTGGAGATGACACTTGCTCCAACGTGGGACCAAGTTATGAAGGGTTGGCTCAACGTGGAGTTAGCAGAGTTGGTCTCTGCGTCAACATAGAGTTGGTCGGTTGCGCCAACGTTGGACAAGCACTCGCGCCAACGTGGAGCTATGTTATCATGCTCTTGCGCCAACATGCAACCGGGTTGACTTGGATGGCACATCAAGTCAACGTCACATTGTTAGTGTGTAGTTCTTCCTAGTTCAACATAGAACCACGTTGTTCTTGTTTGAACTAAGTTGAACTATACACTTTGTTTTGTAGTATCTTTATGTTGAATGTTTGTATGGTAGAGCTAGCTGAGTGGACCGGGAAAATACAAGTTGTCCAATGTGGGGCCCCAACATGAAGAGTTCCCTCAGCGTCGAGCAAGCAGACTTGGCCTCTACAAACAACATGAAGTCTGCTAGGTATTGGTAGAGCTAGTTGAGTGGACCGGGAAAATACAAGTGGTCCAACGTGGGACCACATCATAAAGAGTTCCCTCAGCGTCGAACAAGCAGACTTGGTATCTACAAACAACATGGAGTTGCATAAGTGCGTCAACGTGGAACTTGCTATTTCGTCAACGTGGTTCAGGGTGGATCAAGATAAATTGCATGTTCACCAACGCACTACCAATTAGAGAGTTCAAGGCTTACCGTGAAGACCTTGAATCAGAGCTAACACATTGACGGACGCGGAGCAAGCATAGCTACACATAGAGCTGGACGATTGACTGCTAAGGAATGAAGTCAGATATGGGTATGACTAGAAGACTTCGCTAGAAGGATTCTAGTTCAAAGAAAAATACTAAGTATACCTGCTATGCCTGTTACAAGCTTGAAGCACGAAGACACGCTAGTGTGGGAGTGCGTAGAGCTGGGTTCTTCAAGTACAGACACATTGACGGACGCGGGGCAAGCATAGCTAGACATAGAGCTGGACGATTGACTGCTAAGGAATGAAGCCAGCTATGGGTGTGACTAGAAGACTTCGCTAGAAGGATTTTAGTTCAAGTGAAAAACGCTAAGTAACCAGCTATGCCCGCCACGAGCTTGAAGCACGAAGACATGCTAGTGTGGGAGTGCGTAGAGCTGGGTTTGTCAAGTACGGAAAAATGGAATCTCGAATATACCATGAAGATGCTTTTGGCTCGGCCCATTAAGCGTGAATTCCGGAAACCCTAATTCCCGACACCTATAAATATCGGGTTGTTGGAATTCACTATTCACGCATTCATTTCTAAATTCCTAGAGAGAGAAATATTGTTAGACCGAGAGACTTCGCTAGAAAGCTCCGGTTCTACCCTCTGTTTTAGTCTTCGTAGGACGCTTCGCTAGAATAGTTCTACGTAGACTTGGTTTTTGGTCGTGTTGACCTTTTTACAAGATTTGCTAGAATTTTGTAGATGTGTTTGTAAGTGGTTCTACCCATTACAAGTTATATACAAGAAAAGTTTTTAGAATCTCTAAATTGTGTTAAGTATTCCTGGTCTACCCTACTCATCCGGATTGTAGGTAGACCCAAGTGCAAAATTTACACAATTTCAATTGGTATCAGAGCGAGTTCACCACCTTTGGTGTGATCCTAGAAAGAGATTCTACAATGGAGTCTTTTACCGTTGTCAAGCCCGTCATTCTCAACTCGACGAATTACTCTTATTGGAAGAGCAAGACAAGATTGAAGCTGAAGAACGTGGACTCACGTGTATGGGGAGCTTTGTTAAACGGTTGGGAACCCCCGTCCTACCTTGACCAAGATAATGATAGGATTGTCAAGGAAGAATCCACATGGACCAATGCCGAACATGAGGCGGCCACCTTCAATTCCAAGGCCATTCACATTATCACCGACCTCATAGACATCCATATGTTTCAAATCGTGAAACACCTCACTTCGGCCAAGCACATCTGGGACACTCTTGAAAGAATGTGTGAGGGAAGCGAGAGCATTAAGAAGTCGAAGATCAGAGGTCTTACCACTACCTTCCACAAACTCGAAATGAGGGAAGATGAGGATCTCGACTCTTACTTCAACAAAATTATGGCCATTGTGAGCGAATGCCAAGAATTGGGAGATCCCATACCCCCTCCTCTCATTTGCACCAAGGTACTACGAGGTGTAACGCCTAAGTTTGATGTTAAAGTGACTACGATGGAGGATACGAAGCTAGGCCTCTCGGGCGACTACAACGAGATTATGAGTCACTTGAAGAACTATGAGCTAAACTTGAAGTTGAAGGACAAATCTTACTCTATGACTCCATTTGAAAATTCCATGAAGGCTCTTGCTATTACACATAATGCATCTAGCTCCACCACCAACAAGGTTGAGTCTACCCACAACTCTAACTCTACTGACTACAACGCCTTTCTTGCTGATGAATTCTAGGATGAGAGTGAGGCTCTTTCTCTTATCAATTCTCCTAATCCGAACAAGTTCACCGCACTACAAGATTCCGTGAGGTACTTGGTCCGCCAAGATATCAAGAGAAATAGAAGGTTCAAGCAATTTCGAAATCAAAGGACTCCTGTGAGCTCCCACTCTACTCCACCCTCTGCTAGCTTTAAAGGGTACAACCCCAACCGGAAGTTTGTCTCTGGCACCCCTAGCAAAGATATGTCGAAGATCACTTGCTTTGAGTGTAATGGGATGGGGCATGTGATGAATGAGTGTCCGAACCTTCATCGGAAAAACAATCTAGATGTGATTTATCTGGTGTTGGACGACGATGACTCATTGTACTCATCCGAGGAGGAGAAGGGAAAGATGGTGGAGTCTACCGAGGTCAATGCATTTCTAAACGCAATTGATAGTGATAGTGAGGAGGAGTATGCGGTAGCCCAAGAAGACTTGGCCACATATGACAATATCTTTTGTTATTCTTCCGTGGTTGCGGGCATGGCCATGAAGCCATCCAAGTCTACCCTCAACTCTATGGCTGCGGGTATGACTACTAAGCTGAATAAGTCTACCATCAACTCTGAGATGGTAAGCAAGAGGGAGTTTGATGTGGTGAAGCTGGAGCTTGAGAGGTCGTTGAAGAAAGTGAGTGAGTTGGAGGCCATTGTCAACAAGGAAGACTCCGAAAAGGATTTCCTTAGAGACTCACTTGCTAAAATGGAGGAAGGTTACGCTATGCGCACCAAGGAGCTCTACCAGGCGAAGGACAAGCTAGATGTTACTAATTGTCTCTTTAAGAAACTCAATACTGGCACCTCTAAACTTGATTCTATGTTGAACTGTGTTAACACCAAGCACTTTGGTCTTGGTTTCAAGGAAACTTTTGATTCCGTCTACTCTAATTCTCTCTATGCCTCTACTAAGTTTGTGCGTGCCAAAGATAAAGGTATTATTGAATCTGTCGAGGTTAAGCTGGAGGATGCGCAGACATCCAAAGGAAACTTGACATCTACTTCGAATATTAAAATTCTGAAACGCATCCCTCACTCCTCTACCCCTTTAAATGCTTCAATGTCCACGGTGACACCTATGCTAAATCATAAGATCTCCTTCTCAAGCCCTGCTATGCCCATAACCGGATCCAGCTCTACACATGACAAGAAAAACTTCACACAAAATGTCTCGGATCGATCCAAGACATCTAAATCCACAAATGTGTCAACTTTGAAAGTTTATACTCGCAACTCTACTCCGCTTGCTACTCCTGCAATGGGTACAGCCACACACAAAAATGAAAAGTCTTCCAAAACTGCCACTCCTTACAAGAGAATTTATGTGTGTCATTATTGTGGGAAGAAAGGCCATATCAAGCCTTTTTGCTATAAACGAATAGATGATCTTAACTCACAAGGTGCCTTCTTGAGACAAGTCTGGATACCCAAGTCCAAGTCCACGCAGGGAAAAGTCAAGCAAGTCTGGAGAAATAAGGTTACTCCACCCACTACAGAGAAAGTTAAACCTATTGAGAAACGCATATGGAAAAGAAGGGAAGAACCACGGTGTGATATTGTATCTACTATGGATGAGTTTTGAACTAAGGTCTCTTGCCCTACCTCAACGAAGCGTGTATGGAAAAGAAGAAGCATTATTGACTCTGGTCTTCCCTGTCGAGTATGTAGTCTTTAAAAAAAAAAAATATCGACGAACTCTATCTCGTGGCTCCGACACTTAGCCGTCTCGTCGAGGGGGAGAAATATTGAAGAGTTCGACAACGGTAGACTTGGAGTGTTGCATTGTTGAAGGATGTAGAAGGAGTGTTACATTGTTAGTAGGAGGTAGTAACATGATGAGGTGTTGTTTATGAAGTTAAATCAAAAAGGGGGAGAATGTTAGTGTATAGTTTGATCGGTTCAACGTAGAGTGCTAACTCTTTGGTGAACCCAACTATACCCTTTGTTTTGAATAACTTCATAATGGAAGGAAAGACCAAGATGAAGCACTACTTATGAAGTTGAATAAAAAAGGGGGAGATTGTTGGTGTATAGTTCGATCGAGTTTGTCGTTAAGTTAACTTAAACTATACACCTTGTTTTTTACTCACTTCATAGTATGGAAGAGTTAGCTCTTGTTGTAGGTAGAGTGAGCTTGGAGTATATCTCTGCTGGTGGTAGAGTTGGCTCTTGCTGGAGGTAGAGTAAGCAAGGAAGTATATCCTTGCTGGTGGTAGAGTTATCTCTTGTTGTAGGTAGAGTGAGCTTGAAGTATATCTCCGCTGGTGGTAGAGTTAGCTTTTGCCGGAGGTAGAGTGAGCTGGGAGTATAGCTCTTGCTGGAGGTAGAGTGAGCTGGGAGAATAGCTCTTGCTGGAGGTAGAGTGAGCTGGAAGTATATGCCTGCTGAAGGTAGAGTGAGCTCCTGCTGAAGGTAGAGAGAGGTCTTGCTGGAGGTAGAGTGAGCTCTTGCTGAAGGTAGACTTAGGTCCTGCTGAAGGTAGAGTGAGCTGGTAGTATATCCTTGCTGGAGGTAGAGTGAGCTTCTGTTGAAGGTAGAGAGAGGTTTTGCTGGAGGTAGAGTTAGCTACGCATGGCGTGAAAAATGCACCTTGGCCAACGTAGAGCTGGAATGACTTCGAAGATTTAGCTAAGCGCATGTGAGAATACATGTGCGTCAACGTGGAGATGACACTTGCTCCAACGTGGGACCAAGTTATGAAGGGTTGGCTCAACGTGGAGTTAGAAGAGTTGGTATCTGCGTCAACATAGAGTTGGTCGGTTGCGCCAACGTTGGACAAGCACTCGCGCCAACGTGGAGCTATGTTATCATGCTCTTGCGCCAACATGCAACCGGGTTGACTTGGATGGCACATCAAGTCAACGTCACATTGTTAGTGTGTAGTTCTTCCTAGTTCAACATAGAACCACGTTGTTCTTGTTTGAACTAAGTTGAACTATACACTTTGTTTTGTAGTATCTTTATGTTGAATGTTTGTATGGTAGAGCTAGCTGAGTGGACCGGGAAAATACAAGTTGTCCAATGTGGGGCCCCAACATGAAGAGTTCCCTCAGCGTCGAGCAAGCAGACTTGGCCTCTACAAACAACATGAAGTCTGCTAGGTATTGGTAGAGCTAGTTGAGTGGACCGGGAAAATACAAGTGGTCCAACGTGGGACCACATCATGAAGAGTTCCCTCAGCGTCGAACAAGCAGACTTGGTATCTACAAACAACATGGAGTTGCATAAGTGCGTCAACGTGGAACTTGCTATTTCGTCAACGTGGTTCAGGGTGGATCAAGATAAATTGCATGTTCACCAACGCACTACCAATTAGAGAGTTCAAGGCTTACCGTGAAGACCTTGAATCAGAGCTAACACATTGACGGACGCGGAGCAAGCATAGCTACACATAGAGCTGGACGATTGACTGCTAAGGAATGAAGTCAGATATGGGTATGACTAGAAGACTTCGCTAGAAGGATTCTAGTTCAAAGAAAAATACTAAGTATACCTGCTATGCCTGTTACAAGCTTGAAGCACGAAGACACGCTAGTGTGGGAGTGCGTAGAGCTGGGTTCTTCAAGTACAGACACATTGACGGACGCGGGGCAAGCATAGCTAGACATAGAGCTGGACGATTGACTGCTAAGGAATGAAGCCAGCTATGGGTGTGACTAGAAGACTTCGCTAGAAGGATTTTAGTTCAAGTGAAAAACGCTAAGTAACCAGCTATGCCCGCCACGAGCTTGAAGCACGAAGACATGCTAGTGTGGGAGTGCGTAGAGCTGGGTTTGTCAAGTACGGAAAAATGGAATCTCGAATATACCATGAAGATGCTTTGGGCTCGGCCCATTAAGCATGAATTCCGGAAACCCTAATTCTCGACACCTATAAATACCGGGTTGTTGGAATTCACTATTCACGCATTCATTTCTAAATTCCTAGAGAGAGAAATATTGTTAGACCGAGAGACTTCGCTAGAAAGCTCCGGTTCTACCCTCTGTTTTAGTCTTCGTAGGACGCTTCGCTAGAATAGTTCTACGTAGACTTGGTTTTTGGTCGTGTTGACCTTTTTACAAGATTCGCTAGAATTTTGTAGATGTGTTTGTAAGTGGTTCTACCCATTACAAGTTATATACAAGAAAAGTTTTTAGAATCTCTAAATTGTGTTAAGTATTCCTGGTCTACCCTACTCATCCGGATTGTAGGTAGACCCAAGTGCAAAATTTACACAATTTCAGAGGCGGCTGCAGGCAATCAAGCCAACGTTCCTCTTGTTCAGCCCGCCCGGCCTGCCTGATCTGTGAATTCCGAGGCAAATCCTATTCCTCCCGCGGCTAGGGCCAGTTCGCTTCCTCCTCCGACCACGGCTGCGGGCCATGAAGGTCCGTCTGATGTCGTGCCCTCGACAGGTAGGGTTCCGAAGCGCCGCCGCGGCAAGGATCCGATTCCCGAGACCTCCGAGAACGTTCCTTATAGTTCCGTGGCTTCCATTGATGAAGAGATCTTTGCTCGGTACGTAGCCCTGGCATGTCTTTTCCTTCGTTTTCTTTCATCCTCCCTTGCCTAAATTTCCTTACTTGGTTCAGCTTGGGTGGACGCCCGACCATGGCCGCCATTTTGGCTCAATTTCTAGCGGCTCGCCCTCATAACTTCCCTGACCTGCCTCCTTTGATGCGCGAGGCTATGGAATGTATCCCTCGATCTTGGACGACTCAAGCTGAGATGGTATGCCAGAGGCCCGAACAGGCCGAGCAGGTAGCCATTTTGATGGCCTCCCGGGTGCTCATGTTTTTGGTGTCCCTGAGCAAGGTCCGTTCGAGCTCGAACCAGCCTATGGCTTCCTCTGTCAACACCCCTGATGGTTTAGCAAACAAGGTTGCTGAACTCGAGCTTGAGTTGACCAGCGTGCGAGCTCTGGTGGACCAGTATCAGGAGGATGAAGGAAAGTTGAGGACCCGGGCTGAGGAGGCTGAGACGAGCGCCGCTGGGATGGCCAGAGAGCGGGATCAGGGCCGGGAGGAGTTGACCAAACTGAAAAGTGAGATGTCTGTTGAGCGTGATCGGGTTTTAGAGATGGAGGAAAGAGTGCGGCGGGCCGAGAAGAATCGCCGGAGCATGGATCTCTTGATCGACCAATTAAATGCTCGGACTGAGGCGATCGAGAGAGCGGATGCGGAGCGCAAAGCCGATGCCCTGCAGGACTTGAACCAAAACAGTTCTTATTCTTACTGTCTAAGTCACTTTGACTGCATTCGTCGTCATGTTCGGGTCGGCTTGCCATATAACCTAATTATGGATGACCTTCGCACTCATCGTCTGGGAGTTAATCTTGACACTCGCTTCCTTTTCCCTGTCCTCGATCTGGTGGAGCTTTATAATGTTGACTTGGCCTGGTGGCCTGATCCGAGCCAGCTCGTTGCTGCTGAATCGGAAGCGGTTGTGGAGAACCCGATCCCCATCGAGGATTAAATGTTTGTTTGCTGTTGATCGATAAATCCTAATTTCTTTTCTGTTTACGCTTTTTCTTTTAAGACATTTGGTTGTGTATTCGTCCGAACAAAATTTTTCTTTTTCGTGCTCGAACTTCAAATGCGTTATCAGATTTGATTTTCGTTCACAATGTTAACCCGTATTGTTATTTAAATTGGCATTTTTTCTTTTTTATTCCGTAAAAATGCCCCAGTGTGATTTACATTAATGCTCGATGATCGTTGATTTCTCTTCTAATTGAGGGTTGATTTTGTTCTGGTCAGCCGATCATGGTTCGCATAGTTGTTCGAGATCAATATTTCTATGTCGACCAGGTGTTCAATGGAAGGTGGCATGGTCGCCGATTTCCCTTACGAGCTGCCTTTACTCGGGCGGTCGGCTCGCCCATGGTCAACTTCGTTGCGGTTAGGGATTCGCAGTGAACCCTTGGTCGTTCGCTCTTGCTCGTCATCGGTGGCAGCTCGCTCTTGGAGGCCCCGCATGGGAGCGCTTTGTTCGGGAGATGAGGCTTCGCCGTGGTCTGGTCGTTCGTTTCCTCTGGATCGAGGATGAGGGCTTCTCTGTCCGTGTGTACGATGAGGCGGGGAGGCATCTGACTTTTTCCAAGGCTTCTTGATTGTTGTGTCGCTTTGTCACGTAGTTCGGCTTATCCTTTTGTCGTTGCTCCTTGCGAATATGACATTTTATGATTAAAGCCTATGTGGCTTGCCGTTTTGTATCTTTGTGCACTTTTTTCTATGTAGGAAAGATCTATATATAAACCTTAGTATCTTTCGCAGTGTTTCCTTCTTCTTCGAAAGTCTAATTTTCTCCCAAAGCCTTCCCATAACATTTTCATCTTGTATGTCTACGTCGATCTTTATTTCTTTTTTATTGCAGGTGATCCCTTTGGTCGGCCGGGAATGATGCGCATTGTTCGTCGCGAATACTCTTGTTACGTTGATCAGATGTTCAATGGTCGCTGGCACTGCCGCAGATTTCCCTTGCACGCCGCCTCTGTCCGTATTTTGGGCCCCTTGCTCATTCATTTCATGGAAGTTCGAGATGTTCGTTGGACTCCCTGGCCATTTGTGATTACTCGGCATAGGAGGCAGTTTGCCCTAGGTGGACCGGCGTGGGAGCGCTTTGTTCGGCAGATGAATCTTCGCCGAGGGTTATTTCTCCGGTTCCAGTGTTCCGACTACGAGGGTTTTTCCGTCCGTAAATTTGATGGAGAGGGAAGGCATCTGCCCCCACCTTAGATTCATTGTTTTGGACTATATTCGATTTTATCGTTTTGCTCCTATCTCTCGCATGGATGTGACTTTACACTGCTAAAGCCTGCATGGGTGGTCGTTTTGTATCTTTGTGCACGCCTTTTTATGCACGAATGACCTATTTAAACCCCCGTGCTTCTTTTGTTTTCACTTTTCACGATTAAACGGTTGAATTCGATTGTGCAAATTCATGTTAATCCGAACGAATCCAAGTGGTTCGAGCTCTCGTTCGATGATCGCCGTTACGCGAGGAGGCTCCCGCTCCCGATTGAGTTTACGGCTGATTTGGATTCCGAATCTTCCCTTCCCCGATTCCTTCCCTTACGCGACGTGAATGGGGAGAGGTGGGTTATGTACGTTTCTCGTCGTCGCTGGCGGTATCTGTTTGAAGGTCCGGGATGGAGAGGCTTCGTTCGTCAGTTCGGTTTTCAGTCGACGAAAACAGTTCGCATTCGCTTCGATACTGATCGCGGATGGGCAGCAGTGGTGTTTGACGCTCAGGACCGGCTCGTGGTTCGCCCCGTCCAATTCGGGCCGCCGAATTCTTAATATATGCCTGTTTTTCTATTTGGTTTGTATCGCTCGGGATTTTCGGCGAATAAAGCTTCTCCTCGCCGAAAATGCCCCAGTCCTCGTTTAGACATGACTGATGTCTTATGTAATAAATCATCTTTCCTTGTGGTTGTCCCTATTTCGTTGTATATTGTATCGTTTTTTTATTTTTGGGAGGGCCACTTTGCTCGCCCAAAAATGCCCCAGTATGGTTTAGTAATCATATTATGTTCTTTCCATTTATTCTTAACCTTTCCGGACTCGAGGGACACCTGGTTCGTGCTCGGTCGCATCGGGCTCTGGGGGAGCCGAGCTCCACCCCTTAGGATAAATCATAAATCTCCCGGACTCGAGGGACACCTGGTCCATGCTCGGTCGCATCGGGCTCTAGGGGAGCCGAGCTCCACCCCTTAGGATAAATCATAAATCTCCCGGACTCGAGGGACACCTGTGTTGGAGTTGTGTACTTAATGTCTAGATTTAAGTATCGGTAAACTCCCGGTCATAGCATTTAACCTATTTAATTAATAAACAATTATTTGCATTTAATTATTATTAATTAATTATGCAAAATATAGTCCTGGATTTTATACGTTGTAGTTAGTATGGTGTGTAGGGCCCACACAGAAGATCATACTATCGGTTACTCGTATTTAATCAAACAGTTGCTCATGACCTAGATGGACACGGACCAATCCATCGGTATAGTCGTTGTGTGAGAGAGAAAATAATTTATCTTAATTATTTTATCACACTTGTACACTTGGTGTATTGGGCGGATCGCTTGAGATTTATCAATTAGGATTTCCGTTGATAATTGATTTAAATCTCAGAGTATTTTATTCTTAATCCCCGATACTATTGCGGGTGTGTATATTTAATATAAGAGACCTTGATTTTCCGAAGGAATTAACCGATTTAATTATTGGGTTAATTACCGGTAAAATTGGGTCGCTATATTTTATATATGACATGCCGTGAATACTTGACGGGAAAGTGTATCCCGGAAGGGTTGATAATATCCCCGAGATGAGTTCATAAGGAATTATTGTGTAAACCTCATGAGTGGATTTGTTCCGCACAATAATTAAGGTTGAATGGTACTATTCTCGGATATAAGAGATGAATAAATTAATTAGCAATAAATTAATTTTATTCATGGATATTTAAATCTTAAATACACGGAATAAATAATACTACCGGAGAAATATTATTTGATATAATATTGTTTAATATTGGGAGTGCAATTAATTTATATAGTGGAAAATAAATTAATTAATATTGATAAGGATTAATAGACTTGGGCTTGGGCTCAATTTAATCATCAATATTGGAAGCCCAATATTCCACCTCCTTTTGATCCCCTACGTAGCCTATAAAAGCACTACATGGCCTTCATAATTAAAACACATCATAAGACAAGAATATCATACTTGATATTTCTTGAGAGTTGAAGGAGATCCATAGGAGTTCGATAGATCGTCGCCCACACGACGTTCGGACGAGGTGCAAGGAATACGTAGGAAGATTCGAAGGACTTCAACGATTTTGATTTCGTTTCTCCGCACAACGAATCGAGGTATAAAATCATAAACCCCCTCCATGATTTTATGTGATATAATTGTAATATATACATGAACGCACGATCCGGGAAAACGACGAACCTCGGGGACGGGGATTCGAGATCCCCGGCGAGGATCGAAGGGGGCGGCCGAACCCTAGGGTTCGACCGCCGGCGCGCGGGTGAAGGGGAAGCCCCGGCTGGACGCCGGGGCATGCGATCGACGCGAAGTCGATCGCTGGGGGTTCGGCCGTGGGCTGGTGCCACGGCGGGACGAACCCCCCGGCCAGCCTTCCCCGACGGCGTGCGAAGAAGGAGCCCCGGCTGGAGCCGGGGTGGGCGATCGATCCCGCGATCGATCGCCGGGGGTACACCGCGGCTGGAGCCGCGGTAGGTCAGCCGGGCTGACCGCCCCTCCTGGCGGTGGCGGTGAGTCGCCGGACTCACCGCCGGGGGCTGCCCCATGCAGCCCCATGCGATCGCCATGCACGGCGATCGCGAACCCCGCGATGGGGTTCGGCTAGGGTTTAACCACGGGTTAATCCCGCGGCGATGCTCTTGTCGAGCCCGGTTCTTCGTGGTGTTCGCGATCGGTTTCCGGCGACGGGATTTCGATCGGATTATCGGTTTCCGCATATTTTGGTAATCCGGGATATCGATTCCCAGCAATTGGTATCAGAGCGTTTGGTTTCGTGTTCATGTATATGTTCTATTATCGTTCTACCTTGCAGGGATTTCCGGCTATCATGGTTTAATTTTTCGTTAATTATTTTACCATGATTATTCGTTTATTAAACTCTCGGACATGTCGAGATTCGTTTTGTGTGGATGAATGTTTGTAATAGTAAAAATTCGGGGGTTGACCGAATTTAGGATTTATTATTACGTTCTATGTTTTCCGGAAAATGTATAGGGTCGATTTCATGTATAAAATCGATACCGGAATTGTAAATTTATTTCTTGTAATTTATTTACGTTGGTTCGATGATGAGATGATCTCCGGAAGACGAAGACGTGTGACGAAGACGAAGGGGACGAAATACCCGGGGGTCGATCAACCCCATGATCGACCCCATGATCGATCAAAGGGGAAGGGGGCGTCGCGCCCCTTCGGCCGTGGGCTGTCGCCGGCGACGGTGGCGGCTGGCAGGCTGGAATGGCGGCGGCGGGTACTCCCTCCCGGTGGACGGTCGATCATGGTGGTGGTGGTATGGGGATCTCCCAACCCATGCCACTTCTACCAAGATTTACTTTCCTAAATTAATTCGGTTTTCCTATTTGAGTGTTCTTAATTTTAGGAACTCTCATGGATTAGGAAAAGAATTAATTGGAATTAATTTTATTCCTTATTGAGTATTCTCTTTTATGGGAACTCTCATGGATTAGGAAAAGAATTAATTGGTATTAATTTATTTCCTTATTCTATTATGGAAATCTTCTAGAATATTCAAGTCTTACTTGGATAGGATTCTAGAGATTTAATAGAATTGGAAAGGAAATAATTAATTAATAAATTAATTTATTTCCTATTTGATTATTCATATTCTTGGAATTTTCATTAGATGGAAATTAATTAATTATGGAAAGTAGAAAAGTCCTAATTTATTTTATTTCCTTATTCTATTATAGAAGTCTTCTAGAATATTCAAGTTTAACTTGGATAGGATTCTAGAGATTTAATAGAATTAAATGGGAAAATAAATAAATAAAATATTAATAATATTTAATTTTATTTTGGATATATTCGATTGACTTAATTTTCGAATTAAGTAACTTTTGGATTAATTAAAAATAAATAGATTTAAATATTGGGATTAATATTCTCGTCACATGGAGCATTCAAGAACGAAGACTGAAGACTAGAAGATGCATATGAAGATGGAATAAAGCCATGATAGTCGGGAAAAATAATTTTCTAGCATTATTTTGACTATGTGATACTATGTGCTTTATTACTTGTATGCATGCTATATGTGTTTACTTTATGCACTAGATAGCGTATCCCTTTATTGTAAAAAGCTAAGTGGGAGAGGGGATGGAAACATTCCCATGGTCTCCATTGCTGTTCTCTTGGTGACTCTTATGGACTTTCGAAGTTCGTATAGACGAGTCATTGGAGGAGAATTCTTATAATTCCTTTTACAAGAAACATTGATCAAGTTTATCAAAGAATGCCTAATTTGTCTTTCTGAAGCTGACTTCAAGTCGATTCATTCTCACCCCGGGGAGTGGAATGGAGCCAAAGCCACTTGGTCACGTGGATGACACAAATTAGAGACATTCGTACCATTCTTTGATAGATGGATCGATTGTCTGCTCGGCTCCCTCATTTATGAGAGATAGGGTTGTTCGCATGGTGAATCACTGGTTAGAAACTTCGAGTTTCACTTATGATTCTCCACGTCTTGATTTACAAAAATCGAATGGATCTTGTAATTGGGAGTCAATTATAAAAGTCTTGGTATAGTAAACGTCCACACCACGTGGCTTGCTATACTAACGGATTTTGGATTAATTGATGTAGACAGTTATAAGGAATTGTGAAGAGTTGTGAAGTTGTCGTAAACGTCCACACCACGTGGCTTGCGGTAATGTAGCAATTCCAAACGATTTACTTTAGTACTGAGTAATGGTTTACACTTAGATACGCGTTATAGTATCCTTCCCCACGAAGTTACGCTATAATCGATGTATGACCAAAGAAAATCTAATTGCTAAATCATTTGGGTGGGTAAACGTCCACACCACGTGGCTTGCCTTACCTGATGGGATTTTAGATGTGATTAGTAATTTAATGATATTATTTAAGGGAGATAATATCGGCATTAAATTGATTGTTTGTTTATATGTGCTAATAGGTTTAGAGAATAGCTATGAATCCACTTTCTGTGATACTCAAGGAAAATAAACTCACTGGTCCCAATTACATTGATTGGAAGATAAATTTGGACATTGTCCTGACTGCTGAGGAAAAGGAAACATATCGGAAGTGGAAAAAGGCTGATGAAATGGCTAGATGCTATATTTTGGCTTCTATGTCAAATGTACTCCAAACCCAACATCAGTCGATGAAGACTGCCGAGGATATGTTGTTCAACCTCAAGGAGATGTTTGGGCATCAATACCGTGCGGGTAGGCAAGAAGCCATGAGAGTCCTCATGTCGACTACTCAATCTGAAGGAACGCCCGTTGGGGAACACGTTCTTAAGATGATGAGTCTGTTGAATGAATTGGAGGTCCTAGGAGCTATGATTGATGGTGAGACGCAAGTCGACATCATACTCCAGTCTCTGACCCCTAGTTTTGAGCAGTTTCGTATGAGTTATAACATGGGTAAACTATCTTATACTCTTGCGCAACTCCTGACTGAACTGAAGGCGGCAGAGGGGATCTACAAGAAGGGCAAGTCTCAAGCGCTTGTAACTACCAAGTCCAAAAGCTTGAAAGCTGTTGGAGGTAGGGGCAAGAAAAGGAAGCAAGCCTGGAAACCCAGTGGTGCCAAGAGGAATGGACCACGAGTGGGGGCTAATAAGCCAAGAGGCAGGTGCTTCCGATGCAACAAGTCTGGATACTGGAAGTCTGAATGTCCTCTCAAAGGTACGAATTTTTCTTTAGTCGTAAAAACATAGTCAGCGGTATTATCTACCAGAATTCTGGTGTGTAGATATGGAACCACTGACGGTATGTGCATTCTAAATGCAGGGGTTCCAGAAAACCCGGCGAATTAGATAAGAAGAGTTCGAGTCTACATGGGCAAAAGCTGTAGGGGTAGCAGCGGTTGCAGTGGAAGACATTTATCTGCTTTTAGTAGTTTTAGGATTTCATTTCAAGATTATTGCTTTATGTACCCCTTTATTAACGAATGGATATTTATTTCTTTAATCATTTGATGGTTTAGATAAGAAATAATGGTGTTATCTAATCTGGTACATTAGATAGCAATATATGAATGATGAATCCTTAGTCTACCACGATGCAACGAACCGTTATGTATAACTTGTTTTACTTATTAGATGTATTTCTTTATTAATCATTATGCTTGTGAATTCTTGAAATTTAGTAGTATTTATTCAAAAGGGATTCAAAAGGTCGAAATTGATTTGATCAATTATAGTTGGAGGAATGGACCTCCCGACCTAAGAATCAATTTTGGAAGATGATACAACTAAGCTAACCTTTCTTGATAAAGGATAGAATTCGGACAAGTATTGAGAATGATTTATGATTAATGCGGTAACATGTGTAATTAGAAAGGTACGAGTAGTTCTTTCAAAGAATACTCGAAGATGGATTAGAATACTTGATGTGCCATAAAAGCAAAGTGTATTTGATTAGTCAGTAGACACAAAGCTATTATGGGGAACCATCAAAGTATATCCATTAGAAGCCTGCGACTTGTTCGCGGAGGCTACCACCTGTCTAAAGACCACATAGCATAAATCAAAGATTGGGATTAAGTCTCAAAGGACTACACCATACACTCAAGTGTAGACATGGTATGACGGAAATAAGAAATGGAATTCTAATAGTAAAAGGACAAGTTTGTTCGGAACTACCTATGTTCTATGGATATTTCTAGATACAACGGCACATTCAATGTGGTTGTAGGATATACTAGAAGAACAAGTGATTGTATGTTCAATAGTACTATGAACCAGAGGGGTGTCCTCGCCCGGTTCTTAGATGAAGACTATTAGATGAACTACAATGCCCTAACTGAAAAAGGTACTTTGAAATGAGGAAAAGAGAAGACTGAGAACCAGCCTAACCGAGTAGTAGTACACCACTAATTTCACCTAATGTTGTTACTGTTATACACCGGAACGCCATTGCAGTGGGAGGTTGTTGAGCAACCAGAGATGTTCATAAGACTAGAGGAGTTTTTGAACTCTGGATCTAGTAGAGGTGAAATCGATCCCTAGCTCTGCATAAGGGCGGTACTAGTCTAAATGTGCCTGCTTGGATAGCAATAAGTATTATTGTTAAGAGGCAAGATCATTTAGGAGTACAAGCTTAGTAAATCCATTTATGGATTGTTACAAAGCTATGAATCGTGGAACTTGCGAATTGATGAGATAGTCCATTAAGATGGATTCATCAAAGGGCAAAGACGAGGAAAGGTGTATTAGGGACGTAATGGAAACAAGGTGGTGTTTCTCGGAATTTTATGTAGATAACACTTCATCATTGGCAACAATGTAAAAGTGTTGCCAGACATAAAATAGAGGTTGTCTAAATAAATCGAGATATAAGATTAAGAGTAAGTTGGATCATGTTCTTGGAATCATTCGATCTCTAGATAAGAACATTGTACTTCTCCTAGATATCTTATGCGATTATGGTTTGTTTTAAACATGCATAATTCTGAGAAAGGTTATTGCCTTTCAGAAACAGAATACATCTGCCTAAGGTATGTGTCTTGGACACATGAAGGAGATAGATAAAGATAAAGCGGTTTCCTATACCCTGGGGTATGGAAAGCTTTATAGATGCAATGTTGTAAAACAGGAACCTGATATCAACTATGCGGTTAGCGTAGTGGGAGGATATCAAGGTAATCGTGACAAAAGATATTCGAATGCTGTAAGAGTACCTTCGAAGTACTAGCTTACGAAGCAATGCGAATTCTTCTTGGATTACATTTTCTCAGATCCAAAATCAGAGAAAGACCAGTGTAAGTCGATATCAGGCTATGTGTTCATTTTTGAAAGAGGTGGAACCTTAAGATGAAAGAGTGATGAGCATGATGCTTCCCGGACTCTATCATAAACCAAATAGTAGCCTCAGAGGCAGCGGAAGTTTTGGTTAGGTTCCGGAATGGTCTCTGAACTGGGATATGATTCTTGGTTCACCAAAGGCTATGTATATAGCGGTGCATGGTGAACTGGAAGAAATCATAAGTTCAAAAGGTGATGATAACACATAGAGCAAGTACCACCTGATTCGAGTCATCGTCCAGGGAGACGACGCAGTAGTCACCAAGATAACTTCAGAGCGGCAACCTAGATTGCTCATTCACATAGTACTTCTGGGAAGTATAACCTAAGCACGTGATGAGTATGGGAGTCGGGAGTTTGGAGGAAATGACTAGACCTTAGTACAAGTGGGAGATTGTTGGAGTTGTGTACTTAATGTCTAGATTTAAGTATCGGTAAACTCCTGGTCATAGCATTTAACCTATTTAATTAATAAACAATTATTTGCATTTAATTATTATTAATTAATTATGCAAAATATAGTCCTGGATTTTATACATTGTAGTTAGTATGGTGTGTCGGGCCCACACAGAAGATCATACTATCGGTTACTCGTATTTAATCAAACAGTTGCTCACGACCTAGATGGACACGGACCAATCCATCGGTATAGTCGTTGTGTGAGAGAGAAAATAATTTATCTTAATTATTTTATCACACTTGTACACTTGGTGTATTGGGCGGATCGCTTGAGATTTATCAATTAGGATTGCCGTTGATAATTGATTTAAATCTCAGAGTATTTTATTCTTAACCCCCGATACTATTGCGGGTGTGTATATTTAATATAAGAGACCTTGATTTTCCAAAGGAATTAACCGATTTAATTATTGGGTTAATTACCGGTAAAATTGGGTCGCTATATTTTATATATGACATGTCGTGAATACTTGACGGGAAAGTGTATCCCGGAAGGGTTGATAATATCCCCGAGATGAGTTCATAAGGAATTATTGTGTAAACCTCATGAGTGGATTTGTTCCGCACAATAATTAAGGTTGAATGGTACTATTCTCGGATATAAGAGATGAATAAATTAATTAGCAATAAATTAATTTTATTCATGGATATTTAAATCTTAAATACACGGAATAAATAATACTACCGGAGAAATATTATTTGATATAATATGGTTTAATATTGGGAGTGCAATTAATTTATATAGTGGAAAATAAATTAATTAATATTGATAAGGATTAATAGACTTGGGCTTGGGCTTGGGCTCAATTTAATCATCAATATTGGAAGCCCAATATTCCACCTCCTTTGATCCCCTACGTAGCCTATAAAAGTACTACATGGCCTTCATAATTAAAACACATCATAAGACAAGAATATCATACTTGATATTTCTTGAGAGTTGAAGGAGATCCATAGGAGTTCGATAGATCGTCGCCCACACGACGTTCGGACGAGGTGCAAGGAATACGTAGGAAGATTCGAAGGTCTTCAACGATTTTGATTTCGTTTCTCCGCACAACGAATCGAGGTATAAAATCATAAACCCCCTCCATGATTTTATGTGATATAATTGTAATATATACATGAACGCACGATCCGGGAAAACGACGAACCTCGGGGACGGGGATTCGAGATCCCCGGCGAGGATCGAAAGGGGCGTCCGAACCCTAGGGTTCGACCGCCGGCGCGCGGGTGAAGGGGAAGCCCCGACTGGACGCCGGGGCATGCGATCGACGCGAAGTCGATCGCTGGGGTTTCGGCCGTGGGCTGGTGCCACGGCGGGACGAACCCCCCGGCCAGCCTTCCCCGGCGGCGTGCGAAGAAGGAGCCCCGGCTGGAGACGGGGTGGGAGATCGATCCCGCGATCGATCGCCGGGGGTACACCGCGGCTGGAGCCGCGGTAGGTCAGTCGGGCTGACCGCCCCTCCTGGCGGTGGCGGTGAGTCGCCGGACTCACCGCCGAGGGCTCCCCCATGCAGCCCCATACGATCGCCATGCACGGCGATCGCGAACCCCGCGATGGGGTTCGGCTAGGGTTTAGCCGCGGGTTCATCCCGCGGCGATGCTCTTGTCGAGCCCGGTTCTTCGTGGTGTTCGCGATTGGTTTCCGGCGACGGGATTTCGATCGGATTATCGGTTTCCGCATATTTTGGTAATCCGGCATATCGATTCCCAGCAACCTGGTCCATGCTCGGTCGCATCGGACTCTTGGGGAGCCGAGCTCCACCCCTTAGGATCAATCATAAATCTCCCGGACTCGAGGGACACATGGTCCATGCTCGGTCGCATCGGGCTCTGGGGGAGCCGGGCTCCACCCCTTAGGATAAATCAGAAATCTCCCGGACTCGAGGGACACCTGGTCCATGCTCGGTCGCATCGGGCTCTGGGGGAGCCGGGCTCTACCCCTTAAACTATAAAATTCTGAGAGAGAAATTTCCAAAACTCTCCCTTTTTTATTAATGCAAAAAAAATCACGATACAGCGTTAAATCTTATTGGTAGTACTTCCTGAGGTGTGTGGAGTTCCAGAAATATTGATCGGCCACTCCTCGATACAGCGTTAAATCTTATTGGTAGTACTTCCCACGTTGGTCCTAGGGCCCCTGGGTTGGCTCCCAAGATCTCTTTCAGCACCAGATCGCCCTGTTTGAACTTCCTTACCTTCACTTTCGAATTGAAGTACTTCTCGGCCCTCTGCTTAGCCGATGCGTTTCGATATACTGAATTGATTCTCCTTTCTTCCAATAGATCCAATTGGACTCGCATCATCTGATCGTTCAGATCAGTTAATTCCTGTGTCGTCCGATGAGTGGGTACTTCCACCTCAGAAGGCACGACGGCTTCGTACACGAAGGCAAGGGCAAATGGTGTCTCTCCTGTGGCTACCTTGCTCGTTGTTCGGTAAGCCCACAGCACGTCGGGCAGTTCGGCCGCCCATCTCCCCTGCTTTTCCTCTATCCTGGCTTTTAGTGTATGTTTCAGAATTTTGTTCACTGCCTCCACTTGTCCATTTGTTTGAGGGTGATATGGTGTGGAGAACACCTTCCCTATCTTCCACTTATCGAAAAACTTCATGATCTCCAGCCCGTCGAACTGCTTTCCGTTATCCGAAGAGATAGTGTGAGGTATCCCGAACCGGCATATGATGTTTTTCCATATGAGTCGGATAATTTGGGGCTGATCGATCTTGTTCAGTGGCTCGGCTTCTGCCCACTTAGAGAAGTAATCCACAGCTACTACCGCGTATTTGACTCCACCCGGTCCTGTTGGGAGAGGTCCGATCAGGTCGATTCCCCAGGTCGCGAACGGCCAAGGACTATATATGGAATTCAGGTACTCAGGTTGGGCCCTTGTGATCGTCGCCGTTATCTGGCATCGATGACACCTTCGTGCGTACTCAATCGCATCTCGTCGCAAAGTCGGCCAATAATAGCCTTGTCTGATGGTTTTGTGTGCCAAAGATTGCCCGCCTGCATGTTTTCCACATACTCCATCGTGGATTTCGACGAACACCCTTTTTCCTTCGGCAGGAGTTATACATCGCAGCAACGGCATAGATAAGCTTTTCCTATATAGTTCCCCTTCAATCAGCGTATATCGAGACGCACGTATTCGGAGCTGTCGGGCTTCTATTTTGTCATCGGGCACTTTGACCGTCTGCAAGTAATTCAAGATGGGTCTCATCCAACTCTCTCCTCGGTCGATCAACTCAACCCTGCTGACCTCGACTCTATCCAATGCTGATCGACCCTGACTTAACAGGATCACGTTAGACAGGTCGGCCGTCCCTTCCGATGAGGCTAGCGTGGACAATGCATCTGCCTGAGTATTTAGTTCCCGAGGAATTTGTTCGATCTTGACCCGGGGGAATTTGCTTATCATTCTCATCACATGTTCGTAGTATTGTTCCATCCTCGCGCTTCTGGTCTCATACTTTCCCTTGACTTGATTCACCACTAGCAAGGAATCTGTATATATTTTAACTATTCGGCCCCGACGGCCAAAGAGAGCTCCAATACTGCTATCAATACCTCGTACTCGGCCTCGTTGTTAGTGGCGTCGAATTCGAAACTTACCGCATGCGCGAAAGATTGATTTCCAGGCCCGACCAAGACTATTCCAGCCCCAGCGCGGGAGCTCGTGGACGATCTGTCAACATAAAGCTTCCACGGTGGGATAGGGAGCGAGGAATCAATTCGCGGAAAGGTGAGTTCTACAATGAAATCGGCCAACGCCTGGCCCTTGATCGCCGTCCTCGGCGCATAAGTAATGTCATACTGTCCCACTTCCAAACTCCACTTTAACAAGCGGCCCGTCGTGTCCGGCCGTTGCAATACTTGTCTTAATGGCATGGTTGTTAGCACCTCAACGGGGTGGTCGAAGAAGTACGACCTCAGTTTTCGAACGCTCATCACCAAAGCGTAGGCTAGCTTTTCCAATGGCGTGTATCTCGACTCGGCATCTTGCAGGGTTTGGCTGACATAATAGATAGGTTTGTGGAGCTTCTTCTCTGCTCGTACCAAGACCGAACTGATGGCGTATTCGGACGCCGCCAGATAAAGGAATAACTTCTCTCCTCGAACCGGCTTCGAGAGGATCTGGGGATCTTGCAGGTGAAGTTTCAATTTATCGAAAGCTTCTTGACTGTCCTTCTTCCACTTGAACTTTTGTTTCTTTATGGCTTGAAAGAATGGTCGGCTCTTATCCCCTAGTCGGGGTATGAATCTCCTCAGCGCTGCCAAACAGCCGGTCAGGCGTTGGACATCCTTCAGACATCGGGGCTCCCTTAGATCGACTATGGCTTGTATTTTAGTCGAGTTCGCCTCGATTCCCCTGGTGCTCACTATGTCTCCCAGGAACTTCGTTTCAAAAACCCCGAAATGACACTTCTTCGGGTTCAACTTCATATTATACTTCCTCAAAATCTCACATGTGGTTTCCACGTCCCTCACGTGGTCTTCCAACACTTTGCTCTTGATAATGAGATCGTCTACGTACCTCCATGGTATCTCCGATCTGCTCGGAAAACATTTTGTTCACCAATCGTTGATACGTGGCCCCCGCATTCTTCAATCCGAATGGCATCCGTTTCCAGCTCAACACCATCTTCTCCGTGAAAAAAGAGGTATGCTCGATATCATCGGGGGCCATCGGGATCTGATGATAACCTGCATAACAATCACATTTGGAGAGTACTGCATAGCCCGAAGTGTTGTCAACGAGGTGATCAATATGAGGCATGGGGAAGTGGTCCTTTGGACATGCTCGATTGAGGTCTTTTAAATCCACGCACAATCTCCACGCGTTCCCCGTCTTCTTCACGAGCACTGAATTGGATAGCCACTGGGGTTCTCCTCGGGCTTCTACCACTAAGTCATTATCGATCAACTTCTTCACCTCCACGGCTAAAGATTCATATTTCTCTGGGCCCATCCTGCGCCGCTTTTGCGCCACGGGTTTTTTCATCGGGTCAATCTTGAGGTGATGACATGCGTGTTTCGGGTCGATCCCCGTCATATCTTTGTGAGACCAGGCGAACACATCCATATTTCTTCGCAGACATGCGACCAGTTCCTGCTTTATCTCATCGGGCAACTTTGCCCCGATCAACACTACCGTCTCTGGTCGGCTGGGGTCTAAACACACACATTCCAGGTCGTCCACTGCCGAGCATTGAGATGGACCTCGGGGATCGGAAATCTATTCAATCTCTTCGCCTATGCGGGGCTCCATGTCGTCTTCTACCTTTTGGCCTTCGCCGACTTCCGCGACGAATATGCTTGCCTGTACGATTTCTCCTTCTTCCCATAGATTGGTAAAATAATCGCAATCTTCGATCTCCATTTCTTTCATGGGATCGATCTCTCTGACCTCGATCTTTCCGTCCTCGGTTATCCTCCTCGTGACCTTAGTTCGGGTGGTATTATTAGTTACTCGTGTGGATTTCGTCGTACTTTCATCCGAACACAAATCATAATCAAAGCATTTCTTTGCCATATATTGGTCTCCCTTCACGGTTCCAACTGATCCGTTTAGGGTAGGAAACTTAATACAATAATAGTGGGACGAGGCCACGGCCTCGAATGCCTCCAGAAATGGCCTACCTAGAAAAGCGTTATAAACGTTCTCAATGTCAACAACGACTGTTGGAGTTGTATACTTAATGTCTAGATTTAAGTGATATTAACTCCCTATCCATTGCCATTAATCTATTTAATTAAATAAACAATTATTTGCGTTTAATTATTTATAATTAAATATATGCAAATTATAGTCCTAGATTATATACGTTGTAGTTAGTATGGTGTGCGACGTCACACGGAAGATCATACTATCGGTTACTCGTATATAATCGAACAGTTGCTCACGACCTAGATGGACACGGACCAATCCATCGGTATAGTCGTAGTATGAGAGAGAAAATAATTTGTCTTGATTATTTTATCATACTTGTGTTGGAAATCGATATCCCGGGGTATCAAAAATTGCAGAACCGATAACCCCGACCGAAATCCCATCGCCGGAGATCCAATCGCGAACCACCGTACGAGCCGGAGCTCGACCGAGCACCGCACGGGTGAACCCGCGCGCCCAGCCGAGCCCCCGCACGGGGCTCGCGATCACGATCGATCGCGTGGGGCTGTTCCGGCAGCCCCGGGGCGGTGAGTCCGGCGACTTCACCGCCCACACCGTCGGGAGGAGGGGCGCCAGCCGAGGCACCAGCCCTCGGCAGCCCCGCGATCGACCTCACGGTCGATCGCTCGCCCCGGCTTCAGCCGGGGCCTCCCTCTTGCACACGCCGCGATCGAACCCTAGGTTCGATCGCACCCCTCGGCTCCCAGCCGAGGGTTTGTCTTGAGCTTCGCCGGGGATCTCGAATCCCCATCCCCGAAGTTCATACGTTTTTCCGGATCGTGTGTTCATGTATGTATCGCAATCAATTCACATAAAATCATAGAAGGGAGTTTATGATTTTACCTTTCGATTTGTTGTGCGGAGAAACGAAATCAAGATGATGACCTTACGATCTTCCCACGTATTCCTTGCACTCCGTTCGAACGTCGGGTGGGCGACGATCTATCGAACTCCTATGGATCTCCTCAACTCTCTAGAACTATCAAGTATTGATATTCTTGTCTTATGATTTATGAAGGCCATGTAGTGCTTTTATAGGCTACGTAGGGGATCTAAAGGAGGTGGAATATTGGGCTTCCAATATTGAAGATTAAATTGAGTCCAATGCTCAAGTCCATTAATCCTTATCAATATTAATTAATTTATTTTCCACTATATAAATTAATTGCACTCCCAATATTAAACCATATTATATCAAATAATATTTCTCCGGTAGTATTATTTATTCCGTGTATTTAAGATTTAAATATCCATGAATAAAATTAATTTATTGCTAATTAATTTATTCATCTCTTGAATCCGAGACTAGTACCATTCAACCTTAATTATTGTGCGGAACGAATCCACTCATGAGGTTTACACAATAATTCCTTATGAACTCATCTCGGGGATATTATCAACCCTTCCGGGATACACTTTCCCGTCAAGTATTCACGGCATGCCATATATAAAATATAGCGACCCAACTTAACCGGTAACTAACCCAATAATTAAATCGGTTAATTCCTTTGGTAAATCAAAGTCACTTATATTAAATATACACACCCGCAATAGTTTCGGGGATTAAGAATATAATACTCTGAGACTTGAATCGATTATCGCCGGCAATCCTAATCGATAAATCTCAACGATCCGCTCAATACACCAAGTGTACAAGTGTGATAAAATAATTAAGATAAATTATTTTCTCTCTCACACAACGACTATACCGATGGATTGGTCCATGTCCATCTAGGTCGTGAGCAACTATTCGATTAAATACGAGTAACCGATAGTATGATCTTCTGTGTGTCCATACACACCATACTAACTACAACGTATAAAATCCAGAACTATGATTTGCATATATTAATAATTAAACGCAAACAATTGTTTATTAATTAAATAGATTAAATGCTATGACCGGGAGTTTACCGTTACTTAAATCTAGACATTAAGTACACAACTCCAACAATCTCCCACTTGTACTAAGGTCTAGTCATTTCCTCCAAACTCCCGACTCCCATTCTCATCACGTGCTTAAGTTGTACTTCCAAAAAGTATTATGTGAATGAGCACTCTAGGTCGCCGCTCTGAAGTTATCTTGGTGACTACTGCGTCGTCTCCCTTGACGATGACTCGTATCAGGTGGTACTTGCTCTATGTGTTAACATCACTTTTGACTTATGACTTCTTCCAGTTTACCGTGCACCGCTATCCAATAGCCTTTGGTAAACTAAGAGTCATATCCAAGTCCAGAGGTTATCCCGGAACCTAACCAAAACTTCCGCTGCCTCTGAGGCTGCTATTCGGTTATGAGAGAGTCTGATAAGCATCCTACTTATCACTCTTTCATTTCAAGGTTCCACCTCTTTCTAAAAGTGAACACATAGCCTGATATCGACTTACACTGGTCCTTCTGAAATCTGAGAATTTGTAATCAAAGAAGATTTCGTCTTGCTTAGTAATCCAGTACTTTTAAGTACTTTTACAGCATTCGAATATCTCTTGTCCAGATTACTTTGATATCCTCCCACTACGCAAACCGCATAGTTGATATCAGGTTCTCGTTTTACAACATTGCACTTATAAAGCTTTCCACACAAAGTGTAGGAAACTGCTTTGTCTGCATCTATCTCCTTTATGTGTTCGAAACACATACCCTTAGATAGATATATATTCTGTCTCTGAAAGGCAATAACCTTTCTCAGAATTATGCATGTTTAAAACAAACCATAATCATATAAGATATCTAGGAGAAGTACAATGTTCTTATCATTAGATCGAAAGATCTCAAGAACATGTTCCAACTTCTACTCAATCTTATATCTCGATTCATTTAGACAACCATCATCTTATGTCTGATAACGTCTTTACTGTTTGAAATCGATATCCCGGAATTAATAAATTAATTAAAATTAATTATCTAATTAATTCCGACCGAAATCCTTTGGAGATCGAATATCCGGAGTTGTCTAATTGCGGAATAACAACTCCAATCGAAATCCCGGTTGCCGGAAAGCCGCCACGAACCACCACGCGAAGCCGGACTCAACCAAACCCTAACCACGGGGATAGCCCGGGCTGTTCGGTCGAGCCCTCGTGTGGGGCTCGCGGCTGTCCTTGGCAGCCGCCTAGGGCTGCCCTTGGCAGCCCCTTATGCACGCCCATCCGCCCCCGGTGATCGCACGACCAGCCACGGCGAACCGTGGCTTGCGATCACCACCAGCCACCGCCGCTCGAGCGGCGGTCCAGCCGCGTGAGCGGGGCTGCTCCAGCAGCCCCCTGGAGGTGCGTGGGTGATCGTGGTCGCCCTCGATCGAGTCTCGGCGTCCAGCCGAGGCTCGCCCCTCTCGACCCTCTCTTGTTCGAGCCGTTGAGCCGCCGGCGGTCCGGTGATCTTCGATCACCACCGCCCGGTTCAACCTCGACAAAGGTCGCGTTCTCGGATCTTGGTTCACGATATTTTTACGATAATTAAACGATAAAATCATAAAGAGGGTTTTACGATTTACCTCGTTCTCGTTGTTCGGAAAAACGAAGAACTCAATTTGACGACCTTGAGATCTTCCCACGTATTCCTTGCACTAGCCCGGACGTCGTGTGGGCGACGATCTACCGAACTCCATGGATCCTCCTCTCTACTTTCTCTCTCTAGAATTGTGATCTTCAACTTATCAGAATAGAGAAGACCATGTAGTGCTTTTATAGGCTACGTAGGGGATCTTAAGGAGGTGGAATATTGGGCTTCCAATATTAATGATTAAATTGAGCCCAAGCCCAAATCTATTAATCCATTAATATTAATTAATTCTATTTTCCAGTATATAAAATTAATTGTTATCCCAATATTAAACCATATTATATCAAATAATATTTCTCCGGTAGTATTATTTATTCCGTGTATTTAAGATATAAATATCCATGAATAAAATTAATTTATTGCTAATTAATTTATTCATCTCTTATATCCGAGACTAGTACCATTCAACCTTAATTATTATGCGGAACGAATCCACCTGCAGGGTTTACATAATAATTCCTTATGAACTCATCTCGGGGATATTATCAACCCTTACGGGATACACTTTCCCGTCAAGTATTCACGGCATGTCATATATAAAACATAGTGACCCAACTTAACCGGTAATTAACCCAATAATTAAACCGGTTAATTCCTTTGGTAAATCAAAGTCACTTATATTAAATATACACACCCGCAATAGTTTCGGGGATTAAGAATAAAATACACTGAGACTCGAATCGATTATCGCCGGCAATCCTAATCGATGAATCTCAACGATCCGCTCAATACACCAAGTGTACAAGTGTGATAAAATAATTAAGATAAATTATTTTCTCTCTCACACAACGACTATACCGATGGATTGGTCCGTGTCCATCTAGGTCGTGAGCAACTGTTCGATTAAATACGAGTAACCGATAGGATGATCTTCTGTGCGCCCATGCAACACCATACTAACTACAACGTATAAAATCCAGGACTATAATTTGCATATATTTAATTATAAATAATTAAACGCAAATAATTGTTTATTTAATTAAATAGATTAGTGGCAATGGATCGTGAGTTTCCGTTACTTAAATCTAGACATTAAGTACACAACTCCAACAATCTCCCACTTGTACTAAGGTCTAGTCATTTCCTCCAAACTCCCGACTCCCATACTCATCACGTGCTTAAGTTGTACTTCCAAGAAGTACTTTGTGAATGAGCACTCTAGGTTGCCGCTCTGAAGTTATCTTGGTGACTACAGCGTCGTCTCCCTCAACGATGACTCGTATCAGGTGGTACTTGCACTATGTGTTATCTTACACTTATGGACTTGTGATCTTACCATTTGCCATCGCACCGCTATACACATAGCCTTTTGGCAAATTAAGAATCACCTCTAAGTCCCAGAGATTATCCCGGAGTTATACCAAAACTTCCGCTGCCTCTGAGGCCGCTTATTTGGTTACCCATGGCAGAGTCCGAAAAGCATCGTGCTTATCACTCTTCCATGTTAAAACTCCTTCTCCTTTAATAGTGAAACACATAGCCTGATATCGACTTACACCGGTCCTTATTCGATTAGAAATCTAAGAGAATGTAATCCAAAGGAAATGCTTGCTTGCTCCGTAATCCAGAACATAGTTTCCAGTACTTCGAAAGTACTTAAAATGTTCATTACAGCAGTCAAGTATTCCTTTCCAGGATTACCTTGATATCCTCCCACTATGCTAACCGCACAGCCGATATCAGGTTCTTGTTTTCAACAATGCATTTATTAAGCTTTCCTCACTGTAAGTGTAGGAATCCGCTTTCATTGCTTCTATCTCCTTTTGTGTTCCAAAACACATATCCTTAGATAGATGCATTCCGTCTCTGAAAGGTAACGAACCTTTCTCGGAATCTTGCATGTTAAAACGAACCATAATCATATATGTAAGATGTCCAGGAGAAGTACAATGTTCATTCCTAGAGATCCAAGATCTCAAGAACATGTCCAACTTCTTCCTATATCTTTCATAATGATTTATCTAGACAACCACCATTTTATGTCTGACAACATCTTTACATTGTTACCAATGATAAAATGTTATCTACATAAAACCTCCGAGAAACACCACCTTGTTTTCCATCACGTTTCCAATACACACAATTCGTCTATGCTTTTGATGAATCCATAAAATGGACTATCTCATCAATTTGCAAGTACCACGAACTCAATGCTTTGTTTCAATCCATAAATGGATCAACTAAGCTTGTACTCTAAATGATCTCGCCTCTTAGCAATAATCCTTATTGCTCTCCAAGAAGGCACATTTAGATCTAGTACGGCCTTCATGTAGATCTAGGGATCGATTTCATGTATACTAGGTCCAGAGTCCGAAGACTCTCCTAGTCTTATGAATATCTCCGGTTGTCCCACAACCTCCCACTACAATGGCATTCCGGTGTATAAACAGTGATAACAGTAGGTGCAGTTAGTGGTGTACCGCTACTCGGTTCGGCTGGTTCTAAGTCTTAATCTTTCTCTCTCATTTCAAAGTATCATGTCACTTGGGGCTTGTGGTTCATCATATAGTCTTTCTCTAAGAACCGGGCGTTAGAACTTATAACGTCCTTCTGGTTCATAGTACTATTGAACCACATCTTTTGTTCTTCTAGGATATTCTACAACCGCATTTGAATGCGCCGTTGTTTCCAGACATATCCATAGAACATAGGTAGTTCCGTATAACTCATAATTTTACTATTTCTATAAGAGTTCCATTTCTTGTTTTCGACACACCATTTCTACACTAAAAGTGTATGGTGTAGTCATTTGGGATCATCCCAACCTCTGATCAGTATGCCATGCATTCCTCAGACAGGTACTTGCCTCCGCGATCAAATCGCAGGCTACAAATGGATATACCTCGATGGTTCTCCACAATTGCTTAGTGTCCATTGACTTGTCAAAACACTTGCTTTTGTGGCACATCAGGTATTCTAATCCATTTCTCGAGTAATCATCAAATGAAGTACTCGTACCTTATTGTCTGAGTAGACATAGGTCTGCATACATCAGAGTTAATCAATTCCAATACTTGTCCAGATCTTATATCTTATATCCAGAAAGGATTGCTTAGTCATATTATCTTCCAAATTAGATTCTTAGGTCGGAAGGTCCACTCCTTCAACTTAATTGATCAAATATCAATTTTCGACCTTTGAACTTCTTATTTGAATAAACATGACTTAGCATAAGAATCCACAAGTATAATTGATTTAATAAAGAAATCTCTTATTAGTAAAACGAGTTTTATACTACGATTCGTTGCATCGTGGTGGACTCAGGATTCATCATTTATATATTGCTAGCTAATGTACCAGAACAGATACTATCTTTATTTCTTCTTATAACCATCAAATGATTAAAAGAAATAAAATATCCATTCATTAGAAATCCAGAACAAAGTTCTTTCTAATATGAAAGGTACATAAAAGCAATAACTCAAAATGAAATCCTATAAAATGTCCTCCATTTCAACAGCTGCCTCCTCTACAGCATTGCCCACATAGAATACGATCTTTTCTTTTCTAAGTCGTCAGGTTTCCTGGAACCTTTGCATTTAGAATGCACATACCGTCAATGGTTCCATATCTACACACCAGGTTCCGGTAGATAATACCACTGACTATGTTTTACGACTAAAGAAAATTTCGTACTTTCTTTGAGAGGATAATCAGACTTCCAGTACCCAGACTGTTTGCTTCGAGAACTCTTGCCTCTTGGCTTTCTCGTCCCATCTCGTGGTTCAAGTAATCTTAGAACCACTGGGTTTCTTTGCTTTCTTTTCCTTTCCCCCGATTCATGCCTTTAGGTTCGAAACCTTTGGCATTGGCTACAAGAGCTTGCGATTTCCGTTTCAACTCGTCTAAAAGGTCAATCATCTCAAAAACGTGTTTAAGCGTTTCCTCGAATCGACTGCCCTTTATGAGTATCCACATCGCCTCTTGTCTAGCCGCCTATAACAATAGGCTCGGAAGGACAAAGCTCATTGAGTACAACCTTGTACTTTTCAACAGTTTGGGTAATGTCTAGATCTCTATTCCAATCATTACATTTAGGGACCAGTGAGTTTAAAAATCCTTACGTATCACAGAAAGTGGGTTCAAAGCCATTTCCTAATCTATGAGCACATATAACAACAAACAATTGATTTAATCTCTGATATTATCTCCCTTAAATAATATCATTAAATCACTAATCGCCTCTAAAATCCCATCAGATATGGCAAGCCACGTGGTGTGGACGTTTACCTTACCCAAATGATTTAGCAATTAGTTTTGCTTCGGTCATACATCACTTATAGCGGAACTTCGTGGGGAAGAATACTATAATGCGTATCTAAGTGTAAACCATTACTCAGTACAAAAGTAAATCGTTTGGAACCGCTACATCACCGCAAGCCACGTGGTGTGGACGTTTACGATGACTTCACAATTCTTCACAATTCCTTACAACTGTCTACATCAATTAATCCAAAATCCGTTAGTATAGCAAGCCACGTGGTGTGGACGTTTACTACACCAAGAGACTTTTATAATTGACTCCCAATTACTTGATTCTTTTAATCTTGTAAATCAAGACGCGGAGAATCATAAGTGAAACTCGAAGTTTCTTACCAGTGATTCACCATGCGAACGACCCTATCTCTCATAAAATGAGGGAGCCGAGCAGACAATCGATCCACCTTCAAAAGATGGTACGACTGCCTCTAATTTGTGTCCTCGACATGACCAAGTGGCTTTGGCTCCATTCCACTCCCCGGGGTGAGAATGAGTCGACTTGAAGTCAGTTTTGGAAAGACAAATTAGGCATTGTTTGATAGACTTAATCAATGTTTCTCGTAAGAGGAATTACAAGAATTCTCCTCCAATGACTTATCTATATGAACTTCGAAAGTTCATAAAAGTCACCAAGAGAACAGCAATGGAGACCATGGATATGTTTCCATACCCTCTCCCACTTAGCTTTTTACAATAAAGGGAAACGCTATCTAATGCATAATTAAATACACATAAGCATGCATACATGAAATAAAGCACATAGAATATTATCACATAATCAAAATAATACTAGAATATTATTTTCCGACTATTATGGCTTTATCGCATCCCCGTACGCATCTTCTAGTCTTCAGTATTCGTTCTTTGAATGCTCTATGTGACGGGAATATTAATTCCAATATTTAAATCTATTTATTTTTAATAAATCCAAAAGTTACTTAATTCGAAAATTAAGTCAATCGAATAAATCAAAAATAAAATTAAATATTATTAATATTTTTATTTATTTATTTTCCTATCTAATTCTATTAAATCTCTAGAATAATCTATCCAAGACCCACTTGGAATATTCTAGAAGACTTCTATAATAGAATAAGGAAATAAAATAAATTAGGACTCTTAATCCTTCCAAATTAATTCCTTTCCTAATCTATTAAAAATTCCATAAAGGAATAATTAAATAGGAAAAATTAATTAAGGACTCTTCTACTTTCCAAAATTAATTAATTTCCATGTCCATGAAAATTCCCATAAAATAGGAATAATCAAATAGGAAATAAATTAATTTAATAATTAATTATCTTCCTTTCTAATTCCATTAAATCTCTAGAATCCTATTCCAAGTAGAACTTAGAATATTCTAGAAGACTTCCATAATAGAATAAGGAAATAAATTATTTCCAATTAATTCTTTTCCTATTTCAATGAGAATTCCCAAAAATAGGAATACTCAAAATAGGAAAACCGAATCAATTAGGAAAGTGAATCTCGGTTAGGAGTAGCACGGAGTGGGGATCTCCGCACCACCCCCAACCGATCGACCACCACCGAGGAGGAGCACCGCCGCCGCCCCCAGCCGGCGCGCCACCGCCCCCAGCCGGCGCGCCACCACCACCGGTGGCTAGGCGTGGCCGAGAGCCTCCCGCGGCTGCCCCCTCTCTCTTGGGTCGATCCTCCATGGATCGATCATGGGGTTGATCGATCCGAGTCCTCCCTCTCTTCGCCTCCTCCGTCACATTTTTCCGGTCGTCGTTTCGTCATCGATCCAACGTAAATAAATTACAAATTTATTACTACGCTCTCCGGTATCGATTCTCTACATGAAATCGACCTCATACAATTTCCGGAAAAATAAGAACAAGCATTCACCACACAAGAACGAATATTGACATCACCGAGAGTTTAATAATCAAGAACATTATTATGACATTAATTAATAAAAATTAAATCTAGCCATAATAATCGGAAACCCTGCAAGGTAGAACAATTTATCGAAAAATACCATGAACTAAAACCAACTCTCTGATACCAATTGTTGGAAATCGATATCCCGGAATTAATAAATTAATTAAAATTAATTATCTAATTAATTCCGACTGAAATCCTTTGGAGATCGAATATCCGGAGTTGTCTAATTGCGGAATAACAACTCCAATCAAAATCCCGGTTGCCGGAAAGCCGCCACGAACCACCACGCGAAGCCGGACTCAACCAAACCCTAACCACGGGGATAGCCCGGGCTGTTCGGTCGAGCCCTCGTGTGGGGCTCGCGGCTGTCCTTGGCAGCCGCCTAGGGCTGCCCTGGGCAGCCCCTTATGCACGCCCAGCCGCCCCCGGTGATCGCACGACCAGCCACGGCGAACCGTGGCTTGCGATCACCACCAGCCACCGCCGCTCGAGCGGCGGTCCAGCCGCGTGAGCGGGGATGCTCCAGCAGCCCGCTGGAGGTGCGTGGGTGATTGAGGTCGCCCTCGATCGAGTCTCGGCGTCCAGCCGAGGCTCGCCCCTCTCGACCCTCTCTTGTTCGAGCCGTTGAGCCGCCGGCGGTCCGGTGATCTTCGATCACCACCGCCCGGTTCAACCTCGACAAAGGTCGCGTTCTCGGATCTTGGTTCACGATATTTTTACGATAATTAAACGATAAAATCAAAAAGAGGGTTTTACGATTTACCTCGTTCTCGTTGTTCGGAAAAACGAAGAACTCAATTTGACGACCTTGAGATCTTCCCACGTATTCCTTGCACTAGCCCGGACGTCGTGTGGGCGACGATCTACCGAACTCCATGGATCCTCCTCTCTACTTTCTCTCTCTAGAATTGTGATCTTCAACTTATGAGAATAGAGAAGACCATGTAGTGCTTTTATAGGCTACGTAGGGGATCTTAAGGAGGTGGAATATTGGGCTTCCAATATTAATGATTAAATTGAGCCCAAGCCCAAATCTATTAATCCATTAATATTAATTAATTCTATTTTCCACTATATAAAATTAATTGCTATCCCAATATTAAACCATATTATATCAAATAATATTTCTCCGGTAGTATTATTTATTCCGTGTATTTAAGATATAAATATCCATGAATAAAATTAATTTATTGCTAATTAATTTATTCATCTCTTATATCCGAGACTAGTACCATTCAACCTTAATTATTATGCGGAATTAATCCACCTGCAGGGTTTACATAATAATTCCTTATGAACTCATCTCGGGGATATTATCAACCCTTACGGGATACACTTTCCCGTCAAGTATTCACGGCATGTCATATATAAAACATAGTGACCCAACTTAACCGGTAATTAACCCAATAATTAAACCGGTTAATTCCTTTGGTAAATCAAAGTCACTTATATTAAATATACACACCCGCAATAGTTTCGGGGATTAAGAATAAAATACACTGAGACTCGAATCGATTATCGCCGGCAATCCTAATCGATGAATCTCAACGATCCGCTCAATACACCAAGTGTACAAGTGTGATAAAATAATTAAGATAAATTATTTTCTCTCTCACACAACGACTATACCGATGGATTGGTCCGTGTCCATCTAGGTCGTGAGCAACTGTTCGATTAAATACGAGTAACCGATAGTATGATCTTCTGTGCGCCCATGCAACACCATACTAACTACAACGTATAAAATCCAGGACTATAATTTGCATATATTTAATTATAAATAATTAAACGCAAATAATTGTTTATTTAATTAAATAGATTAGTGGCAATGGATCGTGAGTTTCCGTTACTTAAATCTAGACATTAAGTACACAACTCCAACATTTACATTGTTGCCAATGATAAAATGTTATCTACATAGAATCTCCGAGAAACACCACCTTGTTTCCATTACGTCTCCAATACACCTTTCGTATATACCTTTCAATCCATAAATGGATTTACTAAGCTTGTACTCTAAATGATCTTGCCTCTTAACAATAAACTTTGTTGTTCTCCAAGCAGGCACATTTAGATCTAGTACCGCCCTCGTGCAGAGCTAGGGATCGATTTCATCTTTACTAGATCCAGAGTCTGAAACTCTTCTAGTCTTATGAACATCTCTGGTTGTTCAACAACCTCCCACTGCAACGGCGTCCCGGTGTATAACTGTAATAACAGTAGGTGCAGTTAGTGGTGTACTACTACTCGGTTTGGCTGGTTCCTAGTCTTTGTCCTTTTTCTCATTCCAAGGTATTACGTCAGTTAGGGCTTTGTAGTTCATCTAATAGTCTTCCTCTAAGAACCGGGCGATACACGTCCTTCTGGTTCATAGTACTATAGAACACACAATATCTTGTTCATCTAGGATATCCTACAACCATATTGAATATGCCGTTGTCTCCAGGAATATCCATAGAACATAGGTAGTTCCGAACAACTTGTTCTTTTACTATTAGAATTCTATTTCTTATTGACTCACCATCTCTACACGTAAGTGTATGGTGTAGTCATTTGAGACTTAATCTCAATCTTTGATTATGCTATGTGTTATTCAGATAGGTGATAGCCTCCGCGATTTTAGTCGCAGGCTTCCAATGGATATACTCAGAAGGTTCCCCATAATTGCTTTGTGACTAAAACACTTTGCTTTTATGGCACATCAAGTATTCTAATACATCTACGAGTATTCAAAAGAACTACTCGCACCTTTCTAAATTACACATATGTCTGCATATATCATTGATCATTCTCAATACTTGTCCGAATTCTATCCTTTATCCAGAAAGGTATGCTTAGTTGTATCATCTTCCAAATTCAACTCTTAGGTCGGAAGGTCCACTCCTTCAACTATAATTGATCAAATCAATTTCGACCTTTTGAATCTTATTTGAATAAATACTACTAAGTATAAGAATTCACAAGTATAATGATTTAATAAAGAAATATATCTAACAAGTAAAACAAGTTATAGAACGGTTTGTTGCATTGTGATAGACTAAGGATCTATCATTCATATATTGCTATCCAATGTACCAGAATAGATAATGCCATTATTTCTTATCAAAATCATCACCATGATTAAAGAAATAAAATATCCATTCATAAATAATAGAAATCCAGAACAAAAGTTCTTTCTAAAATAAAGGGTACATAAAGCAATAAACTTGAAATGAAATCCTAATTAACTACTAAAGCAGATAAATGTCTTCCACTGCAACAGCTGCCTCCTTTACAGCTTTGCCCATGTAGACTCGAACTCTTCTTCTCTAAGTCGCCGGGTTTTCTGGAACCCCTGCATTTAAAATGCACATACCATCAGTGGTTCCATATCTACACACCAGAATTCTGGTAGATAATACCGCTGACTATGTTTTTACGACTAAAGAAAAATTCGTACCTTTGAGAGGACATTCAGACCTCCAGTGTCCAGACTTATTGCATCGGAAGCACTTGCCCCTTGGCTTTGCAGCCCCCACTCGTGGTCCATTCCTCTTGGCACCACTGGGTTTCCAGGCTTGCTTCCTCCTCTTGCCCCTACCTCCGACAGGCTTCAAGCCTTTGGACATGGTAGCTACAAGCGCTTGAGACTTGCCCTTCTTGTAGATCCCCTCTGCCGCCTTTAGTTCAGTCAGGAGTTGTGCAAGAGTATAAGATAGTTTACCCATATTATAACTCATGCGAAACTGCTCAAAACTAGGGGTCAGAGACTGGAGTATGATGTCGACTTGCGTCTCACCATCAATTTGAGCTCCTAGGATCTCAAGCTCATTCAACAGACTCATCATCTTAAGAACGTGCTCCCCTACGGGCGTTCCTTCAGACTGAGTAGTTGTCATAAGGACTCTCATGGCTTCTTGCCTTGCCGCACGATCTTGCTCTCCAAACATGTCCTTGAGGTTAGTTAGCATATCATAGGCAGTGTCCATCGACTGATGTTGGGTTTGGAGTACATTTGACATGGAAGCCAAAATATAAAACCTAGCCATTTCATCAGCCTTTTTCCACTTCCTAAATGCCTCTTTATCGTCATTAGTTGAGGCATTCGTGGGCTCAGCAGGGCACACATCATGGAGTACAAATTTGTACTCTTCAGAAGTCAGGACAATGTCCAAATTTCTCCTCCAATCAATATAATTGGGGTCAGTGAGTTTATGTTCCTTGAGTATCACAGAAAGTGGATTCATAGCTATTCTCTAAACCTATAAGCACATTTAAACAAACAATCAATTTAATATCCGATATTATCTCCCCAAATAATATCATTAAATTACTAATCACATCTAAAATCTCATCAGGTAAAGCAAGTCACGTGGTGTGGACGTTTACCCACCCAAATGATTTAGCAATTAGTTTTTCTTTGGTCATACATCACTTATAGCGTAACCTCGTGGGGAGGAATACTATAATGCGTATCTAAGTGTAAATCATTACTCAGCACCAAAGTTGTAACGATCCAAAATTTTATTTTTAACTCATATCAAAATTTTAATTATTGTAACAACCCAAAATTTTATTTACTAAAACCTTAAATTCACCTAAATAAATATACATATATATAAACTAATTTAATAAATTAAAATTTCAAAATAGAATATATTTTAGTTAAACTTTAAATTTGATAAATAATAATTATATAATTAATATTTTGATTCAACCCAATTTAATAAATATAATTTAAAATATAATTATTTAAAAGATATCTTAGCAAGTAAAAAAATTCCAATATTTAAAACTTACCAAAATCATCTAAAACCCCTAAATACAATTTACCCTTAATTTATTCCTATAAATACATTACCTAATATCCCATACAATTACACCGACCGAACATCATAATATTCCCTCTCCTCTTGTCCACTATCTTCCAAGAAACCTACTCCAACACAATCTCCTAAACACAATCCTTATACAACGACACCCTTAGTTTTCTCCCTATTAATATCTATCTGAGCGCGAGAGGAAGCAACCCAAACAATATATAACCCTCCCTATATATATATATATGGACATTTATACTCACGGCCAACATATACCACACAAACCAAAAACAATTCCCTCCAATATATATTCAGCCCCACAAGTTTTGGAATTCGCTAATTCAACCCCAAGGTCTTAGACGCACTTTGGATTTTCACGTTCATGTCCCAGCTCATCGAGGTAGGTGTCATGTTGTCGATTTACCTCTTCTATTACTTGTTTCATTATATGTGTCTCTATGTGTGCATTTATGTGAATTTATTAAAATATATTTTTTGTTGTAACCGGAGACCGAGGAAAAGGGTCGAAGGGGACCAACGCAATAGTTGGCGCAACTCGCAATATCCAGATCATTAAATGGATCTCATGTTTACTAAAATTACAATATTTTCATGTTATCCAGATTACTAAATGGATCTCATGTTTCTACTAAATTATAATATTTTCATGTTATGTTCATTGGTTATACATGTATTTGATTCCGGTATTAGATGAGGTAATGACCCTATTGAGCGTTGAGCTCACCCTTTCGACAACAACTATTTTTAGGTACACACGAGGATGCCGAGCGAGGAGAGTGATCAAGGATGGAGGATAAATTAAAATAAATAAATGTTACTTCGTGCATAATTTATCATGAGTTATTTTCTAATGAATTATGATATTAATCGTTGTTTTTCAAAGTTTTTCCAAAGTTGATTCACTCGTATGAGTCTTATGATTTATAACTATTTCAATTACATCCAAATGTGTTTGATGTTTTGTTAGTAAACTTTGGGTTGACTACTAACTTGTTTAATAGTACGTACATAAATGTTTATCTTGCATGTTGTTATTTTATATACATATACACTAGTATTTCGTGATTACCATGCTGATATAGTATATTATAGGTTTTGTACTTTATGTATCTTTGTGTCTAGGACCTAGTATATATATTGATGTATCTGATATTATTTGTATATATATATATATATGTAAGTACTTGTAGATATTATATATATATATATATATATAAATACTTACTACATGTTTGTCAATAATATATTTATGTATTAAAGTATTTAGTTTATTTTGTTGTTTAAATCTTAAAAAGGTTTTTCTTTTCTAAATAAAATTATGTGACGCCCGCACTTTAATTTCTTAAATGTTGTTTTTAAAAAATTAAAACATTCCGCTGTTTATAAAAATACGGATCGTTACAGTTGGTAGATACTGATTCTAAGATGTCTCTAAGATTTAAGATAGGACTAAAACCTAGCATAGCAAGTATCCTATCGGGACATGGTAACTTAGAATATTCTGAAATGGTCAAGAGAGCGCACGATGTGGAAGCATGTATGGGCGAAGATGTGATGAAACCCAAACCTATCATAGAGAAAAGGAAACGGGAGGAAGTGCCTAGTTATGAAAAGCAACCAAGAGTTGAAGGGTATAGTAACCCAAATACTCAAGGTGGGAGACCACAATGCTCTGAATGTGGGAGGTACCATTTTGGAAAATGTCTGATGGGTCAAGGGAAATGCTACCGGTGTCATCAAGAAGGGCATAGTGTAACAAATTGTCCCCGCAACAACATAGGGCGTACTGCACCTCAAGAACACAAATTGCCAGGGCCGCCACCCACCGGAGGAAAAGCTCGGGTGTATTCCATGCATCAAATTGGGAACGACACAGGTTAGTTTTACAATTTCGAGGACGAAATTAAAATTAAGGGGCGTAGATTGTAACGATCCAAAATTTTATTTTTAACTCATATCAAAAATTTAATTAAATAAATTTACAATTTACTAAAACTAAAATAAAACTAATAAGAAAATATTATTTTAGTTTAATATCTTTAGAATTTATATTGATCAAACCCAAATTATTTTTATAGCCCAATTTATTTAATTAGTCTAAGCCCAATCTAACCAAACCTATCTTAGCAAGGAAAGGTTAGTAGGTTTTACTCTCATTCACCCTTATAAATAATCACTTTTACCCTACACCTTATCCCACGCACACCAAGTAGAATCACACGGCAAGAGCAGGTACGCAGCCTTCTATCCTCTTCTTTATGTTGTTTTCCTCTTACTTTCTTCCTAGGTGATAGGAATATTCAACACGCCATAGTTATATACCCAGAATTCACAAATAAAATCACTGTCGAAACCACCCCAATATATCATCAGACCAGTTAGCCCGTCTCCACGTCTTTCTACTCGAACCCCATATTACTAGATCAGATCCAAGTCCTCTATTCACAGTCGTATTTTGGTCAGATTTTATCGCGTCGTTAGATTGTCACTTGTACGAAATTGGGCACTTGACCGAAACCACCATAACAGCCCACTCTCGAATTCGAAAATCGTTATCCCCAAGCCAAGACAATTGCCGATGTAATTCTCCCGAAAATCGAAGCCTATCTTTCTGTCCAAAACGTAACCGGTAATAGAGTAACCCAAGTACATCTTCTCAAATCTTGTTTGGGCTGTGAATTGTTTAGACCGTGCATAAGTCTTACCCCACTCCCCACTAAGTTAATCTAATAGTATATCCACTTGCTCTCTCTATGTAAATAAATAGGGTCCGGTAGAGGAGTAGGAATCTGAACTCTTAATTTCACTAACACACACCTTTTAAGTTATAAAGATTTATTGCAAAAGCCCCTATGATTTTAATATAGTTCAGAAAATTACAATTTAAGATGGTAGCAGTTCTTATAATTATTACAATTGGGACACTCTAATGTAAGGGTACATATTTGTAGAGACCGAGACTCGCGAGCCTTAGGAGCGCAACTTACGTTTAGCATTCACGTCACGACCTCTTCAAGGTAGGTGTCATGTTGTCGATTTACCTCTTCTATTACTTGTTTTATTATGTGTGTCTCTATGTGTGCATTTATGTGAATTTATTAAAAATATATTTTCCGTTGTAACCGGAGACCGGAGAAAAGGGTCGAAGGGGACCAACGCAATAGTTGGCGCAACTCGAAATATCCAGATTATTAAATGGATCTCATGTTTACTAAAATTATAATATTTTCATGTTATTCAGATTATTAAATGGATCTCATGTTTTTATTAAAATTGCAATATTTTCATGTTATGTTCATTGGTTATACATGTATGTTCATTGGTTATACATGTATTTGATTCTGGTTTTGGATGAGGTATTGACCCTATTGAGCGCGTTGAGCTCACCCTTTCGACAACAAATATTTTTAGGTACACACGAGGATGACGAGCGAGAGTAGTGATCAAGGATGGAGGATAAATTAAACTAAATAAATATTTCTTTATGCTTTATTTGTTATTAGTATTTTTTTTTATCACGACAGTCTGCTATTTTATAACTTTCAAATACATCTAGTTACTTTCCTCTTTATTTCCCTTTATGTTTATTTCAAACATGCTTTTGGTGCCCAGTTGGATTATCATGAGTTATTTTAGTTTTGTTTATGATATTATTTATTGTTTCTCCAAGTTGATTTACTAGTATGAAAAATATGATTTATAGTTACGTATTCGTGTGATCGAACTGATGATGTACTTCTGTTTAAAAGTGTTGGTGATGTAGTATATGTTTAAATTGCATGTTGTGTGGGTCCATTACCTTATATACATATACACGTTTACATTATATACCTATACTACATGTACTGATTATATATGTATATATATATATGCATGTAGTAATGGAGTAGTTGTTTTACTGTATTACATAAACATATATGAATAACATCTTTATGTGTTCAATTATTTTTTTTTGATGTTTGGAAAAGAATTTTGAAAAATAATATTTTGTGACGCCCGCACATTATTAAAATGTTATTTTCAAAATTAATTTCTTCCGCTGTTTAAAAATACGGGTCGTTACAAAAGTAAATCGTTTGGAATTGCTACATTACCGCAAGCCACGTGGTGTGGACGTTTACGATAACTTCACAACTCTTCACAATACCTTACAACTGTCTACATCAATTAATCCAAAATCCGTTAGTATAGCAAGCCACGTGGTATGGACGTTTACTACACCAAGAGACTTTTATAATTGACTCCCAATTACAAGATCCATTCGATTTTCGTAAATCAGGACGCGGAGAATCATAAGTGAAACTCGAAGTTTTTAACCAGTGATTCACCATGCGAACAACCCTATCTCTCATAAATGAGGGAGCCGAGCAGACAATCGATCCATCTTTAAAAGATGGTACGACTGCCTCTAATTTGTGTCATCCACATGACCAAGTGACTTTGGCTCCATTCCACTCCCCGGGGTGAGAATGAGTCGACTTGAAGTCAGTTTCAGAAAAACAAATTAGGCATTGTTTGATAGACTTAATCAATGTTTCTTGTAAAAAGAATTACAAGAATTCTCCTCCAATGACATATCTATATGAACTTCAAAAGCTCATAAATGTCACCAAGAGAACAGTAATGGAGACCATGGGTATGTTTCCATACCCTCTCCCACTTAGCTTTTTATAACAAAGGGATACGCTATCTAGTGCATAAAGTAAACACATATAGCATGCATACAAGCAATAAAGCACATAGTATCACATAGTCAAAATAATGCTAGAAAAATTATTTTCCGACTATCATGGCTTTATTCCATCTCCGTATGCTTCTTCTAGTCTTCAGTCTTCGTTCTTGAATGCTCCATGTGACGAGAATATTAATCCCAATATTTAAATCTATTTATTTTCAATAAATCCAAAAGATACTTAATTCGAAAATTAAGTCAATCGAATAAATCAAAAATAAAATTAAATATTATTAATATTTTTATTTATTTATTTTCCTATCTAATTCTATTAAATCTCTAGAATAATCTATCCAAGACCCACTTGGAATATTCTAGAAGACTTCTATAATAGAATAAAGAAATAAAATAAATTAGGACTCTTCTACTTTCCAAAATTAATTAATTTCCATGTCCATGAAAATTCCCATAAAATAGGAATAATCAAATAGGAAATAAATCAATTTATTAATTAATTATTTTCTTATCTAATTCTATTAAATATCTAGATTCCTATTCCAAGTAGGACTTGGAATATTCTAGAAAGACTTCCATAATAGAATAAGGAAATAAATTAATTCCAATTAATTCTTTTCCTATTTCCATGAGAGTTCCCAAACTTAGGAATACTCAAAATAGGAAAACCGAATCAATTAGGAAAGTGAATCTTGGTAGGAGTAGCATGAGATTGGGAGACCCCACGCCACCCCACCGTCGACCACCACCGCCGGGGACCATCGCCGCTGCCGCCCCCAGCCCACGCGCCACCACCACTGGTGGCCGGCGTGGCCGGAAGCCCGTGGGCAGCCCTCCTTTTGGCGAGGGTCGATCGATCCTCATGGGATCGATCCCATCGATCCCGAGCCCTAGTCCCTCTCATCTTCTCCTTCGTCACACGAGTTCTCCGGCAGTCGTTTCGGCATCGATCCAACGTAAATAAATTACAATAAATAAATTTACAATTCCGGTATCGATTCTATACATAAAATCGACCCTATACACTTTTCGGAAAACATAGAACGTAATAATAAATCCTAAATTCGGTCAACCCCCGAATTTTTACTATTACAAGCATTCATCCACACAAAACGAATCTCGACATGTCCGAGAGTTTAATAACGAATAATCATGGTAAATTAAATCAACAATTAATTAAACAAATAATTAACAATTAATTAACCATGATAGTCGGATCCCTGCAAGGTAGAACGATAATTGAACACATACATGAACACGAAACCAAACGCTCTGATACCAATTGTTGGAAATCGATATCCCGGGGTATCAAAAATTGCGGAACCGATAACCCCGACCGAAATCCCATCGCCGGAGATCCAACCGCGAACCACCGTACGAGCCGGAGCTCGACCTAGCACCGCACGGGTGAACCCGCGCGCCCAGCTGAGCCCCCGCACGGGGCTCGCGATCACGATCGATCGCGTGGGGCTGTTCCGGCAGCCCCGGGGCGGTGAGTCCGGCGACTTCACCGCCCACGCCGTCGGGAGGAGGGGCGCCAGCCGAGGCACCAGCCCTCGGCAGCCCCGCGATCGACCTCACGGTCGATCGCTCGCCCCGGCTCCAGCCGGGGCCTCCCTCTTGCGCACGCCGCGATCGAACCCTAGGTTCGATCGCACCCCTCGGCTCCCAGTCGAGGGTTTGTCTAGAGCTTCGCCGGGGATCTCGAATCCCCGTCCCCGAAGTTCATACGTTTTTCCGGATCGTGTGTTCATGTATGTATTGCAATCAATTCACAAAAATCATAGAAGGGAGTTTATGATTTTACCTTTCGATTCGTTGTGCGGAGAAACGAAATCAAGATGATGACCTTACGATCTTCCCACGTATTCCTTGCACTCCGTTCGAACGTCGCGTGGGCGACGATCTATCGAACTCCTATGGATCTCCTTCAACTCTCTAGAACTATCAAGTATTGATAGTCTTGTCTTATGATTTATGAATGCCATGTAGTGCTTTTATTGGCTACGTAGGGGATCTAAAGGAGGTGGAATATTGGGCTTCCAATATTGAAGATTAAATTGAGCCCAATGCTCAAGTCCATTAATCCTTATCAATATTAATTAATTTATTTTCCACTATATAAATTAATTGCACTCCCAATATTAAACCATATTATATCAAATAATATTTCTCCGGTAGTATTATTTATTCCGTGTATTTAAGATTTAAATATCCATGAATAAAATTAATTTATTGCTAATTAATTTATTCATCTCTTGAATCCGAGACTAGTACCATTCAACCTTAATTATTGTGCGGAACGAATCCACTCATGAGGTTTACACAATAATTCCTTATGAACTCATCTCGGGGATATTATCAACCCTTCCGGGATACACTTTTCCGTCAAGTATTCACGGCATGCCATATATAAAATATAGTGACCCAACTTAACCGGTAACTAACCCAATAATTAAATCGGTTAATTCCTTTGGTAAATCAAAGTCACTTATATTAAATATACACACCCGCAATAGTTTCGGGGATTAAGAATAAAATACTCTGAGACTTGAATCGATTATCGCCGGCAATCCTAATCGATAAATCTCAATGATCCGCTCAATACACAAAGTGTACAAGTGTGATAAAATAATTAAGATAAATTATTTTCTCTCTCACACAACGACTATACCGATGGATTGGTCCATGTCCATCTAGGTCGTGAGCAACTGTTCGATTAAATACGAGTAACCGATACTATGATCTTCTGTGTGTCCATACACACCATACTAACTACAACGTATAAAATCCAGGACTATGATTTGCATATATTAATAATTAAACGCAAACAATTGTTTATTAATTAAATAGATTAAATGCTATGACCGGGAGTTTACCGTTACTTAAATCTAGACATTAAGTACACAACTCCAACAACTTGTACACTTGGTGTATTGGGCGGATAGCTTGAGATTTATCAATTAGGATTGCCTTTGATAATTGATTTAAATCTGAGTGTATTTTATTCTTAATCCCCGATACTATTGCGGGTGTGTATATCTAATATGAGTGACTTTGATTTTCCAAAGAAATTGACCGATTTGAACATTGGGTCAATTACCGGTAAAGTTGGGTCACTATATTTTATATATGACATGCCGTGAATTCTTGACGGGAAAGTGTGTCCCGATAAGGGTTGATAATGTCCCCGAGATGAGTTCATAAGGAATTATTATGTAAACCCTGCAGGTGGATTTGTTCCGCATAATAATCAAAGTTGAATGGTACTATTTTCGGATACAAGAGATGAATAAATTAATTACGCAATTAATTTAAATTTATTCATGGACATTTATATCTTAAACACACGGAATAAATAATACTACCGGAGAGATAATATTATTTGATATAATATGGTATAATATTGGGAGTGCAATTATATTTATATAGTGGAAAATAAATAAAATTAATATTAATGGATTAATAGATTTGGGCTTGGGCTCAATTTAATCATTAATATTGGAAGCCCAATATTCCACCTCCTTTAGATCCCCTACGTAGCCTATAAAAGCACTACATGGTCTTCTCTATTCTCATAACTTGAAGATCACAATTCTAGAGAGAGATAGAAGAGAAGGAGATCCATGAGCTTGGAGGATCGTCGTCCACCCGACGTTCATGCTAGTGCAAGGAATACGTGGGAAGATTCAAGGGTCATCGAATAGATCTCGTTTCTCCGCACAACGAGAACAAAGGTAAAATCGTTGAACCCCCTTCGATGATTTTAATTTAATTATCGTTATATGCATATGAACCAAGATCCGAGAGACGACCCATGACGAGGACGAACCGGGCGGTGGTGGTCAAAGACCACCGGACCGCCGGCGGCTCGTCGGCTTGGGTTGGAAGGGTCGAGGGGCGTGAGCCTCGGGTGGGCGCCGAGACTCGATCGAGCATGAGCTCGATCTCCCATGCATGTCCAGCGGGCTGCTGGAGTAGCCCCGCTCACGCGGTACGAGCTCCGCTCCGGCGGAGCGATCACCGCTCGCGCGGCTGGACCGAAGCTCGCGCGGCGGTGGCTGCGGGCTGATCGCTAGCCACGGTTCGACCGTGGCTTGAGGGCGATCAGCGGGTTACCAAGGGCAGCCCTAGGCAGCTGCCGTGTACAGCCGCGAGCCCCACGCGGGGGCTCGACCGGACAGTCGCGGGCTATCCCCGCGGTTAGGGTTTCGGTTGGGTTTCTCCCCGTGGTGGTTCGTGGCGGGTTTCCGGCAACCGGGAGTCGATTGGAGTTGTTGTTCCGCAACTTTGACAACTCCGGATATTCGATCTCCAAAGGATTTCGGTCGGAATTAATTAGATAATTTATTTAATTAAATTTATTAATTTCGGGATATCGATTTCCAACAATTGGTATCAGAGCGTTGGTTCTAGTTCATGTGTATATACGATAAATTGTTCTACCTTGCAGGGTTTCCGACTATTATGGCTAGCGTTTAATTATTCGTTAATTATTGTCATAATTGTTTTAAACTCTCGGACATGTCGAGATTCGTTTTTTTGTGGTGAATGCTTGTAATAGTAAAAATTCGGGGGTTGACCGAATTTAGGATTTATTATTATTGTTCTTGTTTTTCCGGAAATTGTATAGGGTCGATTTCATGTATAGAATCGATACCGGATAGTGTAATTAAATTCATGTAATTTATTTTACGTTGGATTGATGCCGAAACGACCGCCGGAAAAGAAGAAGATGTGACGAAGAAGACGAAGGGACTCGGGATCGATCATGGGGATCGATCCCATGGAGATCGACCGTGGGGTGGGGGCTGCCCGCGGGACTCCTTGGCCACGCCGGCCACCGGTGGTGGTGGCGCGTGAGCTGGGGTGGCGGCAGCGCTCCTCACGGCCGGCGATCGAGGTGGGTGGGCGCGGGGTCCTCGGGATCTCGTGCTTCTCCTACCGCGATTCACTTTCCTAAATTATTCGGTTTTCCTATTTTGAGTACTCCTATTTTGGGAACTCTCATGGAATATGAAAAGAATAAATTTAGAATAAATTTATTTTTCCTTATTGATTATTCCTATTCTTGGGAATTTTCATGGAATAGGAAAATGAATAAATTTAGAATTAATTTATTTTTCCTAATTAATTATTCCTTTATAAAATTTTTAATGGATTAGGAAAATAATTAATTTGGAAAGTTTTAAGAGTCCTTAATTAATTTTTCCTTATTTAATTATTCCTTTATGGAATTTTTAATAGAAAAGGAAAGGAGTTAATTTGGAATGATTAAGAGTCCTAATTTATTTTATTTCCTTATTCTATTATGGAAGTCTTCTAGAATATTCCAAGTTTGACTTGGATAGGATTCTAAAGATTTAATAGAATTAGAAAGGAAAATAAAAATATTAATAATATTTAATTTTATTTTTGATATATTCGATTGACTTAATTTTCGAATTAAGTAACTTTTGGATTAATTAAAAATAAATAGATTTAAATATTGGAATTAATATTCCCGTCACATGGAGCATTCAAGAACGGAGACTGAAGACTAGAAAATGCGTACGGGGATGCGATAAAGCCATAATAGTCGGAAAATAATATTCTAGTATTATTTTGACTATGTGATAATATTATATGTGCTTTATTTCATGTATGCATGCTTATGTGTATTTAATTATGCATTAGATAGTGTATCCCTTTGTTATAAAAAGCTAAGTGGGAGAGGGATTGGAAACAATCTCATGGTCTCCATTGCTGTTCTCTTGGTGACTTTTATGGACTCTCGAAGTTCGTATAGACAAGTCATTGGAGGAAAATTCTTGTAATTCCTCTTACGAGAAACATTGATTGAGTTTATCAAACAATGCCTAATTTTTCATTCTGAAACTGATTTCAAGTCGACTCATTCTCACCCCGGGGAGTGGAATGGAGCCAAAGCCACTTGGTCACGTGGATGACACAAATTAGAGACCTTTGTACCATTTTTTGAAATGGATCGATTGTCTGCTCGGCTCCCTCATTTTATGAGAGATAGGGTTGTTCGCATGGTGAATCATTGGTAAGAAACTTCGAGTTTCACTTATGATTCTCCGCGTCTTGATTTACAAGATTGAATGGTTCAAGTAATTGGATGTCACTTATAAAAATCTTTTGGTGTAGTAAACGTCCACACTATCGTGGCTTGCTGCACTGAATGGGATTTTGGATTAACTGATGTAGACAGTTATAGAAGGGAGTAAAGGAGTGTATGTTAACGTAAACGTCCACACTTTTGTGGCTTGCGGTGAATATGCGTGTCCCAAACAATCTTCTTAGTACTGAGTAATGGTTAACACTTAGGTGCGCTTCTTAGTATTCTTCCCATCGAAGTAACGCTAATGATGATGTACGACCGAAGCAAATCTAATTACTAAATCATTTGGATAGGTAAACGTCCACACTATCGTGGCTTGCCATATCTGATGAGATTTTAGATGTGATTAGTGGTTTAATGATATTATTTGAGGGAGATAATATTGGAATTAAATCGATTGTTTGTTGTTATATGTGCTCATAGGTTAGGTATGGCTTTGAACCCATTTTTTGTGATACTTAAGGAATTTAACTCACTAGTCTCTGGATGTATTGATTGGAATAGAGATCTAGACATTGCCCAAACTGTTGCTGAGTACAAGATTGTACTCAGTGAGCTTTGTCCTCCCAGACCTACGAATGTCTCAACTGATGAGGAAAGGACTGATTTTAAGAAGTGGGAGAATGTTTATGCAATAACCACTGATTATGATATCATGTTCAAAACTCAAGTTGATGTTTAGACATGACGTAGAGGCTAGACAAGAGGCGATGAGGATACTCATAAAGGTCATTCATTCGAGGAAACGCTTGAACACGTTTTTAAGATGATGGACCTTTTTGGACGAGTTGAGACGGAAATCGCAAGCTCTTGTAGCCAATGCCAAAGGTTTCGAACCTAAGGGCAAAACCGGGGGAAAGGAAAAGCAAGCAAAGAAACCCAGTGGTCCTAAGTTTCTTGGATCACGAGATGGGACGAGAAAGCCAATAGGCAAGAGTTCTCGATGCAAACAGTCTGGGTACTGGAAGTCTGATTATCCTCTCAAAGAAAGTACGAAATTTTTCTTTAGTCGTAAAAACATAGTCAGTGGTATTATCTACCGGAGCCTGGTGTGTAGATATGGAACCATTGACGGTATGTGCATTTTGAATGCAAGGGTTCCAGGAAACCCGATGACTTGGAAAAGAAGAAATCGTAGTCTACAAGGGCAATGCTGTGGAGGAGGCAGCTGTTGCAGTGGAGGACATTTTTATAGGATTTCATTTTGAGTTATTGCTTTTATGTACCCTTCATTTTAGAAAGAACTTTGTTCTGGATTTCTAATGAATGGATATTTTATTTCTTTTAATCATTTGATGGTTATAAGAAGAAATAATGATATTATCTATTCTGGTACATTAGCTAGCAATATATAAATGATGAATCCTGAGTCCACCACGATGCAACGAACCGTAGTATATAACTCGTTTACTTTTAAGAGATATTTTTGTAATGAATCATTTATACTTGTGGATTCTTATGCTAAGTCATGTTTATTCAAATAAGAAGTTCAAACGTCGAAAATTGATATTTTGATCAATTAAGTTGAAGGAGTGGACCTTCCGACCTAAGAATCTAATTTGGAAGATAACATAACTAAGCAATCCTTTGGAAAGGATATAAGATCCGGACAAGTATTGGAATTGATTAACTCTGATGTGTGCAGACCTATGTCTACTCAGACAATAAGGTACGAGTACTTCAGTTTTTGATTACTCGAGAAATGGATTAGCATACCTGATGTGCCACAAAAGCAAAGTGTTTTGACAAGTCAATGGACACAAAGCTATTGTGGCGAACCTTCAAGGTATATCCATTAGAAGCCTGCGATTTGATCGCGGAGGCAAGTACCTGTCTGAGGAATGCAAGGCATACTGATCAGAGATTGGGATTAGATCCCAAGAGACTACACCATACACCGTTGTGTAGAAATGGTGTGTCGTAAACAAGAAATGGAACTCTTATAGAAATAGTAAAAGCATGAGTTATACGGAACTACCTGTGTTCTATGGAAATGTCTGGAAACAACGGCGCATTCAAATGCGGTTGTAGAATATCCTAGAAGAACAAAAGATGTGTGTTCAATAGTACTATGAACCAGAAGGACGTTATAAGTTCTAAACGCCCGGTTCTTAGAGGAAAACTATTAGATGAACCACAAGCCCAAAGTGACGTAATACTTTGAAATGAGAGAGAAGGATAAAGACTGGGAACCAGCCAAACCGAGTAGCGCTAAACCACTAACTGCACCTACTGTTATTAATGTTTATACACCGGAACGCCGTTGTAGTGGGAGGTTGTTTAACAACCGGAGATATTCATAAGACTAGGGGAGTCTTCGGACTCTGGACCTAGTATACATGAAATCGATCCCTAGATCTACATGGAGACAGTACTAGATCTAAATGTGCCTTCTTAGAAAGCAATGGAATCCAAAAGATTATTGCTAAGAGGCAAGATCATTTAGAGTACAAGCTTAGTTAATCCATTGATGGATTGAAATGAAGCTAGAGATCGTGGAACTTGTGAATTGATGAGATAGTCCATTTAATGGATTCATCAAAGCATAGACGAATCGTGTGTATTGGAAACGTGATGGAACGAGGTGGTGTTTCTCGAGTTTTATGTAGAGAACATTCTCATCATTGTCAGACATAGAATGATGGTTGTCTAGATAAATCGATATGAAAGATGTAGAAAGAAGTTGGACATGTTCTTGAGATCTAGGATCTCTAGAAAAGAACATTGTACTTCTCCTGGACATCTTACATATAAATGATCATGGTTCGTTTTAACATGCAAGATTCCGAGAAAGGGTCGTTACCTTTCAGATACGGAATGCATCTATCTAAGGATATGTGTTTTGAAACACAAAAGGAGATAGAAGCAATGAAAGCGGTTTCCTACACTTCGAGTGTGGAAAGCTTGATAAATGCGATGTTGAAAACGAGAACCTGATACCTGCTATGCGGCTAGTATAGTGGGAGGATATAAAGGTAATCCTGGAAAGGAATACTCGACTGCTGTAATGAACATTTTAAGTACTTTCGAAGTATTGGAAATTATGTTCTGGAGCAGACAAGCTTTTCCTTTGGATTACACTCTCTTAGATTTCTAATCAAATAAGGACCGGTGTAAGTCGATATCAGGCTATGTGTTTCACTATTAAAGGAGAGGAGTTTTAATATGGAAGAGTGATAAGCACGATGCTTTTCGGACTCTCCCATGGGTAACCAAGAATAGCGGCCTCAGAGGCAGCGGAAGTTCTGGTAATGCTCCGGGATAACCTCTGGGACATAGATGTGATTCTTAGTTTACCAAAGGCTATTGTGGATAGCGGTGCAATGGCAAACGTAAGAAATCACAAGTCCATAAGTGTAAGATAACACATAGAGCAAGTACCACCTGATACGAGTCATCGTCAGGGAAGACGACGCTGTAGTCACCAAGATAACTTCAGAACGACAATCTAGATTGCTCTTTCACAAGGCACTTCTTGGAAGTGCATGTTAAGCACGTGAAGAGTATGGGAGTCGGGAGTTTGGAAGAAAAGACTAGACCTTAGTATAAGTGGGAGATTGTTGGAGTTGTATACTTAATGTCTAGATTTAAGTGATATTAACTCCCGATCCATTGCCATTAATCTATTTAATTAAATAAATAATTATTTGCGTTTAATTATTTATAATTAAATATATGCAAATTATAGTCCTAGATTATATACGTTGTAGTTAGTATGGTGTGCGACGTCACACGGAGGATCATACTATCGGTTACTCGTATATAATCGAACAGTTGCACACGACCTAGATGGACACGGACCAATCCATCGGTATAGTCGTAGTATGAGAGAGAAAATAATTTGTCTTGATTATTTTATCATACTTGTACACTTGGTGTATGGGGCGGATCGCTTGAGATTTATCAATTAAGATTGTCTTTGATAATTGATTTAAATCTGAGTGTATTTTATTCTTAATCCCCGATACTATTGCGGGTGTGTATATCTAATATGAGTGACTTTGATTTTCCAAAGGAATTGACCGATTTGAACATTGGGTCAATTACCGGTAAAGTTGGGTCACTATATTTTATATATGACATGCCGTGAATTCTTGACGGGAAAGTGTGTCCCGATAAGGGTTGATAATGTCCCCGAGATGAGTTCATAAGGAATTATTATGTAAACCCTGCAGGTGGATTTGTTCCGCATAGTAATTAAAGTTGAATGGTACTATTCTCGGATACAAGAGATGAATAAATTAATTACGCAATTAATTTAAATTTATTCATGGACATTTATATCTTAAACACACAGAATAAATAATATTACCGGAGAGATAATATTATTTGATATAATATGGTATAATATTGGGAGTGCAATTATATTTATATAGTGGAAAATAAATATAATTAATATTAATGGATTAATAGATTTGGGCTTGGGCTCAATTTAATCATTAATATTGGAAGTCCAATATTCCACCTCCTTTAGATCCCCTACGTAGCCTATAAATGCACTACATGGTCTTCTCTATTCTCATAACTTGAAGATCACAATTCTAGAGAGAGATAGAAGAGAAGGAGATCCATGAGCTTGGAGGATCGTCGCTCACCCGACATTCAAGCTAGTGCAAGGAATACGTGTGAAGATTCAAAGGTCTTCGAATAGATCTCGTTTCTCCGCACAACGAGAACAAAGGTAAAATCGTTGAACCCCCTTCGATGATTTTAATTTAATTATCGTTATATGCATATGAACCAAGATCCGAGAGACGACCCATGACGAGGACGAACCGGGCGGTGGTGGTCGAAGACCACCGGACCGCCGGCGGCTCGTCGGCTCGGGCTGGAAGGGTCGAGGGGCGTGAGCCTCGGCTGGGCGCCGAGACTCGATCGAGCATGAGCTCGATCGCCCATGCATGTCCAGCGGGCTGATGGAGCAGCCCCGCTCGTGCGGTACGAGCTCCGCTCCGGCGGAGCGATCACCGCTCGCGCGGCTGGACCGCCGCTCGCGCGGCTGGACCGCCGCTCGCGCGGCGGTGGCTGCGGGCTGATCGCTAGCCACGGTTCGACAGTGGCTTGAGGGCGATCAGCGGGACATGGTTGGGCGTGCCCAGCGGGCTGCCAAGGGCAGCCCTAGGCGGCTGTCGTGTACAGCCGCGAGCCCCACGCGGGGGCTCGACCGGACAGCCGCGGGCTATCCCCGCGGTTAGGGTTTCGGTTGGGTTTCTCCCCGTGGTGGTTCGTGGCGGGTTTCCGGCAACCGGGAGTCGATTGGAGTTGTTGTTCCGCAACTTTGACAACTCCGGATATTCGATCTCCAAAGGATTTCGGTCGAAATTAATTAGATAATTTATTTAATTAAATTTATTAATTCCGGGATATCGATTTCCAACAACGACAAACTCAGTCGTTCGCATAATGCGAACTGCAGCATCTAGGCAATCGACGAGCTCCACAGCCAGCTTGATTTTCCCATAAGGCTTCACCTCTACGTCGTCGAAACCCCTCAACGACCCTTTATACGACTTCAGATATTCAACCATGTCCCCCAGCTGATCAAATGTTCTTTTGAACAAAATGTTACAATGGGCGCCATTGTCGATTAGGATGCGGGCCACCTCAACTCCTTGAATCCTGGCCGTGACGACCAAAGATTCCACTTTCGGGTACCTAACCCCCATCTGATCCTGATCAGTAAACTGGATGACGATTCCCTTGGCGATGCCCGCCTCTTTCAGGGGGATGACAGCATTGATGCTCTCCCATGCTCGCATCTCGGCCTTCTTTTGCCTCTTCGACCTTTGCGTCACAGGGGTTACGCCGCCGATCATGTTGATCCTTCCGCCCTCTCTCATCGGGGGCACATCCCTGTTTCCCCTCACTTCGACCGGAGGAGGGGGCGGGGGCTGTTCGATCTGCAGCCTTTGAGGTTCCGGCAACCTCTGATTATGAGGTACGTATGGTCGATTGTGATGGCCGTTACCTCGTCGGCCTCTTCCTCTCCCCGGTCTCCTCAGCAGTTGCTCTAGTCTTCCTTCCCGGAACAATTGTTTTAGATGATCGAGCAGCTGCCTACACTCATCTGTAGGATGCCCACTATCCTAATGAAATTCACACCACTTATTTGTGTTCCTCCTCTCGGGTGGCCCGATGAGAGGTGGTGGTGGAATAAGGGCGAACACGTTATTGTCTCGTAAAATCTCCAAGATTTTTCCTGCCGTCTTTCCATGAAACACTCCGTTTTCTCCCACTTCATTTTGTTGTTCCCTTCTCGGGCCATTGAAATTTCTGGGGCCGGTGTTTTTCTTGACCCAATCCTTCCTCTCAAAGCTGGGTTTCTCTTTCTTGACTTGATTTTCCACTTCTTTCAGTCTCTGCTCGTATATACGTTGCTGAATGATCTCCTCTCCCGCGCGCCTGCGAAATTCTGCATAGGTTTTAGGGTACTCGCGCATCATCGGTTTGAACAGTTCCGAGCTGGGTTTCAGGCCCCCAACCACAGCATGTACGAGCACGTCATCAATGATGGGTTCTCCGTGGGTGGCTATCTTTTCCACTCGATCGAGGTACTGCTCGTCCGTCTCTTCATTTCCTTGTTTGAGCATCATGAGCGTTTGCCTGCTTTCCGGGCGCTGAATTTTGGCGGCGAAGTAGGTGACGAACTGATCTCCCAGCTCCTCGAAGCTGTCCACTGACCGATTCGGCAGATTGGTATACCACTTGTGTGTCGTGTCTCCCAAAGTAAGAGGAAAAAGCCTGCACTTGGTTGCATCGCTCGCGCCTCTCCCGACCATATAAATATTATACTTGCTCAAGTGGACCTCCGGATTTGCCTTCCCATCATAAATCATGTTCATCATCGGGGCAATATCCACTTGCGTCCTTGCGCTCGCAAGCCGGCGTGATAGAGGGTTTATCAGGGTTGTCTTCCGGGGCCCTTCGCCTTTTTGTAAGGCGATCTGCCTTTCCATCTCCTCTAGCCTTCGGATGACATCTTCGTCTGGGTGACCATCGGGGCGTCCCCTTGGTCGCCGCCACGCCTCTCGGGACGACGAGGTGCTCGAACTTCCCTCTGGTCGTCCCACCCCTCATAAATCTCATCTGACTCTCGGGACTCACTGGAATCGCCATCATACTCTTCTTGTCGAGCTATTCCTAACCTGCGACCCTTCTTGCGAGGTCGCGCTGGGGAAATTCTGCGGACTTCTTGTTCTTCCTCAAATTCTTCGTCCTGGAAATATTCATCTAAATTCCTCCCTTGGCCTGGATTTCCCTTGGCCTTCACCATTCGAGCCGACCTTTCTTGCAACAAACGTATGGTCTTCTTGATGTCCTCTGGGGTTTGAAGACATTCGAGGTTTAGGTCGGGGAGACTTTCAACGGGTCGTCGGTTCCTGATGGCTTCCCTCTTCTTTTCTTGGAGGACTCTCTGTTCCTCTCTTATCTCCCTTTGCTCGGCTCTTAACATTTCAATGTGATCGAGCTGGGCCCTTTCCTCTTGGGACATCTCCATCTCTCCTGGCCTGACATTGCTGGGCTCCTCGGGTCCCTTTCCTTTCACTGCCGAGGTAAGGCCCGACACCCCGGCGGTAATCTGAAGACCCATCGTGTTGCTCGGATGACTCATGGTTATGCTCGTTCAAAATCTACTCAACGCCCGAGGATCCCCCCTCCTTCTAGCGCCAATTGTTGATGGTGGGAAAATCGTGTTCTCCTATTACCAACTAAAAATAGAGATTTTGGGGATTGAGTAGTGAACAAGGTAATAGTGCTCTCTAGGAATTTTTGGGGAAATGTGTAGGTACCCTTAATGAAGTAGTACACCTTCTATTTATAGAGAATACAAATTAAGGTTACTAAGGTTGGATAATGGGCCAAGCCCATCATTAAACCCATCATTAAGCCCATCATCAATTTTCTGGCCCAGGGGTAGGCAATTCGCCTTTCCTGAATGCCGAGCACACCATGGATGGTCGTCCACCCCTCTTCCTGCTCCGACCGAGCACGTTTGTAGATTTTTTATCGAACATATTTCATGTTCGCCTCATCATGTTGCCTTTATCCTTTAATGGGGCTTGTCTACGAGGGTACTTCGCGTGTTCATCCCTATCCTTAGGGTCGAGCATTAATTCACCCCTCTCCTTTCTCCACAAAAGGGGGCCCCTTATGCTCGGGACTTAATCGAAATTTCTCCGCATAACACTACGGAAGGTTTAAAGCCGCAAACTACCTTTCCGGAAGCGATAGATTCTTTTGTGGAATTGAACGAAGAGTTTGCATACATGCATGCATTGATTTCCACTCATGTGGGGGATTTTTGGAAAATCACAATGTCAAAATTGGTTTTATCCAATGTTTGACTGAGTTGACTGGCTATAAAATTAATTTCGATTGGGAAATAATTGGTACGATAATTTTCTACGTCGTTCGTAGATAATTATAGAATTTTGTTTCGTCAAGATCCGATTTTCAATGATAAGGCATTTAAATGAAATACAATAAAGTCTAATTTAATTAAGACTTTATTACATTGAAACGTATAATAGTTATTACATCCCACATTGAAAGATGTAATAAAATGATTACACTTAATAAGTAGTTAGATGATTAATGTGTTCAACAGTAAGTGAGACCATGGACCATTAACCTACATGGCAATCGCCACACGCGCGCCGTCCGTCCGGCTCGGCTCGAATATACAAGAGAGTACTATGTAAAGCTCAGCCCACACACAAAAAGAGCAAGCTATTTTACTAATCATAATGGTTATGTTCTAAGCTATAATTTAATTTATAGAATATAAGTATTACTCCCTCCGTATCTTAAGAGTTTGAATAGAATTTTTTTGACATAGATTAAGAAAAAATAGTTTTTTATGTGTTTAAATAATAAAAAATGTGTGTATAATAAGTATTGTTGTTTAAGTAATTAATAAGTTAGGTGAAAAAATATTAGTATTAATGTAAAATATATGATTATTGGAAGAAAACTTATCATTATAAGTGTGCAAAGTGCAAACTCTTGTGATTTAATAATATATTCTCTTTCTCCCATACTAATTGTAACATTTTCTTTACAAATAACAAAAAAGTGGTGGATCATATCTTTGTCTGTGGCAAGGTCGAACAAAAGAAATTACATGGGGATACAATATTAATTTCTCTCTGTTTTCATAAAAGATAACTCAGTTCCTTTTTAAACTAAAAAAAAAAAGATCATTTTTTTCCGAAACAGAAAAAGTACTACTGTCAAACTCGCATGAGCTAGCCTCAGTTCTGTTCAGGAATTTCTTGGGACCTGAAAACAATTAATTTAATAGGAATTAGGCAGTGTTATATCGGTAATTCTTTGTGGGCAGATTCTGCCCATGGGCAGAACTGCCCAAAATTATTAATTTTTTTTATATTTTATTTTTATATGATTATAAATATAACTAGCTTAATAAATTTATTAAAATTATTTTTTTATCTTTCATTTTTATATATTAAAATAATTTTTTTTCTAATCAATTGATTATTTTAGTATAAATATAAAAATATTCATTATCTTTATCTAAATATTTTTATTTTTTATTTTTTTTGTTCAATATATATTTAATATAGTGTACTTAATTATAATATATGACAAAATAATAATAAAAATATTATAATAATTTTTTAAATAATTTTTTAAAAGAATTCTGCCATGGGCAGAATCTGCCCATTTAGCATGATCCGTGTTATATATCTTCGTATTATATGTATATTTATAGGAATCAAAGTATAAGTAGTTAAATTGAATTGATTTATTCGTTCAATATTTCATGTAACAAATAAAAATTGAACCCCTTATAAACTGAGGTTTCTATACAAAACCTAAGTGATTTACTCTCCACATAAGAATCTTAAAATATGGATAGACAATAGTAGTAAGAATTTTCAATGAAACCCTAATAAATACAGGAATACACTAAGTGACAAAATTAAATAATGGAATTCAGTGTAACATTAAACTAATATGATGTTGTAATGAGAGTGACGTTTGAGATTCGCATGCACTTCAATTTCCCATGAAATGAAATACAGTACTAGTAATTAATTAATAAGTTAAGTAGAGTAGGATACCAGAGAATAGGTTTGACCCTCCTGAAGGCTCCTTAGCAGATATCCACGCTCATTCACCTCCACGGCCACTCCGGAAGAATCATAGATGGTGAAATCTCCGCCCAACACACTCCGCACGTGCACACAACCTCGTCTAATTTCCCTCTCAACCCCATTGATAAATACCGTGATCACATCTTTTGATCACCAAATTAATATCAACAAAATAAGATATCGATCATCAGTACGTGAGAATTATATATAGAATGGTATACGTACGTACGTACGTACCCGAATCAATGGAAGGGGCCGTAGTGGAATTGGATCCAAATAAGTTTTGGCGCTGGAGGCGGCGGTAGCGTGAGCGGCGATTCTGGAACCAGTAGAAGACGTTGGCATCGGCAACAGGGCCGAACCTCTCGAGCAAATTTCGAATTCTGGTGGCCTCGTGCCTCGGGGGATTCACCATGCCGCTGTTGAAGATCGACTCAAGTATCATGATTTGCTCAGGTTTCGGACTCCACCGTGACGACCTCAATGGTTCCCTAATGCCATTGCCTTGCGACTCCATGTAATTTTCTTTCTGAGATATATAGAAACTAGTGTGATTGTGTGAAACGCCAAAGCTGATATATATATATATATATATATATATATATATATATATATATATATATATATATATATATATATATATATATATATATATATATATATATATATATATATATATATATATATATATATATATATATACTCAGCCTCTCATGTGGTATGTGGAAAGAGTTTCAAAACTTTGGAGTACCGAAGATTAAAAAATACTAATTTTTTTGTCATATAATTTAATACAGTATTTATTTAATAATACACAAAGTGAAATTTTCAGTGGGACTAATAATATAAAAATGAGATCGGTAGACACTTGAATTCAAGGCGGCGACATGAGTACTTAGTTTTGTGTCTCGTATAAGTGGTCGACTAATTTGATGCTGGGTATATGGAAGTAGTACTACTTCTATATCAATTAGGGATGTTCACAGACGAGTTTTCAGCGTATATTCCCCTAATCAATAAATGACTCATCCAAATAATGGCGGGTTGTCTATTTTATAGAACTGTATCTAACCAAATTTTTCTCTAATCGTGGGTGGCGAAAGCGAGTGAGGGTGAACACTATAAAAAAAATAGGAAATCTCTACTGCCTTTCCCGTAGAGAAAGTCGTAGGGAAGCCTATCCCCTACGGCATTTGACCGTAGGGACTAGGCTCGTAGGGGACTTATTCCTTACGGCAATATATGTGAGCCGTAGGGGAGTCCCCTACGGCAGGGCAGTAGGGAAAGCCCTCGGGGTATTGATTTCCCCGCTCCCTTTTTCTCGTAGGCCCGGCCGACGAAGTTGCTGTAGGGGTGGGACCGTAGGCTCGGCCGACGAAGTTGCCGTAGGGGTGGGACGTAGGGGTAGCCCCTACGGTCATAGCAGTAGGGAGCTTCTGGAGGCTCTCTTCTACAGCCAGGGACGGAACTACATTGGGCCCAGGGGGGTCACTGGCCCCCCTGAGCAAAAAAAAAAAATACTACTTATATATATAACATAATATATGCATGTATATATATTTATTATGTGTATGTGTGTATGTAGTGTATGTCGTGTTGTTAATTTATGGTGCCCCCCCCCCCCACCCACACACTCATACAGTATATAATTATATATATAAATATAATATTTTTATATTTTAGTTTAGCATTATTTTTTTGTTTTACTAAATGATTAATAATGATATTTATGTTAAAAATATTCATATAAACATTATATAATTTTTTTACTATAATTTTATACTATAAAGTTTCTAATATTTAAAATTAAGTACTCTAGTCTCTAACTATCCAACTTTCAATATCATTTACAATAATAAATTTTAAAAAATTATAATTAGATTTTCCCATTAAAAATTATTAGTTTAATTTTAATTTAATAAGCACACTTTTATAGTTATAGAGATTAAAAAATATTTTTTTTTACCTTTTTTTACCTAAAGAAAAGACCTAAAATGAATTTTTAGGTTAAAAACTTAAGAAATTGTGATTAAAAATTTAAACCTATGTGAATAAAATGTAAATAAAATTGTATTTTTTAATATAAAAATTAAAGTTAATTATATTTTTTGAAGGGTGTACACGATATTGTGCATATTAAATTGAGACGGAAAAATACTAAAAATGGGCCCCCCTGACTGAAATTTCTGTATCCGTCACTGTCTACGGCTATGGCCGTAGGGAGCTTCTGGAAGCTCCCTACGGCCAGCGTCGTAGGGGTCAATTGGGAGCTCTCGGCATTTAAACAATCTTACACATTTAAAAGAATATACTAAACAATCATACACATTTAAAAAAGTTAATGAGATTTTGACATGAATTCGACAGAAGATATGCGTTGTAATTGCTTTATTGGTAAGGGTCTTATCCCATTCAAGAATATGATATGATGTTCTTTGTTAGTTAGTGTCTCGAATGGACTTAAAATATTTGGCAGCACTTCTCTACAGTTCTCTAAGTACACATATTTCAATGTTTCAATGTTCTCTAAGATATGTATTGTAATTGCGTTCTTTTTCTCACAAATTTCCTTCTGTAACTCATGGCTGACTCCATCCCTCTCGCCACTTTGATCCATATGGTTACGATCAAGTTATCTTCCGTCAACTACCTTCTTTGGCGAAATCAAGTGATCCCAATGCTTCGTTGTGATAATCTTCTCTCCTTCGTGGATGGTACATCCTCTGAACCGTCGGAATTTATCATTGCCAGCGACGGTACCAACATCCCAAATCCAGATCGTCCTGTGTGGCTTAAGAAACATGATCGTGTGCTTAGTCTATTGCTTTCTTCCTTGACGGAGGAATCTATGGCCGAAGTTGTCGGTCTCACGCACGTGATGTGTGGATTTCATTAGAAGCTGCATTTAGCCCTTCTTCTCCCTCTCGTGTGCTTCAGTTACGAGATGAATTGCAATTTCTCCGACATGACTCATCCTCAGTCGTTGATTATAGTCGTAAATTCAAATCTATATGCGATCAACTCGCCGCCATTGGTCAGTCGGTTTTGAACATTGATAAATGTCACTGGTTTATGTGCAGCCTTGGCCCTTCTTTTCGAGCTTTTTTCGATGTTCGCGAAATCACTCCACAACTTTCATTCCAAGATCTGGTGCATCAAGCGCGTAATTATGAATTACATGACAAAGCAATAGCGGCGGTTGCCACATCTGAAGCCCCTGCTGCTTTTTATGCAGCCCGTAGTACCAGTCATGAGACTCGCGACACCTCCAAAAACAGCAACACCACCTCATTTGGGGTTGGGCGTGGTCGCAGCAACAATAGTGATTCGGGAAAGAAATCATATACTGACGAATTTGGGCGAGTACTGGTCGATTTGACGGTGGATCAAGTTTAGCGGTTTTTTTTAACACTCCTAACACCAATTATTTATACACTATTTAATCTGTAAATTACAAAGATATAAAAGAAATATTGCATAATTAATTGGCACATAGAAAATATAATTATTTTATGTTGATGGAAGTGTTTGTTTAAAAGTCCAAAAAAGTGTTGATTCCAGTCGTGCAATTAGACCATGTACAACAATGAATATTCATCCATTCATTTACCTTCATATTTCTCTTCCACATCATCTTTCTCTCACTTCCACCTCATATTCAATTCATTCACCATTTATCAAAAAAATCAACCTACATCAATGAATCACTCATCCACTATATTTTATATTTTATTATAATCTATATATTATAAAAATAAATAATATATAATATTTTTAAATTTCATAAATAATAATATCAAGATATTTATTTTTGTAAAAAAATTATTTTTAATAACTTTATTTATAAAAAGAACAAAAATATTTTATAACGATTAAAACTAAAAATAATGTAATCAAAATATAATAATTATTAATTACTAATAAATTATTACAGTATAAAATTATTAATTTTAAACATATTTATATATTAGATTCATTAACTATATTATATATTAATATTTAATATACATACTCATTGTTAATTTGTATGGATAGGAAAGAGAGGGGGACCACGTGGGTCCCGCACTCATCAATGTTGCTCACCGTTGTCGAATTCGAAAAGACGAAGGCTTCCTTTTTTTTTTACATGGGTCCCAGCGTTTTTTAATCCACGTAGGCACTTTATTGATTCATGCTTCGATTTGTTTTGCCGTTGTACATGCTCTTATAAGATCAGTTTTCAATGGTTTTCAATGTAATTGCTTTTTTTTTTGTGTGAAACCTGCTGTTTTGAAAACATCCTAATTAGAAACGCTGGTGCTGCCCGTGTGGGCAGCCATGAACATTGAACTTTATACTATCGCTTTCATACAATATCAAATTTAAAGTTGTACGATAATTCTTTTTTTTTTATATATATAATTTGTAATTAGGTGAAAATTGAGTTGGGTATGTTTGTCGAGCACATTATTTATTTCTACTGAGACCAACTCCAATGGGTGACAAAGTTGGAAGCAAATATCCAATTTGTCATCAAAATCCTCTCCAACGGTGATATATTTTTACTCAAAGTCTAACTCAATTTGAAAATAATGAATAGTACAACTAGGGGTGGGCGTGGGCGCGGGTCGAGCCGAGCCCAAAAATATCAAAACCCGGCTCAAAACCCGATATCTGCGGTCCGAGCCGAGTCGGGTTTTTCTGAGGTTGGGGCCCGGCTCGGGACCGAGTATGACGAGCCCGAGCCGGGTTTTCGGATTTTCGGTCCCAAATTTTATAGAATTTCTATTATGAATTTCATACAATTTATAATTCAATAAAAATTTCAAATATTTGAATCACATGATATTAAATTGAAAGTTTAAAACAAAAAACAAAAAATGATGTTCTTGTTCAAATAAAAATCTAAAAATAAAAATAAAAATCAATTCTATCTTGTAACTAGTCAAAATTGAAAAAAGTAAGAGTAATTCACTAATTCAGAAATGATTTTACAAAAATATATACACCACATTAACACTAGAAAAATCAAGTATACTTTCAATTATTGTCTTTCTCTTATTTGAGGTGTTTTATAATTTTTTTATATTATTTTTACAATGATATGCACGGTGAAGAGTTAACTCGGAACAAAGAGATGGTAAATTAAAAAACTTGAAGTGAAACCTTTAATAGTAATAACAATGACTACAATAAATATTTAGTTTTACGATAAATTAAAAAACTTGAAGTGAAAACCTTAATATATATATATATATATATATATATATATATATATATATATATATATATATATATAAAATCAAATTGACTGTCCGAGTTACTCAAACACTATTAGGCTTTTTTTAATTATTTTAAATTTATAAATTATTAAAATTTAATTAATTTAACATTTGCATTTTTTAATTATTTTAAATTTATAAATTATTAAAATTTAATTAATTTAACATTGATTTTTTTTAAAGTATATAAAATATTATTCTTGAATAATTTTTAAATTTATGATTATTTTGTAAATTTTAACTATATTTTTAAAATTGATATTATTTTTAAATTGCGTTTTTGTACTCAAGTTTATACTAACTTGTTATTTTATGTTGTTTAATTTTAATTTTGTGATTAATATTTATAATTTGGATTAAAATATAAATTGAAATAAAAATTCAATAATAAAAAAAGTATACCTATATAAATTATATAATACAATACAAAATAAAATTAAATAATATGTGTGTTTTTAATTATTAATATGATATTTTATTATTTAATTTTTTATTATAATTTTTAATTTAATTATATGTAATATTATAAATAAAGAGTAATTTAGAGAAAAAAATAGAATGGGTTTATGATTTAAAAATAAGTATCCTAGTTTACCTTTCTAATAAAAAAAAGTAATTGATTTATTGTATATATATAATTTAATGTATTTATATTAATTGTATTCATAATTTAGGTAAGATTTTCAAATTTGATTTGTCTATTATAACCTTTGTATTATATTAATGATATTTTCCATTTATTATATACGTATTATGTATTATTGCTGAAAGAAATCTTAATCGTTTTCGGACATAGATTTTTTAAATCAATCATATGCTTTTTTAGAAAATGTTTTATGATTCAAAATTCAAAATACAAGTCTACCCGTTCTCGCATAATACAATTGTATGTTATTGAGCTCGCCCGAGGTGAAAACCTTTTTTTCTTTTCAATTGGTAATCTGGATTTTAGTCGGCCGCTTATTTACCATATAGCTTTTCGGTCGATTTTTGTGCGTTTATTTTTTAAAACACAACAAGTGTATATCTCCTACTAGATCATCGAACACATTACCAAGCACCGCTCTTTTAGTTTTTGTGTTTTTGTGAATAGCAGACGGGTCCCAGGTAAGAGATTATTGATTGGGGGATTTTTTGTCCAGGTCGATCGGGTTTGGTTGTAATGTGATTACAATTTCTGCTAGCGTAGTTTATGAATCGGGGTTTGCTAGCGTAGTGTATGATTCGGGGGTTAAGATTGTTTTGTATCCTACAGTTTTAGTTTTTATAAATATGGTTGGGCTTTGCAACTTTTTTGCGTACTCGTATGATTGGTATATAATATTCGTCGAGGCTCTGTTTGGTGATTTTGAAGTTTAGGGCAGATGATTTTGAATTGAAAAATTAGAGCCTCGTCTTGTTAATTTGATTGGATATGGAGGGCAAGATTAGTGCACTGTTGTTGGAGCTATTTAGGTGGGAAATGGACAACGTTGTGTTGGACCACGACCCCCCGGCTCCAAAGTGTTTCATTGTTTTTTATAAACTTCGAAAAACTTATGCCTTATATATGCAAGAGACTTAGAGAAGACATGCCTCACCTCAAAACCTTACTCGTGGATAATATTGAAGAATATATGTTATGAGAAGAATGTAAACCATTGTGTATATCACTTTTTTTTAACGAGCGATTTTTATTTTCAGGTTGACCGAAGTGATATGGGGAGTACGCTCATGTTCGACACCCTCAAGTACATGTTATGGTGTAATATTGCCACACAAATTACTTTCAATCTGTGCATGAAAAAAAACTGATTGTGACCCTCAAGTACATGTTATGGTGTAATATAGCCACACAAAGAATTATACAACTTAACTGAATGTGTAGTTTGTAAACACATGTTCAATATATATTAATATGAATTATTCACTAACATGATAGCCAAAACATGATTCGAGGTCTATTGATGTAGTCAACTAATCATTATTGATGTTGAGTTAAAATATAAAAATATTTCATGTCAGTACTCATAGTGTATGACTAATAATCAATTTTTTGGTTTCTAAACTACCAACTACACTGCACCAGCACTCAAAGTGTATGTACTACAATTATTTGGTTTCTAAACTACCAACTACACTCAAAGTGTATGTACTACAATTTTTTGGTTTCTAAACTACCAACTACACTGCACCATCACTCACACTCAAAGTGTATGTACTACAATTTTTTGGTTTCTAAACTACCAACTACACTGCACCATCACTCAAAGTGTATGTACTAGATTCTGTTACACTGTTAAATCAAATTTAATAATCCCCACCCGAGGCACTCCTGTAATCAAGGTTAAATTATTGAGACTAATAATAATTTACAACTATTACCAAGTTTTAGTTAGTTTAACTCTTAAGCTATTAAACTACTGATTCATAAACTATTAAACACTGCGCAAGATTGGGGACAGTGTATGTACTAGATTATGTTACACTCTTAAACCAAATTTTTTACACTATTAAACTTTTTGGTCTTGACATTGATCTTAATATTCAGAAAATGTTGATAAGCAAAAGATTTCTCATTACAATTGTTTTATTAAACTTTTAGGTCTCGACATTGATACTTCTATTCAAACATTTTTCACAGGCTTCATCTCCCGGACAAACTTCCCTCCCGCCCAAACTTCCCACGTTCGATCCCAAATTCTATACCACTCTGCACAACTACATAATAGTTGCAAAAACAGTTCAGTTCTATTATGTAATACAATAAATACTTGATTAAACTAATGTTCTACTACTCAATAGTTTAGTGATTTAGTTTCATGACTTACGCGTATTTTTTTCTTTGGAAGCGACTGATTTGATTGGAAATCATCATCACTGTCATGTGACTTTCCATACTCCTACAAGAAATAAAATTTGTTACACAGTATATTGTTATTTTTTTTTCTTATCTCTGAAAAGACGCACCTCGCAGATACCTTCACCTTTTTAGTTATTTTTGGGGCGTTTATTCCCATGATAAACCGCTTCCTCTTGTGTGTCTTCAACAAGATCGGCCTCGTGTTTTATTTTTTGCAGCAGGTTTTGTCACCTACTTTGGAAATACTGTTATTTTGACAAGGATTTATTTAAGCAACTCTTTAAATACCTTATTCCCTTCAGATAAGGGAGACGTAGTCGTTGTCTCAAAGTCATTTTCCAGACTCCTCTTGGTGCTTTTGGAATACACCTCTGTATTTTGTAAAACAATTTCAGGGAATCAGATCGAGTGGAGGGAGACATCGGTTCGAACACCTGTTCCAAAATGGAATAGGTTTAAAATCTACGAATTATTGCATAATCGGCAGCACGCACAGATCTATCTGGATTGTAAACACAATTTTTCAGTAACTCATTTAATTGAGAAATCTGTTAGTGAAACAGAGTGATTTGACAAACTAAATATGAAAGTCAAACACATCCCGAAAGCTTCTTCTTTAGTACAAACTATTATAATGCACAACAATTTAAAAGATACAATGGAAACAACTGATTTCTTCCATCGGGTAACAACACAACAGTTTTAAAATGGATTAAATACAGTAGCATGGACCAAATCACAGGTATGCTTCCATCACTCCTAAGATATTACTATTCTTAAAGTAATAAAATAAATAGATAACTTAGGGTTAGTTCCGAACTAAAAAGAGGTGGTGCAAAACACAGTGCATGATTTAAATGTCGAATTCACGGTGAAATTGCAATTTATAGGGATGAAAATCGATGTGTGGAGAAGAATGGATGAAATACAGTAGCATGATATAGATACAATGGAAACAACTGATTTCTTCCATCGAGTAACATCACAACAGTTTTAAAATGGATGAAATATTTTACCTACACTGCCCGAATGTGAAAACTTGAAACAAGCACAAACAACCAAATCACAGTTGGTGAAACTTATACTTTCGAGACTTGATATAGATTAATTTCAGGAACCAATCGACATGCAATAATTTTTCGAGCGCAACACAGACTCTAATCCCATATAATAACTAATTATCTGGGTCGAATTAAACAACAAATCTACAATCCCTAAATCTCGAAGGCAATCTAATCAATCAATAATGTAAAGACAATAATTGTAAAGGGAGAAACTATGAAAATCACAAATTGTGAATCATACCTCCCTATCACGTAATCTGTCGAATTGAAAGGAAAACCGCGCCGTCCGACTTGAAGACACCACTCAAAGCTCAAATCGCCGGTAGACAAATAATCTGTAGTGCGAGAGAATTAACTGTATTAGGTTTCCTTTAAGAATTGCGACTTTTTTTTTTTTTTTTATTTAATAGTAGATTATTGTCTATCCTGTATGAAATATGTTAAATAGTTTAAATCAATTTAAAGGGTGAATTGGGTAAATCTTTCTTTTTTATAATTTGACAAAAGATTGAGATTATAGTATAATTTGACAAAAAATTAAGATTATAGTATAATAAAGTGTAAGATAATTATCTTTTTTGAAAATCTTCCTATTATAAATAAATATTTTATATAAAATTAGATTTGTAATAAAATGAATTAAAGTTTTATGTATTTGAGTTTAATGATTGAAGAAAATTTACTGTTTGAACTTGGTGGCAATTTGAAGATTTTGGTGGCAATTGAAGCCAACTATGAGAGATGACCTGAGTAGAAATCTTGTTTGGTACTCTCTTTCGCATATGTTTGAGACTTAGACACATCTTTTATATCGACCCGATCGAAATGCCAACTATAAAGTTGGGTGAAGTTTCTCTTTTTTCTTACCTATAAAAAAAGCTCAAAGACTAGTAAGCCTTGAAATTAAATACAATCGGCCGGACTATTAAAAAAATTAATAACAAAATAATTCTCAGTATAACCCATCGATAAATAAGTTCATGACTAATAATATTCTCTATGACTGACTGTAAGTATTGTTTTCTATGTTTAAAAAATACTACGAGATTGACTAGTATTTCTAACCGACCAAAGTCCTATAGATTAATTAAGACAGCCTTCCAAAGCCAAATACCATGACTAAGCACAACCTTTAGTTCAATGATCAAGATTCGGTGTCCACACTCCACAATCAACGAGACTATTGAAAGTTGAGAAAAAATAAACACTAGTCTGTAGAGATCGAGCCCAGATGGAGTCCACTGATTGAGCAGTGATCAAGTCCTATAAATTCACTAGTGTTTATTTTTCTTCAATAAGCCTCAGTATTATTAGTACTTCTCAAGAGATCGAGTCCATTGAACTTGTCAATCTACCCTTAGTTTTGTGCTTTTGCGGGGGAATGAAAATGAGCACTTTCATGTGATACAACAAAATGTGTCAATTTAGAGTTTTAGACATTGTTTTAAATGTTTTTGTTTAACATTTAGTTTATTTTTTAACCAGTACATTTGACATGTTTGTTAAGTGATGTGATTAACAAAAATCACTATGCATATTATATTTATTTACAAATAAAAATTTGTTTTAAATAATAATGTAAATATGGATTTTTAACAAAGACGAGGATAAACATTTACAATGATAAAAAAGAGTTGCTAAATTAATTCAATTAAAACTTTTAGCAAATCGAACAAACAACAACAACATAGAGAGCATCCAATCAACCTAAGAATAGGTTCCGAAATTTAAAAAGCTTTGGATATGAAAGATAACAAACACATAATTTTCATTTTTTTCTTAATTTACGAGAATTCAATCCCAATGCACAAACAAAATCTTCAATGTTCTTGTCTGAACTCCCACCGTCGTCAACAGACTCTCTAGCATACTCTCTCCATTTCATCGCATTCAAAGTAAAACCTCTCCTATCATCATCAGTATCACCCGCCATATCCATAACACGATCGATGCAACTTATTATCTCTTCTCTTCCCACCAATCCATTCTCATCCTTCCGAGCTTTAATTCCCACTCCCCAAACATCCGTCACAAACTTAGTGTTTGTACTTTGATCGGTCCATTGTGGCATGGCCACCAAGGGTACCCCCAAACTTAAACCCTCGAGAGTCGAGTTCCATCCGCAGTGCGTAACAAAGCAACCAACGGCCTCGTGAGCCAACACTTCCAATTGAGGACACCAAGACACAACTAACCCTTTGTCTGACATCTCTTCCACAAAATTCACAGGGAGTTTCGATTCTTCCGATGATCGGACAACCCACATAAAATGTTTGTCGCAAGCTGTTAATGCCGATGCGATCTCTTTGGTCTGCTGAGCAGTTAATTGGGCTAAACTTCCGAACGAGACATAAACGACTGATTTAAGTTGCCTTTCGTTGAGCCAGTTGATGCAAGTATCGGTATTTGGTTTGAGAAGGGCGAGACCATACTCTGTGTCGTCTTGCAACCGCTTGTCTAAGTACATTGACGGTACGGTTGGTCCTATTGCCTTTACACGAGGCCAAATTCTTGACAGCCATTCCAGCGTCTTCGATTGCAAAATTATAAAAGTGCATTTGAATGAAGGGATAATATATGCATATAAGCATATCCAGATAGTATTTTATCTGATTTACATACTCATTTAATAAAAAGCTTATATATATATATAATTCATAAAATGCTTGAAATACCTTTTGAATTGATTAAAATTTGATTGAATTAGTAAATGAGTCTATAGAGTATAGACCCAATAAATTATAAATCAATTGAAAAGATAGTTAAGGAATTTTATGAATTACTATATGAGTATATGTAAAAAAAAAACAATTTATTATTAAATGAGTGTATAAAAAAATAAAACACTATATCAATAAATGTATTTTTAAATTTCTCTATTTGTATACATCTAAATAAGCATTGGAAATTCATAGGTTGAATTAATGAAGATGTTGATTGATTACCTCTTCTTCCAGCTTGTGAAAAGTGTTGATAAATACCCAATCCGCCTTGTCAACATTCCTGAACTGATTCAGGACCATTTGGAAAGTAGCCGGGCACGACCCGTATTGGTAAACGAACGAAGGCATCTCTTCGGGTCTCATCGCGGGCAACCCGGGAACCACCACCACCGCGTCCCCGCCAGGTGGCAGCGGCAGCTTCAGCTCGCCTCTGAACACCTGAAGATAAATACAGTCCACGGCGCACGACTGCGTGAAAAACGCCGCCGCGGCCAACCCGAATAAGCCCTTACCGACGTCCAGGACCCACGGGATAAACGGGTCGTAGATCACGCAGTCCACGGGTCGGCCCGAATCCGCGAGATCCGTTATCAGATCGGCAAGTGTTTCTCGCCCGAATTGCTCGAACCGGGCTTGGTATTCCTCAGAGTCCTTGGCGTGAGCCCGGCCGCCGTCGTCAAACCCGTCGGAGATAGATCGGACTGAAACGGGTCCGCCGGAAAGCCCGTTGGTGGTTTTGAGGATGAATTTTGTGAGTGCTAGGGTGATTTGGATGCGTTTGCGGGTTAACCTCTTTGCGAATTGGAGCATCGGGTTGATATGCCCTTGGGTCGGGTGGGGCACCATTAAACAATGAGCTTCGTACTCACACAAGGACATGGTGGCGGCTCAGAACCACAAAAGAAACTTGTTTTCAAAATTTTCTGCTAGTGATCAAATTGAGTTTGCCATCGACTTCTTTTGAAAAGATAAATTACACTATGAGATAGTAGGGAATTAGGGCTGGAAACGAACCGAGCAGCCGAGCTGCTCGAGTCAACGCTCGGCTCGAGTTCGGTCAAACTCGAGCTCGAGCCGAGTTCGAGCCGAGCATTATTATATTCGAGTCGAGCTCGAGCCCCAATTTTAAAGAATCGAGCGGCTCGCGAGCCGCTCGTATATAAAAATAATTAATTAAATATTTTAATATGTGTATATATAGAGTCGAGTCGATGATCTTTTCGAGCAGTTCGAGTCGAGTCGAACTCGAGCAATACGAGCATAGTCACTAAAACAAGCTGGTATTGAAGTAATCGAGCGAGCAAAAGTCGAGCAGCTCGATCGACCCGAGCTCGAGCTGCTCGATCGAGTCGAGCTCGAGCATGAAAAAAAGTTCGCGAGCCGAGCTCGAGCACCCTCCCGAACAGCTCGTCGAGCTCGAGTCTGCCAATTTTTTTTCCGAGTCGGCTCGATAAGCTCAAAGCTCGACTCGGCTCGGCTCGTTTCCAGCCCTAGTAGGGATGATCGAGCGAGGATTGCGAATGGTGTATACAATTGTACTCTAGTAAATTATTATTTTTTAGGCCATAGAATAATTTGTTTAGTCAATTTAATCTTTTTTCGTCTGAAATTTCAATTTTGACTTTGGTCAACTTATGATTGATGGGTCAAGAGTTGTTAGCTCAGTTGGTTGAGACTTTGAATTGAGAATCAAAGGTCCTAGGTTCGAACCCCACGACATGTAATTGACCTATACCAAAAAAAAAACTTTATAAGCTCTTACAATTTGTTTGGAAAAAAATTTAAATAATATCTTATAAAACTTAAAAATAAGTTGTTTAAATACTTATAAGCTGTTTATAAAAAAAGTAAGAGGGAGATATTTTTTTTAAACAGCTTAAAATTTCTTATTACTTTAACGATAAAAGACCAAATTATCTCTAAAATTATTATATAATATATATATTAAATAATTTCAAATTTATTATTTTATTCAAACAATTTTTTTTATTTTTTTTTTCATTCGTAACATTTAATTTTTTTTTTATAAAAATAGTAATATAAGATCTTAAATATTTAAATAAATCAATAGCTTATAACTTTACATTTAGTTTTTATCCAGTTTTTATCTAAACGGTTTAACAACTTATTTATTAACTAAGATATAACAGCTTATCAGCTTTTAAAACAACTTATAAGACATAACATCTTATAATCTATTTTAAATAAGCCGGTTTAACAACTTATTTATTAACTAAGATATAACAGCTTATCAACTTTTAAAACAACTTATAAGACATAACATCTTATAATTTATTTTAAATAAGCTTGTCCAAACGAGCTCTTATTATTGTTGATGTTTTTTTTTAATATTTTTAGAATAATTAATTTTATGGTTAAATTTCAATGAACATGCAAAGATTATTATTAAAATAAAAAACTTGATAGAAAGACTATTTATTAAATATAAATGGGTAATTTTATACATGTATGTATACTTATAAATAACAAAATATTTCAATTATATTGGTTAGCTTAGTTGTATGTATACTTATAAATAACAAAATATTTCAATTATATTGGTTAGCTTAGTTGGTAAATTGAAGGTTTAGAAGTTATTTTGTCATGGTTTAGATTCTATAAACAAACAAATATATAATTTTTTAATTTAAATGAAAATGAAGTGTCATATAATTTTTTAATTTAAATGAAAATGATATGTCAAATATGACGTGGAAAATATTATTAAATTTTTAAATAAAAAAAGACAATCAATCATACGTTGACACGTGTACAGGTCACCGGAGATCCCCAATTTCGAATGTCACGTCAAATATGACGTGGAAAATATTATTAAATGATTAATTAAAAAAAGACAACCAATCATACGTTGACACGTGTACAAGTCACCGAAGATCCCCAATTTTGAATGCCACGTCAACAGTTGACTGGTCAAAATTGAAATTTTCGGCGAAAAGGTATTAATTGACACAAATTTTGAATTTTATGGGACTAAATTGTAAAAATGTATTTATTCGGGACTAAAATGAAAATGACTCATCTTTATGGGACCAAACAAATTATTCTCTTTTTTTAGGCTATGTTTATTTATACTTCCAACTTTACTTAACTCACCATTTTTAAAATTTTAAATTTTTAAGCTAACATGAAATATCTATACTACCCTTTATTTAAAAAATTATGTGAATTAACATATTGTATTATATTATTCAGTCAATTCTCTTTGCACAGTGGATGAATGAGAACGGCCGGCAGCGGGGCGTTAGTGCTGCATCATCATTCATCATCTTCCATTGCCATTTCACATCCTACGGGATTTTTTAATCGTTCTCCAAATCTCACACAATTTTTGTTCTTAAAATTTATTGCTTAAAATTTCAAGAAAAATATTATTCGAAATTTGCCGCTAATGAATCGAAGAGGAACTCCAGGTACTACTTTGCGAGTCTTGACATCAGCACCCCGAAGCCATCGGCCGCCTTCAACCTTCTGAACACTCGTTGCGAGGACGTAGCCGAGATCCTAGACGTCGCCCAATTAACCTCCACCTCAAACATATCAAACATGGATCGTGTTGTGCTCTTTACGATACTATGACACCACTTGTTGCGAATATTGAAACTAAATCGCTCACGACTCTCGAAATATATATAAGATGCGAAGAAAAGATAAACGAAAAGAACGAACACACAAATTTACGTGGAAACCTAAAACACGGGAAAAAACCACGGGAAGAAAGAAATCCACTACATCGTTGAGGCTTACAATTCACTCTATGATTTTCGTCTACCGGAGAACCCCAATTTATAGGGGTAGCAAACCTATCAAATTAAAAACAATTAGAATTAGGAATAAACATTTTTCTAATATATGACTCCTAAATCCTTAAGAAATAAAATTATATTCTAATATAATTTTTATTTCCTAACCAATTAAATAAATCAAAAAACTCATATTTAGAGTCCAAAAACGCAGCGAAAAATCGCACAAGAAAGCTGACGCAAACGCGCCACAGCCTCAGCAGGCTGACGCAAATGCGTCACGGCCCCCGCAGGCTGGCGCAAATGCGCTAGACTGCTACATCGATCTTTTCGCATCCCGACTCCAAATTTTGTCCCGATTTACTTCTCTTTCGATTCGAGTCATATTTCAACAAATATCCACCTTGACGAGAATTCCCGCGACTCCAAGCCGCACCATCCTCCAACAATCATAGACTATTTTTTCTTCTTTCCACCCAGCCCCGCAGGACTCACTCAAAACATGAGCAACCTAAGTTTGAACCGCACCAAACTTAGTACAAGAATGCGAAGTTGCACTGATCATCCTTTGGGTACCACCAAACTCCATGACCACTCCACGCAATCTCCATTCTCAAATCTCGCCTTCCCACTACTATCAGCACCACCTGCATTCGCCAATACTCAAGTGCTATCCATAGTACGCCTAGGCTCGATTCTCCAAATTTGAATACTATTCGGGTTAGTATTCCCGATGTCCACGACACCAACACACATGCGCATGACTTTTAAAAAGGTGAACCCGACTCACCTTCCAGCGAATGACTTCCTTGGACAGAGGCAGTTGTTTACTTGGTAATTGTGTTGCCGCATAGCTCATACGATCCGCCAAATCTTTCTCTCGCCTCGCAAAATAAGTCGCCTCAACTTACTTTCAACACTCCACCTTTACCGAAGTTGGTACCCATTCGGATCTAAGGTCTGAGAGAGATAAGATTACCATTCAGGACCGGAACGTACCTTGCAGTACTGAGGGTTCGAATATGCCCATCGACCATCTTGATTCTCACAGTTCCCGTGTCGCGTATCTCACACGATGTGTCATGCTCCATGACTAGAGCTGTCAAACTGGGCCCGACCCTTTGGGCCGGCCCGACCAGCCCGACCATAAGGCTGGGCTGGGCCTCGAATATCGAGGCCCAAAAAGAGTCGGGCCTTTTTGGCCCGACCCGACAGGCCCGATGGGCCAGTGGGCCTGGGTCGGGCTTGGCCCGATTTTTTTGGCCCGGTCCGACTAAATAAACATTCTTATTTTTATTTATGTTTTATTTAGAATTTTAATTAATATTAATGTTAAAACTAAATAATTTTATATATTTCTTTGAATATAAAATTTAGAATTACAATATTTATTTGTGTAAGTATATTTTTGCTATATAAATAGTATTTTTAATTTATAAGAAACATTAAATTATTATTCAAAATTATTTTACTAGCTTAAATTTAATTTAATAATATTTTAAACATTAAAATTTTATTATTTATTATAATTTTGTAATTAATTAGTTTAATTAACAATTTTTATAATTTAAAATTAAAATTAATGTATATTTTTTTCATTTTATATAACGGGCCAAAAAAGCCCGATGACCCATTGGCCCGACCAAGGCCGGGCTGGGCCTCATAAATCTAGGCCCCTTGAAATTCAGGTCGGGTCAGCTCAGCCCATGGAAATCAATAAGCCCGATGGGCTTGGGCCGGGCCGGCCCGACCCGAACATTTGACACCTCTACTCATGACCACCGTTTCACTGACACTCTCATCAAACCTGTCAAACAAATCCATGTTTCGACACATATGATACGAATATCCAAAATCCAAGATCTACCCCTCACACGTACCCCAAATCAGACACAACCAGGAGTTCCCCATCAGGAAAACCTCCTTCTCCGGAATCGGCCAGCTTCGATTCCTTTCTCCGATTCATCAGGGCCTGACAGTCCCCCTTCACGTGGCTCTTTTCCTTGTAGTAGTGACAAACCCCCTAGAATTTCTTCCATGCTCCACCTTGGAAACTAAGAAATTCACCTAGATTTTCACGACGCCCCTTTTCTTGCAGTAATGACAAACCCCCTGGAATTTCTTCATCTTTGCCCAACCCTGGACATCAAGACATTCCACCGGATTTTCACTACTCAAAACCTCCTTCATTGTCTCCCTCGATCGCAAAGCCGCGACCGCATGAAACAAATCACCGGAGGGATAGAGTGCAATTATACCTCACCTTTCTATTCTTCCATACCTTCTCTTATGGCTCCATCGCGCTTGACATCGTCCATGCTCCAGCAACGCATCATCAAGATCCATGTTGGTTAGAACCACTGAACCAACTCCACCTTGAACCGCCATGAAGAGAACCACGTGTTCCGATCTAACACCGAATATCAACCATCGTCGCCATCTCCCAAAATATTCTCGAGCTCCACCTGGATCTAGAAACACCAATATCCGCAACGCCGCCGCGTATGGATTCCGCGACCGGGATCCCCAACGAAAGCTCTTGATAACAGGTCACAGGATCGTAACCTAGCTCTGATACCACTTGTTGTGCTCTTTACGATGCTATGACACCACTTGTTGCGAATATTGAAACTAAATCGCTCACGACTCTCGAAATATATATGAGATGCGAAGAAAAGATAAACGAAAAGAACGAACACACAAATTTACGTGTAAACCCAAAACACGGGAAAAAACCACGGGAAGAAAGAAATCCACTACATCGTTGAGGCTTACAATTCACTCTATGATTTTCGTCTACCGGAGAACCCCAATTTATAGGTGTAGTAAACCTATCAAATTGGAAACAATTAGAATTAGGAATAAACTTTTTCCTAATATATGACTCCTAAATCCCTAAGGAATAGAATTGTATTCTAATATAATTCTTATTTCCTAACCAATTAAATAAATCAAAAAACCCATATTTGGAGTCCAAAAACGCAGCGAAAAATCGCACAAGAAAGCTGACGCAAACGCGCCACAGCCTCAGCAGGCTGACGCAAACGCGCCACAGCCTCAGCAGGCTGACACAAATGCGTCACGGCCCCAGCAAGTTGGCGCAAATGCGCCAGACTGCTACATCGATCTTTTCGCATCCCGACTCCAAATTTCGTCCCGATTTACTTCTCTTTCGATTCGAGTCATATTTCAACAGATCGCGTAGTAGTGAAAGAAAGCCTCCTTGAAACTCGACACAAAAAAAGGATGTTGTTGTACGAACCGTGGTTCACGACTCCGTGAACAAACAAGGCGGGGCCGATCTTCAAGATCAACTTCAACACGGCGTCGGCTGTCCAGCTCCTTCTCCATCGGATATTTTTTATTTTAGGTTAATAAGAAGGGTAAATTAGATCATGTAAAGGGTATGTAGTTATCAAATTACAAAATAGAAGGAGGTAAACTAATCTTGAGGTGAGTTTATTAATATTTGATGTGTAAATAAACTCACCTTATTTTTTTTTATTTGTAAAAAAAATAGTACTGTCCAACCTAACACACTTTTGTACACAATTTTTTTTTTAAATTACTTTTTGATTAGAAAAAAAAAGTAAAATATATTTTTAAATTAAAAATTAAAGTAATTTTCAATAAAATTTAAAAATAAGTGGATAAAATAAAAGTAAATTTATACTCAATTTGTCCTAGAAGTCACAATTTATTATTATGTATAATCATTATTATGGGACAAATGTAGTATTTTATAATAAAAATGTGAAAATGTGTAGTATTTAGGATATGTTCTTTTAGATTAAACTAACTTAACTTAACTAAATTGAGTTGAACTAATTTTTTCAAATAATTTTAAAAAATTATTATAATTGGATTTTGAAATATTTTTTGTTTAATTATGTAAACAAATACGTATATTTTATGAAAAAAAATTACTATAAAAATAAAATATTGAAATCCAGTGTGGTCATGATATTGATAAAAGTAATCTAGAGCTTAAATGAATGAGTTTGAACTGAATCGAATTAAAGTGAACTGAAATTAAGTTCTAAAAAAAAACTTTTTTTTAGTGTGTCAACTGTTGAGAACATAAAAAAAGTGTGTAAACTATCTTGTCTAAAGAAAGAATATTTAATAATCTTGTATTAAATAAATGAATTTTAGTATTTATTTAATTTTTTTTAATTATGAATTTTAAATATATAAAAATTTTAAAATGCAATATAAAAACTAATTTAGTAGACCAATAGTATGATGATTTGTGAAGGATGACCCAAGCTGCCTATTAGATCGATTCAAAGCCCATTGTCACGCCCACAACTTTCTGGGCGCAACAGCAAGACAATGGCTGGTTGATGTGCTTTAATGAGGACGGCTTCGAGGTGTGGAAGGGAAGATCACCCTCCGAATTCAGATATGCCGACCCGATTGAGTTCAGGGTGCTTGTTGTTAGTCGAGGACTTAACTTGAATGGAGGGAATGATGTAGACAAGGAAAAGATCGTATCTTACTCCACAAGCTATCATTATTTTATTTATTTATTTTATTAAGGTTTTTAGTACTATTTATATTCTGTTCTTGACATTATGTTACGTGGTTGTTTATGATGATGATGAAATAAAAAGAGAGTTTTCTCGTCTTCAAGGTTTTCTTGAATTTTATCAATTTTCGGTATTCTTCGGAATCAACGATACTTTGATGTTTTAATTCTCGGGTATTCATAGAATCAACGAGTTTTAATTGTTTGTTTATTGCTTCCCTGCGTCAGTTGGTATCAGAGCCGAACGATGCCTCCCCGTCCCCGGCCTGCTCGCGAATCCGCCGTTGAGGCCGCCGCCCGTCGCGACGCCGACGTCGCCGCCTTAAGCCGCCAAATCGCAGCCCTCGTCGTCGATCTCGAGGAGCTCTGCCTTGCTGTTTCCAAGAAGCTATCGTCACCTCCACGCCGACCGATCCCCGCGCTTGAGCGCACCCTGGTTGATGAACTCGATCCATATGATGATTTGGAAGACGAATCGACCTCGATCTGGGATGACGAACCGATATGGGATGACGAGCCAATTTGGGATGCCGAGCCAATTTGGGACACCGAGCCTACCGAGCCCGCTGAGCCAATCTGGGATGCCGAGCCCGATGAGCCAATCTAGGATGTCGAGCCTGCCGAGCTAGTCGAGCCTGTTGGAAATCGATATCCCGGAATTAATAAATTTAAATAAAATTAATTAAATAAATTATCTAATTAATTCCGACCGAAATCCTTTGGAGATCGAATATCCGGAGTTGTCAAAGTTGCGGAACAACAACTTCAATCGACTCCCGGTTGCCGGAACATCCCGCCACGAACCACCACGAAGCGCCGGACTCAACCAAAACCCTAACCGCGGCAAAGCCGCGGCTGTTCGGTCGAGCCCCCTCGTGGGGCTCGCGGCTGTTCTTGGCAGCCGCCTAGGGCTGCTCATGGCAGCCCGCTAGGAACCCCCAGCTACGCCACGGGCTGACCTAGCCACGCCCCGGTGATCGCGTATCCGCCACGGTCGAACCATGGCCCGTGATCATGATGGAGTAGTATACTTAATGTCTAGATTTGAGTATTCTGAACTGCTTGTACACTGTCATTTATCTATTATAAATAAACATTCATTTGCTTTTAATTATTGTTAATTAAATATACGCAAATTATAGTCCTGGATTTTATACGTTGTAGTTAGTATGGTGTGCGGGCCCACACAGAAGATCATACTATCGGTTACTCGTATTTAATCAAACAGTTGCTCACGACCTAGATGGACACGGACTAATCCATCGGTATAGTCGTTGTGTGAGAGAGAAAATAATTTGTCTTAATTATTTTATCACACTTGTACACTTGGTGTATTGAGCGGATCGCTTGAGATTTATCAATTAGGATTGCCTGTGATAATTGATTCAAGTCTCAGAGTATTTTATTCTTAATCCCCGATACTATTGCGGGTGTGTATATTTAATATAAGTGACTTTGATTTTCCAAAGGAATTAACCGATTTAATTATTGGTTAATTACCGGTTAAGTTGGGTCACCATATTTTGTATATGACATGCCGTGAATACTTGACGGGAAAGTGTATCCCGTAAGGGTTGATAATATCCCCGAGATGAGCTCATAAGGATTTATTATGTAAACCTCGCGAGTGGATTTGTTCCCGCATAATAATAAGGTTGAGTGGTACTATTCTCGGATATAAGAGATGAATAAATTTATTAAGCAATAAATAAATTTTATTCATAGATATTTAAATCTTAAATACACGGAATAAATAATACTAAATCGGAGAAATATTATTTGATATAATATGGTTTAATATTGGGAGTGCAATTAATTTATATAGTGGAAAATAAATTAATTAATATTAATGGGATTAATAGATTTGGGCTTGGGCTCAATTTAATCATTAATATTGGAAGCCCAATATTCCACCTCCTTTAGATCCCCTACGTAGCCTATAAAAGCACTACATGGTCTTCTCTATTCTCATAACTTGAAGATCACAATTCTAGAGAGAGAAAGGAGAGAAGGAGATCCATAAGCTTGGAGGATCGTCGCCCACCCGACGTTCAAGCTAGTGCAAGGAATACGTAGGAAGTTCTCGAGGTCATCGATTGATTTCGTTTCTCCGAACAACGAATCGAAGGTATAAAATCTAAACGCCCTTGATTTTATTCGATTTAATTTATCGTGAAATACCGTAGAACGCAAGATCCGAGGTACGAGACCATAAACGGGGGACGATCGCGTGGTGGTGGAGAAGCCACCGGACCACGGGCGATCGCCCGAATTAGGGTTTCGAGCGAGCGTGGGGGGCGAACCTCGGCTGGACGCCGGGGGTGCGATCGATCCTTGTGATCGATCGCTGGCCGCGGGCTGAGACCCGTGGCGGCTTGCTGGTGGCGTTCCGACCTCCTCAGGCGGCGGCGAGTCGCCGGACTCGCCGCGGGGGCTGCTGGGCAGCCCCACCCGATCGTGCGGATGGCGCGTGTTGGAAATCGACTACCCGGGACGTGTCCGTTCGATCACTCGAACATCCGAACACGCCCAGTCGACCTCATGTGACAGCTCTACGCTGACGACGAAGCCCCGCAGCCGATTCACGCCCAGCCGCCGCGCACGAGGCGCAACCGCGCAAACCGGAAGCTGCCTGCTGCAGCCAGCGGGCGCTGCCCCGCCACCAGCGGCCGCTGTTCACGTTCAGCGGCCGCTGCTCCGCCACCAGCGGGCGCTGGAGAGGCCCTGGGCAGCGGGCGCTGCCCTGCTTCCAGCGGGCGCTGCCCGTGACGAACAGCAGCGCGCTGCTGCTGTTCCGGGCTCGTTTCTGGTCCGTTTTTCCTCTTCCGACCACCGTTCCGGAGGTCCTTGACCCCCCAGTAGTTGAGGAACACGTACCACGACTCCCGGAACCCGATCGTTCGTTCGATGTATTTTTAACAAATTATGAGATCGAAAATTGCGGAAAAAAGGTTCGATCTCATACCTTTGTCGCGTGATTCGGAGGAGCCGAATTGTTGAGACCTTAGCGATTGCTAGCGTATGCCTCTTCCCGACTCCAACCGTTGTGTGGGAAACGATCCGCTGGGTCTCCCTTTTCTGCTCTCTCCTTTCTCAAACCAGCGTAATAAATTATTATCTGAGAATAATTTTATTTGCGTTAACAAATTAATTTTAACAGAGAAAAATCTTAATTGCGCTAACGCAATTATTTTCTCTGCTGAAATGAATTGTTGCGGCGTTCTGTAGGTTTAGGAGAGGGCCGGGGGGGGGGGGGGGGGGGGGGTTAAATAGAGTTACACTAGGGACCTCTTAGGTAAATTAATTAGGGGCTAAAATGAAATATTAATTAACTTGGAATACTTAAAAGCAATTCCTTAATTAATCGATTTCAAATTTAATTATTATTAATTCCACTATAAAATAATAATTGAATTCCCGAAATTAATTTAATATTATATCAACAATAATATTTCCGCCGAAATTTCATATACGACTTTCCCCGTGTTTAAGATATCGAATGTCCACGAATTAACTTTAATTACTAATAATTAAATTAATTCGTTTCTTATTATCCGAGACTAGTACCACTCATCCTTATTATCATGTGGAACGAATCCACTGTTGGGATATGTCCTTCGATCCTACGTGTGCAATCGATGAAGTCATAAGGTCGTCTATGGATGTTAAATGATTATTTGATAATATTATATTGTTGGGAACAATATAATATTGATCAATAAATCATACCTACAGGGTCACACACGGACTCAAAGATGATGTACAATGCTTGATAAATATATTGATTTAGAATCAATATTTACGTGGAATTAATTAACATGCATGGGATGCATGGCTTGCATGGATGCATGTCACATAGTGTGACATGGCATGCCACACAAGCAAGTGGGACCACATACAATGCATAGTGGCATGTGTATGTGGCATGACCTTTCACCTCCTTTGTAACCCCTTTGCATGATTATGGTGCATTATGATGCCCATTATGTTGTAGGTTACAAAGGGGTGTAATGGTATGCATAATGATGCACTTATATGGATGAAAATCAGATTTTCATCATACAATAGGATCAGCCACGAAATTTCACTCAAATAGAGAGAAAAGAGATGATCTTGGAGATTCATTCTCAAGCAAGCAAGGTGTTCATTATCCGGGTTCGTGTGCAACACGTAGAGGCCGGGCCAATTGTGCGGCTTCCACATCCGGACGATCTAAAGGAGTGACGAGGTCATTCACAAGGAGAGCTTCAAGAGGCTGATCCATTTGAGGTGGTTCAATCGACTCAACACCACCTCAACGACATTAACCAAAGTCAACGATCACCAAAAGTAAGTAATCGTTGAACCTTATATATATATATATATTGGATGTGTATATATATATGTTTATATGTGTTCTTATACACATTAAGTGTGCACTAAGATCATGGCATGGTAAATCTATCGCTTTACACGCTTCCGCACACACGGTATATCGATCGGATCGGTATATCGGTACCTTCAATTGGTATCAGAGCCTAGGGCTCGTGCACACTTTTGTGTTGGACACAAGAAGTTTAATCAACATAATTGGATTAATTGTTTAATTGTGATTATGTGATTAGATGTAAGGCCGGCCACCGTTAGTGGTCGGGTGAATGAATTCGTCGTTTTTTTACGTTTCGATTGGCCATAGTCTTTTGAGGGCTGCGTCCCTTGGAATCAATTGTAATAGATAGGTTTTTCTATTATATTTGTATTGTACTACTTGTAAGCGATGGACTTAGTCCATGGTTCGATGGAGGATCTCGGCTCTCTGGCGAAAACGAGAAGAAACGAAGCAAAACGAAGCAAAACGAAGCAAAACGGACAAAACCGGGCTGCTGGAGCCAAACGGCGGGCGCCGTTGTAGCTCCAGCGGGCGCTGTTTTGTTTCGGCGGGCGCCGTTTTGGAAACGGCGACCGCCGAAAGCCATTTTTCTTGGCAGATTGTTCCCGGACCTTTCGGCGGGCGCCGTTTTGGAAACGGCGACCGCCGGTGGTGTTCAGCGACCGCTGGTTGTGAAACGGCGGGCGCTGTTCGTGGTTTTATGGGTACGGAATAGATTTGACCAAAATCGGAGGGCACAGAACTAAAACGGAGGGCGAGGACCAGTCCAGAAGATGTTCAAGGCCTATTTTGTTGCTTTTATTCTTTTCGTTTGAGAGTTGTGAGGTTCTAGGGGCCTTTCGATTACGTATTTATTTGCTTTGCTAGTTATAGGATGTTTTATGTTATAAATGTTCAACTTACATATAAACACCTATGCATGCAAGTTCCCAAAATAATGAGTATAATGTCTTGTCCAAAAACATCACACTCATGAAGTCCTCGATCATAAGTTGGTAGGTCCGCCTCAGCGGGGTACTACTTGTTATCTTGGGATAAGTGGGAGTAAGGGTTAGACCTTTACACGTGACTTTGGTTTTCTCATCGATAGATCCACTGCAGGCGTGGCTATCGAGACATGAGATGAGAATGGGACTCTCATCGACCGAGAGTGATATTAGATATCATTGACATGGGTATGTCTACCTATCTTGAAATACTTAAGTGCGGACTCAGTCGACTTAATGATTTGCAAGATGAGGATCTCGGAATCGTTTTGTTCTAAGGGACAATGATATTGGATATCAATTGAACAAAATGAAATAAATAAGTACAATTGTTAGACAACCTTATTTGTTTACCGCTTTGTGGATGTTTACATACTTTAGTTATCTTTCTTTTGTAGTTTATCATGTCAAATATCAACTCAATTCAAGTTTGGTTCAATTCTTGATTGTAAAAAATTGAACAACATAAATTTTCTTGATTGACAACGTAATTTGAGGATGGTCCTCAAATACGAAGACAAGGAAAATGTGTTAGATAATCACATCCTAAGATATCATTGAACAACTCAATAGCATGTTCGGGGAATATGCTAAGATTGAGCGGTTCGGTATGACCAGGGTCATCGCTTCAGCTAGGCTGGAAAAATGGAAATCTATGGAATCACATGTGCAACAAATGATTGGATTATTTGTTTCAAGTGACTGCCTAGATTTTTCCTATGATGATTATTTGGCAACCGATTTCATACTCCAATCTCATGATGGTTATAATGCCTTTAGGCTAAATTTTCCATATGAATGGTTTGAAGAAATCGCTTCGTGAGCTCCACGGGATGCTCAAGGCTGCTGAGCCGGCGATAGAGAAGGACCCTAAGAGGGAAATTCTTATGATATGGGATAGGGTATTCAAAAGAGCATGGGCAAGAAGGCTACTAGGGTTCCTAGGGAATCTCAATGCGTCTTTGCAAAAGTGTTGGACACTACTTGCAAACATATAAAAGTTCATATTTTATTCAATTTCAAAACAAATGCCTAATTTGTCTTTCATATGATGGATTCTAAGGTTATGATTATTTACACCTCGGGGAGTGATTTAATCCAAAACACTTAAGTTCATCAATGACACAAATTAGAGACTTTCGAGCCATTGGATGGCGTGAATCGATTGTCTGGTTGGCTCCCTCATATTTTATGAGAGATAGGGCTTCAATTGCATGATAATATCGCTGGTTAGAAAACTTCGATTTTTCACTTACGATTTATCACGTTTTGACATTGAGATAATTTTGAATGGGAAATTTGAATGAGACTCAATTATTGGGAATAATTGAATTTGCCCAAAGTTCAAAGAAGATGTGAAGAACGGGGTTGCTTCATCTTCAAGTATTAATGATATAGACATTAAACTTCACAAATTCTACTTCTTGGGTATTGGATGCCAAATGTGGTTCTCACATTTTTATGTGGAGGAACTACATAGAAGTATAAGTTTGGTGAATAGAGATGTCGATCTACGGGCAAGAAATGGAGCGAAGGTCGCTGCATTAGCCGTATGATCATATGATGTTGTTTTGCCTTAGGGCCTTGTTTGAGTATTATAACTATGTAATTTCGTACCTTCAATAAACAATGAATATTGGTTCAGTATTAGATACTGATGGATTAGTTTTTCACTATTAAATAGTTTGGTAACTATTTTAATTGTGAATTATTCTTTGTTTTGGTACGATTATTATATTGTTTATGTATACTTTAAACTTGACAAATCATATATATCATTAAGACCAAAGGCCAAATCGAATAAGTATCGATGAGACATAACTGAAACATTGTTGATTAGATCAAATCAAAATCTAAACATGTAACGAAACTTCTTTTAGAAGGAATTTTAGAATCATTTGACTTGGAGTCATTTGATACATGTGAATGATGTGTGATTGAAAAGATAACAATGTCATCTTTCTTGGAGAAAGGAGAACATGTGAGTAATTAGGGATGATACATACTGATGTATGTGGAACCTATTAGTTCACAAGCACATGAAGGTTATGTTTCGGAAAAGAGAAAACAAACTATATTAGATATAGTTCGACCATTCGATGAGAGGTCTAAATGAACTACTGGTCTCTTTTGGGAACACACAATTCTAGACTTCAACTTATACACTGAATAGGAAGCTGTCAAAAGCTGTTGATAAGACACCATACTAGGTATGGAAAGGGAGGGTCCCTAAATTGTTTTCATCAAAATTTGAGGTTCTAAAAGCTTCTCTGACGAGATTTATCTCTATAGAGCTTGAACTCAAATGGGATAAAAGTTTCTTTATGGTATCCATAAGAAACTCGAGGGTACAACTTCTACGATCTATCTGAGAACAATATTTTGTTGCTCGAGATAGTGATTTTCTTGAAAAGAGTTATCTTTCCTAGAAATTCAGTGGGAGCTCGGTTGTCTTGAACGAGGTTCAAGTGAAACAACTAACGATGAATACTCAAGACTGGGTTGAGAGTATTCTTATGGTTTTGGAAGCCGTACCAGCCCTCGTAGGTCCGAAAGGCATAAATCTATCTCTATTATTCAAATACTTAGATATTGTGACCAATGAGAGATATGAATTCATGCTTTTGGAAAGCGGTGAACCTTCGACCTAATTCCAAGCTATGACGAGTCCAGCTACTGAAAATTGGCATGGTGCCATGAAATCTGAGATGATATCAATATCTGATAATCAAGTTTGGAACTTGATATATTTGCATCACAGGGTTAGACCCAATGAATGCTAATAGATCTTTAAGATCTAAACAGACATATGGAAAACCTAGGGTTTTCAAAGCAAGGTTGATGGTAAAAGTTTTATTCACGAGGTGGATTATGGAAAAACTTTCACCAATTGCTTTGATTAAATCATTCAGATTATCTTAGCCATTACTACTCATCTTGATAATGAGTTATGGTAATATTAGATGTTAAAACTAACTTCTTGAATTGGATTCTAGAAGAGGCTGTGTTTTAACACAGCCAAAGAGTTTTATCGATCTTAATAAGGCTGAGAAATTATGCAAGCTTATAGTTCTATTTATGGAATAAAGAATGCATATCGGAGTAGCAATCTTCAGTTCAATGAATCCATACCGGGATTTGGATTTCAGAGGAACTCGGAAGAGTCTTTTTTTACAAGAAGATCAGTGGGAGTTACGTTGTATTAATTGTGTTGTATGTCGGTGACATACTCCTTATTGGAAACACTGTTTCTATGCTTAATTCTATTAAAGAATGGCTTGAGAATTGTTTTTCAATGAAGGATCTTGGAGAAGCACAGTACATATTGGGCATCAAGATCTGTCGGAACAGATCGAAAATGATGTTTGGGCTTAGTCAAGTGACCTATATTGATAAGGTACTTGATAAGTTCAGAATGAAAGACGCCAAAAAGGGTCTCATTCCAATTACTCATGGCACATCTCTTAGCAAGATTCAAGGCCCTACAGGGACTTGATGAGCAAAAGAGGATGGAAAACATTCCTTATGCTTCGGCAATGGGGTCTATAATGTACGCCATGATATGTACACGACCGGACGTATCGTATGCTTTGAGCATGACGAGTCAGTTTCAAGGAAATCCAGGTGAGGCGCGTTAGACTGCGACCAAGAATATTCTTATGTACCTTAGATGGACTAAAGAATATTTTGTTGTCTTTGGAAGACAAAAAGAGTTGATATTAACAACCTGATTGAATGCTAACTTCAAAACAGACTAAGATAATTTCCGATTTTAATCTGGTTATATCTTTTGTCTGGTTAGAGGTGATATTTGCTGGAATAGTTCCATGCAATGCAATATAGCTGATTAAACTACAAAAGCTGAGCACAGTATTGCATTGGATGCAGTAATGTTGACAGTTAGGATTTGAAAGTTCTTGAATGAACTAGGTGGCATAACTAGCTCAGCCCATCCGATAGTTCTCTATTTATAGTAGAGTTATCGCGCAAGCCAATGAGCTAGGAAGCACCACAAGTCTAAAACTGGTGCTCAGGAAGTTCCACATTATCTGGGAGATAATTTTGTGGAGACATCGAGATAATAAAGTTGCAACTTTTGATAAGGTTGCAAACCCGCTTTCTAAACCTCTCCAGCAGTTTAAGCTTGAGACTATCAGACATCTTAGAGATGGGTTGTGATTTCTATTACTGTATTAGATACTTTTGGAGATTTGGTAAGCATTCACTCATATGTATAATACATAATTCTTCATATAAATATGGTTTAATTTATATGAATTGTCCAAATGATTAAGTTATATCAATTGGGTTATGAGGTCGACTTACCGCATAATGAAGTCCCAATGGTTGAACTGATATACTTGAATCATATAGCTGTTCCTGGTTCGTATAATCGAGTACGGACAAACCGATAATACAAAGAACTAGATTGTAATGTGTACTATAGCGCCGCTTCATGGGCTAGTGATGTGGGACATCAAGTACAATTACATAGATATTAGCTGGGAGCTAATGATCGAACAGACCCGACTGGAATAGTATTTAAGATTTCGAGTCATAATACTATTTCATTGACTGTCGAGCAATTTCCTCTGACCTGAGTAGTCCAGAGTGATTCCATTGTGAAATGATGTACTTTGATACAAGTAAACGCCTTTCGTAAAAGGAGGTTATAAAACTTGTTATTGGGTATATCAGGAAGCAAGTGGGAGAGCTTGGATTGACAAGATGGGATTGTCCTCCATTTTATAATGGGATACATGTCTTACCGGCCACTTGGAGAGTCGAGACTGTGGAAAATACGTGGCCACGTCCAGATTCATATCATAGTGATAAATCTGGTTTTACAGTCTGTCTCAAAGTCCAAGAAAGGTTTGAACCGATTGAGGATGACTCGAGTCTTGCCTCAAGTTCAAACTTAGACATAAAGTGACAACAGGAAGTTGGCAGCACACTGGCTCTGAAGGCCAAGTGGGAGATTGTTGGGATATGTCCTTCGATCCTACGTGTGCAATCGATGAAGTCATAAGGTCGTCTATGGATGTTAAATGATTATTTGATAATATTATATTGTTGGGAACAATATAATATTGATCAATAAATCATACCTACAGGGTCACACACGGACTCAAAGATGATGTACAATGCTTGATAAATATATTGATTTAGAATCAATATTTACGTGGAATTAATTAACATGCATGGGATGCATGGCTTGCATGGATGCATGTCACATAGTGTGACATGGCATGCCACACAAGCAAGTGGGACCACATACAATGCATAGTGGCATGTGTATGTGGCATGACCTTTCACCTCCTTTGTAACCCCTTTGCATGATTATGGTGCATTATGATGCCCATTATGTTGTAGGTTACAAAGGGGTGTAATGGTATGCATAATGATGCACTTATATGGATGAAAATCAGATTTTCATCATACAATAGGATCAGCCACGAAATTTCACTCAAATAGAGAGAAAAGAGATGATCTTGGAGATTCATTCTCAAGCAAGCAAGGTGTTCATTATCCGGGTTCGTGTGCAACACGTAGAGGCCGGGCCAATTGTGCGGCTTCCACATCCGGACGATCTAAAGGAGTGACGAGGTCATTCACAAGGAGAGCTTCAAGAGGCTGATCCATTTGAGGTGGTTCAATCGACTCAACACCACCTCAACGACATTAACCAAAGTCAACGATCACCAAAAGTAAGTAATCGTTGAACCTTATATATATATATTGGATGTGTATATATATATGTTTATATGTGTTCTTATACACATTAAGTGTGCACTAAGATCATGGCATGGTAAATCTATCGCTTTACACGCTTCCGCACACACGGTATATCGGTACCTTCATCCACATGCAGGGTTTACATGATAAAATTTATGAGCTCATCTCGGGGACATCATCAACCCGATAAACGGGACACGATTTCCTGCCTATAATCTATAGCATGCCGTGTGTACAATTACGATTCCCAATTTACCGAGAATATTGACTAATCAATTAGTCTCACTCATTGGTAGATTAAAGAACCGAGAATTGGACACACGCACCTATAATTATATAGGGATTAGGAATTCGCATATCCGCAATATCTGAGGTCTAGTTCGATTACTTCGATTAGTATAAATCGAATGCCCTCCCGTGGTCCTGCTCAATACACCAAGTGTACGAGTGTAACATGATAGTCAAGATCGACTATCTACCAGTCACACTACGACGTACCGATGGATTGTCCCTGTCCATCTAAGTCGTGAGCTACTGTTCGATAGTATACGAATAACCGATAGTATGATCTTCCGCGTGTCTCCTCACGTCATACTGTCTACAACGTATACATCAAGGACTATTGCATTAAATGCAATCATGCTTGAATCATATCTCGAATTAAGGTATAGATAAGGATTTCCGTATTTGCACTAAACTAGACATTTAGAATACAACTCCATCAATCTCCCACTTATACTAAAAGTCTAGTCGCCCTCTCCCAAACATCAGATTCCCATAACCTCGTCACGCCTTACCCAACGCTTTCGCTGGAAGTGCCTCTGTGAACGGGTTTTACCAGGCAATCCTCTCGATGCTATCTAGGTGACAACTAAATCATCTTACTAGACGATCTCTCGAATCAGGTGGTACTTGCGCTCTACGTGTTATCTCCCACTATGGACTCGTGGCATTTCAAGTTTGCCAATACCGCTATTCAAAATAGCTTTGGGTAAACGAGAAACCACATCTAAGTCCCTTAGGAAGTTCTGGAGCCACACTGACCTTTTAACTGCCTCAGAGGCCGTTATCCTTTCAGTTTCCATGGTAGAGTCCGTAATGCATCGCTGCTTTACATTCTTCCATGTGACTGCTCCACTTCACAGTGAGAACACATAGCCTGACTTCGACTTTCGACTGTCCCTGTTTGATTGGAAATTCAATTCTATGTAATCCAAAGGAAACAACTTGACTGCTTTGTAACTCGGAACATAATTCCTGGTCCTCTGCAGGAGCCTAAACATGTTCTTTACATCAGTCAAGTGATCCTTTCCAGGATTACTATGATATCTCACCACCATGCCCACGGCATAGTAAATATCAGTCTCGTGCATAGCATTATATACATTAAGCTTCCCACCATTAAGGTGCAGGGAACTGCTTACTTTTCATCTATCTCCTTTATTGTGTCAGACACAAAACTTTAGATAGATGAATTCCACATCTAAAAAGTGAAAACCTTTCTTGGAATTCTGTATGCTACAACGAGTAAGAATTGTATTTATGTATGAGGCTCGAGATAAGTTCTATGTTCTTTTCTGGCGATCATTTATTACTTTGATCCCAAGAACATTCCCGACTTCTCCTAAGTCTCTTACATTGAATTACTCGGACAACCATCCCTTTATGTCCGATAACATCTTTCATATTGTTGCCAATTTAGAAGGATGTCGTCTACATAAAGAATGAGAAAACACCACATCTTTTCTGTCACTTCTTTATTACACACAGGACCTAAACATGCCTTGAATGAATCCATGAAATGGATTTTCTCATAGGTCCGCATGTGTCCAAGATCATGAAGCTTCCTTCAATCCTAAGATTGATTAAGCTTGCTTACCGAATGCTCTTGGCTCTTTTCGATGAATCCCTCTGGTTGTCCCACATAGATGGTCCCGTCAAGACTTCGATTTAGAAATCCGTCTTGACTTCCATCTTCCATGTGAAGACAAAAGAATCCGGATCGACTTTAGCATAGCTACCGGCGAAAAAGTTTACTCATAATCGATCCATTTCTTTCTGAGTGCACCCTCTCGCAACAAGCCTAGCCTTGAAGGTTTACACCTTCCCGTCAGACCCTCTTTTCCTCTTGTACACCTTTGAGCGGTGCTACAAGATCCCATACATGATTTGAATCCAAAGATTCAATCTCATATTTCATCGTCTTTTACCAAGACTGAGCATCTTGATCTTTCAGCGTCTCGTCATAGATCTAGGGGTCGGCTTCATGTTCTCCAGGTAACAAGTCCGAAGACTCTCCTATAAACATGAACCTGTCGGGTTGTCTAACAACCCTCCCACTACGACGACGCTCCGGTGTGTCTTTATTGACTAAAGATTACAGTAGTGAACTACTCAGTTAGGCTGGTTCTAAGTCTTGATCAGTCCCTCTAAGCACATTAAGTATTACCCTACTCTTGGCCTTGTGATCTTGCATATACATATAGTCCATGTCTAAGAACCGAACGTTGATTCAATCAACGAACATCTGGTCCTTTGGACTATATTACATATCTCAATTCGTTTTCTTAGGGTATCTTATAAACAGCCGAATATCTGTACAAGTTTCCAAAGGAATCAAGTTCAGGATAAACGCCGCTGTTTCCAAGCCATATCCCAAAAACGAATTAGGTAACTCCGAATAACTTATTGTTTACTTTCCCATATCTATAAGAGTCCTATTCCTTCTTTACAACACATTATTTTGCCGAGGCATAAATGGTGTAGTCTGTTGGGATTTAATCCCATTTTCTGATAAGTATGCCTTACTCCTCAAAGAGGTCTGCATATATCAGAGCGAATCAACTCTAGTACTTTCTTGGATCTTTTCCCTTTAACCGTAAAGGGTTGCTCGGTCATTAAAACTTCCAAGTATGATTCTAAGGTTGGAAGGTCCTTTCCTTCAACCTAGCTGAGTGGTCCATCAGCTTCATCCTTTGAATCGTACTTAAGTTAAAATGATTTAGCCTAAGATTCCATAAGTACATTTGATTCATCCTAGAAGGATCTTTACTCTTATTGGGGTTTGACAATGTGTTATTAGTTCCGGTCTGTTGCATTGTGGAAGAACAGGGATTTAGTATTAAATTGTCTATCAATGTACCAGAATAGATAATATCCCCGTTTCCTACTCCGACAAGTCTGAAACTATCAGAAGAAACGGAAAATCCATTCTAAGCCAATTTAGAAATCCGAAATGAAATTTCTTTCTAAATGCCGGCACATAAAAACAATTTATTAGAACTAAGATCCTTCGGTTAAAACCATTTAACATCTCCCACTGCAACGGCTGTTACCTTAACAATATTGCCCATGTAGGTTATTACCTCTTACTTTCTAAGTCTCCGGGTTTCCTGGAACCCCCGCATTTAAGTGCAGACATGATTGGTGGTTCCCGTATCCACACACCAGGTATTGGTAGATAACACCACTAAACATGTTTCGGTGACTAAGTAAGAGTCAACTTCTTGTTGCTTAAGAGGACAATTAAAACTCCCAGTATCCAAACTGCTTACAACGGAAGCACTTGCCCCTTGGTCTTGCTTGTCCCATTCCGTGGTCCAGATATATTAGGCCCACTGGGTTTCCGTATTTGCTTCTTCTTCCTTTTGCCACCCGAAGGCCTAGGTGTTGGAGTGGTATACTTAATGTCTAGATTTGAGTATTGTGAACTCCTTGTACACTTTCATTTACCTATTAAATATAAACATTCATTTGCTTTTAATTATTGTTAATTAAATATATGCAAATTATAGTCCTGGATTTTATACGTTGTAGTTAGTATGGTGTGTCGGGCCCACACAGAAGATCATACTATCGGTTACTAGTATTTAATCGAACAGATGGTCACGACCTAGATGGACACGGACCAATCCATCGGTATAGTCGTTGTGTGAGAGAGAAAATAATTTGTCTTAATTATTTTATCACACTTGTACACTTGGTGTATTGAGCGGATCGATTGAGACTCATCAATTAGGTTTGCTCGGCGATAATTGATTTGAGACTCAGTGTATTTTATTCTTAATCCCCGATACAATTGCGGGTGTGTATATTTAGTATAAGTGACTTTGATTTTCCAAAGGAATTGACCGGTTTAATTATTGGGTCAATTACCGGTTAAGTTGGGTCACTATATTTTATATATGGTATGCCGTGAATTCTTGACGGGACAGTGTATCCCGGAAGGGTTGATAATATCCCCGAGATGAGCTCATAAGGATTTATTATGTAAACCTCGCGAGTGGATTTAATTCCGCATAATAAATAAGGTTGAGTGGTACTAGTCTCGGATAAAAGAGATGAATAAATTTATTAAGCAATAAATAAATTTTATTCATGGATATTTATATCTTAAATACACGGAATAAATAATACTACCGGAGAAATATTATTTGGATATAATATGGTTTAATATTGGGAGTGCAATTAATTTATATAGTGGAAAATAAATTTAATTAATATTGATAAGGATTAATGGACTTGAGCAGTGGGCTCAATTTAATCTTCAATATTGGAAGCCCAATATTCCACCTCCTTTAGATCCCCTACGTAGCCTATAAAAGCACTACATGGCCTTCATAAATCATAAGACAAGATTATCATACTTGATATTCTAGAGAGTTGAAGGAGATCCATAGGAGTTCGATAGATCGTCGCCCACCCGACGTTCGAACGGAGTGCAAGGAATACGTGGGAAGATTCAAAGGTCATCTTGATTTCGTTCCGAACAACGAATCGAAAGGTAAAAATCTAAACGCCCTTGATTTATTCGGTTTTGGTTTATCGAGAATACCGTAGAACGCAAGATCCGAAGGATGAAATCCGGAACGAGGGACGATCGCGTGGTGGTGGTCGAACCACCGGACCACGGGATCGATCGCCCCTAGGGTTTCATGGGGCGTGAGGGTCGAACCCTCGGCTGGAGCCGAGGGCATGCGATTGATCCTTGTGATCGATCGCTGGGGGCGCGGGCTGGTGCCGCCCCCCATCCCGCCGTGAAGGCGGGGCCCCTCCAGGCGGCGGCGAGTCGCCGGACTCGCCGCGGGGGCTGCTGGGCAGCCCCACCCCAACCGATCGCCGGCGTGCGATCGGTGATCGCGTGAGCCCTAGCCGCGGGGGCTGGGCTGGGCGTGCGCGTGGCTTCGGCCACGTCGTGCGTTCGGTCGTGCTCCGGCGCGTGCAACGGTGTTCATGTGATCTCCGGCGATGGGTTTTTGATCGGGCTATGATTTCCGCAAATTTTAATAGCCCGGGATATCGAATTCCAACAATTGGTATCAGAGCGTGGTTTACGTTCGCGGTATTTTCGATAAAATTGTTCTACCTTGCAGGTTTCCGACTATTATGGCTTGATTTATTATTCGTTTAATTTATTTTGTCATGTATGTTGGTTTGATTAAACTCTCGGACATGTCGAGATTCGTTTTTGGTGGTGAATGCTTGTAATAGTAAAAATTCGGGGGTTGACCGAATTTAGGATTTATTATTACGTTCTACGTTTTTCCGGAAAATGTATAGGGTCGATTTCATGTATAGAATCGATACCGGATAGTGTAAAATTTATTTTGTAATTTATTTTGCGTTGGATCGATGCCGAAACGACCGCTGGAGAAGACGCGTGACGAAGGAGATGATCGTGAGGGTGAGGACAAGGATCGACCATCCCCATGGTCGATCCCACGAGGATGATCGACCCACGCCCAAAGGGGGCTGCCCGCGGGAGCTCCGGCCACGCCGGCTACCAAGGGAGGTGGCGCATGGGCTGGACGGCGGCGGCTTGATGGCGGCGGTCGAGTGGTGGCACGGGGATCCCCACCCCGTGCTATCCCGGTCCGGAGATTTACTTTCCTAATTGGTTCGGGTTTTTCCTAATTGAGAATTCCTATTTTTGGGAACTCTCATGGATTAGGAAAAGAATCAATTTGGAATTGATTAGGATTCCTAAATTGATTATTTCTATTTTATGGAAATATTCATGGATTAGGAATCTAATTGATATGGAAAGTAGAAGAGTCCTAAATTATTTTATTTCCTTATTTCATTATGGAAATCATCTAGAATATTCCAAGTGGGTCTTGGATAGATTATTCTAGAGATTTAATGAAGTAGAAAAGGAAAATAAAATAAATAAAAATATTAATAATATTTAATTTTATTTTTGATTTATTCGATTGACTTAATTATTATTAATTAAGTATCTTTTGGATTTATTAAAAATAAATAGATTTAAATATTGGAAATTAATATTCTCGTCACATGGAGCATTCAAGAACGAAGACTAAAGACTAGAAGATGCGTACGGAGATGGAGTAAAGCCATAATAGTCGGAAAATAATATTCTAGTAATTATTTTGACTATGTGATAATACTGTGTGCTTTATTACATGTATGCATGCTATATGTGTTTACTTTTATGCACTAGATAGCGTATCCCTTTATTGTAAAAAGCTAAGTGGGAGAGGGTATGGAAACATACCCATGGTCTCCATTACTGCTCTCTTGGTGACTTTTATAAACTTTTGAAGTTTATATAGATAGGTCATTGGAGGAGAGTTCTTGTAATTCCTCTTACGAGAAACATTGATTAAGTTCATCAAACAATGCCTAATTTGTCTTTCCAAAACTGATTTCAAGTCGACTCATTCTTACCCCGGGGAGTAGAATGGAGCCAGAGCCACTTGGTCATGTCGAGGACACAAATTAGAGGCAGTCGTACCATTCTTTGATAGGTGGATCGATTGTCTGCTCGGCTCCCTCATTTATGAGAGATAGGGTTGTTCGCATGGTGAATCACTGGTTAGAAACTTCGAGTTTCACTTATGGTTCTCCACGTCTTGATTTACAAGATCGAATGGATCAAGTAATTGGATTTCAATTATATAAATCTTCTGGTGTAGTAAACGTCCACACGAACGTGGCTTGCTATACTGGATGGGATTTTAGAATAATTGATGTAGACAGTTATAGGGAATTGTGAAGGATTGCGAGTTATCGTAAACGTCCACACGAACGTGGCTTGCGGTGATGTAGCAATTCTAAACGATTCACCTTGGTACTGAGTAATGGTTTACACTTAGATACGCTTTATAGTATTCTTCCCAACGAAATAACGCTATAATGATGTATGACCGAAGCAAATCTAATTGCTAAATCATTTGGGTGGGTAAACGTCCACACGAACGTGGCTTGCTTTAACCTGATGGGATTTTAGATGTGATTAGTGATTTAATGATATTATTTGAGGGAGATAATATCGGATATTAAATTGTTTGTTTGTTTTATGTGCTTATAGGTTAAGAATGACTGTGACCCCACTTTGTGATATACTTAAAGATGAAAACTCACTGGTTCCATATAGTACTGATTGGAAAAGAAATCTGGACATTGTCCAGACTGTTGAGCCTTCCGAATCCACAGCTGACCCAACTCATGAGGACATTTGGAATGACCTCAGAATGATGTTGAGACATAGTGTGGAAGCCGGACAAGAAGTGATTGACATACTCTATAAATTCAGTCCTATTAGAGAATCGCTTAAAAACGATTTGAAAAAGGCGGAACTTATATGTATGGTCAGAAAGTCACAAGCTCTTGTGGCTAAGATGGAAGTGCAAGCAAAGAAGCCCAGTGGTTCCAAACCACGGAGTGGGAAGAGCAAGCCGCGAGGCAAGTGCTATCGATGCAAGCAGTCTGGGCACTGGAGGTCTGATTGTCCTCTCATCAAAGGTACGAAATTTTCCTTAGTCACCGAAACATTATCAGTGGTGTTATCTACCAGCACCTGGTGTGTAGATACGGGGGGCCACTGATCATGTCTGCAATTCATTGCAGGGGTTCCAGGAAACCCGGAGACTTAGAGAGGGAGAGATCGTGGTCTACATGGGCAATGCCGCAAAGGTGGCGGCTGTTGCAGTGGGAGACGTTTACTTACGCTTTAGTAGTGATAGGGTTTTAGTTTTACAAAATTGTCTTTATGTACCCAACTTTAGAAAGAATTTAATTTCAGTTTCTAAACTTATTTTGAATGGATATTCTGTTTCTTTTGACCACTCTGTGATCATAAGAAGAAACAGTGAAATTATCTGTTCTGGTACATTGGTGGACGATTTGTATGTGCTAAATCCTGAGTCTAACACGATGCAACTAACCGAGAGTAATAACACATCTACGAACACCAATAAGAGAAAGGAACCTTCTAGGATGAATCAATTATACTTGTGGCACTTAAGGCTAGGTCATATTAACTCAAATAGAATTCAAAGGTTGAAAGCTGATGGTCTCATCAGTGGTGTTGAAGGAGAGGACCTTCCAACCTGCGAATCCTGTTTAGAGGGAAAAATGACCAAGCGTTCTTTTTCTGGTAAAGGACGAAGGGCTGAACAAGTGTTGGATTTGATTCACTCTGATGTATGCGAACCTATGTCTACTCAGTCAAGGGGAGGGTACGAGTATTTCATCACCTTCACTGATGATTACTCAAGGTATGGATTTGTATATTTGATGCGCCGCAAGAGCGAATCCTTTGAAAAGTTCAAGGAGTTCAAGGCTTTTGTGGAGAACCTTCAAAATAAATCCATTAAATGCCTGCGATCTGATCGCGGAGGCGAGTACCTGTCTGGAGAATTCAAGGCATACTTGGCAGAGAATGGGATTGATTCCCAAATGACATCACCATATACTCCTCAGCAGAATGGTGTGTCGGAAAGGAGGAATAGGACTCTTATGGAGATGGTGCGTTCAATGATGAGTTACTCGGACTTACCTACTATGTTCTGGGGACATGCCTTGGAAACAGCGGCGTACATTCTCAACATGGTTCCAACAAAAACGGTACCCACCACACCCATGAAAGGTGGAGCGGGCGCAAGCCTAGCCTCAGGCACCTTCGGATCTGGGGTTGTCCAGCACATGTGTTGCGACAAGGTGCCGATAAGTTAGAACCTAGATCAGAATTACGGCTGTTTGTAGGATACCCGAAAGGAACTAAAGGTGGCATGTTCTATAGTCCTACAGACCAGAAGATCGTTATAAGTACTAACGCTCGGTTCTTAGAGGAAGACTATGTCATGGACCACAAGCCCAAAAGTGACATAATACTTGATGAGTTGAGAGGTAACAAAGAAGACTTAGATACAGCCGAACCGAGTATAGATACACCACTAGAATCTGCACCTGACACTGTCACTGTTAATACACCGGAACGCCGTCGTAGTGGGAGGGTTGTTAAGCAACCAGACCGATGGATTGGACTGGGTGAGTCTTCGGACTCTGGACCTGGAGTTCATGAAATCGATCCCTGGACCTATGATGATGCAGTACAAGATATAGATGCGTCTTCTTGGAAGAAAGCGATGAAATCCGAAATAGAATCTATGGATTCTAATAAAGTCTGGGATCTTGTAGAACCACCAAACGGCGTAAAGCCAATTGGGTGTAAATGGGTCTACAAGAGAAAGAGAGGATCTGACGGAAAGGTTGAAACCTTTAAAGCTCGGCTTGTTGCGAAAGGATATACTCAGAAAGAGGGAATCGATTATGAGGAGACCTTCTCGCCGGTAGCCAAGATAAAGTCGATCCGGATTCTCTTATCCATAGCAGCTCATATGGATTATGAGGTGTGGCAAATGGATGTCAAGACAGCTTTCCTAAATGGAAGTCTTGACGAGACGATTTATATGAAACAACCAGAAGGATTCATTGCTAAGGGGCGAGATCATCTAGTGTGCAAGCTTAATCGATCCATCTATGGATTGAAACAAGCCTCGAGATCGTGGAACCTGCGGTTTGACGAAGTAGTCCAATCTTTTGGATTCAGTCAAAGCATGGACGAATCGTGTGTGTATTGGAAACGTGATGGGAAAAAGGTGGTGTTTCTCGTGCTTTATGTAGACGACATTCTTCTCATTGGCAACAGTGTAAAGATGTTATCAGACATAAAGGGATGGTTGTCTAGACAATTCGATATGAAAGATTTGGGAGAAGTCGGGCATGTTCTAGGGATCAAGGTTATAAGGGATCGCCGGAATAGAACATTGTACCTATCCCAGCAATCTTACATAGACACGATTCTGGCTCGTTTTAACATGCAAGATTCCAAGAAGGGTGAGCTACCCTTCAGCAAAGGAACTTATCTTTCTAAGGAGATGTGTCCTCAGACACAAAAGGAGAAAGATGAAATGAAAGCAGTTCCCTACGCTTCGGCTGTGGGAAGCTTGATGTATGCAATGTTATGCACGAGGCCTGATATCTGCTATGCAGTTGGCGTAGTAGCGAGATATCAGAGTAACCCTGGAAAGGCTCATTGGACTGCCGTAAAGAGCATTTTCAAGTATTTGCGAAATACTAGGGATTATGTTCTAAGTTACGGGGCAGACAATCTGATTCCTTTGGGTTATACGGATTCGGATTTCCAAGCTGATAAGGACCGGCGAAAGTCGACATCAGGCTATGTGTACACTTTGGGAGGTGGAGCCGTATCATGGAGGAGTGTTAAGCAAAAGTGCATTTCAGACTCTACCATGGAAGCTGAATATGTTGCAGCCTCAGAGGCAGCGAAAGAATCAGTTTGGTTCCTTAATTTCCTCCAGGACTTAGATGTGATTCCGAGTTTGCCTAAAGCTATGACAATTTATTGTGACAATAGCGGTGCAGTGGCAAACAGTAAGGAACCACGGTCCCATAGTGCTACAAAACACATAGAGCGCAAGTACCACCTGATTCGAGTCATCGTCAAGAGGGGCGATGCGATAGTCACCAAGATAGCTTCGGAGGACAACCTAGCGGACCCTTTCACCAAGATACTTCCTAAGGAAGTATATTTCAAGCACTTGGAGGGTTTGGGAGTCAGAAGTTTGGAGGATAAGACTAGACCTTAGTATAAGTGGGAGATTGTTGGAGTGGTATACTTAATGTCTAGATTTGAGTATTGTGAACTCCTTGTACACTTTCATTTACCTATTAAATACAAACATTCATTTGCTTTTAATTATTGTTAATTAAATATATGCAAATTATAGTCCTGGATTTTATACGTTGTAGTTAGTATGGTGTGTCGGGCCCACACAGAAGATCATACTATCGGTTACTCGTATTTAATCGAACAGATACTCACGACCTAGATGGACACGGACCAATCCATCGGTATAGTCGTTGTGTGAGAGAGAAAATAATTTGTCTTAATTATTTTATCACACTTGTACACTTGGTGTATTGAGCGGATCGATTGAGACTCATCAATTAGGTTTGCTCGGCGATAATTGATTTGAGACTCAGTGTATTTTATTCTTAATCCCCGATACAATTGCGGGTGTGTATATTTAGTATAAGTGACTTTGATTTTCCAAAGGAATTGACCGGTTTAATTATTGGGTCAATTACCGGTTAAGTTGGGTCACTATATTTTATATATGGCATGCCGTGAATTCTTGACGAGACAGTGTATCCCGGAAGGGTTGATAATATCCCCGAGATGAGCTCATAAGGATTTATTATGTAAACCTCGCGAGTGGATTTAATTCCGCATAATAAATAAGGTTGAGTGGTACTAGTCTCGGATAAAAGAGATGAATAAATTTATTAAGCAATAAATAAATTTTATTCATGGATATTTATATCTTAAATACACGGAATAAATAATACTATCGGAGAAATATTATTTGGATATAATATGGTTTAATATTGGGAGTGCAATTAATTTATATAGTGGAAAATAAATTTAATTGATATTGATAAGGATTAATGGACTTGAGCAGTGGGCTCAATTTAATCTTCAATATTGGAAGCCCAATATTCCACCTCCTTTAGATCCCCTACGTAGCCTATAAAAGCACTACATGGCCTTCATAAATCATAAGACAAGATTATCATACTTGATATTCTAGAGAGTTGAAGGAGATCCATAGGAGTTCGATAGATCGTCGCCCACCCGACGTTCGAACGGAGTGCAAGGAATACGTGGGAAGATTCAAAGGTCATCTTGATTTCGTTTCTCCGAACAACGAATCGAAAGGTAAAAATCTAAACGCCCTTGATTTATTCGGTTTTGGTTTATCGAGAATACCGTAGAACGCAAGATCCGAAGGATGAAATCCGGAACGAGGGACGATCGCGTGGTGGTGGTCGAACCACCGGACCACGGGATCGATCGCCCCTAGGGTTTCATGGGGCGTGAGGGTCGAACCCTCGGCTGGAGCCGAGGGCATGCGATCGATCCTTGTGATCGATCGCTAGGGGCGCGGGCTGGTGCCGCCCCCCATCCCGCCGTGAAGGCGGGGCCCCTCCAGGCGGCGGCGAGTCGCCGGACTCGCCGCGGGGGCTGCTGGGCAGCCCCACCCCAACCGATCGCCGGCGTGCGATCGGTGATCGCGTGAGCCCTAGCCGCGGGGGCTCGGCTGGGCGTGCGCGTGGCTTCGGCCACGTCGTGCGTTCGGTCGTGCTCCGGCGCGTGCAACGGTGTTCATGTGATCTCCGGCGATGGGTTTTTGATCGGGCTATGATTTCCGCAAATTTTAATAGCCCGGGATATCGAATTCCAACACTAGGAAGAGCCAATTTCTCAGCCACAAGTGTTTTGAGAGCCCTTAAAGATTCCCTCAGCCGCTTGAAGTTCAATCAGGAGCTCCGTCAATGAATAAGACCCTTTATTCATATTTTAGTTTAGGCGGAACTGCTCAAAACTTCTCGGCAGAAACTAGAGCACAAAATCAACCTGGGTTACCCCATTGATAATTTCTCCCAGAACCTCTATCTCATTAAGATTGCCCATCATTCTAAGAACGTGATCCCTTACGGGCGTTCTTTCCTACATAATGGCCGTCATGAGTTGCCTCATTTCACTTTGCCCGGCTGTCCTGTCCTGATAACCAAAACTTCTTGAGGTTAAGCATCATATCATAGGTAATGGTCATGGCATGATACCGATGTCGCGGCACTTTTGACATGAAAGTCATAATGTTGCTCCGCGTCATCTCATAGCCTTGATCCATTTCCAATGAGCTTCCTTTCCTCAGTAGTGGAAGCATCATTTGGTTCAGCAGGTCAATTGACTTGGAGTACATATTTGTACTCCTCTGCAGTTAGGACAATGTCCAAGTTTCTTTTCCAATCCATACAAACAGGTTCAGTGAGTTTGTTGACTTTTAATGGGAATAATACCATATAAAACAAACAATGAGTTTAATTCGATATCATTTCCCTCAAGTGATATCATTAAACTACCAATCATTTCCAAAATCCCATCAGACATAGCAAGCCACGTTCTTGTGGACGTTTACCAGTCCAAATGATTTTATGATTGGATTTCACTTCGGTCGTACATCATCATAGCAGTGACTCCGATGGGGAGGATACTATAAAGCGTACCTAAGTGTGTACCATTTCTCAGTACTAAGTCCACCGCTCGGGAACTACATGTCCACCGCAAGCCACGTTCATGTGGACGTTTACGTTGACATGCGGTCCTCCACGACTTTCTATAACTGTCGAGCCTCAATTAATCCCAAAGTTCCGTTTCCATCTTGCAAGCCACGTTAGTGTGGACGTTTACTAAACAAACAACTTTATTAATTGAATCCTACTTATTTAAATGTCATAGAGTCTCAATTAACCCAAAGTACTGTTTCCATTTAGCAAGCCACGATAGTGTGGACGTTTACTAAAACAAACAACTTTGTTAATTGACTCTTACATTTATTAAATTTCACAATTTTATTAATCAAAGCTTGATATCTCGTAAGTGAAACTCGAAGTTTCTAACCAGCGATCAATCATGCAATTGAGCCCTATCTCTCACTAGGTGAGGGAGCCAACCAGACAATCGATCTAGTCATCGAATGACTCGAATGTCTCTAATCTGTGTCATCGACATAACCAAGCGCTTTGGCTCCATTCCACTCCCCGGGGTGAGAATGAGTCGAGTTGAAATTAGTCTTTGAATGACAGATTAGGCATTGCTTTTGAGAAATATAATTGTTCAATTTTATAAGTGGATTTTAAATTCGAATTTTGATCCAGTGATATCTGTGTGTAGACTTTATCCGATAGGGAGGATGACACTAAAGCCAACTCGTAAGTGACACACATCACTATCAAAACAGAGAATGGAGACCGCGGGATTGTTTCCAATCCCTCTCCCACTTAGTATTTTACGAAAGGGAAAACATGCATAAATAAATAAAGCATAATAAAAGCACGTAAACACACAAAAAGCATTTAACGTGGCCCCGATTATTATGGACTTTAAATATCTTCCATGCACGTCTTCTCGGATCTTTGTCTCGTTGCTCGTCTCGGTCTCGGTCCACCACCGACTCGTCTAAGTGCCAAGAGACGAACCCCTCCCACTGGAGTATCGTCCCGGGCAAAAGCGAGCGTTCCGTGATGTCCGTCGAACCCCCGCGGCGCTGCTGCCAAACCTAGGGCAGCGGGCGCTGCCCTATATCTAGCGCTCGCTGGAGGAGCTGCAAACAGCGACCGCTGTTTGCCCTCCAGCGGGCGCCGTTTGTGCACAGCCTGCTGTGGGTTCGACTTCTCGACCCTCGTTCGTCTGGCCTTCGATCTTCTCTCGATTCACCAAGTAGCAGTAACATTACATAAGTAAAACTAACTACTTCCGGCATCGATCCTATACAGAATGATCGATCCTATACATCCGGATAAAACGAAAACGATAAATAGAACCTAAACGACTCAACCCGTCGTTTTAACTATTACAAACATGCAACGATTCAAAAAACCAAAGATCTCGACAACCCCGAGAGTTTAACAAACCACATCAAACAGCACAATAACAATGGCCATAATAATCGGGTTCGAACCTGCAAAACAAATCTAACAAAAATACAACGAACGACAAAACCGGCTCTGATACCAATTGTTGGATATCGACTACCCGGGACGTGTCCGTTCGATCACTCGAACATCCGAACACGCCCAGTCGACCTCATGTGACAGCTCTACGCTGACGACGAAGCCCCGCAGCCGATTCACGCCCATCCGCCGCGCACGAGGCGCAACCGCGCAAACCGGAAGCTGCCTGCTGCAGCCAGCGGGCGCTGCCCCGCCACCAGCGGGCGCTGGAGAGGCCCTGGGCAGCGGGCGCTGCCCTGCTTCCAGCGGGCGCTGCCCGTGACGAACAGCAGCGCGCTGCTGCTGTTCCGGGCTCGTTTCTGGTCCGTTTTTCCTCTTCCGACCATCGTTCCGGAGGTCCTTGACCCCCAGTAGTTGAGGAACACGTACCACGACTCCCGGAACCCGATCGTTCGTTCGATGTATTTTTAACGAATTATGAGATCGAAAATTGCGGAAAAAAGGTTCGATCTCATACCTTTGTCGCGTGATTCGGAGGAGCCGAATTGTTGAGACCTTAGCGATTGCTAGCGTATGCCTCTTCCCGACTCCAACCGTTGTGTGGGCAACGATCCGTTGGGTCTCTCTTTTCTGCTCTCTCCTTTCTCAAACCAGCGTAATAAATTATTCTCTGAGAATAATTTTATTTGCGTTAACAAATTAATTTTAACAGAGAAAAATCTTAATTGCGCTAACGCAATTATTTTCTCTGCTGAAATGAATTGTTGCGGCATTCTGTAGGTTTAGGAGAGGGCAAGGGGGGGGGGGGGGGGGGTTTAAATAGAGTTACACTAGGGACCTCTTAGGTAAATTAATTAGGGGCTAAAATGAAATATTAATTAACTTGGAATACTTAAAAGCAATTCCTTAATTAATCGATTTCAAATTTAATTATTATTAATTCCACTATAAAATAATAATTAAATTCCCGAAATTAATTTAATATTATATCAACAATAATATTTCCGCCGAAATTTCATATACGACTTTCCCCGTGTTTAAGATATCGAATGTCCACGAATTAACTTTAATTACTAATAATTAAATTAATTCGTTTCTTATTATTCGAAACTAGTACCACTCATCCTTATTATCATGTGGAACGAATCCACCTGCAGGGTTTACATGATAAACTTTATGAGCTCATCTCGGGGACATCATCAACCCGATAAACGGGACACGGTTTCCTGTCTATAATCTATAGCATGCCGTGTGTACAATTCCGATTCCCAATTTACCGAGAATATTGACTAATCAATTAGTCTCACTCATTGGTAGATTAAAGAACCGAGAATTGGACACACGCACCTATAATTATATAGGGATTAGGAATTCGCATATCCGCAATATCTAAGGTCTAGTTCGATTACTTCGATTAGTATAAATCGAACGCCCTCCCGTGGTCCTGCTCAATACACCAAGTGTACGAGTGTAACATGATAGTCAAGATCGACTATCTACCAGTCACACTACGACGTACCGATGGATTGTCCCTGTCCATCTAAGTCGTGAGCTACTGTTCGATAGTATACGAGTAACCGATAGTATGATCTTCCGCGTGTCTCCTCACGCCATACTGTCTACAACGTATACATCAAGGACTATTGCATTAAATGCAATCATGCTTGAATCATATCTCGAATTAAGGTATAGATAAGGAGTTCCGTATTTGCACTAAACTAGACATTTAGAATACAACTCCATCAGCGCGATCATCGATCGCGTGAAGCCCTAGCCGTGGGGGCTAGGCTGGGCGTGCGTGCGTGGCTTCGGCCACGTCGTGCGTTCGGTCGTGCTCCGGTTCGCATGGCGATGCTCACGTGATCTCCGGCGAAGGGTTTTTGATCATGCTATGGTTTCCGCAAATTTTAATAGCCCGGGATATCGAATTCCAACAGATCACCCCCAGCCGCCATGCGACAAGACGCGTCGATCGAACCCTATCCGCGGGAGAACCCCGCAACGCTCGATCGCGTCATCGCACAAGCCACACGGCTGGTCGCAGCAGCTCGTGCGGGAGAGCCCGCATCGCCCCGTGCATGGACTCGCATGGCTCGCGAGTCCGCTGCGGGAAAAACCCTCAGCTCGCTGGCAGCGGGCACGAGGCGGCCGCTTGACCCCCCAGGCGGCCGCTTGCCTGGGCAGTCAAACCCTAGGCGCGATCCTTCGCCGCCGGGTCGCTCCAGCCGCGGTGGTCCGGTGATCTTCGATCACCACCACCCAGCTCGACCCCGGTGAGGATCCCGAACCTCGGATATTGTTCTACGGTATTTTCACGATAATATAAACGATTAAAATCATAAAGAGGGTTTTACAATTTACCTCGAGAATTGTGAACGAAGAACTCAATTGATGACCTTGAGATCTTCCCACGTATTCCTTGCACTAGCTCAACGTCGTGTGGGCGACGATCTTCTGAACTCCATGGATCTCCTTCTCTTTCTTTCTCTCTCTCGAATTGTGATCTTCAAGTTATGAGTATATGAGAATAGAGAAGACCATGTAGTGCTTTTATAGGCTACGTAGGGGATCTTAAGGAGGTGGAATATTGGGCTTCCAATAATAGTGATTAAATTGAGCCAAGCACAAATCTATTAATCCTTACTATTATTAATTATATATTAACTCCACTATATAAATATAATTGCACTCCCAATATTATACCATATTATATCAAATAATATTCTCCGGTAGTATTATTTATTCCGCATGTTTAAGATATAAATGTCCATGAATAAATTATATTTATTGCTAATATTATTTATTCATCTCTTATAATTTCGAGAATAGTACCACTCAACTTTATTATCATGCGGATCAAATCCACTTGCAAGGTTTACATGATAATCCTTATGAGCTCATCTCGGAGACATTATCAACCCTTATCGGGACATGCTTTCCCGTCAAGAATTCACGGCATGTCATATATAAAATATAGTGACCCAACTTTACCGGTAATTGATTCAATATACTAACCGGTCAAATCCTTTGGAAAATCAAAGTCACATATATTAAATATACACACCCGCAATAGTATCGCGGATTAAGAATAAAATACACTAAGATTTAAATCGATTATCTAAGGCAATCCTAATCGATAAATCTCAAGCGATCCGCCCAATACACCAAGTGTACAATTATGATAAAATAATGAAGACCGATTATTTTCTCCCTCATACAACGACTATACCGATGGCTTGGTCCGTTTCCATCTAGGTCGTGAGCAACTGTTCGATTAAATACGAGTAACCGATAGTATGATCTTCCGTGTGACGACGCACCCCATACTAACTACAACGTATATAATCTAAGACTATAATTTGCATATATTTAATTATAAATAATTAAACACAAATGATTGTTTATTATTAAATAGGATAAATGCTTTAGATGGAGTTCAGATGTTACTTAAATCTAGACATTAAGTATACAACTCCATCAATCTCCCACTTATACTAAGGTCTAGTCGCTGTCTTCCAAACATCTAACTCCCATACCATCCACGTGCCTACTGAACGCTTTCGCTCGCAGGGCCTTAGTGAACGAGTACTCTAGGGTGTCCCCTGACGTTATCTAGGTAACGACTATATCGCCTGGCGTGCGTGCGTGGCTTCGGCCACGTCGTGCGTTCGGTCGTGCTCCGGTTCGCATGACGATGCTCACGTGATCTCCGGCGAAGGGTTTTTGATCGGGCTATGGTTTCCGCAAATTTTAATAGCCCGGGATATCGAATTCCAACAATTGGTATCAGAGCGTGGTTTACGTTCGCGGTATTTTCGATAAAATTGTTCTACCTTGCAGGGTTCCGACTATTATGGCTTAATTAATTATTCGTTAATTTATTTTGTCATATTTATGTTGGATTATTAAACTCTCGGACATGTCGAGATTCGTTTTTGGTGGTGAATGCTTGTAATAGTAAAAATTCGGGGGTTGACCGAATTTAGGTTTATTATTATTATTCTTCGTTTTTCCGGAAAGTGTATAGGGTCGATTTCATGTATAGAATCGATACCGGAATTGTAATTTAAATTATTGTAATTTATTTTGCGTTGGATCGATGCCGAAACGACTGCCGAAGAAGACGAAGTGACGAGAGGAACTAGGGCTTGGGATCGATTGGATCGATCCCATGATGATGATGCCCGATCGATGGCTAAGGGGCGGGGGCTCGGTTGCCCTAGCCGCGGGCTACCGCCGGTTCGGTGGCTGGCCGGCGTGGCTGGGCGGCGGTGCTCCTCCCCATGGCCGGCCGGTCGATTGGTAGGACCCATGCTACTCCTACCAAGATCTTACTTTCCTATTTTAATTCGGTTTTTCCTATTTGATTATTTCTTTTATGGAATATTCATGGAATAGGAAAAGAATTAATTTAGTATTAAATTTATTTTCCTATTTGATTATTCCTACTCATGGGAATATTCATGGATTAGGATAAATTTGGAAAGTATAAGAGTCCTAAATTATTTTATTCCTTATTCCATTATGGAAATTTTCTAGAATATTCCAAGTGGGTCTTGGATAGATTATTCTAGAGATTTAATGGAGTAGAAAAGGAAGATAAAAATAAATAAAAAATATTAACAATATTTAATTTTATTTTTGATATATTCAATTGACTTAATTTTCGAATTAAGTAACTTTTGGATTAATTGAAAATAAATAGATTTAAATATTAGAAATTAATATTCTCGTCAAATGGAGCATTCAAGAAACGAAGACTGAAGACTAGAAGATGCGTACGGAGATGTGATAAAGCCATAATAGTCAGAAAATAATATTCTAGTATTATTTTTATTATGTGATAATACTATGTGCTTTATTACATGTATGCATGCTATATGTGTTTACTTTATGCACTAGATAGCGTATCCCTTTATTGTAAAAAGCTAAGTGGGAGAGAGTATAGAAACATTCCCATGGTCTCCATTGCTGCTCTCTTGGTGACTTTTATAAACTTTTGAAGTTTGTATAGGTAAGTCATTGGAGGAGAGTTCTTGTAATTCCTCTTACGAGAAACATTGATTAAGTTTATCAAACAATGCCTAATTTGTCTTTCCAAAGCTGATTTAAAGTCGACTCATTCTCACCCCGGGGAGTGGAATGGAGCCAAAGCCACTTGGTCATGTAGAGGATACAAATTAGAGACCTTCGTACCATCCTTTTAAAGGTGGATCGATTGTCTGCTCGGCTCCCTCATTTATGAGAGATAGGGTTGTTCGCATGGTGAATCACTGGTAAGAAACTTCGAGTTTCACTTATGATTCTCCACGTCTTGATTTACAAGATTGAATGGATCAAGTAATTGGGAGTCAATTATAAAAGTCTCTTGATGTAGTAAACGTCCACACAACGTGGCTTTCTATGTTAACGGATTTTGGATTAATTGATGTAGACAGTTATAAGAAATTGTGAGGAGTTGTGAAGTTGTCGTAAACGTCCACACTACGTGGCTTGCGGCGATGTAGCAATTTCAAACGATTTACATTAGTACTGAGTAATGGTTTACACTTAGATACGCTTTATAGTATTCCTCCCAACGAGGTTACACTATAAGTGATGTATGACCGAAGCAAATCTAATTGCAAAATCATTTGGGTGGGTAAACGTCCACACAACGTGGCTTGCCTTACCTGATGGGATTTTAGATGTGATTAGTGATTTAATGATATTATTTGAGGGAGATAATATCGGTATTAAATTGTTTGTTTGTTTTATGTGCTTATAGGTTAAGAATGACTGTGACCCCACTTTGAGATATACTTAAGGATTAAAACTCACCAGTTCCATATAGTAATGATTGGGAACGAAATCTGGACATTGTTCAGACTGTTGAGCTTTCCGAATCCACTGTTGTCCCAACTGATGAGGACATTAAAAATGACCTCAGGATGATGTTGAGACATAGCGTGGAAGCCGGACAAGAGGTGATTAACATACTCACAGAATCCTCTCTCAATGAGTCCATTAAAAAGGATTCGGCGAAAGCGGAGTTTGTGCGTAAGTTAAGGGCATCACAAGCTTTTGTGGCAAGGCTAAAGGAAAAGCGTGCAAAGAGACCCAGTGGTTTAAAACCACGGAATGGGAGAGGCAAGCCTTTAGGCAGATGCTTTCAATGCAAACAGTTTGGGCACTGGAGGTCTGATTGTCCTCTCATCAAAGGTACGAAATTTTCCTTAGTCACTGAAACATTGTCAGCGGTGATATCTACCAGCACCTGGTGTGTAGATACGGGCGCCACTGACCATGTCTGCAATTCATTGCAGGGGTTCCAGGAAACCCGGAGACTTAGAGAGGGAGAAATCGTGGTCTACATGGGCAATGCCGCGAAGGTGGCGGCTGTTGCAGTGGGAGACGTTCACTTACGCTTTAGTAGTGATAGGGTTTTAGTTTTACAGAATTGTCTTTATGTACCGAATTTTAGAAAGAATTTAATTTCAGTTTCTAAGTTAATTCTGAATGGATATTCTATTTCTTTTGATCACTCCGTGGTCATAAGAAGAAATAGTGAGATTGTCTGTTCTGCTACATTGATAGACGATTTGTATGTTCTAAATCCTGAGTCTAACACGATGCAACTAACCGAGAGTAATAACACATCTACGAACACCAATAAGAGAAAGGAACCTTCTAAAATGAATCAATTATACTTGTGGCATCTAAGGCTAGGTCATATTAATTCGAATAGAATTCAAAGGTTGAAAGCTGATGGTCTCATCAGTGGTGTTGAAGGAGAGGACCTTCCAACCTGCGAATCCTGTTTGGAGGGAAAAATGACCAAGCGTTCTTTTTCTGGTAAAGGACGTAGAGCTGAACAAGTATTGGATTTGATTCACTCTGATGTATGCGGACCTATGTCTACTCAGGCAAGGGGAGGGTACGAGTACTTCATCACCTTTACTGATGATTACTCAAGATATGGATATGTATACCTGATGCGCCACAAGAGTGATTCTTTTGACAAGTTCAAGGAATTCAAGGCTCTTGTGGAGAACCTTCATGGTAAATCCATAAAGTGCCTGCGATCTGATCACGGAGGCGAGTACCTGTCTGGAGAATTCAAGGCATACATGGCAGAGAATGGGATTGATTCCCAACTGACCTCTCCATATACTCCTCAGCAGAATGGTGTGTCAGAAAGAAGGAATAGACTCTTATGGAGATGGTGCGATCAATGATGAGTTACTCGGATTTACCTGTTATGTTCTGGGGACATGCCTTGGAAACAGCGGCGTATATTCTGAATAGGGTTCCGACCAAAACGGTACCAACTACACCCATGGAATTGTGGAGTGGGCGCAAGCCTAGCTTGAAACACATTCGGATCTGGGGATGTCCATCACATGTGTTGCGACAAGGCGCCGATAAGTTAGAACCTAGATCAGAAATACGGTTGTTTGTAGGATACCCGAAAGGAACTAAAGGTGGCATGTTCTATAGTCCTACGGACCAGAAGATCGTTATAAGTACTAATGCTCGGTTCTTAGAGGAAGACTATGTCATGGACCAAAAGCCCAAAAGTGACATAATGCTTGATGAGTTGAGAGGTAACGAGGAAGACCTAGATACAGCCGAACCGAGTATAGATACACCACTAGAACCTGCACCTAATACTGTCATTGTTGATACACCGGAACGCCGTCATAGTGGGAGGGTTGTTAAACAACCATACAGATGGATTGGACTGGGTGAGTCTTCGGACTCGGCACCCGGAGTTCATGAAATCGATCCCTGGACCTATGATGAGGCGGTACAAGATATAGATGCGCCTTCTTGGAAGAAAGCGATGAAATCCGAAATAGAATCTATGGATTCTAATAAAGTCTGGGATCTTGTAGAACCACCAAGCGGCGTAAAGCCAATTGGATGTAAATGGGTCTACAAGAGAAAGAGAGGATCTGACGGAAAGGTTGAAACCTTTAAAGCTCGGCTTGTTGCGAAAGGATATACTCAAAAAGAGGGAATCGATTATGAGGAGGCCGGTAGCCAAGATAAAGTCGATCCGGATTCTCTTATCCATAGCAGCTCATATGGATTATGAGGTGTGGCAAATGGATGTCAAGACATCTTTCCTAAATGGAAGTCTTGACGAGACGATTTATATGAAACAACCAGAAGGATTCATTGCTAAGGGGCGAGATCATCTAGTATGCAAGCTTAATCGATCCATTTATGGATTGAAACAAGCCTCGAGATCGTGGAACCTGCGGTTTGATGAAGTAGTCCAATCTTTTGGATTCATTCAAAGCATGGACGAATCGTGTGTGTATTGGAAACGTGATGGAAAGAAGGTGGTGTTTCTCGTGCTTTATGTAGACGACATACTTCTCATTGGCAACAGTGTGAAGATGTTATCAGACATAAAGGGATGGTTGTCTAGACAATTCGACATGAAAGATTTAGGGGAGGTTGGACATGTTCTAGGGATCAAGGTTATAAGGGATCGCCAGAATAGAAAATTGTACCTTTCCCAGCAATCTTACATAGACACGATTATGGCTCGTTTTAACATGCAAGATTCCAAGAAGGGTACGTTACCCTTCAGTAAAGGAACTTATCTTTCTAAGGAGATGTGTCCTCAAACACAGAAGGAGAAAGATGACATGAAAGCAGTTCCCTACGCTTCGGCTGTGGGAAGCTTAATGTATGCAATGTTATGCACGAGGCCTGATATCTGTTATGCAGTTGGCATAGTGGCAAGATATCAGAGTAACCCTGGAAAGGCTCATTGGACTTCCGTAAAGAGCATTTTCAAGTATTTGTGAAATACTAAGGATTATGTTCTGAGATACGGAGCAGACAATCTGATTCCTTTGGGTTATACAGATTCGGATTTCCAAGTTGATAAGGACCGGCGTAAGTCGACATCAGGCTATGTGTACACTTTGGGAGGTGGAGCCGTATCATGGAAGAGTGTTAAGCAAAAGTGCATTTCGGACTCTACCATGGAAGCTGAATATGTTGCAGCCTCAGAGGCAGCGAAAGAGTCAGTGTGGTTCCTTAATTTCCTCCAGGACTTAGATGTGATTCCGAGTTTGCCCAAAGCTATGACAATTTATTGTGACAATAGCGGTGCAGTGGCAAACAGTAAGGAACCACGGTCCCATAGTGCTACGAAACACATAGAGCGCAAGTACCACCTGATTCGAGACATCGTCAAGAGAGGCGACGTTGTAGTCACCAAGATAGCTTCAGATGACAACCTAGCAGACCCCTTCACAAAAATACTTCCTAAGGAAGTATATTTCAAGCACTTGAAGGGTTTGGGATTCAGAAGTTTGGAAGATAAGACTAGACCTTAGTATAAGTAGGAGATTGATGGAGTAGTATACTTAATGTCTAGATTTAAGTATTCTGAACTCCTTGTACACTGTCATTTATCTATTATAAATAAACATTCATTTGCTTTTAATTATTGTTAATTAAATATACGCAAATTATAGTCCTGGATTTTATACGTTGTAGTTAGTATGGTGTGCGGGCCCACACAGAAGATCATACTATCGGTTACTCGTATTTAATCAAACAGTTGCTCACGACCTAAATGGACACGGACCAATCCATCGGTATAGTCGTTGTGTGAGAGAGAAAATAATTTGTCTTAATTATTTTATCACACTTGTACACTTGGTGTATTGAGCGGATCGCTTGAGATTTATCAATTAGGATTGCCTGTGATAATTGATTCAAGTCTCAGAGTATTTTATTCTTAATCCCCGATACTATTGCGGGTGTGTATATTTAATATAAGTGACTTTGATTTTCCAAAGGAATTAACCGATTTAATTATTGGGTTAATTACCGGTTAAGTTGGGTCACCATATTTTGTATATGACATGCCGTGAATACTTGACGGGAAAGTGTATCCCGTAAGGGTTGATAATATCTCCGAGATGAGCTCATAAGGATTTATTATGTAAACCTAGCGAGTGGATTTGTTCCCGCATAATAATAAGGTTGAGTGGTACTATTCTCGGATATAAGAGATGAATAAATTTATTAAGCAATAAATAAATTTTATTCATGGATATTTAAATCTTAAATACACGGAATAAATAATACTAAACCGGAGAAATATTATTTGATATAATATGGTTTAATATTGGGAGTGCAATTAATTTATATAGTGGAAAATAAATTAATTAATATTAATGGGATTAATAGATTTGGGCTTGGGCTCAATTTAATCATTAATATTGGAAGCCCAATATTCCACCTCCTTTAGATCACCTACGTAGCCTATAAAAGCACTACATGGTCTTCTCTATTCTCATAACTTGAAGATCACAATTCTAGAGAGAGAAAGGAGAGAAGGAGATCCATAAGCTTGGAGGATCGTCGTCCACCCGACGTTCAAGCTAGTGCAAGGAATACGTGGGAAGTTCTCGAGGTCATCGATTGATTTCATTTCTCCGAACAACGAATCGAAGGTATAAAATCTAAACGCCCTTGATTTTATTCGATTTAATTTATCGTGAAATACCGTAGAACGCTAGATCCGAGGTACGAGACCATAAACGGGGGACGATCGCGTGGTGGTGGCGAAGCCACCGGACCACGGGCGATCGCCCGATTTAGGGTTTCGAGCGGGCGTGGGGGGCGAACCCCGGCTGGACGCCGGGGGTGCGGTCGATCCTTGTGATCGATCGCTGGCCGCGGGCTGAGACCCGTGGCGGCCTGCTGGTGGCGGGCCGACCTCCCCAAGCGGCGGCGAGTCGCCGGACTCGCCGCGGGGGCTGCTGGGAAACCCCACCCGATCGCGCGGATGGCGCGATCATCGATCGCGTGAAGCCCTAGCCACGGGGGCTCGGCTGGGCGTGCGTGCGTGGCTTCGGCCACGTCGTGCGTTCGGTCGTGCTCCGGTTCGCATGGCGATGCTCACGTGATCTCCGGCGAAGGGTTTTTTCTCGGGCTATGGTATCCGCAAATTTTAATAGCCCGGGATATCGAATTCCAACAGATCACCCCCAGCCTCCATGCGAGAAGACGCGTCGATCGAAACCTATCCACGGGAGAACCCCGCCACGCTCGATCGCGTCATCGCACAAGCCACACTGCTGGTCGCAGCAGCTCGTGCGGGAGAGCCCGCATCGCCCCGTGCATGGACTCGCATGGCTCGCGAGTCCGCTGCGGGAAAAACCCGCAGCTCGCTGGCAGCGGGCACGAGGCGGCCGCTTGACCCCCCAGGCGGCCGCTTGCCTGGGCAGTCAAACCCTAGGCGCGATCCTTCGCCGCCGGGTCGCTCCAGCCGCGGTGGTCCAGTGATCTTCGATCACCACCACCCAGCTCGACCCCGGTGAGGATCCCGAACCTCGGATCTTGTTCTACGGTATTTTCACGATAATATAAACGATTAAAATCATAAAGAGGGTTTTACGATTTACCTCGAGAATTGTGAACGAAGAACTCAATTGATGACCTTGAGATCTTCCCACGTATTCCTTGCACTAGCTCAACGTCGTGTGGGCGACGATCTTCTGAACCTCATGGATCTCCTTCTCTTTATTTCTCTCTCTCGAATTGTGATCTTCAAGTTATGAGTATATGAGAATAGAGAAGACCATGTAGTGCTTTTATAGGCTACGTAGGGGATCTTAAGGAGGTGGAATATTGGGCTTCCAATAATAGTGATTAAATTGAGTCAAGCCCAAATCTATTAATCCTTACTATTATTAATTATATATTAACTACACTATATAAATATAATTGCACTCCCAATATTATACCATATTATATCAAATAATATTCTCCGGTAGTATTATTTATTCCGCATGTTTAAGATATAAATGTCCATGAATAAATTATATTTATTGCTAATATTATTTATTCATCTCTTATAATTTCGAGAATAGTACCACTCAACTTTATTATCATGCGGATCAAATCCACTTGCAAGGTTTACATGATAATCCTTATGAGCTCATCTCGGAGACATTATCAACCCTTATCGGGACATGCTTTCCCGTCAAGAATTCACGGCATGTCATATATAAAATATAGTGACCCAACTTTACCGGTAATTGATTCAATATACTAACCGGTCAAATCCTTTGGAAAATCAAAGTCACATATATTAAATATACACACCCGCAATAGTATCGGGGATTAAGAATAAAATACACTGAGATTTAAATCGATTATCTAAGGCAATCCTAATCGATAAATCTCAAGCGATCCGCCCAGTACACCAAGTGTACAAGTATGATAAAATAATCAAGACCGATTATTTTCTCCCTCATACAACGACTATACCGATGGCTTGGTCCGTTTCCATCTAGGTCGTGAGCAACTGTTTGATTAAATACGAGTAACCGATAGTATGATCTTCCGTGTGAAGACGCACCCCATACTAACTACAACGTATATAATCTATGACTATAATTTGCATATATTTAATTATAAATAATTAAACGCAAATGATTGTTTATTATTAAATAGGATAAATGCTTTAGACGGAGTTCAGATGTTACTTAAATCTAGACATTAAGTATACAACTCCATCAATCTCCCACTTATACTAAGGTCTAGTCGCTGTCTTCCAAACATGTAACTCCCATACCATCCACGTGCCTACTGATCGCTTTCGCTCGCAGGGCCTTAGTGAACGAGTACTCTAGGGTGTCCCCTGACGTTATCTAGGTAACGACTATATCGCCTGGCGATATCTCGAATCAGGTGGTACTTGCTCTATGTGTTATCTTCACACTTATGGACTCGTGGTTCCTTTAAGTTTTCCACTGCACCGCAATTGTCATAATAGCATTTGGCAAACTAAGGCACCACATCTAAGTCCTGGAGGTATCTCCGGAATCACACCGATCCTTTAGCTGCCTCAAAGGCTGCTACCTATTCAGTCTCCGTGGTAGAGTCCGTAATGCACTGCATTACACTCTTCCACATGAGATCTCCATTTCTTAGGGTGAACACATAGCCTGACTTCGGCTTTCAACTTTCCCTTTGCGATTAGAAATCCGAATCTGTGTAACCCACAGGAAATTGCTCGACTGATCACATTAGTCCAATTTCCCTTTCAAAGGTTACTCTGATATCTCACCACTATGCTCCGGCATAGCAGATATCAGGTCTCGTGCATAACATACATTAAGCTTCCATAGCCGAGGCGTAGGGAACTGCTTTCATCTCTTCTATCTCCTTTTGTGTTTGGACACACATTTTTAGATAGATAGATTCCATGTCTGAAAGGTAAAACCTTTCTAGGAATCTTGTATGTTAAACGAGTCAGAATCGTGTCTATGTATGAAGCTTGGGATAGGTACAATGTTCCTCTCTTGTGATCCCTTATAACTTTGATCACATGAACATGTCCAACCTCTCCTAAGTCCTTCATATCGACTTGTCTAGAACAACCATCCCTTCATGTCTGATAACATTTTCACATTGTTGCCAATTAGAAAATATCGTCTACATAAAGCACGAGAAACCACTTTGCTTCCATCACGTTTTCAATACACACACGATTCGTCCATGCTTTGAATGAATCCATACCAATGGACTTATCAAATTGCATGTTCCACGATCTTGTAGCTTGCTTCAATCCATAATTAGATCGACTGAGCTTGCACACTAAATGCTCTCGCCCCTTAGCAATGAATCCTTCTGGTTATTTCATAAATGGTTCCGTCAAGACTTTCATATAGGAAAGCTGTCTCGACAACCGTTTTACGACACCTCATAACCATATGAGATGCTAACAGAATCCAAATTGACTTTAGCATTGCTACCGGCGAAAGGTCTCCTCATACTCGATCCATATCTTTCTGATTATATCCTTTCACATCAAGCTTTGCTTTGAAGGTTCCGACCTTCCCGTCATATCCTCTCTTGTCTTGTAGACCCATTCACACCCGATTGGCTTCACGCCTTTCGGTGGTTCTACAAGATCCCAGACTTTATTAGAATCCCAAGATTCTATTTGGGATTTCATCGCCTTTCACCAAGAAGGCGCATTTAGATCTTGTACCGCCTCATCATAGGTCCAGGGATCGATTTCATGTACTCCAGGTGCCGAGTCCGAAGACTCACCCAGTTCCACGAATCTTTCCAGTTGTCACACAACCCTCCCACTATGACGGCGTTCCGGTGTATTAACAGTGATGACAGGTGCAGGTTCTAGTGGTGTACTACTCGGTTCGGCTGGTTCTAAGTCTTGATCGCTCTCTCTCATTCTTATCAAGTATCACATCACTTTTGGGCTTGTGATCCATCATATAGTCTTCCCCTAAGTACCAGGCGTTAGAACTTAACGACCTTCTGGTCCTTAGAACTATAGAACACACAACTTTTGTTCTTCTAGGATATCCTATAAACAACCGCATTTCCGTACGAGGTTCTAAAGAACCAAGTTCAGGATGTGCGCCGATGTTTCCAAGGCATATCCCTAGAACATAATACAAGTCCGAATAACTCATTATCGTTTTTCACCATTCCCATAAGAGTCCTTTTCCTTCCTTTTGACACACCATTCCTTAGAGGAGTAAATGGTACAGTCAGTAGGGAGTTAATCCCATTCTCTGATTAGTATGCCTTGAATTCTCCAGATAGGTATATGCCTCCACGATCAGATCGTAGGCATTCAATGGATTCACCGTGAAGGTTCTCCACAAGAGTTTTGTACTCCTTGAACTAGTCAAAGTACTTGCTTTTGCGGCACATCAGGTATCTAAATCCATGTATCGAGTAATCATCAAAATGAAATACTCGTACCCTCCTCATGTCTGAATAGACATAGGTCCGCATACATCAGAGGGAATCAAATCCAATACTTGTCCGGATCTATAGCTTTTATCCTTAAAAGGTTACTTGGTCATTTACCATCCAAAATCGATTCATAGGTAGAAAGGTCCTCTCCTTCAACACCACTGATTAGACCATCAGTTGTTCAACCTTTGAATCCCATTTGGATAAAAATGACCTAGCTTAAGATGCCACAAGTATATTTGATTCATCCTAGAAGGTTCCTTTCTCTTATTGGTGTTAGATAATGTGTTACTAGTTTCGGTTTGTTGCATCGTGGTAGACTCAGGATTTAACATATACAAATTGTCAACTAATGTGCTAGAACAGATATTATCATCAATTCTTCTTATAATCATCGAATGATCAGAAGAACTAGAATATCCATTTCTTTAGAAACTGAAATCAAATTCTTTCTAAATCCAGGCACATAAAGACAATGTATAAAATCCTTTCATTACTTAAAAGTAAATTAATCTCTCCCACTGCAACAGCCGCTACCTTCGCAGCATTGCCCATGAGATGGTGATCTTTTTCATTCTAAGTCGTCGGGTTTCCTGGAACCCTTGCTTCGAAATGCAAAACATGATCAGTGGCCTCCGTATCTACCCACCAGGTGCTGGTAGATATCACCACTGAAAATGTATCAATGACTAAGGAAAAGTTCACTACTCGTTTTTATGAGAGGACAATCAGACTTCTAGTGCCCAGACTGTTGGAGTTGTGTACTTAATGTCTAGATTTAAGTAACGGAAACTCACGATCCATTGCCACTAATCTATTTAATTAAATAAACAATTATTTGCGTTTAATTATTTATAATTAAATATATGCAAATTATAGTCCTGGATTCTATACGTTGTAGTTAGTATGGTGTGTCGGGCCCACACAGAAGATCATACTATCGGTTACTCGTATTTAATCGAACAGTTGCTCACGACCTAGATGGACACGGACCAATCCATCGGTATAGTCGTTGTGTGAGAGAGAAAATAATTTGTCTTAATTATTTTATCACACTTGTACACTTGGTGTATTGAGCGGATCGTTGAGATTCATCGATTAGGATTGCCGGCGATAATCGATTCGAGTCTCAGTGTATTTTATTCTTAATCCCCGAAACTATTGCGGGTGTGTATATTTAATATAAATGACTTTGATTTACCAAAGGAATTAACCGATTTAATTATTGGGTTAATTACCGGTTAAGTTGGGTCACTATATTTTATATATGGCATGCCGTGAATACTTGACGGGAAAGTGTATCCCGTAAGGGTTGATAATATCCCCGAGATGAGTTCATAAGGAATTATTATGTAAACCTTGCAGGTGGATTCGTTCCGCATAATAATTAAGGTTGAATGGTACTAGTCTCGGATAAAAGAGATGAATAAATTAATTAGCAATAAATTAATTTTATTCATGGATATTTATATCTTAAATACACGGAATAAATAATACTACCGGAGAAATATTATTTGATATAATATGGTTTAATATTGGGAGTGCAATTAATTTTATATAGTGGAAAATAGAATTAATTAATATTGATAAGGATTAATGGACTTGAGCATTGGGCTCAATTTAATCTTCAATATTGGAAGCCCAATATTCCACCTCCTTAAGATCCCCTACGTAGCCTATAAAAGCACTACATGGTCTTCTCTATTCTCATAACTTGAAGATCACAATTCCAGAGAGAGAAAGTAGAGAGGAGGATCCATGGAGTTCGGTAGATCGTCGCCCACACGACGTCCGGGCTAGTGCAAGGAATACGCGGGAAGATCTCAAGGTCGTCAAATTGAGTTCTTCGTTTTTCCGAACAACGAGAACGAGGTAAATCGTAAAACCCTCTTTATGATTTTATCCTTTAATCATCGTGAAAATACCATGAACCAAGATCCGAGGGACGAACCCCGTGGATGAGGATCGACCTTGCGGTGGTGATCGAAGATCACCGGACCGCGGAGGCCGAGAGATCCCCGGCGGGGATCGCACGCAAAGAGAACCCTCGGCTGGTCGCCGAGGGTGGCGGTCGAGCCCTAGGGCTTCGACCGCCGGTGCACATCGAAGGGCCCCGGCTGGACGCCGGGGCGAGCGATCGACTTCGGTCGATCGCTGGGGGCAGCCGCGGGCTGGAGCCGCGGCAGGCGCCCCCTCCTCCGATCGACGGCGGCGGTGAGTCGCCGGACTCACCGTCGGGGGGCTGCTACGAGCAGCCCCGGGGGATGCTCGATGCATCCCCAGCGATTGCCGTGTGCAATCGCGAGCCCCACGTGGGGCTCGGCTAGGGCTGGTCGCGGGTTTATCCCGCGGCGGTGTTGCTTTGGTCGGGCCCGGTTCGTGTGGTGGTTCGCGGTGGTTTCCGGCGAAGGGCTTTTCGATTGGGTTGTCGGTTCCGCAATTTTGACAATCCGGATATTCGAAGGATTTCGGTCGGAATTAATTAGATAATTTATTTATTTAAATTTATTAATTCCGGGATATCGATTTCCAACACAGACTGCTAGCAACGGAAGTACTTGCCTTGCGGCATATTTTGCCCATCCCGTGGTCCAAAACTAGGACCACTGGGTTTCCGTATCTTGCTTCTTCTTTTCCATCTACCCGTTCATAGGTTCAAAACCGTTTCTTGACACAGGAGGACAAAGAACACGAAGTACATACTTGTACTCCTCAGCAGTTAGGACATTGTCCAGATTTCGATTCCAATCAACATTCTAAGGGTCATTGAGTAAAAATGCCTTATCGTATATCACATAGTGGGGCAAAGTCATTTCTAACCTATAAGCACATAATACAAACAATCGATTTAATCTCCGATACTATCTCCCTCAAATAATATCATTAAATCACTAACCGCATCTAAAATCCCATCAGATATGGTAAGCCACGATAGTGTGGACGTTTACCTACCCAAATTATTTAGCAATTAGATTTGCTTCGGTCGTACATCATCAATAGCGTTACTTCGATGGGAAGGATACTATGAAGCGTACCTAAGTGTAAACCATTACTCAGTAACAAGAAGTTCGTTTGGGACTCGCATATCACCGCAAGCCACGATAGTGTGGACGTTTACGCTAACACACGGTTCCTTCACTCCCTTCTAAAACTGTCTACATCAATTGTTCCAAAATCCCATTCAGTGCAGCAAGCCATGATAGTGTGGACGTTTACTACACCAAAAGATTTTTACAATTGACATCCAATTACTTGATTCATTTAATCTTGTAGATCAAGACGTGGTGAATCATAAGTGAAACTCGAAGTTTCTTACAAGTGATTCACCATCTCTCATAAATGAGGGAGCCGAGCAGACAATCGATCCATCTTCAAAAGAATGGTACGAAAGTCTCTAATTTGTGTCCTCGACATGACCAAGTGGCTTTGGCCCCATTCCACTCCCCGGGGTGAGAATGAGTCGACTTGAAATCAGCTTTGGAAAGACAAATTAGGCATTGTTTGATAAACTTAATCAATGTTTCTCGTAAGAGGAATTACAAGAACTCTCCTCCAATGACTTATTTATATAAACTTCAAAAGTTTATAAAAGTCACCAAAAGAGCAGCAATGGAGACCATGGGATTGTTTCCAATCCCTCTCCCACTTAGCTTTTTTATAACAAAGGGATACGCTATCTAATGCATAAATAAATACACATAAGCATGCATACATGAAATAAAGCACATAGTTTATTATCACATAATCAAAATAATACTATAATATTATTTTCCGACTATTATGGCTTTATCGCATCTGCGTACGCATCTTCTAGTCTTCGGTCTTCGTTCTTGAATGCTCCATGTGACGGGAATATTAATTCCAATATTTAAATCTATTTATTTTCAATTAATCGAAAAGTTACTTAATTCGAAAATTAAGTCAATCGAATATATCAAAAATAAAATTAAATATTATTAATATTTTTATTATTTTTATTTTCCTTTTCTAATTTCATTAAATCTCTAGAATCTTATCCAAGACCCACTTGTAATATTCTAGAAAATTTCCATAATGAAATAAGGAAATAAAATAATTTAGGACTCCTAGTCCTTCCAAATTAATCCCTTTCCTAATCCATTAAAAATTCCATAAGGGAATATTTAAATAAGGAAAAATTAATTTAGGACTCTCAAAAGTTCCCTAAATTAATTATTTTCCTAATCTATTAAAAATTCCATAAAGTAATAATTAAATAGGGAAATATTAATTTAGGACTTTTAAACTTTCTAAAATAATTCTTTTCCTAATCTATTAAAACTTCCATAAAAGAATCCTAATCCAAAATTAATTGGATTAATTCTTAAAATAGGAATAATTAAATAAGGAAAACCGAATTAAATTAGGAATATGATCTTTACCGGAACGAACACGGATTGGGGATCCCCGTGTTCATCCCTTCGACCCCCAATCGAGAGGAGCTGCCCACTGTCGCCGGCGAGCCACCTCATGGGGATCGATCCTTCATGGTTCGACCATGGGGATGGCCGAACCGAGCCCTAGCCCTCTCTCGTCTCCTCCGTCACACTTTTTTCGGAACATTCACCACACATAAAAACGAATCTCGACTCGTTCGAGAGTTTAAGATCAATAACAATATTATGGACATTGTTTCGTTTGAAAGTGTCGTCGTATTTGATAACCCAAATGTCGTCTCACGAGGAATAATACTATCGGCGGTGTAATACGATTGGATTGTTTGTCGTAAAAGCAAGTAAAGTAAACACGTTGTCACGTAGTAACCATTTTGGGGGGGGTTTGCAATTTGAGATAATTAATTAACTAAATACGAGAATGAAAACAATTAGACAAGTAAACGAATGTGATATCAAAAGAGAAAGGGTTAGGGGGTTAGAGTCCTTCGCTTTTGAGAGCCGAGTCGAATCTTTAAAAACCGAGTGTTTGATAAAAACGAGGTCGTTTAGGCACTACCGTGTCGTCCACTAGTGATGCGCCTCAAAGAGGCCCTCAACACGAGACGACCTTGAGTCGCACCTAAACGCCGCTCGACTCGAGTGTGTGGCCCACTAGTGATGTTCCTCGAGGAGGATATTCAACATGAGGCCCCACGTCTCGAGTCGAACGACTCCTCGTATACTTGAAAACCTTTACAACATCTTCGACTCTACTCTCTAAGCTAAGGGTTCTAACACCCTAACAAGAGACCTAGCTACTCATGATAACACAAACAAGCAAGCACATAATATATAGAATACTCATATCGAAATAAAGGCTCACAAGGGTGTCGTGAAGGCGGAACGAGAGCTTTTCGTTGTTCCGAAATCGAGCCGAGACTTCTCCGTGTCACCCGGTGAAATGGCTCCGATGGAAACGATGGGCTCGTCGAGGAGGTCGATGTTTGTAGAGGGTGATTTGTGAGACAATAAATCGATTGAAATTAATTTTAATATTAAAGCTTGAAAATCAAGAACAATAAAATCCCTCAAGAACAAGTTTTGAAAAACAAGAGCATGAAAATGGTGTGTGTGTAAGTCTCACACCTAACAAATTGTCTTATAGTGCATACATGCACTTTGTCTTGCCTAAACCCTACAGGAAAAGACCGAAATGCCCCTCAAAAACCCTCCCAAACGGTCAGTCAAAGCTGGCCCAAAAAGTCAACAGCATTTGCGCAATGTCGCCCGCAGGAAGATTCCTGTCGCCCGCCATTGAAATGTCGGCCGCCTTCTCTTCAGTGCAATCGGAATGTTGGCCGACATTTGGTCTTCGCCCGCAGGAAAGGTCTTCGAGCGCAGTTTGATCCTACTGCTAGGACGCCCAATTTACACAGATGTCGGCCGACATTGATTTCCTTCTTCAAGTCTGCCGCCCGACATTGGAATGTCCGCCGACATTTCTTCAGTGCAATCGGAATGTCGGCCGACGCCAGGTATAATTTTCACCCGAAAAGCCAATTTGCTCCGTTTTCACCCGTTTCACCTACAAAACACGGAAGGAGCCTCGATCAAACCGTTTAATGCAAATAACAACATAGGATCACATAACGGGGGAAATGAGCATAAAAGAGGAGCCGAAGTGAACCAATTAAAACCCGAACTCGACACCAAAAACGGGCCAATCAGACATTAATTAACAAAAATTAAATCTAGCCATAATAATCGGAAACCCTGCAAGGTAGAACAATTTATCGAAAAATAACGTGAACTAAAACCACTCTCTGATACCAATTGTTGGAAATCGATATCCCGGAATTAATAAATTTAAATAAAATTAATTAAATAAATTATCTAATTAATTCCGACCGAAATCCTTTGGAGATCGAATATCCGGAGTTGTCAAAGTTGCGGAACAACAACTCCAATCGACTCCCGGTTGCCGGAACATCCCGCCACGAACCACTGTTGGAAATCGACTACCCGGGACATGTCCGTTCGACTACTCGAACATCCGGACAAGCCCAGTCGACATCCAGTGTGCTCACTGTGTTCACGACTAAGCCCCTGACCCGATTTGCACCCAGCCATCGCACCCGAGGCACGACCGCGCAAAACGAGAGGCTTCTGGCCTCTCATTCGTCCGACACCAGAAGGTGTCGTCCGACAAGCCTGCCCACTGTCGTCCGACACCAGAAGGTGTCGTCCGACAAGCCTGTCGGCCGACAGTCAAACCTGTCATCCGACACCCGTCGCGAACAGCGGCGGGATTCGCCCGTTCTGGCTGCTCCGATGCGATTTTCTCGATCCGACTGCCATGCCGGAGGTCAGAAACCTCCCAGCAGTCCGAGAACATCACATCCAAACCATGGAACCCGATCTTACATTCAAAGTATGATCAACGAGAAATTAGATCAAATTAAATTGCGGAATAGAGAATTCGATCTCATACCTCTCGGTCGATTGTTGAGACCTTAGCGATTGCTAGTGTATGCCTCTTCCCCGACTCCAACCGTTGTGTGGGCAACGATCCGTTGGGTCTGCCTTTTTCTGCTTTCTCCTTCTTCTACCGTGATATTCTTTTTCTCAGTTAGAGAAAAATATCAGCGCTAACTAATTTATTTTACAGAGAAAAAATTATAATTGCGTTAACAATTGTTTTTCTCAGTAAAATAGAAAAGCGGCGAACTGTAGGTTTAGAATAGGCAAGGGGGTGGGGGGGTTTATATAGAGTTACACTAGGGACCCCTTAGGTAAATAAATTCCGGGCTAAACTGCAATTTAATTAAACCGGTGTCCTTAAAAGAAAACCTTTAATTAAATTCAATTTTAATTATAATTAATTCCACTATAAAATTATAATTGAATTACCGAAATAAATTTAATATTATTTCAACAATAATAATTCCGCTGAAATTACATAAACGACCTTCCCCGTGTTTAAGATATCGTATGTCCACGAATTAATTTTATTACTAATAATTAAATTAATTCGTCTCTTATTATCCGAGACTAGTACCACTCAAACTTATTATCATGTGGAACAAATCCACCTGCAGGGTTTACATGATAAACTTTATGAGCTCATCTCGGGGACATCATCAACCCGATAAACGGGTCACGGTTTCCTGTCTATAATCTATAGCATGCCGTGTGTACAATTCCGATTCCCAATTTACCGAGTATCTCGACTAATCAATTAGTCTCACTCATTGGCATATTAAAGAGCCGAGAATTGGACACACGCACCTATAATTATATAGGGATTAGGAATTCGTATATCTGTAATCTCTGAGGTCTAGTTCGATTACGTCGATTAGTATAAATCGAACGCCCTCCCGTGGTCCTGCTCAATACACCAAGTGTACAAGTGTAACATAATAGTCAAGACCAACTATTACCCAGTCACACTACGACGTACCGATGGATTGTCCTTGTCCATCTAAGTCGTGAGCTTCTGTTTGATAATATACGAGTAACCGACAGTATGATCTTCCGCGTGTCTCCTCACGCCATACTATCTACAACGTATATATCTAGGACTATTGCATTCAAGTACAAGATAGACAAAATGCCGACAGTTTGATTAATAGATAATGAAAAACACAGATAAGGAGTTCCATATTGTCACTAAACTAGACATTTAGAATATAACTCCATCAATCTCCCACTTATACTAAAAAGTCTAGTTGCCCTCTACCATACATCCGATACCCATCCCCTTCACGTGTCTCTTGAACGCTTCCGCTGGAAGTGCCGTCGTAAAGGGGTCAGCCAGGTTATCCGTTGATGCAATCTTGGTGACAACCGCATCGCCTCTCCTGACGATGTCTCTAATCAGGTGGTACTTGCGATCTATGTGTTTACTCGCATTGTGGGCTCGTGGTTCCTTCGCATTTGCCACTGCACCGCTATTGTCACAATAAATTGTGATAGCTCTAGGCATTTTAGGAACCACATCCAAGTCCATAAGGAAGTTCCGGAGCCACACCGATTCTTTAGCTGCCTCAGAGGCTGCTACATATTCGGCTTCCATGGTAGAGTCCGAAATGCATTTCTGCTTGACACTCTTCCATGAGACTGCTCCACCTCCCAATGTGAACACATAGCCTGATGTAGACTTTCGCTGATCCTTATCAGATTGGAAATCCGAGTCTGTGTAACCAATAGGAATCAACTCGGACGCTTTGTAACTCAGAACATAATTCCTAGTCCTTCGCAGGTACTTAAGTATGTTCTTTACAGCAGTCCAGTGACCCTGTCCAAGGTTACTCTGATATCTAGCTACCATGCCAACGGCATAGCAGATATCAGGTCTCGTGCACAACATGGCATACATTAGACTTCCTACTGCCGAAGCATAAGGAACCTTCTTCATGTAATCTATCTCCTTTTGTGTTTTGGGACACATGTCTTTAGATAGATGAATTCCATGTCGTCTACATAAAGCACGAGAAACGCCACACTGTTTCCGTCACTTCTCCGGTATACACACGACTCGTCCATGCTTTGAATGAATCCATAAGACTGGATAACCTCATCAAACCGCATGTTCCAAGATCTAGAAGCTTGCTTCAATCCATAAATGGATCGGTTTAGCTTACACACTAGATGCTCTTGGCCTTTCTTGATGAAACCTTCTGGCTGTCTCATGTAAATGGTCTCGTCAAGATTCCCATTCAAGAATGCTGTCTTGACGTCCATTTGCCACACCTCATAATCCATATAAGATGCTATAGACAAAAGAATCCGGATCGACTTTAGCATAGCTACCGGCGAAAAAGTTTCCTCATAATCGATCCCTTCTTTCTGAGTATACCCTTTCGCAACAAGCCTAGCCTTGAAGGTTTCAACCTTCCCGTCAGACCCTCTTTTTCTCTTGTACACCCACTTGCAACCAATGGCTTTTACACCTTTGGGCGGTGCTACAAGATTCCAGACCTGATTTGAATCCATTGATTCAATCTCAGATTTCATCGCCTTTTGCCAAGACTGAGCATCTTGATCTTTAAGCGCCTCGTCATAGGTCCAGGGATCGGCTTCATGTTCTCCAGGTAACAAGTCCGAAGACTCACCTATAAACATGAACCTATCGGGTTGTCGAACAACCCTCCCACTACGACGACGCTCCGGTGTAACCTCAGTAACTACAGGTGCAGACTGTGGTGGCGTATCACCCGGTTGGGTTGGATCTAAGCCTTGATCGTCCCCTCTCAGTTCGTTTAGTATTATCTCACTCTTGGGCTTGTGGTCCATTATATAATCCTCTTCCAAGAACCGAGCGTTGGTGCTAACAACGATCTTCTGGTCCTTAGGACTATAGAATAGACCACCTTTCGTTCCTCTAGGATATCCTATAAACAACTGAATATCTGAACGAGATTCCAACTTATCAGCCCCATGCTTCAGCACATGTGCTGGACAACCCCAGATCCGAATGTGTTTCAAGTTTGGCTTACGCCCGGTCCACAATTCCGAGGGCGTCTTAGGGACTGATTTAGAAGGAACTAAGTTCAGGATATACGCCGCTGTTTCCAAGGCATATCCCCAGAACGAAACTGGTAGGTCTGAGTAACTCATCATAGATCTTACCATTTCCATAAGAGTCCTATTCCTTCTTTCTGCTACACCATTCTGCTGGGGCGTGTATGGTGCAGTCATCTGGGAGTCAATCCCATTCTCTAATAAGTACGCCTTAAACTCTCCCGAGAGGTACTCTCCTCCACGATCCGATCGTAGAGTCTTTATGGTTTTACCATGAAGGTTCTCCACAAGAGCTTTGTACTCCTTGAACTTGTCAAAGCACTCGCTCTTGCGGCGCATCAGGTATATAAAACCATACCTTGAGTAATCATCAGTGAAGGTCACGAAGTATTCGTAACCTCCTCTCGCTTGGACAGATAAAGGCCCGCACAAATCAGAGTGAATCAATTCTAGTACTTCCTTGGATCTATACCCTTTATCACTAAAGGGTCGCTTGGTCATTTTTCCTTCCAGGCATGATTCGCAGATTGGAAAGTCCTCATCTTTCCCACCACTGAGTATTCCATCAGTTATCAACCTTTGAATTCTGCCCAAGTTGATATGACCTAGCCTAAGATGCCATAAGTACTTTTGATTCATCCTAGAAGGCTCCTTTCTCTTATTGGTACTAGATGTGTTATATGACTCTACACTTTGCATCGTGGGATTCAGTATATATAAGTTGCCTATCAATGTACCAGAACAGATATAATCACCATTCTTCTTGACAATAACAGAATTATCAAAAGAAACAGAATATCCATTCAAAACCAACTTAGAAACCGAAACAAGGTTCTTTCTAAAATTCGGTACATAAAGACAATTATTCAATACCAAAACTTTATTATTAAAAGATAAATAAATATCTCCCACTGCAACCGCCGCCACTTTCGTAGCGTTGCCCATGTAGATAGTGATCTCTCCCTCTCTAAGCCGCCGGGTTTCCTGGAACCCCTGCAAAGAATTGCAGACATGATCAGTGGCTCCCGTATCCACACACCAGGTACCGGTGGATAACACCGCTAAACATGTTTCAGTGACTAAGGAAAAGTTCATACCTCCTTGTCTGAGAGGACAATTAGACTTCCAATGTCCAGACTGCTTGCAACGGAAACACTTGCCCTTGGGCTTGTTCACTCCATTCTGTGGTCCACCATTTCTGGGTCCACTGGGTTTCCGTCCTTGCTTCTTCTTCCTCTTAGTACCCGGAGGGCCAGGAAGTTTCACAGCCACAAGTGCCTGAGACTTCTTAAAGATTCCCTCTGCCGCCTGGAGTTCAGCCAGGAGTTCCGCCAACGAATATAACCTCTTGTTCATGTTATAGTTCAGGCGGAACTGCTCAAAACTCCTAGGCAGAGACTGGAGCACTATATCGATCTGGGTTTCCCCATCGATAGCTCCTCCCATAATCTCTATCTCATTCAGATAGCCTATCATCCTAAGAACGTGATCCCTTACGGGCGTTCCTTCGGACATGGTGGCCGTCATGAGTTGCCTCATAGCATCTTGCCTGGCTGCCCTATCCTGACTACCAAACATCTCCTTGAGGTTAAGCATCATATCATAGGCAGTGGTCATGGCCTCATGCTGATGTTGCAGCACATTTGACATAGAAGCCAAAATGTAGCACCGCGCCATCTGATCAGCCTTGACCCACTTCCGATGAGCTTCCTTTTCCTCAGGAGTGGAGGTATCAGTAGGTTCATCAGGACAAACCTCATGGAGTACATACTTGTACTCCTCAGCAGTTAGGACAATGTCCAAGTTTCGTTTCCAATCAACATAGTTTGGACCAGTGAGTTTGTTTTCTTTTAGTATAATGGACAGCGGGTTGAGTGCCATATCTATAAAAGAGACAAATCAAACTGTCAAATTTAATTCGATATTAAATCCCTTAATTAATATCATTAAATTTACCAATCAATCCTAAAATCCCATCAGACTAGCATGCCACGTTCATGTGGACGTATACTAGTCCAAACGATTTTATAACTGGACTTTTACTTTGGTCGTACATCATTACAGCAGTGACTCCGATGGGGAGGATACTGTAAAGCGTACCTAAGTGTATACCATTTCTCAGTACTAAGTTAACCGCTCGGAAACTACACGCCCACCGCAAGCCACGTTAGTGTGGACGTTTACGTTGACATGCGGTCCCTTTACGATTTCCTATAACTGTCGAGCCTCAATTAACCCAAAGTTCCATTTCCGTCTAGTAAGCCACGATAGTGTGGACGTTTACTAAACAAACAACTTTGTTAATTGAATTCCATTTAATAAATTTCACAATTTCGTTAATCAAAGCTTGATATCTCGTAAGTGAAACTCGAAGTTTCTAACCAGCGATCAATCATGCAATTGAGCCCTATCTCTCACAAAGTGAGGGAGCCAACCAGACAATCGATCTAGTCATCAAATGACTCGAATGTCTCTAATCTGTGTCATCGACATAACCAAGCGCTTTGGCTCCATTCCACTCCCCGGGGTGAGAATGAGTCGAGTTGAAATTAGTCTTTGAAAGACAGATTAGGCATTGCTTTGAAAAACATAATTGTTCAATTTTAAAATTGGAATTTCATTCGAATTTCGATCAAAGTGATTTCCGTGTATCGACTTTATCCGATAGGGAGGATGACACTAAAGTCAACTCGTAAGTCAATACACATCACTCTCGAAACAGAGAATGGAGACCGCGGGATTGTTTCCAATCCCTCTCCCACTTAGTATTTTACGATTTAGGGATATACATGCATAAAATAATAAACATAATAAAACACGTAAATCACATAAGAAAGCAATTAACGTGGCCCGATTATTATGGCCTTAAAATCTTGAATGCACGTCTCTTGGAACTCGTTGCTCGTCTCGACTTCGATTCTCGTTCCTCCGGCTTCGGTCTCGTCTCGATCCAATAGTAGAAAAAATTACAAGAAATATTCTACTAACTCCGGTATCGATCCTATACATTTTGATCGACCCTATACAAGTCCCGGATTCAACGAAAAAAATAAATAAACCTAACGACTCAACCCGTCGTTTTTATCTATTACAAGCAAGCAACTTTCCAAAAATAAAACGATCTCGACAAGCCCGAGAGTTTAATCAAAACCACACACATACAGCACAAAATACCAAAAAATAAATTGGCCATAATAATCGGGTGATCCTGCAAAACAATTCTCGCAAACAATACAAGAACGTACAAACCGGCTCTGATACCAATTGTTGGAAATCGACTACCCGGGACATGTCCGTTCGACTACTCGAACATCCGGACAAGCCCAGTCGACATCCAGTGTGCCCACTGTGTTCACGACTAAGCCCCTGACCCGATTTGCACCCAGCCATCGCACCCGAGGCACGACCGCGCAAAACGAGAGGCTTCTGGCCTCTCTGTCGTCCGACACCAGAAGGTGTCGTCCGACAAGCCTGCCCACTGTCGTCTGGCACCAGAAGGTGTCGGCCGACAAGCCTGTCGGCCGACAGTCAAACCTGTCGTCCGACACCCGTCGCGAACAGCGGCGGGATTCGCCCGTTCTGGCTGTTCCGATGCGATTTTCTCGATCCGACTGCCATGCCGGAGGTCAGAAACCTCCCAGCAGTCCAAGAACATCACATCCAAACCACGGAACCCGATCTTACATTCAAAGTATGATCAACGAGAAATTAGATCGAATTAAATTGCGGAATAGAGAATTCGATCTCATACCTCTCGGTCGATTGTTGAGACCTTAGCGATTGCTAGTGTATGCCTCTTCCCCGACTCCAACCGTTGTGTGGGCAACGATCCGTTGGGTCTGCCTTTTTATGCTTTCTCCTTCTTCTACCGTGATATTCTTTTTCTCAGTTAGAGAAAAATATCAGCGCTAACTAATTTATTTTACAGAGAAAAAATTATAATTGCGTTAACAATTGTTTTTCTCAGTAAAATAGAAAAGCGGCGAACTGTAGGTTTAGAATAGGCAAGGGGGGGGGGGGGGTTTATATAGAGTTACACTAGGGACCCCTTAGGTAAATAAATTCCGGGCTAAACTGCAATTTAATTAAACCGGTGTCCTTAAAAGAAAACCTTTAATTAAATTCAATTTTAATTATAATTAATTCCACTATAAAATTATAATTGAATTCCCGAAATAAATTTAATATTATTTCAACAATAATAATTCCGCTGAAATTACATAAACGACCTTCCCCGTGTTTAAGATATCGTATGTCCACGAATTAATTTTATTACTAATAATTAAATTAATTCGTCTCTTATTATCCGAGACTAGTACCACTCAAACTTATTATCATGTGGAACAAATCCACCTGCAGGGTTTACATGATAAACTTTATGAGCTCATCTCGGGGACATCATCAACCCGATAAACGGGACACGGTTTCCTGTCTATAATCTATAGCATGTCGTGTGTACAATTCCGATTCCCAATTTACCGAGTATCTCGACTAATCAATTAGTCTCACTCATTGGCATATTAAAGAGCCGAGAATTGGACACACGCACCTATAATTATATAGGGATTAGGAATTCGTATATCCGTAATCTCTGAGGTCTAGTTCGATTACGTCGATTAGTATAAATCGAACGCCCTCCCGTGGTCCTGCTCAATACACCAAGTGTACAAGTGTAACATAATAGTCAAGACCAACTATTACCCAGTCACACTACGACGTACCGATGGATTGTCCCTGTCCATCTAAGTCGTGAGCTTCTGTTTGATAATATACGAGTAACCGACAGTATGATCTTCCGCGTGTCTCCTCACGCCATACTGTCTACAACGTATATATCTAGGACTATTGCATTCAAGTACAAGATAGACAAAATGCCGACAGTTTGATTAATAGATAATGAAAAACACAGATAAGGAGTTCCATATTGTCACTAAACTAGACATTTAGAATATAACTCCATCAACCACCACGAAGCGCCGGACTCAACCAAAACCCTAACCGCGGCAAAGCCGCGGCTGTTCGGTCGAGCCCCCTCGTGGGGCTCGCGGCTGTTCTTGGCAGCCGCCTAGGGCTACTCATGGCAGCCCACTGGGAACCCCCAGCTACGCCACGGGCTGACCTAGCCACGCCCCGGTGATCGCGTATCCGCCAAGGTCGAACCATGGCCCGTGATCACCCCCAGCCGCCATGCGAGAAGACGCGTCGATCGAACCCTATCCACGGGAGAACCCCGCAACGCTCAATCGCGTCATCGCACAAGCCACACGGCTGGTCGCAGTAGTTCGTGCGGGAGAGCCCGCATCGCCCCGTGCATGGACTCGCATGGCTCGCGAGTCCGCTGCGGGAAAAACCCGCAGCTCGCTGCCAGCAGGCACGAGGCGGCCGCTTGACCCCCCAGGCGGCCGCTTGCCTGGGCAGTCAAACCCTAGGCGCGATCCTTCGCCGCCGGGTCGCTCCAGCCGCGGTGGTCCGGTGATCTTCTATCACCACCACCCAGCTCGACCCCGGTGAGGATCCCGAACCTCGGATCTTGTTCTACGGTATTTTCACGATAATATAAACGATTAAAATCATAAAGAGGGTTTTACGATTTACCTCGTTCTCGTTGTTCGGAAAAACGAAGAACTCAATTGATGACCTTGAGATCTTCCCACGTATTCCTTGCACTAGCTCGAACGTCGTGTGGGCGAAGATCTTCCGAACTCCATGGATCTCCTTCTCTTTCTTTCTCTCTCTCGAATTGTGATCTTCAAGTTATGAGTATATGAGAATAGAGAAGACCATGTAATGCTTTTATAGGCTACGTAGGGGATCTTAAGGAGGTGGAATATTGGGCTTCCAATAATAGTGATTAAATTGAGCCCAAGCCCAAATCTATTAATCCTTACTATTATTAATTATATATTAACTCCACCGTATAAATATAATCGCACTCCCAATATTATACCATATTATATCAAATAATATTCTCCGGTAGTATTATTTATTCCGCATGTTTAAGATATAAATGTCCATGAATAAATTATATTTATTGCTAATATTATTTATTTATCTCTTATAATTCCGAGAATAGTACCACTCAATTTTATTATCATGCGAATCAAATCCACTTGCAAGGTTTACATGATAATCCTTATGAGCTCATCTCGGGGACATTATCAACCCTTATCGGGACATGCTTTCCCGTCAAGAATTCACGGCATGTCATATATAAAATATAGTGACCCAACTTTACCGGGAATTGACCCAATATACTAACCGGTCAATTCCTTTGGAAAATCAAAGTCACATATATTAAATATCCACACCCGCAATAGTATCGGGGATTAAGAATAAAATACACTGAGATTTAAATCGATTATCTAAGGCAATCCTAATCGATAAATCTCAAGCGATCCGCCCAATACACCAAGTGTACAAGTATGATAAAATAATCAAGACCGATTATTTTCTCCCTCATACAACGACTATACCGATGGCTTGGTCCGTGTCCATCTAGGTCGTGAGCAACTGTTCGATTAAATACGAGTAACCGATAGTATGATCTTCCGTGTGACGACGCACACCATACTAACTACAACGTATATAATCTAGGACTATAATTTGCATATATTTAATTATAAATAATTAAACGCAAATGATTGTTTATTATTAAATAGGATAAATGATTTAGACGGAGTTCAGATGTTACTTAAATCTAGACATTAAGTATACAACTCAATGTGGGACGCCGAGCCCGTCGAGCCGATGTGGGATGCCGAGCCCGTCGAGCCGATGTGGGACGCCATGCCCGTCGAGCTGATCTGGGACGCCAAGACCGTTGAGCTGATTTGGGACGTCGAGCCACTTTATCAATCCACTACCCATGAGCCGACTCTCCCTGTTGTCGCTACCCCTACGTCGCTTCATCAAGTCGATGCCCCGAAGTTGAATCATGAAGTTGTTGGCCCAACGCCTTATTGTCATGTTGCGGCCTTCTATAGTTCCTACCGTGTTGAACATGACCAGTTGGCTGCTTCCACAATAGTGTACAAGGTCACCCCTACTAAGGATAGTTGGATGATGTTTGATCCCGGTGGATGTGCTCGATCTTTCAGGTTCGCGGTCGAACCTTCTCCTAGAGGGGGAGAATGATGTAGATAAGAAAAAGATCGTATCTTACTCCACAAGCTATCATTATTTTATTTATTTATTTTATTAAGGTTTTTAGTACTATTTATATTATGTTCTTAACATTATGTTACGTGGTTGTTTATGATGATGATGAAATAAAAAGAGAGTTTTCTCGTCTTCAAGGTTTTCTTGAAGTTTATCAAAATTTGGTATTCTTCAGAATCAACGATACTTTGATGTTTTAATTCTCAGGTATTCATAGAATCAACGAGTTTTAATTTTTTGTTTATTAAGCTTCTGCTACGTCAGATTCGACCATCCCTTGTCCCAAATACGGTCGGGCCACACTGGTCGGGGACTGGAGCCGTCCCCCTGAGGAGCCCAAGGCAGGGCGAAACCAGCAATTGTCTCGATGGTTAAGGCTGAACCTCTCGTTCGAGGTTGCCTCGCGACGCGAGTGTTTCCGCCACTCGCGAATGTCGTGACAAGTGGTATCAGAGCTAAAGACCCCGACCCTGTTGCAATGCGTCGCCAAGCGCTCGCATCCAGTCAGAGGGGACGAGTAGGCAGGGACGCGCAACTCCGTCGAGACGATCCGAGGATACCCCATCGGCTGCGGCGATGGATGTACACAGGGTGTGTACTCGCTTTGTCGAAGGGGACTGTGGCATTCTCCAACAAAAGGACTCGCAGGCGTGACGAGCCATGCGTCGAGGCCGATCATGCCAGTGGACGCCGCGCGTCAACTACTCAGAGGAGTTGGAAGACGTTGGAGCGGTTGGGGCCGAGTGCAAAACGATCGAGTCTCGAGGGGTATAGTTGTGCTTGCTAATGTCCGAGGGGCCACCGAAGGCCAGTGATCCGTCATCACGTGGATTAGTCATGGGGACGAGGAGTGAGGACCTCGATAAAGGTTTCGAGGAAGGAACTGGTCAAAGGATACAAGGCCATAGTGTGCGATTCTTCGGCGGCTAGGCTGCGACACAGTGGGTGTTGTCTTGCCTATTGGCACTTGGGTGTCGTGTTTCGCTGAGGAAAAGGCGAGGCGTCCTTTGTGGTGTCAATCTGGGTAGAGTGTCGTGTACGAGGACGTACACCATTTTTTAGTGTGGGAGTTTGTCACGCCCATAACTTTCTGGGCGCAACAGCAAGACAATTGCTGGTTGATGTGCTTTAATGTGGACGGCTTCGAGGTGTTGAAGGGAAGATCACCCTCCGAGTTCAGACATGCTGACCCGGTTGAGTTCGGTGTGTTTGTCGCTAGTCGAGGACTTAACTTGAATGGAGAGAATTCGACCATCCCTTGTCCCAAATACGATCGGGCCACACTGGTCGGGGACTGGAGTCGTCCCCCTGAGGAGCCCAAGGCAACCTCGAACGAGAGGTTCAGCCTTAACCATCGAGACAACTGCTGGTTTCGCCCTACCTTGGGCTCCTCAGGGGGACGGCTCCAGTCCCCGACCAGTGTGGCCCGGCCGTATTTGGGACAAGGGATGGTCGAATTCCCTCCATTCAAGTTAAGTCCTCGACTAGCGACAAGCACCCCGAACTCAATCGGGCCAGCATGTCTGAACTCGGAGGGTGATCTTCCCTTCCACACCTCGAAGTCGTCCTCATTAAAGCACATCAACCAGCAATTATCTTGATGTTGCGCCCAGAAAGTTATGGGCGTGACACCATTACGGTAGATTTTGATTTTTTTTTATAATTATTATGATTATTTTATTACTGGTGATTGTTTTTTTGAACTGAACTAAATTTAATAGGTCTAAAGTGAACTAAACTGAACTTAATAGGTTTGAACTAAACTGAACTGAACTAAAATTAAATTCAATTAAATTTTAAAATATTGAAATAACATTAATAAAACTAAAAAATTAAAATTAAAATTAAAAAATAAATGAATAAATTGAACTGAACTTAATAGGTCTCAACTAAACTAATCTGAACTGAACTTAATATTTCTAACTAAACTAAATTGAACTGAATTAAGTATAAGTCCAAAAGAACATGTCCTAAATAAGCCAACTTGAACAACTTTTAGTTGATTTTGTAGATGGCTTTAAGGATGAGAACCAAGAGGTGGGCTTGGTCTTCGGTGTCATACTCTCCGGCCGATACACACTCTCGAGCCGATAAGAATTGTCTTAGAACATTTTCAGTTATAGTTACTTGCACAAATTTGTACTTAAATTAATCATTGGAAAGTAAAGTATAAATTAAAATAAAGAAAAATTATTATCAAATATTTAATAATAAAAAAATTATATATACTGCATCTATTGTGCACCAAATTAATTAAAATATATAACAGCAAATTCCTTAAAGTTCAACATAAAAATAACTTTATAAAAAAAATCGAATCAGACTCAGTAGTGATTCCATACCTTATTTTTACAGATTTTTCAACCTGCAATAAAAAAATTATGATTTTTTAATGACAATTAAATCGTTTCATTCTCATCTTTGTAAAATCGATTCTTATTTGTAACAAAACATATTTAGTTTTGTTAGGAATTTATGGTTGTTTTCAGTGTCATTTCGATAGTGTATTTGATTGAATTCTTATTTGTATTTTTAGACTTTTAAAGTTTAAGATTATTCAATTCGAATTTTTAAAAGTTTATTAAAATTTTGAGATATTCAATATGAATTTTAAAGTATTAAAACTATAGATTATAAATTAAAGATAATTTTTTCCCTTAATTTTTTGAATTTTCAATTTATTTTATCATTTGCACGGTAGTTGTAATGAAATTTCGAAATAGAAATTGAAAAAAATTTGGCGACATTGTCGGCGGAGGTCCTCCCTCGTTGGATCTGAATTTGTAGGAGTTTATAAATTTTAAATTTGGAACTAGGTTATCAAAGTAGAGAAGAACATGAATTAATTTTTTTTTTATAATTTATAATTTAAAAATAAAGATTTTGATCTAATTTTTCTCATTTTTGATATTTTGTTATTAATTTATATTTCAATTTTTTTTAATTTTTTTATCTTATAATTTAGAAATAAATTTGTGTTAAAGACTAATATGTCATTCTAGTTGGACTTTTTGTTGACCAGATTGACAAGTTAAGAACATGTGGAAACATTCCGTGAAATATTTTGATTCGATAAAAAAAGTAAACAAATGTAGAAGGATGCAAAAATGAGGAGGTAAATCTAATAATTTTCCTAAGCATCGGTAATAATTTTTCGGTAATGTAGGATTGTAGGTAAACGTAAAAATATTTAATAGGTTTGTGTAATAATCATTTATACAATTTAATTTTTTATTTTATTTTATGCTATAAATATCTTTTATAACGAAAATCAAATTGCGCAACTAACTCAACTTCGACGGTGAAAATATATGGTGGTTGGCAAATCCAACGATTCAGAACCCCCTTCTCAAGTGAAAAATCTCCACCTCTCTGTGAATGTATATATACGGTGAGCTCAATTTTTTTGATTGTTTGTTGTGGCTTGAAAAAAAGTTGATTTTATTATTATTCTAAGATTCCCTCTTTAATCCATCTTCACCCGCAGAAATGGCATCTACGATCGACACATTGATTTTGAACAGACGAATTTCAACTTTTAGGGTAAAAAATTACAACTTCGCCGGCACTCGGTATCGAGCTTTCTACGCCGAATCTGACCTCGGCCGCCGCCTAATCCTCAATACGGTATCGTTTCAGTTGCATTCTAGGGTTCCCAAGGTCCGAGGTTATCTTAAATCCACCAAAATCTACGCCAACAATCCTCGAGAACACGACACCGACCCCACAGATAAATCCGAAACGAATGGCCCCGAAAGCCCCAAAAAACAGGCCGGTCCGGGCTCGGGCCGGAAGGAGAAGCAGGGGAAGAATAATTGGTGGAACAGTATTACCAATAAATGGAGGTGGCAACCGATAGTCCAGGCGCAAGAGATTGGTGTTTTGGTCATACAATTAGGGATTGCGATGTCTGTAATGAGATTGCTTTGGCCTGGGATTTCGCTGCCCGGCTCTGACCCGAGGACTCTTCCCACGTTTGTCACTGTGCCTTATAGTGAGTTTCTTAGTAGGATTAATGGTAACCAAGTGCAGAAGGTGGAGGTTGATGGGACCCACATTATGTTTAAGTTGAAGAAAGAAGCTGCGAGTATGGAGACTGCTATTGCTGAGGTCAATAGTAAGTTGCAGGACTCTGATTCCTTGTTGAGAAGTTCCGCTCCTACTAAGAGAGTAGTCTACACTACAACTAGGCCCGTTGATATCAAGACGCCGTACGAGAAGATGCTAGATAATAACGTTGAGTTCGGCTCCCCCGATAAGAGGTCTGGAGGATTCTTTAATTCTGCAATGGTGAGTCTTATCATCACTAATTCACTATTATACTTATATCCCATTCAGATTGATCAGCGTGAGCGTTAACCGATATCTTCCATTCATTAATTTTGAAGTACTATAAAAATCAGCGACTTAAAGCAATGTTTCAGAAAACTTATCAATGCCTCAAATACATAGATATATTTTTGATAAATTTCATATTCTGTCATTTCAACCATAGCTACAAAGTTTCATTATCAAAAAGAAATTCACATGATGTTTAAAACTAGAAACTATCGTTAATTTAGTGCAAGAGAGAATAAGTTAGAAAAACAAGGAGGTTATTATACTTGTCAGATTATCCACCCCATGTGGGTGGGCTGGTTGGATGGCTTTTTCATTTTGTAGCCGTATTGTCTTAGCCTATTTATTCTCCTAATTCGAGGAAATTTTAGCTGTTTGGTGGTTATTTCATCAACACCGTTAAAAAATTAGAAGACGCATTGTACATTTTAATGAAGATTATTCTAAAAGTGAATCCGTAGTTATGCCTTATGAATAGTATAAAAATTGATTTCCATTGGACAGTATATACAGGGCCTCAATATTTTAATCACTCACATGAATAAATGATACGTACATTATGTCTAATTCCGATCCCTATTTGAACCTTCCCTTTGCCAGGTGAAGCTGTATATATGAGTCAATTAAAAGGTAGATAATGCTTAATCTATTTAAATTTAAGATTTTATTCATTGTAAGTCTATCCTGTCAGCTAAATTGTGCCTTTATGATAATTTTTTGTAATAATCAGAAATTGTGAAACATAATGTGGATATCACACACACACACATACAACACACACACACATACAACACACACACACACACACAGATATATCACTGCGTATTAAAGTTCAAGAGGGCTATGCATTCTGATTGACATCGGCTGTCACTGTCTACTTCTTGTTAATGTTTGTGTTTGTCATGGTGGCAGGCACTGATCTAGATGCCACCTTTAGAAGCCCTGACTCTTTTTCCTTTTTTTCTTTTTGGGTTTAACAGATAGCTGTATTCTATGCTGCAGTGCTTGCAAGTTTTCTTCATCGGTTCCCTATGAGCTTCTCTCAGGTATGAATCATTCTCCTGTGGCATCTGTTCCTTATAGCAAAATTTTATGGACATGATTTAGTTGTTACCTCTGAATATACAGCATTCACCAGGGCAGCTTAGAAATCGCAAGTCTGGAAACTCTGGTGAAGTTACAGTTTCTGAGCAAGCGGACATTGTTAAATTTGCTGATGTTGCTGGAGTTGATGAGGCCAAGGAGGAACTAGAAGATATTGTGGTATGACCGAACTACCTCATCATTTTTAGTCTTATCTAAAAACTAGTATTTCATTTCACCATGAGGTGATATTGTAATTATTATGCTCATTTTGATTATGCCTTCTGCTGATCAGGAATTTCTTAGAAATCCGGACAGATATGTAAAACTTGGCGCTCGCCCTCCTAGAGGTGTTCTCTTGGTGAGTTGTCTTCTATTATGTAGGTTAACTGCGATGGGCTGCTGAGTGCTGATCTGTGTGTGCTGTTATTCCAGATGATACATCTAAAACTAAAATGTATTTCATCAATTTATTTATTGGAATTTGCTTGAAAATGTTTAAAAACAAAGATGTGGAGGGATTGGTTTGTTTTGTGCCATCAGCTTCTATGCATTCAGTGATTTGTCAAGAAATAAATGTATTAGATCTGTTTCGTTTCATTTCACTTTTTCTCAATTTTAATTTTCTTTGCAACTTGTTTCTTTTGGACGTGATGAATTATAATTTGATTGCTACTTCCATCTTGTAACAGGTGGGTCTCCCAGGAACTGGTAAGACACTGTTAGCAAAAGCTGTTGCTGGTGAAGCTGATGTTTCATTCATCAGCTGTTCGGCTAGCGAATTTGTAGAACTGTATGTTGGTATGGGTGCATCTCGTGTTAGAGACCTTTTTGCACGGGCAAAGAAGGAGGCTCCATCCATAATATTCATAGATGAGGTGGTTCCTCTTCACGGCTGTTTCCCTTTCTGTTAAAGATTTCAGGTCGAACCTGTGAGGCGATCAGGTGATTTAAATATTTACAATCTTCTCATACACTTTTTCACATTTTGTAGATAGATGCTGTAGCCAAGAGCCGTGATGGTAGATTCCGTGTTGTGAGTAATGATGAGCGGGAACAAACCTTAAATCAGCTTCTCACTGTATGGTCTCTCCTACCAAGTTTCTTTAATGATTTAATTTCTGCGCTCAGTGATTAGCTTATTAGAAAATATGCAGGAAATGGATGGCTTTGATAGTAACTCAGCTGTGATAGTCCTTGGAGCAACTAACAGAGCAGATGTTTTAGATCCTGCCCTACGACGTCCGGGTAGATTTGACCGAGTGGTTAGGGTAAGTTGTCTACTTTGGAATTTACTTAAGAGTGCTGTACATTTTAGCTTTTCCTGTTTCTGTACTATAAGATTCAAAATTGTGTTTAGGTTGAAACACCTGATCGTACTGGAAGAGAAGCCATTTTAAAAGTACATGTTTCCAAGAAAGTACTTCCTCTTGGGGAGGATGTTGATCTGAGTAACATTGCTTCGATGACCACAGGTTTTACCGGGTAATTATGCAGCCACTGAATGTCTGATGCGTGTTCTTGACCTTAAACAAGTTAGAAGTGGTTTCTTACCCTCTTTGGATACTGTACAGGGCAGATCTTGCTAATTTGGTAAATGAAGCCGCATTATTGGCTGGAAGGAACAATAAAAGCGTGGTTGAAAAAACTGATTTCATTCAAGCAGTAGAGCGGTCCATAGCGGTAAAATCTCATTCTTTCCTCTTCTTTTCTAGATTATGCTGTTCCATTTAGTACATAATATTGACTGCTGCAGGTGTTGAAAGTCTAGACCTCAACATATCATGGTTTAAGGCTTTTAGCTCTTTATCTTTGAGAGTGAAATTAAAAATCACTTTAAATGCCTCGGCATAGAGCATTTAGTGAATCGCGTAGGTTGTCTTGCATATGATAATATGATACAAATTCCTATGGAAATGACAACATTTGTAAAACTAATATATAAGTATGTCTAACCTCTACAAACACCAAAGGTTATATCTATCTCTTTCAAAGGCCCTCTTTATAAACCTGAGTCATGGATTTTATCCATGTTGCATCCTTGTTTCTCACCAGCTTGTTTTATATTTGAATTTGGGTTGGGTTATAGCTATAGAATCATACATATGGAGTGAACATAAGGATTGGTAACTGAAAGTAATTATGGCCACAGTTGCATGCCTGGTACCCGATGCTTCTGTAATTGAAAAACTGTACTTCAGCATAGGCGGATGGTGCTATTGGATTAGATTTGGTTGTAGAGTTTTAGTTTGACTTAGCTATGTATAGGTTTTACCCACATGAGCATTTTAGTCATAATCAAATACCAGGAGTGGATAAGAAGTCCTCTACTTGCTCCCAATTCTTCATAGTCCATTCTACTCATATGGATTGAGGCCTGCTGCTTCATTTTGGAGAAATGAGTCATTACCTTTAGCTGCCATAAACATTCTCATATATCTTATGGTTTTGTGGTTTAGACCTGTTTTTCTAGATTTTTAGTTTCTTATAAGTTGTATTATGTTGCAGGGCATTGAAAAAAAGACAACCAAGTTACAGGGCAGTGAGAAAGCTGTTGTTGCTCGGCATGAAGCTGGACATGCAGTTGTGGGAACTGCAGTTGCAAATCTTCTTTCTGGACAACCTCGGGTCGAGGTAATTTAAGTAGAGGCTGAATTTGTTTTGGCCTTTTTCATACACTTCATTTAATGTTAATTACAAAAAATACATTGAGTTTCAGTCTAGTCACAATAGTTATGTACTTATGTTTCAAAACTACAAATACCCCCTTAATATATGTTTCTATTTACAAATTGGACCTTTTAATGAGGGTGTTTCTCAATCAAAGAACTACCTGAAGTCGCTCTGTTATCCTTGCACCCTTTATGGTTGAGTTGAGCTCTGATCATATTCATGGGTGGACATTTTTTGATAAATCTACTAAGATAGAAATACTCAATAAGCCTAGTGTTAAAAACTACGTTGTTTTCTTTCTTCCGAAGAATATGGGGGAGGTGGACAGTGCATTGATACTCTTGGAACTCGAGGGGGCTGAGTTTGAAATATCTCAGAAATCAATAATGAAATAATAGTCTATTGATTTTCTTTTTCATTGGTTGAAAATCTGGGGGAGATGGAGATGGCATTGATGCTCTGGGAGCTAGAGACGACTGAACCCTTTTTGTTTTACTGTTAGTATATTATTTCTGGTTTGGTCCACGATGATCTAGGCAGTGGGAAGTGAAAGTTATCTCCATTACGGATTCAGTGGTATTTCCGATTTAAACTTTTCAAACAAACGAAATTAATGACCAGTTCAAAAGATATCTCATCTATATGAAAGTTATATCTGCAAAGAAGACATTTTATGATAGACAGGTGCTATGCACAGATATGGATGCGTGTTTCTTATCCAATATTACATGGATACAGTGATAAATAAAAATTTGAAAATATAGGACACACAATCGGCTAGGATACGGAAATTGTTAAAATATATATAAAAGTAAATTTTGTTTATATTTATAAAAAAATAGCATCAGTCAGGCCTATATCCTGCGTTAAAAAGTCTATAATCAATGCCCTAGGTGCGGAGAGACAGATATGCTCACACGGTGCCCATTGGAGAGAGATTCACATATGTGTTTTCAATTTGTCGAGAATCAACAGGTTTTAGAGATTTGTGAAGGTCTAGGGCTCAAAAAAATATTTCTCAAATTTAACCCAAAATGATCCATTTAGTTTAATTTATACCCCCTGACAATTTTATTTTCTCAAATCTTGACATGCCCTATCCTAGAAAATGTATCTCAGCCTTGAACAAGCCCTATTCCACTCTTGTGTTTTGGTCAATCCTACCAAAAGTCAACGATATTGTTTTTTCTGTATCCAACACAAATATACATGTTTTATCCGTATCCGATAACACCAGTGTTGTTTTGAATTATCTATGCGACATAGGTTTGCCCCTATCATCAATGTTTTTACTGTGTAGTTTTGAAGGCATTTATTGTGCATGTTCCGTTGTGCCCTATTCATATTTGACCATATTGCCATTTTTAGTAGAGTTGTTGATTATTGGTAGTATGCTTTATGAGATATATGTGAATTTTTTAAGTGACACTTTAGTATAATCTCATTGCCCTTTTTCCATTTATCAAATCTCTTGATATCTTGATTCTTTATGAACCAAAAAGTAGCAACATGATTAATATATATCCCTCACTCTTGTTTTATAGAAACTGAGCATATTGCCAAGATCTGGAGGAGCACTAGGATTTGCGTATACGCCTCCAACCAATGAAGATAGGTATTTGCTCTTCGTGGATGAGTTGCGTGGGCGCCTTGTTACTCTTCTGGGTGGACGAGCAGCAGAAGAGTTTATTTACAATGGGCGCGTATCAACAGGTGCACTTGACGATATTCGGCGAGCAACAGATATGGCATACAAGGCAGTGGCTGAATATGGTCTAAGTGAAACCATAGGCCCTGTCTCGTTGGCAACTCTATCTGGTGGTGGAATGGATGAGTCTGGGGGATCTTCCTTGTGGGGGAGGGAGCAAGTATTAATCAGCATTCCTCCATCTCTTCTATATTTACTAGACAATTTGTTCTGTTTAATATTTAAAATCGACATTGTATGTGTTGTAATTGTGTTCTTTTTTTACGATCTTCACAGGGACACCTTGTCGATCTTGTTCAAAGAGAGGTTAAGGCCTTGTTGGGGTCCGCACTTGAAGTAGCACTCTCAGTTGTTCGTGCAAATCCTACTGTCTTGGAAGGTCTGGGAGCCCACTTGGAAGGTAATACAAATTACTGTTACATTTCATTGACGATCAATTTGATTAATAAACTGAAAACTTTGAAAGAATTATACTGCACAGGGGTCTGAAAATACATTCATATTCAAATCCATTAAAAAGAAAATATTTACAACTGACTTACATGCATCATCTGACAAACAAAACATATTATGACATGTCTACTAGATGAATGATCAAACAAATAGGAAGGCATTCCTGTTTTGACTGAACTCTATATATGCCACATATTTGTGGCTCTGAATCAAAATATCTTTTACATTGAACTGCTGTGATTTACCAGACTCCTGCTAATTTGAATTCTTTTTATATTCCTCGGATTGAATTGACCCCAAAATATCAGCCCAAATTATATGAATAATAAACGCCACAATTGCTGAATTTGTACCCTTTCCATTTTATATTTGTTGGAGTACCCTTTCCACTAAGCATCTTTCTCATGAAACCATGTGTCCTAGGGTCTTCCGGCTGTGTTCTCTGTAAATTTATTATCAATCAAAAAATGACCGCCGATATTACAGATAATAGTATTCCAGCCCTAAGATCTGTATGCGGCTGAAGTTTTCATCTCATTTTTCACACTCGCACACCTTTAAAGGATGAACCCATGAATCAAGGTTTTTATTTATAGTTTAAGCTGGACTCTGGTAATTAATATGTTAGAATCTGTTTTGAGTAGCTAATTGCATTTGCTTGTAAATTTCACTCTTTGTAATTTTGGATTCTAATTAATACTACATTTTCTGGTAATCATCTCTTGACTATACAATATTATCGATGTAATGAGAGTTGATTTGCAAACACTAAAAATATTTGAAGATAATAAACACGAGATAACCTTTACTTGATAATTCCTGGTTTCTGTTGTAAAATTCCTTTTGATCAATAACCGAAGTTCGATGAATGACTTTCTTTTTGCTCAGTTTCTTTCTTTTATTTTGATTGAATCTTAAAAACAAAACCGACACATTGGTGGTTATAATACCATCAGATATGATATTGATCTTTTTCATGTAAACAATATTGGTTTTAGAAAAAGAGAAAGTAGAAGGTGAAGAACTACAAGAATGGCTGAAGTCGATTGTCGCCCCAGCTGAGCTTACATTTTTCATCAGAGGAAAGCAAGGAGCTCTTCTCCCTCTGCAGTCCGAATCTTAATATCGAACAATGGTTGATGAAAGCTCCATTTTTTAAAGGTAAGATGTGGATTTGTATTATCATGTCCATAGCTCTTTACTAGGCCCCCGGCCCCCCTACATAGTACATACTACATAGTTCATCTTGACAAAGTGCGTGAATGAAGGCGCATGATTCTTATGAACCAGGTCATGAACATCTTACTTGTGCGATCTGTATATTCTTCAAATACACAATTGTAGTTCGTTTACACAGTCTACAGTCTGGAAATGCATATTTTGAAGATGGTGAAATTGTCTCAATGGTCAAAAAGCTACTGGTCTGTCTTGTTGTTGTACATGTTGGTTGCTTGAAGTGGAAAGTGTTACTTTTCTATTCAATGTATAGTTCAGTCAATATTATCTGGATATACATTATTTAAAATTATTACTTTCAATGAATTGTTACACTCTTATTACTATTAAATTAGAAAATGGAAAAATTCAATCAAAGAAAGCACTCAAAATGACTGCAAAAATGCAATAATGATCTTATAAACATTTGTTTTGAATGACAATTTTGATATTTTTTATCAATTCCAATTTCCAAGTACCTGAAATAACTAGTTGGAATGTTTATAAAAAATAATCGTAAAATTACTTTATTATCATCTTAATTTTGAAATGAATTATTAATAGATTGATTGAATTGAATAAAATTTAATTTAAATGAATTAATAATATTCATATATTATAAAAAAAAAGACTTATTATGTGATATTGAATTACAATGACTAGCCATGAGTCGTCGTCCGGTGGTTCGGTCCCCACTCGAGTCGGTCCCCACTCGAGTCGCTGGTAATTCCGGTAACTCAGTGCTCGGTGGTTCGGTCCCCACTCGAGTCGGTCCCCACTCGAGTCGCTGGTAATTCCGGTAACTCAGTGCTCGATCGTCCAGTAACTTGTCGCGTATCGCTGCGACTATTGTTGCCGATCATCCTAGCATCAAGCGTTTGTTGGAAAATAAGCGTCTCGTGGAGAGATTCAATTTGATATCTCATTAGCTCAATTTCAAATAGTATGAATGATAAATTAATTTTCAAAAATTTAAATAGTTTGAAGAGAATTCAAAATGGTATAATATACTTATATAATAAAATATGGTATAGTAGATAAAACATATCCTATTATACACAGTTTTGCTAATTTATTGTTGAAAAAATAATAAAATAATATATTATTATTATTATTATATAAGTTACATTTTAAAATTTAAATATTGAAATAATGGTCTTAAGTGACCATTAGTTTTGACTGTCCACATTCAACGAACTTTCGACTTCAACATTCTCTATATAAGTGTAATAGACTTTAATTAAAAAAGACGAAAAAAATGAGAAGCACTCAAAAGTACTCGAAGAAAAACGAGAAAGAATGAAATTGTTTGAGAAATATACAGACTTCTTTCGAGCAATCGCTCTCGTCTTTCTTTTGTTTACCCGTTTCTTTGACCCTCTTGTGGTATATTCAGGCAACATATCAATTCGTTGTAAGCAAATATTTTGATTTGCAATCGTTGTATTTTGGGAAACAATCGTACTCGTAGAGTATGAATTTATTTTAAAAAATCGTGTTGAAGCTCGGTTTATTCTATTTTTCATTTCTTAAATCTTTCTCTAATGGATATATACAACCCCTGCACAAAAATTACTACAGGGTTGTCTCGCTACGAGTGCTCATACACACTACCGAGTGCTTGCACGGGTCTCTCGCACTTTCCCGGACTGCTCGCGGATTTCTCGGACCATTGCAAGTGTCTCGACTCTAAACGTCTGTTGAATAAATGATTCAGTGGGAAGTGGTCTCGACAATGACTCGTTGCGATAGTTGAACTATTCCTTGATAGAACTCTCAAGTAGTACCATTATATTTATGTATTCGAAGCCTCGATAGTTTACTCGAGTGGTAACTCGTATTTTGTCGTGTCTATAGGTTCGCTCGTAGCTACGTACGTACCTCGTGTACATGCTCATACACCTAGGGGTGTCAAAAATTTGGTTAAACCGACCAAACCGAACCAAACCGACACTGTTCGGTTAAACCGAACCGAACCAAACTAATTCGGTTCGGTTTATGGTTTGTAAAATTTTGTGTTTTCGGTTTTCGGTTCGGTTCGGTTATTTTGGTCGGTTAACCGAACTAAACCGAAAACCGAATTGCATATGTATATATATTATATATATATAATATGCACACTTGCACAGACAATCAGGCATGGACCGCATGACATTAGACAAGTTCACGGTGGTTGGGCTGATGGGCCTCCTGCATACTCAATGTCCAAAAAATTAATTATGATATTATACTTACACTATAATATATAATAATATAAATGGTGGAGTACTTGCTAATATTTAGATGAGTCTTTTGTTTAAATATGTAATTGTTAATGGTGGATTAGATGTTTATGTTGTTGAAAGCATCCACTTATAGGCTACAAACCAATTTTTCTACAAATTTTTTTTTAAATATAAATTTTTGGTTAAAACCGAACCAAACCGAACCAAACCGGTTGAGTTCGGTTTTAACCGAACCAAACCATTCTTTAAACGGTTTGGTTTCGGTTCTTGAAAAAAACTCTTATTTGGTTCGGTTAACCGAAATTTCGGTTCGGTTCGGTTTGGTTTAACCGAATTGACAGCCCTACATACACCTCTCGAGTCCCTGAGTCAGGGTTCTCATCACCTGGCTCGGCCAAGCCTCGCCCTGCTTCCATTGAAAGCCTTCTCTTTATATTTTGATGATTGTCACATTTTTCTCACAACAAAAATTTGTTTATAGATGTTCTTTCAAAACTTGCTCAATTTGCCTTCATGGTCAATTTCTTGTATTCTGCAGTGAAAAAAAACCATAAAAACTAATAATACTTGTATCAAACAACTCGATATAATTGATATGTTCGGAAAGTACAATACTCTTTGGTTCAAATAATAAGTCACTTTAAACTTATTTATACATATTAAGAATAATATCAAATCTCTATTTTATTAAATATTTATTAATTAATTTGATATTGACAAACTCAAAATGACATATACAGTATAATGAAAATAATTTGAAAAAAAAAATGATTAGAGAAAAATATTTTTTAACACTAAAATGATTTATTTTTTCTTGAAAAATAAGCATTTTATAAAAACACAATGTTTAAAATGAAAATTTTTCATTATTTTTATTTTCATTTCTAACTATATTATTTTGTTGATCTTGAAATTATTTTGATTAAATATTAAGAATATATTATATATATATTGAATAAGATCGTATTTGACATAATTTATAAGCTCTTTAAACGTTTTTTTTGGTAATTTAAAAAAAAAACTTATAAAACTTAAAAATAACCTGTTTAAAAAATGTAAAGAAGGGTTGCGTTTATTAAATAGATAGCTATAATATCCAACTTATCTTTTGTTGTCGATTTTAGTCGGGACAGCCCGAGTTGTGTTCTATCAAAAGAGAATTTCTATTTATTGCAAAATTGAAGTGTAGTAGTATAATTTTATGATAATTTCCTATTAAGAACATATCTAAAAATGATATATGGCTAACAATTTTTGTTATGGAGTTTACATATACTCATATCTTTTGTTATAATTGAAAGTGAGAAGGATTTTTTTTAAATACTGATTAGTTTAGTTTCAATTATATTTTTTTTTTAACTTTTTTTAAACAACTTATAAGCTTTTGTAATTTAAAAATAAAAAACTTAAATATCTCTAAAATTATTATCTTTTATATATATGCAAAAATTCTAAATTTATTATATTGTTAATTTAATTATTTTTTAATTATTTTTTTCATATATAACAAGTTTTTTTTAAAAACTTATTTTAACAACACATAACAACTTATCGGCTCTTAAATTTTTTTATAAGAAATAATATATTATAAGCTTTTTTAAATAAGTTCTTCCAAAGTTACTTAGCCAAGTTTTTTTTGACACGTATGAGATCACGTGCATTTTTCTTATATTTTTTAAGTTTTTTTCATTGAAAAGAATTTAACGTGATTTTTGGATTTTTCTTATATTTTTTAAGTTTTTTTCATTGAAAAGAATTTAACGTGATTTTTGGATAACTCACGTGACGGTTCGTGGAATCAACTAAACTTACCGGACTTTTGTGATATTTCCTTTTAATAATAAACAAAATTGCTACTCTATTTTAATAGGACCAATAATTTTTTTTTTTCTCTAGTGCTTTTCTCACTTGTAAAAATAGGGGCTGAGCGTCAACGTCACGCGGCTAGAAGTATTCGGAAGTGGTTGTGTGCTCGGTAGATGACGTGTTTATAATTATAGAAACCAACTTGTCATAAACTCAAAAATGGTCGATAACATAACAAAATAATTTTTAAAAAAAAAAGTAAAAAATTAATCATTTCTTTTACTAAATTACAAAAATAGAAACAAATAAAGCCCAACATTACATAATTTATAGTACTCGTATATCGAAAATTACATAATTTGGAGACCCACAAATACAGGAATAGAAGAGGGGAGCTTAACAAAACGAAACAAAACAAAACAATCTGGCTTTCTCTCAAATTCAAAATATAGAAAATAATGATTTGAAATTTCCGCATGAAAAATGGATTTTGGTTCGGCGCCAATTAGTCGATGCTCCAAGGAGCACCAGAAGATCTATCAAAATTGGTTTTGTTTCGCTGATTCAGGTCACCGTTCTTTTTCTTCCTTCTTGCAAATTTAAATTGATTCTGAAAAGAAAACGTATACTATATATTAATGGTGATTTCTCTCTGCATTCAGATGGAGATGGACGTCTCACCGGGGCTGATGCTACCAAGTTTTTTTCCATGTCAAACTTGTCTCGTCAAGACCTCAAACAGGTAAATTCTTTTTTTATTTTATTTTAATTTCTTATTTGTTGTTCACTTTATTGATAATGTTTGGGCGACAAAGTCGTCTGGATTATTAATTAGTAATGTTGCTGATTTATTTTCTCGATTTTCCTTTCCATTCAATTAGGTGTGGGCAATCGTTGATTCGAAGAGACAAGGTTACCTTGGGCTTAAGGAATTCATTTCAGCAATGCAGGTCAGGTTATTGTTGTCTTTTATTGTTTATTAATCGATTTCATGATGCTTATGTGTATTAATATTCGTCTATGTAGATAGTTTCTTTGGCACAAGCTGGGCATAGTATCACCAATGATATATTAGCCACCGAAGGTAAGCCTGATCACTCTACTATCTAGTTTCATTAGTCATAATTGTAAAACAATGGTAGCATTGCATAATTTCATAAATTTTCAGGAGTTGACTTTGAGAACTTGCAACCTCCAGCCATGGAAGGTCTGGATGTGCTCCTTGCTGTAAGTTCTCTCCTTTTGCCGTTTTTGTTGTTGCTGTTTATGGGTTCATTTTATGTAGATACCGATTGTCGAAGCTTCTTTTTTATTGCAGAAGAAAAAGCGTTCATCAGGTGAGCATGAACATAATGGTGGTGATGTGGTTGATGATTTTCTGTACAAGAAGATTAGTTTTATTTTTTTAGGCTTCTTTCTTATGATTTAGGAAGTTCTCAAGGACAATCGTCACCTGCAGCTGGTTGGTTTTCTTCTTCCAAATCGGCAAAGAAGGTATCATGTTTGTGGATACCGTGACTAATTCCATGATTTATATCTCAAAATGTTGGTGTTGGTTTTATGAATGTTTACTGCCCCTCCCTCTTCCTCACCTCCTTTCTCGACAATACTTTTTTCTGTTGTAAATATTTTAGTTAATTTATTTTATCTTCCTTTACTAATTAAACTTTATTTATTTTAAGATCCCTTTGAACTCTGTCACTTCGATTGTCGATGGCTTGAAGAAGTTGTATATTCAAAAGCTTAAGCCCCTGGAAGTAACCTATCAGTTTAACGATTTTGTGTCTCCCTTACTGGTATGTATTCCATCTTCTATAGTTGCATTATTTTCTAAGATCACTGAAATCCTTTAGGCTTTAGAGTGATATTATATTCTAGATATCACATAACTTGTTTTTTTGTATTGACACGTTGTGGTAATGAACTGTTTCTGTTTTTTTTGGGAAGGGAAATAGTGATTTTGATGCGAAACCTATGGTGATGTTACTCGGTCAGTACTCCACTGGGAAGACTACATTTATTAAGCATTTGCTCAAATCAAATTATCCAGGTATTTAACAACTCTCTGTATGCATTTATCTAGGTTCTATTATGTTTTTAGGGTCTTTTTATAATCCATTTTTGTTGTAGGTGCTCACATTGGACCGGAGCCTACCACAGACAGATTTGTTGTTGTGATGGTATGTTTTTGTTGTATATTTTTCATTTAAGCCTTATTTTGATTTTTGTTGTATACTTGCATATTTTTCATTTAAGCCTTATTTTGATTTGTAGCTACTTCTATTTAATTTTATGCTATCATGTACCAAATTGTATAATGTTAGATTTTAACGAGTCCATGTTAGATTTTATGAGGGTGGTCCATATAATAGTTCTTGAAGAGAGGGGTAAGCCATTGTAAGATATAATTCATGTGTCGAATGACACCCCTAACAAGTCCTTATTCCACACGACTATTTATAATGTCGTGTATGACTCTTCAAGTAGAACATTAAGTATGATAAATGACTTATCATATTTAAGATACATAACCTTTCATATTCCTCTAAGAACCTATATTCAAGTTTACTACATTCATAATTTCAACATATAATACATGCGATCAAATTATTTAGCTGCTTTCCCGAAGTGACAATGATGGCTAACTTCTATTTATATTTTCTGTCTGTATATTATGACTAATTGTTTCTACTTTCTAGTTCTGAGGAGTAAACATTTCTTGTCATCAGTACTAATAAGCATTTTTTCGTTTTCTTTTCTAAACTACAGAATGGACCTGATGACAGAAGTATTCCAGGGAACACCGTTGCTGTCCAAGCCGATATGCCTTTCAGCGGGTTGACCACTTTTGGATCTGCATTTTTGTCAAAATTTGAGTGTTCGCAAATGCCACATCCTGTGAGGACACAACTTTTATCATTCATGAGTACTTATTTCTATGAAAAGAAAGAAAGAACATATTTTTACGGGCTCGTCTGTTTAATTATATTTTATTTTAATACTACAGCTGCTGGAGCATATTACATTTGTGGACACTCCTGGAGTGTTGTCTGGAGAAAAGCAACGGACACAGAGAAGCTATGACTTTACGGGGGTAACATCTTGGTTCGCAGCAAAATGTGATCTCATATTGCTTCTGTTTGATCCTCATAAACTTGATATAAGTGATGAATTTAAACGAGTCATTGGATCCCTACGAGGTAATGATGACAAAATACGTGTGGTTTTGAACAAGGCTGACCAAGTTGATACACAACAAGTACGAGTTTATTGGATACATTTGTTTTTTTGTTACTCATTTTGTTGTCCTTCAATCGACAACAAAAACAATGCATTTAATTGGTTGACCTCACTTATTACAGCTTATGCGGGTGTATGGAGCATTGATGTGGTCCCTTGGTAAAGTGCTGAATACTCCCGAAGTTAACCGTGTTTATATTGGGTAGGTTTTTTGCTGCATTATTTGTTTTGTTTTGTATTTAATTCCAATTCCAATAACAACCAATGGCTATGTAGTACTTGATGAGCATTGAGATATTCGAATATTTAGGCATTGAATGATAGGGATGTTGAGGAATTTGATTCCAAATTCTACTCATGGTCGAATTCGTTGATCTTCCTCTCCGTGATCGCGTTGCATACTTTGATCGCGATAGAATCGCATCTCTGCGAGAGCAGGGCACTCTGCGTCCCGGTCTCTGTCATACGTTCGTTTTGTCTTGTTTTTGTCTCGTTCGACTCTTTTTGGCTTGCGTCACTCTCAACAAGAGTGACCATTATGAACTTGAAAAGTAGGCTCTGGAAGTTTACTCAATTCTATGAAGTAAATGTTGCTCTTAAATGTCTTATAGGAAGATTTATTTGGTTCTTTCATTCTATCAATTCATTTTTCAACGTTTTCTTTTTTACTAGTATGAAGAAAAAATGAAGTTATAAAATTGACTTGCTCATTGTCTTCTTTGTTGAATTTCGACCCATTATTGTCTTATTGAGTTTGTTTTCTTCTTGTAGTTCGTTTAATGATAAGCCTATAAATGAGGCTGCTGCTGGCCCTCTTGGTAAGGATCTTTTTGAGAAAGAACAGGATGATCTTCTTACTGATCTGAAAGACATACCAAAGAAAGCTTGCGATCGTCGGGTGAGTATGATCATCGTAGTATTTCTCTTAGTAAGAGTGTGGTAGTATTTTCTTATTTTTACTTGCATGGATTTCGCAGATAAATGAATTTGTGAAACGTACTCGGGCTGCTAAGATTCATGCTTACATTATCGGTCATCTGAAGAAAGAGATGCCTACAATGATGGGAAAAGCTAAGGCACAACAAAGACTCATTGATAACCTGGCTGATGAATTTGCAAAGGTTTGTCCCCTCCCCCACCCCTCTCTCTCTCTCTCTCTCTCTCTCGACATCTAGATGCATGCTTATTCTCCTCCCATTGAAATTTCAGGTTCAGAGGGAGTTCCATCTACCAGCTGGGGACTTCCCCAATGTCGATGAATTTAGAGGTGTTTTGAGTGGGTACAGCATAGATAAGTTTGAGAGGCTTAAACCCAAAATGATCGACTCCGTGGATGAAATGTTGGGATACGACATACCTGAGCTTTTGAAGAACTTCCGCAATCCTTATGATTAGTAAATATATATACCAGTATTTTTCAAATATTTTATATATTATCATAATTCATGTGTTCCAATTTTGTATTTGTTGACTTCAAACTTGTAATTGTTCAAATCATTTGATTTCTTCAAGAATGTAGGTAATGATCAGGCTTATATATTCTTATTGTCTATGCCCTTAGTTGTTGGGTTGCAATAATGGTTTTTCTACAAACTTTGATTTGAGTTATTTTGTGGTCTAATGTTACGGTCTATTGAAAGTTATGCGCATATGGTCATTCCACAGTAGTGTGATAAACAGAATTTTCCAAATATCCGCCATTAAAAGGTCGTCTGTTCAAGCTGGTGATACCATAATATCCTTCTCATCTTCGGGATTTCAAACAAGACCAACAACTCTTTAAAGATTTGGCCTCGAATAAATGCTGGTTTATAGATGATGAGAAATTAGTTTTCGTATAGGTTGCAATTGCGATCCTTCAACATCAATTTTCTCCGAAACAAAGTGACATGGGAAGCTTCAAAATTAAAGTTTCCTTGAGCGCATGCTCAACTTGGGCGCGAGTATATATTAGCTTGATGTCGTATTCGGTTTGGGGCCACACTGTTCTTTTAGGGCCTCCTTCCGTAGAAATAGAAAATATGTTCATCCCTATAAATTGTTTCTTTCTCGCTAGCCGTGGGATGAATTGACCGATTTAGTCTATGTTAAATTGTGGGATTAATTTCTATAGTATATACATAAAAAAAACTTGTCCATAAAAATATTTATGGTAAATTACATGGATATTGTGGTTCATAATTTATAATAAAGGACATCACATTCTACTCGTGTATTAGAGCATCTCCAATGGAGAGGTAGAAATCTACGTGTACTTCTACTTCTAACCCAAAAATGCGGTAGAAGCCATTGGAGATGCGATGACGTGTTGCGATCAGGAGTTCCTAAAACATCTGGGGTAGAAGAACTTCTACACGGGTAGAAGTAAATTATATTATTATTTTATTATAATTATTAACCATTATTAATTTATTATTATTATTTTGTATTATTAATTAACAAAATTAATACTGTCATTTTAATTTTTAAAATTATTATTTATTTTTTATAAAAATTATTTAAAATTAAGAATTTTGAAATAGATTAAATTTTAACTTATTTTTTATTTTAACGAATTATTCTATTTTATATAAAAATTAATACTAGTACAAAATAAAAAAATTCAAATAGTTAAATTTTTAGCGTTAAAAATTATTTATATAAAAATTAATTAAAAATAAGAATTTTGAATATATAAAATTATTAAAAATTAAAAATATTGAAATAGATTAAATTTTAACTTATTTTGTATTTTAACGAATTATTCTATTTTATATAAAAATTAATAAAAAATAAAAAATTTGAAATAGTTAAATTTTTAGTGTTAGAAATTATTTTTTATTTTATATAAAATTTAATTAAAAATAAAAATTTTAAAATAGTTAAAATTTTAAAATCAGTATATTCTTGATTATTTCTATAAATATGAAATAAAAAATAAAAAAATAAGTTAGTGGTGTGATTTTTGTAGGTAGAACTATTGGACGAGGTAAAAGTTTTTTTAAGTAGAAGTAGAAAAAGTATGAGTTGTCGCATAGGTGGTCTACTCCTCACCCAAAAGTTGAAACTACCATTGGAGATGCTCTTATATACAATGCATGGTTATTAACCGTTTTACACATTTAATAATATCTATCTAATTTATTCTTTGTTCCATTTCTTCTAATCTATTTAATATATAAACTCCAGACTTTTCTGATCCCACGATACACTAAAACAAAATGAGCATGTTCACACTACTCACAGCTAAAGCTTTCATTGGCCAATACATTTTTATGTGGCTTTATTATTAATTATGACGTGGCTTTATTATTAATTATGACGTGGCTTTTAGTTTAATTAATTACATAATAATTTCATATTTAACTACATTTTCCAAATTCCATAAACACATATTGGTTGACACACTTCCATATATATCCATATTTTGATGGCTTTTAATCAAATATTAGATTGTATTTGACATTTTTATAAATATTTTAACATTAAGAATATGTTTTCTAATTATTATGAGGGACTTATTAGAATATTGTAACATTAACTTTAAAACATATTCTAAACATGCGTATGTATATATATATATATTTTTTTTAATTTAGGGTGATTTTCTTTAAATGGTAATTTTAAAACTTTTTATGTAATTTAGACTATTAGTTTTTCTTAATTATAAATTTGTGTAATATTCCAAAATTACCTTTTTTATCATAACACGAGTGAGTAGTTATTTAGTAACCGTCGGGGGTATTTTAGTAATTATTTTACTTTTTTTTATTATTATAAAATTAACAATACCCCAATTAATAAAAAAAACTTTAAAAAAATTAAACTTAATTTGAAATTATATTTTATGGAGTGTTTGAAATGTTAAATTAATAAACTAAACTACTCTTAATCTTAACTATACCTTAAATTTATTTATAAATATACTTATATTAAAATAGTAGCCGGAGAAGCTTCCGAAAGATAATCCCGAGGCATCGCCCAGGTTGAAAGATTCTAGTTTTCCAAATTCCATAAACACATATTGGTTGGCACACTTCCATATATATCCATATTGACTATGCAGCCCAAACTCAAAAAACGTTTTATATGAATTGAAAAACATAAATTATGTTATATAATTTTGGTAATATGAATTAATTCCATATATATGATTCTTTGATATGAATTGAAAAACATAAATTATGTTATATAATTTTCTGTAATATGAATTAATTCCATATATATGATTCTTTGATTGTGATTTTCATATTAATTTCATTTAACAAAATACGGTTATGTAACCGAAATAAAGTCCTTAATTTTCTCAATTATATTAGTTGACCATGTACTATAAATAATGTATTTAATTGATTCATCTATTCTATGACATCTCTTACCATATATATAAAAATAACAATATAGAAAAAAATCATTTATACATAATAAACAAATCAATCCCTATAATCTTTACAAAATTAATTAATTTACATTAATTATGTTAATATAATAATATAAAGAAATCAATCCATATAGTCTTTACAAAATTAATTAGCAAATATTAATATAATAATTTAATTTATAGTTAACGCGTTTGAACATCTATTTAAATGATTTCTTTCTTCTTCATTCTCACCATCATTTTATATATTCTCTCTAATTGTTTTTTTTTTTTTTTTGTTTTTTTTTTTGCAGCCCTCATATAGTATTCATGAGGTACGAATTTATTAACTGATCTTGAGCTAACGATTTGTTTAATTTATTTGTATTTTTTACACATTGTTATGATGTAATGTTTCTTTTTTGCAGCTCTCTCCGTAAGTATTTATATTTATTTATTTTTTTGTAAAATATGCAATTATATTAATTTTCTATTCGTCTTCTCTCTATTTAAACATTTTAGGTTTTTTTGTTATTTGATTTTATTACGTGTGCTTTCTTTTGTGTTTTGTAGGCATGTAGATGTGTCGATGCTGAATTGGTTGAAGGAGATGACCGGTACAACATATTCCCCGTGTATCCACATGGTATATATTTGATCAAAATATTGACGAAATTCGTGAGTTCAAGATCAGGTAATGTATATTTATAATTTCCATTTGATAATTATTTAAATATAAATATATACATTCAGAATCCACGAAATTTAATAAAGACACCGTTAATGCAAATGAGGGCTAATTCTTTCCAGGTTACTTATGAAATCCATTTCTAATTCCTTTGATGGATCCAAGATTTCCAAATCCAATTTTACGACAGCCGATGATGAACCGCTGAGCCCTGATGCAGTTGTCATGACTCTAAGCGATTTGAAGTTGTCGAATGTGATATTATTTAATTTGCGACTTCAAAATTTATTTATAATTCTAATTATTTTCATTCTATTATTTTTCTTTTTTTAATATTTATTTTTAAATATTCCTTTTTCTAACATACAATTTTTTTATTATACAAATTATGCAGAAGTTTAAACCTTGGGTTGTTGTCTCCATTGCTGAAATTTTATATGACAAAGGATGGTGTTTTTATAGTTGCTATAAGTGCAAAAAAAAGGTTACTCAATCTCTGCCTGCGAAATCTAACCACATTCAGTCGCAGTGTCTTAACAGTATAAATGATGAGAAAAATAAGACAAATCATCTGTTTTAAGTATATTTATTACTATTTTTCCTGAGTTTTTTTTTTTTTCATTTTGATGATTAATGACACTTCTATGTAATTTATTTATTTTCTATAATTAAAGAATTAATTTCTATAGAATAAAATAAAACACTTTAAAATTAAAATACTATTAATAAAATATAATAAAAAGTTTATCTGTTTGCTATAACAAATTATTATTTTAATTTTTTAGCATATAAATATATATGTTCTTTAATTAAAGTAAAATTCAAATTATTTTTAAAAATAAATTTGTTCCTTAATTTTAGTAAGGAAATAAAATCGGTATTATCTCTAATCAAATATTTCTTAATTATTTTAACATTAAATATTATTTTGAAAACCACTCTAAGTTATTAATTAAAGTAGTGAAATAAAATAAATATTATCAATGATTTATTCATTAATGGAATATTTTATTGATTAATGGGCTAAATATTGAGTTCCATAATTATCTCTAAATATTTTACCGCAATAAAATTATTTAATAATTTTTTATTATTTTTTTGTAAAAATTGTTTAATAATAATAATTGTAGGCAGTTAGTTTTTACTAAGTAACTAGGGGTGACTATTCGGGTTCGGGTATTCGGGTTTTTACTGAAATACCCGCACCCGTTAGGGTTTTTGGGTACTCGTATCTAATAAATTTGGGTAAAGGGTAGGGTTATGGAATTCATTTTAAAAAATATTGGGTATTAGGGTACCCGATTACCCGTTCGGGTATACCCAAAATACCCGATTAAGTATTTAAATTAAAATAATAAATATATTGATATATTGATTAAAAATCTACAATATTATATATATAATAAACGACATATTTTTATTATTTTTAATTATAAATTTTGTTTTTTATTGCAATTTTAAATTTTAATTGATAATTTTTTATTGTTAGTCGATAAAAATAAATTATTGAATTTGAATATTATTATTAATTTTTTGTAAATTAAAAATTTAGGGTAATTTTGGGTACCCGATTACCGTACCCGTTTACCCGATCAGGGTATTGAGTACCCGATTTACTAAAGAGGGTCGGGTTATGGGATGATTTTTTTTTATTATTAGGGTACGGGTACTCGAAAAATTCCGGTGCGAGTACCCGTCCGTTGACTCTGTACCGAATAGTCACCCTTATAAGTAACGATTAATTAACCTTTTATAGAAAATCTTTTCATATATATTTATTATATCAATATTTATTATATCAATTAAACTAATTATGGATGAAATTTAGTCAACTAAAAATATTTATCGTCATATCTTTATCAAATCAGTTTCTTAAATAATTTAGTATACATTTAATTAAATAAACTATTCTCGGTCAACAAAATTGATTTCTTATAAAAATAATAATAATTTTTAAAATAATTTAATATTAAAAAAAATTAATAATATTGTTAAATTAATTAGATTGTATAGTTAAAATTATTGATTCAAATTATTTATTTATTTTAATTTTAATTTATTTTGAAATGAGATTAATCAAGCTGAAGTGAACTGAAATGATCTGAACTGGATTGAAACGATCTAAAATGAACTGAAATGAAACGATCTAAACTGAATTAAAATGAATTGAAATAAGTCATAAAAACAAGTCTTAAGTTCAGTTTTGTTTAAACCTATTAATTTCATTTCATTTCAGAACTCTTTAGTTCAGTTCAGTTAGTTCATTAAATTTATTTACTTATTATAATTTGAATAAGCTCAGTTCATTTCAATTTAGAACTATTCAATTCAGTTCAATTAACCCAGTTTTAGTCCAATTTTTTTTTCAATTTTACACACATGAATAAAATATTTTTTTTTTATCTTAGCACATGTTCTTTTAGACTTATTCTCAATTCGTTCCAGTTCAGTTTAGTTCAGGTTCATTAAGTTCAGTTCAATTTTGTTCAGATCAATTAAGTTCAGTTCAGAATCATTATTTTCAGTTCAGTTCATTCATTTTTATTTATTTTAATTATTATTATTTCAATATTTTAAATTAATTTTCAATTAAACATAATTTCAGTTCGGTTCAAATATATTAATTTAATTTTATAGAATTGGAATTATCGCAAACTAAAATTTCCGAAATATATCACGTGTCGATAATGATGTTACGAAATATCAATCACACGACATGTTTATTCAACGAAGTTCGATTGATAATAACAAAGCTCAGAAATTATGTTATTAAAATTAAAATTTTAGAAAAAAAGTATTCAGAAAATATCGTATATATTTTAAGGCTGACGCTCAATACATCAAATTACCGAATTCCGTTTCGATTTAGTGTCGTAAATTCTCCGTAATGATATTTTATGATATTAACATTAACAAGAGTAAAGTCAATATTTTTCCCGCTTTATACATTGCAAAATTCAATAGTCACTAATAGATTTGTTTTGGAATTATTGTGTTCCGATGAGAATAAATAAAACCATTAATATAGTTTATAAAGAAGTATTTAAAAATTTACCGTGATAATTAACTATATTTTTGAATTTGTTTGTTTTATTCATATTTGGCTTATATAAAACTTAGATAACTATTTATATTCGAAAAATATTAAATTGTCAATGTTCATCTTTTAAGTAAGGGGTGAGAAATATTCTAATAAAAAAACTATCTTACTAATTCTAATTGTATTATAGTTTTTTTTTAAACCCCAAACTATTATTATAATCTTAAACGCTACGATTTCTGAATTCAATCTAAAAAATTTAAATAAATATATTGATTAATTAAAATTGTTATATATTTTTTATATACAGTATGTTTAATAAATATTAAATATTTTGCAATGAAAATTAGAAAAATGATATTGTGTTTTTTTCTTACAAATATATATTTCGCGCGGGCAGTTGTTACTAGTTCTTTTTAAAGAGGATACTAAATACTTTGGAACCTCCTAAGGATAACCGATGTACTAGAACATGTACTTAATGTTGCCGTTGAGCCCAAAGCTAAAAAAGCAATTATGGATATATATTTGTTTGCATTAATTTAATATAATGCTTGCATGCAAATTCCAAATAGGTAAAAAAAAGTTACACTAGAATTCACTACAAAAAATTCGCAGATTCCCTACGGCCATTCCCCTACGGGAATCACGCCGTAGGGAAGCCCAAAGCTAAAAAAGCAATTATGGATATATATTTGTTTGCATTAATTTAATATAATGCTTGCATGCAAATTCCAAATAGGTAAAAAAAAGTTACACTAGAATTCACTACAAAAAATTCGCAGATTCCCTACGGCCATTCCCCTACGGGAATCACGCCGTAGGGAACAAATTCCCTATGGGAATTTTAGAGCCGTAGGGGAGCCCCTTGGGAAACTCGTCTCCGCCTCCCCTTCTCCCCGTAGGGGTATTCCCTACGGCAAAGTTGTTTGCATTAATTTAATATAATGCTTGCATGCAAATTCCAAATAGGTAAAAAAAAGTTACACTAGAATTCACTACAAAAAATTCGCAGATTCCCTACGGGAATTTTAGAGCCGTAGGGGAGCCCCTCGGGAAACTCGTCTCCGCCTCCCCTTCTCCCCGTAGGGGTATTCCCTACGGCAAAGTTGTTTGCATTAATTTAATATAATGCTTGCATGCAAATTCCAAATAGGTAAAAAAAAGTTACACTAGAATTCACTACAAAAAATTCGCAGATTCCCTACGGCCATTCCCCTACGGGAATCACGCCGTAGGGAACAAATTCCCTACGGAAACTCGTCTCCGCCTCCCCTTCTCCCCGTAGGGGTATTCCCTACGGCAAAGCCCGTAGGGAGTACGTTTTTATCCAAAAACGTGGCCCACATCGGCCCGACCCTCTTCGTATTAATTAATAATGTGTATTGCATAGCTCAGACCCTCTTCGTATTAATTAATAATGTGTATTGCATAGCTTGGGCTATCTGAGTTATATGTACAATTTTTAAAAGATAATATATATGTATTCATTAATCTATATTAGTTATGTAGTATAATGTGATAATAAGATAAAATACAATATATATATATATATATATATATATATATATATATATATATATATATATATATATATATATATATATATATATATATATATATATATATATATATATATATATATATATATATATATATTGGTTTAACAAAAGCTAATTTTAAATAAAACACCATTTAAATATATTAAATTCCGAAATTTTTGTAATTGAATATTTTCATAAAATTGCGTAATTTTTTGGGTAATTGTATAATTTTTGTTATTAATTATTTTTATAAAATTGCGTAATTTTGTGCGTAATTGTATAATTTTTGTAATTAATTATTTTTATAAAATTATAATTGCGTTTGTATAATTGCGTAGTGCTTAAAAAAAACTTGTCAAAATGTTGAACATTGTATAATTTTTGTTATTAATTATTTTTATAAAATTGCTTAATTTTTTGCGTAATTGTATTATTTTTATAAAATTATAATTGTGTAGTTGTATAATTTCGTAGTGCTTAAAAAAAACTTGTCAAAATGTTGAACCAACATTATATAATTTTTGTTATTAATTATTTTTATAAAATTGTGTAATTTTTTGTATAATTGTTTAATTTTTGTAATTAATTATTTTTATAAAATTATAATTGCGTAGTTGTATAATTGCGTAAAGTTAAAAAAAAAATAATTTATTATTTAGTGAAATAGTGGTTTAAAAAAACATTTCAAACAATTTAGCATAATTTTATAATAATATTTAATTTATTTATTATTATATAAATGAATATAAAAAAAAAACAATTCCCCTACGGCAAATGCCGTAGGAAATATTTTTAAATTCTCCCCTACGGGAAATAGCCGTAGGGGACCCCTACTGGAAACATTCCCGTAGGGGATTTATTATTCCCCTACGGGCTGTGCCGTAGGGACAATGGAGGGAAGCTATGCGCGCGCTTTCGCGCGCAGTTCCCTACGGGAATCCCCTACGGGAGTCACCCCTACAGCTGAGGCCGTAGGGAATGCCGTAGGGGAACTCTGAATATGATTCCCGTAGGGAATGCCGTAGGGAATCCCTACGGGAAAATTGCCGTAGGGAATCCCCGTAGGGATTCCCTGGTTTTTTTTTGTAGTGATTGATGGGGTGCACCAGGCCCGTGAGCAACACATGGACGACATTAAGAGCCCAGGTAGCAAGCTACCTTGTTGGGTTATCCCCTAAAAAGATAAATTTAATATGGTACCCACATATCAAATATTAAACGGATAAGAACATGTACTACACTTGATTTTAGCCAAAAAGGCCGAGAAAGGTATGAAGTTTTCATAGTTTGGCCACCCCTTTTTATAATGGAACTTATACGTGGAGCATTTACTGGACGCGGGACAAGAATTTCTGATAAAAATATTTATGTTACACTATTATTGTGGTTCTTATGAAACTTCTCCATGAATTTTTTACGCATGCTAAAGCGTAAACACACGATTAAAACTCGTTGATTCCGAAGAATCCCGAGAATCAATCAATCAAATTCGTTGATTCATAAGAATACCGAATATTGATAAAGAATAACGATAAAATTCTATTCTTTTATTTAATCTCAAAACAACTGCCTAAAATAAACGATCATGGGCTTCCAAGTACGATAATGCCGTTGTAGCTGCATCATTCTCCCCGACGAAAAAGAGGTTCGACCGCGAACCGAAAATGATGGGATCATCTTCATCATCATTATCACCAGTATACGAGACCAAGTGCTTTACATGGAAGACATCACGGCTGTACCAAGTGCCGTTGTAGCTACATCGTTGATTGCTATGCATGAGAGATGCCGGAAGTACAAATATATATATGTTTAATTACAAACCTGCTTTAAGTCGATTTGGGTATGTTTTCGACAAAACTTAATTTGTCGAGCTAGGTATTTTACCAAAAATCCCTTCAAATATATTAGGGACCGTGAATGAAGACTGAGTAAACACAACTATAAGAATTGTGCGCCCACTCATACTGACCCAACGGATGCTTGTACATCTTCTTTTTCAAAAGAAGAATATGTTGGATTTGTGTCCTTCATTCCACGTGTGTTGTACCGAGATAAGTTATATAGTGCGTCCTATGTAGATGGATCGATTAGTCGGTGTTATGTGTCTTGTCGAGAACACGAACTTAACACTCGATGATCATGCCAAATGAGTCACACGGCCCTCTTGATCATGTATACTTGGAGTGTACAAACTTCGGTTGAGAACCGGGGTGAAACGACGAGCACGCTGGAAAAACGAGCGCGTTGGGCGCAGCTAGCGCGCCGCGCTGGATTTTCACTAAAAGGCGGGCGCGCCGCGCTCTGAGGATTCGACCTGCAGTAGCTCGCCGCGCTGTGATTGAGCGCGCCGCGCTGCGCCAGATCGTAAATTTTTGGTAATTTTCCAGAATTTTCCTTTTTGGACTCCTACGCCTACTAGGAAACCCTATGGGATTACTCCTATATAAAGGGACCCTATGACCACGAAATTGACTACCATATTATCATATATTCGTGAGAGAATTTCGTGGAGAGGCCGAAGGAATCGAGGAATCGAGCGGGGTTCGTTCCAAGTCCAAGTTCACGTCGTTTCAAGGATCAAGGAGGGTTCGTGCAACGAATTGAGGCCGGGTACTTTCGCGGCTGATCCATCTACGTCCGGGCATCAGTTATTAAGAAGAATCACAAGGTACACGATTCTTAAACTAACTCATTAATTGTTCTTACTACATACGTGCGCACTAGATCCATGATTAGGGTTTTACGTGTTTATGCATGATTCTTTCTTCCGCACCTTTTCATGCTTGTAAAATACGTAAATCCATATATTGGAGTATGGATGAGATTCATACAAAACCCAACAGTGGTATCAGAGCCTTGGTCGTGCGTTTGCGTATGCGCGTAGAACAAGTGCCTATAAAAATTGTTTTTATTTTTATTTGTGATTTTTTCCGTGGACTATTTTTTGGAAAAATAGTATTTGATTGTATGTTAATTTAATTGGATTATTTTTGCATAAATCAAGTGTCCATGAATTTTTTTTGATTTATTCATGTAATTTTTCATGGAATATTTTTTGGAAAAATAGTACTTGATTTGATGTTAAAATTTATTCGATTATTTTTGTATGCATAAATCAAATTTCCATGATGTGAAATTCAGAATTGATAAATTTATTTGGAATATTATTTGTCAATTTTATCTCTTAATTATGATTAATAAAGAATTTAGAATTCTTATATTTTTCATGAACTTCATGTTTTATCAAATTTTCAAAACAATGCCTAATTTGTATTTCAAAGATTAATTTCAAGCCGATCTATTCTACACCTCGGGGAGTGGGAATGAGACCAGAGTGCTTAAATTAGTCGATGACGCAAATTAGAGACTTTCGAACCATGGGATGGTACGATCGTCTGGTTGGCTCCCCCATGTCACATGGGAGATAGGGCGCAATTGCATGATAAATCGCTGGTTAGAAACCTCGATTTTTCACTTACGATTTGTCGCGTTTTGATTATTGGGATAATTATGAACGGGGATACAAATAGAAATCGATTATTGGGAATAATCGAACAATTAAAATCTGATTTTATTGAGAATAAAATTAATAGGCATATTTGAGTTATATGTTGCATCTTGCTTGCTATGAATTGAGAATTCCTGTTGCTTGCTAGATGTAAGTCCAATGACCGATAGTCATTGGGTGTATGCCCTGCGTTTTTCGTACTCAATGGCCTTAGAGTTTTATATGGACTGCGTGCCATCAAATCTTTTGTAATAGTATAGTTTTATTTTGTGCTATGGCCTGCGTGCCATTTTTTCAATGTAAGCTGTGGTGGGATCGACAATTGAAGGCCTTACAAGAGACAAAGATTCGAGGAGACGCAAAGCTATAATCGAGTGAGACTCGAGAAGACGAAGACGTGAGTAAGACTCAAGATTACAAGTACCTCGAGGAGGATACCAATTTGTAATTTATCGTTTTCATAGTTTAGAACTTAGGGGCCATTGGAGTGCGTTTTATGTGTTGTGGTAGTATGCATGCTTTAGGTTTTATTTTGCGTTTAATATCATGTTCAATCGATTAAAACGTAACCTGCATGCTATGTCTCATAAAATGAGTTATCGCCTTGTCCAAATAGGCACACCCCCTAAAGCTCTCGATCATCAATTAGTAGGTTTCGCCTCCGCGGGGTGCTATATTTTTGATCTTGAGATAAGGTGAGGGTAGAGGAACAACGAGGCCTCTACAACGTGTTTTTGGTTTCTCATCGACGAACCCACTGCAGGCGTGGTAGTCGAGGCGAGGAGATAAGAATGGGATTCTTATCGACCGAGAGTGTTATTGTCGATAGTGGGACTATTGAAATAACATTGACAATGAGATTGTCTACCTATATTGGATTTTTTGAGTGTCAAGCTCTCCTTGGCTCGAGAAATTGCGAGATGAGGATTTTGGAATTGTTTTGTCCTAGAGACACCAATGTTGGACATTGGAGGACAAAATAGACAACTAAATAAGTGTTCGAGGAACGACTTGTTGTCAAAATTTTGAATGTTTACTGAATACTTGCTTTTTTCTTTCTGTAGTTAATATATCTCATCTAAACTCTATCACCCAAGTTACTATGCGTTCAATCCTTGAGAAAGAAATCCTTGAGAAGGAAAAACTGAACGGTACTAACTTTCTCGATTGACATCGAAACATGAGATTGGATCTCAAAGTTGAAAAACGAGAGAATGCTAATGAAAATCCAATTCCTGTGCTTTCCGAAACGAATATCGTTCTGCACTCGTTGCATGATGGTTATGACTCCTTGAGGACGAACTATCATGTGAACGGAGTACATAGATCGTTGATGGATCTACATAGTCATTTGGAGACTGTAGAGCCTACGATCAAGAACAACTCTGGGAGAGATGTTCTTATGATAAAGGAATGTGGAATTTCTATAAGAAAGAACAAATCCAAGTCCATTGGCAAGGGTAAAGTTGTTGCTGCACCTAAGGCCAAAGACAAGAAAACTTCGGTGGGACCAAAGTACTTCTATTGCGATGGCGTGGGCCATTTCAAAAGGGATTGTTCTAAATACAAGGAAGATATGAAGAGTGGGGTTTCCCCTTCATCTTCAAGTATCTATGTTGTAGATATACACCTTTCTAACATTACTTCATTGGTATTAGATACCGGATGTGGGACTCACATTGTTAGATGTGTGGAGGGCCTACAAAGAAGTAAGAAGTTAGAGAAAGGTGAAGTCCATCTACGTGTGGGGAATGGAGCGAGGGTCGCTGCATTAGCCGTAGGGTCTTATTGTTTATCGTCGCCCTCGGGGCTCGTGCTAGAACTTAATAATGTTTATTTTGTTCCTAGTATTACTATGAATATTATTTCCATTTCAGCATTGGATGTTGAAGGATTTAATTTTACGATTATTAACAGAATTTTTTCGTTGTTTAATCGTAATGTATTCTATGGTATGACACGTCTAGATCGGGGCTTATACGTGCTCGATTTAGATAAACGAATATACAACATAAATACCAAATGAGCTAAATCAAACGAGATTAATGAAATGTACCTCTGGCACTGTCGTTTGGGCCATATAAACAACAAAGCGTGTTGAGAAACTCCTCAAGGAGGGTGTTATAAAATCATTTGATACATGCGATATGTCTATTAGGCAAAATGACAAAATCACCACTTCTGGGAACTGGTGAGCGAGCTAGTGATCTATTGTGCCTACTACACCCTGATGTGTGTGGAACAATGAGTTCACTGGCACGAGGTGGTTACGTGAAAATCAACTTGGCAAGACGATAAAAGTTCTTCGATCGGATCGAGGAGGCGAATATCTGAGTCAAGAGTTTGACGATCATCTAGTGAAGTGTGAGATTAGATCTCAACTCACACCTTCTGGAACTTCTCAGTTGAATGGAGTGTCTAAGAGAAGGAATCGAACTTTGTTGGACATGGTTCGATCTATGATGAGCTTAGCGAAACTTCCTATATCCTTTTGTGGACATGCACTCTCTACTGCTGCTCTAATACTGAATAGGACTTCGTCAAAGGCTGTGAATAAGACACCATATGAGATATGGAGCGGGAGGGTCCCGAATTTGTCTTATCTCAAGATTTGGGGTTGCGAAGCCTACGTCAAGAGATATATCTCTAGTAAGCTTGAACCCAAATCTGACAAGGTTTTCTTTGTGGGTTAACCAAAAGAAACCCGAGGATATTATTTCTACAATCAATTGGAGAACAAATCTTTTGTTGCTCGCGATGGTATCTTTCTGGAAAAGTTATTCCTTTCTAAGAAAGATAGTGGGAGTAAGGTTGTTCTGGACGAGGTCCATGATGAACAACCAGTTACCGAGGAAACAAACGACGAGGTCGTAGAATCTTTCCCACCCTTGGAGGCGGTAACTGTTCCTCGTAGGTCACATAGGAGGTTCTTCTCTTAGAGAGTAACGAACCATCGACCTATAGTCAAGCCATGACAAGTCTGGATTCCGAGAAATGGCTGAGAGCCATGAAATCCGAAATGGACTCCATGTCTGAGAATCAAAAGTCTGGGACGTGATCGATTTACCTCAAGGGGTGATGCCTATTGAGTGTAAATGAGTCTTTAAGGTAAAGACCGACATGAACAAAGTCCATTAGGATAATTCTTGCCATTGCCGCTCATTATGATTATGAGATCTGGCAAATGGATGTTAAAACTGCCTTCTTGAATGTGGTTCTTGAAGAGGATGTGTATATGACACAACCTAAGGGTTTTATCGATCCAAAAGGGGCTAAGAAGGTATGCAAGCTTAAGAGGTCCATTTATGGACTTAAGCAAGCATCTCGGAGTTATCTGCGTTTCAATGAAGCCGTAATGGAATTCGGCTTTAAACGAAACTCAGAGGAATCTTGTGTATACAAGAAGGTCAGTGGGAGCGCAATCGTTTTCTTGTGTTGTATGTCGATGACATACTCCTTATAGGAAATGACATTCCGAAGTTGTACTCTGTGATGGAGTGGCTCGGAAAGTGTTTCTCTATTAAGGATCTGGGAGAAGCACAATACATGACACATGACAAGTCTCTTAGCAAGACTCAGTGTCCGCAAGGAGCTGATGAGCAAAAGAGGATGTATAATGTTCATGTATAATGTTCCTTATGCTTCGGCAATAGGATCGATTATGTATGACATGATATGTATGAGGTCAGGCATATCGTATGCTTTGAGCATGACGAGTCGTTTGAAATCAAACTAGGGTGAGGCGCATGGGATGTGGCCAGAAATATTCTCAAGTTCCTTAACCGGACTAAGGAGAATTATCTTGTCTCTGGGGACAAGAAGAGTTAGAAATGACGGGATATACGGATGCGAGTTTTCAGACTGTTAAAGACGATTTCCGGTCTATATCTAGTTATGTCTTTTGTCTGAATAAGATGTGCTTGTAGTTGGAAGGGTTCCAAGCAAAGCACTATCGCCGACTAAACTACAAAGTCTGAGTACATTGCGGCCTCGGAGGCTGCAAAGGAATGTGTATGGATGAAAAAGTTCCTCGAGGAGCTTGGTGTCATCTCTAGTGCTGTCAAATCTTTAGTTCTCTATTGTGATAATAGTAGAGCTATAGCCTAGGCACAATAGCCGAGGGATCACCATAAATCCAAACACGTGCTCAGGAAGTTTCACATTCTTTGCGAGATCGTGGAGAGAGGTGATATTGAAATTTGCAAAGTAGCAACCGAGGATAACGTTGCTGACCCATTATTCAAACCTCTCCCGCAGTCAAAGCACGAGGCTTTAAGCACTGCGATAGGAATTAAACGTCTTAGAGACTAAATTCTTATGCTGTAATTTATTTACAAACGGAGATTGTAAAGTAAACATTCAAAGTTGATTGATAAATCAACTCATTCATATTTTATTGGTTTGGATTATATGAACTGTTCAAATGTAGATTTTAAATTTTATCTGAGTTATGTGATAATGTCACATAATGAGGCTCAGTGATTGAACTAAAATTAAAATCAACTTAAGTCCCTAATCTAGATCATCGTGTACGAACAGACACAATTGATCAATATAAAGATTAGATTGCAAGTTGTACTATAGCGCCACCTCATGGGCTAGACGTGGGACGTCAAGTACAATTGTATAGACAACGGCTGTGAGCTGGGTGTCGGACGTGACTCGCCTAAGAATGGTATATAAGGCAGTGTGTCATAATACCAAATCTTATAGCTTTCGAACGTCTCCTCAGACCTGAGTAGTCTAGAGTAGCTACATTGTGGAATGTTGTGTTTTGACGCTGTCAAACGCTTTCGGTAAAACAGAGCTATAAAGATAGTCGTTGGATACCTCAAGAAGCAAGTGGGAGCACTTAGATTGACAAGATGGGATTATCCTCCTACGAGGTAGGATTAAATGTCTTAAAGGCCACTCGGAGAGTTGGGATTGCAAAACTGCGTGGCCACACCCGGATATGTATCATAGTGATCATCTGGTTCGCAATCCGCTCATATATCCGAGAAAGGTTCGAACGGAACGAGGGTGACACTGGTCTTACCTATAGTTCGAACTTAGACATCAAGAGATAAGGGAAACATGGATACACACTAGATCTGAAGTCCAAGTGGGAGATTGTTGGATTTGTGTCCTTCATTCCACGTGTGTTGTACCGAGATAAGTTATATAGTGCGTCCTATGTAGATGGATCGATTAGTCGGTGTTATGTGTCTTGTCGAGAACACGAACTTAACACTCGATGATCATGCCAAATGAGTCACACGTCCCTCTTGATCATGTATACTTGGAGTGTACAAACTTCGGTTGAGAACCGGGGTGAAACGACGAGCACGCTGGAAAAACGAGCGCGTTGGGCGCAGCTAGCGCGCCGCGCTGGATTTTCACTAAAAGGCGGGCGCGCCGCGCTCTGAGGATTCGACTTGCAGTAGCTCGCCGCGCTGTGATTGAGCGCGCCGCGCTGCGCCAGATCGTGAATTTTTGGTAATTTTCCAGAATTTTCCTTTTTGGACTCCTACGCCTACTAGGAAACCCTATGGGATTACTCCTATATAAAGGGACCCTATGACCACGAAATTGACTACCATATTATCATATATTCGTGAGAGAATTTCGTGGAGAGGCCGAAGGAATCGAGGAATCGAGCGGGGTTCGTTCCAAGTCCAAGTTCACGTCGTTTCAAGGATCAAGGAGGGTTCGTGCAACGAATTGAGGCCGGGTACTTTCGCGGCTGATCCATCTACGTCCGGGCATCAGTTATTAAGAAGAATCACAAGGTACACGATTCTTAAACTAACTCATTAATTGTTCTTACTACATACGTGCGCACTAGATCCATGATTAGGGTTTTACGTGTTTATGCATGATTCTTTCTTCCGCACCTTTTCATGCTTGTAAAATACGTAAATCCATATATTGGAGTATGGATGAGATTCATACAAAACCCAACAGAATAAACCACATCAAATCTGCTAATAACACTCCAAAGACACTAACATGTATATGTATACTGTATATACCTAAAATATAAAACATAAAGTAGCAAATGACCATGTGATACTTGATAAGGTCGTTTACGATTCTATAGAAGAATTTATCGAACATTAGCACGTACGTATCAATGAAACAGACCCTGCACTTAGCACATTAATTGAACGAAAAAACATACGATTAATGAAGGAGAATTAGGAGATAACCTCTCATAATTAAATTAAGAGATTAAATCACAAATGGTCCTGTAAATATTGTCAATCCCACATTTAGTCTTTTATTTTTTAATTTCATCAAATCCAGTCCTTCCCGGTCATTTTCCACCGGGAAGCTCACGTGTTGGTCACGTGAGTGCACACATGGCGGTCATCGGGCAGGGCTTGCTACCGTGGTTTGGGATTAAATCACATTTGGTCCTGCAACTTAGGCTAATCCCACATTTGGTCCTTTTTTTGTTCAAAAAATCAAATCTCATCATTTCCGGTCGATTTCCACCGAAAATTGCACGTGTGGGTAGGGATGTCAATCGGGTCAGCCCACTCGGGCTATCGGGTTACTTCGGTTCGGACTGAAATTTTTTCGGGCTGTAAATTAGTAGACCTAACCTTAAAATCTTCGGTCTCGAGCTAGCCCGTCGGGCTGGAAAAAATAATATTATATAGTAAAAAAAATAATTTTTAATATCAAATTAAATTTAATATTCATAAAATATTAATATTTAATAATTATTAGGGCTAAATACACTTTGCCACCTCAGGATATGGGGTTTTTACACTTTGCAACCTCGTCGGAAAAGTTTTACCGATCAGTACCACAGGATAAGCAATATTACAATGTAGTATCTGCCGGATGTCGGATCGAAATATGCCATGGAATATTCCGGAAATGTGGAATGCACGCTCATATTAAGCGTGTCAGAGTATAATTAATAATAGAGGGGAAGGTTATTTCAGTAATTACACAATATTAATTAAAAAAGAATTGAAAATTTTTTAAAAAAATATGTGAATTACGTGAATTGTCTGTGCGGATCGTCTTCTCAAAAACAACATTTTTACATAATTATTTTTTCTTAAAAACAACAGCAACTCAAAAAAAAAAAAAAAAAAATCAAACAGAAAATAGAGATCGAAGCTTTTGGCTTTAAGATGGAGGCGAGGCAGAGGCAAGATCGATCATTGAAGATCTTAATCTTCGATTCATCTTCGTCATCTTCCCGTCACTGAAATTGAGGCGAGGCAGAGGCGAAATCTCGAAAGGAATTGGTCGAAATCCCCAAAATAATATGATGAGAATCCAGTCCTCACCTTCTCTCCGCCTCAATCCGCTGTGAATCTCCACGCCCCCACCGCAATTTTCCGATCTCAGCCCTCCGCCTCCGTCTCTGCATCACATCCGACCACCTTCTTCGAATTCACCAAACCCATCCCCCTCCCCAAAACCATACCCTGCTCGCAATCGATCCTCCGCCACGACTTCGCCGACACCTACGGAAACCCCCGATCACCGCCCACTACAAACCCCCTTCCGGCGGCGGGCTGCCCCTCCCGCAATTTCGACACGATCGTCCTCGAATGGAACACCACCAGCAAAGGCCACAATTCGTATAACCAATTTCATATACTAATAAGAACCCTAATTCACAATTTTCAAATACCGCCTTCAATTTTCGCAAAGATATTCTCGGTTGGAGAAGACGGGCCCGTACTTGTCGGCGAAGGAGAATCTCCATGGAATTTTTAATGGAGGATTTCCATGGAATTTTATTTATTTAATTGTGTTTAATGGAGGAAGAAGATGAAGAGAAAGGAGAATTAAAAAAATAAAAAATGAATACCGATAATTGAATTAGGGTAAAACTGTAATCAGCTTTTTTATTGGGTTGATATTTACCAAAAAACCCTTTAAAACGGAATATTCCATGGCATATTCCAATCCGGCAGCCGGCAGGTACCACATTGTAATATTGCTTATCCTGTGGTACTGATCGGTAAAACTTTTCCGACGAGGTTGCAAAGTGTAAAAACCCCCTATCCTGAGGTGGCAAAGTGTATTTAGCCCTAATTATTATTATAATTCTAATATTTAAATTGCCCAAATTATAAAATGTTTATTCAATAATAAAGGTGGCGGTCTCGGGCCCCTTCGGTTCAGACTAATTTAGTTTTGATTTTTTCGGGTCGAAAATATTCGGTCTCAACCCTACATTTTTTCGGGCGGGCTTCGGGGTAGCCCACCGGTCGACTCCGACGGCTTGCTGATGTGGAGAGTAAATACGGTCCCACAGCCTGCCACCTCAGCAAGCCGCCGGAGTCGACCGCCACCTGTACTGTTGGGTTGTGTCCTTCAAATCCTACGTGTGCAATCGATTAAGTCATATTGTCATCTTTGGATTTTAATTGATATATTGATAATGTTATTTTTGGCTTAGAGCAATATTATATTGATGATCACGTTCATAGTGTTCTTCGTCTCAAGAACACGTTCGGCAATTTTCAGCATCCGACTTCCGGTTCGTGTGCAACACGTAGAGACCGGACCATTTGTGCGGCTACACATCTGGGAAGACAAGAGGTTTTTCAAGGTGATCTCTTCAGGGTTCGTTGCAAGAAGATCAGATCTTCATCAGCGAACAGCCATCGACATCAACGAGACACGCTTCACCGAATGTAAGTGTCCTCGTATCTCTATGTATATATATATTGGATATATATATATATATATATGTGTTTGTGTCTATACATATAAACATGTGCCTAGATCTTGTATGTTAGTTTTTACTCATTTTACACACTTCTACACACACGAACGAGGTAATCGAGCGATTGGATCGGCATCGAAAACCTTCATGTACATCACGTGACCCACACGAGCAATTTATGGTGGAAATCAACCGAAAAGGATGAGATTTGATTTTTTGAACAAAAAAAAGGACCAAATGTGGGATCAGCCTAAGTTGCATGACCAGATGTGATTTAATCTCAAGCCACGTCAGCAAGCCTTGCCCGATGACCGCCATGTGTGCATTCACGTGACCAACACGTGAGCTTCCCGGTGGAAAATGACCGGGAAGGACTGGATTTGATGAAATTAAAAAATAAAGGATTGAATGTAGGATTGACAATATTTACAGGACCATTTGTGATTTAATCTCTTAAATTAAATTACTACGCATAGCTCGATTTCACATTTAGTCATTTAAGTTAATGAAAAAATAATTTTTTTTCTTATTTTTAGTCGTACTTGAAGTCTAAATGGATTTAAAACAGGTTTGTAATATTATACTATATGAAACTAATTTCATTGGACAACATAATTTTATAAAAAAATTACTATCAAACTTAATTTTAAACATTTTGTTTTTAGAGTTTTGAAAATAGATTTTGGACAATAAATTTTATTTATATGTTTTAAAAAAGAATAAAAAAAAAGTTAATACTTCAAAATATAAATTTTATTACTCTCTATCCCTTGAGAAGAACCAAGTTCTATTTCTCTTTGGGGATGAAGTATTATATAGTACTAAAAAAATCTTCCTTTAAATTTTTTGCTTATTTTTTTTGTGGTGTCTTAAAAATTTGTAAACTTATAAATGTAAAAAAAATCACAATTTTATACTTTCAATACTCATCTATTTACATTAATACCATTATTTTTTTACATAATTTATTTATTATTTAGACAACAATATTTATTATACTTCTATTTTTATATTTTTATTATTTAACACATAAAAATTAAAATTATTATATATATCTCAACTCTTTATGTATAAATAAATAAAAGAGAGAATATTTTATCTTAAAACTTGTGCACATTTCTCTTTGCAAAAATATAAAAAAAAAAATGAAAGAATAATAAAACCTTAAAAATAATATTTGAATGTTAGAAAAAAAATATATTGTCAAGTCTAATACACCCCTAAGACTCAATGAGCTTCGAATATTATTTCTAAACCCAAATCGAGATCATCGCCAGAATTCACGACTCCGGCGGAGGTAGAGAAAGTGCGCAATCAATTACTTTTAAGGTAAATAATTTACCGGTATTATTCCTTTACTGTACTCCCAGATTTAGTTTCCATGTGTTTTTTTTGTTAGAATTTGAGCTTAAATTGTTGAACAGTTACTCAACAAGGTTTTATTATAAATTGAGCTTCGATTTTGAACATTACACAACAAGGTTTTTTATTTTCCCCAACTTCTGTCAATTTCCTATTGTGCCTTTCATGGAAATTCCATATGGTAAAGATAATTCTTCTCGCTCTTCTGTGTATTTGTTGACATAGGAATACGAATTACAGTATAATTTTTGAGATGAGTATTGTCCCCAAAGAAACAATTGAAGTGATTGCTCAGAGCGCGGGCATTACCAATTTATCACCCGATGTATTGCCTGCTCTAGCTGCTGATGTAGAGTATCGTCTTCGGGAAATCATGCAGGTTTTTCTTTTCCCTTTCATGAGATATTGATATGAACTATTCAAATTTCTTACCTTTAAAAAACTTACATGTGCAATTTTCATTTTCCTTTCGAATCCGGCACAGGAAGCTATCAAATCCATGCGTCATTCCCGGAGAACTACTTTAACTACAGAAGACGTTGATAGCGCCCTCCGTTTGAGAAACGTTGAGGTGCGTTGAACTTGAAACACTTTTTTTTTTTCATTAATAGTTACTTGGGTGTCTGGGGTGGATATTGTGTTAATTTTCCCTTGGCCTCGCGTAACACAGTAGATGATTTTTAAAATATACTCCATTAGCAATAGACATACTTTTTTGTATTTTTACAAAGAAGTGTGTCTATTGCTTTTGGACAGAGTGAGTAATTATTTCTGTGTTCAATGAGATGGCAATTGGTTTTGATAAATGTGTAAATCATTTAGCCCATCTATGGATTCGCATCTGGAGACCCCTCGCGGTTCAAAAGAGCTGTGGGGCACAAGGACCTATTCTACATTGAAGAAAAGGATGTTGATTTCAAGGAGGTATGTATATCAGATGCCATGTTTCCTGATATATCAGTTAACAGTTTAGCAGTTACGTCGTTTCTTTCGATACATTTAGGTGATTGAAGCTCCTCTGCCTATGGCCCCATTAGACACTGCAGTTGTTTCTCATTGGTTAGCTATTGAAGGAGTTCAACCTGCTATTCCAGAAAATCCTCCCCCTGAAGCACTTCAGAGTATGCACCGCAATCTTGCCCAGTTAAATAAATAATTCAAATTATAATTTATCCTTTTTTCTGTTTCCCCAATGTGTGTACGATTTGTTAAAACATTGATCCACAAATAACATGATTAGTTCTTTTTAAAAATTAAATGCCAGTGCTTTCAGCAATGCCTTCTGATAATAGAAAGACTGAAGTGAAAGAGGACGGAGTACCTGTCGACATTAAATTACCTATCAAGCATGTTCTTTCACGGGAGCTTCAGGTACCACAGACAGTGTAATGGGCTTTCTTTGATGCCTATTAGACTACATTTTACAGATGTTTTTTTAAACTCGTGGTGCAGCTTTACTTTGAGAAAATAACTGAGTTGGCTGTGAGTAAATCTGAGTCTCCTCTGTTTAAAGAAGCCTTGGTGAGCTTGGCAACTGACTCGGGGATTCATCCTTTGGTTCCTTACTTTACATTTTTCGTAGAGGATGAGGTAAACATAAGTAATTGTTTGAAAAAAGAGATGAAAAATAGCAGTACTGAAAAATTAACACCAATCACTGAATAATGACAGGCTTCTCGGAACTTGAATAAAATTTCTCTCCTTTTCGCTTTAATGCGTCTTGTTCAGGGACTTCTTCGAAATCCACATATACACATCGAGCCATATGTAAGTTAATTTATGCTTTGGTTCACATTTCTCTGGGCCTGTATTTTTTTATTGAGTAAATTGTATCAAACGTTTTCCTCATGATTTATTCCTTCCTCTTGTTTCCTGATATTCTTGTAGAGTTAATTTAGTGGCCCATTTGGATTGCTTGTGGTTTACTGTTGGTAATGAGTTTTATCTTGTTGCACTCTGCCTGTCTCTTGTCTTGGTGAAATCGTGCTCTGGAATCCAGCTTACCTCTGTTGTTATTTTTTGTGAATTTTTTGTCGTCTTTTATGTAAGATTTACTGTTAAATTTCAAAAATCAAACGAATATCGTTTGCCAGCCTAAGGCTCAATTTCAATTCCAAAACTCACGTAATAAAATCTCAGAACCCTAAAACAACCTTTAAATACTAACTTCACTCCTACCAAACCTAGAATTAAAACCTAATAAGGATTCTAATTAAAAAAGGAATAAATATAAAATAAACTAAAATAAATTGGATAATAATTGATAAAAATTCCAGGCCTACAACAGGCCTAAGCCCGATCTCGACGCCGATAGACGAGCCATGGTCGAGGCCCAACCCTTTCTACCAAGGCCTTCCGCTCTCTATCATTTACCTTAGCATTTCAAACTCTTATTAGTTTATTTAGTTAATCATTAGCACGACATATTGTTTGGTGAAAAGGATTAATGAATTTAGATTTTGCCAGTTCCTAATTAACTAAAATTAATTGGTCTTCTATGACATAATTTTAAAAGTAAATCTTAAGTTGGCACATTCAATTCGAAGATTATGTTTCACGAGTGTTTTTCTTACACCTGGCCTCTAATTATGCATTAGCTGCACCAACTAATGCCTTCGGTGATGACGTGCCTGGTTGCCAAAAGATTAGGGCATAAACTCTCCGACAGTCACTGGGATCTCAGAAATTTCGCTGCTAATCTGGTTGCTTCAATATGCAAGAGGTGAGAGTTCTTCATACTTTCTTGCAACTATAATTTTATCAAGTAATTAATAAACATGACTTGTTCGTTATATTCGTTTATCTTGTTATTAAAGTTAATTTTGCAATTTACCATGCAACTGAGGATAGATCTGGATCTTAACTAGTATAAGCAATAACTTCACTCTGATGTTCTTTTTTCAGATTTGGCCATGCTTATCACGACCTCCAATCACGTGTAACCAGAACCTTATTTCAAGCGCTCATGGACCCTTCAAGAGCTCTCCCTCAACATTATGGTGCTATTCAAGGGCTAGCAGCCCTTGGGCCTAATGTGGTATTTAATTCTTCTTTCGTCTCCCCTCCCTATCTGTCACTGTTTTTATCCGTGTGCATGTGTTTGTGTGTGTATATATATATGTGCCTATCAACAACATACAATTTTTAGTTTGTCTTATATACCATTCCTTTCAAACTATTGAACAGGTTCGATCACACGTGCTTCCCAATCTTAAGTCTTATTTACTGCTTCTAGAGCCCGAAATGCATCTGGAGAAGCAAAAGAATGAGATGAAGAGGCATGAGGCTTGGCTTGTATATGGGGCCTTAATGGTAAGATTTACTTTAGCAGTGTCTTATTAATTTTGTTGATCTGTTATACAGTGGAGGACCCAAAATCCAAGATGTAGACTGTGGATTCATCTGTTAGCCGGGTTGATCTTAAAAAAAAACATTTTTAGTTCCTTATTCTGAGTGTTTCCACTTATTTGATAGATCTTCATGAATGTTCTATATTATCTTTGTAAATGATTAATTGTTGTTTCCTTAATTTGTGAACACAATTTTTTTTTTATAATCTACTATGTTTAGAATTATACTCTATTGTGCATTCGTGAATAGAGAAGATAGGCATAGGATATGTAAAATATCAGAAGATAATTAAGGGGTGATTGGACAGTTAAACATGAAGGCAGACAAGTGTTCAAAGGGAATGGTTAATGCAATTTATTATGAGCGAGTTTTCATAGTAAAAGTTATATTCCAACACTCGTTTAAGGTTGTGCTTCACTTGTTTATACAATAATTATACTCCCTCCATCCCACGGCCAGAGTTACACTTCACTTTTTATTATAAATGTTGAATGATTTACACTTTATTCAATGAGACTTTTGATCATAAATAATGTATTAATGAGTGACTTTAATCACTGAGTGAGATGTTTGTTCTATTTTATAAACATTGTTTTTTCATCATATTTGCTTCAATCTGGCTAAAGGAGTGACTTTCTCTTACTAGCGTGCATCTGGGTTGTGCATTTATGATAAACTGAAGATGCTGCCTTCTCTACCATCTCCACCAGCACATACTTTCTGGAAGAGAAATAGCAAAGTCCTGACTACAGTAGTTTCAAGTATGAATTTTCTTTTACTGGTTAATGTAACATGAATAATAGATTTGTAGACTTGTCCACTCCTTCGTATACTTGTTTCCACTTCCTCTGTTTTTGTGGACACGTTCTCCTGGAAATCTGAAATCATGTTAAAATTAGAGAAATTCCACAGTAAGCCTTTTATCAACTCTAAAGGTGATTAGTAAATGAGAGCCTATTTGCAGTCAAATCTTGATTATTTAATACTCGATTAATCAATGTTTTCGTATAAATAATATTTTTTGCCACTCTTGACTTGCAACAGACATGTTATATTAGTATCTTGATTCCTTAATACTTGGCTAAACTAATTGATTCTAGCAGTCCAAGTCTATTTATCACTCTTTGCTGCAGCAATTTGTTTCATTAAAAAACAAATTTGTATCAATTGCTGATATATTTGTGTGTTTTCAACTTTTCAACAGATAAACGTAAAGCCAGCAGCATTGATAACATGATGCACCACCAGCCACCATTGAAGAAATTAGTGACTGCAAATTCAGTGGGCGGTGGCAAGTCGCTGCAAATGGAAAACATGGCAGTGGGAGCAGACTCAGGTAATCTGCTGCAACCATCATCAATGATGAATAACAATGGAAGAAAAGATATGAAAATTGGTGGTCGAGGGTTAATCAAGACCTCGGTTGCTCAGGCATTGAAGGAGGATGTAAATGCTAGTAATCTTCTGCGTTTGTCTTATGAATATTTTGGTGAATGCATGTTGTCATTTGTCCCTTCACCTGAAATCAATTTATTCTTGTGATTGTTGCAACTCTGTGTTTAATGTATTAAAAACTGTACTCGTGTAATATCTCTTGTAGTTGACTTGCATCTTATTTTTGTCCTTCCAATATTTAGTACTAGTACTATTTACTTACGGTGGAAAGAAACCAAGGCATTGATTATTAGATCCCTATAGAGTATATTAGAACAATACTAAGTGTAAATAAATTTTGGTAATGAAATGAAGTTTAAAACAAATTTCAACCAGGGTTGAATGAACACGTTGAAATCTTATGATTAGTAGATATTTGAAAACACTCGTAAGGTAGATATACAATTACTATATGCAAACTATTTGCGGGTTAATATGCTGATAAACAGAGGGGCTCTTCTTGTTTCTTGGTAGTTCAGCATGTATTCTTAGTTAAGCGATAGTTCATACAAGTATGGTACATAGTCGTATCTTGCAACAGATAGCCAAAGAAAAGATATGTCCTCTTTTAACGGATCAATGACAAGTCTATTTTACACAACATAAACTGTAATACGGTCGGCTAATGATCTTGAAGTTGTTTCGACTAATGCCAAAGAAAAAAAAATCGCAGGAATATGACACGAGGTGTCTGAGAACAATGTAGCTCCCCAAAATGTTAATGCTCTTCAGTTCTCCATCCATGCTGAAACAAAGTAGCTCTCCAACACTATTGCACATGCTTCTTCTCATAGAGAAAAAACATAGTAAAAAGTTATTCTGACTCATTCAAAATCGGAACAATTAGAGGATTCATTTGTGTCGGGTACACAATTGCCCACCTACACAGCAAACAACATAAAACGTGTTTGATTTAAACGAAATAGCATACCTGCCTGATAATATATTCCCGAGATAACAAAAACACGAGAAATGGATAAATTACCGTATCGCAAGAACACAATGATCTTTATTTATAGTAAAGGCTAGGTTCCTTCATTTCATTTACTATTATTCTTCCTATAGCACGAACGCATATATAGTTATGATTTGCTAATTAGCTCTATATAAATAGCCCGGATCAAGGGGGCGTGCAGTGCTTTTTTACACTGCACCATAAGCAGTGTAATCTTACACCGTTCAATATATGTAAATCAAATCTAACGGTGATTCCATTATCAATTTTTTGCGTTATTATTTTTGTTTATTTTAAATCTTAAAATATTTGTTTGCGTTATTGTTTTTGTTTATTTTAAATCTTAAAAAATTAATATTATTTACTATAATTAATAAATTTGTGTGCATTATTATTTAATAAATTATTATTTTACTAAATTAAATATTCATTTTTACTTATAATATATAGTAGTAATATTAGTGTATAAACAAATACAATATTATGTTTTATTATTTAATATAGTAATTATTATTCACAATAAAATTATGTTTTCAATTTCATAATAATAATTATTTTAAAATTTTATATTTTTAAAACTTTAGAAATATTATTTGAATAAGTAGATGAATTATATAAAACAAAAATAATATTTTTAAGTAATTATTAATTATAACATAATAATAGTATTTTTTTAAGATAATAAGAAACAATAACGCAAAAGAAAAAAAATTATTTATTGAAAATACAATTGGTAGTAATTTTTTAAGATTGAAAAAATAAATTAACGCAAAAAAATTATTTATTAAGAATATACAGAATAACCGTTAGATTTGATTTAGATATATTGAACGGTGTAAGATTACACTGCTTATGGTACAGTGTAAAAAAGCACTGCACGGCCCCTTGATCCGGTTTAGCTGGTGTGACCTGCATGTGTAAAAACCCTCATGCCACGCAATTTGGAATCTAACGGTAAAACCTTCAAAGTTAATGGCTCTACTATCACCAGGTAATTTCAAAAGAGGACTCGAGATACATCCATTAATGTTTACTACAATATCACAATTTTTTTCTATCTCCAACATTGTCTCAAAATTTATCCATGTACACTGTAATATATTTCTTACTAAAATTCTTACTAAAAATATATCCATGTACACTGTAATATATTTCTTACTAAAAGTTTTTTTTTTTTTCGGAGAAGCTGCACCTTCCGCCACATAAATTTCCCTAAACCAATTATAAAACTCAGTATAATAAATATGTGGAGGTTGAAATAATATTATATTTTTAATTATTTTAATATATTATATTTTTAAGATAATTTTAAATAAAAGAGCATTTAAATTTATCAAATTAAATAGAACTCTCAATTTTTTTTTTGTTAATTTTTAAGGATGCTTATTTTTTAATTTTTTTGCGTTTACGGGTTTTAGTAGATTTAAAAATTATTTAGAAGGAGTTTTTGAAATTTGTTTAAACTATAATACTCTTTTTTTTTACTTACATGCGATAATTTTTGTAATTAATTATTTTTTACATGCCATAATTTTTGCGGTAATTTTTTGAGTAATTGCATAAGAGTAATTGCATAATTTTTTATAATTAATTATTTTTATAAAATTGAGTAATTGCATAATTAATTGCCTAATTGCGTAATATTTTGTAATTAATTATTTTTATAAAATTATATAATTGTGTAATAAAATTATGTAATTGCATAAATAATTGGTAATTTTTTGTAATTAATTATTTTTATTAAATTGTATAATTGAATTGTAATTGCATAGTTGTGTGATTTTAATAAATAAAAATATTATTAATAAATATTTTTATTATATATTAATCATTTATTTCTGTATAGAGGTATAAATCCGGGATTTAAAAATGTATAACTTATTACAATGGAGAGTTGTATAGAAGTCTAAACAGTGGCTGACCTAGCTTAGGACCAAGGTGGGCCTTGACCCACCCTGAAAAATAAATAAAAAAGAGCTTTATACTTGTAATGGATCTAACTTTGGATAAGAGTACGCTCAAGCCCACTTTGAAAAAACAAAACAAAAAGAAATTAATATATACAAATGACTACTACTTAAAAAACTCTTAAAGTCCACCTTGAGAAAACAAAACAAAAAGAAATTAATATACAAATGACTACTACTTATTACTAGGGATGTCAATCCAACCCGAAACGGTGGGCTAGCTCGAAGTCCGCCCGAAAAAATGTAGGGTTAGGGCAGAATATTTTCGACCCGAAAAAATTTCAGCTCGATCAGTCCGAACCGAAATAACCCGATAGCCCGAGTGGGCTAGCCCGATAAACCGTGGACTAGCCCGACAACCCGATATATTTAAATATATTATAATTCATTTTATTTATTTATAGAAATATTTTAAATAAATAAAATAATATATTCAAATCAAAGAAAATTGTCAACTAAAATTACAATTTTAAATATTATTGAATAAATATTTGATATTTTGAGCAATTTAAATATTAGAATTATAATAATAATTATTAAATATTAATATGTTATTAATATTAAATTTAATTTGGTATTAAAATTATTATTTTTATTATATAATATTATTTTTTCCAGCCCGACGGGCTAGCCTGAGAAAATTTCAGCCCGATTAGCCCGAACCGAAGTAACCCGATAGCCCGAGTGAGCTGACCCGAAACCGAGTAGGCTGACCCGATTGACATCCCTACTTATTACCGCATTAGAAATTGTATAATGCAATTTTTTAATTCTTATTACACACTACACCACGTGTTTTTTTCTCTTTTTTATAATATTTAACGTACCACTGTGTCTCTTTGTATATAATATTGTACTGTACTATTTTGCTTAAGTTAAAAAATAAATATAAGTAATTTTTTATGTAAATTGTTGTATAATTTAAAATAGTTTAATTTTCATTTTTAAATTAACTTTTAGCGAAATAGGTTTTGAAAAATATATATATATTTTTTATTTAATTTATCTAATAACACTTGTAACAAATTTTTATCTTTCACAATAATTTACACAGTTAAAAAAAAATTAATTTTTTCATTTTAAAATATAATTTTACTTTTAATTTAATTAAAAATACATTTTTGTCTTAAAATACATTTTTGTCTTTAAATTTTTACTTTTTGATAAAAAAAACTCAAAAAATAACATATTTTTTAATCTTTCTACTCAAAAAAGTTTACGTTTTATTTTGTTTCCGAACAATAGCAGTCAAGCGAGGCCATGGGTTGGGCGACCACGCTGACCAAGCCAGTGTAGTTACCGACTCACTGGAGTTATTTTTTTGGCCCACCCTGGATGAGAATTCTGGGTCCGCCCCTTGGGTATAAATTTGGGATTTAAAAAATGTATAATTTATTACAATGAGAAGTTTATTCCTATTTATAATTGATTGGACTTAAATTTTTTATTACTATAAGGAGTTTATTTCTATATAGAGTATTACTATATAGAGTTTCTACTGTAATTGCATAATTCTGTGTGCATTGCGTGCCCGGTTATGTTTCTGCAATGAATTGGGTGATTGAGTAGAGAAATTTGGATATAGAAAGGGAGGTCAAAACAATCAAAACCATGGTGTGTTAACAAACTCAATGAATTTCTAAGCTGCATGTAAGAGTAGTTGGAATATATATGTCCAGTAGTTGGAAAAATAATATATAAATAATATATTATAAGTATAAAAGGGTAAAAATGGCAATAAATTCTTAATTTTTTAAAAAATTACTCTTTTTAATTTATTTTTTACACATAATTATTATTTTATTTATCACACATTTGTTATTTTTGTGCTTTATTCATTTTTATTTTTTTCCACACATATTTTCCACACATATTTATTATTTTTGTGCTCAATTCTTCTTATTATTTTAATTTCCACTTATAAAGCCAACAAAAACTTATGGAGAGTTAAAGTATATTTAATGCATGATATTTTTTTATTCTAACCTTTGGATTAAATAATTAATATGACCTTTAGAATTATTGAAGGAATATTCTAACATGTATTGTAGTGGAGATTAAAACATCTAACAATTATTGTTATGTTTTTTAAGATATTGTACCGCTTGTTTAAATTAAATCGCTCACGAGAAATATATATAAAATGCAAAAAAAGATAAACGTTGATATATATATAAAATGCAGAAAAAGGTAAACGAAATAAATATCACACAATTTTTGTGAAAATTCAAAACACGATAAAAAAAACCAAGAATCAATAATTGTTGAGGCTTACAATAATTCACTCTATGTCCTCTTAAATAAATTATAAGTATATCAAACTTATCAAATTGGAAACAATTAAAATTAAAAATATTTTTTTAAAATATATAACTCTTAAATTTATAAAAAAAATATAATTATATTTCCAAATAACAAATAAAAAAGAAACCGACTCAATTAGTTTTCAATTGCCTACGACGCCGCGCGTGAATCCATCTACTGCCAACTTGCCAACTTTACGTGAATCACATTGTGATGTCATCAATGACATCACCCTCCCCTCAACATAATTAACCGATTACATATTAAATTAAAGGAGTCTTGATTTCACGTGGGTTCTCTTCGTTAGAGCAACCCAATGGTTGTGAAATGGCAAAGGCTATTGCCATTTTTTGGCCAAAAGCCAAAAAAATCAATCCCAATAGTTGAAATGGCCCTTGCCAAAAAATGATCATTGCTAAATTTCCATGTATATTGGGGTAAATTAAATATACATGGCAAAATAGCCCTTGCCATTTGTGCCATGTCATCACAACCACCACCTCAACCAATCAAAATTCAACAATATTTTTTTAAAAAATAAAATTGATATAATCACATACCAAAAAGAAATATACTATTATTTAATTTAATAAAATGGCCCTTGCTATATTTAAACTATTGGAGTAAGATTTAGCAAATAGCAATTGGCACTTGCCATTTTTTTTGCAAAATAGAAGATAGCTCTTGCCATTTTAGCAAAACCATTGGGGTTGCCCTTATCGTTCCATTTTTATTTCGATCACACTTTAACACCTATAACGAAGGAATACTATAATACTCTATGTCCTAGTATAATCGAACACCATCGAATTTTTTTACATTAATAAAAAAAAATTAAAGTGTTTGCTTCACCTTTATTTGAGAAAAATATGGAATATTTACCAAAATAGTTTATTTTAAAAAAATAAGAAAAAAAAATTACCACAATTTTTTGAGAAAAGAAGTTTTCACTAGAAAAATCAATCGGGTGTACTCATTTTCGATCAATCACGGGTTGTCAGACTGTTTCTGTTCGAGCTGAAATTTTGTTGATGCAAATTTAAATTTTATATTAAAAAAATATTATTTTTTAATAATTATTATAATTACAATATTTAAATTGTTTTAAATTTCAGATATTTAACTTGTCCTTTTTTTCTTCTCATATAAATGGTCACACTTATTTAACTTATACTTAATTTAAGTTTTATATTAAAAAAATATTATTTTTTAATAATTATTATATTTACAATATTTAAATTGTTTTAAATTTCAGATATTTAACTTGTCCTTTTTTTCTTCTCAGATAAATGGTCACACTTAGAGCCCGTTTGGGCGAGCTTATTTAAAAGAGCTTATAAGATGTTACATCTTATAAGTTGTTTTAAGAGCTGATAAGCTGTTATGTCTTATTTAATAAATAAGTCGTTAAACCGTTTGGATAAAATAGATATATAAACTTATAAGATGTTAATTTGTTTGGCAATTTAAGATCTTATATAAATAAAATTACTAAAAATAAATTGTAATATATGAAAAAAATAATTAAAAATATTTATATTAACTAAATAATAAATGTAGAATTTTTGTATATATATAAAATGTAATAATTTTAGGGGTATTTTAGTCTTTTATGATTTAAGTTGCAAGAGCTTATAAGCTGTTGAAAAAAAAGTACCTCCTCCCTTACTTTTTTTTAAACAGCTTATAAGCTGTTAAACAGCTTATTTTTTAAATTTTTAAGATCTTTTTTTAAAATGTTACCAAACAAATTGTAAGAGCTTATAAGCTCTTAAACAGCTTATAAGCTGTTTTAAAGAGCTTATAAGCTCTGCCAAACAGGCTCTTATTTAACTTGTACTTTCTTATTCTCGGATAAACAGTCACACGTCCTTTGTATTTTAAAAATGAAGTGTGATCATTTATTTGGAACATATGTGATAATATTTAAAATGATAATTTGAGATAACATTTAAATTTGATTTTTTTTATTTAATCAAAATATTTGTATCAATACTTAAAAAATAAATTCTAAGAGCATCTCCAACCGATACCAAAAACCTATTTTGGAGTAGGGGAGATGCTCCAAGCGATACCAAAACATAAACCTATTATAGGTTTTAAGGTGGGACCCACAAAAAAAATACTTAAATTTACGTTTACCTTAAACTCAAACCAAAAACTTTATTATTTATAAAATGATCCTTTTTATATAAATTAATAAAAATAATCTATCTACATTTTTTTAGTTTCTTATTTAATATTTTTTATAATGTAATTTTTTTTAATAAACATATAATTAACAATTAAAATAAATTTTAATAAAAATAAAATAACCGTATGGGATATCACAATATTTTTTTATTATGTTTAAAATTTTAAATTAAAAATAATAACTATTAAATTTTTTTAATATCAAAAGTTACGAGGTTAAATTACAAATTTGTAAAGATTTTGGTTATTTATAAAAAAATTGTATAAGAAGAATATTTTGAGAATATTCTTTTAAGTTTAAGTATTGGAATCTCGGTTGGAGTCAAATTACTGTAAACTTAAAATAAAACTTATATTTGAGTTTAAGTTTTTGTGTTCGGTTGGAGATGGCCTAATGTAATGAAAAAATCTTATTGTCGGCATATATAACCCATTCGGTTTGTCTAGCGTTCAGACCAATTAAATTTAGATATTCAACTCTAATCTTACATTTTTTTTTTCAAATTGGCTCGAGTCAATCCATACATTTAGATTGGATTGACATTCTTAGAATCTTAATCTTCACTCACCACCCATCCCAGATGTGGATCTGTAAATTTTACACTATCGTGTTTCTCTACAATTTATTGCAAGGTTGAAAAAAAGGCAAAAGAGAAAAAAAATCGTTGACTTCTATTTTTTTTTTATTTGCTTTAAATAATTTAATTTGGTTTAAATATACTCATATAAAAATATTATATATTTTATTAAATTTAAAATTAAAAAAATATGTTATAGTATACTTCAATTTTTTATTAGATCACGAGTATAAGTATAGTACCTATGAAATAGAGAAATGTATTTTTAGCATTTTCCAAAACTTATACAGTATGTGGACTGTGGTTATTCCCAATATTTGATAACAGCTTTCTCACGTTTCCACCATTAAAGTTGAACTAGTTAAACTTGTGCTTTTGTATTTATCTCTCCCCCCTGTTCTTGTATTTTTTGTTTGCCGACACTCTCATGAAATACTGTAACTTTCATTCACAGCTCGGCACTGACAACTCAATGTCTTGCAAGATGACTTTGGACTGGATGTGCAGCTCGGCACTCCCGCGGCTCGTTTTTCTTGTTAAGACGTCTTTTTCTCGGTATCATTCGTACCCAGTTAGATTCGTCCTCCTCACTTGTTAAATTTTGGACCTCATCCTCATCAGATGTTTCCATGTCTTCGCGAACCCTAAGTACAAAAAACAAAGATTAATTAAATAAAGGGTTAAATACATTTTGCCACCTCAGGATATGCGGTTTTTACGCTTTGCAACCTTGTCGGAAAACTTTTACCAATGAGTACCACAAGATAAGCAATATTACAATTTGCAATCTACTGGCTGCCGGATCGAAATATTCCATTGGATATTCCGGGAATTTGGCATGCACGCTCCAGTTAAGCGCGTGAGAGTAAAATTAATAATAGAGAAGAAGGTTATTTCAGTACTTACACAATATTAATTAAAAATAAATTAAATCCAAATATTCATTACACAATTCATTCCAGCCCCATTAAAAAATCCCCAATCTTCAAGAACCCTAACCCCCAATTTCTTTCCTGGAAATGAAAAAATCCTAAAATTCAAAACTCCCAATTCTTGTATATCCAATTTCATCGACTAATAAGAACCCTAAGCCAATTTCAGCGCTTGGAGACTTTTCGCGGAGAGGAGCTCGTGGACGACGAGCTTCCGAACCTCGCGCCAGTACGGCCCTGGGTAAACCCGAAGCCCGCGTAGTTGTAGCCGAAGTACTGGCCGACGGTGGACTTGGGCCTTTTGTTGAGGATCTTGTCGTTTGTGGTGAAGCACTCCTAGACGGCGTTGGAGATGCTGATGACGAAGGCCGTGTGGACCCTGAGGCTGATGGAGAAGACGGGACCTGTATAATTGCATATGCATGTTTTTTCTTCTTTGATTTTTCTTTTTGAAACATATATAAAGACATGAGAAATTGTGTGTATTCAATAGCGTATTCTTAGAGAAATTCCCGAATTTCGTTTCTGGTATGGAGATGGAAGAGGAAGAAGAGAAAGAGACAAGAGGGAATTAGAAAATTAAAAAATAAATACCGATACCAATTTGTGTTTTTTGTTTTTTAAATTAAATGTAAATGAAAAGGAATATTAGTTTAGAAGAGAGAAGGGCAAACACGTAATTAGCCTTTTTTTGTTTGAAATTTATCAAAACACCCTTCAAAACGGAATATTCCTTAGAATATTCCGATCCGGCAGCCGGCAGGTTGCAAATTGTAATATTGCTTATCCTGTGGTACTCATCGGTAAAAGTTTTCCGACGAAGTTGCAAAGCGTAAAAACCGCATATCCTGAAGTGGCAAAGTGTATTTAGCCCTTAAATAAAAGACGTAAGCATTAACAAGATTGATCCTAATTAGTAGCTAGAAAGCATGTGTTCAAGAGCAAAAATCCTAAAATTTCTAGCACAAGGAGACATTGTTTGTGAAAATTCACTACAAATGGACAAGTCTTTAGTCAATCGTCCATTTGAACAGATATTAGACGAAACAAAAATAAAATTCCAATTCTCCGAGCTCTTTCAGAGTTGGGTTGCAAAAAAACGTCTTTCAAGTATGATATGCAGATATTAGATCGAACTATGATATAAACTCACTTGTTAATGTGGAGTTTTTTAGATATTACAAAATGGACTTTGATAATGTCCGCGGAGTTTGGTCTGCGGGGTTTTGTGCTCGGATCAGGCGGTCCGCGGAAGGCGCAGCCAAATTTTCTTCTAGCTTTGCTCGCTAGAGTGATCCGCGGGTCTTAGATGTGCGGATCGCCGGTCCTCGGAGTAACTCTTTAATTCTTTGTGATGTTCTTCGACTTTTGACATATTTTTTTCGTCTGAACTGCGATTTTCACAATTCAAAATTCCATGGAATCTTGACTTCAAGATATTTTCAACCGTGTATAGCATGAACCAAGATTCCGACCGAGCGAAATCAGTTTAATGCTCAAAGTAGCTGCAATTTTCAAGTTCGACTTGTCGTCTCATTTAGCCTCGGTATTTTCTACATTTTGACATTAAAACTCTACTACAACAATAATAAGCAATCCTTCATTATACACATATATATACACACAAAAGAAATAAAAAAAACCCGAAATCAACACTAAAAACAAGCGAATTAACGAACACTTCAGTCATCCAACTAAAGTCATTTTCAACAAATTAAAAACATTTCAACTGCAATTCACAAAAGATGTATATTATCACAAACAAGCTACATGCATGGAAACTTGAACGTGTGATTCAGAACAAAACATAGTCGTCAATGATGAGTCGGACAAATCATACTTCCAAGATTGTTGTCAAGTAATCTTCAATTATTATCAAAATACCCCTACAAAATATTGCGTGATTGTAAAGAAATAGTTAAATACATTTCATATAAATCATACTGTTTTTAATAATTTTAAAAATATAAATAAAACCTTTGATGAATTAGTTGTTGGATAAATTCAACATATTGGGCTTCCATGTGTTAAATTAAATGTGTATTGTTGTCTTTAAAGAAGTCCATTGTAAAGTGATCAACTAAAAATTTAAAGTTGGGCTTATATAAGTATAAATAATTATGGGCTTTTATGTGTAGATACCATTAAGTGGACTTTGATTTGTTGAGGGACCAAATCAATACCCTAGATCTATAAATTAGGTTATGGTCCCCAACCATCTTCGTAATCTCGTTCATCCTATAGATTCAGGTATCGCTTCCGCCTTATGTATTTATATTCTCATATGTTTCGATTAATCGTCATAGAACAATTAGGGTTATTGATGAAGCATGATTTATGTGATTAAATACATGCTTATTTGGTATTTAATTCTAACAAGTGGTATCAGAGCAATTCTATGTATGATTTTCTGGAATTTATGAGTATAATTATGTAAACATCGATTTATACTTAAACTTGAGTTACGATTTGCGAATTGTATGCTTTGGTGATATTGAATCTTGTATTTTGATCAAACTCGATTTCAGTCCATGTGTATTGTTGAGGCTATTAATTATAGACATAAACTATTAAGTTCACTTTGCAGTTCAGCTTTATGTCATTCGATATACATGTGTCAATATGTATTTATATGCTTGCGTGGACTCAATTTGCAGCAGTGTGATCAATTAATTGGATACTCTAATTTGTGTGTTTTATTAATGTGAATATGACACGCATTGATCGATTCTGGATTCAGATTTGGGTTTATGTATTATAAATACCCATGGAATTTAATTAATTGATCCACTGAGTATGGGTGTGAATGTAACTTTTGATGCATGAGTTCAATAAATGGAGTAATACCGATTGGATTAGTTAAATTATTACAGTAGATGAAATTGGGACTCCACGTTTCATGCCATTTTTCGGATTTTGTGTATATGGAATTAGGGATCAAAATTATATGCATGAAATTATATGAATATTATGCGGATGAGATAAACTGATGAAGTACTATTCTGCATATTTTTTATAATTTTTCGAAGGGATCCTTGGGCAGTAAAAATTGAATTCTCGTGGATTTGTTTTATTTATTTGTCATAGATTAAAACTTGCCATATTTATGTGATGCGGTTTTTCCTTCGTTACAAGATCATGCGGTAATTGGGCATTGTACATATATATACTGGATAATTTTGTTTGTAATTAAGTGTCCCTATTTTTTATTACGTATTAAAGTTCGGTTGTAGCATCACATTAAGCGACCAGATTGCTAAATATAATAAAGAATTGTTGATATTATGAATTAAGTACATTTCATGCACTAAGGTTTTATTAATATAGCCGTACATATAATTGTTTTGCTTTGTCCGATTATTAATATGCGGCTGTGATGAATTACATGCTTAATTAATTGATATATTTATGATTAATATTGGTTTTGGAGTAAGACAATTACATGTCTTATACGAACAATAATATAATTCAAAAATTGTTGGTTATCTCATGTTCCTAATTTATTATACTAATATTTAAAATAGTTTAATTGAAACAAGAAGTCGTCAAAGTGACATCTCTTGTGTAAATTTTTCTATTTAAAATATTGGGACGGTTGTGTATATTTATTCTCATGCGAGTGTTGATCGGCCCAAAGGAAGATTAATACTTGGCCCGAAATACATGTACACATGTAATGATAAATACGTGACAATTATGTGGTATTTTGTGTGAGTAATTAGTCGGCCCATAGGAAGACTTTTACTTGACATGATCTTATTGTCAGTATTTGATCACCACAAAGAGGTGACCACTTACAAATTAATATTATTGTCCAAAGACTTGATATTAATGTTGTGCTCGGTACCTCAAGATTTTGCCATCATATTTTGAATTTATTGATTGTTTAATTTTTGTGAGCATGATAATCATTTTATTTTGATATTCTCTGTTCAGCTATGTCTGCTACTTCAGTATCTACCAACATTAACAACATACCTATGCTTAATGGGTCGAACTTTAATGATTGAAAAGATAATATTCTAATCACTTTGGGTTGCATGGATCTTGACTATGCAATAAGGTTTGAGCAACCCGCTTCTCTTACGGATAAAAGTTCTTCGGATGACAAAAGGAATTTTGAGAAGTGGGAACGCTCAAATTGTGTAAGTCTAATGATCATTAAGCGCAATATTCCGGAAGCCTTTCGAGGCACATCATCTGAGGATATCACTGTGGCCAGTAAGTTCCTTGCCCATATTGAACAACGTTTTGTCAAAAATGATAAGGCTGAGACAAGTACGCTTTTAGCAAACATGATCTCAATGAAGTATATGGGGCAAGGGAATATAAGGGAGTTCATCATGGAGATGTCTCATTATGCTTCAAAATTAAGTGTGCTAAAGCTCGAGGTGTCTGAGGACTTGCTCGTGCATTTAGTGTTATTGTCTCTTCCTGCACAATACAGTCATTTTAAGGTCAGTTACAACTGTCAAAGGGAGAAATGGACTCTTAATGAGCTCATTTCTCATTGTGTGCAAGAAGAAGAAAGGTTGAAGCATGAAATAAGTGAGGTTGCTCAACTAGCCACTAGTTCCAAAGATAAAGGAAAGAGCATGAAAGAAAAATATGTTGAGAAAGCTGCTATGGCTGAAGGTCCAGCACATCAGAGACAACAAAAGAACACTGGGGTTAAAACTTGTTTCTTTTGTGACAAACTTGGACACATAAGACAAGATTGTACTGAATACACCAAGTATCTCACTTGGCGTATAAATAAAGAGTTGCCTAAGCTGCCAAAGCCAAGTGATGGTGAAAGATACATCTATTTAGGAGATGGCAAATCGGTAGAAATGAAGACAACTTGACAATTTAGATTGTTATTATTTGTATTTGAAAGATATATATTTTTTAATGTATTGTATTTTGACAAAATTTGGTTATATTTTTGTTTTGGACAAATATGGTTTTACTTGTTCATTCGGAGATTATTAATATTATCTTTCAAATTAATTCAAATATTGTGGGCACTAGTTCAGTGCATATCATGACAATCTATATTTGCAGCTTATATTCTCAATAAGGTACCAAATAAAGAAGTAGTTAAAATCTTTTTTGGAAAAGTGAAAATTGGGCGTTAGCCCAGTTTTAATCACTTATATATTTTGGGATGTCCAACTAAAGCAAGGCCTTACAAGCCAAATGAAAATAAAGAATTTGGACTCCAAAACAGTTAGCAGCTACTTTATTGGTTATTCAGAAAAATTAAGGGGTTTTAAGTTTTATAATACCATTAGAAAGTCAATTTTTTAAGACGAGAAATGTAGTGTTATGTGAGGATATTGAGTTTGGGGGGAAGAATAAGAATCGAGACATCACCTTTGAGGAGGAGTCAATTTCGACTCCTACTAGTGTTTCTGACAATGTCCAGGTATTCATACCCGTCATTGAAGAAGAAGCAGTTTTGGAACCTCAACAGGAAAATGTTGAAGTCCTCCCCCATCAAGTTGATGAAATAATTTGAGAACAAACTCATCAACCTCAAGAACATAAAGCTAAGGAGATCCACTTACGAGAAAATAAGAGTTATTACGGACGATTATATCATTTTTCTCCATGGAAAAAATAACTAACTAATGGAAGATGATCATATTAGTGTTCATCAGGCCATGAAGGGTCCAAATTCTCAAAAGTGGATTGGTACCATGAACGAAAAGTTCAAGTCTATGCAAGACAATAATGTTTTGGATCTTATCTCATTACCAGAAGGATCGAAGCCCATTGGCTGTAAATGGATTTTTATGACCAAGCGGGATTTAAATAGTAATGTAGAAAGGTACAAGGCTCGTCTTTTGGCTAAAGGTTTTACTCAAAGAGAAGATAGAAAAATAATGGCATTCATTGCACATTATAATCTTGAGTTACATCAGATGAATGTAAGAATAGTGTTTCCCAATTTTGACATTGTTGAAACATTTATATGGTTCAACCAGAAAACTTTGTGAATATGGTTTGCAAATTAAAGAAATTCATCTGATGGGCTCAAGCAAACTTCTCGTTAGTGATTCCACAATTTTCATGAAATAGTTATCTCGTTTGGTTTACTGATAATTATGTGTATCACAAGTTCAGTGGGAGTAATTTATTTTTGGACCTATTTGTCGATGACATATTGCATGTGACAAAGATTTTAAGTTTGTTGCACGATACCAAGATCATTCTATCAAAGTTATTTGAAATAAAAGATCTTGGGAAAGATTTCTTCTGTATTATGAATCTAAATATACCGAGATCGTACTCAAGGTATAATTGAATTATCACAAAAGAGATATATAGAAAAAGTGCTTCAAAGATTTGGTACGCTAAAACCCATGTAACTAAGGGAGACAAGTTTAGTCTCGACCAGTGCCCCAAAATTAATTTGAAAATTCAAGATATGCAAAATATTCCCTATGCTTCGGCTATGTGGGAGTTTCATGTATGCGCGGGTCTGCATGACCTGACTTGAGATTTATTGTTGGTATGATTACCTGACTTGAGATTTATTGTTGGTATGATTGGGAAAATACTTAAGTAACTCTAGTTAGAACCTTTGGAAAGTAGTCAAAGGGATTATAAGGTATTTACAGAGAAATAAGGACTACATGCTTACATGTGCAAAATCAAATCAGTGGGAGATCGTTAAGGTTTATGATTTTGATTTTGTTAGATGCCAAGTTATTGAAAGATCCAATTTGGGCTGCATTTTTGTAGCATATGAAGTTGTTTCATATAGAAGCAGTAAGCAGACATTTGGATTGTCTTCTACATGACAACATAATTTATAACTTATTCAGATGCATCAATTAAAGAAATATGGTTATGAAACGTTGTCACAAGATACAAAATTTTGGAGTATTGAAAGACCATTTAAGTTTTATTGTGACAATTTTTTTGGTACTGCCATATTTCAATAACAATAAGAACTCGATTAAGTTAAAACATATTGACATAAAGTTCTTGATTGCAAAAGAAAATAATATAGAGTGATCAAGTTTATATAGAGCACTTTGGAACAGACTCAATTATTACGGATCCGTTGACTAAGGATTAACCACTAAAGGTCTTTCATTGACATACTACCCGTAAGGGCGTTATGTTGTTTCAAGATACTTCGGTTTAGTGGGAGTCTGTATATAAGATGTTTTATGGCTCTATATTTGGACACATTATTGTGTATTTGGATAATTATGTGCGCAAATAAGGTTTCAGATTATTTACACTTTATTAAGAATTTATGTTGATCTCACTTTGGAATTAAGGAGGACCAGTTGGAAATAGACATGTACGATCACATTACATGTAATTTCCATGCTACACACCATGATTGATCTGTCATTGATTGTAGTGATATATGTGATTAATGTTGGGTCTAGTTACGCTTAATGTGACGAAAGCCTCTTTAGTCTTTTGTCAGTGCCGCCGATGATAAGATTGTCTTAAGGATACTTATACACATGACAACATATTGAGCTCATTTTGGTAATACACATTTGTTCAGTATCACATGTTTGCCCTAGTGGGAGATTGTTGGATAAATTCAACATATTGGGCTTCCATGTGTTAAATTAAATGTGTATTGTTGTCTTTAAAGAAGTCAATTGTAAAGTGATCAACTAAAGATTAAAGTTGAGCTTATATAAGTATAAATAATTATGGGCTTTTATGTGTGAATATCATTAAGTGGGCTTTGATTTGTTGAGGGACCAAATCAATACCCTAGATCTATAAATTAGGTTATGGTCCCCAAACATCAGTATCTCTAATCTCACGTATTCTCTCTACGCTGTGAATCCAAAGGAGTTCTGATAGGTTGGAAAATCATCAACCATCTTCGTAATCTCGTTCATCCTATAGATTCAGGTATCGCTTCCGCCTTATGTATTTATATTCTCATATGTTTCGGTTAATCGTCATAGAACAATTAGGGTTATTGATGAAGCATGATTTATGTGATTAAATACATGCTTATTTGGTATTTAATTCTAACATTAGTGCTTTCAAGTTTCAAATGGATAACCAAATAAATTCATTTGACCTCCTAAATTCAAATTTACATTACCTCGTCTCCCTCCCTGTATGACACATGCAAAAGAAAAATATAAACATTAAATTTTGCATTTTAATATTAAATAAATATATTTACCTCTAAATTTTTATAATGCGAGTGTTGTTGATTGTCACCAAAATAAGATGAATATTGCGAGGGTCGGAATTGATATTGATGTGATGAAACAGGACACAAAGGTGGTGCGAAAACATAATTTTGCACGCCAATTACTTTGAATTCTAATAATACAAAACAAACTCATAAAGCGAAAATTTCTTATTGTCCACCATTCACTATTACAAAATTTGGTTTTAGAGACGCTCAAAAGTGTCACAAAAAACTATTTTTAGTGACACTTTTACTATAGTGACGCTTTGATAAAGCGTTACCTGATATGGCGTTTATATTTGTATTGTGACGTTTGAAAAGTGTGACCATAAATGCTTTTTAGTGACAATTTGAAGCGTCATAATAACATTATATTGTGACGCTTCTCGACGTCATGATAACATTAGTTAGTGACACTTCTATGCGTTATTATAACTGTCTCTGGTAACGTTAACAAGTGTCATGATAGTCCACTTTGGTGACACTTTTTCCCGTCACAAAAAAAATTGTAACTAACTTAACAAATTCATTTAGTGACACTTTTACGACGCTCGCCTTGTCAAGAATCTTATAAAAACAAATCTCAATCTTCTAATCAATCACATAGCTCATAGTCTCCTCTTTACTATTCAAAACTAAAAACAAAATCAAAAGGTTGCAACTAAGAGCATCTCTAGTGGTGGTTTTAAGTTTTGGGTGATGAGTAGGCCATGTGTGCGCCAACTCATATTTTTTCTACTCCTACCCGAATTTTTTTTTAATCCATCCAACAGTTCTACCCAAAAATAAATTTTATAGGTCCCACCACTTACTTATTTTATATTTTTTTATTTATTATTATATTTAAATAATAATAATAGTAAAAGTAAAAAAAAAAGTTAGATGAAATAAAGTAAATTGATTGCGAAAGAATAATTGCCCCGTAATAATAATCACAACAGATATATTGACTTTTAAATTTTAACTATTTCAAAATTCTTATTTTAATTAATTTTTATATAAATATAAAATAAATAATAATCACAACAGATATATTGACTTTTAAATTTTAACTATTTCAAAATTCTTATTTTAATTAATTTTTATATAAATATAAAATAAATCCGCTAACGTTAAAATTTTAGGGAAAAATGGCAATAAGGCCAATTTTCAACATTTTTTCGGCAATAAGGCTTTCGAGAAATTACGCGTGTCAATTAGGCCGCCTAAAATGTTTAAAGACCATATTAGCCTTCCTTTTATACTGTGGTTGATGTCATCGTCCCCAAAATATGTTGAACACCAACTTCGATTCCAAATGTCCGCACTCCGCCAAAACTTTCACCGATCTCTTAGTTCGAGCAGCCGACTGATTCGCCGAGGAACACGGCGGCGATGCGGACGCACCGCTCGTTCTGAGGGCCGCGCTCTGACCGGAACCCTAACTTCCACGATTTCAGCCTTGTGCGGCAAATCGGGAGCGAAGACATCGGGAGAATCTACCTCTGCTGCCCCGCGGCGCGGCGACCGCCGCCGCACCGGATCTCCGCCTGTTTATGCCTCACCGCCGCCCTGCCGCACAACTTCAATGTGGCCACAGAACTCGTCAACCTGTACGCACTCTACCACTCGCTAAATACGCCCACCACCTGTTCGACGAAATTCCCAAGACAAATGTACGATCCCTAGTTGCGATAATTGGCTTATATTTTCACTGCCTTGCAATTGTTCCCTTTGACACGCTCCTCTTTTCCCATCATGAACACGTACGTGGGCCCCGCGCTGCTCGATGTTTACGCCAAGTGCGGTTTCATCGAGGACGCTTTCCGAGTGTTCGAGTCGACTTCGAGAAAGAACGAGGTGGCTTGGAGTTCGATGATCGTTGGGTTCGTGTGGAACGATCGTGGTTTGAGTTTGAGTTTGTTTCTGAGCGTATCGTGTTTCTTTCTGAAGAGGTACAATGGTTCCGTGGGGGAAGCTGCTTCAAGAGGTACAATGGTTCTTCTTTTATTCATCTTAGTAGTTGGCTCTGTTTTTTAACTTATTGATTAATAATTGTTTATTGATAATTGTTGTTGATATTCTATATCTATGTGGGTGTTTGAATGGATTGATATGAACTATATATACGACATAGACATAAAAGTGTGTGAATAGTGGAGTTGATATCAGAAGCTTTAAACTCCAGTGTTATTTACTTTAGCTTCTGAATGGACCGATGTGGCAGAAAAGTCATTTGATGTGGGTTTTTGTTAGGTATACTTATGTGCAAAACCATTTTCATCTTCCCTCCAACAACCAAATATTAGTGAATGTATGGATTTGTGTTAAGTATCCCACATCGGTTGGATATCGATCCTAAAGCTCAAATATAAGTTGGACAACCTTAATACCTTAACAAAGCCTTTTAAGGTGTTATTGGCTCAACGTTGACATGGTATCAGAGCAGGCCCAACACGATGATGGGTGCCCCAGCCGATGAAATTTCCGGCTTGCCCAAAGATGGCACTATGTCCACGAGTAGAGCCGACAAAACCGAGTCTACTCGTGAGGGGGCGTGTTAAGTATCCCACATCGGTTGGATATCGATCCTAAAGCTCAAATATAAGTTGGACAACCTTAATACCTTAACAAGGCCTTTTAAGGTGTTATTGGCCCAACGTTGACAATTTGTTTTTTTATGTGTGCAATGCTTATGGTTATTGTGATGCTCTGATTATTATTCTTGGGAGTTGAGAACTGTGTGCTTCTTTTGTTTCCTGTTTCTACAGTCAGAAAAGGTGTGGATTCATGGTCGCTGGAGATCATTGCCGGAGGCTTAGTTAGCGCTCTTTTGGGTGAGTTATTTTTACTGGTTATTAGTGCTAGCTGTTCATATTCGTGTTTCATTTGGGATGATTCCAAATACGAGAAATTGTTTTTTTGGGGATAAAATAAAAATTAACTGTATGTAATGTATTATATGTATGTGCCATAGGTGTGAAGGAGTTTGAGGCACGATGGATCGGGTGGGCAGGTGTGAACGTGCCGGATGAAGCTGGTCAAAAGGCGCTGACTGAAGCTATAGCTGAGAAGGTGAAGTATTTTTGGAAATAATGGTACTAAGAATGATATTTGTTTATGTTTGTAACGACCGAAAATTATATAATAATGAAGTAAGTAATTTTGGCCCAATTAAAATTTGCATATAAAATAATTATCTCATGGCAAATTAATTAAATGATATGAAGTTGCATTATTAATATTTGGCTTCTAATATTTAAGAAATATTTTCATGCTTATTATGTTGTTGCATAGTCAGTCTATTGCATCTTATTTAGAACACGTTGTGCATAATCATCATGTAGTATCCTCAAAATTCTAAACAGGTTCTTATACTAATAATAATAATAAAAATAAATAAATAATAATACTTCGGTTTTTCCCAAACCCTATATGCCTCTCCTTATATATATATTGGCCCTCTTTTATTCACATCATAAATCCTTTTCGCCATCACCTGTTCACCGCACGAGCTGCCCAAGGTTTAAGTAAGTTAGATTCTCACCTTTTCTTATTAATTTATTACAAATTCTTACCCTGATTCCATAATTCTAAAAATCACTATGTGTTAAGAGGTAAATAAGATACCAATTTTTCTAAATTACTTTCAAAAAGTACAGTAGAATAATCTTAATCTCGTCCCAGCAAGAAATTCCTTTCTCAGGTGGTCTGTGTGTGTGTGTGACTTAGGGATAAGAAATGGGAGGTCAGGATTCGAATTGGGTTTGATAACCTGGTTTTCATGTTTGAAAATTTGCTTTGGGTTTTGATTTTGAAGATAGAGGTTTTCAGGGGAAATTATACATTACAATTGGGTATGAAAATGTTGTTTGGTAATGATTGATGAAATTGGTGGAACGTGAGTTTGGTTGGAGGGGAAAACATAATTTGTTTTTGAAAAGTAAAATAGGGTGATTGATGCTTATAATTATTTTTACCTTGAACAAGTCAATTCGGGTTTTGTTACTACTCTTTTGTTAGTTGGTTTAGTTACAGTAGGATAATTCCAAAGGGAATGTAAATTTTGTTTGTATGGACAGTCGATCACCCTCAGGTTTTTCAATAAATATAAGTGTTCAGTGGTTTGCCTTTTTAATAATGTACAGGTTGTTTAACTTTGCTTCGAAAGTTGGTGTAATACACATATATTAATATTATGTTATATAAATTACGAAGGTTATACGAATTCTGAGGATTAGGATTGCACGAGCATACATTCACGCATTGTTATTGTCAAGACAAGTTCTGCATTTTCAAGGTAGGGGTATTTCCAAAACCTTTTCAAATACAGTTCATATCAGTGTATGGTACGCAGGTAATTGTTCGATATCGAGGACTTTATATTCTATTCATGTTATGTGCACATATTAGTCGCGCGACAAAACTCATGGCCGTGTTCACGTAGACGTGTGACGTGTTCACGGTAATAAATCAAGCAAGCAAGTGATAGGAACGTTTAATCGTTCGGAAATTCATGTCCTTGGGTTTATCCCACTATCTAACAAGTTCAAGTTAGTTTATAAAGTTGAGAGTTATTCCGGTTATTTACGTATCGTGCAATGTGTGAACTGGTATCCCTACTGAGTTGTTGATAACTCACCCCTTTAAAACCCCATCTTTTCAGGTTAAGCGAAATCGGAGCGAGACGGGGATGTGGCAGCGATAGTAGTAGCAACATTTATTTTCAAGACATTATTTTTCTCTTATGCTTTCCGCTTTTGAAACTTTATACTCGAGTGTTTTATTTAAATACTACTATTGAGGGTTGATTTTTAGTTAAAGAGTTTATTCTATAATAAGTCATTTTTGACTTATTTATTTTAAATACTTCAATTTCTTTTGGGAAATAATAAAATCCTCTTTAGTTTATGTTATGAAAAATGGGATGTTACAACTTGGTATCAGAGCATTACGGTTCTCTTTACGGACCTAAAATAGTTTTAAAAATAAGCTACTATCGTCCACCTCTGCCGTTCGCGCCGACTTCGCAAGTAAGTGCATTATAAGTTCATGGTTGTTCATTCATGTTATATGTCTACTTTCATGATAGTATAATCACGTGCATGTCATTTCATGATTTTCAATTAAATTGCACTTCATGCCCATGATTTTCAAGTGAGATGCATACTCAAGTACATAGTTTTCAAATTAATGATTTTCCAAGTGCATTGCATGTTCAAGTTTTCAAGTTGAAACATTATGTTATTTAAATTAATTGCGCACTTATTTTAAGTTCAAGTTCATGTTCATGGTAAAATTCAAGTTCAAGTTCAAGTTCAAGCTCATGTTTAAAGTCAAGTTCATGATTATAATGTTCAAATTTGCGCAATTTAATTCATATATGATGCATATGTTTACGAAAATGTTATTTGCATACTAAATGATTTTCATGGTTAGAATAATTATTTCTATGCAAATGTTATGATAATTGTGGCCTGAAGAACTTAAGATGATTGAGAATGTAACCTACTTGCTGTAGATAGTTTTCGGAAGTATTGAGATTTATTAACATGGTTGTTTCCTGTAAGTAGAGAATGGTTACTCGTGGACGACCACGTGCTAATCGTAATGCTAACGCGAATGCTACTCCGCCTGTCGGGAATGGAAATCCAGCACATAATGCCCCAGTAGGAGACCAGACTGCAACTCTGCTTCAGAATTTAGTTGCAGCTATAGACGGACTCCGACAGCCAGTGCAAGCACCACCACCTCCCCCAAACCCTGCTAGCGTTACTGCAGTGGTGGTAGAGCAGTTTCGAAAGTACCTACCGCCAAGCTTCGACGGTGATGGCGACCCAATGGTGTTTGATAAGTGAATTTCACCATTGATTTGGTTCCTGGAGCGGCACCAGTATCGAAGGCACCCTATCGAATGGCACCCATGGAGCTTGAGATACTGAAGGAGCAGATTCAAGAGTTATTGGATAAGAAATTAATTCAAACGAGCGTCTCCCCTTGGGGCGCACCAGTGTTGTTCGTGAAGAAGAAAGATGGGTCCTTGAGGATGTGCATCGACTACAGAGAGTTGAATAAACTCACCATTAAGAACAGGTACCCACTACCTCGAATTGATGATCTCTTTGATCAATTAAGAGGGGCTAGCGTATTCTCAAAGATCGACTTGAGATCGGGATATCATCAACTTAAGATAAAAGACTCGGATATCTCAAAGTCAGCTTTCAGAACTCGATATGGGCACTATGAGCTTACAGTGATGCCTTTTGGTCTAACAAACGCACCTGCAGTATTTATGGACCTGATGAACAGAGTTTTTCAACCCTTTTTGATCAGTTTGTCATTGTATTCATAGATGACATATTGATCTACTCGAAAGATAAAGCTCAGCACGAGGAACACCTGAGGTCTGTTTTGGAAACGTTGAGGCGAGAGAAGTTGTATGCTAAATTTTCAAAATGTGAGTTTTGGCTCAATCGTGTAGCTTTTCTCGGTCATGTTGTTACTGCTCAAGGTATTGAGGTTGACCTCGCTAAGATTGATGCGGTCAACGATTGGAGTTCACCTAAGAACATTGGAGAAATACGTAGCTTCCTTGGGTTGGCTGGTTATTATCGAAGATTCATAGAAGCTTCCTCTAAGATCGCTTTGCCGATGACGCAGTTAACGAGGAAAGGTGTGAAGTTTGTATGGACAGAAAAGTGTGAAGAAAGTTTCCAAGAACTCAAGAAGAAGTTGACTTCAGCTCCCGTTCTAACCATTCCAAGCGGTACTGACGGTTTTGTAGTGTACAATGATGCATCTAAACAAGGATTGGGTTGTGTGTTAATGCAGCATGGGAAAGTCATAGCCTATGCTTCTCGACAATTGAAGACACACGAAATGAATTACCCTACACACGACCTGGAGCTAGCTGCAGTAATCCACGCACTGAAGATTTGGAGACACTACTTATACGGAGTGAAATGCGATATATACACCGATCACAAGAGTTTGAAGTATATTTTCGCGCAGAAGGAGTTTAATATGCGACATAGAAGATGGTTAGAGCTTGTCAAGGATTATGACTGTTCAATTCACTATCATCCTGGAAAGGCGAACGTGGTGGCAGATGCCTTAAGCAGAAAATCCACAGGGCATGTAGCAAGTTTACTGACGAATCAAGAGCAACTTCAGAAGGAGTTCGAGAACCTAAAAATCGAAGTAATTTATCAACCTCATAGCACAGACGCAATGTTATCTGCATTGACGATTCGACCTACTCTAGTTGAAAGAATTAAAGAAGCTCAGGAGAAGGATGTTTTTCTGTTAAAGATAAAGACCCGAGTTCGTGAAGGGAGCATTGAGGGTTTTTCTGAAACGGGAGATGGTGTCCTAGTATTTAAGAAAAGGTTGTGTGTGCCGAAGGATAAGGCTTTGAGGAAAGAAATCCTAGAAGAAGCACATTCTACGCCTTACACCGCACATCCAGGAGGAACAAAGATGTATCACGATTTGAGAGAGTCATTCTGGTGGAGAAGTATGAAAAGAGACATCGGGTTATTTGTGCAAAAGTGTTTAGTATGCCAGCAAGTTAAAGTCGAACACCAACGACCTTCCGGTTTACTTCAACCATTGGAAGTTCCCGAGTGGAAATGGGAGCACGTGACTATGGACTTCGTGGTAAGTTTACCGCGGTCAGCAAGAGGGAACAACGCAATTTGGGTGATCGTTGATCGATTAACAAAATCTGCACATCAACTCGCGCAGTTGTACATTCGCGAGATAATGAGGTTGCATGGTACTCCAGTATCAATTGTATCGGATAGAGATCCGAGATTCATTTCAAGGTTTTGGAGAAGTTTACATGATGCTATGGGAACGAAGTTGAAGTTCAGTACCGCGTATCATCCTCAGACGGATGGTCAGTCTGAAAGAACGATACAAACTCTAGAGGACATGTTGAGAACATGTGTGCTCGATAACAGAGGTAAATGGGAGAATCTCTTGCCATTAGTGGAATTCGCGTACAACAACAGTTACCACTCGACTATTAAAATGGCCCCATACGAAGCACTCTACGGAAGGAAGTGTAGATCGCCTCTATATTGGAGTGAAGTGGGTGAGAGGAAGATTTTGGGCCCTGAAATTGTCGAGGAGACTGTTTCAGCAATAGCAAAGATACATGCTCGTATCAAAGAGGCCCAAGATAGACAAAAGTCGTATGCCGATCGTCGGCGTAAGGACTTACACTTTGAAGTCGGTGATCATGTTTTCCTTAAGGTAGCTCCCGTGAGAGGAGTTATAAGATTCGGAAACAGAGGGAAGTTGAGACCAAGGTATATTGGTCCCTTTGAGATTCTTAAACGAATCGGAAGTTTGGCATACGAATTGGCTTTACCGCCAAATTTGACTTCAGTGCACAATGTATTTCACGTCTCGATGTTGAGGAAGTACGTACATGACCCAAGTCATGTCGTGAACCATGAGGAGATACAAGTTGATAATGATTTATCTTATGATGAAATGCCGGAAAGGATTTTGGACCGGAAAATCCACAAGCTCAGAAATCGAGATGTGTCTTTAATCAAAGTTAAGTGGACACGTCATGGCGAGGAAGAAACTACTTGGGAGCGCGAAGAAGAGATGATAACCACATACCCTGAGTTTTTCGCAAGAGGTACGTAACGAATTTCGAGGACGAAATTCTTATAAGGAGGGTAGGTTGTAACGACCGAAAATTATATAATAATGATGTAAGTAATTTTGGCCCAATTAAAATTTGCATATAAAATAATTATCTCATGGCAAATTAATTAAATGATATGAAGTTGCATTATTAATATTTGGCTTCTAATATTTAAGAAATATTTTCATGCTTATTATGTTGTTGCATAGTCAGTCTATTGCATCTTATTTAGAACACGTTGTGCATAATCATCATGTAGTATCCTCAAAATTCTAAACAGGTTCTTATACTAATAATAATAATAATAATAAAAAGTAATAATACTTCGGTTTTTCCCAAACCCTATATGCCTCTCCTTATATATATATATATATTGGCCCTCTTTTATTCACATCATAAATCCTTTTCGCCATCACCTATTCACCGCACGAGCTGCCCAAGGTTTAAGTAAGTTAGATTCTCACCTTTTCTTATTAATTTACTACAAATTCTTACCCTGATTCCATAATTCTAAAAATCACTATGTGTTAAGAGGTAAATAAGATACCAATTTTTCTAAATTACTTTCAAAAAGTACAGTAGAATAATCTTAATCTCGTCCCAGCAAGAAATTCCTTTCTCAGGTGGTCTGTGTGTGTGTGTGACTTAGGGATAAGAAAGGGGAGGTCAGGATTCGAATTGGGTTTGATAACCTGGTTTTCATGTTTGAAAATTTGCTTTGGGTTTTGATTTTGAAGATAGAGGTTTTCAGGGGAAATTATACATAACAATTGGGTATGAAAATGTTGTTTGGTAATGATTGATGAAATTGGTGGAACGTGAGTTTGGTTGGAGGGGAAAACATAATTTGTTTTTGAAAAGTAAAATAGGGTGATTGATGCTTATAATTATTTTTACCTTGAACAAGTCAATTCGGGTTTTGTTACTACTCTTTTGTTAGTTGGTTTAGTTACAGTAGGATAATTCCAAAGGGAATGTAAATTTTGTTTGTATGGACAGTCGATCACCCTCAGGTTTTTCAATAAATATAAGTGTTCAGTGGTTTGCCTTTTTAATAATGTACAGGTTGTTTAACTTTGCTTCGAAAGTTGGTGTAATACACATATATTAATATTATGTTATATAAATTACGAAGGTTATACGAATTCTGAGGATTAGGATTGCACGAGCATACATTCACGCATTGTTATTGTCAAGACAAGTTCTGCATTTTCAAGGTAGGGGTATTTCCAAAACCTTTTCAAATACAGTTCATATCAGTGTATGGTACGCAGGTAATTGTTCGATATCGAGGACTTTATATTCTATTCATGTTATGTGCACATATTAGTCGCGCGACAAAACTCATGGCCGTGTTCACGTAGACGTGTGACGTGTTCACGGTAATAAATCAAGCAAGCAAGTGATAGGAACGTTTAATCGTTCGGAAATTCATGTCCTTGGGTTTATCCCACTATCTAACAAGTTCAAGTTAGTTTATAAAGTTGAGAGTTATTCCGGTTATTTACGTATCGTGCAATGTGTGAACTGGTATCCCTACTGAGTTGTTGATAACTCACCCCTTTAAAACCCCATCTTTTCAGGTTAAGCGAAATCGGAGCGAGACGGGGATGTGGCAGCGATAGTAGTAGCAACATTTATTTTCAAGACATTATTTTTCTCTTATGCTTTCCGCTTTTGAAACTTTATACTCGAGTGTTTTATTTAAATACTACTATTGAGGGTTGATTTTTAGTTAAAGAGTTTATTCTATAATAAGTCATTTTTGACTTGTTTATTTTAAATACTTCAATTTCTTTTGGGAAATAATAAAATCTTCTTTAGTTTATGTTATGAAAAATGGGATGTTACAATGTTTTAAGAAAATTTGTTTAAGAAAATAAATTTGTTTTAACACTAATAAAAAAAGTTGTTTTAGCTAATAAATTCCTTAAGAATAAGGAAGAGTAAGATGAAAATGCATTTATACATTGAATTGAAATTTTTTATAAAAATCATTCCAAAAAAAATAGTTAAGAAATTTTATTATTTTGTATTTGTTTACGCACTAGCTAGGGCCCCAAATTAACATTTCGTCCAGGGCCACCGAAACTTCCAAGACGGCCTGCACGCATATGAAATGATGTCATTATTATACAACATTTTATTTAACCATAAACAATCTTATAGTCCACCTGTTTCAAAACAAATCATGCAGGCTTCCTTTGTAAAAATAAGCAATTTTTTTATTCGCAATATGTACTTTCAATTTCATAGTAAGTAGAAATGTAGAATGTGTGTGGGTTGTGCATGCGGCTAATTCGATGTTAGTTATGGGCACGACTTTAAATAATTTATTTATATAAATAATTTGTCATTGATGTGTGTGATGTGGATGTTAATTTATTTGATAGTAGTATTTTTTTTTTTTTATTATTAAGAGTATATTCTATATGGAGGTGAGTCAACTTAGCGCTTTTCATTTTAAGCAGAAACAAGAAACTCTATTACTCGTAAGTGCATTAATTTATTTTGTTTTCCTCTCCCAAAACACTATTCTTCTTCACGTGAATCTGAATCTCTAGCTCAAATGAAACAAACAAATAGTACAACACACTCACTTCGCTCAATCCCCTTGGAAGTTGTCCACAAACCTCGTCTTCCCAGCAGATCGAGTGCTGGGTCTCTCCTCGCCACGTCACCACTCTCTGCCTCTACAACAACAAAACACTTCGGGAGATCGACCCCTTTCACTGTAAGTGCTCGCGTCTCCGGCCCTTTTCTCGTAGACTTATGTGTTCGAGTACGATAGAAGATAAAAAAATATATTGATATATTAGTTTTTTGATAAAAATAATAGTAAAAATTTATTATTAAATTAAAAAATAAGATATTTTTAGTAAAGTTCAAAAATTATGCAAGAACGTAAATGTAAAATTATTTTTACGATAAAAAAGAAAATATATTTATTTATTTTATGAAAGATGTTTAATGATACGAGACAAACTAAAAAATGTAAATTTATTTTTACGATAAAAAAGAAAATATATTTATTTATTTTATGAAAGATGTTTAATGATACGAGACAAACTATAAAATTAAAAAAATGTAATTATTTTTAAATAATGCTCGTCACGTAATTATTTTCATAATTTGATATACACACATATTAAAAAAATGTGTTAATTTAAATATATTCATGAAAAATGTAATGTAAAATTGTATTCAAAGTGAAAAAATAAAAGTATATTTAAAGTGATACACACTTATTAGAAACTTGATGATTTTCTTTTATTTGTCGTTTTTGTAAGACTAATTTAAAAAATTTCATCTTATATTTTCTTTTGGTCTAGGTATTCAAATCAATAAAGAATTGTTAGTTCTTGTAAACTGGTAAAGTAATTAGTGCATTGTGTTGGTGTGTAAGTTCGCTCTAGTTCATAAAGAGTCTTCGGACTCTTGTGAACTAGCTTGAACTTCACACTTTGGTTTTTGAATGAACTTCATTCTCATGTGTTTTTGTTATTTGTACAGGTTAAGTAATTCTAAGTATGCTAGTGCTTGGAAGACTTAGCTGAATGCATGTACAAATTACACTGTGGGTCTTGGAAGCACTGGTGCTGATAAGTCCCTGGAGTTCGAAGCTGCAAAGAGTTCGAACTCCTTCTTCACTGATTCACCAAAGGAGTGCTGTAGAAGTTGATGGCTCTGGAGTTCATCCCGCTAGGTCTATGAAGCCAGAAGCGCGAAGAGTGAGAAGGCCCTGCTAAGGGAATTCGAACTCGCTGAAGTAAAACATCAAGTAGCATCTACGCACTCCCCGTTCGAAGTTCGAAGGCTCGCCAGAGACAAAGAAGTGAAAACAAGTCAATGGTTGGAATATTCGAGATTCCATAGAAAATGCTTTGGGCTCGGCCCATTAAGCGTAAATCCCGGAAGCCCATTAGGGTTTCATTCACGAGGTCTATAAATAGTCGCTAGATTGTTTGTAGAACTCAACACTTTTATCTGGAATTTCCTAGAGAGAGAAATATTTTAATCCGAGAGTATTCGCTAGAAAGCTCCGGTTCACTCTACTGTAGTACACTTAGAACGAGTTCGCTAGAAGGAGTTCATAGTGTATCTGTTTAGTCTGTGGTTCATAGGACGCTAGTACATTGAACTAATAGACGTTGTTTTTGGTCGTGTGACCTTTCTATAAGTTCGCAAGGACTTATAGATGTTTGATTGAAGTGTTGAATACAAAGCTTTCATTCAAGAACCTCTTCATTGTGTTGACATATTTTTCAAAGTGCATAGACCCAACACGTTTTACACTACGGGTCTACATAGTACTGCAGTTCTTAACACTGTAGTGCTTAAAACACAATTTCAATTGGTATCAGAGCGGTTCACCTTACTACTTCGGTGAGATCCTAGCTAGAGGTTCGAAATCATGGAGACATATACAGTTATGAAACCCGTCATTCTCAACACTGATAACTACTCCTACTGGAAAAGTAAAACCCGAATGAGACTTAAACAAGCTGACTCAAGAGTGTGGGGCTCATTAATTAAAGGATGGGAGGTTCCTAAATATACAGATGCTGACAATGATATCCTCCCTAAAGACGAATCTACATGGACTCAGGCAGAACATGAAGCTGCTACCTTTAATGACCGAGCTATACACATTATGACTGAGTACATTGACATAAACATGTTCCAACTCATCAAACATCTGACTTCTGCTAAACAAGTTTGGGATACTCTTGAGAATATATGTGAAGGGAGTGAGAGTATCAAAAAGTCCAAGATCAGAGGACTGAACACGGCCTTTCAAAAACTTCACATGCGTGATGATGAGAACTTGGACACCTACTACAACAAAATCATGTCCATTGTGAGTGAATGTCATGAACTGGGAGATCCTATTCCTCCTTCGTACATATGCACCAAGGTTCTGCGAACTCTGAACGATTCTTTCGAACCAAAAGTGGTTGCAGTGGAAAGCACTAAGTTGGCCAATACTACGAACTACAATGAACTGATGTGTGTTTTCAAGGACTATGAATTGAACAAAAAACTCAAAGATGACAACTACATGTCTCCACTTGACAATTCTACGAGAGCACTGAAAGTGGGTTCGAACTCTCCTTCTACTCCTCCAGCTTCGAGCTCTACTACTGGCATGGATGTAAGTGCATATTATGCTGAGGAATCTGATGATGAGTCCGAAGCCTTGGCACTTCTAAGCTCTCCAAATCCTGACAAACTCATTGCTCTCCAAGACACTGTGAATTATCTTATCCGTCAAGACATAAGGAGAAAAAGGAGATTCAAGAAATTTCAGAATCAAAGACCCACGAGGAGTTCGAACTCTCTTTTCTCTAGCTCTACTGGAAATCGCACTTCAAACTTCAGGAAGTTCATACCCAATACTTCTGTTAAAGATATGTCCAAAATCAAGTGTTTTGAATGCAAAGGAATGGGTCATGTCAAAAACGAGTGTCCCAATCTACATAGAAAGAACAATGTTGATGTGAGCTATCTTGTCCTTGATGAGGAAAATCCGTTGTTCTCTTCTGATGACGAGAGAGATAATGTCCGGGAGGATGGAAAGAATTGAAGGTACCGGTATACCGATCCGATCGATACACCGTGTGTGCGGAAGCGTGTAAAGCAATAGATCTACTATGCCATGATCTTAGTGCACACAAATATGTATAGACACACATATATTTTTATATATATATATATATACATCCAATATATATATATATATAGAGAGATATCAACGAGATCTTACTTTTGGTGACGAAGTGATTCGTTGATGTCGTTGAGGTGGTGTTGAGTCGATTGAACCACCTCAAATGGATCAGCCACGGATTGTTCACCTCTGGAATGACCCCGTCACGCCTTTGGATCGCCCGGATGTTGAAGCCGCACAAATGGCCCGACCTCTACGTGTTGCACACGAACCCGGATGATGACTTGCTTGATTGATCGAGTTGATTCTCCAAGAACAACCTCTTTTCTCTCTCTCTTTTGTGAATTTCGTGGGTGGTGATTAAGTGATTGTGAAAATCAGATTTTCACTACTTAATACCTTCATTTCCATCTCCATTACCCTCTTGTAACCCCCATAATGAATATGCACCATTATATCACATAATGGGTGGGTAATGGGGAGATGAAAGGTCAAGTACACATCACTATGCCACAATGGCATAAGATGTGGTCTCTCTTGCTTGTGTGGCATGCCATGTCACACTATGTGACATGCATCCATGCAAGCCATGCAATGCATCCCATGCATGCATATAAATTCACGTAAATATTGATTCTAAATCAATATAATTAACAAGCATCGTACATCATCTTTGAGTCCGTGTGTGACCCTGTAGGTATGATTTATTGATCAACATTATATTGTTCCCAACAATTTAATATTATCAAATAATCATTTAACATCCATAGACGACCTTATGACTTTATCGATTGCACACGTAGGATCGAAGGACATATCCCAACAAGAATGTGAATGCTTTCATGGGTTTCCTTGACAATGAGTATAAGGCGAGTATGAATTAGAAATGGAGGATGTTGCTACTTATGATAACATTTTCTGCTTCTCATAAAATATTACAGAAGGTTCGAAATCTGTGTCTTCTGATGGTTCGAACTCACCCTCTTACAAAACTGTTTTGACTTCAAAGCCTGAGACTGTTAGCTTAAGAGAGTTCAAGATAGTTAAAAATGAACTTGAAAGAGCTCTAAAGGAAGTCAATGAACTGAGAGAGATCGTGAAGAAAGAAGACTCTGAGAAGGACTTTCTTAGGAAATCATTGACTCAAATGGAAGAAGCCTTTGCTATGAGAACAAAAGAACTCTACGAGTTAAAAGACAAAATGGATGTAACAGATTCCTTATTCAAAAAATTGAACACTGGAACTTCCAAACTTGACTATCTCATAAGCTGTGTTAACCCTAAGAGGTATGGACTGGGATTTAAAGAGACTCTTGAGACTGTTTACACCGAGCCGATAAAATTTCCACCAAAATTCATTCGACCAAAGGATAGAAAGATCATGGAGTGCGTTGAAACTAAGCCAGATGACTCTCCAAAGTCAACAACAAATCATGCTTCCACATCTAAATCTACTCTCCCTACTTCAAAGACCAAGATTGACGTCTCTAAATTCATCAAAACACACAACGTGTCAGATAGGTCAAAGTCTTCTGACCTAAAGAGTTCAAAGACACAGAGTGATGAATCCAGGCCTATGAAGGCTAAAACAGATCAGTCTGTGAAGTTGACGAAAATGGCTCTTCGACCTACTGAGCCTCGTAAAAGCTTTGTAAAAAGATATATTTGTTATTATTGTGGCATAGCTGGACATATAAGACCTTATTGTTACAAGAAAATAGAAGATCTGAAAAGGTCTCAATCTCTTGTTCCTAAACAATCTTGGTTGAAGAAAAACCATGTATCTTCTATTAGAAAGGTATGGAGGGAGGAAGTTCAAAGCCCTGTGGATTCAAATTTTTGTGTAAAGAAAATCTGGAAAGAGAAGCTAAACTCTCATGCCCCTTTGAAGTCTACTGTAAAAAGAGTATGGAAGCGCCGAGAAGATATTATATGCAATGTTGCACTCACAGTTGCCAAATCCGGAAACAAGGAAACTTGGTACTTTGACAGCGGATGCTCCAGACATATGACTGGTGTGAAAGAGAGTCTCATTGACTATGTACCACATGTTGGAGTTGTGTACTTAATGTCTAGATTTAAGTAACGGTAAACTCCCGATCATAGCATTTAATCTATTTAATTAATAAACAATTGTTTGCTTTTAATTATTATTAATTAAATATATGCAAATCATAGTCCTAGATTTTATACGTTGTAGTTAGTATGGTGTTGCATGGGCACACAGAAGATCATACTATCGGTTACTCGTATTTAATCAAACAGTGGCTCACGACCTAGATGGACCCGGACCAATCCATCGGTATAGTCGTTGTGTGAGAGAGAAAATAATTTATCTTAATTATTTTATCACACTTGTACACTTGGTGTATTGAGCGGATCGTTGAGATTCATCGATTAGGATTGCCGGCGATAATCGATTCGAGTCTCAGTGTATTTTATTCTTAATCCCCGATATTGTTGCGGGTGTGTATATTTAATATAAGTGACTTTGATTTACCAAAGGAATTAACCGATTTAATTATTGGGTTAATTACCGGTTAAGTTGGGTCACTATATTTTATATATGGCATGCCGTGAATGATTGACCGGACAGTGTATCCCGGAAGGGTTGATAATATCCCCGAGATGAGTTCATAAGGAATTATTGTGTAAACCTCATGAGTGGATTCGTTCCGCACAATAATTAAGGTTGAATGGTACTAGTCTCGGATTAAAGAGATGAATAAATTAATTAGCAATAAATTAATTTTATTCATGGATATTTAAATCTTAAATACACGGAATAAATAATACTACCGGAGAAATATTATTTGATATAATATGGTTTAATATTGGGAGTGCAATTAAATTTATATAGTGGAAAATAAATTTAATTAATATTGATAAGGATTAATGGACTTGGGCAGTGGGCTCAATTTAATCTTCAATATTGGAAGCCCAATATTCCACCTCCTTTAGATCCCCTACGTAGCCTATAAAAGCACTACATGGCCTTCATAATTCATAACTTGAATAAGACAAGATTATCATACTTGATATTCTAGAGAGTTGAAGGAGATCCATAGGAGTTCGATAGATCGTCGCCCACCCGACGTTCGAACGGAGTGCAAGGAATACGTGGGAAGATCGTAAGGTCATCAACTTAGATTCGTTTCTCCGCACAACGAATTAAAAGGTAAAATCATATACTCCCTTCTATGATTTTATGTGAATTGATTGTGATACATACATGAACGCACGATCCGGGTAAACGTCGAACTTCGGGGACGGGGATTCGAGATCCCCGGCGAACGTTCGAAGGACCCTCGGCTGGGAGCCGAGGGGTGCGATCGAGCCCTAGGGCATCGATCGCGGGGCCCACACGAGGACGCCCCGGCTGGACGCCGGGGCACGCGATCGACCGTGGGGTCGATCGCAGGGCGAGCCGCGGCTGGGCCGCGGCGGGTGCGCTGGGCGCACCGCCCACCTCGGCGGCGGCGGTGAGTCGCCGGACTCACCGCCGGGGGCTGTTCGGAACAGCCCCACGGGGATGCGCGTGCATCCCCGGCGATCGCTAGGGTTAGCGATCGCGAGCCCCGTGCGGGGGCTCGGCTGGGCGCGCGGGTTCGTCCCGTGCGGTGCTCGGTCGAGCTCCGGCTCGTACGGTGGTTCGCGGTTTCATCTCCGGCGACGGGATTTCGGTCGGGTTGTCGGTTTCCGCAATTTTGATAACCCGGGATATCGAATTCCAGCAATTGGTATCAGAGCGTTTGGTTTCGTGTTCATGTATGTGTTCAATTGTGTTCTACCTTGCAGGGATTCCGACTATCATGGTTGAAATTATTTGTTAATTATTCGTTTAATTAATTGCTATTTAATTTTGCCATGATTATTCGTTTATTAAACTCTCGGACATGTCGAGATTCGTTTTGTGTGGATGAATGCTTGTAATAGTAAAAATTCGGGGGTTGACCGAATTTAGGATTTATTATTACGTTCTATGTTTTCCGGAAAGTGTATAGGGTCGATTTCATGTATAGAATCGATACCGGAATTGTAAATTTATTTCTTGTAATTTATTTACGTTGGATCGATGCCGAGACGACCGGCGGAGAACTCATGAGACGAAGAAGACGAAGAGGACGAAGGACCGAAGGGGTCGATCACCCCATGATCGACCCATGATCGACCAAGGGAAGGGGGCGTCGCGCCCCTTCGGCCGTGGGCTGTCGCCGGCGACGGTGGCGGCTGGCCGGTTGGAGTGGCGGCGGCGGGTGCTCCCTCCCGGTGGTCGGTGGTGGTGGTGGTGGTGGTGCGGGGATCCCCAACCCGTGCTACTCCTAATCCTACCTAGATTCACTTTCCTAATTGATTCAAGTTTTCCTATTTTGAGTATTCCTAAGTTTGGGAATTCTCATGGAGATAGGAAAAGAATTAATTAATATTATTTATTTCCTTATTCTATTATGGAAGTCTTCTAGAGTATTCCGAGTTCTACTTGGAATAGGATCCTAGAGATTTAATAGAATTGGAAAGGAATAAAAGTTAATTTAGGATTGATTTATTTCCTAATTGATTATTCCTATTTTATGGGAATTTTCATAGTAATGGAAATTAATTAATCTTGGAAAGTAAAAGAGTCCTAATTTATTTTATTTCCTTATTCTATTATAGAAGTCTTCTAGAATATTCCAAGTTTGACTTGGATAGATTATTCTAGAGATTTAATAGAATTAGATAGGAAAATAAATAAATAAAAATATTAATAATATTTAATTTTATTTTTGATTTATTCGATTGACTTAATTTTCGAATTGAGTATCTTTTGGATTTATTGAAAATAAATAGATTTAAATATTGGGATTAATATTCTCGTCACATGGAGCATTCAAGAACGAAGACTGAAGACTAGAAGACGCATACGGAGATGGAATAAAGCCATGATAGTCGGAAAATAATTTTTCTAGCATTATTTTGACTATGTGCTATGTGCTTTATTACTTGTATGCATGCTTATGTGTTTAATTATGCATTAGATAGCGTATCCCTTTGTTATAAAAAGCTAAGTGGGAGCGGGGATGGAAACATTCCCATGGTCTCCATTACTGTTCTCTTGGTGACTCTTATGGACTTTTGAAGTTCATATAGATGTGTCATTGGAGGAGAATTCTTGTAATTCCTTTTACAAGTGACATTGATTAAGTTTATCAAACAATGCCTAATTTGTCTTTCTAAAACTGACTTCAAGTCGACTCATTCTCACCCCGGGGAGTGGAATGGAGCCAAAGCCACTTGGTCATGTCGAGGACACAAATTAGAGGCAGTCGTACCATTCTTTGATAGATGGATCGATTGTCTGCTCGGCTCCCTCATCTAATGAGAGATAGGGTTGTTCGCATGGTGAATCACTGGTTAGAAACTTCGAGTTTCACTTATGATTCTCCGCGTCCTGATTTACGAAATCGAATGGATCTTGTAACTGGGAGTCAATTATAAAAGTCTCTTAGTGTAGTAAACGTCCACACAACGTGGCTTGCTCCACTGACGGATTTTGGATTAATTGATGTAGACAGTTGTAAGGAATTGTGAAGAGTTGTAAAGTTGTCGTAAACGTCCACACAACGTGGCTTGCGGTGATGTAGCAATTCCAAACAATTTACTTTGGTGCTGAGTAATGGTTTACACTTAGATACGCCTTGTAGTATTCCTCCCACCGAGGTTCCACTATAAGCGATGTATGACCGAAGAAAATCTAATTGCTAAATCTTGGGTGGGTAAACGTCCACACAACGTGGCTTGCCTTACCTGATGGGATTTTAGATGTGATTAGTAATTTAATGATATTATTTGAGGGAGATAATATCGGATATTAAATTAATTGTTTGTTTAAATGTGCTTATAGGTTTAGAGAATAGCTATGAACCCACTTTCTATGATACTCAAGGAATTCAACGCACTGGTTCCATACTGTGTTGGATGGAATAACGAGTTAGACATTTCCCAGACTGTTGCTGAGTACAAGTTTGTACTCAGTGAACTTTGTCCTCCTGAACCAACTCGTGTCTCAACTATTGAGGAAAAAGATGATTTTGAGAAGTGGAACAGTGCTTTTGCATTAACCACCAATCATGATATCATGCTAAAACTCAAGCTTATGTTTAGAGACAATGAGAAGGTTAGAAGAGAGGCGATGAGGATACTCATAAAGGTCAGTCGCTTCGAGGAAACGCTTGAACACGTTTTCGAGATGTTGGATCTTTTGGATGAGTTGAGACAATCGCAGGCTCTTATGGCCAAAGCCAAAGGTTTCAAACCTAAGGGCATAAACCATGGAATGGAGAAGCAGACAAAGAATCCCTGTAGTCCTGCTCTTGGACCACGGAATAGGGTGAGAAAGCCTTCGAGCAGTTATTCTCAAAGAAAGCTTTCTGGGGACTAGAAGTCTTTATTTTCTCCTGGAGAAGGTATGAGATTTTCTCCTTAGTCTTTAAAAAACATAGTCAGCTGTGTTATCTACCAGAAACCTGGTTGGTAGATATGGATCCACTGACGGTATGTATGCACTGAAAATGCAGGGACACCAGGAAACCCAAAGACTTGGAAATGGAGGAATAGTCAAGGCAAAGCTGTAGAGGAGGCAGCGGTTGCGGTGGAAGACATTTATCTGCTTTAGTAGTTAAATAGGATTTCATTTCAAAGTTATTGCTTTATGTACCCCTTTAATTTTAGAAAGAACGTTTTGTTCTGGGTTTCTATTATTTATGAATGGATATTTTATTTCTTTAATCATTGGATGATTTTGATAAGAAATAATGGTATTATCTATTCTGGTACATTAGATAGCAATATATGAATGATAGATCCTAAGTCTACCCCGATGCAACGAACCGTTCTATAACTTGTTTTACTAATTAGATTTTTTCTTAATTAATCATTATACTTGTGAGTTCTTATACTTAGTAGTATTTTCAAATGAAATTCAAATGGTCGAAATTGATTTGATCAATTAAAGTTGAAGGAATGGACCTTCCGACCTAAGGATTGAATTTGGAGGATAATACGTCTAAGCAAACCTTTCTTGAAAAAGGATAGAATTCAAACAAGTATTGAAAATGATTAGATATGCAGACATATGTGTATATTAGAAAGGTACGAGTAATTCTTTCAAGAATACTCAAGTGATGGATTAGAATGCTTGATGTGCCATAAAAGCAAAGTGTTTTGACTAGTCAATGGACACAAAGCGATTATGGGGAACCATCAAAGTATATCCATTGGAAGCCTGTGACTCGGTCGCGGAGGCCATCACCTATCTGAATAACACATAGCATAATCAAAAATTGGGATTCAATCCCAAAGGGGCGCGTCATATACTTACGTGTAGAGATGGTGCGCTGTAAATAAGAAATGGAAATCTAATAGTAAATAAGAGCAAGTTGTTCGGAACTACCTATGTTCTATGGATATTCCTAGATACAACGGCATATTGAATATGGTTGTAGGATATCCTAGATGAACGAAGTATTGTGTGTTCTATAGTACTATGAACCAGAGGGACATCTTGTCCGGTTCATGGAGGAAGACTATTAGATGAACCACAAAGCCTAAATTGACGAAATGCCTTGAAATGAGAAGAAGGACAAAAGACTGGGAACCAGCCAAACCGAGTAGAAGTACACCACATACTGCACCTATTGTTATTACTGTTATACACCGGGACGCCATTGCAGTGGGAGGTTGTTGGACAACCAGGGATATTCATAAGACTAGAGGAGTTCGGACTCTGGATCTAGTAAAGATGAAATCGACCCCTAGATCTGCATAAGGGCAGTACTAGACCTAAATGTGCCTGCTTGGAACAATAAGGATTATTGTTGAGAGGCTAGATCATTTAGAGTACAAGCTTAGTAAATCCATTTATGGGTTGAAATAAAGCTATGAGTCGTGGAGCTTGCGAATTGATGGGATAATCCATTTTAATGGATTCATCAAAAGGCATAGACAAAAGGTGTTGAAGACGTAATGGAAACAAGGTGGTGTTTCTCGGAGATTTTATGTAGATAACATTTCATCATTGGCAACAATGTAAAAAATTGTTGTCAGACATAAAATAATGGTTGTCTAAATAAATCGAGATATAAGATTGAGAAGAAGTTAGAGCATGTTCTTAAGATCCTATGTGTTGGGATATGTCCTTCGATCCTACGTGTGCAATCGATAAATTCATAAGGTCGTCTATGGATGTTAAATGATTATTTGATAATATTAATTGTTGGGAACAATATAATATTGATCGATAAAATCATACCTACAGGGTCACACACGAGCTCGATATTGATATACATTGCTTAATAAATATATTGATTTAGAATCAATATTTACGTGGGTTTTCACATGCATGGGATGCATGGCTTGCATGGAATGCATGTCACATAGTGTGACATGGCATGCCACACAAGCCAATGGGACCACATATCATGATTTGGCATGATTATGTGGAGGTGACCTTTGAACTTCACCATAACACCCCATTATGTGTGGTTATGACACACACATTATGGTGGGAGTTACATGTGAAGTAAAAGGGGTATAATGAGCATGAAAATCAGATTTTCATGTCTCATTCTAACACCATCATCATCAGCCACGAAATTCACAAGAAAGAGTGAGAAGAGAGAGTGTTCTTGGAGAACCACTTCAAACAAGCAAGGTGTTTATCATCCGGGTTCGTGTGCAACACGTAGAGGCCGGGCCTTTTGTGCGGCTTCAACATCCGGACGATCTAAAGGAGTGACGAGGTCATTCACAAGGAGAGCTTCGAGAGGCTGATCCATTTGAGGTGGTTCAATCGACTCAACACCACCTCAACGACTTCAACGAATCACTTCGTCACAAAAGTAAGTAATCGTTGAACCTTATATATATATATATATATTGGATGTGTATATATATATATATGTGTTTATATGTGTTCTTATACACACTAAGTGTGCACTAAGATCATGGCATAGTAGATCTATTGCTTTACACGCTTCCGCACACACGGTATATCGATCGAATCGGTATATCGGTACCTTCAATTGGTATCAGAGCCTAGGGCTCGTGCACACTTTTGTGTTGGACACGAAGGTTAAATCAACATAATTGGATTATATGTTTAATTGTGATTATGTGATTAGATGTAAGGCCGGCCACCGTTAGTGGTCGGGTGAATGAAATTGTCGTTTTTTACGTACGATTGGCCATAGTTTTGGAGGGCTGCGTCCCTTGGAATCATTTGTAATAGATAGGTTTTTTATTTCAATATGTATTGTTCAAACTTGTAAGCGATGGACTTGGTCCATGATTCGATGGTGGATCTCGGCTCTCCGGCGAAAACGAGAAGAAACGAAGCAAAATGAAGCGAAACGGGTGAAAATCGGGCTGCTGGAGCAAAACGGCGGGCGCCGTTTGTGCTCCGGCGGGCGTCGAATGAATTCGGCGGGCGCCGTTTTGGAAACGGCTACCGCCGAAAGGCTGTTTTTTGGTCAGCCTGTTTTGTACCCTTTTGGCGGGCGCCGTTTTGGAAACGGCGACCGCCAGTGGTGTTCGGCGACCGCCGTTTGTGAAACGGCGGGCGCCGTTCGTGGTTTTTGGGGTATGGACTAAGGTTGACCTAAATCGGCGGGTGCGGAACTGAAACGGCGGGCGCGGGCCAGTCCAGAAGATGTTCAAGGCCTATTTTGTTGCTTTTAATCTTTTCGTTTGAGAGTTGTGAGGTTCTAGGGGCCTTTCGATTACGTATTTAATTTCTTTGCTAGTTATAGGATGTTTTATGTTATAAATGTTCAACTTACATATAAACACCTATGCATGCAAGTTCCCAAAATAATGAGTATAATGTCTTGTCCAAAAACATCACACTCATGAAGCCCTCGATCATAAGTTGGTAGGTCCGCCTCAGCGGGGTACTACTTGTTATCTTGGGATAAGTGGGAGTAAGGGTTAGACCCTTACACGTGAGTTTGGTTTTCTCATCGATAGATCCACTGCAGGCGTGGCTATCGAGACATGAGATGAGAATGGGACTCTCATCGACCGAGAGTGACATTAGATGTCATTGACATGGGATGTCTACCTATCTTAGAGTTTCTTAAGTGCGGACTCAGTCGGCTTAAGGATTCGCAAGATGAGGGTCTTGGGATTGTTTGTTTAAGGGAACAACGATATTAGATATCGATTGAACAAAATGTAACAAATAAGTAATTTTGATAGACAACCTTATTTGTTTACCGCTTTGTGGATGTTTACATACTTTAGTTATCTTTCTTTTGTAGTTTATCATGTTAAATATCAACTCAATTCAAGTTTGGTTCAATTCTTGATTGTGAAAAATTGAACAACACAAATTTTCTTGATTGACAACGTAATTTGAGGATGGTCCTCAAATACGAATACAAAGAGAATGTGTTAGATTACCAATTCCTATGATATCATTGAACAACTCAATAGCATGTTCGGGGAACATACTATGATTGAGCGGTTCGGTATGACCATGGTCATCGCTTCAGCTAGGCTGGAAAAATGGAAATCTATGGAATCACATGTGCAACAAATGATTGGATTATTTGTTTCAAGTGACCGCCTAGATTTTTCCTATGACGATTATTTGGCAACCGATTTCATACTTCAATCTCATGATGGTTATAATGCCTTTAGGCTAAATTTTCCATATGAATGATTTGAAGAAATCGCTTCGTGAGCTCCACGGGATGCTCAAGGCTGCTGAGCCGGCGATAGAGAAGGACCCTAAGAGGGAAATTCTTATGATATGGGATAGGGTATTCAAAAGAGCAGGGGCAAGAAGGCTACTAGGGTTCCTAGGGAATCTCAATGCGTCTTTGCAAAAGTGTTGGACACTACTTGCAAACATATAAAAGTTCATATTTTATTCAATTTCAAAACAAATGCCTAATTTGTCTTTCATATGATGGATTCTAAGGTTATGATTATTTACACCTCGGGGAGTGATTTAATCCAAAACACTTAAGTTCATCAATGACACAAATTAGAGACTTTCGAGCCATTGGATGGCGTGAATCGATTGTCTGGTTGGCTCCCTCATATTTTATGAGAGATAGGGCTTCAATTGCATGATAATATCGCTGGTTAGAAAACTTCGATTTTTCACTTACGATTTATCATGTTTTGACATTGAGATAATTTTGAATGGGAAATTTGAATGAGACTCAATTATTGGGAATAATTGAATTTGCCCAAAGTTCAAAGAAGATGTGAAGAACGGGGTTGCTTCATCTTCAAGTATTAATGATATAGACATTAAACTTCACAAATTCTACTTCTTGGGTATTGGATGCCAAATGTGGTTCTCACATTTTTATGTGGAGGAACTACATAGAAGTATAAGTTTGGTGAATAGAGATGTCGATCTACGGGCAAGAAATGGAGCGAAGGTCGCTGCATTAGCTGTATGATCATATGATGTTGTTTTGCCTTAGGGCCTTGTTTTAGTATTATAACTATGTAATTTCGTACCTTCAATAAACAATGAATATTGGTTCAGTATTGGATACTGATGGATTACTTTTTCACTATTAAATAGTTTGGTAACTATTTTAATTGTGAATTATTCTTTGTTTTGGTACGATTATTATATTGTTTATGTATACTTTAAACTTGACAAATCATATATAACATTAACACTAAAGGCCGAATCGAATAATTCTCAATGAGACATAACTATAACATTGTTGATTAGGTCAAATCATCATCTAAATATGTAACGAAGCTTCTTTTAGAATGCATTCTAGAATCATTTGACTTGGAATCATTTGATACATGTGGATGATGTGTGATGGACAAGATAACAATGTCATCTTTCTTGGAGAAAGGAGAACATGTGAGTGATTTATTAGGGATGATCCATACTGATGTATGTGGAACCTATCAGTTCACAAGCACATGAAGGTTATGTTTCCGAAAATAGAAAACAAACTATATTAGATATAGTTCGATCATTCGATGAGAGGTCTAAATGAACTACTGGTCTCTTTTGGGAACACATAATTCTAGACTTCAACTTATACACTGAATAGGACACCGTCAAAAGCTGTTGATAAGACACCATACGAAGTATGGAAAGGGAAGGTCCCTAACTTGTCTTATATCAAGGTTTGGGGATGTGAAGCTTATGTGAAGAGAAATATCTCAACAAAGCTTGAACCCAAATCGGATAAATGTTTCTTTGTTGGTTATCCAAAAGAAACACGAGGGTACCACTTTTATAACCAATCCGAGAACAAAGTCTTTGTTGCTCGAGATGGTGTATTTCTTGAAAAGGAATATCTTTCCAAGAAAGTAAGTGGGAGCTCAGTTGAATTGAACGAAGTTCAAGAAGACTTGAACGAGGTTCAAAAAGAACAAACTGAGATGGAGACTCAAGACTTGGTCGAAAGTACTCCAGTGGTTTTGGAAACCACACCTAACCCTCGAAGGTCCGGAAGGATTAGAACTCAACCTGACATATACTTAGGTATTCTGACAAATGAGAACTATAAAATCATGCTTTTAGAAAGCAATGAACCTTCGACCTATATCCAAGCTATGACGAGTCCAGATTCCGAGAAATGGCAGGGTGCCATGAAATCCGAAATGGAATTGATGTCTGAAAATCAAGTTTGGAACTTGGTCGGTTTGCTTAAAGGGGCTAGGCCATTGGAAGCAAATGAATTTACAAGATAAAAACAGACATGGATGGAAAACCTAGTGTTTTCAAAGCAAGGTTGGTGGAAAAAGTTTTTTTTCACAGGGTGGATTATAATGAAACCTTTTCACCAGTTGCTATGATTAAATCCATTCGGATTCTCTTAGCCATTGTAGCTCATTATGATTATGAGATATGGCAAATAGATGTTAAAACCGCCTTCTTGAATGGGATTCTAGAAGAGGATGTGTTTATGACACAACCAGAGGGTTTTATCGATCCTAATCAGGCTGAGAGAGTATGCAAGCCTAATAGTTCCATTTATGGAATAAAGCAAGCATATCGGAGTAACAATCTTCAGTTCAATGAATCCATACTGGGATTTGGATTTCAGAGGAACTCGGAAGAGTCTTGTTTTACAAGAAGATCAGTGGGAGTTACGTTGTATTAATTGTGTTGTATGTCGATGACATACTCCTTATTGGAAACAATGTTTCTATGCTTAATTCTATTAAAGAATGGCTTGTGAATTGTTTTTCAATGAAGGATCTTGGAGAAGCACAGTACATATTGGGCATCAAGATCTGTCGGAACAGATCGAAAATGATGTTTGGACTTAGTCAAGTGACCTATATTGATAAGGTACTTGATAAGTTCAGAATGAAAGACGCCAAAAAGGGTCTCATTCCAATGAGTCATGGCACATCTCTTAGCAAGATGCAAGGCCCTACGGGACTTGATGAGAAAAAGAGGATGGAAAACATTCCTTATGCTTCGGCAATAGGGTCTATAATGTACGCCATGATATGTACACGACCGGACGTATCGTATGCTTTGAGCATGACGAGTCAGTTTCAAGGAAATCCAGGTGAAGCGCGTTAGACTGCGACCAAGAATATTCTTATGTACCTTAGATTGACAAAAGAATATTTTGTTGTCTTTGGAAGACAAAAAGAGTTGATATTAACAAGCTGTTTGAATGCTAACTTCAAAACAGACTAAGATAATTTCCGATTTTAATCTGGTTATATCTTTTGTCTGGTTAGAGGTGATATTTGCTGGAATAGTTCCATGCAATGCAATATAGCTGATTAAACTACAGAAGCTGAGCACAGTATTGCATTGGATGCAGTAATGTTGGCAGTTAGGATTTGAAAGTTCTTGAATGAACTAGGTGGCGTAACTAGCTCAGCCCATCCGATAGTTCTCTATTTATAGTAGAGTTATCCCGCAAGCCTATGAGCTAGGAAGCACCACAAGTCTAAAACTGGTGCTCAGGAAGTTCCACATTATTTGGGAGATAGTTTTGTGGAGACATCGAGATAATAAAGTTGCAACTTTTGGTAAGGTTGCAAACCCGCTTTCTAAACCTCTCCAGCAGTTTAAGCTTGAGGCTTTCACGACTGCAATAGATATCAGACATCTTAGAGATGGGTTGTTATTTCTATTACTGTATTAGATACTTTTGGAGATTTGGTAAACATTCACTCATATGTATAATACATAATTCTTCATATAAATATGGTTTAATTTATATGAATTGTCCAAAAGATTAAGTTATATCAATTGGGTTATGAGGTCGACTTACCGCATAATGAAGTCCCAATGGTTGAACTGATATACTTGAATCATATAGTTGTTCCTGGTTCGTATAATCGAGTACGGACAAACCGATAATACAAAGAACTAGATTGTAATGTGTACTATAGCGCCGCTTCATGGGCTAGTGATGTGGGACATCAAGTACAATTACATAGATATTAGCTGGGAGCTAATGATCGAACAGACCCGACTGGAATAGTATTTAAGATTTCGAGTCATAATACTATTTCATTGACTGTCGAGCAATTTCCTCTTACCTGAGTAGTCCAGAGTGATTCCATTGTGAAATGGTGTACTTTGATACAAGTAAACGCCTTTCGTAAAAGGAGGTTATAAAACTTGTTATTGGGTATATCAGGAAGCAAGTGGGAGAGCTTGGATTGACAAGATGGGATTGTCCTCCATTTTATAATGGGATACATGTCTTACAGGCCACTTGGAGAGTCGAGACTGTGGAAAATACGTGGCCACGTCCAGATTCGTATCATAGTGATAAATCTGGTTTTACAGTTTGTCTCAAAGTCCAAGAAAGGTTTGAACCGATTGAGGATGACTCGAGTCTTGCCTCAAGTTCAAATTTAGACATAAAGTGACAACAGGAAATTGACAGCACACTGGCTCTGAAGGCCAAGTGGGAGATTGTTGGGATATGTCCTTCGATCCTACGTGTGCAATCGATAAAGTCATAAGGTCGTCTATGGATGTTAAATGATTATTTGATAATATTAATTGTTGGGAACAATATAATATTGATCGATAAAATCATACCTACAGGGTCACACACGAGCTCGATATTGATATACATTGCTTAATAAATATATTGATTTATAATCAATATTTACGTGGGTTTTCACATGCATGGGATGCATGGCTTGCATGGAATGCATGTCACATAGTGTGACATGGCATGCCACACAAGCCAATGGGACCACATATCATGATTTGGCATGATTATGTGGAGGTGACCTTTGAACTTCACCATAACACCCCATTATGTGTGGTTATGACACACACATTATGGTGGGAGTTACATGTGAAGTAAAAGGGGTATAATGAGCATGAAAATCAGATTTTCATGTCTCATTCTAACACCATCATCATCAGCCACGAAATTCACAAGAAAGAGTGAGAAGAGAGAGTGTTCTTGGAGAACCACTTCAAACAAGCAAGGTGTTTATCATCCGGGTTCGTGTGCAACACGTAGAGGCCGGGCCTTTTGTGCGGCTTCAACATCCGGACGATCTAAAGGAGTGACGAGGTCATTCACAAGGAGAGCTTCGAGAGGCTGATCCATTTGAGGTGGTTCAATCGACTCAACACCACCTCAACGACTTCAACGAATCACTTCGTCACAAAAGTAAGTAATCGTTGAACCTTATATATATATATATATATATATTGGATGTGTATATATATATATATATATGTTTATATGTGTTCTTATACACACTAAGTGTGCACTAAGATCATGGCATAGTAGATCTATTGCTTTTCACGCTTCCGCACACACGGTATATCGATCGAATCGGTATATCGGTACCTTCACTATGATCTAGAGATAAGAACATTGTACTTCTCCTAGACATCTTATACGATTAAGGGTTGTTTTAAACATGCATACTTCTGAGAAAGGTTATTGCCTTTCAGAGACAGAATGAACATCTATCTAAAGGGTTTGTGTTTTTACACATAAAGGGGATAGACAAAGCAGTTTCCTATACTTCAAGTATGGAAAGCTTTATAGATGCAATGTTCTAAAACAAGAACCTGATATCAACTATGCGGTTTGCGTAGTGGGAGGATATCAAAAGTGATCTAGAAAAGAAATTTTTTCGAATGCTGTAAGCAAGACGAAATCTTCTTTGATTACAAATTCTCAGATCCAAAGATCAAAAGAAGGACCAGTGTAAGTCGATATCAGGCTATGTGTTCACTTTTAGAAAGAGGTCGAACCATGAGATAAAAGAGTGATAAGCAGGACGCTTATCAGACTCTCTCATAACCGAATAGCATCCTCAGAGGCAGCAGAAGTTTTGGTTAGGTTCCGGGATAACCTCTTGACTTGGATATGACTCCTAGTTTACCAAAGGCTATTAGATAGCGGTGCACAGTAAACTGGAAGAGGTCATAAGTCAAAAAGTGATGTTAACACATAGAGCAAGTACCACCTGATACGAGTCATCGTCGAGGGAGACGACGTAGTAGTCACCAAGATAACTTCAGAGCGGCAACCTAGATTGCTCACTCACATAGTACTTCTCGGAAGTACACCTTAAGCACGTGATGAGTATGGGAACCGGGAGTTTGGAGGAAATGACTAGACCTTAGTACAAATGGGAGATTGTTGGAGTTGTGTACTTAATGTCTAGATTTAAGTAACGGTAAACTCCCGATCATAGCATTTAATCTATTTAATTAATAAACAATTGTTTGCTTTTAATTATTATTAATTAAATATATGCAAATCATAGTCCTAGATTTTATACGTTGTAGTTAGTATGGTGTTGCATGGGCACACAGAAGATCATACTATCGGTTACTCGTATTTAATCAAACAGTGGCTCACGACCTAGATGGACCCGGACCAATCCATCGGTATAGTCGTTGTGTGAGAGAGAAAATAATTTATCTTAATTATTTTATCACACTTGTACACTTGGTGTATTGAGCGGATCGTTGAGATTCATCGATTAGGATTGCCGGCGATAATCGATTCGAGTCTCAGTGTATTTTATTCTTAATCCCCGATATTGTTGCGGGTGTGTATATTTAATATAAGTGACTTTGATTTACCAAAGGAATTAACCGATTTAATTATTGGGTTAATTACCGGTTAAGTTGGGTCACTATATTTTATATATGGCATGCCGTGAATGATTGACCGGACAGTGTATCCCGGAAGGGTTGATAATATCCCCGAGATGAGTTCATAAGGAATTATTGTGTAAACCTCATGAGTGGATTCGTTCCGCACAATAATTAAGGTTGAATGGTACTAGTCTCGGATTAAAGAGATGAATAAATTAATTAGCAATAAATTAATTTTATTCATGGATATTTAAATCTTAAATACACGGAATAAATAATACTACCGGAGAAATATTATTTGATATAATATGGTTTAATATTGGGAGTGCAATTAAATTTATATAGTGGAAAATAAATTTAATTAATATTGATAAGGATTAATGGACTTGGGCAGTGGGCTCAATTTAATCTTCAATATTGGAAGCCCAATATTCCACCTCCTTTAGATCCCCTACGTAGTCTATAAAAGCACTACATGGCCTTCATAATTCATAACTTGAATAAGACAAGATTATCATACTTGATATTCTAGAGAGTTGAAGGAGATCCATAGGAGTTCGATAGATCGTCGCCCACCCGACGTTCGAACGGAGTGCAAGGAATACGTGGGAAGATCGTAAGGTCATCAACTTAGATTCGTTTCTCCGCACAACGAATTAAAAGGTAAAATCATATACTCCCTTCTATGATTTTATGTGAATTGATTGTGATACATACATGAACGCACGATCCGGGTAAACGTCGAACTTCGGGGACGGGGATTCGAGATCCCCGGCGAACGTTCGAAGGACCCTCGGCTGGGAGCCGAGGGGTGCGATCGAGCCCTAGGGCATCGATCGCGGGGCCCACACGAGGACGCCCCGGCTGGACGCCGGGGCACGCGATCGACCGTGGGGTCGATCGCAGGGCGAGCCGCGGCTGGGCCGCGGCGGGTGCGCTGGGCGCACCGCCCACCTCGGCGGCGGCGGTGAGTCGCCGGACTCACCGCCGGGGGCTGTTCGGAACAGCCCCACGGGGATGCGCGTGCATCCCCGGCGATCGCTAGGGTTAGCGATCGCGAGCCCCGTGCGGGGGCTCGGCTGGGCGCGCGGGTTCGTCCCGTGCGGTGCTCGGTCGAGCTCCGGCTCGTACGGTGGTTCGCGGTTTCATCTCCGGCGACGGGATTTCGGTCGGGTTGTCGGTTTCCGCAATTTTGATAACCCGGGATATCGAATTCCAGCAATTGGTATCAGAGCGTTTGGTTTCGTGTTCATGTATGTGTTCAATTGTGTTCTACCTTGCAGGGATTCCGACTATCATGGTTGAAATTATTTGTTAATTATTCGTTTAATTAATTGCTATTTAATTTTGCCATGATTATTCGTTTATTAAACTCTCGGACATGTCGAGATTCGTTTTGTGTGGATGAATGCTTGTAATAGTAAAAATTCGGGGGTTGACCGAATTTAGGATTTATTATTACGTTCTATGTTTTCCGGAAAGTGTATAGGGTCGATTTCATGTATAGAATCGATACCGGAATTGTAAATTTATTTCTTGTAATTTATTTACGTTGGATCGATGCCGAGACGACCGGCGGAGAACTCATGAGACGAAGAAGACGAAGAGGACGAAGGACCGAAGGGGTCGATCACCCCATGATCGACCCATGATCGACCAAGGGAAGGGGGCGTCGCGCCCCTTCGGCCGTGGGCTGTCGCCGGCGACGGTGGCGGCTGGCCGGTTGGAGTGGCGGCGGCGGGTGCTCCCTCCCGGTGGTCGGTGGTGGTGGTGGTGGTGGTGCGGGGATCCCCAACCCGTGCTACTCCTAATCCTACCTAGATTCACTTTCCTAATTGATTCAAGTTTTCCTATTTTGAGTATTCCTAAGTTTGGGAATTCTCATGGAGATAGGAAAAGAATTAATTAATATTATTTATTTCCTTATTCTATTATGGAAGTCTTCTAGAGTATTCCGAGTTCTACTTGGAATAGGATCCTAGAGATTTAATAGAATTGGAAAGGAATAAAAGTTAATTTAGGATTGATTTATTTCCTAATTGATTATTCCTATTTTATGGGAATTTTCATAGTAATGGAAATTAATTAATCTTGGAAAGTAAAAGAGTCCTAATTTATTTTATTTCCTTATTCTATTATAGAAGTCTTCTAGAATATTCCAAGTTTGACTTGGATAGATTATTCTAGAGATTTAATAGAATTAGATAGGAAAATAAATAAATAAAAATATTAATAATATTTAATTTTATTTTTGATTTATTCGATTGACTTAATTTTCGAATTGAGTATCTTTTGGATTTATTGAAAATAAATAGATTTAAATATTGGGATTAATATTCTCGTCACATGGAGCATTCAAGAACGAAGACTGAAGACTAGAAGACGCATACGGAGATGGAATAAAGCCATGATAGTCGGAAAATAATTTTTCTAGCATTATTTTGACTATGTGCTATGTGCTTTATTACTTGTATGCATGCTTATGTGTTTAATTATGCATTAGATAGCGTATCCCTTTGTTATAAAAAGCTAAGTGGGAGCGGGGATGGAAACATTCCCATGGTCTCCATTACTGTTCTCTTGGTGACTCTTATGGACTTTTGAAGTTCATATAGATGTGTCATTGGAGGAGAATTCTTGTAATTCCTTTTACAAGTGACATTGATTAAGTTTATCAAACAATGCCTAATTTGTCTTTCTAAAACTGACTTCAAGTCGACTCATTCTCACCCCGGGGAGTGGAATGGAGCCAAAGCCACTTGGTCATGTCGAGGACACAAATTAGAGGCAGTCGTACCATTCTTTGATAGATGGATCGATTGTCTGCTCGGCTCCCTCATCTAATGAGAGATAGGGTTGTTCGCATGGTGAATCACTGGTTAGAAACTTCGAGTTTCACTTATGATTCTCCGCGTCCTGATTTACGAAATCGAATGGATCTTGTAACTGGGAGTCAATTATAAAAGTCTCTTAGTGTAGTAAACGTCCACACAACGTGGCTTGCTCCACTGACGGATTTTGGATTAATTGATGTAGACAGTTGTAAGGAATTGTGAAGAGTTGTAAAGTTGTCGTAAACGTCCACACAACGTGGCTTGCGGTGATGTAGCAATTCCAAACAATTTACTTTGGTGCTGAGTAATGGTTTACACTTAGATACGCCTTGTAGTATTCCTCCCACCGAGGTTCCACTATAAGCGATGTATGACCGAAGAAAATCTAATTGCTAAATCATTTGGGTGGGTAAACGTCCACACAACGTGGCTTGCCTTACCTGATGGGATTTTAGATGTGATTAGTAATTTAATGATATTATTTGAGGGAGATAATATCGGATATTAAATTAATTGTTTGTTTAAATGTGCTTATAGGTTTAGAGAATAGCTATGAACCCACTTTCTATGATACTCAAGGAATTCAACGCACTGGTTCCATACTGTGTTGGATGGAATAACGAGTTAGACATTTCCCAGACTGTTGCTGAGTACAAGTTTGTACTCAGTGAACTTTGTCCTCCTGAACCAACTCGTGTCTCAACTATTGAGGAAAAAGATGATTTTGAGAAGTGGAACAGTGCTTTTGCATTAACCACCAATCATGATATCATGCTAAAACTCAAGCTTATGTTTAGAGACAATGAGAAGGTTAGAAGAGAGGCGATGAGGATACTCATAAAGGTCAGTCGCTTCGAGGAAACGCTTGAACACGTTTTCGAGATGTTGGATCTTTTGGATGAGTTGAGACAATCGCAGGCTCTTATGGCCAAAGCCAAAGGTTTCAAACCTAAGGGCATAAACCATGGAATGGAGAAGCAGACAAAGAATCCCTGTAGTCCTGCTCTTGGACCACGGAATAGGGTGAGAAAGCCTTCGAGCAGTTATTCTCAAAGAAAGCTTTCTGGGGACTAGAAGTCTTTATTTTCTCCTGGAGAAGGTATGAGATTTTCTCCTTAGTCTTTAAAAAACATAGTCAGCTGTGTTATCTACCAGAAACCTGGTTGGTAGATATGGATCCACTGACGGTATGTATGCACTGAAAATGCAGGGACACCAGGAAACCCAAAGACTTGGAAATGGAGGAATAGTCAAGGCAAAGCTGTAGAGGAGGCAGCGGTTGCGGTGGAAGACATTTATCTGCTTTAGTAGTTAAATAGGATTTCATTTCAAAGTTATTGCTTTATGTACCCCTTTAATTTTAGAAAGAACGTTTTGTTCTGGGTTTCTATTATTTATGAATGGATATTTTATTTCTTTAATCATTGGATGATTTTGATAAGAAATAATGGTATTATCTATTCTGGTACATTAGATAGCAATATATGAATGATAGATCCTAAGTCTACCCCGATGCAACGAACCGTTCTATAACTTGTTTTACTAATTAGATTTTTTCTTAATTAATCATTATACTTGTGAATTCTTATACTTAGTAGTATTTTCAAATGAAATTCAAATGGTCGAAATTGATTTGATCAATTAAAGTTGAAGGAATGGACCTTCCGACCTAAGGATTGAATTTGGAGGATAATACGTCTAAGCAAACCTTTCTTGAAAAAGGATAGAATTCAAACAAGTATTGAAAATGATTAGATATGCAGACATATGTGTATATTAGAAAGGTACGAGTAATTTTTTCAAGAATACTCAAGTGATGGATTAGAATGCTTGATGTGCCATAAAAGCAAAGTGTTTTGACTAGTCAATGGACACAAAGCGATTATGGGGAACCATCAAAGTATATCCATTGGAAGCCTGTGACTCGGTCGCGGAGGCCATCACCTATCTGAATAACACATAGCATAATCAAAAATTGGGATTCAATCCCAAAGGGGCGCGTCATATACTTACGTGTAGAGATGGTGCGCTGTAAATAAGAAATGGAAATCTAATAGTAAATAAGAGCAAGTTGTTCGGAACTACCTATGTTCTATGGATATTCCTAGATACAACGGCATATTGAATATGGTTGTAGGATATCCTAGATGAACGAAGTATTGTGTGTTCTATAGTACTATGAACCAGAGGGACATCTTGTCCGGTTCATGGAGGAAGACTATTAGATGAACCACAAAGCCTAAATTGACGAAATGCCTTGAAATGAGAAGAAGGACAAAAGACTGGGAACCAGCCAAACCGAGTAGAAGTACACCACATACTGCACCTATTGTTATTACTGTTATACACCGGGACGCCATTGCAGTGGGAGGTTGTTGGACAACCAGGGATATTCATAAGACTAGAGGAGTTCGGACTCTGGATCTAGTAAAGATGAAATCGACCCCTAGATCTGCATAAGGGCAGTACTAGACCTAAATGTGCCTGCTTGGAACAATAAGGATTATTGTTGAGAGGCTAGATCATTTAGAGTACAAGCTTAGTAAATCCATTTATGGGTTGAAATAAAGCTATGAGTCGTGGAGCTTGCGAATTGATGGGATAATCCATTTTAATGGATTCATCAAAAGGCATAGACAAAAGGTGTTGAAGACGTAATGGAAACAAGGTGGTGTTTCTCGGAGATTTTATGTAGATAACATTTCATCATTGGCAACAATGTAAAAAATTGTTGTCAGACATAAAATAATGGTTGTCTAAATAAATCGAGATATAAGATTGAGAAGAAGTTAGAGCATGTTCTTAAGATCCTATGTGTTGGGATATGTCCTTCGATCCTACGTGTGCAATCGATAAATTCATAAGGTCGTCTATGGATGTTAAATGATTATTTGATAATATTAATTGTTGGGAACAATATAATATTGATCGATAAAATCATACCTACAGGGTCACACACGAGCTCGATATTGATATACATTGCTTAATAAATATATTGATTTAGAATCAATATTTACGTGGGTTTTCACATGCATGGGATGCATGGCTTGCATGGAATGCATGTCACATAGTGTGACATGGCATGCCACACAAGCCAATGGGACCACATATCATGATTTGGCATGATTATGTGGAGGTGACCTTTGAACTTCACCATAACACCCCATTATGTGTGGTTATGACACACACATTATGGTGGGAGTTACATGTGAAGTAAAAGGGGTATAATGAGCATGAAAATCAGATTTTCATGTCTCATTCTAACACCATCATCATCAGCCACGAAATTCACAAGAAAGAGTGAGAAGAGAGAGTGTTCTTGGAGAACCACTTCAAACAAGCAAGGTGTTTATCATCCGGGTTCGTGTGCAACACGTAGAGGCCGGGCCTTTTGTGCGGCTTCAACATCCGGACGATCTAAAGGAGTGACGAGGTCATTCACAAGGAGAGCTTCGAGAGGCTGATCCATTTGAGGTGGTTCAATCGACTCAACACCACCTCAACGACTTCAACGAATCACTTCGTCACAAAAGTAAGTAATCGTTGAACCTTATATATATATATATATATTGGATGTGTATATATATATATATGTGTTTATATGTGTTCTTATACACACTAAGTGTGCACTAAGATCATGGCATAGTAGATCTATTGCTTTACACGCTTCCTCACACACGGTATATCGATCGAATCGGTATATCGGTACCTTCAATTGGTATCAGAGCCTAGGGCTCGTGCACACTTTTGTGTTGGACACGAAGGTTAAATCAACATAATTGGATTATATGTTTAATTGTGATTATGTGATTAGATGTAAGGCCGGCCACCGTTAGTGGTCGGGTGAATGAAATTGTCGTTTTTTACGTACGATTGGCCATAGTTTTGGAGGGCTGCGTCCCTTGGAATCATTTGTAATAGATAGGTTTTTTATTTCAATATGTATTGTTCAAACTTGTAAGCGATGGACTTGGTCCATGATTCGATGGTGGATCTCGGCTCTCCGGCGAAAACGAGAAGAAACGAAGCAAAATGAAGCGAAACGGGTGAAAATCGGGCTGCTGGAGCAAAACGGCGGGCGCCGTTTGTGCTCCGGCGGGCGTCGAATGAATTCGGCGGGCGCCGTTTTGGAAACGGCTACCGCCGAAAGGCTGTTTTTTGGTCAGCCTGTTTTGTACCCTTTTGGCGGGCGCCGTTTTGGAAACGGCGACCGCCAGTGGTGTTCGGCGACCGCCGTTTGTGAAACGGCGGGCGCCGTTCGTGGTTTTTGGGGTATGGACTAAGGTTGACCTAAATCAGCGGGTGCGGAACTGAAACGGCGGGCGCGGGCCAGTCCAGAAGATGTTCAAGGCCTATTTTGTTGCTTTTAATCTTTTCGTTTGAGAGTTGTGAGGTTCTAGGGGCCTTTCGATTACGTATTTAATTTCTTTGCTAGTTATAGGATGTTTTATGTTATAAATGTTCAACTTACATATAAACACCTATGCATGCAAGTTCCCAAAATAATGAGTATAATGTCTTGTCCAAAAACATCACACTCATGAAGCCCTCGATCATAAGTTGGTAGGTCCGCCTCAGCGGGGTACTACTTGTTATCTTGGGATAAGTGGGAGTAAGGGTTAGACCCTTACACGTGAGTTTGGTTTTCTCATCGATAGATCCACTGCAGGCGTGGCTATCGAGACATGAGATGAGAATGGGACTCTCATCGACCGAGAGTGACATTAGATGTCATTGACATGGGATGTCTACCTATCTTAGAGTTTCTTAAGTGCGGACTCAGTCGGCTTAAGGATTCGCAAGATGAGGGTCTTGGGATTGTTTGTTTAAGGGAACAACGATATTAGATATCGATTGAACAAAATGTAACAAATAAGTAATTTTGATAGACAACCTTATTTGTTTACCGCTTTGTGGATGTTTACATACTTTAGTTATCTTTCTTTTGTAGTTTATCATGTTAAATATCAACTCAATTCAAGTTTGGTTCAATTCTTGATTGTGAAAAATTGAACAACACAAATTTTCTTGATTGACAACGTAATTTGAGGATGGTCCTCAAATACGAATACAAAGAGAATGTGTTAGATTACCAATTCCTATGATATCATTGAACAACTCAATAGCATGTTCGGGGAACATACTATGATTGAGCGGTTCGGTATGACCATGGTCATCGCTTCAGCTAGGCTGGAAAAATGGAAATCTATGGAATCACATGTGCAACAAATGATTGGATTATTTGTTTCAAGTGACCGCCTAGATTTTTCCTATGACGATTATTTGGCAACCGATTTCATACTTCAATCTCATGATGGTTATAATGCCTTTAGGCTAAATTTTCCATATGAATGATTTGAAGAAATCGCTTCGTGAGCTCCACGGGATGCTCAAGGCTGCTGAGCCGGCGATAGAGAAGGACCCTAAGAGGGAAATTCTTATGATATGGGATAGGGTATTCAAAAGAGCAGGGGCAAGAAGGCTACTAGGGTTCCTAGGGAATCTCAATGCGTCTTTGCAAAAGTGTTGGACACTACTTGCAAACATATAAAAGTTCATATTTTATTCAATTTCAAAACAAATGCCTAATTTGTCTTTCATATGATGGATTCTAAGGTTATGATTATTTACACCTCGGGGAGTGATTTAATCCAAAACACTTAAGTTCATCAATGACACAAATTAGAGACTTTCGAGCCATTGGATGGCGTGAATCGATTGTCTGGTTGGCTCCCTCATATTTTATGAGAGATAGGGCTTCAATTGCATGATAATATCGCTGGTTAGAAAACTTCGATTTTTCACTTACGATTTATCATGTTTTGACATTGAGATAATTTTGAATGGGAAATTTGAATGAGACTCAATTATTGGGAATAATTGAATTTGCCCAAAGTTCAAAGAAGATGTGAAGAACGGGGTTGCTTCATCTTCAAGTATTAATGATATAGACATTAAACTTCACAAATTATACTTCTTGGGTATTGGATGCCAAATGTGGTTCTCACATTTTTATGTGGAGGAACTACATAGAAGTATAAGTTTGGTGAATAGAGATGTCGATCTACGGGCAAGAAATGGAGCGAAGGTCGCTGCATTAGCTGTATGATCATATGATGTTGTTTTGCCTTAGGGCCTTGTTTTAGTATTATAACTATGTAATTTCGTACCTTCAATAAACAATGAATATTGGTTCAGTATTGGATACTGATGGATTACTTTTTCACTATTAAATAGTTTGGTAACTATTTTAATTGTGAATTATTCTTTGTTTTGGTACGATTATTATATTGTTTATGTATACTTTAAACTTGACAAATCATATATAACATTAACACTAAAGGCCGAATCGAATAATTCTCAATGAGACATAACTATAACATTGTTGATTAGGTCAAATCATCATCTAAATATGTAACGAAGCTTCTTTTAGAATGCATTCTAGAATCATTTGACTTGGAATCATTTGATACATGTGGATGATGTGTGATGGACAAGATAACAATGTCATCTTTCTTGGAGAAAGGAGAACATGTGAGTGATTTATTAGGGATGATCCATACTGATGTATGTGGAACCTATCAGTTCACAAGCACATGAAGGTTATGTTTCCGAAAATAGAAAACAAACTATATTAGATATAGTTCGATCATTCGATGAGAGGTCTAAATGAACTACTGGTCTCTTTTGGGAACACATAATTCTAGACTTCAACTTATACACTGAATAGGACACCGTCAAAAGCTGTTGATAAGACACCATACGAAGTATGGAAAGGGAAGGTCCCTAACTTGTCTTATATCAAGGTTTGGGGATGTGAAGCTTATGTGAAGAGAAATATCTCAACAAAGCTTGAACCCAAATCGGATAAATGTTTCTTTGTTGGTTATCCAAAAGAAACACGAGGGTACCACTTTTATAACCAATCCGAGAACAAAGTCTTTGTTGCTCGAGATGGTGTATTTCTTGAAAAGGAATATCTTTCCAAGAAAGTAAGTGGGAGCTCAGTTGAATTGAACGAAGTTCAAGAAGACTTGAACGAGGTTCAAAAAGAACAAACTGAGATGGAGACTCAAGACTTGGTCGAAAGTACTCCAGTGGTTTTGGAAACCACACCTAACCCTCGAAGGTCCGGAAGGATTAGAACTCAACCTGACATATACTTAGGTATTCTGAAAAATGAGAACTATAAAATCATGCTTTTAGAAAGCAATGAACCTTCGACCTATATCCAAGCTATGACGAGTCCAGATTCCGAGAAATGGCAGGGTGCCATGAAATCCAAAATGGAATTGATGTCTGAAAATCAAGTTTGGAACTTGGTCGGTTTGCTTAAAGGGGCTAGGCCATTGGAAGCAAATGAATTTACAAGATAAAAACAGACATGGATGGAAAACCTAGTGTTTTCAAAGCAAGGTTGGTGGAAAAAGTTTTTTTTCACAGGGTGGATTATAATGAAACCTTTTCACCAGTTGCTATGATTAAATCCATTCGGATTCTCTTAGCCATTGTAGCTCATTATGATTATGAGATATGGCAAATAGATGTTAAAACCGCCTTCTTGAATGGGATTCTAGAAGAGGATGTGTTTATGACACAACCAGAGGGTTTTATCGATCCTAATCAGGCTGAGAGAGTATGCAAGCCTAATAGTTCCATTTATGGAATAAAGCAAGCATATCGGAGTAACAATCTTCAGTTCAATGAATCCATACTGGGATTTGGATTTCAGAGGAACTCGGAAGAGTCTTGTTTTACAAGAAGATCAGTGGGAGTTACGTTGTATTAATTGTGTTGTATGTCGATGACATACTCCTTATTGGAAACAATGTTTCTATGCTTAATTCTATTAAAGAATGGCTTGTGAATTGTTTTTCAATGAAGGATCTTGGAGAAGCACAGTACATATTGGGCATCAAGATCTGTCGGAACAGATCGAAAATGATGTTTGGACTTAGTCAAGTGACCTATATTGATAAGGTACTTGATAAGTTCAGAATGAAAGACGCCAAAAAGGGTCTCATTCCAATGAGTCATGGCACATCTCTTAGCAAGATGCAAGGCCCTACGGGACTTGATGAGCAAAAGAGGATGGAAAACATTCCTTATGCTTCGGCAATAGGGTCTATAATGTACGCCATGATATGTACACGACCGGACGTATCGTATGCTTTGAGCATGACGAGTCAGCTTCAAGGAAATCCAGGTGAAGCGCGTTAGACTGCGACCAAGAATATTCTTATGTACCTTAGATTGACAAAAGAATATTTTGTTGTCTTTGGAAGACAAAAAGAGTTGATATTAACAAGCTGTTTGAATGCTAACTTCAAAACAGACTAAGATAATTTCCGATTTTAATCTGGTTATATCTTTTGTCTGGTTAGAGGTGATATTTGCTGGAATAGTTCCATGCAATGCAATATAGCTGATTAAACTACAGAAGCTGAGCACAGTATTGCATTGGATGCAGTAATGTTGGCAGTTAGGATTTGAAAGTTCTTGAATGAACTAGGTGGCGTAACTAGCTCAGCCCATCCGATAGTTCTCTATTTATAGTAGAGTTATCCCGCAAGCCTATGAGCTAGGAAGCACCACAAGTCTAAAACTGGTGCTCAGGAAGTTCCACATTATTTGGGAGATAGTTTTGTGGAGACATCGAGATAATAAAGTTGCAACTTTTGGTAAGGTTGCAAACCCGCTTTCTAAACCTCTCCAGCAGTTTAAGCTTGAGGCTTTCACGACTACAATAGATATCAGACATCTTAGAGATGGGTTGTTATTTCTATTACTGTATTAGATACTTTTGGAGATTTGGTAAACATTCACTCATATGTATAATACATAATTCTTCATATAAATATGGTTTAATTTATATGAATTGTCCAAAAGATTAAGTTATATCAATTGGGTTATGAGGTCGACTTACCGCATAATGAAGTCCCAATGGTTGAACTGATATACTTGAATCATATAGTTGTTCCTGGTTCGTATAATCGAGTACGGACAAACCGATAATACAAAGAACTAGATTGTAATGTGTACTATAGCGCCGCTTCATGGGCTAGTGATGTGGGACATCAAGTACAATTACATAGATATTAGCTGGGAGCTAATGATCGAACAGACCCGACTGGAATAGTATTTAAGATTTCGAGTCATAATACTATTTCATTGACTGTCGAGCAATTTCCTCTTACCTGAGTAGTCCAGAGTGATTCCATTGTGAAATGGTGTACTTTGATACAAGTAAACGCCTTTCGTAAAAGGAGGTTATAAAACTTGTTATTGGGTATATCAGGAAGCAAGTGGGAGAGCTTGGATTGACAAGATGGGATTGTCCTCCATTTTATAATGGGATACATGTCTTACAGGCCACTTGGAGAGTCGAGACTGTGGAAAATACGTGGCCACGTCCAGATTCGTATCATAGTGATAAATCTGGTTTTACAGTTTGTCTCAAAGTCCAAGAAAGGTTTGAACCGATTGAGGATGACTCGAGTCTTGCCTCAAGTTCAAATTTAGACATAAAGTGACAACAGGAAATTGACAGCACACTGGCTCTGAAGGCCAAGTGGGAGATTGTTGGGATATGTCCTTCGATCCTACGTGTGCAATCGATAAAGTCATAAGGTCGTCTATGGATGTTAAATGATTATTTGATAATATTAATTGTTGGGAAAAATATAATATTGATCGATAAAATCATACCTACAGGGTCACACACGAGCTCGATATTGATATACATTGCTTAATAAATATATTGATTTATAATCAATATTTACGTGGGTTTTCACATGCATGGGATGCATGGCTTGCATGGAATGCATGTCACATAGTGTGACATGGCATGCCACACAAGCCAATGGGACCACATATCATGATTTGGCATGATTATGTGGAGGTGACCTTTGAACTTCACCATAACACCCCATTATGTGTGGTTATGACACACACATTATGGTGGGAGTTACATGTGAAGTAAAAGGGGTATAATGAGCATGAAAATCAGATTTTCATGTCTCATTCTAACACCATCATCATCAGCCACGAAATTCACAAGAAAGAGTGAGAAGAGAGAGTGTTCTTGGAGAACCACTTCAAACAAGCAAGGTGTTTATCATCCGGGTTCGTGTGCAACACGTAGAGGCCGGGCCTTTTGTGCGGCTTCAACATCCGGACGATCTAAAGGAGTGACGAGGTCATTCACAAGGAGAGCTTCGAGAGGCTGATCCATTTGAGGTGGTTCAATCGACTCAACACCACCTCAACGACTTCAACGAATCACTTCGTCACAAAAGTAAGTAATCGTTGAACCTTATATATATATATATATATATATTGGATGTGTATATATATATATATATGTTTATATGTGTTCTTATACACACTAAGTGTGCACTAAGATCATGGCATAGTAGATCTATTGCTTTTCACGCTTCCGCACACACGGTATATCGATCGAATCGGTATATCGGTACCTTCACTATGATCTAGAGATAAGAACATTGTACTTCTCCTAGACATCTTATACGATTAAGGGTTGTTTTAAACATGCATACTTCTGAGAAAGGTTATTGCCTTTCAGAGACAGAATGAACATCTATCTAAAGGGTTTGTGTTTTTACACATAAAGGGGATAGACAAAGCAGTTTCCTATACTTCAAGTATGGAAAGCTTTATAGATGCAATGTTCTAAAACAAGAACCTGATATCAACTATGCGGTTTGCGTAGTGGGAGGATATCAAAAGTGATCTAGAAAAGAAATTTTTTCGAATGCTGTAAGCAAGACGAAATCTTCTTTGATTACAAATTCTCAGATCCAAAGATCAAAAGAAGGACCAGTGTAAGTCGATATCAGGCTATGTGTTCACTTTTAGAAAGAGGTCGAACCATGAGATAAAAGAGTGATAAGCAGGACGCTTATCAGACTCTCTCATAACCGAATAGCATCCTCAGAGGCAGCAGAAGTTTTGGTTAGGTTCCGGGATAACCTCTTGACTTGGATATGACTCCTAGTTTACCAAAGGCTATTAGATAGCGGTGCACAGTAAACTGGAAGAGGTCATAAGTCAAAAAGTGATGTTAACACATAGAGCAAGTACCACCTGATACGAGTCATCGTCGAGGGAGACGACGTAGTAGTCACCAAGATAACTTCAGAGCGGCAACCTAGATTGCTCACTCACATAGTACTTCTCGGAAGTACACCTTAAGCACGTGATGAGTATGGGAACCGGGAGTTTGGAGGAAATGACTAGACCTTAGTACAAATGGGAGATTGTTGGAGTTGTGTACTTAATGTCTAGATTTAAGTAACGGTAAACTCCCGATCATAGCATTTAATCTATTTAATTAATAAACAATTGTTTGCTTTTAATTATTATTAATTAAATATATGCAAATCATAGTCCTAGATTTTATACGTTGTAGTTAGTATGGTGTTGCATGGGCACACAGAAGATCATACTATCGGTTACTCGTATTTAATCAAACAGTGGCTCACGACCTAGATGGACCCGGACCAATCCATCGGTATAGTCGTTGTGTGAGAGAGAAAATAATTTATCTTAATTATTTTATCACACTTGTACACTTGGTGTATTGAGCGGATCGTTGAGATTCATCGATTAGGATTGCCGGCGATAATCGATTCGAGTCTCAGTGTATTTTATTCTTAATCCCCGATATTGTTGCGGGTGTGTATATTTAATATAAGTGACTTTGATTTACCAAAGGAATTAACCGATTTAATTATTGGGTTAATTACCGGTTAAGTTGGGTCACTATATTTTATATATGGCATGCCGTGAATGATTGACCGGACAGTGTATCCCGGAAGGGTTGATAATATCCCCGAGATGAGTTCATAAGGAATTATTGTGTAAACCTCATGAGTGGATTCGTTCCGCACAATAATTAAGGTTGAATGGTACTAGTCTCGGATTAAAGAGATGAATAAATTAATTAGCAATAAATTAATTTTATTCATGGATATTTAAATCTTAAATACACGGAATAAATAATACTACCGGAGAAATATTATTTGATATAATATGGTTTAATATTGGGAGTGCAATTAAATTTATATAGTGGAAAATAAATTTAATTAATATTGATAAGGATTAATGGACTTGGGCAGTGGGCTCAATTTAATCTTCAATATTGGAAGCCCAATATTCCACCTCCTTTAGATCCCCTACGTAGCCTATAAAAGCACTACATGGCCTTCATAATTCATAACTTGAATAAGACAAGATTATCATACTTGATATTCTAGAGAGTTGAAGGAGATCCATAGGAGTTCGATAGATCGTCGCCCACCCGACGTTCGAACGGAGTGCAAGGAATACGTGGGAAGATCGTAAGGTCATCAACTTAGATTCGTTTCTCCGCACAACGAATTAAAAGGTAAAATCATATACTCCCTTCTATGATTTTATGTGAATTGATTGTGATACATACATGAACGCACGATCCGGGTAAACGTCGAACTTCGGGGACGGGGATTCGAGATCCCCGGCGAACGTTCGAAGGACCCTCGGCTGGGAGCCGAGGGGTGCGATCGAGCCCTAGGGCATCGATCGCGGGGCCCACACGAGGACGCCCCGGCTGGACGCCGGGGCACGCGATCGACCGTGGGGTCGATCGCCGGGCGAGCCGCGGCTGGGCCGCGGCGGGTGCGCTGGGCGCACCGCCCACCTCGGCGGCGGCGGTGAGTCGCCGGACTCACCGCCGGGGGCTGTTTGGAACAGCCCCACGGGGATGCGCGTGCATCCCCGGCGATCGCTAGGGTTAGCGATCGCGAGCCCCGTGCGGGGGCTCGGCTGGGCGCGCGGGTTCGTCCCGTGCGGTGCTCGGTCGAGCTCCGGCTCGTACGGTGGTTCGCGGTTTCATCTCCGGCGACGGGATTTCGGTCGGGTTGTCGGTTTCCGCAATTTTGATAACCCGGGATATCGAATTCCAGCACCACACTCTGGGGGACCAGTTACCTATGGAGGAGGTGCAAAGGGTAACATAGTTGGTTGTGGCACTTTGAGTGTGAAGGGTCTTCCATCTCTAAAGAATGTCCTTCATGTGGAAGGGTTGTGTGCCAATCTGATTAGTATAAGCCAGTTGTGTGATGATGAACTTGATGTAAAGTTCAACAAAGACAAGTGTGAAGTCTACAATTCAAAAGGGAAATGCATACTGACTGGAATTCGTGCGAAGAATAACTGTTATGCTATTGAAGAGACATGCCCATCCACTAAGTCCGCTGATGAGATAGATTTATGGCATCAAAGACTGGGTCATACCAGTCTTCGAAACTTGGAAAATCTTATTCGTCTCAAAGCTGTGAGAGGCATTGAATCTCTACCAAAGTTTGAGAAAAGAGTGTGTGGCGAGTGCCAAATGGGAAAACAAACCAGAAGTTCACACCCAGCTCTGACTTTGAACTTCAGAACTTCCAACTGTTTTGAGCTTATGCATATGGACCTTATGGGACCAATGGAAGTTCATAGCTTGGGACACAAGTGGTACACTCTTGTGATTGTTGATGATTTCTCAAGATACACGTGGGTAAATTTTTTAGCTACCAAAGATGAGGCCTTTGAAGCCTTCCATAATTTGGCTAGGAAAGTTCGAAACATGCATGGGGCACGAATTCAAAGGATTCGAAGTGATCATGGTGGAGAATTCCAAAATCAAGCCTTCCTAGAATATTTCACTCGAAAAGGAATTCATCATGAATTTTCTTCACCTAAAACGCCTCAACAAAACGGAATAGTTGAACGCAAAAATCGAACTTTGAAGGAGATGGCTACCGTGATGCTTGTGTCAAAGAAAATGCCAAAAGGCTTTTGGGCAGAGGCTGTAAGCACAGCTTGCTACGTGATCAACAGAATAAGTCTTCGAAGTGGGACTGAGAAGACTGCCTATGAACTTCTTACTGGCAAAAAGCCAAATGTTGCTCATCTACGAGTCTTTGGGTGTTTATGCTATATATTGAATGATCGTGAGCCTTTGAAGAAATTTGATTCCAAATCGGACAGAGCTATCTTTATTGGTTATGCTCTAAATAGTCATGCTTATCGTGTCTTCAATCTAAGGACACGAACTGTTCAAGAGTCAACAAACATAACCTTTGATGAACATGATTTCAAGGGAAAATCTACTGAAGTTGTGGCAAAGATTCGAAGTACAAATGAAGAATAAGGAGGAGAACCTTCGAACTCTGGAGCTTCGAATCCTGGAGCCTTGAACGAACAAGATGCAGCAGCTTCGAATTCTAGCTCCAGTACAGAATCTTCAGATGATGAACATATCCCAGTGACTTCGAACACCCCTCTCATTACTTCGAACTGTACTGGAGTCCCGAACTCAGGACCCCCTGCTCACATACGAAAACGACATCCAACTCAACTGATTATTGGGACTTTGGATCAGAGAACAACTCGCTCATCTAGGCCTTCGAACTCTTGGGCTGAGACTTCAAACTTGGCCTACATATCTCCAGACATTGGAATTATGAGCTTTGTCTCGGAAATTGAACCAAAGAATATAAAGGAGGCCATTTTGGATGAATTCTGGGTTGCTGCTATGCATGAGGAGTTAAACGAATTTGAACGAAACAAAGTTTGGTCCTTGGTGCCCCGACCTAAAAATGTCAACATTATTGGAACAAAATGGATCTATAAAAACAAAAAAAATGAGCACAATCAAATTGTCCGAAACAAGGCTCGCCTTGTTGCTCAAGGGTACACTCAAGTTGAAGGTGTAGACTTTGATGAGACCTTCGCACCTGTAGCTCGAATTGAGTCTATACGTCTTCTTATTGCCATAGCTTGCTATAGGAATATCCCATTAAGACAAATGGATGTTAAGGCTGCATTCTTGAATGGTGTGTTGGATGAAGAAGCCTACGTTGAACAGCCAAAAGGGTTCATAGATCCAAAGAGGCCAGACCATGTCTACCGTCTTCATAAAGCTCTCTATGGTCTAAAGCAGGCACCCCGGGCTTGGTACTCTTGTCTGACAGAGTTCTTGATTGCTTATGGGTTCATAAGAGGAAATGCCGACACTACACTCTTCATTAAAATGGTTGGGAAAGATATGCTCATTGCACAAATATATGTTGATGACATTGTATTTGGTGCCACCAATCCAAAGTTGGTAAAAGAATTCTCTGCGGCTATGTCATCCTCCTTCCAAATGAGTCTTGAGGGAGAACTTAATTATTTTCTTGGACTCCAAATTTCTCAACGAAAAGATGGAATTTTTGTCTCACAAACCAAGTATGCTTTGAATATGCTCCAAATATTTGATATGGCAGAGGCTAAGCCTATGAAGACTCCCATGGCCACTACTGATAAACTCGCTCGGGCTTCCAAGAGTAAGGACACAGACATTACCAACTATCGCTCTCTCATTGGAAGTTTGTTGTATCTCACTGCTACTAGGCCCGACATCATGTTTAGTGTTTGCCTATGTGCCCGTTATCAAGCTCAACCAAAGGAAGAACATCTTACAGCTGTTAAGCGAATTCTTCGCTATATTGTTGGGACTACTGAGCTGGGACTATGGTATACCAAAGACACCACAGCCTCTCTTGTTGGGTATGCGGACGCTGATTGGGCTGGTGATGCCGATGATAGGAAGAGCACGAGTGGAGGGTGTTGTTTTCTCGGAAATAACTTGGTTTCTTGGCATAGTAAGAAAAAAAATTGCATAGCTCTCTCAACTGCTGAATCGGAGTATGTAGCCGCAGGTAGCTGTTGCACTCAACTCCTTTGGCTTCAACAAATGTTGGCAGACTACCAAATCACAAATACCCCTCTAACTCTTCTTTGTGATAATGAAAGTGCCATAAAAATCAGTCAAAATCCGGTACAACATTCTAAAACTAAACATATTGGCATTCGACACCATTTCATTCGTGACTTAGTTGAAAAAGGTGAAATTATCATGGAACATGTGCCTACTGAAAAACAACTCTCAGATTTCTTTACTAAACCTTTGGCTTCGGAGAGATTCATTTCTCTCAGAAAATCCTTATGCATGTGTGCTATATGACTTAGTTGGAGAGGCACAGGCTACGGCTTCTGTCTTTTGTGTGTCACTTTGCAGGAAGCCCCACAGGTAGATTGACAAGAGAGTATGACTCACTTTGCTTGGATGTTGAAAATGCTTGAACTTTGGTATTTGCAATATACATATATACTTCTTATACATATAACTATGATAAATTTGAAAGTTCATTTTCTTACTCTCTGAATATGCACTTTGAACTTTTCGTGGATTAGTCTTGTCAGTTGAACATGGATTCGAGGCCGCTTTAGTCTTCGGACCCAAGTGTACTCATTCCTCTGAGTGTGAACGTATGAACTTGGCTTATAACTCCCACAAGCTATCACTTGCATAGATCCATAATACTAAGTAACGGAGGACGCCGGATCAATTGTCCGCCGGCTCCCCTCTTCGAAAGGAAGCACATGGACGCCTAAGTTTAAGATGCTCTTCAATCACACTTCGGAGATGCGGGATGATCCTCGCTCCCCTCTGACTGCTGTAATGAGCATCTGTTGCATTTCATTTAAAGCTATAAACTCGTCTGGAGAACGCCGGATCAACTGTCCGCCGGCTCCTCTCTGATTGTAGTATTGCTAGTCCCAAGTGGAGTGCCTTTAAAAGTTCACCTCACACTCATGAATTAAAATCTCTTGTGCGGTGCTAACTCATCAATATGTTCCGACGAAACACGAACTCGACTCTGTGATTGTGACGATTGAAAAGTAAATTTCTTTCAAAAACGATTCATTGTAATACCACATATTCATACTTGCTTGCCTGTTGCTTCGAACTCACTCATTTCCCATGACTCTAAGAGTTCGATGTCTCTCTATCTCTACCTCGTGGGCGCATCAACAATGGGACACACAGAAGTGTGAAGGTTCGAACTCCTTATTCCTCTCTAATTTATCTCTACTGCATTTCTGCCTTCGAAGCTATATGTTAACGATAGTAGTTGACTCGCTGAGACTTCGAACTTGGAATCATGTTTTACCTCTTGTTTTGATCTCTGAGAATTGGATTTTTCTTTGTCACTGGACTCACTTGTTCTATTGTCATGTTTTAACTAACCTCTGCTTCGAACTTTTTTTTTTTCTATGTTCTCTATTACACTGCCTTGCTTGCTTGTCGTGCTTAGTGTTTACAGGGGTTCGAAGTTTCTTTCTTTTTACGACTCCAAAGCTTCGAAATTTATTCACAACTGTTTGTGAGTTCGAACCCGCAACATGACTGGTACTACACGTGGCACGATCTCTGCGGTTGAATCTGAAGCGGTTTCGCTGTCGTCTATAAATACCCCATCCACGAAACACATAGTTTACGCTTTCACTGTGTGTTTTCAGAGCTAAACCCTTGCAAAGATTCTCTCTCTACAAAGTTCGAACTACTACAGCACTTCTGTCTCAGTTACTACTTCTTCACAGTTCGCACTACTATTATGTCTACCTCTAACACCCAGCTAGTTGATATGACAATCTCCGAACTCCAGGCTAGAGTAGCTCTTCTCACGAGCCAAATAGTGGATCAAACTGCCGTTGTCACAGCTTGCTCTATGAAGTTTGCAGAGGCTGCGATGGATGACACTGATACCATCTTGCTTGAACTAACTTCACAAAAGAAAGCCTTATTCGAACTCAAATCACAAAAAGAGTTGGCAGAAAAAGAGATTGTTAAGAAGGAAAAGGAAGAGGAGGATCGAAGGGCTGAAGAGGAAAGACTGAGAATTGAAAAAGAAAAATTCGAAGAGGCTGAGAGACTTCGAATTGCTGACGAAGAGAGAAAGAGAAAGGAGGATGAGGAGGCAGAGAGAGTTCGAACTGAGCTCCTCACGAAACAGCAAGAGGATGAGGAGGCTGAGAGAGTTCGTATAGAAAATGAGAAGAAAAAGAATGATGATGAGGAGGCTGCGAAGGAAGCACTCAAGAAAAAGCGCTCTCAGGATGCAAGGATTGCACAGCAGAAACTCTCTACCAATGCTTCGAAGCAGCCTCTTGCTGCTAAAAGTCCTGGTTCGAAGGCACTTTCTGTTGAGATCCCTAGTGCTGTCTCTGCTGTGGGACCGAAATTTTTACCAAGTCCTACTCTATCACAAGGTTCGAAACTTTCTACCCTTGAACTACGTACTTTAAAATTGAAACAGGCTGCAGCCGAAGAAAAGCTCAAAGCCTCACTGGAAGATATTACAGACGCCTCTCAGAAATGCTCTCCCGAGTTCGGAGGCTCTCTTGCTCGCACTTCAAATTTTATTACTAATGACGTATTCTCTGAATCTCCAGATTCGCCTGTTATCACTGCTACTTCACAGGGTGAAGTCTCCGAATCTCCCGACTCTAAATCTACCATTGTGGTTCGCTCTCCCACAATGCCACTGGTAGGCTTCTCCGATGATTTCTACACCGAGGCTGCGGAGGCTCGGTTCAATGCCATGGCCAACACTCTGTTCACTTATGAAAAAATGTACACCTCAAAACTCAAGAAACTAGGGATCGTTGATTTCCTGGTGCGAATGAAGCTGAACTGTGCACTCAACTACGATTATCCTTGCTATTCGAAGATTCACAAGATTTTCTTCGCTCATGTCTCTAAGGACTTCGCAGACCCTTCCTCTGCCTTTTATGGAAATTTTGTACTACGAGGAAAAGTTTATGATTTTACTCCCTCTGCTATCAACAAATTCTTCAAACGTGACAAGATCGTTGCTTCATGGGATTCTCCGAAGACCAATCACCCTGACTCTTCTATGCTTGGATTCATTCTTACTGGTGGGCGTGATCCTTCTGCCCAGCCTGCGTTCCCGAAACTCACTCAATTCTTTTGTGTCTTACACAAAATGGTGTCAAGCAACTGGATTCCTACAACTAGCACAGCCCAAGTACATTCGGGTTCGCTCCATCTCATCTACAGACTCAGTCGTGGCATCCAAGTGGATTTGGGACAGGTCGTCTTCGAAAAGATGTGTTCTTATGCTGCGAAGGCTGATACCACTATAGCTGCTGAGAGACTTCCTTTTCCACATCTTGTTGCTTCGATGATGTACCAACAAGGCTTCAGCCTTTTGCCTTCGGACGGTGACCAGATCAAAGTCTTAAAATTTGTGTGGAATGGCTCATACTTGAGTTCCAGGAGAGTGGCAGATCTTCCATGGGAGAAATTTGGAGATCGAAGCACTGACTTAAAGATGTTTGGAAAAACGAAACTTGTAGTCACACAGGCCGCCACACAGTTGACTCATCAAAGAAGCTCTTCGAAGCGCAAGCCTCAACTATCTCCTTCGGACTCTACTGACTCAGACTCTTCGGACGATGACTTATACTTAGCTGCGCCGACTAACCTTCTTCGTGATATCCGAAATGAAAGATATTATATTAAACTTGCCTTGGATATCAACAGACACATGGAGCGCAAGGTTCGAAGAGTTAGCCGTCGAGTGGGAGATGGGTCATCTTCAAAGGACTCCGAACGACTGGGCAAAATGTACAAGCAGATCCTCGAAGTCGCAGAGACTATCAGGATTGAAAAAGAGAAGGCAGACGCCGCTGCAGTCGAAGAGGCCAATGCTTCGAAGTCAAAAGTGAAGAAGAGAAAAGTACAGTTTGATGAGGAAGTAAAGTATGATGATGACGAGGTACAAGAATTGGATGTGGACGAGATCCCAATTGCCAAGAGAGCGAAGATGAAATTCACTAAGTATGATGCTGAAGGGCTCCCTTGCTCAGATGATGCTGATGGATCGAAGTCTAGCCTCAAGTCTTCGAGCTCGGTCCCTGCTGAAGGAGCTGGAAAGGGATTTTTAAAATCTACTGATAAACCTTTTGCAGGTTCGAAGACAAAGGACTCTGTGAAGCTCGTTGTAAATCAGAGAACTGGTGTGTCTGTGAAGAAAGTACCCAGGAAGCAAGTGGCTAACAAAGGCCCTTCGAAGAAGAAATCAGTAAAGCTTCCTTCTCCTACCCCTGCGACCGAAGATGAAGAAAATGAAGATGAAGAAGAAGAAGAGAACGAAGACGAAGAACAGCAAACTGATGAAGAAGACATTGATGTCACATTCAGTGGCGATGAGGACTTGGACGACACAGATCTTCGAAGACCTGATACCCCGATTGATGATTCGGCCACTGGATCTGATTAAACTTTTTACTGTGATTAATTGTTATCTCTCTGCTCGTTCGAACTTGTTTAACTGTTTAATCCTTTGATCCTGTTTCTTGTTTGAACAATGAGTTTCTATTATATATTCTCTTATTTACTCTATCTCTTTGTTTTGGTGTTCGAACCTCAGTGCCGTTATCTATGTACTTTCTCTTTCTCTCTTGCACTTGTTTATCTTTACAACTTTTTGAGTGTGATACTAATTTGAGGGGGAGATTCAGTTCGAATCCCCGATTATGAAGTTGACTCAAAAAGGGGGAGATTGTTGGTGTGTAAGTTCGCTCTAGTTCATAAAGAGTCTTCGGACTCTTGTGAACTAGCTTGAACTTCACACTTTGGTTTTTGAATGAACTTCATTCTCATGTGTTTTTGTTATTTGTACAGGTTAAGTAATTCTAAGTATGCTAGTGCTTGGAAGACTTAGCTGAATGCATGTACAAATTACACTGTGGGTCTTGGAAGCACTGGTGCTGATAAGTCCCTGGAGTTCGAAGCTGCAAAGAGTTCGAACTCCCTCTTCACTGATTCACCAAAGGAGTGCTGTAGAAGTTGATGGCTCTGGAGTTCATCCCGCTAGGTCTATGAAGCCAGAAGTGCGAAGAGTGAGAAGGCCCTGCTAAGGGAATTCGAACTCGCTGAAGTAAAACATCAAGTAGCATCTACGCACTCCCCGTTCGAAGTTCGAAGGCTCGTCAGAGACAAAGAACTGAAAACAAGTCAGTGTTGGAATATTCGAGATTCCATAGAAGATGCTTTGGGCTCGGCCCATTAAGCGTAAATCCCGGAAGCCCATTAGGGTTTCATTCACGAGGTCTATAAATAGTCGCTAGATTGTTTGTAGAACTCAACACTTTTATCTGGAATTTCCTAGAGAGAGAAATATTGTAATCCGAGAGTATTCGCTAGAAAGCTCCGGTTCACTCTACTGTAGTACACTTAGAACGAGTTCGCTAGAAGGAGTTCATAGTGTATCTGTTTAGTCTGTGGTTCATAGGACGCTAGTACATTGAACTAATAGACGTTGTTTTTGGTCGTGTGACCTTTCTATAAGTTCGCAAGGACTTATAGATGTTTGATTGAAGTGTTGAATACAAAGCTTTCATTCAAGAACCTCTTCATTGTGTTGACATATTTTTCAAAGTGCATAGACCCAACACGTTTTACACTACGGGTCTACATAGTACTGCAGTTCTTAACACTGTAGTGCTTAAAACACAATTTCACATTGAGAGATGAAAAATAACGAAAAGAAGGTGGTCATTTTCCTTATCATGATGACAACAAGTTAACACGAATAATATAGGTTAGTTAACACATAAATTTCATCTAATTATTGTATACTTTCTATTTTGATTATAAAGATATTTTCTTTTTTCATTATTATTGTTTATTAGAAAATTTTGTTCAAAAAATATGTTTATTTTCTATATCATACTAATTAGTACAACATCGGTACAAGATTCCTTTGGAGGCAATAGCAAAACAATCATTATCCGTAAACATTTGTTCTGATTTATTGCTAGATCGAAAAACTAGTGTATTTATAATTATGCTCAATGTGTACACTATTAGTTTCTAATAATTATTTTTACGTTCATGAATAAAACAATGGTAAGTATGAGATTAGAAATATTTTGCTTATAGTTGTTATAGTAGATTTCAGTTTTTAAAAAAAATAGCATTCAAAATTATAAAAATATGTGAAAAAAATAAGTTTTGAGACAAAAATAATAATTATATGACAAAAAAAAAAATTATGATGTGTAGAGTACAAATAATAATAATTCGTAGAGTACAAAAATAATAAAGGTGCAGGGTACAATATTTTTTTTTTTGTCTAGGTCAATTATTGTGCTTCACACCTTTGTTTATTTAGTGAATTCAAGAGTTGTTAGCTCATTTGATTCAACATTTGTATTGAGGATTTAAGGTCAATGTCTTAATTGATTACAATAATTATAAATGTGTGAGAGCACAAAAATTACGTGTGACATTAATAAATTGACAATAAAATATAATTTTATATTTAAAATTTTAAAATAACAATTATTTTACATTTGAAATATTATTTTAAAGTAATAAACAACTAGAAAATTTCATTATACTACATGTAAAAGTAAAACTTTGCAATTTTACATTTGATACCTCAATAAAAGATACTCTCTGAACATTTCTCTACCTTAGAGAATAACTTTAGGGATCACGCCACTGTTTTGTCTTTCACCATTTTCTTTTCAGACCCAATCTACTAATTAATAAATGGTAAAAACATAATGAGTATGATAAATAAAATTAAATAAAATTTGATATATATATTAAAATAAATTATATATCTTTGCCCGCTTACAGCCTCCAAGATCTACCAAGTGAAGCTTTGCAACTAGAAAATCATCACAAACCTCATCTCCAGTTGAAGTGTTAGTTATTCTCCATTGTTCCATTGAAATTGTGAAGATGGCATGTGAACGACTAGAGAGGAAAAGTTAAGTGATAACGATATTTTATGGTGATTGAAATCAAGAATCTTGATTGTGTGTTCATATTTAGTGTAATCCCTCCATTTGCTCTTTCTCTAATTGAATACATCTTTTTTAATATACACTAAAAGAAAAAACAATTTTAGTGACAAACTTGTTTTGTCTTTAATTGTACATATTTTATCATTGATTCATATCAAAGACAAAATAATTTTGTCATCAAGTTTGTCACCTATAGTGCCTTGCAAATAATTTTAAGTGACAAATTTGAAATTATGTCTTTTAATAATTTAAGAGACAATATTTTTTTGTCACCTATACAATTATATTTTGACACGGAAAGATATTACGAGATTAACAAAAATATTATATTTAGACATTTATTTTCTTTCTTTTTTAATATTTTTTTAGAACAATATTAATATATATGATTATTATTAGAAATAATTGTCCAACTTTATTTAGTTATTAAAATTAATTAGTTTAATTTAATAAAATTATAACCTTAATTTAAATAAAATAACAATTACATTATTTTCATCTCATCAATAACATTGAATAAAATATAATAAATATATACAATACATTATATACATTCAGTGTTCCATACTTGAATTTGGTTATATACCATTGCTATGCTTACAATAGCAGAACACATTAACAAATACAATACTAGTATTGTACTGTACGCATATACTGATCTAATCATCATCACCATCACAATCTTCTTTTATTGTTGGAACTCGACAGAACTCGACAGTAACTTGTATACTCGACAGTGACTTGTATATGCAACTTGTATAGTCGGAGAATGAGCCGATTAATTGAAAGCTAACACTACTAATATAGTATATGATAATGGAGAAAGAGCCGATTAATTGAAAGCTAACACTACTAATATAGTATATGATAATTGTTTTTCATATTGTTTAGTGAGATTGGTAGTGTTAGCATTTCCAAATATTCTCAACTATTTCATAACTATCTACATAATTTTCAGTATATGATAATAGATGAGTGATGAAATGTAATAATTGGTTTACCATATCTATATATATATATATAAAAAATAAGTTCCAAAATTAGAACATATTTAAATATTTAAATATTATATGGGTAGTACGGAGAGATAGTTTATATATATATATAAAAAAAAGGGTAGTTGACTATTAGGATACTAGTATATTGCAACTCAAAACCCAAGCTTTTTATCTGAAAAACAAAATGCTGAAGAGATATAAAGATGTAAAGATAATTCTTGGTCTTTGTGTTATCATTACAAAATTAAGTTTTTAATTTGTTTTTTTTTAATTGTAATTCTCAATCTCCAAAATATAAGTAGATATTTTGTTTTTGTTTTAATTGTAATTCTCAATCTCCAAAATATAAGTAGATATGTGTTTAAATATACTCGTTCTTTCCAAAAGAATTATACACATTAATTTTGAATCTTGACATATAAATATGTCATTGTGATATACTCATTACGTTCCAAAGAATTATGCACGGAAACATGGACACACATATAAAAAAATGTTAGCTTTTAACTTTTTGATAAAAAGTAAAATTTTATTTTAAATTAAAAAATAAAATAATTGTTGATATAATTTTAAAAAATAGTAAAAAAATAAAAATAAAATTATATTTTATAGTTATTTTTTTAATTTCGTACATAATGAGTTGAGACAATAAACAACTTGCATAATTCTTAGAGATAGATGTAGTATGTATATATATATTGCCTGCCTGTATAAATTAAGATATCTAAAGGTTAACAATCATCATACGCAAAATGCAAAGGTCTAAAGATGCAATATTTTTTCTTAATAACATAATGCACGTCTAAGTTGCAGCTTCTTCGTAATAATTAATCCATTTATGGCACACAACATTTTTGACAAGCAGAAATTTATTACACATGAAAAATAGATGGACAACATTATCATTTTCCTTTCCCTCTGCACCAATATCACATTGTCATAAGATGTATGAACATCATCAACACAATCCAAATCCATAGGTGGTGCCAATGGTTGTCTTCATATTCCACATTATTGGACTCTCTCCAGCTTCAACCAACTCATCAAAGGATGGGTTAACAATGCAAGGAAGCAAAAATGTGTCAACTTCGATACCATATATAATAATAGGTTCAGAACTTAGAGTCAAAAGGTCGTCATGCTTCACCAAGACATACATACGTCGAAGACACTTCACCGCTAGTTAAACTCATTAGGCGCCAACTGAAAATCCTTTTGAAAATCGAAACCCAATCCGGAACAATATAATATGTAGTGCCACGAAGCTCAAGCTGCATGGACTTCTGTAGCAATATACTATTTGCTTCCTTGTGGGCCAAGGCCAGCCCCATAATCCCATTAGTCTCTGGTAAATATTTTATTAAGCAATTTTCAAGGCGTGATTTCTGGTTCTCTATATCATGATCGACATGAATACCTTTACATATACATTCATCACTGAGGAATACTCCATGCAATTTTTCTGAACCTCCATTTTTGAAAAAAGAGATGAAAGAATGAATGACCCTTGATTTCTCAAGTTCATCGAGCCCTAGGACTTTAGCTATTTCAGACTCATCATTGCTACAGCTACTCACGATAAGCAGAGGCAAACGGGAATCGGAAGGTAGGGACCTGACGATATCACAAAAATGTTCATTTTGGAGCCTAATTGGAATGTGGTCGGATAAAACAAAATAAATGCACTCACTCCTGCTACTGTTGTCGACTTGATTTGATCGCCGGTTGTGATGTTCTTGATAACAGAAAAACAACAGGTAAGGTCCAGGCCCGATTGGCTGGGAACCCAAGTTGACCAGATTGAAAGGTCAGCAGAAGATACAAGCATAAGCTTAGAACGCAACCATGCACCTGCTGCTGTAAGGAAGGCAGATTCATTTGGCAGCTCCGTGTTAACCTCGTGCGGGGACAACAAGAGTAACTTCCAGCAAAGGCAATTAGCGTCTGGGTTTTTTTCAACACAGACCATGATTTTTCTCGAATTCCATGTCTTTCACTTATGACATGATCATTATTGAACGGGCTAGAGCTGTCTGATAGCTTTAGAGGAAGGATTTAAAAAAAAAAAAAAAGGAAAAAAAAAAGAGAACTTTAGTAAAAATTGGCTACAAATTAAGAGAAACTTGATGTTTTCATTTCATAATAATATAACCAATGTATAATTGTAATTTGACACAGATGCCAGAGTGATATTACTTTTTCCTTTTGTGTAAATAAAATCCGAATAGGACAAACATAATTCACATCGTTTTCATATACTTCATTCACAATATAGACATTTCAAAACCTAAGAAACATTGTCATGGAATTAAAGAACAATTTTACAACCATAGTTTAAATTAGCCTCAGGGAGTCCAAAATCCTAACTGGGCAGCATAGAACATAATAACATAAGAAACCAGCAGAACTATTGCCAGAATACACCCAATAAAATAAAACGTTAAGGTAGGATTTAAAGTAGCCATCAGAACTCAAAGCAAACAAGATATGCATTTAGTATTATTATGTATATAGACAGATAAAATACGGTTATATAGAATACTCACAACTTCAAATTTCCAAATTGGTGGGCCCATCGACAGCAAGCTCAGTGCGGCATGTGCTGCTAATTGTTTTTGCTCACGCAATTCCCCCTTCTTTGCTGCATGTCGCTTCCAGATCCTGCAAAGAAAGAAAAAAATAACACACGCACAAGGACAACATCCAACAAGACAATCGCATAAACAAACTCAGATACGCTATCTAATATACCTCAGCATAAGCTTAAGTTTGGCTTCTTCAACTTATTTGTCATAATAAGTGACCACTATCGCATCATATTTGTCTTCTTCCATGCCACTTGTCTGTTCATCATCACCTTCCATGTCTTCAGTGAACATAGGCTTTAGTATAGGAGTATGAACAACAGAATCCAAAGGCAAAACGGCCAATCTAGTTTCCTCAGGTGTTTGCAGAGTGATTGGTTCTTTTGCTTCCTGTTCAGGCTTCAATTTACCGAAAGAGTTCCTAAATACAGGTTTAAACTTCGATGCATGTGAAGGTTCAACTCTACATTGAGAAACCCTATCGGAGAAATCCAACACCAATGGACAAGCTGGAGCCATCTGAACATTCTCATGCTCGACAATTTCATTTACCGGGGTTATTGGAACAGTGGAAGAAAAAGTATCCATCTGATGTTTCACGGTGCCTTTTGGGGATAATATGGCTGTACACTTGTCACACATTTCTTCATCATGGAGGTGAGTAGTACTTACAGGCACAACAAATTTCTTCTTTGGCTGGAAAACTTCCAAATCAGCAGATAGCTTGTGATAGAAACAAAGAAATCGAGAAAGAGAAAAATCAAACACGAACACCAGTTCAGTTTGCCCAATAGCCTCCAGGCTCCAATTCAATTCAATAATTCGATACCCTTAATCAACCTACGTGACACTTTAAATAAGAAGAGCAGAAATAAGAAATAAACCTAACCCTAAAGCCCAAACCTAACAAAACTCTAAAGCCCATAAATAATTAAAAAGACATAATTAAAATACTGTTCTCTATCAATTCCATCCCTCTGCAAATCAACCTTGTCCCCAAGGTTGAAAAACGTCTTCCTTTTTCTTGAGTTCTTCTTGGCCAGTGGGTTCATAAAATTCATAATGTTGGAGGTCTACTGCCTCATCCGGTTCTACAAGCAACACTCGTAGCTCTCTGAGAGGACAAACTTTCCCATGGCCCGGTGTGTAAGTTTTGCGACACTTGAAGCACAATCCCTTAGCTCGCAAGTCTGCCAGCTCGTTCGATGTGAGACGAGAGAAACTCGAGCGCGTAGTAGACTCCTCCAAGGCTGCCGAAGTAGCAGCCGTTGAGTGGTTGACTGGACGAGGCACGCGACTGGCAGAATCAACCCCCGCTGGACCAGTGAAGGTGCTACCATGCACTCCGAACGGGCGCGAAAAACTGGGGAAGCGATGCCCTGAAGTGTTCGATCCTTCGATCTTTTCATGACCCTCGGCTCGCAAATTTTCTTCAATATCCCGCGATAGTTCCATTGCCGTTTCCAAGTCCTCTGGCCGGAGCAAACGCAATGAGTTGCTGATCGGAGTTTTGAGTCCAGACATGAAGTAGCCAAAATAATGGGCATCCGTAAGCCCAGGAACCTGCCCGGCGTGTTGTACAAACACGTTCACATATTCCTCCACTGTCCCGGTTTGTCGGACTCGTGCCAATTTTTCGTACGGGCTCCCTTTGAACCGAGAATCGAATCTCGCCACCAAGGCTTGTGAAAACTCTTTCCACGTCACAGTGGGCTTCCGCCCTCGAAACCAGGTGATCCAATGCAGGGCCGAGCCGTCCATTGCTACCACAGCGGTGGTCAATTTGGAACCTTCTGACGTGCCATGGAGTTCGAACTGTTGGTTGGCTCGAGCCAACCAGGCGATCGGGTCCACGCCCTCGAAAGTTGGTAATTGCACTATCGTCGGTGTACCTCGCGAGGTATGGACATCGTGTGATACAGAACCCTCCTCCTCCGAATGTGATGTCAGATGCTGCTCCTTGTCGGACTTCAAAATTGCGCGGCAGAGCGCAGCCAAGGTGGTCGACATCTCCGTCAAGCCCGATTGCATCTCGGTGAGTTGTGTGGAATGTTCAGCCAGCTTGTTCATCACATTAACTTGCTCGCGTTCAAGGTTCTCGAGTCTTTCGGCAGTAGTACGGGTCGGCATAACGCTGGTTCAAGAAGAGGAAAAAAAATGGGAAGAAGTGGAGAAGTTGAGATCCGGCAGGTCGGACCAATTTGATAGAAACAAAGAAATCGAGAAAGAGAAAAATCAAACACGAACACCAGTTCGGTTTGCCCAATAGCCTCCAGGCTCCAATTCAATTCAATAATTCGATACCCTTAATCAACCTACGTGACACTTTAAATAAGAAGAGCAGAAATAAGAAATAAACCTAACCCTAAAGCCCAAACCTAACAAAACTCTAAAGCCCATAAATAATTAAAAAGACATAATTAAAATACTGTTCTCTATCAGCTTGTTCTGTAAAGGAAAAGATACATCACTAACTGCCATCCTTGACTTCTTACGGTTGACCAATTTTGAACGCTTGACTGGAAAATCATTGTAGACATGATAAATGTATTTTCCTTCACCATGTAAGGTTCTTCAAAGTCCTTCACTGAGAAGCCATGGTATTCTAGAAGGTTTCCTATATCCTCTTCCTGTGAACAAAGCCGGCATAAGAACGTGAAGAAACATAAGGGCTTTTTTGGAACTGTTTCCAATTATCATGTTGAAAATAGTAGTTCTATTATTGATTTTGTGTAAATTGTAAATATGATTTGATGAGCAGTTTTGACGTAGTTTTTCTTAAGTATATAATAATTTGAAAGACACTTCTATTATTTTTCTTTGTCCCACTTCAAGTATTTGAATTACTATAAGGTTTCTATTCTATTGCAATCCATATTCCTAATTAATTGTTTATTCTTTGTCTACTTGGATTCCATGAGAGTTAATATAGGTACATGGAGCAGCAAGGTACCCAAAATAATTCGATAAAACATACGAGTATGCATGGGAATGTAAAAATATTTACATAGTTTATTTAGTAACATAGTCTTGGCCTATCTGTGTGGGCACCTTGGAAGGCCCTTTGTAAGACGGTCTGAGTAATATTAATGAGATGGTGTTGGTGGATCCCTGTAGAGGTTTAAAAATAATTTAGAATAATATAATAAGTGGCTAGTAATGGGGACCGCATACAAAATAAAATTGTGTGAATTGATAAGTGATCGGAAATGATAATTTAAATGGAAATTTTATGCTTTCAAATTTGTAAATAGATAGAAAATGACAATTCAACAATACCAAATCAAACCAAAAAGAACAAACCAACCTCCATCCCCAGCTACTTAGCAACAAGAGTGATGGGAATTCCCTGGTTCATCTGCAGGCCACAATGCAACGAAGCAAGGGCCTGGGTCCATAACTAGATAAGCAGCAAAAGAAATAAAGCATCAATCTGAAATTCCTCAGCATAATTGCAAGCAATTTTTCAGCGATAACTGAGGGAAACTGAGGTCAAACGTATAATAACTGCACTGTTAGATCGAGGCAATTATGAACTTTCGATGTACACCTATCTTCAATCACTATACCTCCAAATTTTCACAACTAACAAATGCAATATGCAGATAAGAAAATGGGGTTAATGGAATGATATAGGAAACACTAATTATGAGAACTAAAGCCCATACCTTAGAGAAATGGGCATGTGTAAGTGTTAGACATGCTTGAAGGAAGCTGGCTTTGCGGGCCAGTCTAAAGAAAGCTATAAAATTTCCAGTTCAGCAAGCTCTGCGATAAATTTGAAAAATGGATATGGTTAGTTGTTACAGAATAACATTCACCGACACAACAAGATGCTTACAGATATGGGTCGAAAACCTGACCACATCATGAGAAAATAAAACTTCGGGAGTTTGCCTCATTTCCGGAGTCATCTTAGCCAGATCGAGTGATAGCTCTGCAGGTTCAACCTGGCATGATCTTATTTCATGGAGAGAAAAAAAATAGGAATTTGTAGTACCAATTTTCATGTTAAAATACTTACTTTATACCCTGGATGCTTGTCAAGCTTGAGGAGAGCATAATAGCATCTGAATTCTCTTTCTGATGGCACGTGTTCCTTTCTACCTGTGATCATCGTATAACTGAAATAACTTGACAGAAGTTTTGTTCATCTGCTCAATAGTTAGATGCGCATCAAATCCCTCAGAGAATCCCTCGCCTTTGGTGTATTCACACAACTCGTGCATGGCTATTATATGAAGTCTTATCTGCCAAAATAAATACAAGTAGCACTATGAGAAGATTATAATGAAGTTTGAAAAAGTGGTGGACATCATAAAAATATAGAATATTACATTAAAAACACAGAAAGCAAAATTAATAAATGCTGTTAATAAGAAGATAAAATTTCACCAAAATGTCATACAACTAAAAATACCATAAAACATCATTTTCCTCATCTTTAGTAAAAAGTACTGGGTAATTGTTATAAAATGTTAGTTTTTTATAAAGGAATATTTTGAGAGGAGCAGGAATCAAAAGCCAATATCAGTCAATGCAGCAACTCATGGGGCTGGCTGATTTGATTGATAATTTGAAACTCAATGGGTTGGATAATGGTTGATTTTGAGTGATTAGCTGAATTAATTACTTTCCTTCAAACTTAATTGCTTTCCTTTTAGCACACTGTTTGTAACATCTACTATACAAGGGGAATATCTTTCACTAAGAAGACAATAAAGAATTAAAAGAGAAAATAAAGAGAAGGGGAACTCCCAAACAATTACACTTTCTCTTCTTTTTATTTTTATCGAACTCTTTCATTTCTAAAGTTCTAAAAAGCACTAGGGGCTAGTCGAGCGGTGTCCTGGGGCCTAGAAAATAGACGTATTAATCGGGGATTAAGCGAAGATTAGTCGTTTTACATTTTTATATTTCATTAATTAATATTATATTTTAAAAATAGTTTTTATGCATATTTATGAAATATTTTGAACAAAACAATTCATAAATAATTTAAAAATAATATTAGTCGCAAGTTTCACATTAATAAATATAATCAAAATAATTTTCAAATTTAAAAATATACATAATTTTATTTTTTGTGTATTTATTCTCATACTCAAAATTTATCATAACATTATATATTTCATCCAATTCATCAAATTTTCTATCAAGTTCGAGTCGTCCGATTATCCCTTTCTACGAGAACAATCAGAAAGAGACACGTACCATTTGCTCCAGCAAATTTATGGCTTTGATATTGAAAATATGTTGCATCCTCAAATCCATACGGATGGCCCGCATTCTATCCCACAAGAAGCAAGAAATCTATCATCATAATGGCTCATCTAGAAGACTCAGAAGGTTCTTTTTCTTTTGCAGGATTGACATTGGGCGGATAAGCAATGCCTCTCTCTCTCTACAGTCCTAGTGTACTGGAGAATCACAAAAAATAAACCACCATGTTTGAATTATTAATTTATAGATTTCTCCCACTTGAAATAATATTGTATTTGTTTACGATACATAACCAAATATACACCTACCCTTTTTACAGCAAGCAATTCACTTGTCACATTTCTATCCCCATCCAAGTGCTCATATTGATCAAGATCTCCTTTTCTCTCGCGTTCAGCTCTCTCAGACTCTGAAGTCACAACTTAGAAGGTCAGATTGCTTTGAGATTTAATAAGACAGAAGAAAAATCATAAGACATACAACTGGATTCTTGCTTTGGATCATTATACAGTAATCTACTTGAATGAGAGAGGGAGATGAAAAAGGGCATGCATGATGAAGTGGAGAAAATACAAGTTCCTCATCAAAAAAGAGAAATCTCTTTAACAGATCCCTGGTAATATGTTGCATGTTATTTATATTTTTATAGGTTCCATGCTATTTAAAGTTGTCAAGATCGATGCTTACTGCTTCTGATTTATCTTGTTTCATTTTTATTTTTAGTATTTAGTGTGCTCTAGGCCCATAGGGTTAGTTAGGGTTATCTATATTTAAAGTGATAATTATTATTTTGCATATGACTGAACTTTTCCAGGAGAAGAAGCAATGACAAAAAAATTATCCCAAGGAGAATTGTGTCTTTTACATTCTTTTTAGCATTAATATAATAACACTTATTATTTCTTCTGATTTACATGCCACCATTGACAAAATCAAAATAACACTACAGTAGTTCTCTCTGTCATGTGTGGCAACATTCATGGCAGGCACATGCATGTTGTATCAAGAAAAACGATTTTTTGGAAGATCGTGGATAACAGAGAAAAAGTAGCAACGCACTGCAGCTTAGTCCATGTTCAAATAATTTAGATAATTACAATTTGAAACAGGTACCTGGACACATGTCTGGACATAACCCAACTATACTACTCGATGAAGACACGTCTTCATATTCTGAGGAAACATTTCCATAAGCAGCTGTTGGGTCATCTGATACATTTTGCCTGTCGGGTATAGAGGGATATGTCTATTGGCAGGAACCTTTTGATTTCTAGAAGTTGAATGGCTTTGTAAGGGTTGACTCAGTTCATCCTTAAAGCGAGCTAAACGTTTTTCTTTGACTAGTAATTCTCTACATAACATGTCCAGCAGAAAACAATAAGTCCTCGATGTTTCGATGTGCAACATGGTTATTACAAAACAAAAAACATAAAGAGAGGATGTATTTACCGCTCTATCTCTAGAGAAGTATCCAAATTTTCCTCAAAATCTTGATCAGATGATGACGGAAGTGGTATCTTGGTTCTTTGATAGTTGGGAAGTTCATAGGCCTGTACGCAGTAACATCAGGACTGTTGGTTTGTCCGGACATTGAAGACAGTCTCTGACTACAAAAATCAGATGCTCTGAAAAGATAAATTTCTCCTCAATTAATGCAAAGGATATCAGGTGAAATTAAACGAATAATGCAACAGAAGTCAGAACCATTCCAAGTACAAGTTTATTGAGCTAACTATCCATCCTTCTCAAAACATAATACTCATAACTATATTTATCACTTCGAAATATACATGACCCCGGGAGGCACCACAACCTTTCTCAACCATATTCACACCAAGTATGCAACAAAAATCATAACATTCACATCAGAGTGTCATCTATAATCTCCGGTTCATCCAAAATGTGGCCAATCAGAAATCGGCATGATTTGCCTATTAGAATGGCAATGGCAGAAGCTTAACTACACATTATTCAAAAGCCTGGAGATTATAGGGAAGTTTGCAGAAGATGTGAAAAAGTACATCTTTACCAAAGAGAATACACGTGTGGTTATGATGTTTGATTAACAACAGAGATATTGTAGAAAGTAGATACAAAATACAATCACCAAACAGCCAGCCAAAACAGCACTTAAGAAATACCATTCGCAATCTCAAACCACAATGCACGTCAGCAAGACAAAAATGTACATCCAAATTTAATTTAATTACATATTAATATTGTATTATAGTAGACACCATTTCACATATACTTCCATAAAACGTGTTATAAAACTTGAGAAAAATACAAATCGTACTTTATGTGATCGTTTAAAGCAACAGCAGGATTATGAGGGAAATCACCACCTGGAGATGGAGTTGTTGGAGACCTTGTCCGCTTTGGAGATGGAACAACTGCATGCTTGGTCCGAAGTGTTCTTCCAGATTGATAAGCAGCTGAAGTGATCAAGACAGGGGACATATCTTCTTGAATAAGTGGAGTGATATTATTAATGGATTGCTTTGATTGACCAGCCCAGACATGTGAGGGAAAAGGCCTGCATAGCAAAACCAAAATTAATCCTAAATATTTTAGCATAATTCAATATGTGACATATTGTTTACACAACATCATTGTCCCTTTTAATTTAGGCCTCATTAGAAAGTTAGAACATCTTAGAAATATTTGTTTCAGAGGAAATCATTAATCAATTATACAAGCACAAAGGGTGAAGGGGGAAGTCACATATATTAGAGGTATACAGTATACTAACATTATCAGCTAGAATGATGATAACAAACTGAAAAGGATTTTTCAAAGAAGGGAAAATAAGACGACATGAATAATTACTTTTGATTTCCTGCAAAAGGCCGAGAAGAATCCCTTCTTAATTGACTGCTTTCTAAACCCAAAGGCGGTGATGGCATTGCTTCAGGCACATCCAGTCCAGATCCCTAAAGTCAATCAAATATCTAGAAGAATTGCAAAATATTAGACAAAGTGTATAACTCAAACATATATTGGTATACTAATATAAAATAGGTGCAAATAAATTAAAATGGAAAAAGGTATCGTCACAGCCATGTCGACATCAAGTATCTTTGAAGTGAGTTGAGAACAATCTTAATCCAAGAAATTCTGTTTAAATGAACGTAAGAACATGATTATAACACTACTAAGAAAACAATTGTAGGACAGTAAAGAGACTGCTTCATCACCATTCATCACTGTTTTACATATTAATAAGATATAGTAATATAGAAGCAATTAATTATGTGGCATGGTAGATCATGCCAGCGATCCTGATGAGCTGAGCACAGTCCCAATAGATAACCATAGTTTAAGCTATTTCCTTATTACAACATAAAATAAACAGACTCACTTGAAAAATTCTAAAAGAACCAAACCTCGCTTTATGGTCTTCCAGGAACAAATAAAAATAAGAGGACAAACGTGTAACGTGTTCAATCATTCAAGAACATTACCTAGTTAGAATTTTCACAATGTCCATTAATTTAATTAAATGTCCGCTGCATTCATATGGTGAAGAAGCAATGTGACTGCATGGGGCATAGCAAAAAGCATAGAATCATGAATTTTTCGAGCTTTCAGTTAATTGAGGCTGGTTATATAATATATACAGATAAGTTTGTCTCCTTCTGTCCAGTTGATAGGGTTTGTAAACAACTAGCATGAAATTTACAACAATTAAATTTTATTGTACATCAAGGGGAACACCTTAGTGGCCTACAACTCAATTCTTTTCACAAGCAACTCCAGCCATTACAAAAGTAAAATTTTCTTGTATACCTTTTGTGGCCATTTGAGTTTGAAACAGTATTTTCTGGGGAAACCCCACCGAAAGCTTAACATAACCAGCAATCTCAAGATCCGACCCATCATCATCCTCACCGATATCAACGGGCATCCTCACCCTCAACCTACCCGGATTCCCCTTCACCGAAATCTCATCAATGTGCCATTTCAAGTCCCTCTCCGACCTGTTCAACACAGCCTTAGGCGAAACTTGCAACAAAGTAGGGTCCACCGGCAGTTTAAGAACAATCGTCACATCACTCAATGGGACCGGAAAATCTGGATTTGAAATGTACTGTATCATAATCGAAAGCAAAGTCCCGCTTAGTCTTTTCACAAGCCGAATCCTTATGGGGAGAGGAGTCACACGTGGCAGTATGCTGTACTTAGCAATCGGAATGGGTTCCTCAGCTGGTCCTGCCCTCACGTGAAACAAATCATTCCCTAAGCTGCTCACTTTAGCACCTACAACTGCAAACCTCTTCACAACGCCATCCGTTCCTTCAACCTTAAGTGAAAACTCGGTTTCCTTGTCTTCTTCAGAAGAGGATGATTTTGGAGGCAAAGTTTTCAAGTACACCACCCCCATCAACCCAACTCTAGCAAGCAAAGACTCCCTAAATTCTGCACTTATCTCTTCCACAATGTACATCTCCGGACCCTTCATTTCAGTTTTCTTCACCAATATATCTTCTATTTTATCTCCATCACCACTTTTAGCAGCAGTCGGTGGTGGCTCGCTAGTCTCCAAAAATTCCAACCCACCAAGACCACGGTCTTTCGGGACCTTGTTGGCCCCCACGAACTCTGACGCATCCAACCCCCCACCCCAAGCATCATTAATGCCCTCGAAATCTTCTGGAAGAGTTGATCCATCATGACTAAACTCAATCCCGCCGTAATTCCCTTCGAAACCCTCGACTCCAATATGGGTCGACTCAGTTGCAGCAGGTGGAGGCAATGTGGTCATGTCGAGTCCTGCCAGGGCCTTGCTCACATCCGAGATACCAGAGGACTCTTTATCCTTCTTGAACCCTTCCATCAGCATTTCTTCCGGCTTATTGATTTTATCGCTAGCAGCAAACGGGTCTTTCTCTCCCTCGGCTTCCTCAACCTTAGTTAACTCCTTCTCCTCACCCTGTTGATAAAACCCTAATGTTGCAGCCGCCACCTCATCTCCGGCCACCAGTGTCTCGAGGGGAAGCTCAAAAGATGCTGTAGAAAATGAGTCAACGGCGGATTCGTGATCGGCAGCGTGAGGCTCCACAGTGGTCCAGCTGCCTGTCGGCCCCTCGGATCTTGCTCTCGGTCTGAACGGCCGAGTGCACCATCTTGGCTATGCCATCACCGTGCATAGAGGCAAGCATGGCCGCGAGCCTAATGCTGCTGAACCCCCTCAGGACTATGTCTAGAGCCATGTAGACTTCTGCGTACTTCTTCCCCAGCTTCTCCGGCGTCACGTCCACGCCGCGGCAGGCAGTTACGATAACGGAGACTGACTGGTTGACGATGTTGATGCACTCGAACACGTTGTTGTTGGAGTCGTCGATCGTGGTGACAGCGAGGACGTAGATCGAGTTCACCAGGCGGTAGACGACGCTGTAGCGGGACTCAACGCCGACGATGACCTGACCCGAGGAGGCGGCCAGGGGATCGTCCCCGAGAGAGTCCGCGGACGGATCGGGGACTACGCCGCCGCCGCCGCCGGCGGAGTGGTGGTGGCTCTTGGCGAAAGAGAGACGCGTCTCGCGGAAAGAGGAGAGCGCCATGAGAGCACGTGAGCCATTCGCGGGTCTGGAGCAATATGTTGGGCCCGTTTGCGGGCTGCAGAGCTAGCGCTAAACACGACATTCGTGTAACCGATCAGGGATTTAAAATTCGGATGATTGAGGTATGGATTAGGGTTTTCGGATGGGGATAATCTGAATTCGGGAAATGAGAATTGAATTAGGGATCTCTGATAGTGGAGTGAGACTGAGAGATGGATTTGGTGCAGAGATCGGAGAGCGAGAGTGGAAGAGGAGAAAATTGAGGGATGATTAATGGAGGGAATTGGGAGGGGTGACCCTCCCAAAACAAGAAATCGGAATAATGCCCCTCCCCTCATTTTTCTTTTATTTTTAAATTAAACTATAATAAAAATAAATCAAAAATGAATATTAAGTTTAAAACATTTACAAATTAACCTATCAAGTTTTAATAATTGCAAATCAGTTCCCCCCAATTTTCAAACCCTAAACCCGCTACCCCTCTTTCTTTTCTCATTCACAGAACCCGAACCCCGCTGCCCCTCACAAAAACTCACGGCGACTCCGGCGGCGAAATAACCGAACTCCGACCGACAACTAAACGAACTCCGGCGCCCCTCTCACTTTTCAGGTAAGTACCCCTCCTAATTCTCTCTGCCCCGCCCCTCTCTCTCTCTCTCAGTTCCATTTCTAAGTTTTAAAAAAAAAATCGAATTCCAGTTTCCGGCAATGTCGACCGCGTCAACTTCCGCGACCAGGGGAGCGAAAAGGGCTCGTCGGCCATCCCCGTCCCCAACTGCTCAGAGCAACCCGGCGGATGAAGCTCGTTCGAAGTCGATGCACGACCGCGACGATCGGTTCCTCGGGTTGTCGGAATCACAGGCCAGAATGAATTATCAGGTACTAGTCTACTTCCGAGCATTCAATTAATTGTCGTAGCATGAATTTTGGTTGTTGAATTGAGTAGGGATTAAGATTTTTGAAAAAACGGGCAGTTTTTTTTCTGTGTTCTTTGAAGCTGACGCAGGCCTACAGGCCGAGGCCTGCGTCAAAGTTGACGCTGACGCAGGCTATGGCCTGCGTCAATTGATGTCCTGCGTCAAAGTTGACGCTGACGCAGGCCGAGGCCTGCGTCAATTGTGGTCCTGCGTCAAATTTGACGCTGACGCAGGCCGAGGCCTGCGTCAATTTGGTCCTGCGTCAAATTTGACGCTGACGCAGGCCGAGGCCTGCGTCAAATATGACCTTGCGTCAAATTTGACGCTGACGCAGGCCGAGGCCTGCGTCAATTGTGTTGCCGTGCGCAGGCCGAGGCCTGCGCACCTGCGCTCGAGGCAGTGCAGTTTTTTCAGTTTTTTAAATGTTGTTTTCTGTGTTTTTCAGGATGAGTATCGCCCTGTGATGGCATCGGACATCGGTGAGTTACCACCACGCAAATACGGCGATGAGGTGAAGAATGGGAAGTTAACCACGCGCCACAGCTACAAGAACATTCCCAACATAGCCGGACCACTGTTGGCGGCCTTCCCACATGTCGTGGATAAATACCCTCAGTTGGGGAACTTCTTACTTTTGGACGGGGCAGGGAACGTGCCAAATGCGGCCATCCATCAGTTGATGGCTCGAGTGTGCAGTTGGCCTGACCCGAAGCAGGTCCGATGTAAGTTGTTCGAGGTAAACGACATGATAGCTCGTCTCAGCCCAGTGGAGTTCAGTTTGATCACCGGGTTGCGCTTTCAGGACGACCGCACCGAAGATGACAAGGATAAGGATGAAGACCTGAAAGAAATAGCATTTCCGGACTATGAGGTGTCCAAAAAACAGGTTCCGACAGACGTGCTGATTAAGAAAATCGAAAAACTTTTGAGCAGAAGTCATCCCGAGAGGTACCCATTTGTAATCAACCTAACATTTGTTTGGTTGATTACAACTCTGTTAGACATACCTAACAGACAATCACATGTCCCTGATGAGTTTTTCAAGGTAATACGCTAATTAAATTTTCTTTTTATTTTTTATTGAAATAATTTTATTCTTTTTTTAATTTTCGTGTTTATCACAGCTTTGCAGTGACCTCGATGCATGCGAGAGGTATCCATGGGGGAGAAAGGCGTGGGACGCTATCGTGGATGATTGCTTCGGTAGAATAGGGGAGATCGAGGGGACCGGCACGCGCGCATGGAATGCTTATGGGTTCATTCATTTTTATGCGGTATGTTTTAAACTAGTTGATAATTGAATAGTTGTTGTATAATTGTTTTGGTAATTGAATAGTTGTTGTATAGTGTTTAATAAGTGGTTCATTCATTTTTATGTTGATAATTGAATAGTTGTTGTAGTGTTTAATAATATAAACTTGTTTTGGTTTTAGTTTTGGATGATTGAGGCTTTGGAGGGTGCGGCTGTAGAATTGTTTGCAACCCCGATGAGAGACTACAGGCATTCGTACCCCAGGATGCTGCGATGGTCTCTGAGTAATAACGCACCCAAGAACGAAGAATTCAAGAAGTTCTTGGTGAAGGATGTGCAGGTAAAAATTACTACAAGTTTATTGTATGAATTAAAATTATTAAAACTTATAGAATTTTAAAAACAAACATGCAGGTTGTGTATCCGCGCTTGAAGCCGGACGTTGACGAGTTGCGGTCTGCGTATTTTTATGGCACCCTGTGCTGGTTCGAGCGGAAATATTATGCCAAACGCGCAGACGCTCTACGGTTGACCGACGACGACATCTTCTGCGACGACTACGTGAAGTTCATTGCTCCAGCTCCAGCTCCAGTTCCATCCCCATCACGACGACAGAGGACACCCTCACCTGCACCCCAGGCGACATACTCAGCTATCCTGAGATGCATCATTCTCCCGGTCGGCCGTCTTTTCAGGATGCAGGTCAGTCGTCCTTTCAGGCTGCAGGTCTACCTTCATGGTGGGCAGATTTGGTGCAGATGAACACTGCCCGGGCGGAGAGCGACAAGCTGCGAGACGATGCTATGTTCGCAGAGATGAGGGCCCAGAGGGAGTTGATTTCTGCTCAGAGTAGACAGATCGCCTTGCAGAGTACTCAGATCTCCGAGCAGAGTGCTCAGATGACCCGGTACGGTACGCAGCTCGACGAGTATGGGGATCAGATGACCGAGTACGGCGTGCGGTTGACTGAGTATGCTGCTCTGCTGAAGGGGCACGGTGAGCAGATTGGTGAGCTTGGTGGTCGGATCACCTCACTCGAGGAGAGCTTTAAGGGGAGTTGCAACCTAGGAGATAGGCAGAACGAGGTTCCGTAGTTTTATTGTTTTTTGTTGTTTTGAACAAGAATTTGAAAAATATATTACATTTAATATTTTAAAAAAAAATTATATTAGTTCTTTAGTTTTGTTTGTTTCTTTGTGTATTTTTTTAAAATATAAATTTTTAAAAATATATTACTATTAATATTTTTAAAAAAAATTATATTAGTTCTTTAGTTTTGTTTGTTTCTTTGTGTATTTTTTTAAAATATAAATTTTTAAAAATATATTACTATTAATATTTTTAGAAAAAATTATATTAGTTCTTTAGTTTTGTTTGTTTTTTTGTGTTTTTTTTTAAAATATGAATTTTTAAAAATATATTACTATTAATATTTTTAAAAAAAATTATATTAGTTCTTTAGTTTTGTTTGTTTCTTTGTGTATTTTTTTAAAATATGAATTTTTAAAAATATATTACTATTAATATTTTTAAAAAAAATTATATTAGTTCTTTAGTTTTGTTTGTTTCTTTGTGTATTTTTTTAAAATATGAATTTTTAAAAATATATTACTATTAATATTTTTAAAAAATTATTTGAACTCATTTTGTTTAATTGTTCAGTTTCCTCCAATGGAGTATTACTCTGCTCCAACTTGGGGTACTCCACAACCACAACCGCTGGCGATGATCGAGTATTATCCTTCTCCAGTGCCACTATCGCGGCAGGTTGAGGATTTTCAAACTACACAGCCGATGTCGCCAGCGGTCGAGTGTTTCACTCCAGTCCAACAGCAGTTGAATGTAGGGAACGAAGCTTCGTCGTCGAGAGGAATGCGAGACATGCGTGTTCGTCGTCCTTCACACTTCGTGAGATCACCGTACAACGCGCCCCCCAAGATGGGGAGACCAGAAATGCTCACGTGGGATTTGTTTCAAGGTTTTTTGGAAGACAAGAATGACAACATGCGGTTAGTTCTCTATCTTTTTAAGTTTGACAATTTTTTCTACAAGAAGCGTCATATTAATCCAAATTATGCAGGCGCGATGTTGGTCTCGAATGGCCGGTGGATCGGTATTGGTTCGAGGAGATGAGTGCAGGAGAGCACGATATGAATATTTGGGTAAGTATTGTTAAAAATATTATGGTGTATAGTTAAAGACTAATTACTTACGCGATAATTGGTTTTTTGGCAGCAACTTGATGCAGTTCTTGGAATTTATCACAACAACTTCGAGTACGTAACACCACTAAGAAGTCCGGTATTTGAGAACAAGTACACTATCGTGCCTTGCACATTCTTTGTAAGTAGTGAAAAATACTAGTGTAATTACAAAAAGTCGTTTCAACATGTATTAATTTTGAACTTTAATTTACAGCAAACAATGCAACATGTGTGGGATGCTGGGCAATATAATCCTCAGTATTTCGAACCTGTTCCGCTTCAAGTATTGCAACAATGCATTGAATGCATGGCCAACGGTGCGCATGGATGGAACCCGAAGCCGTGGGCTGGCTTGACATGGGTAAGTTCATTTAGTCGTCTTTTCAACTCTTAACTTTGAACTTGAATAAGTATGACCTATTATTTGTTTTCAGGTTCTCTTCATTGCGAATGTTGGATCGCAGTGGTTGACATGCACATTGAACCTTGAGAGGGAAATTATTAAGGTGTATGACACGGCTCTACATTCTCACTATGAAGTTGTGAAAAATCAGAGAATCGCTGCGTTACTTCCAATGAAGTATTGGATGCATGAAATGTGCGTCCAAGCTGGACTGCCGACCAAGAAAAAAGAGTGGGATTTTGCATGGGCGAGGCCGAGTGATCGTTATCGCCAAGATTTTCCACATCGATCCGGTAATTACGCTCTGATGCAGATGATATCCATTATCACTGGCAGAATTTACACTAGCGAGTGGAAGAAGGTGAAGACCGTAGATGAGTTCAGATGGAGATGTGCCGCACAGGTTTATGAGCAGAGTGTTATTCACGAAGGTCCGCCTCCCAGGTGCGATATCTGTCACAAAGAGGGTCATGACGTGGAGATGTGCCAGGTTTTAGGCTTTTAAACTTTGTATTTGAGGCTTTTTAGACTTTATATTTGTGTTGTACTTTTTTTTTCATGTTGGAAGTGCTCAAATTGTGTGTAAATGTGGTCTGAACAGGTTGGAATTACAAAAAACAGCAAAGGTCATGTTTGGCCTCTGCTGGGCGTCGGGCGCAGGCCATGGCCTGCACCCGGCTTACAATCTGACGCAGGCCATGGCCTGCGTCAGACTTGAATCCGGGTGCAGGCCAAGGCCTGCGTCAGACTTGAATCCGGGTGCAGGCCAAGGCCTGCGTCAGACTTGAATCCGGGTGCAGGCCAAGGCCTGCGTCAGACTTGAATCCGGGTGCAGGCCAAGGCCTGCGTCAGACTTGAATCCGGTGCAGGCCAAGGCCTGCGCACCTGCGCCTTTGACAGTGGGGTCTCGATGCGGTTTTCGCTATTTTTCGACTACCTCGTGGAAAATTGATGTAATTTGAACCGTTGGATCATCTTAAAATGTAGTTTTACATGTCCCGTGCAATTTTCGTGAAAAAATAATCTCCGGAAGTGCTCGTTTCGATAGTGTCGAAAAAATCGACAAATTCTCGACACTACCGATTCGAGCACTTCCGGACATAATTTTTTCACGAAACTTGGACGGGACACGTAAAACTACATTTTAAGATGATCCAACGGTTCAAAAAAACTAAATCACATTTTAATGTTTGATCATACATTGAATATCATAAACTCAACTCAAACTATAACATTTAAACTTAAACCTTAGAAGTAATAAGTGACCAAAACACTAAATACTTATACCCGTGGATAATTAGTGTGATTTGAACCGTTTGATCATCTTAAAATGTAGTTTTACGTGTCCCGTCAAAGTTTTGCCACATCGATATTTTTTCTTCGAAAACCTCTCAATTCGACTCGTGAAGCGGTCCATCCTCGGCCGTCCTGGAGTTCGTTTCACCGGTGGGGGCAACACTATCATGCTTTGGACATATTCGGGAATCTCCGTCCATTGATCTTCTGAAGGAACAGGTATAATGTTCTCCTTATATGCTTGCATCATATACTCACGGGTGAAATAAAGAGAAGTCATATCATAAGCATATTGTCCTGCCCGACTCGGGTCCTTGGCACACGCTGCGGCAATGGCATGCTCACACGGCATCATGTCAATTTGAAACACACCACATTCACACGTCATTGCCTCCAAATCCACAACCCCACACCATCTAGTCGACTCCACAGTGTACATCCAAGTACTTATTTTTTTGGTAACCCATTTAGGAGCACGGTCATAACGCTCACGCAACGTTGTTTCCCTTCTCGGTGTCAATACACCGTTGAACGCCCAAGCTTCTTCACGATGTCTGCAAAACCATTCAACCATCTTATCCACAATAAACTTGATCAAGGAACATATGGGGAAGTCTTTAGCGTCTTTCATCACAGAATTTATCACTTCCACAGCGTTAGACGTCATCACCTCGTATCTATTCACACGGTGGTGGACTCTTGACCATTTCTCAAACGTGATATCTTCTAACCACTTCGCACATTTTTCGCTCTCTGCTCTAAGCTCTGAAAAATGTCGATTGACTCGGGTACAGTGTACGAGCACGCAGCCTTCTGAAAATGACCAACCAAGTCTTTTCTTCTGTTGTACTTGGACTTGATGTTTTGCATGATGTGCCAATAGCAGTGTCCATGTTCCGCATTAGGGTAAACAGCAGCTACAGCATTTATAATTGGCTGACCTCTGTCAGACACGATTACCAGATCAGATCTATCTGGAATCAAAAACTGCAAGCACTCAAGGAACCAAATCCAGCAACGGGTGTCCTCTGCATCCCCCACACCCCAAGCAAGTGGGTAACTGTGATGCTCATTGTCAGTAGCAGAAGCAATAAGAAGCGTTCCCTTGTATCTATTGGTCATGAACGATGCATCAATGACGATAACTTGCTTCATGTACTGAAATCCCCGAATACACGCTCTGATAGCCATGAAGAAGTACTGAAATTCATCATTGGCATCTGTCTGAATACGGGTGAACGTACCTGGATTCCTTTGCTCAAGCATGTAACAATACGAAGGAAGTTTCGAGAAATTATCTTCATAGGATCCGCGAACATTTTCCAGGGCTTTCTGCTGCGCTCTCCATGCTTTGTCGTAACTGACAGTAATATTTTCCTCAGTACGCATAAACTGATGAATTGCAGCTGGTGTCAGAGGTTTCTTTGCGTTCAAGAACTGGTCATGGAGTCGATTGCCGATAAGACTGCTAGAGGCCTGCCTGTGCACACCGCTTCTATCAATCAAAGAACAAGTGTGGATGTTGGTGTAGGTTTTAATCACAAACTCATCGGTCGCCTTCTTCCTCGTTGCACGAATTTTCCATTTGCAATTTTTTTCAACACATTTCACCACCTTTCGATTGTGATCAGATTTGTGCACAACAAATTCAAACTTGCCCTGCAATGCTACCCGACCGACAACATAGCTGAAATCGTCTTTGTTCTTGAAAGTCTGACCAACTACCAAATCGGAACCATCATACCGACCACCTCCGTCTCGATCACAAAGTCTAAAAGCAGGAACAACAGGCTCGTCCACAACAGGATTATTATAATAAGAACTACCGCCCTCATTATAACCGTCGTCACCACCATCATTGGCATCATCACCACCTCCACCATTGTGATTACCATCGTCATCAACAACATCATCGTCGTTATCATCGACTTCGACACCATCAACACCATCATCATAATCACCACCCGCACCACCATCATAATCATAACCATCATAATTATTGCATAAATCAATGCTATCCCAAATAGACACAGACTGATCATAAGTAGATGGCACTATTACTTGACTATAATATTCAGATGTTTCACCTGAAGTTCGTCGAGTTGGAAGTTTTTCTGGGCGAATTGGACTTTGACGTGCAGGACTTCCACGTGCGGGACTTTCACGTGCAGGACTTTCACGTGCAGGACTTCGGGGTACACAAGGACTGTAGGTCACAAACAACTCCATTTCATCGTGGTTTCTATAAATCCACACAGTCGTACTCCAATCATCTTCATCATTAAGATATATAGGAGGAGATTTTTCCTTTGGGAATCGAGAGATCGAAACTTCATTAGATGATGGATCGATGCCGATTTTTGCACACACTTTCTCAATCAGTGCACTAAACGAAATGCTCCTATCAATCAATGTTGTTCTCGAGTGTTTCAAATCGCTCATTATCCATTTCCAATATCCCTCCAAGAGCTGCCACTCTCCACCAAAATGTATGATGATTGATATCTTATCCATCCCTGTAGTTAAAATTAAACACAAAAATCAGAATTCAAAACTGTCCTCTGACTGACGCAGGGCGCAGGCCTCAGCCTGCATCAAATTTGACGCTGTGCGCAGGCCTCAGCCTGCGTCAAATTTGACGCTGTGCGCAGGCCTCAGCCTGCGTCAATTTTGACGCTGTGCGCAGGCCTCAGCCTGCGTCAAATTTGACGTTGTGCGCAGGCCTCAGCCTGCGCACTGCGTCAGTCTGCGCGATTTTCAGTTTTTTTTTTCGAAAAGCTCTCAAATCGCAAAATTCAAGCTCGATATTGAAAACAACACACAAACAAGTCCTGTAGAAGTGAATGCTAACCTTTTTACGTCGAATTGTTGGTGGAAAATCGTCGATTTCGGAGCCGTTTTTTTTGGGCGATTTAGGTTACGGGAGTACAAAAAAAGGGGAAGAAGAAATGAAAGAGGACTATAGTGTAAATATTTCTTGGGGGTTATTGTGTAAATATTTTTATTTTTGTTTCTTTTACATTTAATTTAATGGAAGGAGGGGTAGATATCCAATATTTATTTTGTAAGGGTTATATGTCCCTTACTTACTATTTGGAGGGGCATTTTTCCGAAGGCCTCATGATTAATGTACATGTTGAACTGCAGACGGTACTGGTTTGCTACGATTGATTTTTAATTTCATTTTTAATTAGATTAGGCCTTACATACTCCATAATTTTTGTATGGAAACCCAAATTACTTACAGTATTATCATAACAACCCATACTCTGTATAGTAAAACATCAAAAATATTAATAACATATGTATCGAACATCACCGTTGATCATACAAATGCTAAGCAAAAAAAACAAAAAATATGATATTGAAATCCATCAACAAGAAACACCTTCTCGAGAGGTGGAGATGAAGGAATTAATGAAATCGTATATATGATATTGTTCTGCCCGAGAGCCCATCGACAAGCAAGCTCATGAGGAGTCCATGAACCAGAGTACAACTAGCTAGCAATCACCTCAACATCGAGTTGTTTTGCAAGTAGTTTAGTCCTTTAATTTTGAGAACTTTAACTTCTTCTTGCAAGCGATCGAGTATCAGTATCATCATAGGCTCGAATAAGCATGGGAAGTACATGCAAAATAATAAGGTGCGCTCTTGACTAGCCTTCTAGGCAATTAACAAAAATTAAGATCTCCTCATTAATTACTATGTCACGACTTTTACTTCTTGTGGCATCATAATAAAGAGTTTCAATTCCCAAACAGCCAAACTAAATATTCAATCTATCATTATGCATACCAAACCAAATAAACTTTTAAATCTCAGGACTCTGCTATTGTGAAAACCATTGGCAGAAATCATAGGTTGCATTATCAAATTTCGTAGCTCTGCACAAATACAAGGCTTATTTAAGGCATCATCATGGTAATTATAATAAAACTGAATGATTTTTCATCTACTTAATATTCACTTTCCTTCTCAAAAAAGCAGCATAAACAAATAAATAGCAAGTCAACCAGCATTAATACACTACGGGAATAAAACAATTTAATAACAAACTTGTTTATTCTACCTATTATGTCACTAAATAAAATAGAATACTAATTTATTTTGTCACTCATAGTGCGTTGTAGATAGTTTTTAGTGAGAAATTATAAATTTAGCCACCCAATAATAAACGAAACAAAATAATTTGTATCCAATACAATTATATTTTTGTCACTTTTTTTTCTAAGAATGCGATTATTATGTTTTAGTGACAAACTTTTAAAACTAATTGACAAAATTAATTTGCTACTAAAACATTGATGAATTTAAAATTAAATATTTAATTTTGAAATCATCAAACATCAATTCATAGATATTTATTAATTTTAATTAATTTTGTTGATAAAATTATTTGTATTGATTTAAACGAAACAACTAAAAATTATGAAAATAATAAATTTATTGAATAATTAACAAAAAAAAAAATCAAATGTTACAATGCTATCCAAATAATAAATTTATTGAATAATTTTAAAAAAATAAATAATAATGCTATACAAGCAACAATCTTTCTTTATACTATGACATTGACATATATTAAGATTGAAATAGAAAAAATAATATTAGTTTACACAATAATTTTTGCATGATTCACAACACGTATAATCTCCATTTTCATTTTCATTCATCTTCATTTTTATCTTCTATCCATAGACTCACGAATGACATGAACCAACCTGCTTCAATAACAGATAATGGATATTAAGATCAAATATAATATAATATCTCCATATGAAAATATAGAGATTTTATAATGGAGACCAAAAAATTCTAACGAACTTACATATAAGGCCACCCTTCATGTCTTCAAGGCCATTGATTGGAATTCTAAATTCTCTCGTGTAGTAATTTGTAGGATAATTGTGGAGGGGTTATATTTTTAAGAGTTATTTTGGATAAAAGGTATTTTAATATATATATAGAGTTTGAACTTTATAAAATAATTTTTTTAATTAAGTATTTTAAAGTTTTACATTAATTAGTTTTTAGGGTAATAACTACCGTGTTATTATAATAAAAAATATATTATTAAAAAGTTAATTACTATATTAGTCTTACATTTAATAACTACCGTGTTAATAATATAAGACTAATTTAGATAAACTACTCTAACGATGAATAATAACTAGAATTTCATATTATTCATAATTATTCATATAAGACTAATTATTTATAATTAGAAAGAACGTTAACATGTTTATTTAATTTTAATGAAAGTTTAGAATTTATTTTTTATCAAAAAAATTCTTATTTTTAATTTGATTGATGGAATGGGGAGAGAGGAGTGGAATGGGGAGTGGGGAGTGAGTAGGTGGTTGTGACTTGTGAGCAAAATGGATGAAGGAAAAAAACTTGTAAAGTTTTTGTTAATTTTATATATAGTTGATATATTGGATGTATAATTTTATTTTAATTTTGTTTGTTTAAAAAACTAAAGTTCACGAAATCACGTTAATAAACTATGTTGATTAAATTTGACTTCTAACATAAATGTGAATTCAGTTATTTATGGTAACCTAAGCACAAATATAATGGTTATAAAATTATTTTGATCACATATTATTTTAAACAATAATTTAAAATAATATCGTAAAGTATGAAATTACAAATTTTAAATGTATTAAAGACAAAATTTTATTTTGATATAGAAAATATTGGGAGACAAAACTTTTTTGTCATTAATTTATTTATTTTGTCTCCTAAACATATTAGATATTCAATTAAATAAAAAAAAATTTGAGGGAAATTATTTTTAATTTTGTCATTAATAGTAGTTATTAAAGATAAAAAAAAATATTCATTGATTAGTTGACAATTTATATCTTGTTCCTAGGAGCACGATTCTAAGTGTACACCCATGATTATATCTTCATTTATTTTTGGATAAATATTCATTAGGTATGCTAATATATTCATTGTTATGTTAATTCAATGTTTATAATAATTATTTTTTGAAATGGAAATTTCTTATTATTAAATGATGATTTTTATATTTTAAAGGGTAAGAGCACTATTTATATCGTACTCCTAGGAGCATGATATAGGTATTGTGATTAGTTTTGTCACTAAATTACTATGTAGCGATAAATACACTATATAAGAAGTATAAAATGGGCTCACCAATTTTACTTTTGATTTCTTCAAGAGTGCACTTTGTTTTTCTCACATCGCTTTAGTTCAAAGATCATTCCTTCTACTTCTCTCTCTAGTGACCATTAAGTTCCATAGCCTCTGCTATATCACAATATTAATTGTCAAGTTTTCCTCCCTAGAACGAGTAAGTATATAATACTAATAGCTAAGAGGTTATTCTACCAAAACTAATACAAAAATGAAAAACTCGAGTTCATAAGATCGTGGCAAGCATGAGAAGATCAGACTACAAAGAGAACTTAAGTGATAGTATTTAATGTTTACAAAATGAAGTTAAAAGAAGTTTTAACAGTTAGAATCACACGTCTCAGTTGTAATACTAGTTAATTAAAGCATCATGTGCCTGGTGTTAGTGAACATTTTTCCTAAGCAAAGGGGCTTATAAATAGAAGCCCATACAATCTCTTTAAATGTTTATTTTCTCAATCCTTCTCATATTACCGCCTAACCACCTTTATATTCTCACATCCCACAATTTTTATCAAGGGGCTTACTCCTCAAAGAGCAATACTCAGACCCACAATACATCACAGGCCGGTATGGTAAGTGGTGACACTCATGCATATATTCTCCCCGAATAATAATTAATAATAATAATAACAGGTTTTTTAACAGACAAGGAAAACTATTACTCCATAGTGCTCAAACTCAGACCTGGCAAGGACGGGAAGATCCGTTATTAGCAGATCATGCGACATTTATTGGGCAGCTGAGTTAACATATATCCAAGACACCAAACAAATATAATTACTTATAACTTACAACACAATAAAATTTGATACAATAAGCCATGAAGGTGCGCACAAACTTACCAACATAAATATCTTCACTAATATTAATCACACGTGATTCTTTACTAATGCCACCTCGAGTAACATGAATAATTCGGTCAAAAACATCTGGATGCCCATAGTGCATACGAACTTGCAAGTTATCATATTATATAAGTTAGACAGAAACCCCCATATTTATATCAACATTTCAAGCCAGGTCTACAAGAACACAACTAGATAAGAAAGCAATTACATGGGTACAAGAACACAATTAGATAAGAAATCTCATTTTTGTCCTATTTAATTTGATCGAAACAAAGCCAAATTTTCTGCAAGTTCAAAACTAAGAAACCCTAAATCTCATTTTTTGTTAGACACAAAAAATGTAAATTTACCGCATAAACATAAAAATAAATAAACAAAAACAAAAAAGTCAAAAAATCTTAGTTTTTAAAATTCGATTTGTTTTTTAGATGTCTTTTTTGGTAGGATTGCTCTCAAACTTCATTGGTTTGTCGGTAGAAATCCTACATTAATGTAGCAGAAAATATTGATAAAAACTCAGTTTGAAGAAAGAAAAAAGAGCGATTAGATTGAATGAGTAAGAAGAGGGCGTGATTATTAAAGTGTTTTTTTAAGAGGGTAGTATAAGTATAAAGCGAGAGGTGTGTTAATCGTATAGTTATATTTAGGGGTGAATAAATAAAGGTGTGTAAAGTAGTGAATGAGGTGTATATAGTCTAAGCCTTAAAACAACAAACTAATCCTCCAAGCTCAAAGAAAAGTTTCGCTCTATACATCAGTGCTTTCTCACGTTTAGACAATCAATTGTTCTTACACTTTTTCGGGACACAGTCACATGATAAACAACACCTTCGATTCGCTTTTCGGCACTCGCGTTTCTTTGTCCGGCAACTGAATTTGTTACAGCACGTGCAGCACAGATCTCTAACTGGTGGGTTTTTCCTTCTTTTTTTGTATTCATCGGGTGTGCAAACCCAGTCAGGATCATCATCATCGCTCGTCAAATTTTCGACATCTACGGTAACCTCAAATTCATGACCCTATATTCCTTGACCTTCGTCACTTTCTGTCCCTGCACACAACCAAAGAATATCAATATATTATGAAATAGGAAATCATCGGCACTCTTTAGAGAAGCAATCTGTTGTATTCTAACCATCCCGGGAAGCTTTAAGAGAATCTAGCAACTCTTCAAGACATTTATTGGCCATAGAAGCTTGTTCAGTCTTTCGCTTCAAGACCTCATATGCGATATACAACATTACATTATAAGATGAAATATTTTTTAAGAAAATAGTAAGGAAAAATATCAAATAGACAAGTTATCGTCTTTTTGTTTATTGCTTTAGTTATCACATTCAAACTTTGGTGGAAACATAAGAAAACCGTTATCAATTTATTTTTCAAATATAAATATTATTTTTGCTCCACACATTTATTCTTTTTTGTATATTTTTCAAATATAAATATTTTTTTGTACTCCACACATTTAATATTTTTTATAATTTTCATATTTATTTTGATTATATATATGTTAATTTTATGTGGATATTTCATGTAGTGTAGTGGAATTTTCAAGTTATTTATTACTTTAAATATAATATTTCAAATGTAAAATGATTGTTATTTTAAAAAAATTAAAGATAAAATTATATTTTATTGTCAATTTATTAATATAATACAAAACTAATATTTTTTGCTACACACATTTATTAATTTTTGTACATATTTATTATCTTTTGCACTCAACAAATAATTATTATTTTTACTCAACCCATCATAAATCATAATTATTATTTTTTAAATATTATTTTTGGGTAAAACACTTATTTTTCACACATTGTTATTATTGTGTGTGCAATTTTTTTAAAAATTGGATTCTACTATAACAACTTGAAAGCAAAATATTTCTAATCTCGTACTTACAATTAATTGTTTTATTATGAATGTTTCTCCCACGGTTTACATACTTCAAAGTATTAATCGTCTCTTCAGCATTTGTGTCGTAGGGCTGACACATGCTGCAAACAAACGTAAAAATAATTATTAGAAACTAATATTCTACACATCGAGCATAATTATAGGCACAGTTGTTTTTTTAGCAATAAATCAGAAAAATCCTTACCAATAATGATTGTTTTGCTATTTCTCAAAAGGAATCCATGTTGTACTAATTAGTATGATAAATTGATAGAAAATAAGTATTTTTTTAACAAGATTTTCTAAAAAGCAATAATGATAAAAAGGAAAATATTTTGATAATCAAACTTGAAAGTATACCATAAAATAAAATTTAAGTGTTAACTTACTTGTACTATCCGTGTTAACTTGCTGTCACGATAAGGAACATGGCCATAAAATTATTTTTTTTTATAAATATTATTTTATACTAAAAATGAATCAAATAAAATCATTTTACATATTTATATAAAAATAAATATTTATAAAAATAATAATTATTGTTTATAGAGCAAAAAATAATATTTATATATGGACAATAAAATATAATTTTTTAGATTAAATAAGATTAAAATAAGAATCATTTTGCAATTAATTGCATATTAAATATTTATTTATAAGTTTATTATATATGAAACACAAAATAATAATTATGTGTGTGGAGAATAAAAAACAAAAATAATAAATACTGGTAGAGTACAAAAGTAATAAATATGTAGAGGTTAAAATAATAAAAAGAATTAAGTTATTATTATTTAGAATTTTATAAAATAAAAAATATTACTGTAGAGTAGAATTTTACAAAATAAATATATTTTGATCACATATTATTTTAAATAATAATTTAAAATAATATAATAAAGTATGAAATTACAAATTCTAAATGTATTTTATACTTAAATTTTATTTTGATATAGAAAATATTGGTGGACAAAACTTTTTTGTCATTAATTTATTTATTTTGTCTCATTCAATTAAATAAGAATTTTTTTAGAGTGAAATTATTTTTAATTTTGTTATTAATAATAGTTATTAAAGACAAAAAGAAAATAGTCATTGATTAATTAGAAAACCGTTATCAATTTATTTTTCAAATATAAATATTATTTTCACATTTATTCATTTTTGTATATTTTTCAAATATAAATATTTTTTTGTACTCTTAACACATTTAATATTTTTGTATAATTTTCACATTTATTTTGATTATAGATATGTTAACTTTCTGTGTATATATTCTTTGTGTTTGTTGATATTAGTTGGACTTGGTTGAAATTGCTCCCAACATTTGACGATATCTTTTGTAGCAAGGCTTAGTCGGAGTATTGAGATATCAAATTTAAAATTACAAAGTTTTACTTTTACATGTAGTATAATGGAATTTTCAAATTATTTATTACTTTAAATTAAATATAATATTTCAAATGTAAAATGATTGTTATTTTAAAAAATTTAAATATAAAATTATATTTTATTGTCAATTTATTAATATCATACAAAACTAATATTTTCGTCACACATTTATTAATTTTTGTATATATTTATTATCTTTTGTACTTAACAAATAATTATTATTTTTACTCAACACATCATAATTATTATTTTTCTCACATAAATATTATTTTTGTGTTCAACACTTACTTTTAACACATTTTTATTATTGTGCGTGCTATTTTTTTAAAATAGCATTCTACTCTAACAACTTGAAAGCAAAATACTTCTAATCTCATACTTACAATTGTTTTATTCTAAATGTTTCTTCCACGATTTACATACTTCAAAGTATTAAACGTCATTTGTGTCGTAAGGGCAAACATAAAAATAATTATTAGAAACTAATATTCTACACATCGAGCATAATTATAAACACACTTGTTTTTCTAGCAATAAATTACATGCTTACTGATAATGATTGTTTTACTGTTTCTCAAAAGGAATCATGTACAAATGTTGTAAATGATAAATTGATAGAAAATAAGCATTTTTAACAAGATTTTCTAAAAAGCAATAATGATCAAAAAGAAAATATCTTGATAATCAGACTAAAAAGTATACCATAAAATAAAATTTACGTGTCAGCTTACTTGTAGTATTCGTGTTAACTTGCTGTCACGATAAGGAATATGACCACCTTCTTTTCGTTATTTGTCATCTCCCAAGGCACTTATTACTTTACCTGTTTACCAAGAGCCAACAATTCTTTAGTGATGAAATTTTTTAAATTAGTCTTACAAAATCGACAAATAAAAAAATCATTAAGATAAGAAGTTCTAATCCTATCACTTTAAATATACTTTTATTTTACTTTTATTTTTTCACCTTAAGTACAATTTTACATTACATTTTCATAAATATACTTAAATTAACACATTTTCTTAATATGTTTGTATCAAATTATGAAAATAATTACGTCACCTAGAGTTATATATTATAATGTTTTCGTCTCGAATAAATAAATACACTTTAATTTTTAATTTGTCTCGTATCATTAAACATCTTTTATAATATAAATAAATATATTTTCTTTTTTTTTTTATCGTAAAAATAATTTTACCTTTACATTCTTCCATAATTTTTAAAATTTTACTAAAACTATCTTATTTTTTAATTTAAAAATAAGTTTTTACTAATATTTTTATCAAAAAATTAATATAACAATATTTTTTTATTTGTACCAAAAAACATAAGTCTATAATAAAAAAATTGCCCCCCACCCCCTCTCACACACTATCACTTGATAGTTGGGGTCCACTCCTGCATGCAGCACACAACGGGTTCAACTCTATTACCAATTTACCGTAGTCACAAACTCTTTATCGAGGTCAATGCGCGATTAACATAGTTGTATCATTTCAACAATTACATTATATAATCAACATTTACAAATTCACATAACCACATATTCAAATATTATAACACGAAAAATATACTTTTTGAAATAAACATTAAAAAAAATAAGAAAATTCTTACCTCTTGTAGCATGTACGATCCTAAGCTCTTGTCTCTTATGTTTGAAGTCCTTCTAAGTTCGAAAGGCAAACCTATATTATGTGTGCTCTCGATTCATATAACATATTTGTACCTTGTATAATTAATTTCCATAATACTGTACATTATTTGTGGAATATATAAAATGTACTCTACAAGAGTAGATAATTGGGTTTGAAATTAAATAATCAATGGGCTTGAAATGTATTTGGACTGTTATATTGTATGTTTAAAAAGAGTGGGCCCAGAATAGTGAGTGGGTTGGGTGTTAAATCCGGTTGTAAGTTAATTATACAACAAATACTATAATACTACACTTACATGAAAGGACCGAGACTCCGGCTACGAGGATCTTTGTCTTCTCCGGTGACGATGATGCTTGGCCGAGAGAGAAATGACGTGGCGAGGAGGGACTCAGCGGCGTCGCCACCATCAGCTGGGAGACAACCTTCGACTTATAAATTCGAGTTCTGTTTTGTACTATTCGACTTATGAAGTGAGGCTGTGTTGTACTATTTGTTTGTTTCGATTCAAATTCACGTGAAGGAAGAAGAGTACTGTTTTGGGAGATCGAGGAATTGAAGACAAAATAAATTTAATGCACTTACGACTAATAGGATTTCTTGTTTCTGCTTAAAATGGAAAGCTAAGTTGACTCACCCTCCATATAGAATATACTCCTAATAATAGAAAAATACCATAAAAGAAATTAACATCCACAGCACACACATCAATCACAAACTATTTATATAAATAAATTATTTAAAGTCGTGCCCATAGGCCATAACTAAGCATCGAATTAGCCGCACAACCCAACTACATTTAATAACGAAATTTTGAAAGTACAAATTGCGAATAAAAAATTGCTTATTTTTACAAATGAAGCCTCCATGATTTGTTTTGAAAATAGAAAAGTGATGCACAAATAGAATAACAATTGGTATCAAAGATCATGGTTTGTGCTGGTAGTGATAAATGCAAAGCATTTGAAAAGTATTTGATCACCATAGTACAGTAGTATATAATAACTAATAAGGACGCCAATATGCTTTTATTTTAAATTATGTTGACGATCGGACGATGTATAGTATGATGAAAACGAGAATACCGAAGAAAAGAAATCAACAAGAAAATAGAGAAGACAAGAATTTACGTGGAAACCCAATTGGGAAAAACCACGAGAGGAACGACGAACAATTCACTATAATATTGCTTCACGATTACAAGGATGATATACGCTCTAAACCCTCAAATCTCACGCAATAGCTATAGAATTATAATTGATGTTTCGTGTCTTCTGTGTCAATGGAGCAGCTCTCTTTATATAGGGGGAGGTCCTAATTAATGTATGGAAACATTAATTCTCGCCCATAAGAGTCTTAGAAGGAGTAGGAAAAAGTCCCACCTCAATTTGGAATTAATTCCAAAATTGCGCTGCTGAAACCCGCCTGGTGTCGTCCGACAGCCCCGAGGTGTCGTCCGACATGCTCTGACGCATCCGCGCCAGTGCCCCAGAGTACCAACGCAAGTGCGCTGGGAATTGCCTAGCTGTCGGCCGACATGTTTGAGGTGTCGGCCGACAATCCCACCTGGAGCACATCTTTTGCGGTTTCGTGGCAAATATAACAAATCTCCACCTTGACACTAAACCGCGAACTTCCTTCGCCTTCCGTCTTCCTCCAAAAGCCCCTAAGGGCTTAATCTCTCGATCGAAGTCCAACCAAGCTAGAGCAAAGCTCAAACTTGGTTGCGGGTAAACTCTTCGTCAACATGTCCGCCGGATTGTCGTGAGTACTAATCTTACTCACCTTAATATCGCCTCGAGCGATCACCTCACGGACAAAGTATAACGAATGTCTATGTGCTTTGTTCTCTCATGGAACACTTGATCTTTTGTGAGACAAATAGCACTTTGACTATCACAAGAGATTGACGTCGTTTTAGAACTCTTCAAGAGCTCTCTAAACCAACCTCTCAACCACAACGCCTCCTTGCAAGCCTCGGTGACCGCCATATACTCCGCCTCGGTAGTCGATAAGGCCACCGTACTTTTCAAAATAGCTTTCCAACTTATAGCACACCCACCAATGGTAAAAACATACCCGGTAAGAGATCTTCTTTTATCTAGATCACCGCCATAGTCGGAATCCACGAACCCTTGCACATCATCTTGATTCCTCCCGAACACCAACTTCTTGTTAGACGTACCTCTCAAATAGCGCAACACCCATTGCACCGCCTTCCAATGCTCTCTTCCGGGATTCGCCATATACCGACTCACGGCACTCACGGCGTGGGCCAAATCCGGACGTGTACACACCATGGCATACATCAAAGAGCCCACGGCATTGGAATAAGGGACTCGAGCCATATCCTCGATGTCCTTCTCCGTAGTCGGAGAGTAAGCAGAGGTAAGTCTAAATTGTGTTCCAAGGGGAGTACTTACCGGGTTCGAATTCTCAAGGTTGAATCGACGTAGTACCTTCTCAATATACCCCTTTTGGCCAAGATACAACTTGCCATCCTTTCGATCTCTTGTGATTTCCATTCCTAGGATCTTCTTTGCCGCACCAAGATCCTTCATCTCGAACTCCTTACTAAGTTGTGCCTTGACTCTCTCCACCTCCGACTTATCCTTAGCCGCTATCAACATGTCGTCGACGTAGAGGAGAAGATAAACTAAAGACCCATCACGGCCTTTCCGAAAATACACACAACTGTCGTATGAGCTCCTCCGGAAACAATTCTTGATCATAAACATGTCGAAACGTTTATACCATTGTCTAGGAGACTGTTTCAAACCATATAAGGACTTCTTGAGAAAACACACCTTGTTTCCTTGGTTTGAACCCTCGAACCCCTCGGGTTGGACCATGTAGATATCTTCATCGAGCTCTCCGTGTAGAAAGGCCGTCTTCACATCCATTTGCTCAAGCTCCAAATCATGCATTGCCACAATGCCTAGAATTGCTCGAATCGAGCTATGCTTGACCACCGGTGAAAACACATCATTGAAATCTACTCCGGGAATTTGGCTAAAACCTTTAGCCACCAATCTCGCTTTATATCTCTCGTCTTCGACCCCAGGGATGCCCTCCTTCCTTTTGAAGATCCATTTGCACTTGATGGCCTTCTTGCCTTTAGGGAGATCAACCAACTCCCAAGTGCCATTCTTATGAAGAGACTCCATCTCTTCTTGCATAGCCAAGACCCACTTACTTGAGTCATCACACGTAACCGCCTCGGCATATGAGGAAGGTTCCTCATACGAATCAACTTCATCGGCCACGTTTAGAGCATAGGCAACTAACTCATACTCGGCTAACCTTTTGGGTGGTCGAGTCTCACGTCTTGGCCTATCTCGTGCTATGCATTGCGGCTCCACCTCTTTTGGATCTTCCGGAGTAGTCGAACTACTCGCCATATCGGTCGGGGAACTTGACCCATCATCTTCCTCTTGCACCCTGTCCGGCTCCACCTCAATAGGAGTACTTGGAACCTCGAGATTCCCTTTAGACGCCCGATCACCAATCATAGAAGCCTCATCGAAGACTACATCACGGCTTAGAATGATCTTTTTCGTCTCTGGACACCAAAGCTTGTATCCTTTAACTCCTTCCTTAAAGCCAACGAATATGCACTTCTTAGAACGTGCACTCAATTTCCCGTCGTTGACATGCATGTAGGCCGGACACCCAAACACCCTTAAGTCCTCATAATTCGCCGGAGATCCCTTCCACAATTCTTGTGGAGTCTTCTTATTAATCGCCATGGACGGGGATCGGTTGATAAGGTAACATGCTAAAGAAGCCGCTTCAGCCCAAAAACCTTTACTCAACCCAGAAGTCGCTAACAAGCAACGTACCTTATCCATAATCGTGCGATTCATTCTCTCGGCTACTCCGTTTTGCTGGGGCGTGTATCTCATAGTGTGGTGCCTCACAATCCCCGAACCCTTACAAAATTGGTTGAATTCTTCGGACACAAATTCTAGGCCATTGTCCGTCCGTAGGTTCTTCACGACTTTCCCGGTTTGTTTCTCTATCATCACCTTCCAATCTCTGAAGGTAGAAAACACGTCGCTCTTGTTCTTTAGGAAGAACGACCAAACCTTTCGGGAATAGTCATTGATGATGGTAAGCATGTAGTAAGAACCTCCAGTGGAGGGGACCGGGGATGGTCCCCATAGATCGGAATGGACATACCCGAGTATCTCTTTCGTTGTGTGAGCGCCAGTGGTGAACTTCACCCTCGTTTGCTTCCCAAAGACGCACTGCTCACAGAACTCCAACTTCGACAAGCCCTTATCCCCAAGAAGCCCTTGTCTACTCAACTCGGCCATTCCGGAATCACTCATATGCCCTAGACGCATATGCCAAAGCCTCGTCGTATCGACATCTTGGACTTTGGAATCGCCCACGGCTACTTCACCTTTCACCGTGGTACCTTCAAGAACGTAAAGCCTATTCGACTTACGTTCGCCTCTCATAACGACCAACGAACCGCTGGCTACCTTCACGACTCCACCTTCTCCGGTGAACGAGTAACCCTTAAGCTCCAAAGTACTAAGCGAAATTAAATTCCGCTTTAAGCCGGGGACGAATCTAACCTCGCTTAGGGTGCGGATCGCGCTGTCAAACATCTTGATCCGGATGCTTCCTATCCCTTCGATCTTGCATGACGCGTTGTTGCCCATAGTCACCGCACCTTGTTCCACCTTCTCAAAAGACTCGAACCACTCATGATGCGGCCCGAGGATCGTCTAAGAGGCAAGATGTTCATTTTCCGGCTGGAACGAGGAAGAAAACGCCGGAACGGAGGTCAGACGAGTGCCGAGGACGCGCCGCGAAGTTCGGCTCAGAAATTGGCTTGGTGTCGGCCGACACCAAGACCTGTCGGCCGACACCTTCAGAAAGGGTGTTGTCGGGGCAGGAGGTCAAGGCCGCGCTCGCAGGATTTCCTGCGGACGCAGGATAACTGTCGGCCGACACAGTGTCCTGTCGGCCGACACGGAATTCAGAAACGTGAAATTTCAGCGTCGCGACTTTTTGACGATTTTTAATGCTTTTATTTCCTTTTCCTTCATGTTTTAGGATTGCCTATTTAAAGGCCTTGAACCCTAATGTTTTAGAACAACTTTGATATTGATTAATTATTATTTCGTGAGATTTATTTTCTCTCTTGGTTTTTGTCGAATTCTTCCGGGTTCTACCAAAAGAATTCAACCGGCGAATCAGCGAAGCAATCACCCTTCGTTTGTGTGTCATCATCGTCTCCGAATTATTGGTTCAACGTCTCGTTGGGGTTTAGGGCTTTCGAACCTAAATCATTTCGTGGGTTAGGATCAAGGGTTTTGGGATTTCCACCAGGTATCCTTTTCGATTATTCCGTATCTTTTCTATTCCGATCGAGGTGCGTATCATCTGGTATCAGAGCCCAGGTTAGGGCTAATTTCTGATTTCGTACCTCGTTAATTTCTTTTCCTTTTCGTAACCTTTTCTTTCTCGAAATTTTTTTGTTTTTTTCGTTTCTTTTCCCCCTTTTTTTTACTGTTCATCGACCGCACAAAAAAAAAAAAAAAAGAGTATTTTGGCGGGAAATTTTTTCTTCGACCAAATTTTTGTGTGTGATTCCTGAGATTTCCGGCATCGTTTTGAGCTACTTTGATACTATCGAAATTTTCGTGCCAAATTCTATCACCTTCCAACCGACCATCCTATTGAGTGTTTTCTTTGATATTGTTGGAGTGAATTCGGCTGGTAATTCCGGAAGTTCGATTATTAAGGGAGAAATTGAGAGAATACTGAGTGACCTCCTATATTGAGAGACACACGAGAGCTGTGAGGGAAAGATTTCTTCATTTCTCTTGTTTTTGTTTTAACGTTATTTTGCAGGATGTCTGGTGGAACTTCACCAAAGGCTGAAGGTACAATGATCGATCCCCAAATTAAGTACCTCGTGGAGGCCATGCGAACTGAGTTGAGAAAGTTCATTGCTTCTGAAATGGAGGCCGTGCATGAGCGGGTTAGTGCCATGGAGGAGAGGCCTAATCGGAGACAACGAGATGGTCGGAATGGCAACCATCGTTACCATGGCAGACATAGGGACGTCGATTCCGAGGAGGATGAAGCCTCTGAGACGGATGAGAGGAGGCGAGGAGGTAGAAACCGAGAAGATGACAACTTGGGCAACATCAAGATGAATATTCCCTCTTTCTTAGGGAAGAACGATCCCGAGTTGTATCTGGAGTGGGAGCGTAAAGTAGAGCTGATGTTTGACTGTCATAACTATTCTGAGCTCAAGAAGGTGAAGTTAGCAGCAATAGAGTTCTCTGAATATGCACTAGTTTGGTGGGATCAGCTTGTAACCAGTCGGAGGCGGAACCGGGAACAACCTATTGAAACATGGGCCGAGATGAAAGCTGTGATGAGAAAGCAGTTTGTTCCAACTCACTATTACCGAGAGTTGTACAACAAGTTGCAGAACCTACGACAGGGGTCGAAGAGTGTGGATGAGTACTTCAAGGAAATGGAGGTGTCTATGATTCGAGCCAATATTGACGAGGACAGGGAGGCGACCATGGCGAGATTCCTGGCTGGTTTAAATTGGGAGATTCGTAACACCGTGGAGTTGCAGCCATACGTTGAGTTGGAGGACATGGTTCATGTGGCAATCAAGATTGAGAACCAGCTTAAGAGGAGGGGTAGCTTGGGCAATTCGAAGCCAATCCAGTCTACATGGAGACAATCTCAGGGCCCTAGTGGTTCATCATACAAGGGGAACCAATGGAAGGAGGAAACAACAACACGAGATGAGAAGAAGATCTTCTACAAAGATCGTCTGGAGGGTGCAGGTTCGACTACTCAGGCCAGTCCCGTGGTTCCTGATAGTCGCAATCGGGATAAGAGGTGCTTCAAGTGTCAGGGATTCGGGCATATCATGAGTGAGTGTCCCAACCGGAGACTTATGCTCTTAAGAGATGATGTGGAAGTTGTGACTGATGACGAGGGTGATAAGCCGGAACCGAAGGTTAAGGAAGAGTCTGAGGAGGAGGAGGAGATTCTCGCACCTGACGGGAAACTTTTTGTCGCGCGAAGAGTCTTGAGTGCACAAATTCAGCCCGATGTTCAGGAGCAGCGAGAGAACCTTTTCCACACAAGGTGTCATGTGCAGGATAAGGTGTGCAGTGTCATCATTGATGGAGGTAGTTGCACGAACGTGGCTAGTGCAACCATGGTTCAGCGTTTGGGTTTGGTTGTGGTGCAGCATCCTAGGCCATACCATCTACGGTGGTTGAATGCGACTGGCGTCATCAAGGTGACCAAGCAAGTGGAGGTTCCTTTCCGCATTGGGAAGTATGACGATAAGGTACTATGTGATGTCATTCCAATGCATGCGAGCCATATTCTATTGGGGCGTCCGTGGCAGTATGATCGGCGAGCTATCTATGACGGTTTCGCCAACAAGTACTCTTTCGAGTATAAGCAGAAGAAGGTATCCCTTGTTCCTCTCACTCCTACACAGGTTTACGAGGATCAAGTGCAGTTGCAACGAGAGGCCGAAAGGGGAAAGTCTAAGGAGTAGCCCTTACCAAGTGAGGCTAGTGACATGACGCACGGAGTGGGGGCAAATACGTTGGCGATGTTGTGCGAGAAAGACCCGTTTCTCACTAACAACATTTCCCCTCTACTACCGTCTCTTCAGTCTGTTTTGCAGGATTTTGATGACATCACTCATGTTGATACTCCGCCTGGATTACCACACATGGGAAGGATTGAGGATGTGCCGACCTTGTTCGGGCCAGTGGTGTTCGAGCCTGGTGAAGTCCTGGATTTGAGGACAAATCCTCTTCAAGAGGAGGGGAATGATGCGGCCCGAGGATCGTCTAAGAGGCAAGATGTTCGTTTTCCGGCTGGAACGAGGAAGAAAACGCCGGAACGGAGGTCAGACGAGTGCCGAGGACGCGCCGCGAAGTTCGGCTCAGAAATTGGCTTGGTGTCGGCCGACACCAAGACCTGTCGGCCGACACCTTCAGAAAGGGTGTTGTCGGGGCAGGAGGTCAAGGCCGCGCTCGCAGGATTTCCTGCGGACGCAGGATAACTGTCGGCCGACACAGTGTCCTGTCGGCCGACACGGAATTCAGAAACGTGAAATTTCAGCGTCGCGACTTTTTGACGATTTTTAATGCTTTTATTTCCTTTTCCTTCATGTTTTAGGATTGCCTATTTAAAGGCCTTGAACCCTAATGTTTTAGAACAACTTTGATATTGATTAATTATTATTTCGTGAGATTTATTTTCTCTCTTGGTTTTTGTCGAATTCTTCCGGGTTCTACCAAAAGAATTCAACCGGCGAATCAGCGAAGCAATCACCCTTCGTTTGTGTGTCATCATCGTCTCCGAATTATTGGTTCAACGTCTCGTTGGGGTTTAGGGCTTTCGAACCTAAATCATTTCGTGGGTTAGGATCAAGGGTTTTGGGATTTCCACCAGGTATCCTTTTCGATTATTCCGTATCTTTTCTATTCCGATCGAGGTGCGTATCAACTCACGATTCGGGCACATGTGGAACGTACATCCCGAGTCTAGAATCCACTCCTCGCTTGATTTGGAGACCTCACCCAAAGCCATAAGGAGATCACAATAATTCTCGGCTACACCAACTTCACCGGAACCCTTCCCGGAATTATTGTTGTTGTTGTTGCCGCCTTCTCTCTCCAGCCTATTTTTCAAGGCGTAGCAATCGGCTTTGATGTGACCTTTCTTCTTGCAATAGTTGCAAACTTTGTTACTATGTCGTGACTTCGATCGAGACCTCTGGCTCGATTTCTGAGTTGTCCGCCCACGGACATTCAACCCTTCGCTTGGCATCTCTCCCGAATTAGGATTCTCCATCATCATGATATTATCTCTAGATGAGAGAGCCGAGATAACGTCTTTAAACGCGAGACTCTCTCGTGCGGAATATAGGAGAGTATCACGGAAGGTCGCCATAGAAGGGGGTAGAGAAATTAGGAGCCAAAACGCAAGATCATCATCTTCGATCTTCACGCCAATGTTGCCGAGGTCGGCAACCTTCTCCTTGAACTTCGCTACGTGCGCTTGGATCGAGGATCCCTCCGCCATCTTGAGGAAATATAGACTCCTCTTCAAATTGTGCTTACTTGACACCGTCTTGGTGATGCACATCTCTTCAAGCTTCTCCCACAATTCTTTCGCTGTCTTCATCTCCATGATGTCCTCCGCCAAACTATTCGATACATGGAGCCCTATGGTCGCCATAGCCATCTGATCGAGCGACACACGCTCGTCATGCTCCATATGATCCGGCATGTTGTCAATACCATTGAGAGCGATCTCTTGCTTCAGGGATCGTAGAACTAACCTCATCTTGTATTGCCAAATTGGGAACCTTGTGTTGAGATCCAGCATCGGTATGTCATACTTCACGCTCGTCATAGATCCTTAGCTCTGATACCACTTGTTGACGATCGGACGATGTATAGTATGATGAAAACGAGAATACCGAAGAAAAGAAATCAACAAGAAAATAGAGAAGACAAGAATTTACGTGGAAACCCAATTGAGAAAAACCACGGGAGGAACGACGAACAATTCACTATAATATTGCTTCACGATTACAAGGATGATATACGCTCTAAACCCTCAAATCTCACGCAATAGCTATAGAATTATAATTGATGTTTCGTGTCTTCTGTGTCAATGGAGCAGCTCTCTTTATATAGGGGGAGGTCCTAATTAATGTATGGAAACATTAATTCTCGCTCATAAGAGTCCTAGAAGGAGTAGGAAAAAGTCCCACCTCAATTTGGAATTAATTCCAAAATTGCGCTGCTGAAACCCGCCTGGTGTCGTCCGACAGCCCCGAGGTGTCGTCCGACATGCTCTGACGCATCCGCGCCACTGCCCCAGAGTACCAACGCAAGTGCGCTGGGAATTGCCTAGCTGTCGGCCGACATGTTTGAGGTGTCGGCCGACAATCCCACCTGGAGCACATCTTTTGCGGTTTCGTGGCAAATATAACAAATTATAATGTTCCAACGAGAAGTGACTAATTAAGGTTTGAATATTCGAATTTATAATATACCAAAATACGCATATTTTATTCAAGTAATTGAATACTCAAATTCATTTAAAATGATAGCGAATGCGAATTGAAGCAATTTACTTGTACGAATTAATTAATTAAATAAAACCAAAGTAAAAAACTTACTTTTTTAAATACGAGAATTAAACGAACTGAATTTACTAGCTTCTTATATTTTGATCTTCAAAAAATAAAATCAAAAATTTCTTCTTCTTTTCAAAATAATTTTTCGTTAACTTAAAACTTGTCAGTTCTTCGACAAACCTGCACAATAGAATGTAAAAGATTATGGGTGAGGCCACAACAAGCCGTGTCACTTAAACTTATTGTTTGTCTCGTTGCCCCGAAATTTTCAATGGACAATTAAGTTCCCAATAAGCACAAAACCCTTCACGTTGTACTTAGACGGAAACAAATTCTAACCGCGATCGAACTCTGAATAAGGGAGAACTATAATGTACTAGTATAATTGAGAAATAAAAATGAAATTAAATTTGGTTACAACTTGTTGGTAAAGTACGAAAAATGAAAAGTTTTAGTGAATATAGTTTTAGTTAACATGAAAAGTTAGAGTTGTTAAGTAGTCATGAATTAACATAGTTTTAGTGAACATAAAATTTCCCAACATACACAAGCAGCTCCATTGTGGAACGTCAAACAAACAAAATTAGCCACCCTCCTTTTTTAAGTCCCGTAGCAAATAGTGATTTTTTTATTTTTTTTATTTTTCACTCTTGTTTTCCATATCCATATGACCAAACTGTTTGTTGCATAAAATGTAGAAATACAACTTTCTCTTTTAGTAGAAACAAATGAATTAGAACACTGAACAAACACCTCGGTGAAGTTGTAAAAACACAAAACACAACGCCATCCGTTCCTTGACCTTAAGTGAAAACTTGATTTCCTTATCTTCATCGGAAGAGGATGATTTTGGAGGCAAAGTTTTCAGGTACATCAACCCAACTCTAGCAAGCAAAGACTCCCTAAATTCAGCGCTTATCTCTTCCACAACGTACATCTCCAGACCCTTCATTTTAGTTTTTTTCACCATTATATATATCCTCTATTTTATCTCCGTCACGAATCGGGGACTACGCTGTCGGCGGCGGCGGCGGAGGAGTGGTGGTGGCTCTTGGCGAAAGAGAGACGCGTCTCGCGGAAAGAGGAGAGCGCCATGAGAGCACGTGAGCCATTCGCGGGTCTGGAGCAATATGTTGCGGCTGCAGAGCTAGCGCTAAACACGACATTCGTGTAATCGATCGATTGAGGATAACTGATCAGGGATTTATAATTCGGATAATTGGATTAGGGTTTTCAGATGGGGATAATCTGAATTCGGGAAATGAGAATTGAATTTTGGATCTCTGATTTCTGATTGTAGAGTGAGACTGAGAGAAGGATTTGGTTTAGAGATCGGAGAAAATTGAGGGATCATTAATGTACAATTTTTTTTTTTTTTTTGGTATAGGTCAATTGCAATGTCTTGGGATTCGAACCAAGGACCTCAAGTCTCAATTCAAGTGCTCAACCAACTAAGCTAACAACCCTTGACAAATTGATTTCTGGTTTTGTTACGATTTTGATTTTTTTTTTTAAATTAGATTATGTCTACATACTACTCCATAATTTTTGTATGGAAAACCTAATCTCCTTCATCACTTCTAGTCGATCATTCATTTCGAAAAGCTAAACTCTAAACAGGGGCAATTTATACCTTGTTCCTAGGAGCACGATTCTAATTGTATACCCATGATTATATCTTCATTTATTTTTTGATAAATATTCATTAGGTATGCTAATATATTCATTGTTATGTTAATTCAATGTTTATAATAATTATTTTTTAAAATGAAAATTTCTTATTATTAAATGATTATTTTTATAATTTAAAGGCTGAGAGCACTATTTATATCGTACTCTTAAAAGCATGATATAGGTATTGCTAAACAGGGCGTAGGTTTTGAGTCTACTTTGAAACAGGGGAGTATTAATTAATCAACAAAGCATATGTAAGCAATAAAAAGTTCATTAATGTTCGAAAAAAAGGAGAGGAATTCAATATTATTATGACATTGTTTCCGTTGACGAATATTAATAGTGTATACGTACTAATATCATTAACCTTTTTTTTTCTTAAAATATATAGTTAAGCTTAATTCAAATTCATCCATTTCAGTCATTTAATTTTTTTTAATTATTATATCAATATTTTTAAATTAAATTAATTGAACTTTATTTCAGTTCAGTTCAGTTCAGACTTGTTAAGTTTAGTTCAGACATATTCAGTTTAGTTTATCAGTTTATTACATTTGAAGTTTAGTTCAACCAGTTTCAGTTCAAAATAACATATCATAAGTCTCATTTTTTTTCCTCTCATGCGACTTCTATCATACGGGAGAAAATCCTCTCGTTACGACTTCCAAATTCTCTTCAGTCACGAACGCTGAAAAAGGTATGACATATAGCTTGTTGATAGTGTTTGTATTCTTTAGTGCTATATGCAAAGGCGAGCCATTCAATGGCTGGGTGGGCTTTAGCGCCACCCTGATTTTTTAACTGTTACTTATATATACATATATATGTCATTTTCTAAGTAAAATAGTAGTTAGATTGGCTAAAGTTACTCGTTGGAATCCTTGGGTTCAAGGGATCGACCCTTATCCCTCTCATTTCTCCTTTACTTTAACCTAAAAAATATCTTTTCTTAACTAAAATTAAGTTTTATTTTCTTATTTTTTCATTACTTTAACCTAAAAATATCTTTTTTTAACTAAAATGTTTTCCATTACTTAACCTAAAAAATATCATTTTTTAACTAAAATTAAGTTTTATTTTCTTATTTTTCCATTACTTTAACCTAAAAATATCATTTTTTAACTAAAATTTAATTGGTAAAGTTTTCTCATTTTTTCATTACTTTAACCTAAAAATATCTTTTTTTAACTAAAATTTTTTCCATTACTTTAACCTAAAAAATATCATTTTTTAACTAAAATTAAGTTTTATTTTCTTATTTTTCCATTACTTTAATCTAAAAATATCTTTTTTTAACTAATATTTAGTTGGTAAAGTTGATTATAGATGTTTTCAAGACTTAGTAGGTCAATCAAAAGTTCAAACCTTTGTATAATTTTTTTTTCTTTTTTTACATAATTACAACTAAACAATATTTTGCTTTCACATCAAACTATATACTTAAAATATATTACTACTACTAGTACTATTTCTTAAATACTATGAACTCAATATTCCCTCCGTCCCATCAAAATAGTCAAAGGTTCTCAACGTTGATTTTTTTTGTCGGTCCAATACATATGATAAATAGTGTACAAAAATTATGAAAAAATTATTATAATAAATTTAATAGTTAAATTTTATTTTAATAATTTTTTTATAATTTTTGTAAAATATTTATTATATGTATTAGACGGACTCAACGCCGACGATGACCTGACCGGAGGAGGTGGCCATTGATGTTGTTGCTAACAAAGTAAGAATCAAGCTTTAAAGGCTAGCAAAAACAATATCCATTGATTACACTTGTTGCTCTACAAAGTCCCAAATTCTAAAAATTCTATTTATTAGCAGGGAATTGAAGTGCTACGTTGAATTCTGACTATCACATCACATTTTATTTCGATTTAAATGACTAATCACAAAATAGGAGTATATCATACAGAAATCATAAATGCGGAGAATTTTATGTCTCAATTTCTATGCCATATTGCCAGTCAATATGTTTAAACTCGGCCCTTTTCATCAAACAACTACAACTTCTAGCTATAATACTAGCTCGAATCGAAATGAAGTTCTTTTTAAAACTCAGTCACCCAACACTCCCTAGAACACGAAGAGGGGAAAATAATAATTAATAAATAGATATCCACACTTGATCAGAAGAAGCCCCGTCCCGCTCGATCACCAACACAAATCCACAACGAGAATGGGTATTGACCTCCATATTCACAATCAGCTGGTCTTAGAATACGTTCCGAGTATCAGGATTTCACACAATTTTACAAAAAACTTGCTAAACAAGTTAAAACACAAACCCAGAATCAAAAGGAGTCCAGCACGGCTCAAGTCGAGTAGACTAAAAATGGCACTGTGGAAATAAAAGAATGAAGTTCAGCATATATTCAATGGTAATCAAATTTCCAGTCAAAAGGAAAACTTAACAAGTTAATGAACAAACACGATGACTTTAACTTTGATAATTTATCTTTGAAGCATGTTCAAAAAAGTCAGTTCTCCAGTGTAGTATAGATTTCACAGCATCCAAAAATATACTCTATAACATACTGTATATACTATCAGCAGCTCAATATATACTCCATAATATCCCATGGAGTACTAATTTTTTTTTTCTCTCATGGAGTACTAATTTGTTTTTTTCTCCAGCAAAAAAATAATGTGCAATTAAATCAACTATCAGCAGCTCAATATATATTCTGTTGGGAAATTCGCGTCCGAATTCCCCGCTTGAAAAGCACACGAACAAACAAAGAACGAAAAATACGGAATTAAAGAGACACGAGATTTATAGTGGTTCACCCGTTAACGAGGGCTACGTCCACTCTTGCCGATGCAATTGCTTTTCCTAGAACAATTATAGTGCTCGATTACAAGTCTTGTAATGCTATAATCTCAATCCTAGCGTATGGAGGTGTTAACCCTATTTTACAATACACATAGGGTTTATATAGAGGGGGGAAAAAGAATAGGGGAGAAAAATCCCGCTGGGAATTAATTCCCAAATCCGCTGATTTTTCTTAGACTTGTCGGACGACACGAAATCGGTGTCGGCCGACACTCAACACGCATCTCGCGTTTCACCTCGGGCTGGAGCTCGTGTTCCACAGAAGCTCGAGCAGCTCTTTGTCGTACGACGGGGCCTGGTGTCGTCCGACACCAGGCCAAACTTGCTGCTCCGATCCACCTCGTCTCCTCCAGTCACCTTCGATCGTCTCCGGCGACGATCGTCTTCTCCGGCGACTCCGGCGATTGCTTCTCGGCGTGAATTCACTTCACCCTCAACAATCTCCCACTTGAAGTTAATTCACAGCCCCCCCTATCGTCTCTTCCCATTGCAGCGGCGTCTCCGGTCCTCATCCCAGAAGACCAACCGAGGTTGAACACAACCTCAACTTATCACACGGTACCACCTTCGTGAACATGTCGGCCGGATTCTTACTCCCAAGAATCTTCTCCAACACCAAGACGCCTTCCTCCAAGGCCGATCGAATGAAGTGATATCTCAGCTGGATATGCTTCGTTCGAGTATGGTACACCGGATTCTTCGCCAAGTGAATGGCGCTCTGACTGTCGGAATACAAGATACTCCCCGAGTGATCTTGCCTCAGCTCTAGCAGAAAAGCCTGTAGCCACATCATCTCCTTCGCGGCTTCCGTCACAGCGACGTACTCCGCCTCACAACTCGATAGTGCTACGATCTTCTGCAACCTCGACACCCAGCTAATTGCGGTACCCCCGAAAGTGTACACGTACCCAGTAGTGCTCTTCCTACTATCCACGTCACCTCCGTTATCCGCGTCCACGAACCCAAGTAACCCCACATCTGATTTTCGGAACCTCAAGGCAAAATTGGAAGTCCCTCTCAAGTATCGAAAGATCCACTTGACGGCTTCCCAATGTTGCTTCCCCGGATTACTCATAAATCGACTGACAACTCCCACTGCATGGGCAATGTCAGGCCTCGTGCACACCATGGCATACATAAGGCTCCCAATCGCAGAGGCGTAAGGGACCTTATCCATATGCTCCATCTCCTTCTCGCTCGTCGGCGAGTCCTCCTTTGACAAACGGAAGTGACTAGCCAAAGGAGTGCTCACGGGTTTCGCATCCTCCATGCTAAACCTCGCCAATACCTTCTTCAGGTACTCCTCTTGAGACAACTCAAGACCATCCTTGCTCCTCGTAATTCTCATCCCCAGGATTTGTTTGGCAGCACCCAAATCCTTCATAGAGAACTCCCTCGATAGACTCTTCTTGAGCTTGTCGATCTCCGCCAAGCTCGCCCCGACTATCAGCATATCATCTACATAAAGGAGCAATATTATGTAGGTACCTCCGAGTTTCTTGAAATAGCAGCAGTGGTCCGCCTCGCACCGCGTGAACTCGACTCGCTTCATGAACATGTCGAACTTCTTGTACCACTGCCTCGGAGCTTGCTTCAACCCATACAAGCTCTTTTGAAGCTTACACACTAGCTTCTCCTTTCCTCGGACTTCGGAACCCTCCGGTTGCTTCATGTAGATTTCTTCATCTAGATCTCCGTGAAGAAATGCGGTCTTTACATCCATTTGCTGAAGATGTAAGTTCTCCTTTGCCACCAAGCTAAGCACCACCCGGATGGTTACCATCTTGACTACCGGAGCGAAGATCTCCGTGTAGTCGATCCCTTCTTTCTGCTGGAATCCTTTCACCACTAATCTTGCCTTGTACCGAACGCTCCCGTCGTGTTCTTCCTTTGCCCGGAAGACCCATTTATTGTGCAAGGCCTTCTTCTCCTTCGGAAGCTCGGCTAGTTCCCAAGTCTGATTCGACATCAATGAGCTCATCTCTTCTTTCATGGCAGACTCCCACTTGATCGAATCCTTCGCTTGTATAGCCTCGGTGTAGCTCTCCGGCTCACCCCTATCAGTCAACAAAATATAGTTAAGGGAAGGTGAAAATTTATGGGGAGGTCTTCTTACCCTAGTCGACCTCCATGGTTTCGGTGTGATTGGATCGATGTTGGGATGAGCATTCTCATCTTGCTCATCCTCGCTGCTCGTGTTTCCCTCCTCGATCTCCTTGGTCTCCACGACCTTCACCGGAACCTCCTCCGTTTCTCCCACGGGATCAACGCCTTCTTCAACAACCTCGTCTTTACCCTTGTACAAGACTGTCTCGTTGAAGATCACATTTCTGCTTCGGATCACCTTATGATTTTCGGCATCTCAAAATCGGTACCCGAACTCCGTGCTGCCATATCCAAGAAAGAAGCACTTCTTGGATTTAGGATCAAGCTTGCTACGAGCAGCTTCGTCGATATGGACATACGCCAGACACCCGAACACCCTCAAGTAGGACAGATTCAGCTTCTTCCCACTCCAAACCTCCTCAGGAATCCGATATTCCAAAGGAACCGACGGTACTCTGTTGATTAAATGAGCTGCCATGTCGATGGCATATGCCCAAAACATTTTAGGCATCCCCGAATGTAACCGCATACTCCGGGCCTTCTCATTTAGCGTCCTGTTCATTCGCTCCGCTATTCCGTTCTGTTGTGGGGTCCCCGGAATAGTCTTCACCATCTTGATCCCACTCTCGACACAAAATTGTTTGAAGTCGGCGTCAACGTACTCACCTCCGTTGTCGGACCTCAAACACTTCACCTTGAGATTTGTTTCATTCTCAACCTCGGCTTTCCATTTCCTGAAAACAGAGAACACGTCACTCTTATTTTTCATGAAGTACACCCATACCTTCCTTGTGGAGTCATCGATGAAGGTAACATAATAGAGTGATCCTCCGAGTGAGGCGACGGGAGCTGGACCCCAAACATCCGTGTGTACTAGTTCCAGCTTCTCCGCCTTGGGCTCCCTTCCATCTTTGGAAAAACTCACTCGTTTCTGCTTTCCAAGAATGCAGCTCTCGCACACGTGAGACTCAATCGCCTTGAGTTCGGGCAGCAGCCCGTTCTTTGCCATGATCTTCATCCCCTTCTCACTCATGTGCCCCAGCCTGCAATGCCACAATTCGGTCTTCTTGGTGTTATCAACAACACCAGCCGAGTCCCTCACGCTCGTCGTCATGTAAAGTGTGCCCGTCTTATGACCTCGAGCTATGGTCATGGCGTTCCTCGAAACTTTCCACGACCCATCTCCAAATGACACCCGGTGACCATCACTGTCAAGCTGGCCCACCGAAATCAGGTTCCTCTTCAACCCCGGCACATGTCTGACCTTGGAAATCTTCCAAGTTTGCCCATTTGACATCTTCAGGTTGATATCTCCCATCCCGACTACATCGAGTGGCTCGTCATCTGCAAGAAAAACCTTTCCATAGTCACCCGAGACATAATTCAGCATTACCTCTCGCTGTGCAGTAGTATGGAAAGAAGCCCCTGAGTCCAGCACCCAGGAATCGATCGGTGAGTCGACCGATAAGAGAAGGACGTCCCCATCGTCGTCATCCTCTTGTGTCACCGCATTGGCGGTTCCCTTCTTCTTGTTGTCACTCTTCCCCCGAGAGCGACAATCCCTCTTGAAGTGCCCCGTCTTCCCACAATTCCAACACTCATTATCCTCGGACTTCGAGCTATCTCTTCCACTCCTAGACTTGGATCTCCCTCTGTTCCTGTTAGCATTCCTACCCGAGTTTCTCCCCCGGTTCTCCACACTCAAGGCCGAACTAGAAGACTTTCCCTTGAAATCCTTTCTCCGGATTTCCTCGGCTAGGATCTTATCTCTAACTTCGGAGAACTGCAGATTCTCCTTCCCCATAGAGTTGCTAACAGCTGCCCGCATGGGCTCCCAACTGTCCGGCAGAGACGCAAGTAGGATCAAAGCGTAAATTTCATCATCGAAATTCACCCCGACTCCTTTCAATTTATCCAAGATGGAATTCAGCTCGTTGATGTGGTTGGCTGCGTTTGCATTGTCCGACATCTTCAGGTTGAACAACTGCTTCATGAGATACACCTTGTTGTTCGCTGAAGGTTGCTCGTACATGTTTGATAGGGCAGCCATCAAATCCTTGGTTGTGGTAATTGAGCGCACGTTGAATGACACGTTTGAAGCCAAGGACAAACGTATCAATCCCAACACCTGCCTGTCGAGGCTTTCCCATTCCTCGTCATCCTTGATCTTCTCCGGTCTACCCTTCAAAGGAATTCCGAGCTTCTTCCCGTAAAGGTAGTCCTCGATCTGCATCTTCCAGTGCCCATAGTTATTCCCGTCAAATTTCGTAACCCCGAACGAGGTGGTGGTGTCCGTCATCGCTTTTCCCGATCGCTAAAACCTAGCGCTCTGATACCAGTTGTTGGGAAATTCGCGTCCGAATTCCCCGCTTGAAAAGCACACGAACAAACAAAGAACGAAAAATACGAAATTAAAGAGACACGAGATTTATAGTGGTTCACCCGTTAACGAGGGCTACGTCCACTCTTGCCGCTGCAATTGCTTTTCCTAGAACAATTATAGTGCTCGATTACAAGTCTTGTAATTCTATAATCTCAATCCTAGCGTATGGAGGTGTTAACCCTATTTTACAATACACATAGGGTTTATATAGAGGGGGGAAAAAGAATAGGGGAGAAAAATCCCGCTGGGAATTAATTCCCAAATCCGCTGATTTTTCTTAGACTTGTCGGACGACACGAAATCGGTGTCGGCCGACACTCAACACGCATCTCGCGTTTCACCTCGGGCTGGAGCTCGTGTTCCACAGAAGCTCGAGCAGCTCTTTGTCGTACGACGGGGCCTGGTGTCGTCCGACACCAGGCCAAACTTGCTGCTCCGATCCACCTCGTCTCCTCCAGTCACCTTCGATCGTCTCCGGCGACGATCGTCTTCTCCGGCGACTCCGGCGATTGCTTCTCGGCGTGAATTCACTTCACCCTCAACATATTCCATAATATCCCAGAAAGAAAATGTGATTACTATTTTTTTTCCAACATATATTCACAGTAATAAAGAAAATCTATAAAAAAGTTTTATTTTCTTGAGAAAAATGGAAGAAAGAATGTATATAAAGAAAATCTGAATTAAGTTTTATTTTTCTTGAGAAAAATGGAAGACAGAATGTATAAAACCGAATAGCTAACATATTATTTTCTCACACACTGCTAGTATAATTATTGACAGAGTAAGATCATACCGACTAAAAAAACGGTCAGCATAAAAGCCAATATGAATCTTATAGAACTGGCCGGCATCACTGGTGACATCTGGAGTTGTCTCTGACTTCTGTGGCCTCCTTTCGAATGCTGAAAACCAGGAACAAATGTTCATAAGTTTTTATAATATTACTTTGAAACTGCCTATAACAAGATTGAAAGAATCCTTTCACTCTCAAAATGACATTTCTCATTTCAAAACTGTTACAAAAAACTAAGCAGCATATATATCTGTAGTCTGTATAGCAACCAGTATACCATTCCCTACAAAAGTCAAATGTGGACACGCTAAATAAATTATAGATAAAATGCTATACAAAAGAAACTCAAATTATTACAAGAAACACCCTGAGGTTCGATTCTTCCTAAAATTAAACAGAGTAGCCGTAATATTTATATAAACGTAAGGTTGGCTTTAGAAGAAACATGTCTTGTGGTGAGGTAAAATGTGAGAGTCATTAGTCATAAGTTCATAACACTTTTTTTTTCTTTCCCTTTTGTAATTTCAAAATTAATAAATAGTGGTTTGATTCTATCTATAAGGATGACTTTAAAATCGTTGCTTAATTTTTATTTTTATATGTAGTTTGTGACTTCTTTTTTCCTTTTCTTTTTTCCTTTAGTCACCCTGAACCATAATATGGATAGCTTTTTGTAATTAGCCCAGAACTAGAACACATAACAAGCACTTAAGATTAAGAAATACAAATGCTTCAACTCACAACCATCTTATTTATTCTACTTTACTATATTAAACTTACCCGATCGAACCAATTCATCAATTTTGTTCTAGCTCTGGCCCAATTTTCACTTCTTGACCTCCAAAAGAAAGGTTTAAAACCCTTCTCTTTCGGCGTTACTTCAATTAGTGCATTATTCCGTCTACATTCATTATCAATAACGATCTCCAGCTCCATCCTATCGGGAGAAATCCTGGCCCTCTGATTACTAGTGATTTGATCATCTAGACAACTGATCTCACCCGCATGAGATCCGCTCTCTTGAATTTCTAATGAACTCTTCATGTGATTTGGACTACGAAATTCGGAACTAACCTCGTATACTTCTTTTATATCATTAATTGAGCTAGTCTTCATTGGTCCCGTATTTATTACGCCTTCATTTTTAATCCTTTTTGGAGTCCCAGAAAGAAAAAGTGTCAGGTCATCACATTCTTGCTTGTCAAGATTCACCCAGCGAAATGGTTTCTTCCCTTCCACGTTCAATGATTCCTTCAATGCCACTTGGATACGTGAAATTTGGTCGTCAATAGCGGAAACAAATTGCTTATGCCGGGTGATTGTAATATCATCACCGTTCTTACTGTAGCTTAGACGAACGGCCTTTTCAAACTCTTCCAACTGCATAATATAACAACCCAATTTTAATTTAAAAAGGAAAAGCACAAACGAAACAGATAAACTATAAGCTCTGCAAATGCTGCTACATGCAAAAACTATGAATAACGGCAAGGGGTGAGCAGAACTTCAAACCGAAAAAAACCCTATTAAGTTCAATTTTGAATTTTTTGGTTATTGCAGTTTGGATCGGTTTGGGGGAGGAATATTTAAAAACGAACAGACACACACTCTATTTAGATGGATATATGAGAAAAGGAATACTATATTTCAATTTTTTCAATTGGTCAAGGCTTCAAGCACTTGTAGGAATATTTTGCTGGTAAGAGTGGATTTTACTATGAATTTCCGGTAATTTGTTAGATACTTACGTATCGTTATGGTGTAATGAAATATTGTGTCGAATGTCGATGATATATTTTGTACGAGTCAAAATGTAATTTCTGGTTTGGTTTGGTGACCAGAACCAACCATTGCCATAACGAAGTATTCCGACCTGCCATTTTGTGGTGCCTAAAGCCATGTGAAGATCTCTACTGAGTTCATCGAAATGCTGAGGTGTCAAGCCATCTCTCCCTGCACCGAGCCATGTTCTATAAACTGACTGCATTCTGCCCATGTAAAAATGCAAAAATATGAGTGTTATTTTTCAATTGGATTCTGCCAAATCTTTGGTTGAAGCAGCATTATCAATACACACTTGTTCTTATATATATATATATATATATATATATATATATATATATATATATATATATATATATATATATATATATCGATTTCGCAAACTAAAACGGGTTAAATGCATGTATCATATTAACCAAAATATAGTCTCAGCAATCTACTTGCTTCCCCATTGTTACACACCAATGAAAACATCTCTAATTGAATTTCATAACGGATATCAAAATCAATTTCAAAGAGATCAAAGAACATAAAAAAACGAAGAGGGTAAAACCCAAAACCCATGACAGAAAGGGGAATTAAAAACTATGACATAGCAATATATAAGAAATTGAAATAGGGGAAGGGGACTGACGTGTCGGCGGATCTCTGAACCTCCTCGGCGGCGGAAAAGAAAGTGTCTTTTTGCCATAAATCAAAAGTATTTGCAACCAACATCGTCTGAGATTGTTAAGCGACAAGCAGCAGCAGCAGCAGCAGCAGAAGCTTCAATATATATGATTGATTCACCGTTCTTAGAGTCTGAGATGGTTTTTCTTTCCCTTTTCTTTTTGCAAACGGAAAGCAAACAAGAAAATAGGGTTTAAACAACGGAAGGGAGAGAGAGACGTAAAAGAGCAAGCGAAGGTTTCTTTCGGTGTTTCTTTCGCGGTCTGCAAAAGCTTGATGGATGGGGCCAACAAAAGAAAATAAAATTATTCAATTCAAGTAGCTGAGAATTAACCATGTTAGTAGTATTCCGTATTTTAATAGTAACAAAATCTTAGTAATATATTCTTCTGTATATTTTCATTCCTACCAAAATCTCATTTTTTAATTTAAAAATACAATTATTTTTTCTTATACTTTTTCTACTCTACTCATATTTATTTGTATTTTTTCACTTTTAACATTATTTTATTCTTAATTTTTCATAAATATAATAAGAATAATATTATTTTGTTAATTTGGAATATTTACGGGAAAAATGAGGTGGTTGTTTAAATTACTGGGCATTGGTTTTATTTTGTGTTTTGTGATAGTCTCGTGTAAATGTTCTTTTAATTTTAATGCACCATCTGCAAGGACAGCACTGAGAAGTGTCTAATCCAATTTTGGTTTTTTTTAACAATACAATAAGAATTTTTGATTTTATGTTCAATTTTGGGTAAGCCCTTTTATACTGTAGGTTATTAGAACCGCAAAAACCGATAAACGGAATGCATATAAATATTATTGATATTAAATTATTAATACATTATAGTCGATGTGGTGAGCTCAATTCCCGTCTCTCCGACAAGTTGAGCACAGGTCCTTAGGGTTTGATCGTCACTAGTCCTCAAATTTCCAACTCCAATCGCCTCGTCAACATTCAACCACTTTCAGTCGCAAACGGTTCATTTAGGTCAAATACGATGTTTATAGCTCTTTTTAGATGAATATATTTTGTGTAAAGATTATTGTGTGCTTACATATCTATCTATTTTATTGGTTGATTTAGATTAAGACAAACAGTGAATATATTGTTTGCATTGTACTTTTTATTTTTCTTTATTTCAATTTTTAATACCGAATTACAAATCTGTTTCGATTATTGATTACCCATTTCTGCTAATTCGATTTCGGATTACCGAAAATTGTCGGTTCAATTTGACTGAACAGAGGAGACGTCCACACCTAATTGCAATCGGAGCTGAACATGACCGATCACCCAAGCCCAGCAAGACTATACTCTCGAATTCCACAGGGTGACGAACCGATGACATTTACTTCTCTTCTTTGATTTAAATATCACCATTTCCAATTTATCTATCTACATTTAAAATTCTAAGCTAAGCTACAAAAGGAAACCAAATCAAATTCACTACACGAATCATTTAGATATGAATCCAAAGATAAAGAGAAACAAAAAATATTAGGAAGATATAAACGAAAAGTTTCAGAGTAAGCATTACACAATCTCCAATACAATTTGTAGAAAAAACATAGAAAATAGATCTTAATACAAGGTATTCGCGACAAGGTACAAAAATGTCGTCCCATAAAGTTCTTATCATAATCATGAGGTCAATCAACACTTGCCGAAGCCAGATCACATACAAGCATGCATACAATCTACAACACATCGATAATCGTGTGGACACGCAACACTCCTAAATCAATTGGTCCTGTGAAAACATGATGACCAGTCTCCAAAATTAATTAATTCACGATCGAGATGATCTTGATGAAGTCACCAGCCTCTCTGGACCAACTCATTACCTTATGACTAAAAGGCGAGCCTAACAACTTAAGAGAACAAAATGCTAGGGACCAATTCCTAAAGATTCAACAACAAACCTACTAGGAGACAACATTACCAGATCAAGTCCATGAAGATCATCCTCACGAGTGTCCGACCAAATTCTTGACTAGGAGAGGCTGAGAGAAGCCTAGAGCATCACTAATCGCGTACTGAGTCATGCTGCCAAATAAACAACATTATCTCACAAGATCATATTACCTCATGGAGTCCACAATCCCTCGAGGCCAACATCAGATTTTTCAAAACCTTCAATGAAGCTCCTTCCTACCCATGGATAGTGGCCCATTTATGCTAATAAGCCTACTTCTCCCCCAAAGCCCCAGCCAACTACTCTAAATAAAACTCACAGTACACATTGTAAAGAGAGGAAAACTCTGCTAAAAATTCTATATATGAGCATTTTATACTAAAACTTCTCCGTATTTGAAAAAAATCCCACTTGCCTAATTCAGTGAATTTTAATAGCAAAAACTATTCCCAATCACGAATCTTCACATATTTATAATCAATAATCAATCACTATACTTATAAAACTCAAAGGTACCACTCCTCAAAACTCTCTTTAATATCAACCCCACCACAATAAATATATGGTTTTTCTATTTTACCAAAAACAAAAGAGAAACAGTCTCCCATAGAAGTAGACTCCTATATCTGAAATTTCCATTATATATTCACTCCTACCTGCCAGAATCATGGGTGCAAACCGATCAGACATTCAAACCCAAGATCCACAATTCAACTAAAAATGATAAAAGAATTTGTCGGGGGAGTTTATTAGCCGTGTGTGCATCAAATGGTGATCCAAAGGATGGCAAGTGTGTTCCCTCAATACTAAAGATTTAAAATAAATAAATAAATAAAAAGGATTTACTGCATGCATAGTGCATACACATATGGCTGTGGATTCCATCATGAAATCAAAAAAGGGAAGAAAACACTGTAAATTATACTATCAGAAGTTGTCACGTGCTTGTGAAAACTCGAAAGTCAAATGTAAAACTTCTGCATCAATGAGATATATGAGCACTACGTTCCAAGCTAAAACTGAAATGACCCAAGTAAAAACAAAACTTTACATAAAGCTCAACAAACTATGTTGTGTTAGCCCAATTCAGATTTTCCCAGAAAGATGTCCTATGTTGTATATTTATCCAATTCGGATTGTAACAACTCACAGCCGACATTACATGAAGTCAGTATCGAGGATATAATCGACCTTTGTGAGTTTTTTAACGCACCAGCAAGCTTTACGTCCCAACTTATATTTTCACTACAAAAGTAAATGTTCAATCAGTATGCAAGATGTTTACTATATTTTAACTGCAGGGAAATTATGAGAAAAGTAAATGTGAGTTTCAACTTAATTACAAAATAATCCAGTTATCTTTCAAATTTCAATATTAGAATTACACCATTGAGTTTTGCTATTTTGAATTTTGTAAAAGAGAAACAAATTGTGAAGTGAGCATTGTAAATCGGAAACATAACCAAGAAACTTAGTAATAAAACTAAATCTACTTTAAACAAAATTCTATTCACTAAGTCTAACTATTGGCTTGGAGGGAAAACACAAGAAACTATAATAAATGTACTTTGGGTTGTTTTTTTTCCCTAATTCAATCTACTATAGCTTGCATTAAGAGAGTGTTTGGTTGAGCTTATAAGCTTTTTCTCTTCAAAAGAGCTTATAAGATATTTGAGAGCTTATAAGCTCTTTCAAAAAGTTTGATAATATTTTAAAAAAATCTTATTTAGTCTCAAGATAAGTTGTATAAGATATTTTTTAGGAAGTAGGGTACCCCTGCTTATTTTATTTATATTTAGAACTTTCATGAACTTTGACATTTATTTAAAATATATCATTTCTAAAATAGTGTAACATTGTATAAACTCTTTCAGCTCATTTTATCCAAATAATTCAACATCCTTTTTGCAAAAATATTTAATAACTTATTAGTTATGAACTTGTGAAAACATCTTATAAGCTAGTAGTTAAAAAAAGCTCACTCAAACACCCTCTAAATGTAATGTCTACTAGTTCAATTTTATTATTGCTAGTTCCCAACTAACCTTATCATATAAAAAATCAAGTGAATTAACTTTGTGTGTATTTAATACTACTAACTATTAAGGATGGAAAAAAGAACAAAGTCTGTAGACGAACATAGAGAGTGAATGACACTTTGACAGCACGAAAAAATGAGGTGGTGGAATATTTTTGTTTTTGAAATAAAAAGCATGTATCTATATTAAGCCTACTATTTGTTTAAAAAATCAAAATTTAACCATGCTTGGATTGTGACATGAATTATTTCTTACAAAATCACTTTTTTAATATTTATTATTTTAACGCTGATTGAACGAAGACGGTCTGGGTCAGGGCCCGCGCTAGAAGTTACCTGTCTTCTGGACTTTCATCTCCAAGAGCTTCAATCATTCCTTCAAAAGTAGAACTCAGGTCTCTAAGAACACCAATGTCGGTTTCCAGGTGTTCCCGTGTCTGAGATCCAGTCAGAAAGACGACAGAAACAATAAGCAAACTGTAAGATTCTCCACATTATTCTAGGGTAGGTATAGTTCTTACGTGGGTTTTAGACAGATCCACTAAATTTTGGCCCCCACGGAGATGATTCATCAGGGGAGATGGCAATCCATAATGTGAGATCTCCGTTCAGATAAAGACACGCCAAGCCCAGAATCTTCATCCTGAGCAACATCAATATCTGACATGGAATTATAAACATAACAGTATGGTAAGGACTAATTACAGAAGTACCTTTGAGATTAGACCAATATTTTTATAATATAACTTTGGAAATCCAAAAATACCACTGATGTTTGATTCCATTATATTAGAAATGTGAAGGGGATGTTTGAAATGTTTTTGTACTTATTAAGGGGTAAATGAGAGACGTAATAAAATAAGAAGGTTAGTTTTTGTAATTTTGAAAGTTATTTCGGTTGTTTAAAATTGAGTCAAACCAATGGGTGTCTTTTGTAATTCACCCTAGTAATTAAAATACTAGATACGCTATAACAAAGAAGATATAAATTAAAAAACTAGCACTGACAATTAGCCTAATTGTAAAATACTCCCATCATATAATTCAAAATTCGAAATAACAGCAACATCCTTTGAGATTTGTATTTAATAAATAATTAAGTAACCCCTTCTTAAGAATGTCATTGTATATATAAATAAATATCGAGGGGTTACTCGTAATTTCACAACACAGCAGTTTTTTATTATTTTAGTTGGGCTATAAGCCAAAACAATAGTAACTGTATATAATTCACCCTCAACAGAACTCGACAGTAACTAAATACGTACAATTAGCGGATTGCATATGCAACATGAATTACTTATCTTGTATATTAACGAAAGAAGATAAATCAAGAAAAGAACCAACTAGAATGACATCATAGGGTTTCTCGGCCTCGTGGCAAGAAGCCATAGAAAGTCAATAGATGAGAATTGGAGAGATTTCCATAACTAAGAAAGCATTGTTCACCGCCATAGCATGGTCTTGATAAAGGGAATTTCAAGGAATTTGTAGATGCATCAATTCTTCCATAGTGCAATATGTGAGGGCATGTCTGTATAAAAGAGAAAAAATTATAAGAAATCCTATAATTGATAAAGCTCAACGAAACACGAAATACATTCTCTCTCCCTCTCAGTGTGCGACGTTAACCAAGTCCACTAAACAATATTTTTTTTACCGAAAGTAGAAAACTCAAAAGAAGAAAAATAAAAATGAAGAAGAAATCTACATACTAAAAAACTCAAAATTCAAAATCTTTTTAAACAAATATTTAAAATTAAAAGCTAAAAAAACTCAATACAAAAAATTCACACAATTGAAACTATTGAATAACTTAGAAAAATATAATATATATATGTGTGTGTGTGGAAAATAATTAAATTCGGGCTCCAGATGAAAAGCAGCTCCGTCTGACAGAAAGTATCAATAGAGATGGCTTCTCACCTCAAAATTCCTCCAACTAGCGAAGGAGTTATACTTATAACTATAAGAACATATTTGTTAAAAAAAGCGATTATATTACCGAGTGATTTAGAAATCCAGCTACAGGAACTAAGCAGGTCCTAAGCCTTCCATCACAGAATACTACTTTCATGCTATTTGAGTACCATAGTTCACAAGCCCACAAGAACTGCTCCCATGTATACAACTCTGGTGGAAATACATCAGGGTTACGATCGGACAATGCTGGAAATAACTCATCATACTGTGCTCGTAAGGTGCTGAAAAATATGCACCAATCAAAATGTGAGAAAAGGGAAAGCAGTTTTGCCACAAAATAAATATGTCTAGTCTCTGTATATTTGAGAATTTGACCATCACCCTTTTTGATGTTGAAATCATGAATTTCATCAACATACATAAAGAAGCAAGCGCCGTTACGAAAATTAAAATAAAGAATATCACATACATTATAGATGGAAAAGAAAGGCACAGTTCCAGAAGTCATATTCACAAATAAACATGTCCAAAAAATCCATGCACTTCTAAAGGCGTGAATTGTATGTTCCTACAAATCAATTTACCGCACAAAAAAAACATAAGATTTCTACGCATATTTCTGATACACAGCAAGCATTTTTGTTCTTATCATGAACGACAAGAATCAATTTCTGAGCTTAAAGCGTGTTGTAAAACAAGATATTAAAAAACAGTCGATAGAAGAAGCAATTTATCCAGACAACCATGTCATATCAACAAGTTAACTTCTTATTACTCTTCTGCAGTTGTCCAATTACACTGTAGTAGGTGAAACGAGATTAACTCAGACAAATATGTCCAATTTATGAAGCAACTCAGACAAAAAGACTATGGCAGTTCTGAAAAATATGTATACGAAACGCAATGGAAAACTCAACCATTGGTCCATTACTCCTGAGTTCATGCTATACATCATCACGGCATCACACATCCCTTAATGATGCACAACCAACCAATAACATCTATATATAGTTCATATTGTGTTCAATTCCAATGCATATACAGTGTTACATTAAGAATAACGACAACAGATAGTACTTAGAAAATAGAACTGATTTAAGTCCCACTTATCCATGGCATACCCAAAACAATAAAACATTTTCCCAGCACAAAGAAACAACATTTCAGAATGGCATGGAACACTTAACGTAGATGGAGCTTGTAACAAACAATAGGCAAGGACATCAGCAATCATAGCCCATACACCCCTACCAAGGCATAAACGAACCATTATTGACTTGTTATATGATATGAATTCGTACACGCACCTTTTCATAGTAGCAACGAGATCACTTCCTGACCTACCTTCATGATCAGGTGTCCCACTTGCCAACCTAGAAAAAACTTGCAAACAGAGTATTAGGCTATGAATGAAACCTTTTGTTTTTGTCTTTAAATGAAAAATAGTCGAACAAAATTCTCTTCTACACAACTGTAACTACCCAATGATTTACCAACTTACACAAGAAAACATGTACCAATCAGTAATAAAGTAATGGTGTCAGGCTTGTAGAACATGAGAATTATCTAAACCCATAAAATGATCTAAAATACAGTGACCCACAGCATAGCATGCAATGATGAAGCAACCAAAATAACGAGGACCCCAACATTCAAAGTGCCTAAGAAATGAAGTCCCCGTGCATGATGAAAATCACATGTTCAATCACCAAATGGGTTGGCAAATAAAAGCAATAAGAAAAACAGCGTGTAGAACAAGCTTAAGCTTCAATGAAAATTAACTGTTGTACAAGAACCCCAAATGTATGAAATTGTTTGATTACCTTCACCGCCAGACGGTCCTCCGGACGCGAGATTGGTCAGATGAGAGAATCTCAGCCCTCTAAATCGAGAAAAAGAAGTGGGTTAAACGAGCATGCATACATATAACTGAAAAGGTGAGCACGATAAATCTGCAGAAGCAAAAATGGGAGAGAGAGAAAGAACAAAGAACATGCGTTTTTGAAAAAGGACAAAATTGTCTTTTGAGTGGAAAAATAGTCTTTTAATTAACTTATTTAATTAAAGTTAATTTTCCTACTCAAAATTAACTTAGTGGAAAAATTCAAAAATTAAATTGAATTTGTTCAGCAAATTAAGAAAAAAAAAATCATCTTCAGTTAATGGTACACAATTTCTGAACAAAATCAAATTATCATCTTCAAATTCTTCAAGTTCTTCAAAATCTTCAATAACTTCACAATCTGAAAAAAAATAAGAGTTATAACGAAATCTGCTAAACAATAAACGGGAAAATTTGGGGTTTTATAAATTTGAAGTTTCGCAATCAATCGTCTACGAAAACTCAAGATATGGAGTTTTCATTGGAGGAACATCAAAATTTGGATTTTTTCGATTACGAAAACTTAGATCCGTTCCAGATCTAGGGTTTTCAATATAGGAAAATACAGATCTATTTTTTTCTGACTAGGAAGCCCTAGATCGTTGACAGATCTGGGTTTTTATCGAAGATTAAATCAATTGTTTGTTGTTATATGTGCTCATAGATTAGGAAATGACTTTGAACCCACTTTCTGTGATACGTAAGGATTTTAAACTCATTGGTCCCTAAATGTAATGATTGGAATAGAGATCTAGACATTGTCCAGACTGTTGAAGAGTACAAGTTTGTACTCAGTGAGCTTTGTCTTCCCGAGTCTACGAATGTCTTAACTGACGTAGTGGCTAGACAAGAGGCGATGAGGATACTCATAAAGGCCATTCGATTCAAGGAAACGCTTAAACACGTTTTTGAAATGATAGACCTTTTAGACGAGTTGAGACGGAAATCGCAAGCTCTTGTAGCCAATGCCATAGGTTTCGAACCTAAGGGTAAGATCGGGGGAAAGGAAAAGCAAGCAAAGAAACCCAGTGGTCCTAAGTTTCTTGGACCACGAGATGGGACGAGAAAGCCAATAGGCAACTATTCTCGATGCAAACAGTCTGGGTACTGGAAGTCTGATTTTCCTCTCAAAGAAAGTACGAAATTTTCTTTAGTCGTAAAACATAGTCAGTGGTATTATCTACTGGAACCTGGTGTGTAGATATGGAACCACTGACGGTATGTGCATTCTAAATGCAATGGTTCCAGGAAACCCGACGACTTAGAAAAGAAGAAATCGTAGTCTACATGGGCAATGCTGTAGAGGAGGCAGCAGTTGCAGTGGAGGACATTTTATAGGATTTCATTTTGGGTTATTGCTTTTATGTACCTTTTAGAAAGAACTTTGTTCTGGATTTCTAATGAATGGATATTTTATTTCTTTTAATCATTTGATGGTTATAAGAAGAAATAATGATATTATCTATTCTGGTACATTAGCTAGCAATATATAAATGATGAATCCTAAGTCCACCACGATGCAACGAACCGTAGCATGAAACTTGTTTTACTAATAAGAGATTTCTTTATTAAATCAATTATACTTGTGGATTCTTATGCTAAGTCATGTTTATTCAAATAAGAAGTTCAAAGGTCGAAAATTGATATTTGATCAATTAAGTTGAAGGAGTGGACCTTCCGACCTAAGAATCTAATTTGGAAGATAATATGACTAAGCAATCCTTTATGGATATAAGATATAAGATCCGGACAAGTATAAGAATTGATTGACTCTGATGTATGCAGACCTATGCCTACTCAGACAATAAGGTACGAGTACCTCATTTGATGATTACTCGAGAAATGGATTAGGATACCTGATGTGCCACAAAAGCAAATGTTTTGACAAGTCAATGGACACTAAGCAATTGTGGAGAACCATCAAGGTATATCCATTTGTAGCCTGCGATTTGATCGCGGAGGCAAGTACCTGTCTGAAGAATGCATGGCATACTGATCAGAGATTGGGATTTGATCCCAAATGACTACACCATACACTGTTGTGTAGAAATGGTGTGTCGTAAACAAGAAATGGAACTCTTATAGAAATAGTAAAAGCAAGAGTTATACGGAACTACCTATGTTCAATGGATATGTCTGGAAACAACGGGGCATTCAAATGCGATTGTAGAATATCCTAGAAGAACAAAAGATGTGTGTTCAATAGTACTATGAACCAGAAGGACGTTATAAGTTCTAAAGTCGGGTTCTTAGAGAAAGACTATATGATGAACCACAAGCCCAATGTGACGTAATACTTTGAAATGAGAGAGAAAGATTAAGACTTAGAACCAGCCGAACCGAGTAGCGGTACACCACTAACTGCACCTACTGTTATTACTGTTTATACACCGGAATGCCGTTGTAGTGGGAGGTTGTGGATCAACCAGAGATATTCATAAGACTAGGAGAGTCTTCGGACTCTGGACCTAGTATACATGAAATCGATCCCTGGATCTACATGAAGGCCGTACTAGATCTAAATGTGCCTTCTTGGAGAGCAATAAGGATTATTGCTAATTAAGAGGCGAGATCATTTAGAGTACAAGCTTAGTTGATCCATTTATGGATTGAAACAAAGCATTGAGTTCGTGGTACTTGCAAATTGATGAGATAGTCCATTTTATGGATTCATCAAAAGCATAGACGAATCGTGTGTATTGGAAACGTGATGGAAAACAAGGTGGTGTTTCTCGGGTTTTATGTAGATAACATTTTATCATTGGTAACAATGTAAAGATGTTGTCAAGGCATAAAATGATAGTTGTCTAGATAAATCAATATGAAAGATATAGGAAGAAGTTGGGCATGTTCTTGAGATCTTGGATCTCTGGGAAAGAACATTGTACTTCTCCTGGACATCTTACATATATATGATTATGGTTCGTTTTAACATGCAAGATTCCGAGAAAGGTTCGTTACCTTTCAGATACGGAATGCATCTATCTAAGGATATGTGTTTTGAAACACAAAAGGAGATAGAAGCAATGAAAGCGGTTTCTTACACTTTAAGTGTGGAAAGCTTGATTAATGCAAATGTTAAAAACGAGAACCTGATATCTGCTATGCGGCTAGTATAGTGGGAGGATATCAAGGTAGTCCTGGAAAGGAATACTCGACTACTGTAATGAACATTTTAAGTACTTTCGAAGTACTAGAAACTATGTTCTGGATTACGGAACAGACGAGCATTTCCTTTGGATTACATTCTCTTAGATTTTTAATCAAATGAGGACCAGTGTAAGTCGATATCAGGCTATGTGTTTCACTATTGAAGGAGAAGGAGTTTTAACATGGAAGAGTGATAAGCACGATGCTTTTCGGACTCTGCCATGGGTAACCAAATAGCAGCCTCAGAGGCAGCGGAAGTTTTGGTATTGTTGGAGTTGTGTACTTAATGTCTAGATTTAAGTAACGGTAAACTCCCGATCATAGCATTTAATCTATTTAATTAATAAACAATTATTTGCATTTAATTATATGCAAATCATGGTTCTGGATTTTATACGTTGTAGTTAGTATGGTGCTGCATGGGCGCACAGAAGATCATACTATCGGTTACTCGTATTTAATCGAACAGTTGCTCACGACCTAGATGGACACGAACTAATCCATCGGTATAGTCGTTGTGTGAGGGAGAAAATAATTTATCTTAATTATTTTATCACACTTGTACACTTGGTGTATTGGGCGGATCGATTGAGACTCATCAATTAGGATTGCTCGGGGATAATTGATTTGAGGCTCGGAGTATTTTATTCTTAATCCCTGAAATAATTGCGGGTGTGTATATTTAATATAAGTGACTTTGATTTACCAAAGGAATTAACCGGTTTGATAATTGGGTTAATTACCGGTTAAGTTGGGTCACTATATTTTATATATGGCATGCCGTGAATTCTTGAAGGAGCAGTGTATCCCGTAAGGGTTGATAATATCCCCGAGATGAGTTCATAAGGAATTATTGTGTAAACCTCATGAGTGGATTCGTTCCGCACAATAATTAAGGTTGAATGGTACTAGTCTCGGATTCAAGAGATAAATATAATTTATTGGGCAATAAATAAATTTATTCATGGATATTTAAATCTTAAATACACGGAATAAATAATACTAAGATGGAGAAATATTATTTGATATAATATGGAATAATATTGGGAGTGCAATTTTATTTATATAGTGGAAAATAAATAAAATTAATATTGATAAGAATTAATAGATTTGGGTTGGACCCAATTTAATTTTCAATATTGAAGCCCAATATTTATTCTCCTTATGATCCCCTTCGTAGCCTATATAAGCACTACATGGTCTTCACTTGAGAGAACTAAGAAAACCTACGTTACGCCAATCATAAAGTTCTGAGAGTGAGGAAGATCCATAGGAATCCGATAGATCGTCGCCCACACGACGTTCGGACGAAGTGCAAGGAATACGCGGGAAGATCACAAGGTCGTCAACCGAATTCGTTTCTCCATACAACGATTCGAGGTAATAATCGAGAACCCCCTTCTATGATTATTTGTGCGTTGAATAATTGTGATGTATACATGAATACGCGATCCGGGAAAACGACGATCATCGCGGACGGGGATTCGAGATCCCCGGCGAAGATCGAAGGGGGCGGTCGAAACCCTAGGGTTCGACCGCCGTGCGCGCGCGACGAGGGGCGAGCCCCGGCTGGACGCCGGGGCATGCGATCGACTTCAGTCAATCGCTGGGGTGCCACGGGCTGGTGCCGTGGCGGACCCCAGCCGCCCTCGACGGCGGCGTGCGCTCGAAGGGGGCCCCGGCTGAAGCCGGGGCGAGCGATCGACTCGAAAGTCGATCGCTAGGGCAGCCGCGGCTAGGCCGCGGCGGGTCAGCTGGGCTGACCGCCCTCTCCTCGATGGCGGAGGCGGTGAGTCGCCGGACTCACCGCCAGGGGCTGTTCCGAACAGCCCCGCGGGGATGCCTCGCATCCCCGACGATCGCCATGCACGGCGATCGCGAGCCCGGGCGTGGGCGTGGCTAGGGTTTAGTCGCGGGTTCTCCCGCGGCGACGCCTTGGTCATGCTCTAGCTCGTCCGTGGTTCGCGTTCGTAGATCCGACTCGTGGGAGAAAATCGGCTGGGGGCGGGCTGCGTGTCTTCGGGCGCGTAGTCTCCAAAGGTCGGACTCCTACGGATGAGTTGGTGTTCGTGCGGTCTCCGTCGAGAGGGTTTTTGATCGGGTTATCGGTTCCGCAATTTTTTTTGATAGCCCGGGACATCGAATCCCAACAAATGGTATCAGAGCGTTTGGTTTCGTGTTCATGTATATGTTCGATTATTGTTCTACCTTGCAGGATTTCCGGCTATCATGGTTGGATTTAATTAATTTTTTTTTAATTAATTATCATGATTATTAAACTCTCGGACATGTCGAGATTCGTTTTGTGTGGTTGAATGTTTGTAATAGTAAAAATTCGGGGGTTGACCGAATTTAGGGTTTATTATTACGCACTTTATTTTCCGGAAAATGTATAGGGTCGATTTCATGTATAAAATCGATACCGGAATTGTAATTTAAATTTTGTAATTTTAATTACGTTGGTTCGATGATGAGACGATCACCGGAAGACGAAGAAGTGACGAGAAGACAAGGGCTTGGATCGATCACATGGTGGTGATCGACCCATGGCCTAGCCGGCGGTGGCTAGGCGGCGGCGGCGCTCCTCCCGAGTGGCCGGCCGATTCATCTTCGTGGGGATGGCGTGGGATCTCCTAATCCCGTGCTATTCCTACAAAAATCTACTTTCCCAATTAATTCGGATTTTTCCTTTTTGAGTACTTTCCTTTTTGGAAACTCTCATGGATTAGGAAAAGAATTAATTTAAATTAATTTTATTTTCTATTGATTTATTTCCTTCATGGAATTATTCATAGATTAGAAATTTAATTAATTTAGTACTAAATTTATTTTTCCTATTTGATTATTCCTACTCATGGGAATATTCATGGATTAGGAATAAAAATAAATTTAAAAAGTAGTAGTCCTAATTTATTTTATTTCCTTGTTCTATTATAGATATCTTCTAGAATATTCCAAATTTTATTTGGATAGATTATTCTAGAGATTTAATAGAACTAGATAGGAAAATAAATAAATAAAAATATTAATAATATTTAATTTTATTTTTGATATATTCGATTGACTTAATTTTCGAATTAAGTAACTTTTGGATTAATTGAAAATAAATAGATTTAAATATTAGAGATTAATATTCTCGTCACATGGAGCATTCAAGAAACGAAGACTGAAGACTAGAAGATGCATATGAAGATAAAGCCATGATAGTCGGGGAAAAATAATTTCTCTAGTATTATTTTTGACTATGTGCTATGTGCTTTATTGCTTTCATGCATGCTTATGTGTTTAATTATGCATTAGATAGCGTATCCCTTTATTATAAAAAGCTAAGTGGGAGAGGGGATGGAAACATTCCCATGGTCTCCATTACTGTTCTCTTGGTGACTCTTATGGACTTTTGAAGTTCGTATAGATGTGTCATTGGAGGAGAATTCTTGTAATTCCTCTTACAAGAAACATTGATCAAGTTTATCAAACAATGCCTAATTTGTCTTTCTGAAACTGACTTCAAGTCGACTCATTCTCACCCCGGGGAGTGGAATGGAGCCAGAGCCACTTGGTCATGTAGAGGACACAAATTAGAGACTTCCGTGCCATTCTTTTATAGATGGGTCGCTCGTCTGCTCGGCTCCCTCATTCGTGAGAGATAGGGTCGTTCGCATGGTGAATCACTGGTTAGAAACTTCGAGTTTCACTTATGATTCTCCGCGTATTGATTTATGAGATTAAATGGATCAAGTAATTGGGAGTCAATTATAAAAGTCTCTTAGTGAAGTAAACGTCCACACCACGTGGCTTGCTGCACTGACGGATTTTGGATTAATTGATGTAGACAGTTGTAAGGAAATTGTGAAGAGTTGTGAAGTTGTCGTAAACGTCCACACCACGTGGCTTGCGGTAATGTAGCAATTCCAAGCGATTCACTTTGGTGCTGAGTAATGGTTTACACTTAGATACGCCTTGTAGTATTCCTCCCCACGAGGTTCCGCTATAAGCGATGTATGACCAAAGAAAATCTAATTACTAAATCATTTGGGTGGGTAAACGTCCACACCACGTGGCTTGCCTTACCTGATGGGATTTTAGATGTGATTAGTAATTTAATGATATTATTTAAGGGAGATAATATCGGATATTAAATTAATTGTTTGTTTAAATGTGCTTATAGGTTTAGAGAATAGCTATGAACCCACTTTCTATGATACTCAAGGAGCATAAGCTCACTGGCACCAACTATATTGATTGGAAGAGAAATTTAGACATTGTCCTAACTTCGGAAGAGTACAAGTATGTACTCCATGAAGTGTGCCCTGCCGAGCCCACGGCTGCCTCAACTGATGAGGAAAAACTGGCATATCGGAAGTGGAAAAAGGCTGATGAAATGGCTAGGTGTTATATTTTGGCTTCCATGTCGAATGTACTCCAAACCCAACATGAGCCAATGGACACTGCCTATGATATGATGTTTAACCTCAAGGAGATGTTTGGGGAGCAAGATCGTGCGGCTAGGCAAGAAGCCATGAGAGTCCTTATGTCGACTACTCAGTCTGAAGGAACGCCCGTTGGGGAGCACGTTCTTAAGATGATGAGTTTGTTGAATGAACTTGAGGTCCTAGGAGCTTCTATTGATGCTGAGACGCAAGTCGACATCATACTCCAGTCTCTGGCCCCTAGTTTTGAGCAGTTTCGTATGAGCTATAATATGGGTAAACTATCTTATACTCTTGCGCAACTCCTGACTGAACTGAAGGCGGCAGAGGGGATCTACAAGAAGGGCAAGTCTCAAGCGCTTGTAGCTACCAAGTCCAAGGGCTTTAAGCCTAGTGGAGGTAGGGGCAAGAAAAGGAAGCAAGCCTGGAAACCCAGTGGTGTCAAGAGGACTGCACCACAAGTGGGGGCTGCAAAGCCAAAGGGTAAGTGCTTCCGATGCAACAAGATGGGACACTGGAAGTCTGAATGTCCTCTCAGAGGTACGAATTTTTCTTTAGTCGTAAAAACATAGTCAGCGGTATTATCTACCAGAATTCTGGTGTGTAGATATGGAACCACTGACGGTATGTGCATTTTTGAATGCAGGGGTTCCAGAAAACCCGGCGACTTAGAGAAGAAGAATTCGAGTCTACATGGGCGAAGCTGTTGGGGTAGCAGCGGTTGCAGTGGAAGACATTTATCTGTTTTAAGTTTTCATTTCAGTTATTGCTTATGTACCCCTTTATTTTGAAAAAGAACTTCGTTCTGTTTTTCTTTATTAATGGATATTTTATTTCTTTAATCATTGGATGGTTTGGATAAGAAATAATGGTGATATTCATTATGGTACATTAGATAGCAATATGTGAATGATGAATCCTTAGTCTACCACGATGCAACAAACCGTTATATATAACTTGTTTTACTTATTAGATATTTCTTTATCATTATACTTACGAAATCTTATACTTAGTAGTATTTTCAAATAAAATTCATATGGTCGAAATTGACTTGATCAATTATAGTTGAAGGAATGGACCTTCCGACCTAAGGATTGAATTTGGAGGATAATACGTCTAAGCAAACCTTTCTGGAAAAAGGATAGAATTCAGAAGAGTATTGGAAATGATTAGATATGCAGACATATGTGTATATTAGAGAGGTATGAGTAATTCTTTCAAAGAATACTCAGTGATGGATTAGAATGCTTGATGTGCCATAAAAGCAAAGTGTTTTGACTTGTCAATGGACACAAAGCTATTATGGGGAACCATCAAAGTATATCCATTAGAAGGCTGTGACTCGGTCGCGGAGGCCATCACCTATCTAGATAACACATAGCATAATCAAAGATTGGGATTAATTCCCAACGAGACGAGCCGTGCACTTACGTGTAGAGATGGTGCGTTGTAAAGAAATAGAAATCTAATAGTAAGAGAACAAGTTGTTCGGAATTACCTATGTTCTATGGATATTCCTGGAGACAACAACATATTCAATATGGTTGTAGGATATCCTAGATGAACGAAGTATTGTGTGTTCTATAGTACTATGAACCAAAGGGACGTCTCGTCCGGTTCATAGAGGAAAAACTATTAGATGAACTGCAATGCCCTAATTGACAAAATACTTTAAAATGAGGAAAGGGAAAGACTGAGAACCAGCCTGACCGAGTAGTAGTACACCACTAACTGCACCTAATGTTGTTACTGTTACACACCGGGACGCCATTGCAGTGGGAGGTTGTTAAGCAACTAGAGATGTTCATAAGACTGGAGGAGTTTTGAACTCTGGATCCAGTATACATGAAATCGATCCCTAGATCTGCATAGGATTAGCAAAGAAGGTGTGTTAGAGACGTGACGGAAACAAGGTGGTGTTTCTCGGAATTTTGTGTAGATAACACTTCATCGTTGGCAACAATGTAAAAGTGTTGTCAGACATAAAATAGAGGTTGTCTAAATAAATCGAGATATAAGATTGAGAAGAAGTTAGAGCATGTTCTTAAGATCTTATAGAGATAAGAACATTGTACTTCTCCTAGACATCTTATACGATTAAGGTTTGTTTTAAACATGCATACTTCTGAGAAAGGTTATTGCCTTTCGAGAACAGAATTCATCTATCTAAGGTATGTGTCTTGAACACATGAAGGAGATAGATATAGACAAAGCAGTTCCCTACACTTCGAGTGTGGAGGGATTTGTAGATGCAATGTTGTAAAAGCAAGAACCTGATATCAACTATGCGGTTTGCGTAGTGGGAGGATATCAAAGTAATCTGGATAAGGGATGTTCGAATGCTGCAAGAGTACTTTCATAGTACTGGCTTGAGCAAGACGAAATCTTCTTAGATTACAGATTCTCAGATCCAAAAATCAGAGAAGGACCAGTGAAAGTCGATATCAGGCTATGTGTTCACTTTTAGAAAGAGGTGGAACCATGAAATGAAAGAGTGATAAGCAGGATGCTTCTCAGACTCTCTCATGACCGAATGGCAGCCTCAGAGGCAGCGGAAGTTTTGGTTAGGTTCCGGGATAACCTCTTGACTTGGATATGACTCTTAGTTTACCAAAGGCTATTAGATAGCGGTGCACAGTGAACTAGAAGAGGGCATAAGTCAAAAAGTGATGTTAACACATAGAGCAAGTACCACCTGATACGAGTCATCGTCAGGGAGACGACGTAGTAGTCACTAAGATAACTTCAGAGCGGGAACCTAGATTGCTCACTCACATAGTACTTTTCGGAAGTACACTTTAAAGCACGTGATGAGTATGGGAACCGGGAGTTTGGAGGAAATGACTAGACCTTAGTACAAGTGGGAGATTGTTGGAGTTGTGTACTTAATGTCTAGATTTAAGTAACGGTAAACTCCCGATCATAGCATTTAATCTATTTAATTAATAAACAATTATTTGCATTTAATTATATGCAAATCATGGTTCTGGATTTTATACGTTGTAGTTAGTATGGTGCTGCATGGGCGCACAGAAGATCATACTATCGGTTACTCGTATTTAATCGAACAGTTGCTCACGACCTAGATGGACACGAACTAATCCATCGGTATAGTCGTTGTGTGAGGGAGAAAATAATTTATCTTAATTATTTTATCACACTTGTACACTTGGTGTATTGGGCGGATCGATTGAGACTCATCAATTAGGATTGCTCGGGGATAATTGATTTGAGGCTCGGAGTATTTTATTCTTAATCCCTGAAATAATTGCGGGTGTGTATATTTAATATAAGTGACTTTGATTTACCAAAGGAATTAACCGGTTTGATAATTGGGTTAATTACCGGTTAAGTTGGGTCACTATATTTTATATATGGCATGCCGTGAATTCTTGAAGGAGCAGTGTATCCCGTAAGGGTTGATAATATCCCCGAGATGAGTTCATAAGGAATTATTGTGTAAACCTCATGAGTGGATTCGTTCCGCACAATAATTAAGGTTGAATGGTACTAGTCTCGGATTCAAGAGATGAATATAATTTATTGGGCAATAAATAAATTTATTCATGGATATTTAAATCTTAAATACACGGAATAAATAATACTAAGATGGAGAAATATTATTTGATATAATATGGAATAATATTGGGAGTGCAATTTTATTTATATAGTGGAAAATAAATAAAATTAATATTGATAAGAATTAATAGATTTGGGTTGGACCCAATTTAATTTTCAATATTGAAGCCCAATATTTATTCTCCTTATGATCCCCTTCGTAGCCTATATAAGCACTACATGGTCTTCACTTGAGAGAACTAAGAAAACCTACGTTACGCCAATCATAAAGTTCTGAGAGTGAGGAAGATCCATAGGAATCCGATAGATCGTCGCCCACACGACGTTCGGACGAAGTGCAAGGAATACGCGGGAAGATCACAAGGTCGTCAACCGAATTCGTTTCTCCGTACAACGATTCGAGGTAATAATCGAGAACCCCCTTCTATGATTATTTGTGCGTTGAATAATTGTGATGTATACATGAATACGCGATCCGGGAAAACGACGATCATCGCGGACGGGGATTCGAGATCCCCGGCGAAGATCGAAGGGGGCGGTCGAAACCCTAGGGTTCGACCGCCGTGCGCGCGCGACGAGGGGCGAGCCCCGGCTGGACGCCGGGGCATGCGATCGACTTCAGTCGATCGCTGGGGTGCCACGGGCTGGTGCCGTGGCGGACCCCAGCCGCCCTCGACGGCGGCGTGCGCTCGAAGGGGGCCCCGGCTGAAGCCGGGGGAGCGATCGACTCGGAAGTCGATCGCTAGGGCAGCCGCGGCTAGGCCGCGGCGGGTCAGCTGGGCTGACCGCCCTCCCCTCGATGGCGGAGGCGGTGAGTCGCCGGACTCACCGCCAGGGGCTGTTCCGAACAGCCCCGCGGGGATGCCTCGCATCCCCGGCGATCGCCATGCACGGCGATCGCGAGCCCGGGCGTGGGCGTGGCTAGGGTTTAGTCGCGGGTTCTCCCGCGGCGACGCCTTGGTCATGCTCTAGCTCGTCCGTGGTTCGCGTTCGTAGATCCGACTCGTGGGAGAAAATCGGCTGGGGGCGGGCTGCGTGTCTTCGGGCGCGTAGTCTCCAAAGGTCGGACTCCTACGGATGAGTTGGTGTTCGTGCGGTCTCCGGCGAGAGGGTTTTTGATCGGGTTATCGGTTCCGCAATTTTTTTTGATAGCCCGGGACATCGAATCCCAACAGGTATAACTCCGGGATAATCTCTGGGACTTAGATGTGATTCTTAATTTGCCAAAGGCTATGTAAATAGCGGTGCGATGGCAAATGGTAAGAAATCACAAGTCCATAAGTGTAAGATAACACATAGAGCAAGTACCACCTGATACGAGTCATCGTCGAGGGAGACGACGCTGTAGTCACCAAGATAACTCCAGAGCGGCAACCTAGATTGCTCGTTCACATAGCACTTCTTGGAAGTACAACTTAAGCACGTGATGAGTATGGGAGTCGGGAGTTTGGAGGAAATGACTAGACCTTAGTACAAGTGGGAGAATGTTGGAGTTGTGTACTTAATGTCTAGATTTAAGTAACGGTAACTCCCGGTCATTGCCATTAATCTATTTAATTAAATAAACAATTGTTTGCGTTTAATTATTTATAATTAAATATATGCAAACTATAGTCCTGGATTCTATACGTTGTAGTTAGTATGGTGTGTCGGGCCCCACACGGAAGATCAAACTATCGGTTACTCGTATTTAATCGAACAGTTGCTCACGACCTAGATGGACACGGACCAATCCATCGGTATAGTCGTTGTGTGAGAGAGAAAATAATCTGTCTTGATTATTTTATCACACTTCTACACTTGGTGTATTGAGCGGATCGTTTGAGATTTATCGATTAGGATTGCCGGCGATAATCGATTTAAGTCTCTGTGTATTTTATTCTTAATCCTCGATACTATTGCGGGTGTGTATATTTAATATAAGTGACTTTGATTTACCAAAGGAATTAACCGATTTAATTATTGGGTTAATTACCGGTTAAGTTGGGTCACTATATTTTATGTATGGCATGCCGTGAATACTTGACGGGAAAGTGTATCCCGTAAGGGTTGATAATATCCCCGAGATGAGTTCATAAGGAATTATTATGTAAACCCTGCAGGTGGATTTATTCCGCATAATAATTACGGTTGAATGGTACTATTCTCGGATACAAGAGATGAATAAATTAATTAGCAATAAATTAGTTTTATTCATGGTTATTTATATTTTAAATACACGGAATAAATAATACTACCGGAGAAATATTACTTGATATAATATGGTTTAATATTGGGAGTGCAATTAATTTTATATAGTGGAAAATAGAATTAATTAATAATAGTAAGGATTAATAGATTTGGGCTTGGGCTCAATTTAATCACTATTATTGGAAGCCCAATATTCCACCTCCTTAAGATCCCCTACGTAGCCTATAAAAGAACTACATGGTCTTCTCTATTCTCATAACTTGAAGATCACAATTCTAGAGAGAGAAAGTAGAGAGGAGGATCCATGGAGTTCGGTAGATCGTCGCCCACACGACGTCCGAGCTAGTGCAAGGAATACGTGGGAAGATCTCAAGGTCATCAAATTTAGTTCTTCGTTTTTACGAACAACGAGAACGAGGTAAATCGTAAAACCCTCTTTATGATTTTATCGTTTAAATTATCGTAAAAGTATCGTGAACCAAGATCCGAGAACGCGACCTTTGTCGAGGTTGAACCGGGCGGTGGTGATCGAAGATCACCGGACCGCCGGCGGCTCAACGGCTCGAACAAGAGAGGGTCGAGAGGGGCGAGCCTCGGCTGGACGCCGAGACTCGAACGATGGCGAGCTCGATCACCCACGCACCTCCGGCGGGCTGCTGGAGCAGCCCCGCTCACGCGGCTGGACCGCCGCTCGAGCGGCGGTGGCTGGTGGTGATCGCAAGCCACGGTTCGCCGTGGCTGGGCGTGCGATCACCGGGCGTCGGCTGGGCGTGCAAGGGGGCTTCCAAGGGCAGCCCTAGGCGGCTGCCATGTACAGCCGCGAGCCCCACTCGAGGGCTCGACCGAACAGCCGTGGGTTCGCCCACGGTTAGGGTTTGGTTGAGTCCGGGTTCGTGTGGTGGTTCGTGGCGGGTTTCCGGCAACCGGGATTTCGATTGGAGTTGTCGTTCCGCAATTTGACAACCCCGGATATTCGATCTCCGAAGGATTTCGGTCAGAATTAATTAGATAATTTATTTATTTAAATTTATTAATTCCGGGATATCGATTTCCAACACAGCGGGCTGCGGGACTTCCCGCAGCGGATCCGCGTGGCTCTGCGGATCGCACACGGGGTCTTCGCTGGTTGTGTACGGGGGCCATGCGGATGGATCCCTAGCGCTCGCAAGACGCGAGCGCACGCTTCGATTGGGCAGCCGCGACACGGGTCGCGGCTAGGGCTTGATTGGGGCGAACCTCCGGGAGGTTTGGGCTGTTCGTGTATGCTCTCCGGCACATCCAACGGGCTGCTTTAGCAGCCCCTCACGCCATCTAAAGAGATGTGATCGATCGCCTCGGGTTAGCTCGTAGAAGGTGATCGATCGGGCTTCTCCCCGCGTCCGGTGACGTGGGAATTTTTCCGGTGGTGGGATTTCGATTGGGTTGTCGGTTCCGCAATTTAGACAATCCGGATATTCGAAGGATTTCGGTCGGAATTAATTAGATAATTTATTTATTTAAATTCATTAATTCCGGGATATCGATTTCCAACACTTTGGGGGGTGCAACAAGATCCCAGACCTGATTTGAATCCATAGATTCAATCTCAGATTTCATCGCCTTTTGCCAAGACTGAGCATCTTGATCTTTAAGCGCCTCGTCGTAGGTCCAGGGGTCGGCTTCATGTTCTCCAGGTAACAAGTCCGAAGACTCACCTATAAACATGAACCTGTCGGGTTGTCGAACAACCCTCCCACTACGACGACGCTCCGGTGTAACCTCAGTAACTACAGGTGCAGATTGTGGTGGCGTATCACCCGGTTGGGTTGGATCTAAGCCTTGATCGTCCCCTCTCAGTTCATTAAGTATTATCTTACTCTTGGGCTTGTGGTCCATTATATAATCCTCTTCCAAGAACCGAACGTTGGTGCTAACAACGATCTTCTGGTCCTTAGGACTATAAAATAAACCACCTTTCGTTCCTCTAGGATATCCTACAAACAACCGAATATCCGAACGTGATTCCAACTTATCAGCCCCATGCTTCAGCACATGTGCTGGAGTACCCCAGATCCGAATGTGTTTCAAGTTTGGCTTACGCCCGGTCCACAATTCCGAGGGTGTCTTAGGAACTGTTTTAGAAGGAACTAAGTTCAGGATATAAGCCGCTGTTTCCAAGGCATATCCCCAGAACGAAACTGGTAAGTCTGAATAACTCATCATAAATCTTACCATTTCCATAAGAGTCCTATTCCTTCTTTCTGCTACACCATTCTGCTGGGGCATGTATGGTGCAGTCATCTGGGAGTCAATCCCATTCTCCGATAAGTACGCCTTAAACTCTCCCGAGAGGTACTCTCCTCCACGATCAGATCGTAGAGTCTTTATGGTTTTACCATGAAGGTTCTCCACAAGAGCTTTGTACTCCTTGAACTTGTCAAAGCACTCGCTCTTGCGGAGCATTAGGTATATAAAACCATACCTTGAGTAATCATCAGTGAAGGTTACGAAATGTTCATAACCTCCTCTCGCTTGGACAGATAGAGGCCCGCACAAATCAGAGTGAATAAATTCCTGTACTTCCTTGGATCTATACCCTTTATCACTAAAGGATCGCTTGGTCATTTTTCCTTCCAAGCATGATTCGCAGATTGGAAAGTCCTCATCTTTCACATCACTGAGTATTCCATCAGTTATCAATCTTTGAATCCTGCTCAAGTTAATATGACCTAGCCTAAGATGCCATAAGTACTTTTGATTCATTCTAGAAGGCTCCTTTCTCTTATTGGTACTAGATGTGTTATACGACTCAACTCGTTGCATCGTGGAATAATCAGGTTTTAGTATATATAAGTTGCCTATCAATGTACCAGAACAGATATAATCACCATTCTTCTTGACAATAACAGAATTATCAAAAGAAACTGAATATCCATTCAAAACCAACTTAGAAACCGAAACTGATGGAGTTGTATTCTAAATGTCTAGTTTAGTGCAAATACGGAACTCCTTATCTATACCTTAATTCGAGATATGATTCAAGCATGATTGCATTTAATGCAATAGTCCTTGATGTATACGTTGTAGACAGTATGGCGTGAGGAGACACGCGGAAGATCATACTGTCGGTTACTCGTATACTATCGAACAGTAGCTCACGACTTAGATGACAGGGACAATCCATCGGTACGTCGTAGTGTGACTGGTAGATAGTCGGTCTTGACTATCATGTTACACTCGTACACTTGGTGTATTGAGCAGGACCACGGGAGGGCGTTCGATTTATACTAATCGCAGTAATCGAACTAGACCTCAGATATTACGGATATACGAATTCCTAATCCCTATATAATTATAGGTGCGTGTGTCCAGTTCTCGGTTCTTTGACTTGCTAGTGAGTGAGACTAATTGATTAGTCAATATTCTCGGTAAATTGGGAATCGGAATTGTACACACGGCATGCTATAGATTATAGACAGGAAACCGTGTCCCATTTATTGGGTTGATAATGTCCCCGAGATGAGCTCATAAAGTTTATCATGTAAACCCTGCAGGTGGATTCGTTCCACATGATAATAAGGATGAGTGGTACTAGTCTCGGATAACAAGAAACGAATTAATTTAATTATTAGTAATTAAAGTTAATTCGTGGACATTCGATATCTTAAACACAGGGAAAGTCGTATATCTAATTCGGCGGAAATATTATTGTTGATATAATATTAAATTAATTTCGGGAATTCAATTATTATTTTATAGTGGAATGAATAATAATTAAAATTGAAATCGATTAATTAAGGAATTGCTTTTAAGTATTCCAAGTTAATTAATATTTCATTTTAGCCCCTAATTAATTTACCTAAGAGGTGTTGGAGTTGTGTACTTAATGTCTAGATTTAAGTAACGGAAACTCACGATCCATTGTCACTAATCTATTTAATTAAATAAACAATTATTTGCGTTTAATTATTTATAATTAAATATATGCAAATCATAGTCCTGGATTTTATACGTTGTAGTTAGTATGGTGTTGCATGGGCGCACAGAAGATCATACTATCGGTTATTCGTATTTAATCGAACAGTTGCTCACGACCTAAATGGACACGGACCAATCCATCGGTATAGTCGTTGTGTGAGAGAGAAAATGATCTATCTTGATTATTTTATCACACTTGTACACTTGGTGTATTGAGCGGATCGTTTGAGATTTATCGATTAGGATTGCCGGCGATAATCGATTTAAGTCTCAGTGTATTTTATTCTTAATCCCTGATATTATTGTGGGTGTGTATATTTAATATAAGTGACTTTGATTTACCAAAGGAATTAACCGATTTAATTATTGGGTTAATTACCGGTTAAGTTGGGTCACTATATTTTATATATGACATGCCGTGAATACTTGACGGGAAAGTGTATCCCGTAAGGGTTGATAATATCCCCGAGATGAGTTCATAAGGAATTATTATGTAAACCCTGCAGGTGGATTTGTTCCGCATAATAATTAAGGTTGAATGGTACTAGTCTCGGATAAAAGAGATGAATAAATTAATTAGCAATAAATTAATTTTATTCATGGATATTTATATCTTAAATACACGGAATAAATAATACTACCGGAGAAATATTATTTGATATAATATGGTTTAATATTGGGAGTGCAATTAATTTTATATAGTGGAAAATAGAATTAATTAATAATAGTAAGGATTAATAGATTTGGGCTTGGGCTCAATTTAATCACTATTATTGGAAGCCCAATATTCCACCTCCTTAAGATCCCCTACGTAGCCTATAAAAGCACTACATGGTCTTCTCTATTCTCATAACTTGAAGATCACAATTCTAGAGAGAGAGAGAAAGTAGAGAGGAAGATCCATGGAGTTCGGTAGATCGTCGCCCACACGACGTCCGAGCTAGTGCAAGGAATACGCGGGAAGATCTCAAGGTCGTCAAATTGAGTTCTTCGTTTTTCCGAACAACGAGAACGAGGTAAATCGTAAAACCCTCTTTATGATTTTATCGTTTAATTATCGTAAAAATATCGTGAACCAAGATCCGAGAACGCGACCCATGACGAGGTTGAACTGGGCGGTGGTGGTCGAAGACCACCGGACCGCCGGCGGCTCAACGCATCGACTAGACGGGTCAAGGGAGCGCGAGGCTCGGCTGGGCGCCGAGACTTCGATCGAGCGCGTGCTCGATCTTCCCGGACGGACCCGTAGCGAGCTGCGGGAGTTCCCGCAGCGGACTCGCTGGATACGAGTCCCGTCCGGACGCGCTACGGGCTGCTACAAGCAGCCCCGCCCAGTCCCGCTCGCGCGGAGCGATCGCCGCTCGCGCGGTGAAGCCGCCGCTCGCGCGGTGGCGGGCTGTGGTGATCGCATGCCACGATTTTGATCGTGGCGGATGTGCGATCACCTAGGGCATGGCTGGGCAGCCCCTTATGGCTGCTACGAACAGCCGCGAGCCCCACACGGAGGCTCGACCGGACAGCCGCGGGCTATCCCCGCGGCTAGGGCTTCGGTTGGGCTATCCCCGTGGAAGTTCGTGGCGGGTTTCCGGCAACCGGGATTTCGATTGGAGTTGTCGTTCCGCAATTTTACAACTCCGGATATTCGATCTCCAAAGGATTTCGGTCGGAATTAATTAGATAATTAATTTTAATTAATTTATTAATTCCGGGATATCGATTTCCAACAATTGGTATCAGAGCGTTGGTTTTAGTTCATGGTATTTTTCGATAAATTGTTCTACCTTGCAGGGTTTCCGATTATTATGGCTAGATTTAATTATGTTAATTAATGTCATAATAATGTTCTTGATTATTAAACTCTCGGTGATGTCAATATTTGTTCTTGTGTGGTGAATGCTTGTTCTTATTTTTCCGGAAATTGTTTGAGGTCGTTTTTGTGTAGAGAATCGATACCGGATAGCGTAGTAATAAATTTGTAATTTATTTACGTTGGATCGAAGACGAAATGACGACCGGAAAAGTGTGACGGAGGAGACGAAGAGAGGGAGCTAGGGCTCGGGATCGATTGGGATCGATCCCATGATGATGATCGATCAAAGGCATGAGCGAGGGGCTCAATCGCCCTAGCCACGGGCTGCCGCCGGTTCGGTGGCTTGCCGGCGTGGCTGGGCGGCGGTGCTCCTCCCCGGGTGGCCGGCCGATCGATCAAAGGGTGGGGGTGGCGCACCCCGTGCTACTCCTACCTAGATTCGCTTTCCTAATTAAATCGGTTTTCCTATTTTGAGTATTCCTAAGTTTGAGAACTCTCATGGAAATAGGAAAAGAATTAATTGGAATTAATTTATTTCCTTATTCTATTATAGAAGTCTTCTAGAATATTCCAAATCTAACTTGGATAGGATTCTAGAGATTTAATAGAATTGGAAAGGAAAATAATTAATTATTAAATTAATTTATTTCCTAATTGATTATTCCTATTTTATGGGAATTTTCATGGACATGGAAATTAATTAATTTTGGAAAGTAGAAGAGTCCTTAATTAATTTTTCCTATTTAATTATTCCTTTATGGAATTTTTAATGGATTAGGAAAGGAATTAATTTGGAAGGACTAGGAGTCCTAAATTATTTTATTTCCTTATTTCATTATGGAAATCATCTAGAATATTCCAAGTGGGTCTTGGATAAATTATTCTAGAGATTTAATGAAGTAGAAAGGGAAAATAAAATAAATTATTTTATTTCCTTATTTCATTATAGAAGTCTTCTAGAATATTCCAAGTGGGTCTTGGATAGATTATTCTAGAGATTTAATGAAGTAGAAAGGGAAAATAAAATAAATAAAAATATTAATAATATTTAATTTTATTTTTGATTTATTCGATTGACTTAATTTTCGAATTAAGTATCTTTTGGATTTATTAAAAATAAATAGATTTAAATATTGGAATTAATATTCCCGTCACATGGAGCATTCAAGAACGAAGACTGAAGACTAGAAGATGCGTACGGGGATGCGATAAAGCCATAATAGTCGGAAAATAATATTCTAGTATTATTTTGATTATGTGATAATATTCTATGTGCTTTATTTCATGTATGCATGCTTATGTGTATTTAATTATGCATTAGATAGCGTATCCCTTTATTGTAAAAAGCTAAGTGGGAGAGGGTATGGAAACATATCCATGGTCTCCATTGCTGTTCTCTTGGTGACTTTTATGAACTTTCGAAGTTCATATAGATAAGTCATTGGAGGAGAATTCTTGTAATTCCTCTTACGAGAAACATTGATTAAGTCTATCAAACAATGCCTAATTTGTCTTTCCAAAACTGACTTCAAGTCGACTCATTCTCACCCCGGGGAGTGGAATGGAGCCAAAGCCACTTGGTCATGTCGAGGACACAAATTAGAGGCAGTCGTACCATCTTTTGAAGGTGGATCGATTGTCTGCTCGGCTCCCTCATTTTATGAGAGATAGGGTCGTTCGCATGGTGAATCACTGGTAAGAAACTTCGAGTTTCACTTATGATTCTCCGCGTCTTGATTTACAAGATTAAATGAATCAAGTAATTGGGAGTCAATTATAAAAGTCTCTTGGTGTAGTAAACGTCCACACCACGTGGCTTGCTATACTAACGGATTTTGGATTAATTGATGTAGACAGTTGTAAGGAATTGTGAAGAATTGTGAAGTCATCGTAAACGTCCACACCACGTGGCTTGCGGTGATGTAGCGGTTCCAAACGATTTACTTTGGTACTGAGTAATGGTTTACACTTAGATACGCATTATAGTATTCTTCCCCACGAAGTTCCGCTATAAGTGATGTATGACCGAAGCAAAACTAATTGCTAAATCATTTGGGTAAGGTAAACGTCCACACCACGTGGCTTGCCATATCTGATGGGATTCTAGAGGCGATTAGTGATTTAATGATATTATTTAAGGGAGATAATATCAGAGATTAAATCAATTGTTTGTTGTTATATGTGCTCATAGATTAGGAAATGGCTTTGAACCCACTTTCTGTGATACGTAAGGATTTTTAAACTCACTGGTCCCTAAATGTAATGATTGGAATAGAGATCTAGACATTACCCAAACTGTTGAAGAGTACAAGGTTGTACTCAATGAGCTTTGTCCTTCCGAGCCTATTGACATAGGCGGCTAGACAAGAAGCGATGAGGATACTCATAAAGGCCAGTCGCTTCGAGAAAACGCTTAAAAACGTTTTTGAGATGATTGACCTTTTAGACGAGTTGAGACGGAAATCGCAAGCTCTTGTAGCCAATGCCAAAGGTTTCGAACCTAAAGGCATGAATCGGTGAAAGGAAAAGAAAGCAAAGAAACCCAGTGGTTCTAAGATTACTTGAACCACGAGATGGGACGAGAAAGCCAAGAGGCAAGAGTTCTCGATGCAAACAGTCTGGGTACTGGAAGTCTGATTATTCTCTCAAAGAAAGTACGAAATTTTCTTTAGTCGTAAAACATAGTCAGTGGTATTATCTACCGGAACCTGGTGTGTAGATATGGAACCACTGACGGTATGTGCATTCTAAATGCAAAGGTTCCAGGAAACCCGACGACTTAGAAAAGAAAAGATCGTAGTCTATGTGGGCAATGCTGTAGAGGAGGCAGCTGTTGCAATGGAGGACATTTTATAGGATTTCATTTTGAGTTATTGCTTTTATGTACCTTTTATATTAGAAAGAACTTTGTTCTGGATTTCTAATGAATAGATATTTTATTTCTTTTAATCATTTGATGGTTATAAGAAGAAATAAAGATAGTATCCATTCTGGTACATTAGCTAGCAATATATAAATGATGAATCCTGAGTCCACCACGATGCAACGAACCGTTTCATGAAACTCGTTTTACTAATAAGATATTTCTTTATTAAATCAATTATACTTGTGGATTCTTATGCTAAGTCATGTTTATTCAAATAAGAAGTTCAAAGGTCGAAAATTGATTTTTTGATCAATTAAGTTGAAGGAGTGGACCTTCCGACCTAAGAATCTAATTTGGAAGATAATATGACTAAGCAATCCTTTATGGATATAAGATGTAAGAACCGGACAAGTATAAGAATTGATAGACTCTGATGTATGCAGACCTATGTTTACTCAGACAATAAGGTACGAGTACTGATTACTCAAGAAATGGATTAGAATACCTGATGTGCCACAAAAGCAAGTGTTTTGACAAGTCAATGGACACAAAGCTATTGTGGAGAACCTTCAAGGTATATCCATTTGTAGCCTGCGATTTGATCGTGGAGGCATGTACCCGTCTGAAGAATGCATGGCATACTGATCAGAGATTGGGATTTGATCCCGAATGACTACACCATACACTCTTGTGTAGAAATGGTGTGTCGATAATAAGAAATGGAACTCTTATAGAGATAGTAAAAGATGAGTTATACGGAACTACCTATGTTCTATGGATATGTCTGGAAACAACGGCGCATTCAAATGCGGTTGTAGAATATCCTAGAAGAACAAAAGATGTGTGTTCAATAGTACTATGAACCAGAAGGACGTTATAAGTTCTAACGCCCGGTTCTTAGAGAAAGACTATATGATGAACCACAAGCCTAAAGTGACATGATACTTTGAAATGAGAGAGAAATATTAAGACTTAGAACCAGCCGAACCGAGTAGCGGTACACCACTAACTGCACCTACTGTTATTACTGTTTATACACCGGAATGCCGTTGTAGTGGGAGGTTGTGAATCAACCAGAGATATTCATAAGACTAGGAGAGTTTTCGGACTCTGGACCTAGTATACATGAAATCGATCCGTGGATCTACATGGAGGCAGTACTAGATCTAAATGTGCCTTCTTGGAAAGCAATAAGGATTATTGCTAAGAGGCAAGATCATTTAGAGTACAAGCTTAGTCAATCCATTGATGGGATTGAAGGAAAGCTTAGAGTTCGTAGAACTTGCGCATTGATGAGATAGTCCATTTGATGGATTCATCAAAAGGCATTGACGAATCGTGTGTATGGGAAACGTGATGGAAACAAGGTGGTGTTTCTCGGAGGTTTTATGTAGATAACATTTTATCATTGGTAACAATGTAAAGATGTTGTCAGACATAAAATGATGGTTGTCTAGAAAAATCGATATATGAGATAAAGAAGAAGTTAGAGCATGTTCTTAAGATCTAGGATCTCAAGAAAAGAACATTGTACTTCTCTAGATATCTTGTACGATTATGGTTCGTTTTAACATGCAAGATTCCGAGAAAGGTTCGTTACCTTTCAGAGACGGAATGCATCTATCTAAGGATATGTGTTTTGGAACACAAAAGGAGATAGAAGCAATGAAAGCGGATTCCTACACTTACAGTGAGGAAAGCTTAATAAATGCATTGTTGAAAACAAGAACCTGATATCGGCTATGCGGTTAGCATAGTGGGAGGATATCAAGGTAATCCTGGAAAGGAATACTTGACTGCTATAATGAACATTTTAAGTACTTTCGAAGTACTGGAAACTATGTTCTGAATTACGGAGCAAGCAAGCATTTCCTTTGGATTACATTCTCTTAGATTTCTAATCGAATAAGTACCGGTGTAAGTCGATATCAGGCTATGTGTTTCACTATTAAAGGAGAAGGAGTTTTAACATGGAAGAGTGATAAGCACGATGCTTTTCGGACTCTGCCATGGGTAACCAAATAAGCGGCCTCAAAGGCAGCGGAAGTTTTGGTATAACTCCGGGATAATCTCTGGGACTTAGATGTGATTCTTAATTTTCCAAAGGCTATGTAAATAGCGGTGCGATGGCAAATGGTAAGAAATCACAAGTCCATAAGTGTAAGATAACACATAGTGCAAGTACCACCTGATACGAGTCATCGATTAATTAAGGAATTGCTTTTAAGTATTCCAAGTTAATTAATATTTCATTTTAGCCCCTAATTAATTTACCTAAGAGGTGTTGGAGTTGTGTACTTAATGTCTAGATTTAAGTAACGGAAACTCACGATCCATTGTCACTAATCTATTTAATTAAATAAACAATTATTTGCGTTTAATTATTTATAATTAAATATATGCAAATCATAGTCCTGGATTTTATACGTTGTAGTTAGTATGGTGTTGCATGGGCGCACAGAAGATCATACTATCGGTTACTCGTATTTAATCGAACAGTTGCTCACGACCTAAATGGACACGGACCAATCCATCGGTATAGTCGTTGTGTGAGAGAGAAAATGATCTATCTTGATTATTTTATCACACTTGTACACTTGGTGTATTGAGCGGATCGTTTGAGATTTATCGATTAGGATTGCCGGCGATAATCGATTTAAGTCTCAGTGTATTTTATTCTTAATCCCTGATATTATTGCGGGTGTGTATATTTAATATAAGTGACTTTGATTTACCAAAGGAATTAACCGATTTAATTATTGGGTTAATTACCGGTTAAGTTGGGTCACTATATTTTATATATGACATGCCGTGAATACTTGACGGGAAAGTGTATCCCGTAAGGGTTGATAATATCCCCGAGATGAGTTCATAAGGAATTATTATGTAAACCCTGCAGGTGGATTTGTTCCGCATAATAATTAAGGTTGAATGGTACTAGTCTCGGATAAAAGAGATGAATAAATTAATTAGCAATAAATTAATTTTATTCATGGATATTTATATCTTAAATACACGGAATAAATAATACTACCGGAGAAATATTATTTGATATAATATGGTTTAATATTGGGAGTGCAATTAATTTTATATAGTGGAAAATAGAATTAATTAATAATAGTAAGGATTAATAGATTTGGGATTGGGCTCAATTTAATCACTATTATTGGAAGCCCAATATTCCACCTCCTTAAGATCCCCTACGTAGCCTATAAAAGCACTACATGGTCTTCTCTATTCTCATAACTTGAAGATCACAATTCTAGAGAGAGAGAGAATGTAGAGAGGAAGATCCATGGAGTTCGGTAGATCGTCGCCCACACGACGTCCGAGCAAGGAATACGCGGGAAGATCTCAAGGTCGTCAAATTGAGTTCTTCGTTTTTCCGAACAACGAGAACGAGGTAAATCGTAAAACCCTCTTTATGATTTTATCGTTTAATTATCGTAAAAATATCGTGAACCAAGATCCGAGAACGCGACCCATGACGAGGTTGAACCGGGCGGTGGTGGTCGAAGACCACCGGACCGCCGGCGGCTCAACGCATCGACTAGACGGGTCAAGGGAGCGCGAGGCTCGGCTGGGCGCCGAGACTTCGATCGAGCGCGTGCTCGATCTTCCCGGACGGACCCGTAGCGAGCTGCGGGAGTTCCCGCAGCGGACTCGCTGGATACGAGTCCCGTCCGGACGCGCTACGGGCTGCTACAAGCAGCCCCGCCCAGTCCCGCTCGCGCGGCACCTCGCTGCTCGCGCGGAGCGATCGCCGCTCGCGCGGTGAAGCCGCCGCTCGCGCGGTGGCGAGCTGTGGTGATCGCATGCCACGATTTTGATCGTGGCGGATGTGCGATCACCTAGGGCATGGCTGGGCAGCCCCTTATGGCTGCTACGAACAGCCGCGAGCCCCACACGGAGGCTCGACCGGACAGCCGCGGGCTATCCCCGCGGCTAGGGCTTCGGTTGGGCTATCCCCGTGGAAGTTCGTGGCGGGTTTCCGGCAACCGGGATTTCGATTGGAGTTGTCGTTCCGCAATTTTACAACTCCGGATATTCGATCTCCAAAGGATTTCGGTCGGAATTAATTAGATAATTAATTTTAATTAATTTATTAATTCCGGGATATCGATTTCCAACAAGAGGTCCCTAGTGTAACTCTATAAATATCCCCCCTTGCCCTCTCTTAAACCTAAGAAACGCCGCAATAATTATTTTCAGCAAAGAAAAATAATTGTTAGCGCAATTAAAGTTTTCTCTGTTAAGAATAAAAGTTAACGCTATAATAATTATTCTAGCAGAGAGAGCAGAAAAGGAGAATCCAGCAGATCGTTGCCCACACAACGGCTGGAATCGGGAAAGAGGCATACGCTAGAAACGTCTAAGGTCTCAACAATTAGGCTCCTCCGAATCACGCGACAAAGGTATGAGATCGAACCTAATTCCGCGATTATCGATCTCTAAATTCGTTAAAAATACATCGGACGAACGATCGGGTTCCGTGGCTTCGATGTGATGTTCTCGGACTGCTGGGAGGTCTCTGACCTCCGGCGTGGCAGTCGGATCGAGAAAATCTCGTCGGAACAGCCAGAACGGGCGAAACCCGCTGCTGGAATCGCGACGATGTCGGCCGACATCGTTTCAAGTGCATTTTAATGTCGGCCGACATTTGCCCTGTCCGGCGACAGCCTTTTGGCGTCGGCCGACAGACAGGGCAGAATGCCCCGTTTTCGCGCGGTTGCACTTTCGGTGCAATGGCTGGGCGTGGTTCGGGTCTAGAGCTTCGTATTAAGTACAATGGGTACACCGGGGGTCGACTGGGCTTGTCCGGATGTTCGAGTAGTCGAACGGACATTTCCCGGGTAGTCGATTTCCAACAATTGGTATCAGAGATGGTTATCGGTTCGTTGTATTTTTGCGCTTGTTACCTTGCAGGTTGAACCCGATTATTATGGCCAATTTATTTCTATTATTTTGGGCTGTATGTATGTGGTTTTGATTAAACTCTCGGGCTTGTCGAGATCGTTTTTTTTTGGAAAGTTGCTTGTTTGTAATAGATAAAAACGACAGGTTGAGTCGTTAGGTTTATTTATTTTCGTTGCATCCGGGACTTGTATAGGGTCGATCAACATGTATAGGATCGATACCGGAGTTAGTAGAATAATTTTTTGTAGTTATTTTATGCTATTGGATCGAGACGAGATCGAAGCCCGGAGGAACGAGAATCAAAGTCGAGGAGAGCGAACCGGCAACGAACACACCCCGTGTCTCGTGATGGGCAGCAGCGGGGCTGGGGTTCGTTCGACCCCACGGTCGACTCAACGAGGCTCGAGACGAGACTCCAGTGGGAGGAGTTCGTCTCTTGACCCTCAAGCGAGTCGGTGGTGGATCGAGACCGAGACGAGCAACGAGATGAAGTTCCAAGAGACGTGCATTGGAAAATACTTAAGGCCATAATAATCGGGGCCACGTTAAATGCTTTTTGTGTGTTTACGTGTTTATTATTATGCTTAATTATTTTATGCATGTTATCCCTCAATCGTAAAACACTAAGTGGGAGAGGGATTGGAAACAATCCCGCGGTCTCCATTCTCTGTTTTGATAGTGATGTGTGTCACTTACGAGTTGGCTTTAGTGTCATCCTCCCTATCGGATAAAGTCGACACACGGATATCACTGGATCAAAATTCGAATTTAAAATCCACTTATAAAATTGAACAATTATATTTCTCAAAAGCAATGCCTAATCTGTCATTCAAAGACTAATTTCAACTCGACTCATTCTCACCCCGGGGAGTGGAATGGAGCCAGAGCGCTTGGTTATGTCGATGACACATATTAGAGACATTCGAGTCATTCGATGACTAGAAAGATTGTCTGGTTGGCTCCCTCACTTAGTGAGAGATAAGGCTCAATTGCATGATTGATCGCTGGTTAGAAACTTCGAGTTTCACTTACGAGATATCAAGCTTTGAATAATAAAATTGTGAAATTTAATAAATGTAAGAGTCAATTAACAAAGTTGTTTGTTTTAGTAAACGTCCACACTATCGTGGCTTGCTAAATGGAAACGGTACTTTGGGTTAATTGAGACTCTATGACATTTAAATAAATGGGATTCAATTAATAAAGTTGTTTGTTTTAGTAAACGTCCACAAGAACGTGGCTGGCTAAATGGAAACGGAACTTTGGGATTAATTGAGGCTCGACAGTTATAGAAAGTCGTGGAGGACGGCATGTCAACGTAAACGTCCACAAGAATGTGGCTTGCGGTGGACATGTAGTTCCCGAGCGGTGGACTTAGTACTGAGAAATGGTATACACTTAGGTACGCTTTATAGTATCCTCCCCATCGGAGTCACTGTTATGATGATGTACGACCGAAGTAAAAATCCAATCATAAAATCATTTGGACTGGTAAACGTCTACAAGAACGTGGCTTGCTATGTCTGATGGGATTTTGGAAATGATTGGTAGTTTAATGATATCACTTGAGGGAAATGATATCGAATTAAACTCATTGTTTGTTTTATATGGTATTGATTTACTTGTTTTTGTGTCGTTTTTCTTTTGTTTTTCGTGTTGTTTCGAGTCTCTTTGTTTCGCCTTTTTGTGTCATCCTCATGTTTCGTGGTAGAGTTGATGTTGTGATGAGTATGCAGGTCCTTGAATGTGTTTGAGCGGAAAAGACCGATGAAACGGATGTTATCGAGTGAAAACGAGACGAGCCCAACTTCAGCTGTACCAGGCGCCCGCCTCGAGTCTAGGCGCTCGCCAGCAACCCTTCCCAGGCGCTCGCCAGCTGCCCAGCTGGCCGCTTCCTCTCCAGGCAGACTCTTTGCATACGCCCCCAAGCGAGCGCCTCCTCCGCAAGCGGCCGCCCGCGATGATCACCAAGCGCCCGCTTGGTGACCAAGCGGCCGCTTGCCCACTTTGTCCAGATTCTGCCACAGCCGAGCAAGCGCTCGCTTCCTCACATAGCGCTTGCCTGGGCCTTGTCGCGAGCGGCCGCTCACTGGCCAGGCGCCCGCTTGGTCCTACTTTCAGAATTGACCATGTTGACCGACGGAAATTTTTGTACTATAAGTAGGGTTTCGACCCGAAGAAACAACTACGCTGTTTTTACTTTATTTTTCTGCACGTTTGGAGAAGACTCGAGACTCGATTCCCTAGGTTTTCAATTATCACTTTTCATGCTTTTGATTCAAGAACAAAAATCGGGGTTAGCACCGATCCTTGTTTAGACTTTGAACGATTAATCTAGTAAGAAATTTCCCTTTTCATCTCTAATTTATTTTCAGTTTTTGTTACTTGTTATTACCTTATTCTCGCTCGATTATTTGTTCTTCTTAATTATTTGTTCTTCGTTGTTATGAATTCAACCTTCACTATTTATTTTGTAAACCTAGTTATGAGTAGCTAAACCCATTGCTAGAGTTAGGGGGATTCAAGATCGGGTTAGGGTTTGAGATTTACGCCTTCATCTAAAGTGTTCGACTATTAGCTAATTAAATTCAAAACTCTTGTTTGAGGCTTAGGAGCAATTACGAGACATTGGATAGTCGAATTTGTTAAAGTCAACCGGTGACGGACATTTTAACCTTTAGTTGTTTTTCGTAAATCGGAACCCCGTACTTGATGCTTGATGAACCCGAAACTCTAGTTTCCACTCTATTAATTACTCCTCATTCATTACTTGTTGAATTATTTTCGTGCTTATTTTTAGTACTTAGTTTTAGTTTAAAAACAAAACAAACTCAACCATGCAATATGCTATCCCTTCTACTTCCTTCTCTTTTGCAACCACTTGAACATTAGTACGAGTACCGATAGTAGTGTTCCTCGAGAGACCGACTCGGGCGAGTTGCTTCGGCAACTAGTTCGGAATATTTTTATTTGATTTTAGCCGCTATAAAAACGACTAATCAAATTGGCGCCGTTGCCGGGGAACACTTTAGGCACTAGTATTAGTGTTTAAGTGTTTGCAACAATTTCTTTTTTTATTTTATTTTTATTTATTTTATTTGTTCAGGTGCGTTTGATTGTTTGTTTGTCTTTGTTGGTGCATGGTAGGTACGAGAAGTCAGAGTATCGAGCTTGCACCCGTGATAGTAAACATCAACAGACGCAAGAGTATTAATCGGTGCGCGAATTTAGGCGAAGACTCTTCGTTTGACCCTAACAACACCGATTCCGAACCTGAGACCGAAACTTCAACTATGGCCGCCGTGGTAGATAACAACGGAAACAATGGCAACAACGGAAACAATGGCAACAACGGAAACAATGGGAATAACGGTAACAATGGAAACAATGGCAACAATGGGAATAATGGAAACAACGGGAACCGTATCCAGCCACTCCTCTTCGGAGATCTGACGCATCCGCAAATCGACGGAGCGAGCTCATGTATTGTCTTAAGTGATGCCGCCCGGAGATACGACCTCAAGGCGCACCATCTCGCTCAACTTCCTCAGTTCTCCGGAACCACCAACGAGGATGCACTCAACTTCATCAGGGAATTCTACACAGCCTTGCATGCCTTCCCCCTCGGAGCACTTGACGATGATCAGCTCCGGCTGAAATGCGTCCCATATGCCTTGCGAGATAGGGCAAAGAATTGGCTGTTATCCCTGGAGCCGGACTCGATCACTACCTGGACGGACATGTACCGGGAGTTCATCACTCGGTTCTATCCTCAGCAGAAGACCTTCGACTTGAAAGGTCAGATATGTGCCTTCGAGCAAGAACCGGGGGAATTCTTCCATGAGGCCTGGGAGCGATTCAGAAGCCTACTGAGGCAGTGCCCACATCACGACCTCACTCCCAATTCGATCATCCAGTTCTTTTACAAGGGTTTGAGCAGGGAAGATCAACGAGAGGTGAAAACCGCAGCCGGCGGAAATATCAGTAGTCGGAACAGTGATGAGATGACGGAGATCTTTAAGTCACTATCAGTCGAGTCGAGGCAAACAAGTTCAAGGGGAAGTAGTAGCTATGCCAGGTCCGATGGAAGTGTTAATGCTCAGTTGGCAAAGCAAGTCGCCGACCTAACTAAGAAGATTCAGATGCTTGAGACCACTGAGGAGCAGCCAAAGCGACAGATCTATCGAGTGGAACCGTGTAGCTTGTGTGGAGAGATAGGCCATTTCTCGAGCACTTGTGGTCAAGGCATGCCATCTCCACCTCAAATGATGGATCCGAACTATGGCCCTAGGTACAAGTGAAGGCGATGCAGGGGTACAACCAGCAGGGCAACCAGAGGAACGATCCCTACTCAAACACTTACAACCCGGCCTGGAAAAATCATCCTAACTTCTCGTGGAAACAAGATCAGCCACAGACTCAGGGACAAGGGTCTCAGCAAAACTTCAACAATCAGAACCAGGGATACCAGAATGCCGGGAACCGATCTCAGAATCAAGGGTACCAGAATTCGGGCAATCAGAATTGGCATAACAATCAGAATTATCAGAGGCCCCAGTACCAGCAACAACAAAATCAGCCGTACTACCCGCCCCCACCTCAACCTCAACAAGCACCACCGAAGACTTCAGACCTAGACGAGAAGTTTGCATCCTTCATGGCCTCGACTCAGGGCATCCTGAACCATAACCAGCAGAAGATCGAGGGGGTGGAGTCTAATATGACTAACCAGAACGCGGCGATTAAGAGGATCGAGACGCAGGTTGGGCAGATGGCTAGTCGAATGAATGAGATAGCCCAAGCTAATCAGAAGGATCGGATTCCGAGTCAACCACATCAGGCTAAGGCAGTCACCGTGCTTAGGAGCGGACGTGTCATTGATAATCACGTCGAAATGCCAACCGATGAGGTGGAAGAGGACATCCCGGAACCGGAAGTAGCCGAGCAGAGGGTCCCGATCGAGAAATCAGTGGAGAAGCCGATGGACAAACCGGTGGAGAAGCCGGTAGAAAACCCGATGCGAGTACCAGAGACGAGTCGGGCAGCCTTACACAAGGCCGATAACCCCTATAGGCCTCCAGTGCCACCATACCCATTTCGGTTGAGGAACGAGAAGCAAGATCAGCAGTTCTCAGAGATTTATCAGCTTTTGTCGAAGGTAAACGTGAATCTACCTCTCCTCGACATTATTCGGAACATCCCGTCCTACGTCAAGTTCTTCAAGGACCTCGCTTCCAGAAAACGGAAGTTCGTTGACAACGAGAAGGTGGTGGTTTCAGAGGTGGCGAGTGCGATACTCCAGCACAAACTACCCGAGAAACAAAGAGACCCCGAAAGCTTCAACATTATGATTGCCGTTGGGAATGGCAAGGAGGTGTCCGGAATGCTTGACCTGGGAGCTGGTATAAATTTGATGCCGTACGCCGTGTACGAGAAGTTGGAGTTGGGCGATCTCAAGCCCACTCGAATGTGCCTCCAGCTCGCCGACCGATCGATTCGATATCCCAAGGGGATTGTGGAAGACATTTTGGTACAGGTCGGTGGATTGATAGTACCCGTGGATTTTGTGGTACTCGACGTTGGAGAAGTTCCCGAGAATGGGCGAGATCACGCCATTCTTTTGGGAAGACCATTCATGTCCACCACTAATACGGTGATCGATGTGAAGAACGGTGCACTTGAGATGACCGTTCTTGGTGAGAAAGTCTCGTTCTCGGTCCGAACGGGGAAAGCCACTCCCGCTGCCCTTTATGTGGAGAATTGCTCCTTCGTCGACCATGTTGATGACGAAGTGGAAGCCGCTTTCGTAGAGGAGAGCAGCCCCGAGGTCCTTGACGGTGAAGAAGAAAAATTAACGGACCCCACGTTTGTACGACCTAGTTCACAGGAAGCCGAGATCGAGGCTCCGAAAAATAAGGTGGAGTTGAAGCCGCTACCGAGCCACCTCAAATATGTTTTCTTGGAAGACGTGGAACAAAAACCCGTGATCATCTCAGCCACTTTGAGAACCGAGGACGAAGAAGCACTCGTGGCGATACTAAAGCAGAACAAGAAAGCGTTTGGGTGGAGTCTAGGAGATATCCGTGGCATCGACCCGTCGGTGTGCATGCACAGGATAATTTTAGAGGAGGGATCGATCCCTAAGAGAGATGGGCAGAGGCGACTCAACCCGGTTTTGATGGAAGTTGTGAGAACGGAGATATACAAGCTCCTAGATGAGGGGTTGATCTATGCCGTTGCCGATAGCCGTTGGGTGAGTCCGGTTCATGTGGTCCCGAAGAAAGGAGGCATCACCGTGGTGGAGAATCAGAAAGGAGAGCTCCTCCCGACTCGAATTACTACGGGGTGGCGGATGTGCATTGACTATCGGAAGTTAAATGCCGCCACCCGAAAGGACCACTTTCCTCTTCCTTTTATTGATCAGTTGCTTGATAAATTATCGAGACATGCATTTTATTGTTTTCTTGATGGCTTGTCAGGTTATTACCAAGTGGCGATAGCACCGGAGGATCAGGAGATGACGACTTTCACGTGCCCCATTGGTACCTATGCTTGGAGGAGGATGCCCTTCGGTTTGTGCAATGCACCGGGAACATTCCAGCGGTGTATGATGTCCATCTTCTCCGAGATGATAGGTAACTTCATGGAAGTCTTTATGGATGATTTTTCAGTATTTGGTTCTTCTTTTGATGATTGCTTGGGTAAGCTCGACAGAGTTCTTAAAAGATGTATTGAGAGTAGTCTTACCTTGAGTTGGGAGAAGAGTCATTTCATGGTTACTAGTGGGATTGTGCTAGGGCATATGGTGTCTAGTCGGGGTATAGAAGTCGATAGATCCAAGATCGAGGTTATCGAGAGACTATCCCCTCCCATTAATGTTAAGGGTATTCGTAGCTTCCTTGGTCACGCCGGGTTTTATAGGAGGTTCATTAAGGATTTCTCTAAGATTAGCCAACCCTTGTGTCATTTGCTAGGACAAGATGTTGAGTTTAAGTTCGATGAGTCGTGTCTAGTAGCCTTTAATACACTTAAGGAGAAGCTTACCTCAGCCCCAGTAGTTGTAGCACCGAATTGGGAGTTGCCCTTTGAGATTATGTGTGATGCATCTAACTCAGCGGTAGGAGCGGTTCTTGGTCAGAAAGTGGATAAGTTGCTTAGGGTTATATATTACGCTAGTGTGACCTTAAATAGTGCCCAAACCAATTACACCACCACCGAGAAAGAGTTGTTAGCCGTAGTGTTTTCCTTGGATAAGTTTAGGTCCTATATCATAGGTTCTAAAGTCATCGTCCATAGTGATCACCAAGCCCTACGACACTTGCTAGCTAAGGCTCAAGCCAAACCGAGGTTGATTAGGTGGATCTTGTTGCTTCAAGAGTTCGATGTAGAGATCAAGGATAGGAAGGGGTGTGAGAATGTAGTAGCCGATCACTTGTCTAGGCTAGAGCCACCACCTGAAATTTTAGGAGATAGTATTGATAGTTCGATTCCCGACTCTTTTCCTTATGAGCTTGCTATGGCTATGACTCCGGTACCTTGGTACGCGGATATTGTGAATTTTTTGGTTGCAGGTGCTTTGAGAGAAAACATGACTTCTCAAGAAAAAGCGAGGTTCGAGCATTTGTCCCAAGAGTACTTTTGGTCGGACCCCTATCTCTACAAGTTCGGGAAAGATGAGGTGATCCGTCGATGTCTCCCGGAGGAAGAGCAAGCCGACGTGCTCAAGTGTTGCCACCACGACGAGAGTGGAGGTCACTTTGGGGGTCATAAAACCGCCCACAAAGTCCTCCAATCAGGTTTGTTTTGGCCATCTATTTTCCGTGATGCAATTGATTATTGCAAAGCTTGTGACCGGTGCCAACGCGTGGGGAATATTGGTAAAAGGGACGAGATGCCTTTAAATATTAATTTAGCTGTTGAGATTTTTGATGTTTGGGGCATAGATTTTATGGGTCCATTTCCTGTGTCGTTTGGGTTTGAGTATATATTGTTGGGTGTTGATTACCTTTCCAAGTGGGTCGAAGCTATCCCCACTAGGACATGTGATGCTAAAGTGGTTCTCAAGTTTGTGCAGGAAAACATTCTTTGCAGGTTTGGATTTCCTAAAGCCATTATCAGTGATGGTGGCAAACACTTCTGCAACAAGCTTTTCGAGAGGTTGATGATCAAGAATGGCATCAAGCACAAAGTCGCCACGGCATACCACCCTCAAACCTCCGGACAAGCTGAAACGAGTAACCGGCAAGTGAAGGAGATTCTTGAAAAGACGGTTAAACCTTCCCGAAAAGATTGGTCAGAGCGGTTGAACTCAGCGCTTTGGGCTTATCGCACAGCATACAAGACGGTGATCGGCATGAGCCCCTACCGACTTGTCTTTGGGAAATATTGTCATTTACCGGTGGAAATCGAACACCGAGCATATTGGGCGATCAAAGCCACAAACTTGGATGTAATGGAAGGAGGAGGACACCGGGCCTTGGAGATGTCCGAACTAGAGGAGATGCGCAACGAGGCTTATGAAAACTCCCGCATTTATAAGGAGAAGGTGAAGATGGTTCACGACAAGAGAATTAAAAATAAAGAGCTTGAAGCCGGGATGAAGGTTCTTTTGTTCAACTCAAGGCTTCGTTTGTTCCCCGGGAAGCTCAAGTCGAGATGGAGTGGTCCTTATGAGATATTAGAGGTGTTCCCGTATGGGGTTGTAAAACTCTATGACCCGAAGTCCAAAGAAGCGTTTCAAGTTAACGGGCACCGTGTGAAACCATACATTGTACCACATATGGATGGCGACTCAATGAACATCAGAGTAGAATCGATTCTACTCGACGATGTGGTGTATGAATAGAGCCTATTAGTCTAGCTCGAGACGTTATACGAGCGTCGCGTGGAGACTAGTCCACGGACCGTGTAGCTCTTTCGGTTCCCAAAATGAGCGCCTCGTGGGGGCCTACCCACGACTTGTCAAGCTCACGACGTTAAATGAGCAATTGACTATCACACGATGGGACGAGACGAAAGAAGGCAAGGGTTGAACATTCTGCAGGTTTCAAGCGGCCGCCCGGTAGGGGAGCGCCCGCTCGATGGGTTATGCAAGCGCCCGCTTCAGTGAGAAACGATCGCCTTGTCAAATGTCAGAATGTCAGAAATTCGAGCAGGCGGTCGCCTGCCTACCAAGCGCCCGCTTCATCGGCGTCGCGAGCGACCGCCTCGTTCCGGAGCGCCCGCTTCGTGCCATGATCAGATTCCTGGAATTTAGATTAAGCGTGTTGGAAATCGACTACCCGGGATGCGTTCGTTCGATCACTCGAACATCTGAACGATCCCAGTCGACCTCCAGGTCCGTTACTCCGTTCACGTGCCAGCCCGTGTACCGATTCACGCCCAGCCATTGCCCCGAAGGACAACCGCGCGAACCAGAGCTGGCTGCCCGAAAAACAGCGAAACGGCGACCGCCGTTTGCCCTCCGGCGACCGCCGTTTGTCCGCGAACAGCAGCGCGACCTGCTGTTCCGAGCGCGTTTCCGGGTCGATTTTCCTCTTCCGACTACCGATCCGGAGGTCCTTGACCCCCAGTAGTCGAGGAACATGATCCACGACGCCCGGAACCCGATCTTAGATCCGATGTATTTTTAACGAAATAGAAAACGAAACGTATGCGGAAAAAGGGTTTCGATTTCTTACTTTGTCGCGTGATTCGGAGAAGCCGAATTGTTGAGACCACGAAGCCTTCCGGTGTATGTCTCTATCCCCGACGTTCAGCCGTTGAGTGGGCAACGATCCGCTGAACCTTCCTCTTCTCCTTTCTCTCTTGAACCCACCGTAGGAATAATATCCTCTGTCTCAGAAATATATTTGCGCAAGCAAAATTATTTCTACAGAATTATTACTGCGCTAATCTGAATTAATTAAGCAGAGGAAAAATAATTGCGCAAGCTTTTATTTTCTCTGCAGAATTAATTATAGCGGCTTAAGTAAGGTTTTGATTTTCTGTCTCAGAAATATAATTGCGCTAGCAATCAATTTCTGCAGAAAATAATAACAGCGCTAATCTATTTATTTTTACAGAAAAATAATTGCGCAACAATTTATTTTTCTCCGCAAAAATAAAATAGCGGCGTTTCTTTTGGTTTAGGGAAAGAGAGGGTGAGGTATTTATAGAGCTACACCAGGGACCTTATGGAAATTAATTATTAGGCTAAATTGCAATTTAATTAACTCGGCGTCCTAAAAGGCAAACCTTAATTAAATTCCACAATTTTAATTATAATTAATTCCACTATAAAATTATAATTGAATTCCCAATAATTAATTTATATTATTTCAACAATAATAATTCCGCCGAATTACATATACGACTTTCCCCGTGTTTAAGATATCGTATGTCCACGAATTAACTTTAATTACTAATAATTAAATTAATTCATTTCTTTTATCCGAGACTAGTACCACTCATCCTTATTATCATGTGGAACGAATCCACCTGCAGGGTTTACATGATAAACTTTATGAGCTCATCTCGGGGACATCATCAACCCAATAAATGGGACACGGTTTCCTGTCTATAATCTATAGCATGCCGTGTGTACAATTCCGATTCCCAATTTACCCAGAATATTGACTAATCAATTAGTCTCACTCACTAGTAAGTCAAAGAACCGAGAACTGGACACACGCACCTATAATTATATAGGGATTAGGAATTCGTATATCCGTAATATCTGAGGTCTAGTTCGATTACTGCGATTAGTATAAATCGAACGCCCTCTCGTGGTCCTGCTCAATACACCAAGTGTACGAGTGTAACATGATAGCCAAGACCGACTATCTACCAGTCACACTACGACGTACCGATGGATTGTCCCTGTCCATCTAAGTCGTGAGCTACTGTTCGATAGTATATGAGTAACCGACAGTATGATCTTCCGCGTGTCTCCTCACGCCATACTGTCTACAACGTATACATCAAGGACTATTGCATTAAATGCAATCATGCTTGAATCATATCTCGAATTAAGGTATAGATAAGGAGTTCCGTATGTGCACTAAACTAGACATTTAGAATACAACTCCATCAATCTCCCACTTATACTAAAAGTCTAGTCGCCCTCTCCCAAACATCAGATTCCCATAACCTCATCACGTCTACCCAACGCTTTCGCTGGAAGTGCCTCTGTGAACGGGTTTACCATGCAATCCTCTCGATGCTATCTAGGTGACAACTGCATCGTCTTACTAGACGATCTCTCGAATCAGGTGGTACTTGCGCTCTACGTGTTATCTCCCACTGTGGACTCGTGGCATTTCAAGTTTGCCAATACCGCTATTCAAAATAGCTTTGGGTAAACTAGAAACCACATCTAAGTCCCTTAGGAAGTTCTGGAGCCACACTGACCTTTTAACTGCCTCAGAGGCCGTTATCCTTTCAGTTTCCATGGTAGAGTCCGTAATGCATCGCTGCTTTACATTCTTCCATGTGACTGCTCCACTTCACAGTGAGAACACATAGCCTGACTTCGACTTTCGACTGTCCCTGTTTGATTTGGAAATCCAATTCTATGTAATCCAAAAGAAACAACTTGACTGCTTTGTAACTCAGAACATAATTCCTGGTCCTCTGCAGGAACCTAAACATGTTCTTTACATCAGTCGAGTGATCCTTTCCAGGATTACTATGATATCTCACCACCATGCCCACGGCATAGTAGATATCAGTCTCGTGCATAGCATTACATACATTAAGCTTCCCACCATTAAGGTGCAGGGAACTGCTTACTCTTCATCTATCTCCTTTATTGTGTCGGACACAAAACTTTAGATAAACGAATTCCACATTTAAAAGGTGAAGACCTTTCTTGGAATTCTGTATGCTGCAACGAGTAAGAATTGTATTTATGTATGAGGCTCGAGATAAGTTCTATGTTCTTTTCTGGCGATCATTTATTACTTTGATCCCAAGAACATTCCCGACTTCTCCTAAGTCTCTTACATTGAATTACTCGGACAACCATCCCTTTATGTCCGATAACATCTTTCATATTGTTGCCAATTTAGAAGGATGTCGTCTACATAAAGAATGAGAAAACACCACATCTTTTCTGTCACTTCTTTATTACACTCAGGACCTAAACATGCCTTGAATGAATCCATGAAATGGATTTTCTCATAGGTCCGCATGTGTCCAAGATCTTGAAGCTTTCTTCAATCCTAAGATTGATTAAGCTTGCTTACCGAATGCTCTTGGCTCTTTTCGATGAATCTCTCTGGCTGTCCCACACAGATGGCCCCGTCAAGACTTCGATTTAGGAAATCTGTCTTGACTTCCATCTTCCATGTGAAGACAAAAGAATCCTGATCGACTTTTGCCAAGACTGAGCATCTTGATCTTTCAGCGTCTCGTCATAGATCCAGAGTTCGGCTTCATGTTCTCCAGGTAACAAGTCCGAAGACTCACCTATAAACATGAACCTGTTGGGTTGTCTAACAACCCTCCCACTACGACAACGCTCCGGTGTATCTTTAGTGACTAAAGATTATAGTAGTGAACTACTCAGTTAGGCTGGTTCTAAGTCTTGATCAGTCCCTCTAAGCACATTAAGTATTACTCTACTCTTGGCTTGTGATCTTGCATATATATAGTCCATGTCTAAGAACCGAACATTGATGCAATCAATGAACATCTGGTCCTTTGGACTATATTACATATCTCAATTCGTTTTCTTAGGGTATCCTATAAACAGCCGAATATCAGTACAAGTTTCCAAAGGAATCAAGTTCAGGATAAACGCCGCTGTTTCCAAGCCATATCCCAAAAACGATTTAGGTAACTACGAATGTCTACTTTCCCATATCTATAAGAGTCCTATTCCTTCTTTACAACACATTATTTTGCCGAGGCATAAATGGTGTAGTCTGTTGGGAGTTAATCCCATTTTCTGATAAGTATGCCTTACTCCTCAAAGAGGTCTGCATATATCAGAGCGAATCAACTCTAGTACTTTCTTGGATCTTTTCCCTTTAACCGTAAAGGGTTGCTCGGTCATTAAAACTTCCAAGTATGATTCGAAGGTTGGAAGGTCCTTTCCTTCAACCTGGCTGAGTGGTCCATCAGCTTTCACCCTTTGAATCGTACTCAAGTTAAAATGATCTAGCCTAAGATTCCATAAGTACATTTGATTTATCCTAGAAGGATCTTTACTCTTATTGGGGTTCGACATTGTGTTATTATCTCCGGTCTGTTGCATCGTGGAAGAATACGGATTTAGTATTAAATTGTCTATCAATATACCAGAATAGATAATATCCCCATTTCCTAAAGAAACGGAATATCTATTCTAAGCCAACTTAGAAATCCGAAATGAAATTTCTTTCTAAATGCCGGCACATAAAGACAATTTTATTAGAACTAAAATCCTACCGTTAAAACATTTAACATCTCCCACTGCAACGGCTGTTACCTTAACATTATTGCCCATGTAGGTTACTACTTCTTCCTTTCTAAGTCTCCGGGTTTCCTGGAACCCCCGCATTTAAATGCAGACATGATTAGTGGTTTCCGTATCCACACACCAGGTACTGGTAGATAACACCACTAAACATGTTTCGGTGACTAAAGAGAAGTTAACTTCTAGTTGCTTTGAGAGGACAATTAAAACTTCCAGTATCCAAACTGCTTACAACGGAAGCACTTGCCCCTTGGGCTTGCTTGTCCCATTCCGTGGTCCAGATATATTAGGCCCACTGGGTTTCCGTATTTTCTTCTTCCTTTTGCTGCCCGAAAGCCTAGGAAGAGTCAATCTCTCAGCCATAAGTGCTTTGAGGACCCTCAAAGATTCTCTCAGCCGCTTGAAGTTCAATCAGGAGCTCCGTCAATGAATAAGACCCCTTATTCATATTTAAGTTTAGGCGGAACTGCTCAAAACTTCTCGACAGAGACTGGAGCACAAAATCAATCTGGGTTACCCCTTTGATAATTTCTCCCAGAACCTCTATCTCATTACGATAGCCCATCATTCTAAGAACGTGATCCCTTACGGGTGTTCTTTCCGACATGATGGTTGTCATGAGTTGCCTCATTTCACTTTGCCCGGCTGTCCTGTCCTGAAAACCAAAACTTCTTGAGGTTAAGCATCATATCATAGGTAATGGTCATGGCATGATCCCGATGTCGCAGCACTTTTGACATGAAAGTCATAATGTTGCTTCGCGTCATCTCATAGCCTTGATCCATTTCCAATGAGCTTCCTTTCCTCAGTAGTGGAAGTATCATTTGGTTCAGCAGGTCAATTGACTTGGAGTACACATTTGTACTCCTCTGCAGTTAGGACAATGTCCAAGTTTCTTTTCCAATCCATACAATCAGGTTCAGTGAGTTTGTTGACTTTTAATGGGAATAATACCATATAAAACAAACAATGAGTTTAATTCGATATCATTTCCCTCAAGTGATATCATTAAACTACCAATCATTTCCAAAATCCCATCAGACATAGCAAGCCACGTTCTTGTGGACGTTTACCAGTCCAAATGATTTTATGATTGGATTTCACTTCGGTCGTACATCATCATAGCAGTGACTCCGATGGGGAGGATACTATAAAGCGTACCTAAGTGTGTACCATTTCTCAGTACTAAGTCCACCGCTCGGGAACCACATGTCCACCGCAAGCCACGTTCTTGTGGACGTTTACGTTGACATGCGGTCCTCCACGACTTTCTATAACTGTCGAGCCTCGATTAATCCCAAAGTTCCGTCTCCATTTAGCAAGCCACGTTCTTGTGGACGTTTACTAAAACAAACAACTTTATTAATTGAATCTCACTTATTTAAGTGTCATAGAATCTTAATTAACCCAAAGTACCGTTTCCATTTAGCAAGCCACGTTCTTGTGGACGTTTACTAAAACAAACAACTTTGTTAATTGAATCTTACATTTATTAAATTTCACAATTTTATTAATCAAAGCTTGATATCTCGTAAGTGAAACTCGAAGTTTCTAACCAGCGATCAATCATGCAATTGAGCCCTATCTCTCACTAAGTGAGGGAGCCAACCAGACAATCGATCTAGTCATCGAATGACTCGAATGTCTCTAATCTGTGTCATCGACATAACCAAGCGCTTTGGCTCCATTCCACTCCCCGGGGTGAGAATGAGTCGAGTTGAAATTAGTCTTTGAATGACAGATTAGGCATTGCTTTTGAGAAATATAATTGTTCAATTTTATAAGTGGATTTTAAATTCGAATTTTGAGCCAGTGATATCCATGTGTCGACTTTATCCGATAGGGAGGATGACACTAAAGCCAACTCGTAAGTCAATACACATCACATTCAAAACAGAGAATGGAGACCGCGGGATTGTTTCCAATCCCTCTCCCACTTAGTATTTTACGATAAGGGATAACATGCATAAATAATTTAAGCATAATAATAAACACGTAAATCACATAAAAAGCAATTAACGTGGCCCCGATTATTATGGCCTTAAATATTTTCCAATGCACGTCTCTTGGAACTTCATCTCGTTGCTCGTCTCGATCTCGGTCCACCACCGACTCGCTCGAGGTTCAAGAGACGAACTCCTCCCACTGGAGCTTCGTCTCGAGCCTCGTTGAGTCGTCTGTGGGGTCGAACGAACCCCAACCCCGCTGTTGCCCGTCGCGAACACGGGGTGTGTTCGATGGCTGCCCGTTGCCGGTTCGCTCTCATCGATCCTCGTTTCTCCGGGTTTTGATCTCGTCTCGATCCACCAAAATTAGTAAGAAAAAAATACAAGAATAAACTTACTAAATCCGGCATCGATCCTATACAAGGTGATCGACCCTATACATGTCCCGGATACAACGAAAAATAAATAAACCTAACGACTCAACCCGTCGTTTTTATCTATTACAAACAAGCATCGTTTTTCCAAAACAAAAACAATCTCGACAAGCCCGAGAGTTTAATCAAAACCACAAATTAAAGCACAACATACAATCACAACGTTGGCCATAATAACCGGGTTTGAACCTGCAAAACAAATCTCGCAAAAATACAACGAATCGACAAAACCGGCTCTGATACCAATTGTTGGAAATCGACTACCCGGGATGCGTTCGTTCGATCACTCGAACATCTTAACGATCCTAGTCGACCTCCAGGTCCGTTACTCCGTTCACGTGCCAGCCCGTGTACCGATTCACGCCCAGCCATTGCCCCGAAGGACAACCGCGCGAACCAGAGCTGGCTGCCCGAAAAACAGCGAAACGACGACCGCCGTTTGCCCTCCGGCGACCGCCGTTTGTCCGCGAACAGCAGCGCGACCTGCTGTTCCGAGCGAGTTTCCGGGTCGATTTTCCTCTTCCGACTACCGATCCGGAGGTCCTTGACCCCCAGTAGTCGAGGAACATGATCCACGACGCCCGGAACCCGATCTTAGATCCGATGTATTTTTAACGAAATAGAAAACGAAACGTATGCGGAAAAAGGGTTTCGATTTCTTACTTTGTCGCGTGATTCGGAGAAGCCGAATTGTTGAGACCACGAAGCCTTCCGGTGTATGTCTCTATCCCCGACGTTCAGCCGTTGAGTGGGCAACGATCCGCTGAACCTTCCTCTTCTCCTTTCTCTCTTGAACCCACCGTAGGAATAATATCCTCTGTCTCAGAAATATATTTGCGCAAGCAAAATTATTTCTACAGAATTATTACTGTGCTAATCTGAATTAATTAAGCAGAGGAAAAATAATTGCGCAAGCTTTTATTTTCTCTGCAGAATTAATTATAGCGGCTTAAGTAAGGTTTTGATTTTCTGTCTCAGAAATATAATTGCGCTAGCAATCAATTTCTGCAGAAAATAATAACAGCTCTAATCTATTTATTTTTACAGAAAAATAATTGCGCAACAATTTATTTTTCTCCGCAAAAATAAAATATCGGCGTTTCTTTTGGTTTAGGGAAAGAGAGGGTGAGGTATTTATAGAGCTACACCAGGGACCTTATGGAAATTAATTATTAAGCTAAATTGCAATTTAATTAACTCGGCGTCCTAAAAGGCAAACCTTAATTAAATTCCACAATTTTAATTATAATTAATTCCACTATAAAATTATAATTGAATTCCCAATAATTAATTTATATTATTTCAACAATAATAATTCCGCCGAATTACATATACGACTTTCCCCGTGTTTAAGATATCGTATGTCCACGAATTAACTTTAATTACTAATAATTAAATTAATTCATTTCTTGTTATCCGAGACTAGTACCACTCATCCTTATTATCATGTGGAACGAATCCACCTGCAGGGATTACATGATAAACTTTATGAGCTCATCTCGGGGACATCATCAACCCAATAAATGGGACACGGTTTCCTGTCTATAATCTATAGCATGCCGTGTGTACAATTCCGATTCCCAATTTACCGAGAATATTGACTAATCAATTAGTCTCACTCACTAGTAAGTCAAAGAACCGAGAACTGGACACACGCACCTATAATTATATAGGGATTAGGAATTCGTATATCCGTAATATCTGAGGTCTAGTTCGATTACTGCGATTAGTATAAATCGAACGCCCTCTCGTGGTCCTGCTCAATACACCAAGTGTACGAGTGTAACATGATAGCCAAGACCGACTATCTACCAGTCACACTACGACGTACCGATGGATTGTCCCTGTCCATCTAAGTCGTGAGCTACTGTTCGATAGTATACGAGTAACCGACAGTATGATCTTCCGCGTGTCTCCTCACGCCATACTGTCTACAACGTATACATCAAGGACTATTGCATTAAATGCAATCATGCTTGAATCATATCTCGAATTAAGGTATAGATAAGGAGTTCCGTATGTGCACTAAACTAGACATTTAGAATACAACTCCATCAAAGCGGTCGCCCTCCCATGGAGCGCCCGCCTGGGTTACTTCGCGCGCGCCCGCTTGTCGGCGAAGCGCTCGCTTCGTGCAACTGGCAGAGGGCCAGAATTTGGGCAGCCGCCCGCCTCGTAACAAAGCGCCCGCTTCCCTACAAGAAAAAAAAAATAATAATTATAATTAATCAATTTTTTTATTGTTGTTTCAGGAATTGAAAAGTGGGGGAGCCCTAATACAAAAACACTCAGCCGCCCCCTTTCAATTTTACATTCCCTTTGCACATCGAAGAACCGAACCCGCCCTACCTTCGCCGAGAACCACCATCCCCGTCGTCGCCCACATCTTCCGGCCACAGTTCACCACAACGCTCCGCCGAGCACCGCTGCTTCGCCGGCCGCTCAGGAATCCCACCGCCATCTCGCCACCTCCGACCAGCTGCCCGACTCCCTCACCGTCTCCGTCGCCCCATCAACCGCCGAGCCCCATCACCACGATCCGAGGTACATTTACTCAGCCTCACCGTCCCCTTCACGCCTCCTCCACGAAACTCCGCCCGTAGCCACCGGACCTCGTTCAAGCTCTGACTCCGGCCGGAACCGCTACTCTGGAGGCCCTGCCGCCGTCGGCTCATCACGCAAGCACCGAGCTTCCGCTCAATTCTCGATTCGACCCGAGTCCCGGCAGTCCTTTTTTTACGGTTCGAGTCTCGACAGCCACGTCCCAGCCCTCGTCTCAATTCACGGCAGTCCCTTGAACACTCCCGATAATTACTCTCCCCCCCCCTGACTGATTACTTGATATGGCCAACACTCGAGGCAAGAAACGAGCACCCCCGTCCAAAAAGGCACGAACTGATGCAGGGCCCTCCACTGTCCAAGCACCCGTCGATGAACGAGTCGACCTCCAGGATGAATATGGTGCCGACTTTCCCATCTATGATCACAACGAGGGTAAGCGACTTCTCGCTTTTCGTAAGTTTACAATCGAGTACCCTCGCCCGTTTGACTGGAATTTGCTTCGGAAATTGGGATTAGCCGATGAAGTCGAGAGATATTTGAAGTTACTAGGGCTATCTACTATTGCTAAACAGGATCACGGGTATTCTGAGTCTTTGGGCCTAGAGATGTTGTGCACATTGGAGAAGCACTCAAACGGCAAGTTCTACACTTGTCGTTTTCTGGGGCAGGATGCCCAGTTTGATGCCGATACACTGCGTATGGCCTTCGGCTTCCCGACCACTGGGGTCCAGCGACATGTCCCGAAAACTATCGACAAGGACGAGGCGTGGCAGCGCGTTGCCTTGGTTCCTAAGCACACCGGGCGGAGTGTGCAGATAGCCGATCCGGCTCTTTTACTGGTTCATAGGTACATTGCCTATAACATCTCGGGGAATCACGAGGGAAACAAAGTCAACCGCTCGGAACTTTTCTTCCTCGACCGTGCAGCACAAGGGAAGACGTCGACAATGGTCGACTATTTGTGTAGTCAAATGAGAGGGACTCGCGTCCGGAATGTTTCTCATGCCTCGTTCTTCTACATTGCTACTAAGCTAGCGCACCAGTTGGACTTTATAGACCTCGACGACCTTCCGGAGGATCTCCCCTTCAACCCGACTCCTCGATGTATTGATGAGAGGGAGCTCAGCGGGTCGAAGCTCATTGACGAGAATGGCCTTTTCCGTTCACACGCTTCCCGTCTTCTCAAGGACGCCGCTGCAGGCAACGTGCCTCCTATCGTTCCCCCACCACCGGTCAGCGACGACGATGACGAGCCGATTGCTTATCCGACATACTCCTCTTATTCCGCCGGATTTCAGGAGATGCATGCTCAGTTCCGGGATATGCGCACGAGTTTCGAGGATGCGGAGACTAGCAGGCGAGAGATCAAGTACACCCAGCGACAGGAGTTCCAGACTTGGACGAGCGAGGACCGCACCTATATCGATGGCCGGTTCAACCGGATGGAGGCCCAGGCCGACACTCGATATGCCCACTTCAATGGTCGGCTCGATAGGATCGAGAACCAGCAGGCCGCAGAGCATGCTTTCCATGTCGCCCACTACGCCGAGGATCGAGCCTACCATGCTTCTCAGTATGCCCAGATGATGGACTTGTTCCGAGGGGCACAACAGCCACCACCCGAGCCGTGAGGACCGACCGTACCTTCGTACGGTCGTGGTATGTATATAGTGTCTTTGTTTTTCTTTTCTGAGTCGTTCTATTTGTCGTGTTTTCGTTAGTCTCTTGTGTTTGCTTTTGTGGTTGTTTTATTTTGTGTGTGTAGGTTGTTCGCCCCGGACACCATTGGACTACTTCGAGGAGATTTCCATGGGTCGTAGCTTTCTTCGGAGGCTCGGACTTCCATGTGGACACGGAATAGCCCAAGTGTGGGGTGGGGGGGGGGGGGGTTGCTTCCTTTTCCCCTTTCTTGTTCTTAGTTTTTCTTCTCTTGTTCTATGTGCGTTTGTGATCTTGTCGTGTCTTGATTGTGTGTTCTTTTGTTTGTTTTGAGATTAGTTGTGTTGATCACCCCCCTTACCCACTTATGTGATATGTTTATCATGAGCATGTGCTAGATTGCGTTCGTATGCCTATTGCTTTATTTCGTCTCTTGAAGTGCGATAGAGTCTTTGTGCTAGAGGTCGGTATACGAGTAGTTTCGATCCCTTGTCTAGTTGCAATGGAGTAATTGTGAGTTAATCGCATGTTAGCTATTACATTTTCCAAAAGCCTTGTGAGAGTTTGAGCCTTTATAGCTTTCTTCTTTGTGTGATATATGATTCATTGTCTTTCGAGCTTCTTATTTCCTTGTTCTATATCATGTGTGCCCGTATGAACTAGATAGCTAGGACGTGCTTAGGTTGTTACTCGAGGCTAGTATATCATAACTTACTTGATTTTGAATGTGATTGGGATATGATCGATTAGGATAGCCATTTTAGCCGCTTACTTTTGACCTCGAGCCCGTCGTGGGACACCCTAGTAACCCCGTTGAGCCTACGTTTAGCCTTTTATTCTTGTCCTATATTCCGTGGAGGAGGGAAGCGAAGTATTGTCGTTGAGGGTACGAAGGGTGTTGATTTTTACGTTGTGATTCCGTTGTAATAATTTGAGACATGTGTATTTTAGTCTCCAAAAAAAAAAAAAAAGAGAAGAGAGAAATAAATGAGACGTGTTATAAGTCTCCAAAAAAAAGAGTCGAGACATGTTATAAGTCTCCAAAAAAAAAAAAAAAATGAATAAAAAAAAAAAAAAAAAAGAGTCGAATAATGTTTTTAGTTGCTCTCTTGGGATATTTGTGAGGTAAGATGAGTTTGTTTGCCATGTTTGGAGTTTTTGGGGTTGTTGTGAAGATTAGACGGATGTTTGGTGTGGCGGAGATGTGTAGTTGAACATTATTAGTCCACTTTTGCCCAAATAATCCCGAATACCCTTAGCCGAGCCCCGTTACACCCGTTTTATCGATCACCCATGATTCTTAAGATAGTAGACTTTGATTAGTGGAGAGTACAACTTGAGTACGTGTTTGGTTGATGTTCTTAGGTGCACATGTTATTATTTGAAGCTCATCCTTGTTCCATTTATGCGTATCTTTTCTTGAGTACACAAGTTATATCTTGTTTTATCCTTCGCTTGTGTACGCTTTTGAGTGGAACCTTGTTTCGAGAGAAGAAGATAAGAGTGAATCCGAGTGAGGGAAATTGGAGTAGTTACATGTGATGATTCTTACTTGACCTTTGTTGCTTCTATGTACTTTGGGGTTGAGATTTATTTGTTTTACCTTTTCCGGATGCACCGGGGGTTTACTTGTATCTTTTGGGAGATGGATTAAGTAGTTGGCATGCTTGTGTGATTGGGTTCTTGCTTTCATGAATGTTTGCTTGAGGACAAGCAAAAGGCTAAGTGTGGGGGAGTTGATTTACTTGTTTTTGTGTCGTTTTTCTTTTGTTTTTCGTGTCGTTTCGAGTCTCTTTGTTTCGCCTTTTTGTGTCATCCTCATGTTTCGTGGTAGAGTTGATGTTGTGATGAGTATGCAGGTCCTTGAATGTGTTTGAGCGGAAAAGAACGATGAAACGGATGTTATCGAGTGAAAACGAGACGAGCCCGACTTCAGCTGTACCAGGCGCCCGCCTCGAGTCTAGGCGCTCGCCAGCAACCCTTCCCAGGCGCTCGCCAGCTGCCCAGCCGGCCGCTTCCTCTCCAGGCAGACTCTCTGCATACGCCCCCAAGCGAGCGCCTCCTCCGCAAGCGGCCGCCCGCGATGATCACCAAGCGCCCGCTTGGTGACCAAGCGGCCGCTTGCCCACTTTGTCCAGATTCTGCCACAGCCGAGCAAGCGCTCGCTTCCTCACATAGCGCTCGCCTGGGCCTTGTCGCGAGCGGCCGCTCACTGGCCAGGCGCCCGCTTGGTCCTACTTTCAGAATTGACCATGTTGACCGACGGAAATTTTTGTACTATAAGTAGGGTTTCGACCCGAAGAAACAACTACGCTGTTTTTACTTTATTTTTCTGCACGTTTGGAGAAGACTCGAGACTCGATTCCCTAGGTTTTCAATTATCACTTTTCATGCTTTTGATTCAAGAACAAAAATTGGGGTTAGCACCGATCCTTGTTTAGACTTTGAACGATTAATCTAGTAAGAATTTTCCCTTTTCATCTCTAATTTATTTTCAGTTTTTGTTACTTGTTATTACCTTATTCTCGCTCGATTATTTGTTCTTCTTAATTATTTGTTCTTCGTTGTTATGAATTCAACCTTCACTATTTATTTTGTAAACCTAGTTATGAGTAGCTAAACCCATTGCTAGAGTTAGGGGGATTCAAGATCGGGTTAGGGTTTGAGATTTACGCCTTCATCTAAAGTGTTCGACTATTAGCTAATTAAATTCAAAACTCTTGTTTGAGGCTTAGGAGCAATTACGAGACATTGGATAGTCGAATTTGTTAAAGTCAACCGGTGACGGACATTTTAACCTTTAGTTGTTTTTCGTAAATCGGAACCCCGTACTTGATGCTTGATGAACCCGAAACTCTAGTTTCCACTCTATTAATTACTCCTCATTCATTACTTGTTGAATTATTTTCGTGCTTATTTTTAGTACTTAGTTTTAGTTTAAAAACAAAACAAACTCAACCATGCAATATGATATCCCTTCTACTTCCTTCTCTTTTGCAACCACTTGAACATTAGTACGAGTACCGATAGTAGTGTTCCTCGAGAGACCGACTCGGGCGAGTTGCTTCGGCAACTAGTTCGGAATATTTTTATTTGATTTTAGCCGCTATAAAAACGACTAATCAGGTATTATTCCCATTAAAAGTCAACAAACTCACTGACCCTGATTGTATGGATTAGATATGAAACTTGGACATTGTCCTAACTGCAGAGGAGTACAAATATGTATTCCAAGTCGATTGACCTGCTGAGCCAAATGATGCTTCCACAACTGAGGAAAGGAAGCTCATTGGAAATAGATCAAGGCTATGAGATGACGCGGAGCAACATTATGACTTTCATGTCAAATGTGCTGCGACATCGGGATCATGCCATGACCATTACCTATGATATGATGCTTAACCTCAAGAAGTTTTTGTTTATCAGGACAAGACAGCTGGGCAAAGTGAAATGAGGCAACTCATGACGGACATCATGTCGGAAAGAACGCCCGTGAGGGATCACGTTCTTAGAATGATGGGCTATCTTAATGAGATAGAGATTCTGGGAACAATTATCAATGGGGTAACCCAGGTTGATATTGTGCTCCAGTCTCTGCCGAGAAGTTTCGAGCAGTTCCGCCTGAACTATAATATGAATAAGGGGTCTTACTCATTGGCGGAGCTCCTGATTGAACTTCTAGCGGCTGAGAGAATCTTTAAGGGTCCTCAAAGCACTTATGGCTGAGAAATTGACTCTTCCTAGGCCTTCGGGCGGCAAAAGGAAGAAGAAGCAAATACGGAAACCCAGTGGGCCTAATATATCTAGACCACGGAATGGGACAAGCAAGCCCAAGGGGCAAGTGCTTCCGTTGTAAGCAGTTTGGATACTGGGAAGTTTGATTGTCCTCTCAAAGCAACTAGAAGTTAACTTCTCCTTAGTCACCGAAACATGTTTAGTGGTGTTATCTACTAGTACCTGGTGTGTGGATACGAAAACCACTAATCATGTCTGCACCTAAATGCGGGGGTTCCAGGAAACCCGGAGACTTAGAAAGGAAGAAGTTATAAACTACATGGACAATTCTGTTAAGGTAACAACCATTGCAGTGGGAGATGTTAAATGTTTTAACGGTAGGATTTTAGTTCTAATAAATTGTCTTTATGTGCCGGTATTTAGAAAGAATTTTCATTTCAGATTTCTAAATTGGCTTAGAATGGATATTCCGTTTCTTCTGATAGTTTCATACTTTTCAGAGTAGGAAACGGGGATATTATCTATTCTGGTACATTGATAGACAATTTAATACTAAATCCGTGTTTTTCCACGATGCAACAGACCGGAGCTAATAACACAATGTCGAACCCCAATAAGAGTAAAGATCCTTCTAGAATGAATCAAATGTACTTATGGAATCTTAGGCTAAATCATTTTAACTTGAGTACGATTCAAAGGATGAAAGCTGATGGACCACTCAGCTAGGTTGAAGGAAAGGACCTTCCAACCTTCGAATCATACTTGGAAGTTTAAATGACCAAGAAACCCTTTACGGTTAAAGGACAAAGATCCAAGAAAGTACTAGAGTTGATTCACTCTGATGTATGCAGACCTCTTTGAGGAGTAAGGCATACTTATCAGAAAGATGGGATTAACTCCCAACAGACTACACCATTTATGCCTCGGCAAAATAATGTGTTGTAGAGAAGGAATAGGACTCTTATAGATATGGGAAAGTAGACAATGAGTTATTCGGAGTTACCTAATTCGTTTTGGGATATGGCTTGGAAACAACGGCGTTTATCCTGAACTTGATTCCTTTAGAAACTTGTACAGATATTCGGCTGTTATAGGATACCCTAAGAAAACGAATTGAGATATGTAATATAGTCCAAAGGACCAGATGTTCATTGATTGCATCAATGTTCGGTTCTTAGACATGGACTATATATATGCAAGATCACAAGCCCAAGAGTAGAGTAATACTTAATGTGCTTAGAGGGACTGATCAAGACTTAGAACCAGCCTAACTGAGTAGTTCACTACTGTAATCTTTAATCACTAAAGATACACCGGAGCGTCGTCGTAGTGGGAGGGTTGTTAGACAACCCGACATGTTCATGTTTATAGGAGAGTCTTCGGACTTGTTACCTAGAGAACATGAAGCCGACCCCTGGATCTATGACGAGACGCTGAAAGATCAAGATGCTCAGTCTTGGTAAAAGACGATGAAATATGAGATTGAATCTTTGGATTCAAATCATGTCTGGAACCTTGTAGCACCGCCCAAAGGTGTAAAAGCCATTGGTTGCAAGTGGGTGTACAAGATGAAAAGAGGGTCTGATGGGAAGGTGTGAACCTTAAGGCTAGGCGAAAGGGTGCACTCAGAAAGAAATGGATCGATTATGAGTAAACTTTCTCGCCGGTAGCTATGCTAAAGTCGATCCGGATTCTTTTGTCTTCACATGGAAGATGGAAGTCAAGACGGATTTCTAAATCGAAGTCTTGACGGGACCATCTGTGTAGGACAGCCAGAGGGATTCATCGAAAAGAGCCAAGAGCATTCGGTAAGCAAGCTTAATCAATCTTAGGATTGAATGAAGCTTCAAGATCATGGAAACATGCGTACCTATGAGAAAATCCATTTCATGGATTCATTCAAGGCATGTTTAGGTCCTATGTGTAATAAAGAAGTGATAGAAAAGATGTGGTGTTTTCTCATTATTTATGTAGACGACATCCTTCTAAATTGGCAACAATATGAAAGATGTTATCGGACATAAAGGGATGGTTGTCCGAGTAATTCAGTATAAGAGAATTAGGAGAAGTCGGGAATGTTCTTGGGATCAAAGTAATAAATGATCTTCAGAAAAGAACATAGAACTTATCTCGAGTCTCATATATAAAATACAATTCTTACTCGTTGCAGCATACAGAATTCCAAGAAAGGTCTTCACCTTTTAGATGTGGAATTCATCTATCTAAAGTTTTGTGTCCGACACAATAAAGGAGATAGATGAAGAGTAAGCAGTTCCCTGCACCTTAATGGTGGGAAGCTTAATGTATGTAATGCTATGCACGAGACTGATATCTACTATGCCGTGGGCATGGTGGAGAGATATCATAGTAATCTTGGAAAGGATCACTCGACTGATGTAAAGAACATGTTTAGGCTCCTGCAGAGGAACATGAATTATGTTCTGAGTTACAAAGCAGTCAAGTTGTTTCCCTTGGATTACATAGGATTGAATTTCCAATCAAACAGGGACAGTCGAAAGTCGAAGTCAGGCTATATGTTCTCACTGTGAAGTGGAGCAGTCACATGGAAGAATGTAAAGCAGCGATGCATTACGGACTCTACCATGGAAACTGAAAGGATAACGGCCTCTGAGGCAGTTAAAAAGTCAGTGTGGCTCCAGAACTTCCTAAGAGACTTAGATGTGGTTTCTAGTTTACCCAAAGCTATTTTTAATAGCTGTATTGGCAAACTTGAAATGCCACGAGTCCAGTGGGAGATAACACGTAGAGCGCAAGTACCACCTGATTCGAGAGATCGTCTAGTAAGACGATGTTGGAAATCGATATCCCGGAATTAATAAATTAATTAAAATTAATTATCTAATTAATTCCGACCGAAATCCTTTGGAGATCGAATATCCGGATTGTCTAATATTGCGGAACCGACAACCCAATCGAAACCGTTCGCCGGAAACCACCGCGAACCACCACGCAAGCCGGGACTCGACCAAAGTAGCCGCCGTGGGATGAACCCACGGCAAACCATAGCCGAGCCCCTTGCATGGGGCTCGCGATCGCGGTTGCGCGATCGCCGGGTTGCCAAGCATCCCCGGGGCTGATCCGACCAGCCCCCCCGGTGCTGGAAATCGATATCCCGGGTTATCTAAATTTGCGGAAACCGACAACCCGACCGAAATCCCGTCGCCGGAAACCGATCACGAACACCACGAAGAACCGGGCTCGACAAGAGCATCGCCGCGGGATGAACCCGCGGCTAAACCCTAGCCGAGCCCCACCGTGGGGCTCGCGATCGCACACAAGGCGATCGCTGGGGCTGCTCCGGCAGCCCCGGGCGGTGAGTCCGGCGACTCACCGCCACCGCCCGAGGAGGGCGGTTCGCCCAGCGGCGAACCCGCCGCGGCTCCAGCCGCGGCTGCCCGGCGATCGACCACCGCGGTCGATCGCCCACCCCGGCTCCCAGCCGGGGTTCCTCGCGTGTGCACGCGATCGAACCCTAGGTTCGATCGCTCCCTCGGCGCCCAGCCGAGGGTTCTTCTCGAGCTCCGCCGAGGATCTCGAATCCTCGTCCCCGGAGTTCGTCGTTTACCCGGATCGTGCGTTCATGTATATGCCACAATTAATTGAACATAAAATCACACAAGGAGTTTTATGATCATACCTTTGATTCGTTGTGCGGAGAAACGAAATCAAGTTGAAAACCTTTTGGATCTTCCCACGTATTCCTTGCACTCCGTTCGAACGTCGGGTGGGCGACGATCTATCGAACTCCTATGGATCTCCTTCAACTCTCTAGAATATCAAGTATGATAATCTTGTCTTATTCAAGTTATGAATTATGAAGGTCATGTAGTGCTTTTATAGGCTACGTTGGGGATCTAAAGGAGGTGGAATATTGGGCTTCCAATATTGAAGATTAAATTGAGCCCACTGCCCAAGTCCATTAATCCTTATCAATATTAATTAATTTATTTTCCACTATATAAATTAATTGCACTCCCAATATTAAACCATATTATATCAAATAATATTTCTCCGGTAGTATTATTTATTCCGTGTATTTAAGATTTAAATATCCATGAATAAAATTAATTTATTGCTAATTAATTTATTCATCTCTTTAATCCGAGACTAGTACCATTCAACCTTAATTATTGTGCGGAACGAATCCACTCATGAGGTTTACACAATAATTCCTTATGAACTCATCTCGGGGATATTATCAACCCTTCCGGGATACACTGTCCGGTCAATTATTCACGGCATGCCATATATGAAATATAGTGACCCAACTTAACCGGTAATTAACCCAATAATTAAATCGGTTAATTCCTTTGGTAAATCAAAGTTACTTATATTAAATATACACACCCGCAATAATATCGGGGATTAAGAATAAAATACACTGAGACTCGAATCGATTATCGCCGGCAATCCTAATCGATGAATCTCAACGATCCGCTCAATACACCAAGTGTACAAGTGTGATAAAATAATTAAGACAAATTATTTTCTCTCTCACACAACGACTATACCGATGGATTGGTCCGGGTCCATCTAGGTCGTGAGCCACTGTTCGATTAAATACGAGTAACCGATAGTATGATCTTCTGTGCGCCCATGCAACACCATACTAACTACAACGTATAAAATCCAGGACTATGATTTGCATATATTTAATTAATAATAATTAAAAGCAAACAATTGTTTATTAATTTAATAGATTAAATGCTATGACGGGGAGTTTACCGTTACTCAAATCTAGACATTAAGTACACAACTCCAACAATCTCCCACTTGTACTAAGGTCTAGTCATTTCCTCCAAACTCCCGGTTCCCATACTCATCACGTGCTTAAGGTGTACTTCCGAGAAGTACTATGTGAGTGAGCAATCTAGGTTGCCGCTCTGAAGTTATCTTGGTGACTACTACGTCGTCTCCCTCGACGATGACTCGTATCAGGTGGTACTTGCTCTATGTGTTATCATCACTTTTGACTTATGACCTTTTCTAGTTCACCGTGCACCGCTATCCAATAGCCTTTGGTAAACTAAGAGTCATATCCAAGTCAAGAGGTTATCCCGGAACCTAACTAAAACTTCCGCTGCCTCTGAGGCTGCTATTCGGTTATGAGAGAGTCTGAGAAGCGTCCTGCTTATCACTCTTTCATTTCATGGTTCCACCTCTTTCTAAAAGTCAACACACAGCCTGATATCGACTTTCACTGGTCCTTCTTTGATTTTTGGATCTGAGAAACTGTAATCTAAGAAGATTTCTTCTTGCTCCGTAAGTCAGTACTATGAAAGTACTCTTACAGCATTCGAACATCCCTTATCCAGATTACCTTGATATCCTCCCACTACACAAACCGCATAGTTGATATCAGGTTCTTGTTTTACAACATTGCATCTTTAAAGCTTTCCATACTTGAAGTATAGGAAACTGCTTTGTCCTCATCTATCTACTTCATGTGTTCGAACACATACCCTTTAGATAGATGTATATTCTGTTTCTGAAAGGCAATAACCTTTCTCAGAAGTATGCATGTTTAAAAACAAACCTTAATCGTATAAGATATCTAGGAGAAGTACAATGTTCTTATCCTTAGATCGAAAGATCTCAAGAACATGTTCTAACTTCTACTCAATCTTATATCTTGTTTTATTTAGACAACCATTATTTTATGTCTGACAACATCTCTACATTGTTGCCAATGATGAAATGTTATCTACATAAAATCTCCGAGAAACACCACCTTGTTTCCATTACTTCTCCAATACACCTTTCGTCTTTGCCTTTTGATGAATCCATCAAATGGACTTTCTCATCAATTCGCAAGTTCCACGATTTATAGCTTTGTTACTATCCATAAATGGATTTACTAAGCTCGTACTCTAAATGATCTAGCCTCTTAACAATAAACCTTATTGTTCCAAGTAGGCACATTTAGATCTAGTACCGCTCTTATGCAGAGCTAGGGGTCGATTTCATCTTTACTAGATCCAGAGTCCGAACTCCTCTAGTCTTATGAATATCTCTGGCTGTACAACAACCTCCCACTGCAATGGCGTCCCGGTGTATAATAGTAATAACAATAGGTGCAGTATGTGGTGTACTTCTACTCGGTTTGGCTGGTTCCTAGTCTTTTGTCCTTCTTCTCATTCCAAGGTATTACGTCAATTTTAGGCTTTGTGGTTCATCTAATAGTCTTCCTCTATGAACCGGACGAGACGTCCCTCTGGTTCATAGTACTATAGAACACACAATACTTCGTTCATCTAGGATATCTTACAATCATATTCAATATGCCGTTGTCTCTAGGAATATCCATAGAACATAGGTAGTTCCGAACAACTTGTTCTTTTACTATCAGATTTCCATTTCTTATTTACAACGCACCATCTCTACACTTAAGTGTATGGCGCGGCCCTTTGGGATTGAATCCCAAACTTTGATTACGCTATGTGTTATTCAGATAGGTGATGGCCTCCGCGACCGAGTCGCAGGCTCCTAATGGATATACTTTGATGGTTCCCTATAATAGCTTTGTGTCCATTGACTAGTCAAAACACTTTGCTTTTATGGCACATTAAGTATTCTAATCCATCACCGAGTATTCTTTAAAGAATTACTCGTACCTTTCTAATTTACACATATGTCTGCGTGTCTAATCATTTCCAATACTTGTCTGAATTTTATCCTTCATCCAGAAAGGTTTGCTTAGACGTATTATCTTCCAAATTTAATCCTTAGGTCGGAAGGTCCATTCCTTCAACTATAATTGATTAAATCAATTTCGACCATTCGAATTTTATTTGAAAATACTACTAAGTATAAGAATTCACAAGTATAATGATTAATAAAGAAATATCTAACAAGTAAAACAAGTTATAGAACGGTTTGTTGCATCGTGGTAGACTTAGGATCTATCATTCATATATTGCTATCTAATGTACCAGAATAGATAACGCCATTATTTCTTATCAAAATCATCCAATGATTAAAGAAATAAAATATCCATTCATAAATAATAGAAATCCAGAACAAAACGTTCTTTCTAAAATAAAGGGTACATAATGCAATAATCTTGAAATGAAATCCTATTTTAACTACTAAAGCAGATAAATGTCTTCCACCGCAACAGCTGCCTCCTCTACAGCTTTGCCTTGACTATTCCTCCATTTCCAAGTCTTTGGGTTTCCTGGTGTCCCTGCATTTTCAATGCATACATACCGTCAGTGGCTCCATATCTACCAACCAGGTTTTTGGTAGATAACACAGCTGACTATGTTTTAAGACTAAGGAGAGAATCTCATACCTTCTCGAGGAGAAAATATAGACTTCCAGTCCCCAGAAGGCTTTCTTTGAGAATAACTGCTCGAAGGCTTTCTCACCCTATTCCGTGGTCCAAGTGAAGGACTACAGGGCTTCTTTGTCTGCTTCTCCATTCCTTGGTCTATGCCCTTAGGTTCAAAACCTTTGGCTTTGGCCATAAGAGCTTGCGATTGTCTCAACTCATCCAAAAGGTCCAACATCTCGAAAACGTGTTCAAGCGTTTCCTCGAAGCGACTGACCTTTATGAGTATCCTCATCGCCTCTTTTCTCACCTTCTCGTTGTCTCTGAACATAAGCTTGAGTTTCAGCATGATGTCATGATTGGTGGTTAATGCAAAAACACTTTTCCACTTTTCAAAATCAGCTTTTTCCTCAATAGTTGAGACACGTGTTGGTTTAGGAGGACAAAGTTCACTGAGTACTAACTTGTACTCAACAACAGTCTGGGAAATGTCTAACTCTTTATTCCATCCAACACAGTATGGAACCAGTGCGTTGAATTCCTTGAGTATCATAGAAAGTGGGTTCATAGCTATTCTCTAAACCTATAAGCACATTTAAACAAACAATCAATTTAATATCCGATATTATCTCCCTCAAATAATATCATTAAATTACTAATCACATCTAAAATCCCATCAGGTAAGGCAAGCCACGTTGTGTGGACGTTTACCCACCCAAATGATTTAGCAATTAGATTTTCTTCGGTCATACATCACTTATAGCGGAACCTCGGTGGGAGGAATACTATAAAGCGTATCTAAGTGTAAACCATTACTCAGCACCAAAGTAAATCGTTTGGAATTGCTACATCACCGCAAGCCACATTGTGTGGACGTTTACGACAACTTCACAACTCTTCACAATTTCTTACAACTGTCTACATCAATTAATCCAAAATCCGTCAGTATAGCAAGCCACGTTGTGTGGACGTTTACTACACTAAGAGACTTTTATAATTGACTCCCAGTTACAAGATCCATTCGATTTTGTAAATCAAGACGCGGAGAATCATAAGTGAAACTCGAAGTTTCTAACCAGTGATTCACCATGCGAACAACCCTATCTCTCATTAGATGAGGGAGCCGAGCAGACAAACGATCCATCTTCAAAAGAATGGTACGAATGTCTCTAATTTGTGTCATCCACATGACCAAGTAGCTTTGGCTCCATTCCACTCCCCGGGGTGAGAATGAGTCGACTTGAAGTCAGTTTCAGAAAGACAAATTAGGCATTGTTTGATAAACTTAATCAATGTTTCTTGTAAAAGGAATTACAAGAATTCTCCTCCAATGACACATCTATACGAACTTCAAAAGTCCATAAGAGTCACCAAGAGAACAGTAATGGAGACCATGGGAATGTTTCCATCCCCTCTCCCACTTAGCTTTTTATAACAAAGGGATACGCTATCTAATGCATAATTAAACACATAAGCATGCATACAAGCAATAAAGCACATAGCACATAGTCAAAATAATGCTAGAAAAAATTATTTTCCGACTATCATGGCTTTATTCCATCTCCGTATGCGTCTTCTAGTCTTCAGTCTTCGTTCTTGAATGCTCCATGTGACGAGAATATTAATCCCAATATTTAAATCTATTTATTTTTAATAAATCCAAAAGATACTTAATTCGAAAATTAAGTCAATCGAATAAATCAAAAATAAAATTAAATATTATTAATATTTTTATTCATTTATTTTCCTATCTAATTCTATTAAATCTCTAGAATAATCTATCCAAGTCAAACTTGGAATATTCTAGAAGACTTCTATAATAGAATAAGGAAATAAAATAAATTAGGATCTTCTACTTTCCAAGATTAATTAATTTCCATTACTATGAAAATTCCCATAAAATAGGAATAATCAATTAGGAAATAAATCAATCCTAAATCAACTTTTATTCCTTTCCAATTCTATTAAATATCTAGGATCCTATTCCAAGTAGAACTCGGAATACTCTAGAAGACTTCCATAATAGAATAAGGAATAAAATTAATTCCAATTAATTCTTTTCCTAATCCATGAGAGTTCCCAAAAAATAGGAAAACTCAATTAGGAAAACTTGAATCAATTAGGAAAGTGAATCTTGGTAGGAGTAGGAGTAGCACGGGTTGGGGATCCCCGCACCACCACCACCACCACCGACCGCCGCCACCACCGGAGAGGGCACCGCCGCCGCCTCCCCAGCCAGCCGGCCACCACCATTCTGGCGGCAGCCCCAGCCGAGGGGCGATCGACCCCTCCCCATGGCTTCGGTCATGGGGTCGATCATGGGGTTGATCGACCCCCCGGTTCTTCGTCCTCTTCGTCTTCTTCGTCACACGAGTTCTCCGGCGGTCGTCTCGGCATCGATCCAACGTAAATAAATTACAAGAAATAAATTTACAATTCCGGTATCGATTCTATACATGAAATCGACCCTATACACTTTCCGGAAAACATAGAACAATAATAATAAATCTAAATTCGGTCAATAAACGAACAATCATGGTAAATTAAATAGCAATTAATTAAACGAATAATTAACAATTAATTTCAACCCATGATAGTCGGAATCCCTGCAAGGTAGAACACAATTGAACACATACATGAACACGAAACCAAACGCTCTGATACCAATTGCTGGAAATCGATATCCCGGGTTATCTAAATTTGCGGAAACCGACAACCCGACCGAAATCCCGTCGCCGGAAACCGATCACGAACACCACGAAGAACCGGGCTCGACAAGAGCATCGCCGCGGGATGAACCCACGGCTAAACCCTAGCCGAGCCCTACCGTGGGGCTCGCGATCGCACACAAGGCGATCGCTGGGGCTGCTCCGGCAGCCCTGGGCGGTGAGTCCGGCGACTCACCGCCACCGCCCGAGGAGGGCGGTTCGCCCAGCGGCGAACCCGCCGCGGCTCCAGCCGCGGCTGCCCGGCGATCGACCACCGCGGTCGATCGCCCACCCCGGCTCCCAGCCGGGGTTCCTCGCGTGTGCACGCGATCGAACCCTAGGTTCGATCGCTCCCTCGGCGCCCAGCCGAGGGTTCTTCTCAAGCTCCGCCGAGGATCTCGAATCCTCGTCCCCGGAGTTCGTCGTTTACCCGGATCGTGCGTTCATGTATATGCCACAATTAATTGAACATAAAATCACACAAGGAGTTTTATGATCATACCTTTGATTCGTTGTGCGGAGAAACGAAATCAAGTTGAAAACCTTTTGGATCTTCCCACGTATTCCTTGCACTCCGTTCGAACGTCGGGTGGGCGACGATCTATCGAACTCCTATGGATCTCCTTCAACTCTCTAGAATATCAAGTATGATAATCTTGTCTTATTCAAGTTATGAATTATGAAGGTCATGTAGTGCTTTTATAGGCTACGTTGGGGATCTAAAGGAGGTGGAATATTGGGCTTCCAATATTGAAGATTAAATTGAGCCCACTGCCCAAGTCCATTAATCCTTATCAATATTAATTAATTTATTTTCCACTATATAAATTAATTGCACTCCCAATATTAAACCATATTATATCAAATAATATTTCTCCGGTAGTATTATTTATTCCGTGTATTTAAGATTTAAATATCCATGAATAAAATTAATTTATTGCTAATTAATTTATTCATCTCTTTAATCCGAGACTAGTACCATTCAACCTTAATTATTGTGCGGAACGAATCCACTCATGAGGTTTACACAATAATTCCTTATGAACTCATCTCGGGGATATTATCAACCCTTCCGGGATACACTGTCCGGTCAATTATTCACGGCATGCCATATATGAAATATAGTGACCCAACTTAACCGGTAATTAACCCAATAATTAAATCGGTTAATTCCTTTGGTAAATCAAAGTTACTTATATTAAATATACACACCCGCAATAATATCGGGGATTAAGAATAAAATACACTGAGACTCGAATCGATTATCGCCGGCAATCCTAATCGATGAATCTCAACGATCCGCTCAATACACCAAGTGTACAAGTGTGATAAAATAATTAAGACAAATTATTTTCTCTCTCACACAACGACTATACCGATGGATTGGTCCGGGTCCATCTAGGTCGTGAGCCACTGTTCGATTAAATACGAGTAACCGATAGTATGATCTTCTGTGCGCCCATGCAACACCATACTAACTACAACGTATAAAATCCAGGACTATGATTTGCATATATTTAATTAATAATAATTAAAAGCAAACAATTGTTTATTAATTTAATAGATTAAATGCTATGACGGGGAGTTTACCGTTACTCAAATCTAGACATTAAGTACACAACTCCAACACCCGGCGGTGAGTCCGGCGACTCACCGCCACCGCCGGTTGAGGAGGGCGGTCTGCCCAGCAGACCCGCCGCGGCTCCATCCGCGGCTGCCCAGCGATCGAACCTACAGGGTTCGATCGCTCGCCCCGGCGTCCAGCCGGGGCTCCTCTTCGCACGCGCCGCCAGGAGCGGTGGGGGTACCGCCACGACACCAGCTTGTGGCACCCCGCGGTCGACGTGAAGTCGACCGCATGCTCCGGCGTCCAGCCGGGGCTTCTCCTTTCCGGCGGCGATCGAACCCTAGGGTTTCGATCGCCACCCTCGGCCTAGCCGAGGGTCTTGCCGCGTGCATGCGCACGATCCCCACCGTGGGTCCGCCGATCGCGGTGGTCCGGTGGTCGACGACGACCACCACCACGCGTTCGGCCCTCGGTCCGGGGTTCGTTCTCGGATCTTTGGTTCATGATATTTTCACGATAATTAAACGATAAAATCATAAAGAGGGTTTTACGATTTACCTCGTTCTCGTTGTTCGGAAAAACGAAGAACTCAATTTGACGACCTTGAGATCTTCCCACGTATTCCTTGCACTAGCTCGGACGTCGTGTGGGCGACGATCTACCGAACTCCATGGATCTCCCTCTCTACTTTCTCTCTCTAGAATTGTGATCTTCAAGTTATGAGAATAGAGAAGACCATGTAGTGCTTTTATAGGCTACGTAGGGGATCTTAAGGAGGTGGAATATTGGGCTTCCAATATTAATGATTAAATTGAGCCCAAGCCCAAATCTATTAATCCATTAATATTAATTAATTCTATTTTCCACTATATAAAATTAATTGCACTCCCAATATTAAACCATATTATATCAAATAATATTTCTCCGGTAGTATTATTTATTCCGTATATTTAAGATATAAATATCCATGAATAAAATTAATTTATTGCTAATTAATTTATTCATCTCTTATATCCGAGACTAGTACCATTCAACCTTAATTATTATGCGGAACAAATCCACCTGCAGGGTTTACATAATAATTCCTTATGAACTCATCTCGGGGATATTATCAACCCTTACGGGATACACTTTCCCGTCAAGTATTCACGGCATGTCATATATAAAATATAGCGACCCAACTTAACCGATAATTAACCCAATAATTAAATCGGTTAATTCCTTTGGAAAATCAAAGTCACTTATATTAAATATACACACCCGCAATAGTATCGGGGATTAAGAATAAAATACACTGAGACTTAAATCGATTATCACCGGCAATCCTAATCGATAAATCTCAAACGATCCGCTCAATACACCAAGTGTACAAGTGTGATAAAAATAATCAAGATAGATTATTTTCTCTCTCACATAACGACTATACCGATGGATTGGTCCGTGTCCATCTAGGTCGTGAGCAACTGTTCGATTAAATACGAGTAACCGATAGTATGATCTTCTGTGTGTCCATACAACACCATACTAACTACAACGTATAAAATCCAGGACTATAATTTGCATATATTTAATTATAAATAATTAAATGCAAATAATTGTTTATTTAATTAAATAGATTAATGGCAATGGATCGTGAGTTTCCGTTACTTAAATCTAGACATTAAGTACACAACTCCAACAATCTCCCACTTGTACTAAGGTCTAGTCATTTCCTCCAAACTCCCGACTCCCATACTCATCACGTGCTTAAGTTGTACTTCCAAGAAGTACTATGTGAATGAGCACTCTAGGTTGCCGCTCTGAAGTTATCTTGGTGACTACAGCGTCGTCTCCCTCGACGATGACTCGTATCAGGTGGTACTTGCACTATGTGTTATCTTACACTTATGGACTTGTGATTTCTTACCATTTGCCATCGCACCGCTATACACATAGCCTTTTGGCAAATTAAGAATCACCTCTAAGTCCCAGAGATTATCCCGGAGTTATACCAAAACTTCCGCTGCCTCTGAGGCCACTATTTGGTTACCCATGGCAGAGTCCGAAAAGCATCGTGCTTATCACTCTTCCATGTTAAAACTCCTTCTCCTTCAATAGTGAAACACATAGCTTGATATCGACTTACACTGGTCCTCATTCGATTAGAAATCTAAGAGAATGTATTCCAAAGGAAATGCTCGTCTGCTTCGTAGTCTAGAACAGTACTTCGAAAGTACTTTTACAGCAGTCGAATATTCCTTTCCAGGATTACCTTGATATCCTCCCACTATGCTAACCGCATAGCCGATATCAGGTTCTTGTTTTCAACATCGCATTTATCAAGCTTTCCACACTCGAAGTGTAGGAAACCGCTTTCATTGCTTCTATCTCCTTTTGTGTTTTAAAACACATATCCTTAGATAGATGCATTCCGTCTCTGAAAGGTAACGAACCTTTCACGGAATCTTGCATGTTAAAACGAACCATAATCAAATATATGTAAGATGTCCAGGAGAAGTACAATGTTCTTTCCCAGAGATCCAAGATCTCAAGAACATGTCCAACTTCTTCCTTTATCTTTCATATTGATTTATCTAGACAACCTCCATTTTATGTCTTTGACAACATCTTTACATTGTTACCAATGATAAGAACGTTCTCTACATAAAACCCGAGAAACACCACCTTGTTCCATCACGTTTCCAATACACACGATTCGTCTATGCTTTGATGAATCCATAAAATGGACTATCTCATCAACTTGCAAGTACCACGAACTCAATGCTTTGTTCCAATCCATAAATGGATCAACTAAGCTTGTACTCTAAATGATCTCGACTCTTAGCAATAATCCTTATTGCTCTCCAAGAAGGCACATTTAGATCTAGTACGGCCTTCATGTAGATCAAGGGATCAATTTCATGTATACTAGGTCCAGAGTCCGAAAACTCTCCTAGTCTTATGAATATCTCTGGTTGACTCACAACCTCCCACTACAACGGCATTCCGGTGTATAAACAGTAATAACAGTAGGTGCAGTTAGTGGTGTACCGCTGTTGGAGTTGTGTACTTAATGTCTAGATTTAAGTAACGATAAACTCCCGGTCATAGCATTTAATCTATTAAATTAATAAACAATAGTTTGCATTTAATTATTAATAATTGAATATATGCAAAATATAGTCCTGGATTATATACGTTGTAGTTAGTATGGTGTGCGACGCCACACAGAAGATCATACTATCTGTTACTCGTATTTAATCGAACAGTTGCTCACGACCTAGATGGACATGGACCAATCCATCGGTATAGTCGTTGTGTGAGAGAGAAAATAATTTGTCTTAATTATTTTATCACACTTGTACACTTGGTGTATTGGGCGGATCGCTTGAGATTTATCGATAAGGATTGCCGGCGATAATCGATTCAAGTCTCAGAGTATTTTATTCTTAATCCCAGATACAATTGCGGGTGTGTATATTTAATATATGTGACTTTGATTTTCCAAAGGAATTAACCGATTTAATTATTGGGTTAATTACCGGTTAAGTTGGGTCACTATATTTTATATATGGCATGCCGTGAATACTTGACGGGAAAGTGTATCCCGGAAGGGTTGATAATATCCCCGAGATGAGTTCATAAGGAATTATTGTGTAAACCTCATGAGTGGATTCGTTCCGCACAATAATTAAGGTTGAATGTTACTAGTCTCGGATTCAAGAGATGAATAAATTAATTAGCAATAAATTAATTTTATTCATGGATATTTAAATCTTAAATACACGGAATAAATAATACTACCGGAGAAATATTATTTGATATAATATGGTTTAATATTGGGAGTGCAATTAATTTATATAGTGGAAAATAAATTAATTAATATTAATGGGAGATTAATAGATTTGGGCTTGGGCTCAATTTAATCATTAATATTGGAAGCCCAATATTCCACCTCCTTTAGATCCCCTACGTAGCCTATAAAAGCACTACATGGTCTTCTCTTTCCTACGCACATCATAACTTGAAGATCATAATTCTTCTAGAGAGAGAAAGTAGAGAGAGAGAGAAGAGGATCCATAAGCTTGGAAGATCGTCGTCCACTTGACGTTCAAGCTAGTGCAAGGAATACGTGGGAAGATCGTAAGGTCATCATCTTGATTTCGTTTCTCCGCACAACGAATCGAAAGGTAAAATCATATACTCTCTTCTATGATTTTATGTGAATATGATTGTGATACATACATGAACGCACGATCCGGGAAACGACGAGACCGGGGACGGGGATAGACCGGGCGGTGGTGGTTGTGGACCACCGGACCGCCGGCGGTCTAGGGATCCCCGTCGGGATCGAGAGCAACCCTCGGCTGGGAGCCGAGGGGGTGGCGATCGAACCTAGGGTTCGATCGCCGGGCACGCATGAAGCCCCGGCTGGACGCCGGGGGCGATCGAGCCCGTGAGCTCGATCGCGGGTGTGCTACGGGGTCACCCGTAGCCGCCTCGTATGTGCTACGGGTTCGCCCGTAGCGGGCGTACGGGGATGGACGCCCCGCGAGCAGCGAGCCCGTGAGCTCGCTGCGGGGCTGCTACGAGCAGCCCCAGGGATGCCGTGAGGCATCCCAGCGATCATCGCGAGATGATCGCGAGCCCCGTGCGAGGGCTCGGCTGGGCACCACGGGCGGACCGTGGTGGTGCTCAGTTGAGCTCCGGCTCGTGCGGGGGTTCGTGGTCGGATCTCCGGCGATCGAGGATTTCGGTCGGGTTATTATTTTCCGCAAATTTTAATGGCCCGGGATATCGATTTCCAACAATTGGTATCAGAGCGTTTGGTTTCGTGTTCATGTATGTGTTCAATTATCGTTCTACCTTGCAGGGATTCCGACTATCATGGTTAATTAATTGATTAATTGTTTAATTAATTGTTATTTAATTTTACCATGATTATTAAACTCTCGGACATGTCGAGATTCGTTTTGTGTGGATGAATGCTTGTAATAGTAAAAATTCGGGGGTTGACCGAATTTAGATTTATTATTATTGTTCTATGTTTTCCGGAAAGTGTATAGGGTCGATTTCATGTATAGAATCGATACCGGAATTGTAAATTTATTTCTTGTAATTTATTTACGTTGGATCGATGCCGAGACGACCGCCGGAGAACACGTGTGACGAAGAAGACGAAGAGGACGAAAAACCGGGGGGGTCGATCATCCCCATGATCGATCCCCATGAGGATCGATCGACCCCACCGTGGGGGCTGCCCGCTAGGGCTTCCGGCCACGCCGGCCACCGGTGGTGGTGGCGCGTGGCTAGGGGGCGGGGGCGGTGGTGCCCGGCGATGGTGGTGGTCGGCGGTGGGGGTGGTGTGGGGATCCCCAACCCATGCTACTCCTACCTAGATTCACTTTCCTAATTAATTCGGTTTTCCTATTTTGAGTATTCCTAAGTTTGGGAACTCTCATGGAGATAGGAAAATAATTAATTAATATTATTTATTTCCTTATTCTATTATGGAAGTCTTCTAGAATATTCCAAGTTCTACTTGGAATAGGAATCTAGAGATTTAATAGAATTAGATGGGAAAATAATTAATTAATAAATTGATTTATTTCCTATTTGATTATTCCTATTTTATGGGAATTTTCATAGACATGGAAATTAATTAATTTTGGAAAGTAGAAGAGTCCTAATTTATTTTATTTCCTTATTCTATTATAGAAGTCTTCTAGAATATTCCAAGTTTTACTTGGATAGATTATTCTAGAGATTTAATAGAATTAGATAGGAAAATAAATAAATAAAAATATTAATAATATTTAATTTTATTTTTAATTTATTCGACTGACTTAATTTTCGAATTAAGTATCTTTTGGATTTATTAAAAATAAATAGATTTAAATATTGGGATTAATATTCTCGTCACATGGAGCATTCAAGAACGAAGACTGAAGACTAGAAGACGCATACGGAGATGGAATAAAGCCATGATAGTCGGAAAATAATTTCTAGCATTATTTTGACTGTGATATGTGCTTTATTATTTGTATGCATGCTTATGTGTTTAATTATGCATTAGATAGCGTATCCCTTTGTTATAAAAAGCTAAGTGGGAGCGGGGATGGAAGCATTCCCATGGTCTCCATTACTGTTCTCTTGGTGACATTTATGAGCTTTCGAAGTTCATATAGACATGTCATTGGAGGAGAATTCTTGTAATTCCTTTTACAAGAAACATTGATTAAGTTTATCAAACAATGCCTAATTTGTCTTTCTGAAACTGACTTCAAGTCGACTCATTCTCACCCCGGGGAGTGGAATGGAGCCAAAGCCACTTGGTCATGTGGATGACACAAATTAGAGACATTCGTACCATTCTTTTGAAGATGGATCGTTTGTCTGCTCGGCTCCCTCATCTAATGAGAGATAGGGTTGTTCGCATGGTGAATCACTGGTTAGAAACTTCGAGTTTCAGTTATGGTTCTCCGCGTCTTGATTTACAAGATTAAAATGTTTCAAATAATTGGATGTCAATTGTAAAAATCTTTTGGTGTAGTAAACGTCCACACTATCGTGGCTTGTTGCATTGAATGGGATTTTGGAACGATTGATGTAGACAGTTATAGGAGGGAGTGAAGGAAACGTAGGTTAACGTAAACGTCCACACTATCGTGGCTTGCGGTAACATGCGAATCTTAAACAAACTTCTTAGTACTGAGTAATGGTTTACACTTAGGTACGCTCTATAGTATTCTTCCCATCGAAGTAACGCTATAGTGATGTACGACCAAAGCAAATATAATTACGAAATCATTTGGATAGGTAAACGTCCACACTATCGTGGCTTGCCATATCTGATGGGATTTTAGATGTAATTAGTAATTTAATGATATTATTCGAGGGAGATAATATCGGATATTAAATTAATTGTTTGTTTAAATGTGCTTATAGGTTTAGAGAACAGCTATGAACCAACTTTCTGTGATACTCAAGGAGCATAAACTCACTGGCCCCAATTATATTGATTGGAGGAGAAATTTAGACATTGTCCTGACTTCTGAAGAGTACAAATTTGTACTCCATGAAGTATGCCCTGCTGAGCCCACTGATGCCTCAACTAATGAGGAAAAGGAAGCATTTAGGAAGTGGAAAAAGGCTGATGAAATGGCTAGGTGTTATATTTTGGCTTCAATGTCAAATGTACTCCAAACCCAACATCAGTCGATGGACACTGCCTATGATATGCTGTTTAACCTCAAAGAAATGTTTGGGGAGCAAGATCGTGCGGCAAGGCAAGAAGCCATGAGAGTCCTCATGACAACTACTCAGTCTGAAGGAACGCCCGTAGGGGAGCACGTTCTTAAGATGATGAGTTTGTTGAATGAGCTTGAGATCCTAGGAGCTCAAATTGATGCTGAGACGCAAGTCGACATCATACTCCAGTCTCTGACCCCTAGTTTTGAGCAGTTTCGCATGAGCTATAATATGGGTAAACTATCTTATACTCTTGCACAACTCCTGACTGAACTGAAGGCGGCAGAGGGGATCTACAAGAAGGGCAAGTCTCAAGCGCTTGTAGCTACCAAGTCCAAAGGCTTGAAGCCTTTTGGAGGTAGGGGCAAGAAAAGGAAGCAAGCCTGGAAACCCAGTGGTGCCAAGAGGAATGGACCACGAGTGGGGGCTGCAAAGCCAAGAGGCAAGTGCTTCCGATGCAATAAGCCTGGACACTGGAAGTCTGAATGTCCCCTCAAAGGTACGAATTTTCCTTAGTCGTAAAAACATAGTCAGCGGTGTTATCTACCAGAATTCTGGTGTGTAGATATGGAACCACTGATGGTATGTGCATTTCTTTAAATGCAGGGGTTCCAGAAAACCCGGCGACTTAGAGAGGAAGAGTTCGAGTCTACATGGGCAAAGCTGTAGAGGAGGCAGCTGTTGCAGTGGAAGACATTTATCTGCTTTAGTAGTTAAATAGGATTTCATTTCAAGTTTATTGCATTATGTACCCTTTATTATAGAAAGAACTTTTGTTCTGGATTTCTATTATTTATGAATGGATATTTTATTTCTTTAATCATGGTGATGATTTTGATAAGAAATAATGGGTATTATCTATTCTGGTACATTAGATAGCAATGATGTAAATGATAGATCCTAAGTCTACCACGATGCAACGAACCGTTCTATAACTTGTTTTACTTATTAGATATATTTCTTTATTGAATCATTATACTTGTGAATTCTTATACTTAGTAGTATTTATTCAAATAAAATTCAAAAGGTCGAAATTGATTTGATCAATTAAAGTTGAAGGAATGGACCTTCCGACCTAAGAATTGAATTTGGAAGATAATACATCTAAGCAAACCTTTCTGGATAAAGGATAGAATTCGGACAAGTATTGAGAATGATCAATGATATATGCAGACATATGTATAATTAGAAAGGAACGAGTAGTTCTTTCAAGAATACTCGGAAAATGGATTAGGATGCTTGATGTGCCATAAAAGCAAAGTGTTTTAGTCACAAAGCAATTATGGGGAACCGTCTAAGTATATCCATTGGAAGCCTGCGACTGAAATCGCGAAGGCTATAACCTATCTGAATAACACATAGCATAATCAAAGATTGAGATTAAGTCTCAAATAACTGCACCATACACTTACGTGTAGAGATGGTGAGTCAATAAGAAATGGAATTCTGATAGTAATAGAACAAGTTGTTCGGAACTACCTATGTTCTATGGATATTTCTAGAGACAACGGCACATTCAATGTGGTTGTAGGATATCCTAGATGAACAAGATATTGTGTGTTCTATAGTACTATGAACCAGATGGACGTAATCGCCCGGTTCTTAGAGGAAGACTATTAGATGAACTACAAAGCCCTAACTGACGTAATACCTTGGAATGAGAAGAAGGACAAAGACTAGGAACCAGCCAAACCGAGTAGTATTACACCACACACTGCACCTACTGTTATTATTGTTATACACTGGGACGCCATTGCAGTGGGAGGTTGTTAAGACAACCGGAGATGTTCATAAGACTAGAAGAGTTTTGAACTCTGGATCTAGTAAAGATGAAATCGATCCCTAGCTCTGCACAAAGGCAGTACTAGATCTAAATGTGCCTGCTTGGAGAACAATAAGGTTTATTGTTAAGAGGCTAGATCATTTAGAGTACAAAGCTTGGTAAATCCATTTATGGATTGTAACAAAGCTATAAATCGTGGAACTTGCGAATTGATGGGATAGTCCATTTGATGGATTCATCAAAAGGCATAGACGAAAGGTGTATTGGAGACGTAATGGAAACAAGGTGGTGTTTCTCGGAGATTTTATGTAGATCACATTTTATCATTGGCAACAATGTAAAGATGTTGTCAGACATAAGATAATGGTTGTCTAAATGAATCGAGATATAAGATTGAGTAGAAGTTAGAGCATGTTCTTAAGATCTTTTGATCTAAGGATAAGAACATTGTACTTCTCCTAGATATCTTATACGATTATGGTTTGTTTTAAACATGCATAATTCTGAGAAAGGTTATTGCCTTTCAGAGACAGAATATTCATCTATCTAAAGCGTATGTGTTTCGAACACATGAAGGAGATAGATGAGCACAAAGCAGTTTCCTACACTTCAAGTGTGGAAAGCTTTGTAGATGCAATGTTGTAAAACGAGAACCTGATATCAACTATGCGGTTTGCGTAGTGGGAGGATATCAAGGTAATCTAGACAAGAGATTTTCGGATGCTGTAATAGTACTTGCGAAGTACTGGATTACTAAGCCAAGACGAAATCTTATTGGATTACATTTTCTCAGATCTCAAATCAGAGAAGGACCAGTGTAAGTCGATATCAGGCTATGTGTTCATTTTTAGAAAGAGGTGGAACCATGAAATGAAAGAGTGATAAGCGGGACGCTTCTCAGACTCTCTCATAACCGAATAGCAGCCTCAGAGGCAGCGGAAGTTTTGGTTAGGTTCCGGGATAACCTCTTAACTTGGATATGACTCTTAGTTTACCAAAGGCTATTGGATAGCGGTGCACGGTAAACTGGAAAAAGTCATAAGTCAAAAGTGATGTTAACACATAGAGCAAGTACCACCTGATACGAGTCATCGTCGAGGGAGACGACGCAGTAGTCACCAAGATAACTTCAGAGCGACAACCTAGAGTGCTCATTCACACAGTACTTTTTGGAAGTACAACTCTGAGCACGTGATGAGTATGGGAGTCGGGAGTTTGGAGGAAATGACTAGACCCTAGTACAAGTGGGAGATTGTTGGAGTTGTGTACTTAATGTCTAGATTTAAGTAATGGTAAACTCCCGGTCATAGAATTTAATCTATAGGATTAATAAACAATAGTTTGCATTTAATTATTAATAATTGAATATATGAAAAATATAGTCATGGATTATATACGTTGTAGTTAGTATGGTGTGTGACGCCACACAGAAGATCATACTATCGGTTACTCGTATTTAATCGAACAGTTGCTCACGACCTAGATGGACACGGACCAATCCATCGGTATATTCGTTGTGTGAGAGAGAAAATAATTTTTCTTAATTATTTTATCACACTTGTACACTTGGTGTATTGGGCGGATCGCTTGAGATTTATCGATTAGGATTGCCGGCGATAATCGATTCAAGTCTCAGAGTATTTTATTCTTAATCCCCGATACTATTGCGGGTGTGTATATTTAATATATGTGACTTTGATTTTCCAAAGGAATTAACCGATTTAATTATTGGGTTAATTACCGGTTAAGTTGGGTCACTATATTTTATATATGGCATGCCGTGAATACTTGACGGGAAAGTGTATCCCGGAAGGGTTGATAATATCCCCGAGATGAGTTCATAAGGAATTATTGTGTAAACCTCATGAGTGGATTCGTTCCGCACAATAATTAAGGTTGAATGGTACTAGTCTCGGATTCAAGAGATGAATAAATTAATTAGTAATAAATTAATTTTATTCATGGATATTTAAATCTTAAATACACGGAATAAATAATACTACCGGAGAAATATTATTTGATATAATATGGTTTAATATTGGGAGTGCAATTAATTTATATAGTGGAAAATAAATTAATTAATATTAATGGGAGATTAATAGATTTGGGCTTGGGCTCAATTTAATCATTAATATTGGAAGCCCAATATTCCACCTCCTTTAGATCCCCTACGTAGCCTATAAAAGCACTACATGGTCTTCTCTTTTCTACACACATCATAACTTGAAGATCATAATTCTTCTAGAGAGAGAAAGTAGAGAGAGAGAGAAGAGGATCCATAAGCTTGGAAGATCGTCGCCCACCCGACGTTCAAGCTAGTGAAAGGAATACGTGGGAAGATCGTAAGGTCATCATCTTGATTTCGTTTCTCCGCACAACGAATCGAAAGGTAAAATCATATACTCTCTTCTATGATTTTATGTGAATATGATTGTGATACATACATGAACGCACGATCCGGGAAACGACGAGACCGGGGACGGGGATAGACCGGGCGGTGGTGGTTGTGGACCACCGGACCGCCGGCGGTCTAGGGATCCCCGCCGGGATCGAGAGCAACCCTCGGCTGGGAGCCGAGGGGGTGGTGATCGAACCTAGGGTTCGATCGCCGGGCACGCATGAAGCCCCGACTGGACGCCGGGGGCGATCGAGCCCGTGAGCTCGATCGCAGGTGTGCTACGGGGTCACCCGTAGCCGCCTCGTATGTGCTACGGGTTCGCCCGTAGCGGGCGTACGGGGCTGGACGCCCCGCGAGCAGCGAGCCCGTGAGCTCGCTGCGGGGCTGCTACGAGCAGCCCCAGGGATGCCGTGAGGCATCCCAGCGATCATCGCGAGATGATCGCGAGCCCCGTGCGGGGGCTCGGCTGGGCACCACGGGCGGACCGTGGTGGTGCTCGGTTGAGCTCCGGCTCGTGCGGGGGTTCGTGGTCGGATCTCCGGCGATCGAGGATTTCGGTCGGGTTATTATTTTCCGCAAATTTTAATGGCCCGGGATATCGATTTCCAACAACCGCTACTCAGTTCGGCTGGTTTCCAGTCTTCTTCGTTCTCTCTCATTTCAAAGTATCACGTCACTTTGGGCTCGTGGTTCTTCTAATAGTCTTCCTCTATGAACCGGGCGTTAGAACTTATAACGTCCTTCTGGTTCATAGTACTATTGAACACACATCCGGATATTCTACATCCGCATTTGAATGCGCCGTTGTTTCCAGACATATCCATAGGACATAGGTAGTTCCGCATAACTCATGCTTTTACTATTTCTATAAGAGTTCCATTTCTTGTTTACGACACACCATTTCTACACAACAGTGTATGGTGTAGTCATTTGGGATCAAATCCCAATCTCTGATTAGTATGCCATGCATTCCTCAGACAGATACTTGCCTCCGCGATCAAATCGCAGGCTACAAATGGATATACCTTGATGGTTCTCCACAAATGCTTAGTGTCCATTGACTTATCAAAACACTTGCTTTTGTGGCACATCAGGTATTCTAATCCATTTCTCGAGTAATCATCAAATGAAGTACTCGTACCTCATTGTCTGAGTAAACATAGGTCTGCATACATCAGAGTCAATCAATTCTTATACTTGTCCGGATCTTACATCTTATATCCATAAAGGATTGCTTAGTCATGTTATCTTCCAAATTAGATTCTTAGGTCGGAAGGTCCACTCCTTCAACTTAATTGACCAAATATCAATTTTCGACCTTTGAACTTCTTATTTGAATAAACATGATTCAGCATAAGAATCCACAAGTATAATTGATAAAGAAATCTCTTATTAGTAAAACGAGTTTTACTACGGTTCGTTGCATTGTGGTGGACTCAAGATCCATCATTTATATATTGCTAGCCAATGTACCAGAATAGATAATATCATTATTTCTTCTTATAACCATCAAATGATTAAAAGAAATAAAATATCCATTTATTAGAAATTCAGAACAAAGTTCTTTCTAATATGAAAGGTACATAAAAGCAATAACCCAAAATGAAATCCTATAAAATGTCCTCCACTGCAACTGCTGCCTCCTCTACAGCATTGCCCATGTAGACTACGATTTCTTCTTTTCCAAGTCGTCGGGTTTTCTGGAACCCTTGCATTTAAAATGCACATACCGTCAGTGGTTCCATATCTACACACCAGGTTCCGGTGGATAATACCACTGACTATGTTTTACGAATAAAGAAAATTTCGTACTTTCTTTGAGAGGATAATCAGACTTCCAGTACCCAGACTGTTTGTATCGAGAATACTTGCCTATTGGCTTTCTCGTCCCATCTCGTGGTTCATGTAACTTATGACCACTGGGTTTCTTTGCTTGCTTTTCATTTCCCCCGATTTTTCCCTTAGGTTCAAAACCTTTGGCATTGGCTACAAGAGCTTGCGATTTCCGTTTCAACTCGTCTAAAAGGTCAATCATCTCAAAAACGTGTTTAAGCGTTTCCTCGAAGCGACTGGCCTTTATGAGTATCCTCATCGCTTCTTGTCTAGCCGCCTACGTCAATAGGCTCGGGAGGACAAAGCTCATTGAGTACAATCTTGTACTCTTCAACAGTTTGGGTAATGTCTAGATCTCTATTCCAATCATTACATTTAGGGACCAGTGAGTTTAAAAAAAACTTACGTATCACAGAAAGTGGGTTCAAAGCCATTTCCTAATCTATGAGCACGTATAACAACAAACAATCGATTTAATCTCCGATATTATCTCCCTCAAATAATATCATTAAACCACTAATCACCTCTAAAATCCCATCAGGTAAGGCAAGCCACGTGGTGTGGACGTTTACCCACCCAAATGATTTAGCAATTAGATTTTCTTCGGTCATACATCACTTATAGCGTAACCTCGTGGGGAGGAATACTATAATGCGTATCTAAGTGTAAACCATTACTCAGTACTAAAGTAAATCGTTTGGAATTGCTACATCACCGCAAGCCACGTGGTGTGGACGTTTACGACAACTTCACAACTCTTCACAATTCCTTATAACTGTCTACATCAATTAATCCAAAATCCGTTAGTATAGCAAGCCACGTGGTGTGGACGTTTACTACACCAAGAGATCTTTATAATTGACTCCCAATTACTTGATCCATTCGATTTTGTAAATCAAGACGCGGAGGATCATAAGTGAAACTCGAAGTTTCTTACCAGTGATTCACCATGCGAACAACCCTATCTCTCATAGAATGAGGGAGCCGAGCAGACAATCGATCTAGTCATCAAATGACACGAAAGTCTCTAATTTGTGTCCTCGACATGACCAAGTGGCTTTGGCTCCATTCCACTCCCCGGGGTGAGAATGAGTCGACTTGAAATCAGTTTTGGAAAGACAAATTAGGCATTGTTTGATAAACTTAATCAATGTTTCTCGTAAAAGGAATTACAAGAATTCTCCTCCAATGACTTGTCTATACGAACTTCAAAAGTCCATAAAAGCCACCAAGAGAACAGCAATGGAGACCATGGATATGTTTCCATACCCTCTCCCACTTAGCTTTTTATAACAAAGGGATACGCTATCTAATGCATAATTAAATACACATAAGCATGCATACATGAAATAAAGCACATAGAATATTATCACATAATCAAAATAATACTAGAATATTATTTTCCGACTATTATGGCTTTATCGCATCCCCGTATGCGTCTTCTAGTCTTTAGTCTTCGTTCTTTGAATGCTCCATGTGACGGGAATATTAATTCCAATATTTAAATCTATTTATTTTTAATAAATCCAAAAGTTACTTAATTCGAAAATTAAGTCAATCGAATAAATCAAAAATAAAATTAAATATTATTAATATTTTTATTATTTTTATTTTCCTTTCCAATTCCATTAAATCTCTAGAATCCTATCCAAGACCCACTTGGAATATTCTAGAAGATATCCATAATGAAATAAGGAAATAAAATAATTTAGGACTCCTAGTCCTTCCAAATTAATTCCTTTCCTAATCCATTAAAAATTCCATAAAGGAATAATTAAATAAGGAAAAATTAATTTAGGACTCCTAAACTTTCCAAATTAATTATTTTCCTAATCCATTAAAAAATTCCATAAAGGAATAATTAAATAGGAAAAATAAATTAATTATAAATTTATTCCTTTTCCTAATCTATGAAAATTCCCAAGAATAGGAATAATCAATAAGGAAAAATAAATTTATTCTAAATTTATTCTTTTCCTATTCCATGAGAATTCCCAAAAAAGGAATACTCAAAATAGGAAAACCGAATAATTTAGGAAAGTTGGATCTTGGTAGGAGAGCACGGGTTGGGGATCCCCGCACCCCCACCATCGATCGCCGGTCGAGAGGGCACGCCACCGCCGCCTCCGCCCAGCCGGCGCATCACCTCCCATGGTGGCATTGCGCTCGGCCGAGAGGCTCGAAAGGCAGCCCCTGTTGGAGTTGTGTACTTAATGTCTAAATTTAAGTAACGGAAACTCACGATCCATTGCCATTAATCTATTTAATTAAATAAACAATTATTTGCGTTTAATTATTTATAATTAAATATATGCAAATCATAGTCCTGGATTTTATACGTTGTAGTTAGTATGGTGTTGCATGGGCGCACAGAAGATCATACTATCGGTTACTCGTATTTAATCGAACAGTTGCTCACGACCTAGATGGACTCGGACCAATCCATCGGTATAGTCGTTGTGTGAGAGAGAAAATAATTTATCTTAATTATTTTATCACACTTGTACACTTGGTGTATTGAGCGGATCTGCTTGAGATTTATCGATTAGGATTGCCGGCGATAATCGATTCAAGTCTCAGTGTATTTTATTCTTAATCCCCGATACTATTGCGGGTGTGTATATTTAATATAAGTGACTTTGATTTACCAAAGGAATTAACCGATTTAATTATTGGGTTAATTACCGGTTAAGTTGGGTCACTATATTTTATATATGACATGCCGTGAATACTTGACGGGAAAGTGTATCCCGTAAGGGTTGATAATATCCCCGAGATGAGTTCATAAGGAATTATTATGTAAACCCTGCAGGTGGATTTGTTCCGCATAATAATTAAGGTTGAATGGTACTATTCTCGGATATAAGAGATGAATAAATTAATTAGCAATAAATTAATTTTATTCATGGATATTTATATCTTAAATACACGGAATAAATAATACTACCGGAGAAATATTATTTGATATAATATGGTTTAATATTGGGAGTGCAATTAATTTTATATAGTGGAAAATAGAATTAATTAATATTAATGGATTAATAGATTTGGGCTTGGACTCAATTTAATCATTAATATTGGAAGCCCAATATTCCACCTCCTTAAGATCCCCTACGTAGCCTATAAAAGCACTACATGGTCTTCTCTATTCTCATAACTTGAAGATCACAATTCTAGAGAGAGAAAGTAGAGAGGAGGATCCATGGAGTTCGGTAGATCGTCGCCCACACGACGTCCGGGCTAGTGCAATGAATACGTGGGAAGATCTCAAGGTCATCAAATTGAGTTCTACGTTTTTCCGAACAACGAGAACGAGGTAAATCGTAAAACCCTCTTTATGATTTTATCGTTTAATTATCGTAAAAATATCGTGAACCAAGATCCGAGGTTTGGGATCCTCACCGGGGTCGAGGCGAGCGGTGGTGATCGAAGATCACCGGACCGCCGCGGCTGGAGCGACCCGGCGGCAAGGATCGCACGCGGAGGTGCTGCCTGGGGAGGCAGGCGACCGCCTGGGGGCCAAGCGCCCGCCTGGTGGTGGTCGCTGGCGGCCGCCCGGCAGGCAGGCGAGCGCCTCGTGCGCGCTCGCAGCGGGCTGCTGGAATTCCAGCAGCGGATCCGCATACCTTCGCTGGCCGTGTGCGGGGCTCCACGAGCTGAACCCTAGCGCTCGCATGGATGCGAGCGCACGCCTTAATTAGGCAGCCACGTCTCGGGTCGAGGCTAGGGCTTGATTAGGGCAAAACCTCCGGGAGGTTGGGTTGCTCGCGTGAGCTCTCCGGCACATCCGACAGGCTGCCAAGGGCAGCTCTAGGGGGCTGCTGTGATCAGCCTCGAAGTCCCATGCATGGGCTCGACCGAACAGCCGCGGCTTAGCCGCGGTTAGGGTTTGGATGAGTCCGGATATACGTGGTGATTCGTGGCGGGATGATCCGGCAACCGGGAGTCGATTGGGTTGTCGGTTCCGCAATTTTAGACAATCCGGATATTCGATCTCCAAAGGATTTCGGTCGGAATTGCTGGAATTCGATGTCCCGTGTTATCTAAATTTGCGGAAACCGACAACCCGACCGAAAATCCGTCGCCGGAGATCCAACCGCGAACCACCGTACGAGCCGGAGCTCAACCGAGCACCACCACGATCCGCCCGTGGTGCCCAGCCGAGCCCCCGCACGGGGCTCGCGATCGATCGATCGCGTGGGGCTGCTCCGGCAGCCCCGGGCGGTGAGTCCGGCGACTCACCGCCACCACCGAGGGGAGAGGGGACCACCAGCCGCGGCGCGAAGCCGCGACGGTCCCCGGCGATCGAACTAGGGTTCGATCGCCCCCTAGCCGCGGCGCCCAGCCGCGGCCTTCCCTTGGTGCACGCCGGCGGTCGTGCCCTAGGCCGACCGCCACCCCCTCGGCTCCCAGCCGAGGGCTCTCTTGAACGTTCGCCGGGGATCTCGAATCCCCGTCCCCGAAGTTCGTCGTTTTCCCGGATCATGCGTTCATGTATGTATCACAATTTAATTCACATAAAATCATAGAAGGGAGTATATGATTTTACCTTTTAATTCGTTGTGCGGAGAAACGAATTTAAGTTGATGACCTTACGATCTTCCCACGTATTCCTTGCACTAGCTTGAACGTCGGGTGGGCGACGATCCTCCAAGCTTATGGATCCTCTTCAACTCTCTAGAATATCAAGTATGATAATCTTGTCTTATGAAAAAGTGAAGACCATGTAGTGCTTTTATAGGCTACGTAGGGGATCTAAAGGAGGTGGAATATTGGGCTTCCAATATTAATGATTAAATTGAGCCCAAGCCCAAATCTATTAATCTCCCATTAATATTAATTAATTTATTTTCCACTATATAAATTAATTGCACTCCCAATATTAAACCATATTATATCAAATAATATTTCTCCGGTAGTATTATTTATTCCGTGTATTTAAGATTTAAATATCCATGAATAAAATTAATTTATTGCTAATTAATTTATTCATCTCTTTAATCCGAGACTAGTACCATTCAACCTTAATTATTGTGCGGAACGAATCCACTCATGAGGTTTACACAATAATTCCTTATGAACTCATCTCGGGGATATTATCAACCCTTCCGGGATACACTTTCCGGTCAATCATTCACGGCATGCCATATATAAAATATAGTGACCCAACTTAACCGGTAATTAACCCAATAATTAAATCGATTAATTCCTTTGGTAAATCAAAGTCACTTATATTGAATATACACACCCGCAACAATATCGGGGATTAAGAATAAAATACTCTGAGACTCGAATCGATTATCGCCGGCAATCCTAATTGATGAATCTCAACGATCCGCTCAATACACCAAGTGTACAAGTGTGATAAAATAATTAAGACAAATTATTTTCTCTCTCACACAACGACTATACCGATGGATTGGTCCGGGTCCATGTAGGTCGTGAGCCACTGTTTGATTAAATACGAGTAACCGATAGTATGATCTTCTGTGTGGGGCCCGACACACCATACTAACTACAACATATAAAATCTAGGACTATGATTTGCATATATTTAATTAATAATAATTAAAAGCAAACAATTGTTTATTAATTAAATAGATTAAATGCTATGACGGGAGTTTATCGTTACTTAAATCTAGACATTAAGTACACAACTCCAACAATCTCCCACTTGTACTAAGGTCTAGTCATTTCCTCCAAACTCCCGGTTCCCATACTCATCACGTGCTTTAAAGTGTACTTCCGAGAAGTACTATGTGAGTGAGCAATCTAGGTTGCCGCTCTGAAGTTATCTTGGTGACTACTACGTCGTCTCCCTGACGATGACTCGTATCAGGTGGTACTTGCTCTATGTGTTAACATCACTTTTGACTTATGACCTCTTCCAGTTCACCGTGCACTGCTATTCAATAGCCTTTGGTAAACTAAGAGTCATATCCAAGTCAAGAGGTTATCCCGGAACCTAACCAAAACTTCCGCTGCCTCTGAGGCTGCTATTCGGTTATGAGAGAGTCTGAGAAGCGTCCTGCTTATCACTCTTTCATTTCATGGTTCCACCTCTTTCTAAAAGTGAACACATAGCCTGATATCGACTTTCACTGGTCCTTTCTTTGATTTTTGGATCTGAGAATTTGTAATCAAAGAAGATTTCGTCTTGCTTAATAATCCAGTACTTTGCAAGTACTATTACAGCATCCGAAAATCTCTTGTCTAGATCACCTTGATATCCTCCCACTACGCAAACCGCATAGTTGATATCAGGTTCTTGTTTTACAACATTGCATCTATAAAGCTTTCCATACTTGAAGTACAGGAAACTGCTTTGTCTATCCCCTTCATGTGTATAAACACAAACCCTTTAGATAGATATATATATTCTGTCTCTGAAAGGCAATAACCTTTCTCAGAAGTATGCATGTTTAAAAAACAAACCTTAATCGTATAAGATGTCTAGGAGAAGTACAATGTTCTTATCTCTAGATCATCAGATCTTAAGAACATGCTCTAACTTCTTCTTAATCTTATATCTCGATTCATTTAGACAACCATTATTTTATGTCTGACAAAACTTTTACATTGTTGCCAATGATGAAATGTTATCTACATAAAATCTCCGAGAAACACCACCTTGTTTCCATTACGTCTTTAATACACCTTTCGTCTATGCCTTTTGATGAATCCATCAAATGGACTATCCCATCAATTCGCAAGTTCCACGATTCATAGCTTTATTTCAATCCATAAGTGGATTTACTAAGCTTGTACTCTAAATGATCTAGCCTCTTAACAATAATCCTTATTGTTCCAAGCAGGCACATTTAGGTCTAGTACTGCCCTTATGCAGATCTAGGGGTCGATTTCATCTTTACTAGATCCAGAGTCCGAACTCCTCTAGTCTTATGAATATCCCTGGTTGTCCAACAACCTCCCACTGCAATGGCGTCCCGGTGTATAACAGTAATAACAATAGGTGCAGTATGTGGTGTACTTCTACTCGGTTTGGCTGGTTCCTAGTCTTTTGTCCTTTTTTTTCTCATTCCAAGGTTTTACGTCAATTTAGGCTTTGTGGTCCATCTAATAGTCTTCCTCTATGAACAAGACAAGACGTCCCTCTGGTTCATAGTACTATAGAACACACAATACTTCATTCATCTAGGACATCCTACAACCATATTCAATATGCCGTTGTATCTAGGAATATCCATAGAACATAGGTAGTTCCGAACAACTTGTCCTTTTACTATCAGATTTCCATTTCTTTATAGTGCACCATCTCTACACGCAAGTGTATGGCGCGCCCCTTTGGGATTGAATCCCAATCTTTGATTATGCTATGTGTTATTCAGATAGGTGATGGCCTCCGCGACCGAGTCGCAGGCTCCTAATGGATATACTTTGATGGTTCCCCATAATCGCTTTGTGTCCATTGACTAGTCAAAACACTTTGCTTTTATGGCACATCAAGCATTCTAATCCATCAGTGAGTATTCTTGAAGGAATTACTCGTACCTTTCTAATACACATATGTCTGCATATCTAGTCATTTCCAATACTTGTCTGAATTCTATCCTTTATCCAGAAAGGTTTGTTTAGACGTATTATCCTCCAAATTCAATCCTTAGGTCGGAAGGTCCATTCCTTCAACTATAATTGATCCAATCAATTTCGACCATTTGAATCTTATTTGGTAAATACTACTAAGTATAAGAATTCACAAGTATAATGATTAATAAAGAAATATCTAACAAGTAAAACAAGTTATAGAACGGTTCGTTGCAACGTGGTAGACTTAGGATCTTATCATTCATATATTGCTATCTAATGTACCAGAATAGATAATCCCATTATTTCTTATCAAAATCATCCAATGATTAAAGAAACAAAATATCCATTCATAAATAATAGAAATCCAGAACAAAACGTTCTTTCTAAAATAAAGGGGTACATAAAGCAATAACTTTGAAATGAAATCCTATTCAACTACTAAAGCAGATAAATGTCTTCCACCGCAACCGCTGCCTCCTCTACAGCTTTGCCCGTGTAGACTCGAACTCTTCCTCTCTAAGTCGCCGGGTTTTCTGGAACCCCTGCATTCAAAAATGCACATACCGTCAGTGGTTCCATATCTACACACCAGAATTCTGGTAGATAATACCGCTGACTATGTTTTTACGACTAAAGAAAAATTCGTACCTTTGAGAGGACATTCAGACTTCCAGTGTCCCATCTTGTTGCATCGGAAGCACTTACCCTTTGGCTTTGCAGCCCCCACTCGTGGTACAGTCCTCTTGACACCACTGGGTTTCCAGGCTTGCTTCCTTTTCTTGCCCCTACCTCCACCAGGCTTAAAGCCTTTGGACTTGGTAGCTACAAGCGCTTGAGACTTGCCCTTCTTGTAGATCCCCTCTGCCGCCTTTAGTTCAGTCAGGAGTTTCGCAAGAGTATAAGGTAGTTTACCCATATTATAGCTCATACGAAACTGCTCAAAACTAGGGGCCAGAGACTGGAGTATGATGTCGACTTGCGTCTCAGCATCAATAGAAGCTCCTAGGACCTCAAGTTCATTCAACAAACTCATCATCTTGAGAACGTGCTCCCCAACGGGCGTTCCTTCAGACTGAGTAGTCGACATGAGGACTCTCATGGCTTCTTGCCTAGCCGCACGATCTTGCTCCCCAAACATCTCCTTGAGGTTAAACATCATATCATAGGCAGTGTCCATCGACTGATGTTGGGTTTGGAGTACATTTGACATGGAAGCCAAAACATAGCACCTAGCCATTTCATCAGCCTTTTTCCACTTCCGATATGTCAGTTTTTCCTCATCAGTTGAGGCAGCCGTGGGCTCAGCAGGGCACACTTCATGGAGTACAAACTTGTACTCCTCCGAAGTTAGGACAATGTCTAAATTTCTCTTCCAATCAATATAGTTGGGGTCAGTGAGCTTATGCTCCTTGAGTATCATAGAAAGTGGGTTCATAGCTATTCTCTAAACCTATAAGCACATTTAAACAAACAATTAATTTAATATCCGATATTATCTCGCTCAAATAATATCATTAAATCACTAATCACATCTAAAATCCCATCAGATAAGGCAAGCCACGATAGTGTGGACGTTTACCCATCCAAATGATTTAGTAATTAGATTTGCTTTGGTCGTACATCACTATAGCGTTACTTCGATGGGAAGGATACTATAGAGCGTACCTAAGTGTAAACCATTACTCAGTATCTAAGAAGATTGTTTGGGACTCGTATATTACCGCAAGCCACGATAGTGTGGACGTTTACGTTAACGTACGTTTCCTTCACTCCCTTCTATAACTGTCAACATCAATCGTTCCAAAATCCCATTCAATGCAGCAAGCCACGATAGTGTGGACGTTTACTACACCAAAAGATTTTTACAATTGACATCCAATTACTTGAGGCATTCGATTTCATAAATCAAGACGCGGAGAATCATAAGTGAAACTCGAAGTTTCTAACCAGTGACTCACCATGCGAACAACCCTATCTCTCATTAGATGAGGGAGCCGAGCAGACAATCGATCCATCTATCAAAGAATGGTACGACTGCCTCTAATTTGTGTCATCCACATGACCAAGTGGCTTTGGCTCCATTCCACTCCCCGGGGTGAGAATGAGTCGACTTGAAGTCAGTTTCAGAAAGACAAATTAGGCATTGTTTGATAAACTTAATCAATGTCTCTTGTAAAAGGAATTACAAGAATTCTCCTCCAATGACACATCTATACGAACTTCAAAAAATCCATAAGAGTCACCAAGAGAACAGTAATGGAGACCATGAGAATGTTTCCATCCCCTCTCCCACTTAGCTTTTTATAACAAAGGGATACGCTATCTAATGCATAATTAAACACATAAGCATGCATACAAGTAATAAAGCATATATCACATAGTCAAAATAATGCTAGAAAAATTATTTTCCGACTATCATGACTTTATTCCATCTCCGTATGCGTCTTCTAGTCTTCAGTCTTCGTTCTTGAATGCTCCATGTGACGAGAATATTAATCCCAATATTTAAATCTATTTATTTTCAATAAATCCAAAAGATACTCAATTCGAAAATTAAGTCAATCGAATAAATCAAAAATAAAATTAAATATTATTAATATTTTTATTTATTTATTTTCCTATCTAATTCTATTAAATCTCTAGAATAATCTATCCAAGTCAAACTTGGAATATTCTAGAAGACTTCTATAATAGAATAAGGAAATGAAATAAATTAGGACTCTTCTACTTTCCAAGATTAATTAATTTCCATGTCCATGAAAATTCCCATAAAATAGGAATAATCAAATAGAAATAAATTAATTCACTAATTAATTATTTCCTATCTAATTCTATTAAATCTCTAGATTCCTTTTCCAAGTAGAACTTGGAATAATCTAGAAGACTTCTATAATAGAACAAGGAAATAAAATAATATTAATTAATTCTTTTCCTATCTCCATGAGAGTTCCCAAACTTAGGAATACTAAAAATAGGAAAACTTGAATCAATTAGGAAAGTGAATCTAGGTAGGAGTAGGAGTAGCACGGGTTGGGGATCCCCGCACCACCACCACCACCACCGACCGCCGCCACCACCGGAGAGGGCACCGCCGCCGCCTCCCCAGCCGGCCGGCCACCACCTTGCCGGCGGCAGCCCCAGCCGAGGGGCGATCGACCCCTCCCCATGGCTTCGGTCATGGGGTCGATCGTGGGGTTGATCGACCCCCCGGTTCTTCGTCCTCTTCGTCTTCTTCGTCTCATGAGTTCTCCGGCGGTCGTCTCGGCATCGATCCAACGTAAATAAATTACAAGAAATAAATTTACAATTCCGGTATCGATTCTATACATGAAATCGACCCTATACATTTTCCGGAAAACATAGAACGTAATAATAAATCCTAAATTCGGTCAACCCCCGAATTTTTACTATTACAAGCATTCATCCACACAAAACGAATCTCGACATGTCCGAGAGTTTAATAAACGAACAATCATGGTAAATTAAATAGCAATTAATTAAACCAATAATTAACAATTAATTAAACCATGATAGTCGGAATCCCTGCAAGGTAGAACACAATTGAACACATACATGAACACGAAACCAAACGCTCTGATACCAATTGCTGGAATTCGATGTCCCGGGTTATCTAAATTTGCGGAAACCGACAACCCGACCGAAAATCCGTCGCCGGAGATCCAACCGCGAACCACCGTACGAGCCGGAGCTCAACCGAGCACCATCACGGTCCGCCCGTGGTGCCCAGCCGAGCCCCCGCACGGGGCTCACGATCGATCGATCGCGTGGGGCTGCTCCGGCAGCCCCGGGCGGTGAGTCCGGCGACTCACCGCCACCACCGAGGGGAGAGGGGACCACCAGCCGCGGCGCGAAGCCGCGACGGTCCCCGGCGATCGAACTAGGTTTCGATCGCCCCCTAGCCGCGGCGCCCAGCCGCGGCCTTCCCTTGGTGCACGCCGGCGGTCGTGCCCTAGGCCGACCGCCACCCCCTCGGCTCCCAGCCGAGGGCTCTCTTGAACGTTCGCCGGGGATCTCGAATCCCCGTCCCCGAAGTTCGTCGTTTTCCCGGATCATGCGTTCATGTATGTATCACAATTTAATTCACATAAAATCATAGAAGGGAGTATATGATTTTACCTTTTAATTCGTTGTGCGGAGAAACGAATTTAAGTTGATGACCTTACGATCTTCCCACGTATTCCTTGCACTAGCTTGAACGTCGGGTGGGCGACGATCCTCCAAGCTTATGGATCCTCTTCAACTCTCTAGAATATCAAGTATGATAATCTTGTCTTATGAAAAAGTGAAGACCATGTAGTGCTTTTATAGGCTACGTAGGGGATCTAAAGGAGGTGGAATATTGGGCTTCCAATATTAATGATTAAATTGAGCCCAAGCCCAAATCTATTAATCTCCCATTAATATTAATTAATTTATTTTCCACTATATAAATTAATTGCACTCCCAATATTAAACCATATTATATCAAATAATATTTCTCCGGTAGTATTATTTATTCCGTGTATTTAAGATTTAAATATCCATGAATAAAATTAATTTATTGTTAATTAATTTATTCATCTCTTTAATACGAGACTAGTACCATTCAACCTTAATTATTGTGCGGAACGAATCCACTCATGAGGTTTACACAATAATTCCTTATGAACTCATCTCGGGGATATTATCAACCCTTCCGGGATACACTTTCCGGTCAATCATTCACGGCATGCCATATATAAAATATAGTGACCCAACTTAACCGGTAATTAACCCAATAATTAAATCGATTAATTCCTTTGGTAAATCAAAGTCACTTATATTGAATATACACACCCGCAACAATATCGGGGATTAAGAATAAAATACTCTGAGACTCGAATCGATTATCGCCGGCAATCCTAATTGATGAATCTCAACGATCCGCTCAATACACCAAGTGTACAAGTGTGATAAAATAATTAAGACAAATTATTTTCTCTCTCACACAACGACTATACCGATGGATTGGTCCGGGTCCATGTAGGTCGTGAGCCACTGTTTGATTAAATACGAGTAACCGATAGTATGATCTTCTGTGTGGGGCCCGACACACCATACTAACTACAACGTATAAAATCTAGGACTATGATTTGCATATATTTAATTAATAATAATTAAAAGCAAACAATTGTTTATTAATTAAATAGATTAAATGCTATGACCGGGAGTTTATCGTTACTTAAATCTAGACATTAAGTACACAACTCCAACAGGAATTAATTAGATAATTTATTTATTTAAATTTATTAATTCCGGGATATCGATTTCCAACAGTTGGTATCAGAGCGTTGGTTTTAGTTCATGGTATTTTTCGAAAAATTGTTCTACCTTGCAGGGTTTCCGATTATTATGGCTAGATTTAATTATTGTTAATTAATGTCATAATATTTCTCTTGATTATTAAACTCTCGGTGATGTCAATATTTGTTCTTGTGTGGTGAATGCTTGTTCTTATTTTTCCGGAAATTGTATGAGGTCGATTTCATGTAGAGAATCGATACCGGATAGCGTAGTAATAAATTTGTAATTTATTTTACGTTGGATCGATTCCGAAACGACGACCGGAAAAGTGTGACGGAGGAGACGAACGAGAGGGAGGACTCGGATCGATCATCCCCATGATCGATCCATGGAGGATCGACCCGAGAGAGAGGGGGCAGCCGCGGGAGGCTCTCTGCCACGCCTAGCCACCGGTGGTGGTGGCGCGCCGGCTGGGGGCGGCGGCGGTGCTCCTCCTCGGTGGTGGTCGATCGGTTGGGGGTGGTGCGGAGATCCCCACTCCGTGCTACTCCTAACTGAGATTTACTTTTCTAAATTATTCGGTTTTCCTATTTTGAGTATTCCTATTTTTGGGAATTCTCATGGAATAGGAAAAGAATAAATTTAGAATAAATTTATTTTTCCTTATTGATTATTCCTATTCTTGGGAGTTTTCATAGATTAGGAAAAGGAATAAATTTATAAATTAATTTATTTTTCCTATTTAATTATTCCTTTATGGAATTTTTAATGGATTAGGAAAATAAATAATTTGGAAAGTTTAGGAGTCCTAAATTAATTTTTCCTCATTTAATTATTCCTTTATGGAATTTTTAATGGATTAGGAAAGGAATTAATTTGGAAGGACTAGGAGTCCTAAATTATTTTATTTCCTTATTTCATTATGGAAATCATCTAGAATATTCCAAGTGGGTCTTGGATAGATTATTCTAGAGATTTAATGAAGTAGAAAGGGAAAATAAAATAAATTATTTTATTTCCTTATTTCATTATGGAAGTCTTCTAGAATATTCCAAGTGGGTCTTGGATAGATTATTCTAGAGATTTAATGAAGTAGAAAGGGAAAATAAATAAATAAAAATATTAATAATATTTAATTTAATTTTTGATTTATTCGATTGACTTAATTTTCGAATTGAGTAACTTTTGGATTTATTAAAAATAAATAGATTTAAATATTGGAATTAATATTCCCGTCACATGGAGCATTCAAGAACGAAGACTGAAGACTAGAAGACGCATACGGGGATGCGATAAAGCCATAATAGTCGGAAAATAATATTCTAGTATTATTTTGATTATGTGATAATATTCTGTGTGCTTTATTTCATGTATGCATGCTTATGTGTATTTAATTATGCATTAGATAGCGTATCCCTTTATTGTAAAAAGCTAAGTGGGAGAGGGTATGGAAACATATCCATGGTCTCCATTGCTGTTCTCTTGGTGACTTTTATGAACTTTCGAAGTTCATATAGACAAGCCATTGGAGGAGAATTCTTGTAATTCCTCTTACGAGAAACATTGATTAAGTTTATCAAACAATGCCTAATTTGTCTTTCCAAAACTGATTTCAAGTCGACTCATTCTCACCCCGGGGAGTGGAATGGAGCCAAAGCCACTTGGTCAAGTCGAGGACACAAATTAGAGACTTTCTTGTCATTTGATGACTAGATCGATTGTCTGCTCGGCTCCCTCATTTATGAGAGATAGGGTCGTTCGCATGGTGAATCACTGGTAAGAAACTTCGAGTTTCACTTATGATTCTCCGCGTCTTGATTTACAAGATTGAATGAATCAAGTAATTGGGAGTCAATTATAAAAGTCTCTTGGTGTAGTAAACGTCCACACCACGTGGCTTGCTATGCTGACGGATTTTGGATTAATTGATGTAGACAGTTGTAAGAAATTGTGAAGAGTTGTGAAGTTGTCGTAAACGTCCACACCACGTGGCTTGCGGTGATGTAGCAATTCCAAACGATTTACTTTGGTACTGAGTAATGGTTTACACTTAGATACGCATTATAGTATTCCCCCCACGAGGTTCCGCTATAAGTGATGTATGACCGAAGCAAATCTAATTGCTAAATCATTTGGATTGGTAAACGTCCACACCACGTGGCTTGCCATATCTGATGGGATTTTAGATGTGATTAGTGGTTTAATGATATTATTTAAGGGAGATAATATCGGAGATTAAATCGATTGTTTGTTGTTATATGTGCTCATAGATTAGGATATGGCTTTGAACCCACTTTCTGTGATACGTAAGGATTTTAAACTCATTGGTCCCTAAATGTAATGATTGGAATAGAGATCTAGACATTGTCCAGACTGTTGAAGAGTACTGGTTAGTACTCAGTGAGCTTTGTCCTCCCGAGCCTATTGACATAGGCGGCTAGACAAGAAGCGATGAGGATACTCATAAAGGCCAGTCGCTTCGAGGAAACGCTTAAACACGTTTTTGAGACGATTGACCTTTTAGACGAGTTGAGACGGAAATCGCAAGCTCTTGTAGCCAATGCCAAAGGTTTCGAACCTAAGGGAAAAATCGGGGGAAAGGAAAAGCAAGCAAAGAAACCCAGTGGTCCTAGGTTTCTTGGACCACGAGATGGGACGAGAAAGCCATGAGGCAAGAATTCTCGATGCAAACAGTCTGGGTACTGGAAGTCTGATTATCCTCTCAAAGAAAGTACGAAATTCTTCTTTAGTCGTAAAACATAGTCAGTGGTATTATCTACCGGAACCTGGTGTGTAGATATGGAACCACTGACGGTATGTGCATTTTAAATGCAAAGGTTCCAGGAAACCTAACGACTTGGAAAAGAAGAAATCGTAGTCTACATGGGCAATGCTGTAGAGGAGGCAGCAGTTGCAGTGGAGGACATTTTATAGGATTTCATTTTGAGTTATTGCTTTTATGTACCCTTCATATTAGAAAGAACTTTGTTCTGGATTTCTAATAAATGGATATTTTATTTCTTTTAATCATTTGATGGTTATAAGAAGAAATAATGATATTATCTATTTTGGTACATTGGCTAGCAATATATAAATGATGAATCCTGAGTCCACCACGATGCAACGAACCGTAGTATGAAACTCGTTTTACTAATAAGAGATTTCTTTATCAATTATACTTGTGGATTCTTATGCTGAGTCATGTTTATTCAAATAAGAAGTTCAAAGGTCGAAAATTGATATTTGATCAATTAAGTTGAGGGAGTGGACCTTCCGACCTAAGAATCTAATTTGGAAGATAATATGACTAAGCAATCCTTTATGGATATAAGATGTAAGATCCGGACAAGTATAAGAATTGATTGACTCTGATGTATGCAGACCTATGCCTACTCAGACAATAAGGTACGAGTACTTCATTTTATGATTACTCGAAAAATGGATTAGAATACCTGATGTGCCACAAAAGCAAGTGTTTTGACAAGTCAATGGACACTAAGCAATTGTGGAGAGCCATCAAGGTATATCCATTTGTAGCCTGCGATTTGATCGCGAAGGCAAGTACCTGTCTGAGGAATGCATGGCATACTAATCAGAAATTGGGATTTGATCCTAAATGACTTCACCATACACTGTTGTGTAGAAATGGTGTGTCGTAAACAAGAAATGGAACTCTTATAGAAATAGTAAAAGCATGAGTTATACGGAACTACCTATGTTCTATATATCTGGAAACAACGGCGCATTTAAATGCGGTTGTAGAATGTCCTAGAAGAACAAAAGATGTGTGTTCAATAGTACTATGAACCAGAAGGACGTTATAAGTTCTAACGCCCGGTTCTTAGAGAAAGACTATACGATGAACCACAAGCCCAAAGTGACATGATACTTTGAAATGAGAGAGAAAGATTAAGACTTAGAACCAGCCGAACCGAGTAGCGGTACACCACTAACTGCACCTACTGTTATTACTGTTTATACACCGGAATGCCGTTGTAGTGGGAGGTTGTGGAACAACCGAAGATGTTCATAAGACTAGGTGAGTTTTCGGACTCTGGACCTAGTATACATGAAATCGATCCCTGGATCTACATGAAGGCCGTACTAGATCTAAATGTGCTTTCTTGGAGAGCAATAAGGATTATTGCTAAGAGGCAAGATCATTTAGAGTACAAGCTTAGTTGATCCATTTATGGATTGAAACAAAGCATTGAGTTCGTGGTACTTGCAAATTGATGAGATAGTCCATTTTTTGGATTCATCAAAAGCATAGACGAATCATGTGTATTGGAAACGTGATGGAAAACAAGGTGGTGTTTCTCGGAGGTTTTATGTAGATAACATTTTATCATTGGTAACAATGTAAAGATGTTGTCAGACATAAAATGGTGGTTGTCTAGATAAATCATTATGAAAGATATAGGAAGAAGTTGGACATGTTCTTGAGATCTTGGATCTCTATGAACATTGTACTTCTCCTGGACATCTTACATATATGATTATGGTTCGTTTTAACATGCAAGATTCCGAGAAAGGTTCGTTACCTTTCAGAGACGGAATGCATCTATCTAAGGATATGTGTTTTAAAACACAAAAGGAGATAGAAGCAATGAAAGCAGTTTCCTACACTGCGAGTGTGGAAAGCTTGATAAATGCGATGTTGAAAACGAGAACCTGATATCGGCTATGTGGTTAGCATAGTGGGAGGATATCAAGGTAATCCTGGAAAGGAATATTCGACTGCTGTAAAAGTGCTTTCGAAGTACTGTTCTAGACTACGAAGCAGACGAACATTTCCTTTGGATTACATTCTCTTAGATTTCTAATCGAATGAGGACCGGTGTAAGTCGATATCAGGCTATGTGTTTCACTATTGAAGGAGAAGGAGTTTTAGCATGGAAGAGTAATAAGCACGATGCTTTTCGGACTCTGCCATGGGTAACCAAATAGCGGCCTCAGAGGCAGCGGAAGTTTTGGTATAACTCCGGGATAATCTCTGGGACTTAGATGTGATTCTTAAATAGCGGTGCAATGGCAAATGGTAAGAAATCACAAGTCCATAAGTGTAAGATAACACATAGTGCAAGTACCACCTGATACGAGTCATCGTCGAGGGAGACGACGCTGTAGTCACCAAGATAACTTCAGAGCGGCAACCTAGAGTGCTCATTCACATAGTACTTCTTGGAAGTACAACTAAAGCACGTGATGAGTATGGGAGTCGGGAGTTTGGAGGAAATGACTAGACCTTAGTACAAGTGGGAGATTGTTGGAGTTGTGTACTTAATGTCTAGATTTAAGTAACGGAAACTCACGATCCATTGTTAATTAATCTATTTAATTAAATAAACAATTATTTGCGTTTAATTATTTATAATTAAATATATGCAAATCATAGTCCTGGATTTTATACGTTGTAGTTAGTATGTGTTGGAATTCGATATCCCGGGTTATTTGAATTTGCGGAAACCAATAACACGAACGAACCCTTCGCCGGAGATAACACGAACGCCGCGTACGAGCCGGAGCACGAGCCGAACGCACGACACGGCCGAAGCCGCGCGCACGCCCAGCCCGAGCCCCCGTCCGCGGGGCTCATGTGATCGATCGGGTGGGGCTGCCCGTGCAGCCCCCGCGGCGAGTCCGGCGACTCGCCGCCGCCTGGAGGTCAGCCACCTTCACGGTGGGGAGGGGCGGCACCAGCCCGCGCCCTCCGCGATCGATCCAAGCGATCGATCGCATCCCCTCGGCTCCAGCCGAGGGTTCGACCCTCTCGCCCCCGCCGAAACCCTAGCGGGCGATTGGCGTGGTCCGGTGGCTTCGCCACCACCACGCGATCGTCCGTCTACTCCGGGTTCGACCCTTGGATCTTGTTTTTCGATAATTGATTTCAATAAGAATTAAATAGCGGAAATATTTAATTCACCTTTCGATTCGTTGTGCGGAGAAACGAGATCTTATGATGACCTTGAGATCTTCCCACGTATTCCTTGCACTAGCCCGGACGTCGTGTGGGCGACGATCTACCGAACTCCATGGATCCTCCTCTCTACTTTCTCTCTCTAGAATTGTGTTCTTCAAGTTATGAGAATAGAGAAGACCATGTAGTGCTTTTATAGGCTACGTAGGGGATCTAAAGGAGGTGGAATATTGGGCTTCCAATAATAGTGATTAAATTGAGCCCACCAAGCCCAAATCTATTAATCCTTACTATTATTAATTATATGATTAACTCCACTATATAAATATAATTGCACTCCCAATATTTACCATATTATATCAAATAATATTTCTCCGGTAGTATTATATATTCCGTGTATTTAAGATATAAATATCCATGAATAAAATTAATTTATTGCTAATTAATTTATTCATCTCTTATATCCGAGACTAGTACCATTCAACCTTAATTATTATGCGGAATAAATCCACCTGCAGGGTTTACATAATAATTCCTTATGAACTCATCTCGGGGATATTATCAACCCTTACGGGATACACTTTCCCGTCAAGTATTCACGGCATGCCATATATAAAATATAGTGACCCAACTTAACCGGTAATTAACACAATAATTAAATCGGTTAATTCCTTTGGTAAATCAAAGTCACTTATATTAAATATACACACCCGCAATAGTATCGGGGATTAAGAATAAAATACTCAGAGACTTAAATCGATTATCGCCGGCAATCCTAATCGATAAATCTCAAGCAGATCCGCTCAATACACCAAGTGTACAAGTGTGATAAAATAATCAAGATAGATTATTTTCTCTCTCACACAACGACTATACCGATGGATTGGTCCGTGTCCATCTAGGTCGTGAGCAACTGTTCGATTAAATACGAGTAACCGATAGTATGATCTTCTGTGTGCCCATGCAACACCATACTAACTACAACGTATAAAATCCAGGACTATAATTTGCATATATTTAATTATAAATAATTAAACGCAAATAATTGTTTATTTAGTTAAATAGATTAGTGGCAATGGATCGTGAGTTTCCGTCACTTAAATCTAGACATTAAGTACACAACTCCAACAGTATGGTGTTGCATGGGCGCACAGAAGATCATACTATCGGTTACTCGTATTTAATCGAACAGTTGCTCACGACCTAGATGGACACAGACCAATCCATCGGTATAGTCGTTGTGTGAGAGAGAAAATAATTTATCTTAATTATTTTATCACACTTGTACACTTGGTGTATTGAGCGGATCTGCTTGAGATTTATCGATTAGGATTTCCGGCGATAATCTATTCAAGTCTCAGTGTATTTTATTCTTAATCCCCGATACTATTGCGGGTGTGTATATTTAATATAAGTGACTTTGATTTACCAAAGGAATTAACCGATTTAATTATTGGGTTAATTACCGGTTAAGTTGGGTCACTATATTTTATATATGACATGCCGTGAATACTTGACGGGAAAGTGTATCCCGTAAGGGTTGATAATATCCCCGAGATGAGTTCATAAGGAATTATTATGTAAACCCTGCAGGTGGATTTGTTCCGCATAATAATTAAGGTTGAATGGTACTATTCTCGGATATAAGAGATGAATAAATTAATTAGCAATAAATTAATTTTATTCATGGATATTTATATCTTAAATACACGGAATAAATAATACTACCGGAGAAATATTATTTGATATAATATGGTTTAATATTGGGAGTGCAATTAATTTTATATAGTGGAAAATAGAATTAATTAATATTAATGGATTAATAGATTTGGGCTTGGACTCAATTTAATCATTAATATTGGAAGCCCAATATTCCACCTCCTTAAGATCCCTTACGTAGCCTATAAAAGCACTACATGGTCTTCTCTATTCTCATAACTTGAAGATCACAATTCTAGAGAGAGAAAGTAGAGAGGAGGATCCATGGAGTTCGGTAGATCGTCGCCCACACGACGTCCGGGCTAGTGCAAGGAATACGTGGGAAGATCTCAAGGTCATCAAATTGAGTTCTACGTTTTTCCGAACAACGAGAACGAGGTAAATCGTAAAACCCTCTTTATGATTTTATCGTTTAATTATCGTAAAAATATCGTGAACCAAGATCCGAGGTTTGGGATCCTCACCGGGGTCGAGCCGAGCGGTGGTGATCGAAGATCACCGGACCGCCGCGGCTGGAGCGACCCGGCGGCAAGGATCGCACGCGGAGGTGCTGCCTGGGGAGGCAGGCGACCGCCTGGGGGCCAAGCGCCCGCCTGGTGGTGGTCGCTGGCGGCCGCCCGGCAGGCAGGCGAGCGCCTCGTGCGCGCTCGCAGTGGGCTGCTGGAATTCCAGCAGCGGATCCGCATACCTTCGCTGGCCGTGTGCGGGGCTCCACGAGCTGAACCCTAGCGCTCGCATGGATGCGAGCGCACGCCTTAATTAGGCAGCCACGTCTCGGGTCGAGGCTAGGGCTTGATTAGGGCAAAACCTCCGGGAGGTTGGGTTGCTCGCGTGAGCTCTCCGGCACATCCGACAGGCTGCCAAGGGCAGCTCTAGGGGGCTGCTGTGATCAGCCTCGAAGTCCCATGCATGGGCTCGACCGAACAGCCGCGGCTTAGCCGCGGTTAGGGTTTGGATGAGTCCGGATATACGTGGTGATTCGTGGCGGGATGATCCGACAACCGGGAGTCGATTGGGTTGTCGGTTCCGCAATTTTAGACAATCCGGATATTCGATCTCCAAAGGATTTCGGTCGGAATTAATTAGATAATTTATTTATTTAAATTTATTAATTCCGGGATATCGATTTCCAACAGCCCCCTCCCCTCGATCGATTGATCATACGGGATCGATCATGGGGTTGATCGATCCCCGATCCTTCCCTCTCTTCGTCTCCTCCGTCACACTTTTCCGGTCGTCGTTTCGTCCTCGATCCAACGTAAAATAAATTACAAATTTATTACTACGTTATCCGGTATCGATTCTCTACATGAAAACGACCTCAAACAATTTCCGGAAAAATTAAGAACAAGCATTCACCACACAAGAACGAATATTGACATCACCGAGAGTTTAATAATCAAGAGTAATATTATTGTTGGAGTTATGTACTTAATGTCTAGATTTAAGTAACGGAAACTCACGATCCATTGCCACTAATCTATTTAATTAAATAAACAATTATTTGCGTTTAATTATTTATAATTAAATATATGCAAATTATAGTCCTGGATTTTATACGTTGTAGTTAGTATGGTGTGTATGGACACACAGAAGATCATACTATCGGTTACTCGTATTGAATCGAACAGTTGCTCACGACCTAGATGGACACGGACCAATCCATCGGTATAGTCGTTGTGTGAGAGAGAAAATAATCTATCTTGATTATTTTATCACACTTGTACACTTGGTGTATTGGGCGGATCGTTTGAGATTTATCGATTAGGATTGCCGGCGATAATCGATTTAAATCTCTGAGTATTTTATTCTTAATCCCCGATACTATTGCGGGTGTGTATATTTAATATAAGTGACTTTGATTTACCAAAGGAATTAACCGATTTAATTATTGGGTTAATTACCGGTTAAGTTGGGTCACTATATTTTATATATGGCATGCCGTGAATACTTGACGGGAAAGTGTATCCCGTAAGGGTTGATAATATCCCCGAGATGAGTTCATAAGGAATTATTATGTAAACCCTGCAGGTGGATTTGTTCCGCATAATAATTAAGGTTGAATGGTACTAGTCTCGGAAATAAGAGATGAATAAATTAATTAGCAATAAATTAATTTTATTCATGGATATTTATATCTTAAATACACGGAATAAATAATACTACCGGAGAAATATTATTTGATATAATATGGTTTAATATTGGGAGTGCAATTAATTTTATATAGTGGAAAATAGAATTAATTAATATTAATGGATTAATAGATTTGGGCTTGAGCTCAATTTAATCATTAATATTGGAAGCCCAATATTCCACCTCCTTAAGATCCCCTACGTAGCCTATAAAAGCACTACATGGTCTTCTCTATTCTCATAACTTGAAGATCACAATTCTAGAGAGAGAAAGTAGAGAGGGAGATCCATGGAGTTCGGTAGATCGTCGCCCACACGACGTCCGAGCTAGTGCAAGGAATACGCGGGAAGATCTCAAGGTCGTCAAATTGAGTTCTTCGTTTTTCCGAACAACGAGAACGAGGTAAATCGTAAAACCCTCTTTTATGATTTTATCGTTTAATTATCGTAAAAATACCTTGAACCAAGATCCGAGGAACGGACCCACGAGACGAGGTCGAACCGGGCGGTGGTGGTCGGACCACCGGACCGCCGGCGGCTCGACGACTCGGCTGGAAAGGGATCGCGCGAGGTGGATATCGAGCCTAGGGCTCGATCACGCGGATCGGCTGCGGGTTTTCCCGTAGCGATCTGCTGCCAGCTACGGGTTTTCCCGCAGCGACTCGTAGCGCCCAGCAGCAGCGAGTCAGGCGACTCGCTGCGGGTTGCTGTGGGCTGCTACGGGGAATTCGCTGGGTGCTGTGGGATTTCCCGCAGTTGACCCGCAGCGATTCAGCAGGGTCCCAGCAGCAGCGAGTCAGGCGACTCGCTGCGGGTTGTTGCGGGCTGCTGCGAGCAACCCCGCGTGGCTGCTACGGGTTTCGCGGGTTCACGCGAGTTCTATCGTGTTTTTCCCGCGTAACTTTTTCGTATGGTCATGTACGTGTTCCGGGAGTCGATTGGAATTGTCGGTTCCACAATTTTGACAATTCCGGATATTCGATCTCCGTAGGATTTCGGTCGAAATTAATTAGATAATTTATTTATTTAAATTTATTAATTCCGGGATATCGATTTCCAACAATTGGTATCAGAGCGATGGTTTTAGTTCATGGTATTTTTCGATAAATTGTTCTACCTTGCAGGGTTTCCGATTATTATGGCTAGATTTAATTATGTTAATTAATGTCCATAATATTGCTCTTGATTATTAAACTCTCGGTGATGTCAATATTCGTTCTTGTGTGGTGAATGCTTGTTCTTATTTTTCCGGAAATTGTTTGAGGTCGTTTTCGTGTAGAGAATCGATGCCGGATAGCGTAGTAATAAATTTGTAATTTATTTTACGTTGGATCGATGCCGAAACGACCGCCGAAAAATTGTGACGGAGGAGACGAAGAGAGGGTTAGGGCTCGGTTCGGCTATCCCCATAGCCGAACCATGGATCAAGCGCGTGGGGGGCACTCGACCGCACCCTCGGCCGTGCGATGTCACCGGCGGTGGTGGCGCGCCGGTTGGGTGGTGGCGGTGGTGGGCGTGCTCCTCGGCCGAGCTCGGGGATAGACCGGAAATCCCCATTCCGTGTTATTCCCGGTAAAGATCCTATTCCTAATATAATTCGGTTTTCCTAATATAATTATTCCTATTTTATGGGAATTTTTATGGATTAGAAAAAGAATTATTTTTCCCAAGATTAGTTCGGTTTTCCTATTTTGAGTATTCATATTTTTGGGAATTCTCATGGAATAGGAAAAGAATTAATTTGGAATTAATTTATTTTTCTCATTTAATTATTCCTTTATGGAATTTTTAATGGATTAGGAAAATAATTAATTTGGAAAGTTTTAAGAGTCCTTAATTAATTTTTCCTATTTAATTATTCATTTATGGAATTTTTAATAGATTAGGAAAGGAATTAATTTGGAAGGATTAGGAGTCCTAAATTATTTTATTTCCTTATTCCATTATAGAAATCTTCTAGAATATTCCAAGTGGGTCTTGGATAGGATTCTAGAGATTTAATGGAGTAGAAAAGGAAAATAAAAATAAATAAAAATATTAATAATATTTAATTTTATTTTTTATTTATTCGATTGACTTAATTTTCGAATTGAGTAACTTTTGGATTTATTAAAAATAAATAGATTTAAATATTGGAATTAATATTCCCGTCACATGGAACATTCAAAGAACAAAGACTAAAGACTAGAAGACGCATACGGGGATGCGATAAAGCCATAATAATCGGAAAATAATATTCTAGTATTATTTTGATTATGTGATAATATTCTATGTGCTTTATTACATGTATGCATGCTTATGTGTATTTAATTATCCATTAGATAACGTATCCCTTTATTGTAAAAAGCTAAGTGGGAGAGGGATTGGAAACAATGCCATGGTCTCCATTGCTGTTCTCTTGGTGACTTTTATGAACTTTCGAAGTTCATATAGATAAGCCATTGGAGGAGAATTCTTGTAATTCCTCTTACGAGAAACATTGATTAAGTTTATCAAACAATGCCTAATTTGTCTTTCCAAAACTGATTTCAAGTCGACTCATTCTCACCCCGGGGAGTGGAATGGAGCCAAAGCCACTTGGTCATGTCGAGGACACAAATTAGAGACCTTCGTACCATCCTTTTGAAGGTAGATCGATTGTCTGCTCGGCTCCCTAATTTTATGAGAGATAGGGTCGTTCGCATGGTGAATCACTGGTTAGAAACTTTGAGTTTCACTTATGATTCTCCGTGTCTTGATTTACAAGATTAAATGATTCAAGTAATTGGGAGTCAATTGTAAAAGTCTTTTGGTGTAGTAAACGTCCACACGAACGTGGCTTGCTACATTGAATGGGATTTTGGAACGATTGATGTAGACAGTTATAGAAGGGAGTAAAAGAGCGTATGTTAACGTAAACGTCCACACGAACGTGGCTTGCGGTGAATATACGTGTCCCAAACAATCTTCTTAGATACTGAGTAATGGTTTACACTTAGGTACGCTTTATAGTATTCTTCCCAACGAAGTAACGCTATAATTGATGTACGACCGAAGCAAATCTAATTGCTAAATCATTTGGATAGGTAAACGTCCACACGAACGTGGCTTGCCTTATCTGATGGGATTTTAGAGGTGATTAGTGGTTTAATGATATTATTTGAGGGAGATAATATCGGAGATTAAATCGATTGTTTGTTATTATATGTGCTCATAGATTAGGAAATGGCTTTGAACCCACTTTCTGTGATACGTAAGGATTTTAAACTCACTGGTCCCTAAATGTAAAGATTGGAATGGAGATCTAGACATTACCCAAACTGTTGAAGAGTACAAGGTTGTACTCAATGAGCTTTGTCCTTCCGAGCCTATTGACATAGGCGGCTAGACAAGAAGCGATGAGGATACTCATAAAGGCCAGTCGCTTCGAGGAAACGCTTAAACACGTTTTTGAGATGATTGACCTTTTAGACGAGTTGAGACGGAAATCGCAAGCTCTTGTAGCTGATGCCAAAGGTTTCGAACCTAAGGGCAAAATCGGGGGAAAGGAAAAGCAAGCAAAGAAACCCAGTGGTCCTAGGTTTCTTGGACCACGAGATGGGACGAGAAAGCCATGAGGCAAGTATTCTCGATGCAAACAGTCTGGGTACTGGAAGTCTGATTATCCTCTCAAAGAAAGTACGAAATTTTCTTTAGTCGTAAACATAGTCAGTGGTATTATCTACCGGAACCTGGTGTGTAGATATAGAACCACTGACGGTATGTGCATTTTAAATGCAAGAGGTTCCAGGAAACCTAACGACTTGGAAAAGAAAAGATCGTAGTCTACATGGGCAATGCTGTGGAGGAGGCAGCAGTTGCAGTGGAGGACATTTTATAGGATTTCATTTTGAGTTATTGCTTTTATGTACCTTTCATATTAGAAAGAACTTTGTTCTGGATTTCTAATGAATGGATATTTTATTTCTTTTAATCATTTGATGGTTATAAGAAGAAATAAAGATATTATCTATTCTGGTACATTAGCTAGCAATATATAAATGATGAATCCTAAGTCCACCGCAATGCAACGAACCGTAGTACATAACTCGTTTTACTAATAAGAGATTTCTTTATTAAATCATTTATACTTGTGGATTCTTATGCTAAGTCATGTTTATTCAAATAAGAAGTTCAAAGGTTGAAAATTGACATTTGATCAATTAAGTTGAAGGAGTGGACCTTCCGACCTAAGAATCTAATTTGGAAGATAACATAACTAAGCAATCCTTTATGGATATAAGATATAAGATCCGGACAAGTATTAGAATTGATTGACTCTAATGGATGCAAACCTATGTCTACTCAGACAATAAGGTACGAGTACTTCATTTGATGATTACTCGAGAAATGGATTAGAATACCTGATGTGCCACAAAAGCAAGTGTTTTGACAAGTCAATGGACACTAAGCAATTGTGGAGAACCATCAAGGTATATCCATTTGTAGCCTGCGATTTGATCGCGGAGGCAAGTACCTGTCTGAAGAATGCATGGCATACTGATCAGAGATTGGGATTTGATCCCAAATGACTACACCATACACCGTTGTGTAGAAATGGTGTGTCGTAAACAAGAAATGGAACTCTTATAGAAATAGTAAAAGCAAGAGTTATACGGAACTACCTATGTTCTATGGATATGTCTGGAAACAACGGGGCATTCAAATGCGATTGTAGAATATCCTAGAAGAACAAAAGATGTGTGTTCAATAGTACTATGAACCAGAAGGACGTTATAAGTTCTAAAGTCGGGTTCTTAGAGAAAGACTATATGATGAACCACAAGCCCAATGTGACGTAATACTTTGAAATGAGAGAGAAAGATTAAGACTTAGAACCAGCCGAACCGAGTAGCGGTACACCACTAACTGCACCTACTGTTATTACTGTTTATACACCGGAATGCCGTTGTAGTGGGAGGTTGTGGATCAACCAGAGATATTCATAAGACTAGGAGAGTTTTCGGACTCTGGACCTAGTATACATGAAATCGATCCCTTGATCTACATGAAGGCAGTACTAGATCTAAATGTGTCTTCTTGGAAAGCAATAAGGATTATTGCTAAGAGGGAAGATCATTTAGAGTACAAGCTTAGTTGATCCATTTATGGATTGGAACAAAGCATTGAGTTCGTGGAACTTGCGCATTGATGAGATAGTCCATTTGATGGATTCATCAAAGCATAGACGAATTATGTGTATTGGAAACGTGATGGAACAAGGTGGTGTTTCTCGGGTTTTATGTAGAGAACATTCTTATCATTGGTAACAATGTAAAGATGTTGTCAAGACATAAAATGAGGTTGTCTAGATAAATCAATATGAAAGATATAGGAAGAAGTTGGACATGTTCTTGAGATCTTGGATCTCTGGGAAAGAACATTGCACTTCTCCTGGACATCTTACATATATGTGATTATGGTTCGTTTTAACATGCAAGATTCCGAGAAAGGTTCGTTACCTTTCAGAGACGGAATGCATCTATCTAAGGATATGTGTTTTAAAACACAAAAGGAGATAGAAGCAATGAAAGCGGTTTCCTACACTTCGAGTGTGGAAAGCTTGATAAATGCGATGTCGAAAACAAGAACCTGATATCGGCTATGCGGTTAGCATAGTGGGAGGATATCAAGGTAATCCTGGAAAGGAATATTCGACTGCTGTAAAAGTACTTTCGAAGTACTGTTCTAGACTACGAAGCAGACGAGCATTTCCTTTGGAATACATTCTCTTAGATTTCTAATCGAATGAGGACCAGTGTAAGTCGATATCAGGCTATGTGTTTCACTAATAAAGGAGAAGGAGTTTTATCATGGAAGAGTGATAAGCACGATGCTTTTCGGACTCTGCCATGGGTAACCAAATAGCGGCCTCAGAGGCAGCGGAAGTTTTGGTATAACTCCGGGATAATCTCTGGGACTTAGATGTGATTCTTAGTTTGCCAAAGGCTATGTAGATAGCGGTGCAATGGCAAATGGTAAGAGATCACAAGTCCATAAGTGTAAGATAACACATAGAGCAAGTACCACCTGATACGAATCATCGTCAGGGAGACGACGCTGTAGTCACCAAGATAACTTCAGAGCGGCAACCTAGAGTGCTCATTCACATAGTACTTCTTGGAAGTACAACTTAAGCACGTGATGAGTATGGGAGTCGGGAGTTTGGAGGAAATGACTAGACCTTAGTACAAGTGGGAGATTGTTGGAGTTATGTACTTAATGTCTAGATTTAAGTAACGGAAACTCACGATCCATTGCCACTAATCTATTTAATTAAATAAACAATTATTTGCGTTTAATTATTTATAATTAAATATATGCAAATTATAGTCCTGGATTTTATACGTTGTAGTTAGTATGGTGTGTATGGACACACAGAAGATCATACTATCGGTTACTCGTATTGAATCGAACAGTTGCTCACGACCTAGATGGACACGGACCAATCCATCGGTATAGTCGTTGTGTGAGAGAGAAAATAATCTATCTTGATTATTTTATCACACTTGTACACTTGGTGTATTGGGCGGATCGTTTGAGATTTATCGATTAGGATTGCCGGCGATAATCGATTTAAATCTCTGAGTATTTTATTCTTAATCCCCGATACTATTGCGGGTGTGTATATTTAATATAAGTGACTTTGATTTACCAAAGGAATTAACCGATTTAATTATTGGGTTAATTACCGGTTAAGTTGGGTCACTATATTTTATATATGTCATGCCGTGAATACTTGACGGGAAAGTGTATCTCGTAAGGGTTGATAATATCCCCGAAATGAGTTAATAAGGAATTATTATGTAAACCCTGCAGGTGGATTTGTTCCGCATAATAATTAAGGTTGAATGGTACTAGTCTCGGAAATAAGAGATGAATAAATTAATTAGCAATAAATTAATTTTATTCATGGATATTTATATCTTAAATACACGGAATAAATAATACTACCGGAGAAATATTATTTGATATAATATGGTTTAATATTGGGAGTGCAATTAATTTTATATAGTGGAAAATAGAATTAATTAATATTAATGGATTAATAGATTTGGGCTTGGGCTCAATTTAATCATTAATATTGGAAGCCCAATATTCCACCTCCTTAAGATCCCCTACGTAGCCTATAAAAGCACTACATGGTCTTCTCTATTCTCATAACTTGAAGATCACAATTCTAGAGAGAGAAAGTAGAGAGGGAGATCCATGGAGTTCGGTAGATCGTCGCCCACACGACGTCCGAGCTAGTGCAAGGAATACGCGGGAAGATCTCAAGGTCGTCAAATTGAGTTCTTCGTTTTTCCGAACAACGAGAACGAGGTAAATCGTAAAACCCTCTTTTATGATTTTATCGTTTAATTATCGTAAAAATACCTTGAACCAAGATCCGAGGAACGGACCCACGAGACGAGGTCGAACCGGGCGGTGGTGGTCGGACCACCGGACCGCCGGCGGCTCGACGACTCGGCTGGAAAGGGATCGCGCGAGGTGGATCGAGCCTAGGGCTCGATCACGCGGATCGGCTGCGGGTTTTCCCGTAGCGATCTGCTGCCAGCTACGGGTTTTCCCGCAGCGAATCGTAGCCCCCAGCAGCAGCGAGTCAGGCGACTCACTGCCTGTTGCTGTGGGCTGCTACGGGGAATTCGCTGGGTGCTGTGGGATTTCCCGCAGCTGACCCGCAGCGATTCAGCAGGGTCCCAGCAGCAGCGAGTCAGGCGACTCGCTGCGGGTTGTTGCGGGCTGCTGCGAGCAACCCCGAATGGCTGCTACGGGTTTCGCGGGTTCACGCGAGTTCTCTCGTGTTTTTCCCGCGTAACTTTTTCGTATGGTCATGTACGTGTTCCGGGAGTCGATTGGAGTTGTCGGTTCCGCAATTTTGACAATTCCGGATATTCGATCTCCGTAGGATTTCGGTCGAAATTAATTAGATAATTTATTTATTTAAATTTATTAATTCCGGGATATCGATTTCCAACAATTATGGACATTAATTAATAAAAATTAAATCTAGCCATAATAATCGGAAACCCTGCAAGGTAGAAAAATTTATCGAAAAATACCATGAACTAAAACCAACGCTCTGATACCAATTGTTGGAAATCGATATCCCGGAATTAATAAATTAATTAAAATTAATTATCTAATTAATTCCGACCGAAATCCTTTGGAGATCGAATATCCGGATTGTCTAATATTGCGGAACCGACAACCCAATCGAAACCGTTCGCCGGAAACCACCGCGAACCACCACGCAAGCCGGGACTCGACCAAAGTAGCCGCCGTGGGATGAACCCACGGCAAACCCTAGCCGAGCCCCTTGCATGGGGCTCGCGATCGCGGTTGCGCGATCGCCGGGATGCCAAGCATCCCCGGGGCTGCTCCGAGCAGCCCCCCCGGCGGTGAGTCCGGCGACTCACCGCCACCGCCGGTTGAGGAGGGCGGTCTGCCCAGCAGACCCGCCGCGGCTCCAGCCGCGGCTGCCCAGCGATCGACCCTACGGGGTTCGATCGCTCGCCCCGGCGTCCAGCCGGGGCTCCTCTTCGCACGCGCCGCCAGGAGAGGTGGGGTACCGCCACGGCACCAGCCTGTGGCACCCCGCGGTCGACGTGAAGTCGACCGCATGCCCCGGCGTCCAGCCGGGGCTTCTCCTTTCCGGCATGCGCACGATCCCCACCGTGGGTCCGCCGATCGCGGTGGTCCGGTGGTCGACGACGACCACCACCACGCGTTCGGCCCTTGGTCCGGGGTTCGTTCTCGGATCTTTGGTTCATGATATTTTCACGATAATTAAACGATAAAATCATAAAGAGGGTTTTACGATTTACCTCGTTCTCGTTGTTCGGAAAAACGAAGAACTCAATTTGACGACCTTGAGATCTTCCCACGTATTCCTTGCACTAGCTCGGACGTCGTGTGGGCGACGATCTACCGAACTCCATGGATCTCCCTCTCTACTTTCTCTCTCTAGAATTGTGATCTTCAAGTTATGAGAATAGAGAAGACCATGTAGTGCTTTTATAGGCTACGTAGGGGATCTTAAGGAGGTGGAATATTGGGCTTCCAATATTAATGATTAAATTGAGCCCAAGCCCAAATCTATTAATCCATTAATATTAATTAATTCTATTTTCCACTATATAAAATTAATTGCACTCCCAATATTAAACCATATTATATCAAATAATATTTCTCCGGTAGTATTATTTATTCCGTGTATTTAAGATATAAATATCCATGAATAAAATTAATTTATTGCTAATTAATTTATTCATCTCTTATATCCGAGACGAGTACCATTCAACCTTAATTATTATGCGGAACAAATCCACCTGCAGGGTTTACATAATAATTCCTTATGAACTCATCTCGGGGATATTATCAACCCTTACGGGATACACTTTCCCGTCAAGTATTCACGGCATGTCATATATAAAATATAGCGACCCAACTTAACCGGTAATTAACCCAATAATTAAATCGGTTAATTCCTTTGGAAAATCAAAGTCACTTATATTAAATATACACACCCGCAATAGTATCGGGGATTAAGAATAAAATACACTGAGACTTAAATCGATTATCGCCGGCAATCCTAATCGATAAATCTCAAACGATCCGCTCAATACACCAAGTGTACAAGTGTGATAAAATAATCAAGATAGATTATTTTCTCTCTCACACAACGACTATACCGATGGATTGGTCCGTGTCCATCTAGGTCGTGAGCAACTGTTCGATTAAATACGAGTAACCGATAGTATGATCTTCTGTGTGTCCATACAACACCATACTAACTACAACGTATAAAATCCAGGACTATAATTTGCATATATTTAATTATAAATAATTAAATGCAAATAATTGTTTATTTAATTAAATAGATTAATGGCAATGGATCGTGAGTTTCCGTTACTTAAATCTAGACATTAAGTACACAACTCCAACAGACGATGCGGTTGTCACCTAGATAGCATCGAGAGGATTGCCTGGTAAAACCCGTTCACAGAGGCACTTCCAGCGAAAGCGTTGGGTAGGCGTGATGAGGTTATGGGAATCTGATGTTTGGGAGAGGGCGACTAGACTTTTAGTATAAGTGGGAGATTGATGGAGTTGTATTCTAAATGTCTAGTTTAGTGCAAATACGGAACTCCTTATCTATACCTTAATTCGAGATATGATTCAAGCATGATTGCATTTAATGCAATAGTCCTTGATGTATACGTTGTAGACAGTATGGCGTGAGGAGACACGCGGAAGATCATATTGTCGGTTACTCGTATACTATCGAACAGTAGCTCACGACTTAGATGGACAGGGACAATCCATCGGTACGTCGTAGTGTGACTGGTATGAAGGTACCAGTATACCGATCCGATCGATATACCGTGTGTGCGGAAGCGTGTAAAGCATTTAAATCTATCATGCTTGGATCTTAGTGCACACATAATGTGTATAAGAACACATACAAATATATATATATATATATACACATCCAATATATATATATATATGGATCAACGAGTTCTTACATTTGGTGATCGTTGAAATTGGTTAAGGTGGTGTTGAGTCGATTGAACCACCTTAATGGATCAGCCACGGATTGTTCACCTCTGGAATGACCCCGTCACGCCTTTGGATCGCCCGGATGTTGAAGCCGCACAAATGGCCCAGCCTCTACGTGTTGCACACGAACCCGGATGATGACTTGCTTGATTGATCGAGTTGATTCTCCAAGAACAACCTCTTTTCTCTCTCTCTTTTGTGAATTTCGTGGGTGAAAAATTATGCTGAAAAATCAGCATTTGTTCACCTTAAAATGCCATCAAAACCCCCTTGTAACCTCCTCCTTAATGGTGATATTGATGCCCCATCATTATCACACATTAAGGTGTGATTATGGTGAATTTGAATGGACATTTCCACCTCATTATGCCACATGACATTAGATGGTCCCACTTGCTTGTGTGGCATGCCATGTCACACTATGTGACATGCATCCATGCAAGCCATGCATCCCATGCATGTGTATTAAATCCACGTAAATATTGATTCTAAATCAATATATTTATCAAGCATTGTACATCATCTTTGAGTCCGTGTGTGACCCTGTAGGTATGATTTATTGATCAATATTATATTGTTCCCAACAATATAATATTATCAAATAATCATTTAACATCCATAGACGACCTTATGACTTCATCGATTGCACACGTAGGATCGAAGGACATATTCCAACAATCTCCCACTTGGCCTTCAGAGCCAGTGTGCTGCCAACTTCCTGTTGTCACTTTATGTCTAAGTTTGAACTTGAGGCAAGACTCGAGTCATCCTCAATCGGTTCAAACCTTTCTTGGACTTTGAGGCAGACTGTAAAACCAGATTTATCACTATGATACGAATCTGGACGTGGCCACGTATTTTCCACAGTCTCGACTCTCCAAGTGGCCGGTAAGACATATGATCCATATTAAAATGGAGGACAATCCCATCTTGTCAATCCAAGATCTCCCACTTGCTTCCTGATATACCCAATAACAAGTTTTATAACCTCCTTTTACGAAAGGCGTTTACTTGTATCAAAGTGTTGGAGTTTTGTACTTAATGTCTAGATTTAAGTAACAGAAACTCACGATCCATTGCCATTAATCTATTTAATTAAATAAACAATTATTTGCGTTTAATTATTTATAATTAAATATATGCAAATCATAGTCCTGGATTTTATACGTTGTAGTTAGTATGGTGTTGTATGGACACACAGAAGATCATACTATCGGTTACTCGTATTTAATCAAACAGTTGCTCACGACCTAGATGGACACGGACCAATCCATCGGTATAGTCGTTGTGTGAGAGAGAAAATAATTTATCTTAATTATTTTATCACACTTGTACACTTGGTGTATTGAGCGGATCGTTGAGATTTATCGATTAGGATTGCCGGCGATAATCGATTCAAGTCTCAGTGTATTTTATTCTTAATCCCCGATACTATTGCGGGTGTGTATATTTAATATAAGTAACTTTGATTGACCAAAGGAATTAACCGATTTAATTATTGGGTTAATTACCGGTTAAGTTGGGTCACTATATTTTATATTTGGCATGCCGTGAATACTTGACGGGAAAGTGTATCCCGTAAGGGTTGATAATATTCCCGAGATGAGTTCATAAGGAATTATTATGTAAACCCTGCAGGTGGATTCGTTCCGCATAATAATTAAGGTTGAATGGTACTAGTCTCGGATATAAGAGATGAATAAATTAATTAGCAATAAATTAATTTTATTCATGGATATTTATATCTTAAATACACGGAATAAATAATACTACCGGAGAAATATTATTTGATATAATATGGTTTAATATTGGGAGTGCAATTAATTTTATATAGTGGAAAATAGAATTAATTAATATTAATGGATTAATAGATTTGGGCTTGGGCTCAATTTAATCATTAATATTGGAAGCCCAATATTCCACCTCCTTAAGATCCCCTACGTAGCCTATAAAAGCACTACATGGCCTTCTCTATTCTCATAAGTTCATAAGTTGAAGATCACAATTCTAGAGAGAGAAAGTAGAGAGGGAGATCCACGGAGTTCGGTAGATCATCGCCCACACGACGTCCGAGCTAGTGCAAGGAATACGTCGGAAGATCTCAAGGTCGTCAAATTGAGTTCTTCGTTTTTCCGAACAACGAGAACGAGGTAAATCGTAAAACCCTCTTTATGATTTTATCGTTTAATTATCGTAAAAATATCGTGAACCAAGATCCGAGAACGAGACCCAAGACGAGGACGAACCGGGCGGTGGTGGTCGAAGACCACCGAACCGCCGGCGGATCGTCGGCTCGCCTAGGAGGGGTCGAAGGGCGTGAGCCTCGGCTGGACGCCGAGACTCGATCGAGCACGAGCTCGATCGCCCGTGCACATCCAGCGGGCTGCTGGAGCAGCCCCGCTCGCGCGGCATGAGCTCCGCTCCGGCGGGGCGACGCCGCTTGCGCGGCTGGACCGCCGCTCGCGCGGCGGTGGGGTGATGGTGATCGCAAGCCACGGTTCGACCGTGGCTGGTCGTGCGATCACCGGGGGCAGCTGGGCGTGCATAAGGGGCTGCCAAGGGCAGCCCTAGGCGGCTGCCAAGGACAGCCGCGAGCCCTACGCGAGGGCTCGACCGAACAGCCCGGGCTAACCCCGTGGTTAGGGTTTGGTTGAGTCCGGCTTCGTGTGGTGGTTCGTGGCGGGTTTCCGGCAACCGGGATTTCGATTGGAGTTGTCGTTCCGCAATTTTACAACTCCGGATATTCGATCTCCGAAGGATTTCGGTCGGAATTAATTAGATAATTTATTTATTTAAATTTATTAATTCCGGGATATCGATTTCCAACACAAAGTACACCATTTCACAATGGAATCACTCTGGACTACTCAGGTCAGAGGAAATTGCTCGACAGTCAATGAAATAGTATTATGACTCAAAATCTTAAATACTATTCCAGTTGGGTCTGTTCGATCATTAGCTCCCAGCTAATATCTATGTAATTGTACTTGATGTCCCACATCACTAGCCCATGAAGCGATGCTATAGTACACATTACAATCTAGTTCATTGTATTATCAGTTTGTCCGTACTTGATAATACGAACTAGGAACAATTCTATGATTTAATTATATTAGTTCAACAATTGGGACTTCATTTATGTGGTAAATCGACCTCCTAACCCAATTAATATAATTTAATCATTTGGACAATTCATACAATTTAAACCACAATTATATGAAGAAATTATTGAATATCATAAAAGATACGTGAATGTTTACATAAACTCCAAAAGTAAACAATACAGTAATAGGAATCACAATCCATCTCTAAGATATCGTATCCCTATTGCAGTCGTATGAGCATCATGCTTTGACTGCTGGAGTGGTTTAGTTAACGGGTCTGCAACATTATCATCAGTTGCAACTTTATTTATCTCGATGTCTCCACGACTAACTATCTCCCTGAGAATGTGGAACTTCCTGAGCACATGTTTGGATTTGTGGTGCTCCCTAGGCTCCTTGGCTTGCGCGATAGCTCCACTATTATCACAATAGAGAGCTATCGGATGGGCCGAACTAGGTACGACACCGAGCTCATCTAAGAACTTTCTCATCCAAACGGCCTCCTTTGCTGCTTCTGATGCAGCAATGTTGTTGGAATTCGATATCCCGGAGTTGCCGGAATTGCGGAACATGACAACTCCGATCAAACCCTTCGTCGGAGATCACATGAACGCCGACTCATCCGCCGGAGTTCAGCCTTTGGAGACCACGCACCCGAAGGCACGCGGCCCGCCCCCAGCCGAACCCCCGCGAGACGGGGTTCACGCGATCCCGATCGCGCCTTGGCGATCGATGGGTGGGGCTGCTCCCAGCAGCCCCCGCGGCGAGTCCGGCGACTCGCCGCCTCTTGGAGGATCCCCACCGTCGAGGTGGGGAGGGGAACGGCACCAGCCCGTGCCCCCGGCGATCGATCCTTGGATCGATCGCAAGCCCTCGGCCCAGCCGAGGGTTCGATCCTCTCGCCCCCGCCGAAACCCTAGCGGGCGATTGGCGTGGTCCGGTGGCTACGCCACCACCACGCGATCGTCCGTCTAATCCGGGGTTCGATCTTTGGATCTTGTTTTCCGATAATTGATTTCAATAAGAATTAAATAGCGGAAATATTTAATTCACCTTTCGATTCGTTGTGCGGAGAAACGAGATCTTATGATGACCTTGAGATCTTCCCACGTATTCCTTGCACTAGCCCGGACGTCGTGTGGGCGACGATCTACCGAACTCCATGGATCTCCCTCTCTACTTTCTCTCTCTAGAATTGTGATCTTCAAGTTATGAGAATAGAGAAGACCATGTAGTGCTTTTATAGGCTACGTAGGGGATCTTAAGGAGGTGGAATATTGGGCTTCCAATATTGAAGATTAAATTGAGCCCAATGCTCAAGTCCATTAATCCTTATCAATGTTAATTAATTCTATTTTTCACTATATAAAATTAATTGCACTCCCAATATTATACCATATTATATCAAATAATATTTTCTCCGGTAGTATTATTTATTCCGTGTATTTAAGATATAAATATCCATGAATAAAATTAATTTATTGCTAATTAATTTATTCATCTCTTATATCCGAGACTAGTACCATTCAACCTTAATTATTATGCGGAACAAGTCCACCTGCAGGGTTTACATAATAATTCCTTATGAACTCATCTCGGGGATATTATCAACCCTTCCGGGATACACTGTCCGGTCAATCATTCACGGCATGCCATATATAAAATATAGTGACCCAACTTAACCGGTAATTAACCCAATAATTAAATCGGTTAATTCCTTTGGTAAATCAAAGTCACTTATATTAAATATACACACCCGCAATAATATCGGGGATTAAGAATAAAATACACTGAGACTCGAATCGATTATCGCCGGCAATCCTAATCGATGAATCTCAACGATCCGCTCAATACACCAAGTGTACAAGTGTGATAAAATAATTAAGATAAATTATTTTCTCTCTCACACAACGACTATACCGATGGATTGGTCCGTGTCCATCTAGGTCGTGAGCAACTGTTCGATTAAATACGAGTAACCGATAGTATGATCTTCTGTGTGGGCCCGACACACCATACTAACTACAACGTATAAAATCCAGGACTATAATTTGCATATATTTAATTATAAATAATTAAATGCAAATAATTGTTTATTTAGTTAAATAGATTAGTGGCAATGGATCGTGAGTTTCCTTTACTTAATTCTAGACATTAAGTACACAACTCCAACAATCTCCCACTTGTACTAAGGTCTAGTCATTTCCTCCAAACTCCCGACTCCCATACTCATCACGTGCTTAAGTTGTACTTCCAAGAAGTACTATGTGAATGAGCACTCTAGGTTGCCGCTCTGAAGTTATCTTGGTGACTACAGCGTCGTCTCCCTCGACGATGACTCGTATCAGGTGGTACTTGCACTATGTGTTATCTTACACTTATGGACTTGTGATTTCTTACCATTTGCCATTGCACCGCTATTCACATAGCCTTTGGAAAATTAAGAATCACCTCTAAGTCCCAGAGATTATCCCGGAGTTATACCAAAACTTCCGCTGCCTCTGAGGCCGCTATTTGGTTACCCATGGCAGAGTCCGAAAAGCATCGTGCTTATCACTCTTTCATGTTAAAACTCCTTCTCCTTCAATAGTGAAACACATAGCCTGATATCGACTTACACCGGTCCTCATTCGATTAGAAATCTAAGAGAATGTAATCCAAAGGAAATGTTCGTCTGCTTCGTAGTCTAGAACAGTACTTCGAAAGTACTTTTACAGCAGTCGAATATTCCTTTCCAGGATTACCTTGATATCCTCCCACTATGCTAACCGCATAGCCGATATCAGGTTCTCGTTTTCAACAATGCATTTTAAGCTTTCCACACTCAAAGTGTAGGAATCTGCTTTCTGATGGAGTTGTATTCTAAATGTCTAGTTTAGTGCAAATACGGAACTCCTTATCTATACCTTAATTCGAGATATGATTCAAGCATGATTGCATTTAATGCAATAGTCCTTGATGTATACGTTGTAGACAGTATGGCGTGAGGAGACACGCGGAAGATCATACTGTCGGTTACTCGTATACTATCGAACAGTAGCTCACGACTTAGATGGACAGGGACAATCCATCGGTACGTCGTAGTGTGACTGGTAGATAGTCGGTCTTGACTATCATGTTACACTCGTACACTTGGTGTATTGAGCAGGACCACGGGAGGGCGTTCGATTTATACTAATCGAAGTAATCGAACTAGACCTCAGATATTGCGGATATGCGAATTCCTAATCCCTATATAATTATAGGTGCGTGTGTCCAATTCTCGGTTCTTTAATCTACCAATGAGTGAGACTAATTGATTAGTCAATATTCTCGGTAAATTGGGAATTGGAATTGTACACACGGCATGCTATAGATTATAGACAGGAAACCGTGTCCCGTTTATCGGGTTGATAATGTCCCCGAGATGAGCTCATAAAGTTTATCATGTAAACCCTGCAGGTGGATTCGTTCCACATGATAATAAGGATGAGTGGTACTAGTCTCGGATAATAAGAAACGAATTAATTTAATTATTAGTAATTAAAGTTAATTCGTGGACATTCGATATCTTAAACACGGGGAAAGTCGTATATGTAATTTCGACGGAAATATTATTGTTGATATAATATTAAATTAATTTCGGGAATTCAATTATTATTTTTTAGTGGAGTGAATAATAATTAAAATTGTGGAATTTAATTAAAGGTTTTCTTTTAAGGACACCGGTTTAATTAAATTGCAATTTAGCCCCTAATTAATTTACCTAAGAGGTCCCTAGTGTAACTCTATAAATAACCCCCCCTTGCCTCTCTTAAACCTAAGAAACGCCGCAACTATTATTTCAGCAGAGAAATTAAATTGCTTAGCGCAATTATGTTTTTCTCTGTTTAAATAAAAGAGTTAACGCAGTTATTCTTCTGATGAAATTAATTGCTTAGCGCAATTATATTTCTGAGAAAGAAAAATTATTCTTGCGCTGGTTTAGAGAAGAGAGAGCAGAAAAGGAGAATCCAGCAGATCGTTGCCCACACAACGGCTTGAATCGGGTTAGAGGCATACGCTAGAAACGTCTAAGGTTTCAACAATTCGGCTCCTCCGAATCACGCGACAAAGGTATGAGATCGAACCCTATTTCTGCAATTTATCGATCTCATTTTATCTCGTTGATCATACATGAACGAAGATCGGGTCCCGTGGCTTGGATGTGATATTCTCGGACTGCTGGGAGGTTTCGGACCTCCGGCGTGGCAGTCGGATCGAGAAAATCGCGTCGGAACAGCCGGAACGGGCGAACGGGGTCGCTGTTCGCAGCAGGCAGGCGCCCGCCTGAGGGGCAAGCGCCCGCTCGCGACAGGCAGCAGGCGCTCGCCTGGGCAGCAGGCGCTCGCTTGCCTTGCTGCGCGAGCGCTCGCCTGGTAGGCAAGCGGTCGCTTGCTCCGGGCAGATCGCGAGCCGCGGCTTCGGCTGCGGCGGACGCGCGATCTCTTGGGCGGGCGGCCATGGCTGTCTAAGGGTGACCTCCAGAAGTCGATTGGGGACGTCCGGATGTTCGATGGTTCGAACGGACGTGTCCCGGGTAGTCGATTTCCAACAATTGGTATCAGAGCCGGTTTTTGTCGATTCGTTGTATTTTTGCGAGATTTGTTTTGCAGGTTCGAACCCGATTGTTATGGCCATGTGATTGTGCTGTATGTTTGTGGTTTGTTAAACTCTCGGGCTTGTCGAGATCTTTGTTTTTGAAATCGTTGCATGTTTGTAATAGTTAAAACGACGGGTTGAGTCGTTTAGGTTTTATTACGTTTTTCGTTTTATCCGGATGTATAGGATCGATCAACCTGTATAGGATCGATGCCGGAAGTAGTATGTTTTACCTTTGTATTGTTACTGCTACTTGGTGGATCGAGAGTAGATCGGAGGCCGGACGAACGAGGGTCGAGAAGTCGAACCCGCGAGCTGCTGAAGGGCAAACGGCGGTCGCCGTTTCTTAAACGGCGGTCGCCGTTTCGCTGGATACTTGGCAGCAGCGGCGTGGGGGTTCGACGGACACCACGGGTCGCTCGTCGAGACCTAGGATGATACTCCAGTGGGAGGGGTTCGTCTCTTGGCACTTAGACGAGTCGGTGGTGGATCGAGACCGAGACGAGCAACGAGACGAAGATCCGAGAAGACGTGCATGGAAGATATTTAAAGGCCATAATAATCGGGGCCACGTTAAATGTTTTTTGTGTGTTTACGTGCTTGTTATTATGCTTTATTTATTTTATGCATGTTTTCCCTTTCGTAAAATACTAAGTGGGAGAGGGATTGGAAACAATCCCGCGGTCTCCATTCTCTGTTTTGATAGTGATGTGTGTCACTTACGAGTTGGCTTTAGTGTCATCCTCCCTATCGGATAAAGTCGACACACGGATATCACTGGATCAAAATTCGAATTTAAAATCCACTTATAAAATTGAACAATTATATTTCTCAAAAGCAATGCCTAATCTGTCATTCAAAGACTAATTTCAACTCGACTCATTCTCACCCCGGGGAGTGGAATGGAGCCAAAGCGCTTGGTTATGTCGATGACACAGATTAGAGACATTCGAGTCATTCGATGACTAGATCGATTGTCTGGTTGGCTCCCTCACCTAGTGAGAGATAGGGCTCAATTGCATGATTGATCGCTGGTTAGAAACTTCGAGTTTCACTTACGAGATATCAAGTTTTGATTAATAAAATTGTGAAATCTAATAAATGTAAGAGTCAATTAACAAAGTTGTTTGTTTTAGTAAACGTCCACACTATCGTGGCTTGCTAAATGGAAATGGTACTTTGGGTTAATTGAGACTCTATGACATTTAAATAAGTAGGATTCAATTAATAAAGTTGTTTGTTTAGTAAACGTCCACACTAACGTGGCTTGCTAGATGGAAACGGAACTTTGGGATTAATTGAGGCTCGACAGTTATAGAAAGTCGTGGAGGACCGCATGTCAACGTAAACGTCCACATGAACGTGGCTTGCGGTGGACATGTAGTTCCCGAGCGGTGGACTTAGTACTGATAAATGGTACACACTTAGGTACGCTTTATAGTATCCTCCCCATCGGAGTCACTGCTATAATGATGTACGACCGAAGTGAAATCCAATCATAAAATCATTTGGACTGGTAAACGTCCACAAGAACGTGGCTTGCTATGTCTGATGGGATTTTGGAAATGATTGGTAGTTTAATGATATCACTTAAGGGAAATGATATCGAATTAAACTCATTTTTTGTTTTATATGGTATTATTCCCATTAAAAGTCAACAAACTCACTGAACCTGATTGTATGGATTGGAAAAGAAACTTGGACATTGTCCTAACTGCAGAGGAGTACAAATGTGTACTCCAAGACAATTGACCTGCTGAACCAAATGATACTTCCACTACTGAGGAAAAGAAGCTCATTGGAAATGGATCAAGGCTATGAGATGACGCGGAGCAACATTATGACTTTCATGTCAAAAGTGCTGCGACATCGGGATCATGCCATGACCATTACCTATGATATGATGCTTAACCTCAAGAAGTTTTGGTTATCAGGACAGGACAGCCGGGCAAAGTGAAATGAGGCAACTCATGACGGCCATCATGTCGGAAAGAACGCCCGTAAGGGATCACGTTCTTAGAATGATGGGCTATCTTAATGAGATAGAGGTTCTGGGAGAAATTATCAATGGGGTAACCCAAGTTGATTTTGTGCTCCAGTCTCTGCCGAGAAGTTTTGAGCAGTTCCGCCTGAACTATAATATGAATAAGGGGTCTTATTCATTGGCGGAGCTCCTGGTTGAACTTCAAAGCGGCTGAGGGAATCTTTAAGGGCTCTCAAAACACTTGTGGCTGATAAATTGGCTCTTCCTAAGCCTTCGGGCGGCAAAAGGAAGAAGAAGCAAATACGGAAACCCAGTGGGCCTAATATATCTGGACCACGGAATGGGACAAGCAAGCCCAAGGGGCAAGTGCTTCCGTTGTAAGCAGTTTGGATACTGGGAGTTTTGATTGTCCTCTCAAAGCAACTAGAAGTTAACTCCTCCTTAGTCACCGAAACATGTTTAGTGGTGTTATCTACCAGTACCTGGTGTGTGGATACGGAAACCACTAATCATGTCTGCACCTAAATGCGGGGGTTCCAGGAAACCCGGAGACTTAGAAAGGAAGAAATTATAATCTACATGGGCAATACTGCTAAGGTAACAGCCATTGCAGTGGGAGATGTTAAATGTTTTAACGGTAGGATTTTAGTTCTAATAAATTGTCTTTATGTGCCGGCATTTAGAAAGAAATTTCATTTCGGATTTCTAAATTGGCTTAGAATAGATATTCTGTTTCTTCTGATAGTTTCATACTTGTCGGAGTAGGAAACGGGGATATTATCTATTCTAGTACATTGATAGACAATTTAATACCAAATCCGTGTTCTTCCACGATGCAACACACCGAAGCTAATAACACATTGTCGAACCCCAATAAGAGTAAAAATCCTTCTAGGATGAATCAAATGTACTTATGGAATCTTAGGCTAGATCATTTTAACTTGAGTACGATTCAAAGGGTGAAAGCTGATGGACTACTCAGCTAGGTTGAAGGAAAGGACTTTCCAACCTTCGAATCATACTTGGAAGTTTTAATGACCAAGCAACCCTTTACGGTTAAAGGGAAAAGATCCAAGAAAGTACTAGAGTTGATTCGCTCTGATATATGCAGACCTCTTTGAAGAGTAAGGCATACTTATCAGAAAATGGGATTAACTCCCAACAGAATACACCATTTATGCCTCGGCAAAATAATGTGTTGTAAAGAAGGAATAGGACTCTTATAGATATGGGAAAGTAGACAATAAGTTATTCGGAGTTACCTAATTTGTTTTGGGATATGGCTTGGAAACAGCGGCGTTTATCTTGAACTTGATTCCTTTGGAAACTTGTACAGATATTCGGCTGTTTATAAGATACCCTAAGAAAACGAATTGAGATATGTAATATAGTCCAAAGGACCAGATGTTCGTTGATTGAATCAACGTTCGGTTCTTAGACATGGACTATATGTATATGCAATATCGCAAGCCCAAGAGTAGAGTAATACTTAAATGTGCTTAGAGGGACTGATTAAAACTTAGAACCAGCCTAACTGAGTAGTTCACTACTATAATCTTTAGTCACTAAAGATACACCGGAGCGTTGTCGTAGTGGGAGGGTTGTTAGACAACCCAACAGGTTCATGTTTATAGGTGAGTCTTCGGACTTGTTACCTGGAGAACATGAAGTCGAACCCTGGATCTATGACGAGACGCTGAAAGATCAGGATGCTCAGTCTTGGCAAAAGTCGATCAGGATTCTTTTGTCTTCACATGGAAGATGGAAGTCAAGACAGATTTTCTAAATCGAAGTCTTGACGGGGCCATCTGTGTGGGACAGCCAGAAAGATTCATCGAAAAGAGCCAAGAGCATTCAGTAAGCAAGCTTAATCAATCTTAAGATTGAAGGAAGCTTCAAGATCTTGGACACATGCGGACCTATGAGAAAATCCATTTCATGGATTCATTCAAGGCATGTTTAGGTCCTGTGTGTAATAAAGAAGTGACAGAAAAGATGTGGTGTTCTCTCATTCTTTATGTAGACGACATCCTTCTGAATTGGCAACAATATGAAAGATGTTATCGGACATAAAGGGATGGTTGTCCGAGTAATTCAATATAAGAGACTCAGGAGAAGTCGGGAATGTTCTTGGGATCAAAGTATTAAATGATCGCCAGAAAAGAACATAGAACTTATCTCGAGTCTCATATATAAAATACAATTCTTACTCGTTGCAGCATACAGAATCCCAAGAAAGGTCTTCACCTTTTAGATGTGGAATTCATCTATCTAAGGTTTTGTGTCTGACACAATAAAGGAGATAGATGAAGAGTAAGCAGTTCCCTGCACCTTAATGGTGGGAAGCTTAATATATGTAATGCGATGCACGAGACTGATATCTACTATGCCGTGGACATGGTGGTGAGATATCATAGTAATCCTGGAAAGGATCACTTGACTGATGTAAAGAACATGTTTAGGCTCCTGCAGAGGACCAGGAATTATGTTCTGAGTTACAAAGCAGTCAAGTGGTTTCCTTTGGATATTTCCAATCAAACAGGGACAGTTGAAAGTCGAAGTCAGGCTATGTGTTCTCACTGTGAAGTGGAGCAGTCACATGGAAGAATGTAAAGCAGCGATGCATTACGGATTCTACCATGGAAACTGAAAGGATAACGGCCTCTGAGGCAGTTAAAAGGTCAGTGTGGCTCCAGAACTTCCTAAGGGACTTAGATGTGGTTTCTAGTTTACCCAAAGCTATTTTGAATAGCGGTATTGGCAAACTTGAAATGCCACGAGTCCACAGTGGGAGATAATACGTAGAGCGCAAGTACCACCTGATTCGAGAGATCGTCTAGTAAGACGATGCAGTTGTCACCTAGATAGCATCAAGAGGATTGCCTGGTAAACCCGTTCACAGAGGCACTTCCAGCGAAAGCGTTGGGTAGGCGTGATGAGGTTATGGGAATCTGATGTTTGGGAGAGGGCGACTAGACTTTTAGTATAAGTGGGAGATTGATGGAGTTGTATTCTAAATGTCTAGTTTAGTGCAAATACGGAACTCCTTATCTATACCTTAATTCGAGATATGATTCAAGCATGATTGCATTTAATGCAATAGTCCTTGATGTATACGTTGTAGACAGTATGGCGTGAGGAGACACGCGGAAGATCATACTGTCGGTTACTCGTATACTATCGAACAGTAGCTCACGACTTAGATGGACAGGGACAATCCATCGGTACGTCGTAGTGTGACTGGTAGATAGTCGGTCTTGACTATCATGTTACACTCGTACACTTGGTGTATTGAGCAGGACCACGGGAGGGCGTTCGATTTATACTAATCGAAGTAATCGAACTAGACCTCAGATATTGCGGATATGCGAATTCCTAATCCCTATATAATTATAGGTGCGTGTGTCCAATTCTCGGTTCTTTAATCTACCAATGAGTGAGACTAATTGATTAGTCAATATTCTCGGTAAATTGGGAATTGGAATTGTACACACGGCATGCTATAGATTATAGACAGGAAACCGTGTCCCGTTTATCGGGTTGATAATGTCCCCGATATGAGCTCATAAAGTTTATCATGTAAACCCTGCAGGTGGATTCGTTCCACATGATAATAAGGATGAGTGGTACTAGTCTCGGATAATAAGAAACGAATTAATTTAATTATTAGTAATTAAAGTTAATTCGTGGACATTCGATATCTTAAACACGGGGAAAGTCGTATATGTAATTTCGGCGGAAATATTATTGTTGATATAATATTAAATTAATTTCGGGAATTCAATTATTATTTTTTAGTGGAGTGAATAATAATTAAAATTGTGGAATTTAATTAAAGGTTTTCTTTTAAGGACACCGGTTTAATTAAATTGCAATTTAGCCCCTAATTAATTTACCTAAGAGGTCCCTAGTGTAACTCTATAAATAACCCCCCCTTGCCTCTCTTAAACCTAAGAAACGCCGCAACTATTATTTCAGCAGAGAAATTAAATTGCTTAGCGCAATTATGTTTTTCTCTGTTTAAATAAAAGAGTTAACGCAGTTATTCTTCTGATGAAATTAATTGCTTAGCGCAATTATATTTCTGAGAAAGAAAAATTATTCTTGCGCTGGTTTAGAGAAGAGAGAGCAGAAAAGGAGAATCCAGCAGATCGTTGCCCACACAACGGCTTGAATCGGGTTAGAGGCATACGCTAGAAACGTCTAAGGTTTCAACAATTCGGCTCCTCCGAATCACGCGACAAAGGTATGAGATCGAACCCTATTTCCGCAATTTATCGATCTCATTTTATCTCGTTGATCATACATGAACGAAGATCGGGTCCCGTGGCTTGGATGTGATATTCTCGGACTGCTGGGAGGTTTCGGACCTCCGGCGTGGCAGTCGGATCGAGAAAATCGCGTCGGAACAGCCGGAACGGGCGAACGGGGTCGCTGTTCGCAGCAGGCAGGCGCCCGCCTGAGGGGCAAGCGCCCGCTCGCGACAGGCAGCAGGCGCTCGCCTGGGCAGCAGGCGCTCGCTTGCCTTGCTGCGCGAGCGCTCGCCTGGTAGGCAAGCGGTCGCTTGCTCCGGGCAGATCGCGAGCCGCGGCTTCGGCTGCGGCGGACGCGCGATCTCTTGGGCGGGCGGCCATGGCTGTCTAAGGGTGACCTCCAGAAGTCGATTGGGGACGTCCGGATGTTCGATGGTTCGAACGGACGTGTCCCGGGTAGTCGATTTCCAACACTTTCATTGCTTCTATCTCCTTTTGTGTTCTAAAACACATATCCTTAGATAGATGCATTCCGTCTCTGAAAGGTAACGAACCTTTCTCGGAATCTTGCACGTTAAAACGAACCATAATCGTACAAGATATCTAGAGAAGTACAATGTTCTTTTCTTGAGATCCTAGATCTTAAGAACATGCTCTAACTTCTTCTTTATCTCATATATCGATTTTTCTAGACAACCATCATTTTATGTCTGACAACATCTTTACATTGTTACCAATGATAAAATGTTATCTACATAAAACCTCCGAGAAACACCACCTTGTTTCCATCACGTTTCCCATACATACGAATCGTCAATGCCTTTTGATGAATCCATCAAATGGACTATCTCATCAATTCGCAAGTTCCACGATCTCTAGCTTCGTTTCAATCCATCAATGGATTAACTAAGCTTGTACTCTAAATGATCTTGCCTCTTAGAAATAATCCTTATTGCTTTCCAAGAAGGCACATTTAGATCTAGTACCGCCTCTATGTAGATCCAGGGATTGATTTCATGTATACTAGGTCCAGAGTCCGAAGACTCACCTAGTTTTATGAATATCTCCGGTTGTCATACAACCTCCCACTACAACGGCGTTCCGGTGTATAAACAGTAATAACAGTAGGTGCAGTTAGTGGTGTACCGCTACTCGGTTCGGCTGGTTCTAAGTCTTAATCGTTTTCTCTCTTTTCAGAAGTATCATGTCATTTTTGGGCTTGTGGTTCATCTAATAGCCTTCCCCTAAGAACCGGGCGTTAGAACTTATAACGTCCTTCTGGTTCATAGTACTATCGAACACACATCTTTTGTTCTTCTAGGATATTCTACAACCACATTTGAATGCGTCGTTGTTACCAAGACATATCCATAGAACATAGGTAGTTCCGTTTAACTCATGCTTTTACTATTTCTATAAGAGTTCCATTTCTTATTTCCGACACACCAATCTTACAGAAGACTGTATGGTGTAGTCACTTGGGATCCAATCCCAAGCTATGATCATAAATCAGAGTCAATCTATTCTAATACTTGTCCGGATCTTATATCTTATATCCATAAAGGATTGCTTAGTCGTATTATCTTCCAAATTAGATTCTTAGGTCGGAAGGTCCACTCCTTCAACTTAATTGATCTTACAATCAATTTTCGACCTTTGAACTTCTTATTTGAATAAATATGACTTAGCATAAGATTCCACAAGTATAAATGATTTAATAAAGAAATCTCTTATTAGTAAAACGAGACGTATAAAACGGTTCGTCGCATCGTGGTAGACTCAGGATTCATCATTTATATATTGCTAGCTAATGTACCAAAATAGATAATATCATTATTTCTTCTTATAACCATCAAATGATTAAAAGAAATAAAATATCCATTCATTAGAAATCCAGAACAAAGTTCTTTCTAATATGAAAGGTACATAAAAGCAATAACTCAAAATGAAATCCTATAAAATGTCCTCCACTGCAACAGCTGCCTCCTTACAGCATTGCCCATGTAGACTACGATCTTTTCTTTTCTAAGTCGTCGGGTTTCCTGGAACCCTTGCATTTAAAATGCACATACCGTCAGTGGTTCCATATATACACACCAGGTTCCGGTAGATAATACCACTGACTATGTTTTACGACTAAAGAAAATTTCGTACTTTCTTTGAGAGGATAATCAGACTTCCAGTACCCAGACTGTTTGCATCGAGAATACTTGCCTCATGGCTTTCTAGTCCTATCTCGTGGTCTAAGCAACTTAGCACCACTGGGATTCTTTGCTTGCTTTTCCTTTCCCCCGATTTTGCCCTTAGGTTCGAAACCTTTGGCATTGGCTACAAGAGCTTGCGATTTCCGTCTCAACTCGTCCAAAAGGTCAATCATCTCAAAAACGTGTTTAAGCGTTTCCTCGAATGACTGGCCTTTATGAGTATCCTCATCGCTTCTTGTCTAGCCGCCTATGTCAATAGGCTCGGGAGGACAAAGCTCACTGAGTACAACCTTGCACTCTTTAACAGTTTGGGTAATGTCTAGATCTCTATTCCAATCATTACATTTAGGGACCAGTGAGTTTATAATCCTTACGTATCACATAAAGTGGGTTCAAAGCCATTTCCTAATCTATGAGCACATATAACAACAAACAATCGATTTAATCTCCGATATTATCTCCCTCAAATAATATCATTAAACCACTAATCACCTCTAAAATCCCATCAGATATGGCAAGCCACGATAGTGTGGACGTTTACCTATCCAAATGATTTAGCAATTAGATTTGCTTCGGTCGTACATCAATTATAGCGTTACTTCGATGGGAAGAATACTATAAAGCGTACCTAAGTGTAAACCATTACTCAGTATCTAAGAAGATTGTTTGGGATACGCATATTCACCGCAAGCCACGATAGTGTGGACGTTTACGTTAACATACGCTCCTTTACTCCTTTCTATAACTGTCTACATCAATCGTTCCAAAATCCCATTCAATGTAGCAAGCCACGATAGTGTGGACGTTTACTACACCAAAAGACTTTTACAATTGACATCCAATTACTTGATCCATTCGATCTTGCAAATCAAGACGCGGAGAATCATAAGTGAAACTCGAAGTTTCTTACCAGTGATTCACCATGCGAACAACCCTATCTCTCATAGAATGAGGGAGCCGAGCAGACAATCGATCTAGTCATCAAATGACACGAAAGTCTCTAATTTGTGTCCTCCACATGACCAAGTGGCTTTGGCTCCATTCCACTCCCCGGGGTGAGAATGAGTCGACTTGAAATCAGTTTTGGAAAGACAAATTAGGCATTGTTTGATAAACTTAATCAATGTTTCTTTGTAAAAGGAATTACAAGAATTCTCCTCCAATGACTTGTCTATACGAACTTCAAAAGTCCATAAAAGTCACCAAGAGAACAGCAATGGAGACCATGGATATGTTTCCATACCCTCTCCCACTTAGCTTTTTATAACAAAGGGATACGCTATCTAATGCATAATTAAATACACATAAGCATAATCACAAACACACATTTCATGCAAGTACGTACACAAATAATCAAATAATTGCTCAAGTAAAATTATTTCTCGACTATTCGTACCTTGATGAATTCCTGCATGCTTGCCTTGAGTCTTCATTCTACGTCTTGAATACTTTGCCGAGCGACGGAAAAATTCTTTGATTATCATATTTAATTTTGCTCCAATTAAATAAAATCAATTCCATTGATTTCCATATTTAATTCTATTTTAAATAAAATCCAAGATTATCCAATTCAAATTTTTTTTTGAATTAATCTAATGATTTTAAATAAAATACTTAAATTAAATAAAATCAATATTATTAAAATCCATTGATCTCCATATTTAATTCTATTCTAAATAAAATCCAAGATTTTCCAATTCAAAATAAATTTTGAATTAATCTAATGATTTTAAATAAAATACTTAAATTAAATAAAATCAATATTTTAATAATTTCTCAATCCTATTTAGATTAGATCTCAAGAATCCTAATCAAAATCGAATTTTGATTCTTCTTAAGACTTCTAATCCAAGTAGGCATAGGATATCTAGAGAAACTAGGATTTTCTTTCCTAATTTAACTCTCCATCTAATTCCATTATTTAATTCCATAATTAAGAAATCTAATCCAAATAGAATTTGAATTAATTCCAAAATTAAATTAAATAAAATTAGAAAGATTAAATTATTTTCGGAAAGATCGGATTTACCGGGACGAACCAAAAACGAGACCCGCTCAAATCAACTAGGTTCTTGCCCAATCGAACCATCGAAACCATTCATATGCACTTGACCCACGAGAATTAATAACCCATGCATATCCAGCATGCAAAGACCATGCAAAACATGAATTCAATTAATCAATTCATGCAAGTGGGTAACGACACCACAATTTACATTGTGTCGGCCGACACCCTGTAAAATTCAGCAGCGCGCAAAAGATTTCGATCGTCTTCTCCGGCGGACTGTGTACGAGCCTGGTTAATTTCCGGCATGGCGTCTCCACCGACGACACACACCATCACCCTCGTTACAGCCCTTGCACGAGCAGCCCGCAATCAAGTCGAGTGAAAACCCGTTCGATCGATCGCGCCGGCGCTCGCCTGGACCATCGCCGGAGCAGCCGACTTCCGGCGTGAAGACGCCCTCGACGTTCCATGCCATCGACTTCGACACAGCAGCAGCCCGGTCCCGCTACAATCACGTCCAGCCGCTGCCTTCGATGTACGAGCGTGAAGACGTCCGCGAGCATCGAGCACAACCGCCGGCTGCCGGCGAACCACCGCCACTGGTGGCACACGCCGACACGCCCAGTCGTGTTCAGCCCACGTCCAGCAGCTCGCACAGCTCGTGCCTCCAGCTACCTTCCGGCAGCCCGCACCGAGCCCACGAACGATCGATCCGGTTCGATTTCCGAAAACCCTCGATTTTAATATTTAATTTTTTTTTCCGACAACAACAATTCAAACAAGAGAGAAAACATAGACGTAGAACAATATAGCACAATAATTTAACAATTTAAATTAATCTATGGCTATAAACAACGACAATCGATTATCGAAACAATTAACGAAAAAACGTAACCGTACGCTCTGATACCAATTGTTGGAATTCGATATCTCGGAGTTGCCGGAATTGCGGAACATGACAACTCCGATCAAACCCTTCGCCGGAGATCACATGAACGCCGACTCATCCGCCGGAGTTCAGCCTTTGGAGACCACGCACCCGAAGGCACGCGGCCCGCCCCCAGCCGAACCCCCGCGAGACGGGGTTCACGTGATCCCGATCGCGCCTTGGCGATCGATGGGTGGGGCTGCTCCCAGCAGCCCCCGCGGCGAGTCCGGCGACTCGCCGCCTCTTGGAGGATCCCCACCGTCGAGGTGGGGAGGGGAACGGCACCAGCCCGTGCCCCCGGCGATCGATCCTTGGATCGATCGCAAGCCCTCGGCCCAGCCGAGGGTTCGATCCTCTCGCACCCGCCGAAACCCTAGCGGGCGATTGGCGTGGTCCGGTGGCTACGCCACCACCACGCGATCGTCCGTCTAATCCGGGGTTCGATCTTTGGATCTTGTTTTCCGATAATTGATTTCAATAAGAATTAAATAGCGGAAATATTTAATTCACCTTTCGATTCGTTGTGCGGAGAAACGAGATCTTATGATGACCTTGAGATCTTCCCACGTATTCCTTGCACTAGCCCGGACGTCGTGTGGGCGACGATCTACCGAACTCCATGGATCTCCCTCTCTACTTTCTCTCTCTAGAATTGTGATCTTCAAGTTATGAGAATAGAGAAGACCATGTAGTGCTTTTATAGGCTACGTAGGGGATCTTAAGGAGGTGGAATATTGGGCTTCCAATATTGAAGATTAAATTGAGCCCAATGCTCAAGTCCATTAATCCTTATCAATATTAATTAATTCTATTTTCCACTATATAAAATTAATTGCACTCCCAATATTATACCATATTATATCAAATAATATTTTCTCCGGTAGTATTATTTATTCCGTGTATTTAAGATATAAATATCCATGAATAAAATTAATTTATTGCTAATTAATTTATTCATCTCTTATATCCGAGACTAGTACCATTCAACCTTAATTTTTATGCGGAACAAGTCCACCTGCAGGGTTTACATAATAATTCCTTATGAACTCATCTCGGGGATATTATCAACCCTTCCGGGATACACTGTCCGGTCAATCATTCACGGCATGCCATATATAAAATATAGTGACCCAACTTAACCGGTAATTAACCCAATAATTAAATCGGTTAATTCCTTTGATAAATCAAAGTCACTTATATTAAATATACACACCCGCAATAATATCGGGGATTAAGAATAAAATACACTGAGACTCGAATCGATTATCGCCGGCAATCCTAATCGATGAATCTCAACGATCTGCTCAATACACCAAGTGTACAAGTGTGATAAAATAATTAAGATAAATTATTTTCTCTCTCACACAACGACTATACCGATGGATTGGTCCGTGTCCATCTAGGTCGTGAGCAACTGTTCGATTAAATACGAGTAACCGATAGTATGATCTTCTGTGTGGGCCCGACACACCATACTAACTACAACGTATAAAATCCAGGACTATAATTTGCATATATTTAATTATAAATAATTAAATGCAAATAACTGTTTATTTAGTTAAATAGATTAGTGGCAATGGATCGTGAGTTTCCTTTACTTAATTCTAGACATTAAGTACACAACTCCAACAAATGTACTCAACCTCTGTAGTAGAATCAGCTACGGTGGGTTGCTTGGAACTCTTCCAGCTCACCGCACCTCCATTCAGACAAAAGACAAATCCGGATTGAGACCGGAAATCATCTTTGTCTGTTTGGAAGCTTGCATCCGTATATCCTGTCACAACCAACTCTTTTTGTCCTCCAAAGACAAGAAAATACTCTTTAGTCCTTCTAAGGTACTTAAGAATATTCTTGGCCGCAGTCCAATGCGCCTCACCTGGGTTTTCTTGAAACCGACTCGTCATGCTCAAAGCATACGATACATCCGGTCGTGTACATATCATGGCGTACATAATAGACCATATTGCCGAAGCATAAGGAATATTTGCCATCCTTATTTGCTCATCAGGTCCCGAAGGGCACTGACTCTTGCTTAAAGATGTACCATGAGTCATTGGAATGAGACCCTTCTTGGCGTCTTTCATTCTGAACCTGTCAAGCACCTTATCAATATAGGTTGCTTGACTAAGTCCAAGCATCCTTTGCGATCTGTTCCGACAGATCTTGATGCCCAATATGTAATGTGCTTCTCCAAGATCCTTCATTGAAAACCATCTTCCAAGCCATTCTTTAACAGAATTAAGCATATGAATATTGTTTCCAATAAGGAGTATGTCATCGAAATACAACACAATGAATACAACGTAACTCCCACTGACCTTCTTGTAAACACAAGAGTCTTCCATGTTCTTTTGAAATCCAAACTCTTGTATGGATTCATCGAACCGAAGATTCCAGCTCTGAGATGCTTGCTTTAATCCATAGATGGATCTATTAAGCTTGCATACTCTCTCAGCCTGATTAGGATCGATAAAACCCTCTGGTTGTGTCATAAACACATCCTCGACTAGAATCCCATTCGAGAAGGCGGTTTTAACGTCCATTTGCCACATCTCATAATCATAATGAGCAGCAATGGCTAAGAGAATCCGAATGGATTTAATCATAGCAACTGGTGAAAAGGTTTCATCATAATCCACCCCGTGAATTTGTTTATATCCTTTTGCCACCAACCTTGCTTTGAAAACACTAGGTTTTCCATTCATGTCTGTTTTTATCTTGTAAATCCATTTGCATCCAATGGGCCTAGCCCCTTTAGGCAAATCGACCAAGTTCCAAACTTGATTTTCAGACATTGATTCCATTTCGGATTTCATGGCACCCTGCCATTTCTCGGAATCTGGACTCGTCATAGCTTGGATATAGGTCGAAGGTTCATTGCTTTCTAAAAGCATGACTTCATAGCTCTCATTTGTCAGAATACCTAAGTATCTGTCAGGTTGAGATCTAATCCTTCCGGACCTTCGAGGGTTAGGTGTGGTTTCTAAAACCACTGGAGCACTCTCGACTTGGTCTTGAGTGTCCATCTCAGTTTGATCTTCTTGAACCTCGTTCAAGTCTTCTTGAACTTCGTTCAATTCAACTGAGCTCCCACTTACTTTCTTGGAAAGATATTCCTTTTCAAGAAATACACCATCTCGAGCAACAAAGACTTTGTTCTCAGATTGGTTGTAAAAGTGGTACCCTCGTGTTTCTTTTGGATAACCAACAAAGAAACATTTATCCGATTTGGGTTCAAGCTTTGTAGAGATATTTCTCTTCACATAAGCTTCACATCCCCAAATCTTGATATAAGACAAGTTAGGGACCTTCCCTTTCCATACCTCGTATGGTGTCTTATCAACAGCTTTTGACGGTGTCCTATTCAGTGTATAGGCCGCTGTTAAAAGTGCGTGTCCCCAAAAAGATTTTGGTAGTTCACTAAGGCTCATCATCGATCGAACCATATCCAATAAGGTTCTATTCCTCCTTTCGGAAACACCATTCATCTGGGGTGTTCCAGGAGGAGTGAGTTGATATAGAATACCACAACTCATAAGATGATCATCGAATTCTTGGCTAATATATTCACCACCTCGATCCGATCGAATGGCTTTTATTTTCTTACCAAGTTGATTCTCAACTTCATTTTGAAATTCTTTGAACTTTTCAAAGGCTTCCGACTTATGCCTCATTAAGTAGACATAACCATATCTACTTAAGTCATCGGTAAAAGTTATGAAGTAGAAATAACCTCCACGTGCTTGTGAGCTCATTGGGCCACATACATCAGTATGGATTAAACCCAATAGATCATTTGCACGTTCTCCTTTCCCTAGAAAAGGTGACTTTGTCATTTTGCCCATCAAACATCCTTCACATGTATCAAATGACTCCAAGTCAAAAGATTTGAGAATACCTTCTTTAAGAAGTTTCTCTACACGTTTAATGTTGACGTGACCTAATCGACAATGCCAAAGGTAGGTTTCATTGAATTCATTCGATTTGGCCTTTTTGGTATCAATGTTATATATATGATTGTCAAGTTGAAGTATATATAAACCATGTTCTAATCGTGTCGAACCATAGAACACTCCACTTTTTGAAATAGTAAATAAACCATTTATTATAGTGAAGGAAAATCCTTCAGTATCAAATACTGAAATAGAAATGATGTTCTTGGTAATACTTGGAACGAAATAAACATTATTCAATACTAAAACAAGGACCGAAGGCAAACACAAATCATAAGATCCTACGGCTAATGCAGCGACCCTCGCTCCATTTCCTACCCGCAGATCGACATCTCCCTTTACCAAAGTTCTACTTCTTCGCAGTCCCTGCACATGTGAAACAATGTGAGCACCGCATCCGGTATCCAATACCCAAGAAGAAGAATTTGTAAAGTTTATGTCTATGACATAAATACCTGAAGATGAAGGAACGACACCGTTCTTCACATCCTCCTTGAACTTGGGGCAATCTCGCTTGTAGTGTCCAACACTCTTGCAGTAGAAACACTCAGATTCCCCAGGAACCTTAGAAGCTTTCAAGAACCTTTTGGAAGGAGTTGCCACAACTTTCCCTTTCCCTTTGCCTTTCACTTCTGGTTTCTTAATCCCCTTGAACTTTTTGGTACCTCCTTCCCGAATCATAAGAACTTCCCTCCTAGGGTCCTTCTTAATCGCCGGCTCAGCAGCCTTAAGCATCCCAGGGAGCTCATGAAGCGATTTCTTCAGTCCATTCATGTGGAAATTAAGCCTAAAGGCGTCATAACCATCATGAAGAGAATGGAGAATGAAATCGGTAGCCAACTCGTCATCATATGCAAAACCGAGGCGAGCACTTGAAGCAAATAATCCAATCATTTGCTGTACATGTGGTCCCACGGGTTTACCCTTTTCCAGCCTAGCTGTTGCTATAGCCCGGGTGACACCAAAGCGCTCAATCCTAGCCTGTTCCCCGAACATGCTCTTGAGCTCTTCTATGATGTCATAGGCTTCCATGAACTCGAATTGTTTTTGCAACTCGGGTACCATGGATGCTAACATCAAACATGTCACCTCATTCGAGGCTTTCTTAGCAAGGGCATATGATGCCTTTTGGGCATCCGTGCCCCCATCAGCGGGAAGCACGGGAAGGGGTTTGTCCAACACACTTTTCTTTTCCTCATATTTGAGGACTATCCTCAAGTTACGTTGCCAATCAAGGAAATTGGTGTTGTTCAACTTTTCTCTATCCAAGATAGAGCTGAACTTGAATTGAGTTGAGAAAGATAAATAACGTAAGTAAACATTCACAAAGCGGTAAACATTTAAGGTTGTCTATCAAAACTACTTTATTTGTTCCATTTTGTTCATTCGATATCTAATATCGTCATTCCCAATTATTTCAATGACAAAAAACGTGATAAATCGTAAGTGAAAACTCGAGGTTTTCTAACCAGCGATCTTATCATGCAATTGAAGCCCTATCTCTCATTAAAATGAGGGAGCCAACCAGACAATCGATTCACGCCATCCAATGGCTCGAAAGTCTCTAATTTGTGTCATTGATAAACTTAAGTGTTTTGGATTAAATCACTCCCCGAGGTGTAAATAATCCTAACCTTATAATTCATCGAATGAAAGACAAATTAGGCATTTGTTTTTGAAATTTTAATAAATTAGAACAAAATGATCCCAAGACCCTCATCTTGCGAATCCTTAAGCCGACTGAGTCTGCACTTAAGAACTCCAAGATAGGTAGACATCCCATGTCAATGACATCTAATGTCACTCTCGGTCGATGAGAGTCCCATTCTCATCTCATGTCTCGATAGCCACGCCTGCAGTGGATCTATCGATGAGAAAACCAAACTCACGTGTAAGGGTCTAACCCTTACTCCCACTTATCCCAAGATAACAAGTAGTACCCCGCTGAGGCGGACCTACCAACTTATGATCGAGGGCTTTATGGGTGTGATGTTTTGGACAAGACATTATACTCATTATTTTGGGAATTTGCATGCATAGGTTTGTTTATATGTAAGTTGAACATTTATAACATAAAACAACCTATAACTAGCAAAGCATATAAATACCAAATTGAAAGGCCCCTAGAACCTCACAACTCTCAAACGAAAAGAATTAAAGTATTAACAAAAGCCTTGAACATCTTCTGGACTGGTCCTCGCCCTCCGTTTTAGTTCCGTGCCCTCCGATTTTGGTCAAAACAAGTCATTACCTCAAAAACCACGAACAGCGCCCGCCGTTTTACTACCAGCGGTCGCTGAACACCACCGGCGGTCGCCGTTTCCAAAACGGCGCCCGCCGAAAAGGCAAAAACCCATCTGCCCCAAAAAAAGGCCTTTCGGCGGTCGCCGTTTCCAAAACGGCACCCGCCGAATCAAAACGGCGCCCGCCTGAGCTCAAACGGCGACCGCCGTTTGGCTCCAGCAGCCCGGCTTGCTTCGTTTTGCTTCGTTTGGCTTCGTTTCTTCTCGTTTTCGCCGGAGAGCCGAGATCTTCCATCGAACCATGGATCAAGTCCATCGCTTACAAGTTTGAACAATACAAATTGAAATAGAAAACCTATCCATTACAAATGATTCCAAGGGACGCAGCCCTCCAAAACTATGGCCAATCGAAACGTAAAAAACGACAATTTCATTCACCCGACCACTAACGGTGGCCAGCCTTACATCTAATCACATAATCACAATTAAACAAATAATTCAATTATGTTGATTAAACTTTTTGTGTCCAACACAAAAGTGTGCACGAGCCCTAGTCTCTGATATCAATTGAAGGTACCGGTATACCGATCCGATCGATATACCGTGTGTGCGGAAGCGTGTAAAGCATATAAATCTATCATGCTTGGATCTTAGTGCACACATAATGTGTATAAGAACACATACAAATATATATATATACACATCCAATATATATATATATAGGGATCAACGAGTTCTTACATTTGGTGATCGTTGAAATTGGTTAAGGTGGTGTTGAGTCGATTGAACCACCTTAATGGATCAGCCACGGATTGTTCACCTCTGGAATGACCCCGTCACGCCTTTGGATCGCCCGGATGTTGAAGCCGCACAAATGGCCCGGCCTCTACGTGTTGCACACGAACCCGGATGATGACTTGCTTGATTGATCGAGTTGATTCTCCAAGAACAACCTCTTTTCTCTCTCTCTTTTGTGAATTTCGTGGGTGAAAAATTATGCTGAAAAATCAGCATTTGTTCACCTTAAAATGCCATCAAAACCCCCTTGTAACCTCCTCCTTAATGGTGATATTGATGCCCCATCATTATCACACATTAAGGTGTGATTATGGTGAATTTGAATGGACATTTCCACCTCATTATGCCACATGACATTAGATGGTCCCACTTGCTTGTGTGGCATGCCATGTCACACTATGTGACATGCATCCATGCAAGCCATGCATCCCATGCATGTGTATTAAATCCACGTAAATATTGATTCTAAATCAATATATTTATCAAGCATTGTACATCATCTTTGAGTCCGTGTGTGACCCTGTAGGTATGATTTATTGATCAATATTATATTGTTCCCAACAATATAATATTATCAAATAATCATTTAACATCCATAGACGACCTTATGACTTCATCGATTGCACACGTAGGATCGAAGGACATATTCCAACATGGTAGATAGTCGGTCTTGACTATCATGTTACACTCGTACACTTGGTGTATTGAGCAGGACCACGGGAGGGCGTTCGATTTATACTAATCGCAGTAATCGAACTAGACCTCAGATATTACGGATATACGAATTCCTAATCCCTATATAATTATAGGTGCGTGTGTCCAGTTCTCGGTTCTTTGACTTACTAGTGAGTGAGACTAATTGATTAGTCAATATTCTCGGTAAATTGGGAATCGGAATTGTACACACGACATGCTATAGATTATAGACAGGAAACCGTGTCCCATTTATTGGGTTGATGATGTCCCCGAGATGAGCTCATAAAGTTTATCATGTAAACCCTACAGGTGGATTCGTTCCACATGATAATAAGGATGAGTGGTACTTGTCTCGGATAACAAGAAACGAATTAATTTAATTATTAGTAATTAAAGTTAATTCTTGGACATTCGATATCTTAAACACGGGGAAAGTCGTATATGTAATTCGGCGGAAATATTATTTTTGATATAATATTAAATTAATTTCGGGAATTCAATTATTATTTTATAGTGGAATGAATAATAATTAAAATTGAAATCGATTAATTAAGGAATTGCTTTTAAGTATTCCAAGTTAATTAATATTTCATTTTAGCCCCTAATTAATTTACCTAAGAGGTCCCTAGTGTAACTCTATAAATATCCCCCCTTGCCCTCTCTTAAACCTAAGAAACGCCGCAATAATTATTTTTAGCAGAGAAAAATAATTGTTAGCGCAATTAAAGTTTTCTCTGTTAAAAATAAAAGTTAACGCAATAATAATTATTCTCAGAGAATAATTCTTACGCTGGTTTGAGAAGAGAGAGCAGAAAAGGAGAATCCAGCAGATCATTGCCCACACAACGGCTGAAATCGGGAAAGAGGCATACGCTAGAAACGTCTAAGGTCTCAACAATTCGGCTCCTCCGAATCACGCGACAAAGGTATGAGATCGAACCTAATTCCGCGATTATCGATATCTAAATTCGTTAAAAATACATCGGACGAACGATCGGGTTCCGTGGCTTGGATGTGATGTTCTCGGACTGCTGGGAGGTCTCTGACCTCCGGCGTGGCAGTCGGATCGAGAAAATCTCGTCGGAACAGCCAAAACGGGCGAAACACGCTGCTGGAATAGCGACGATGTCGGCCGACATCATTTCAAGTGTATTTTAATGTCGGCCGACATTTGCCCTGTCGGGCGACAGCCTTTTGGCGTCGGCCGACAGACAGGGCAGAATGCCCCGTTTTCGCGCGGTTGCACTTTCGGTGCCATGGCTGGGCGTGGTTCGGGTCTAGAGCTTCGTATTAAGTACAGTGGGTACACCGGGGGTCGACTGGGCTTGTCTGGATGTTCGAGTAGTCGAACGGACATGTCCCGGGTAGTCGATTTCCAACAGAAACAAGTTTCTTTCTAAAATTCGGTACATAAAGACAATTATTCAATACCAAAACTTTATTATTAAAAGATAAATGAACATTTACCACTGCAACCGCCGCCACTTTCGTAGCGTTGCCTATGTAGATGGTGATCTCTCCCTCTTAATGCCGCCGGGTTTCCTGGAACCCCTGCAAAGAATTGCAGACATGATCAGTGGCTCCCGTATCCACACACCAGGTGCTGGTGGATAACACCGCTAAACATGTTTCAGTGACTAAGGAAAAGTTCATACCTCCTTGTCTGAGAGGACAATTAGACTTCCAATGTCCAGACTGCTTGCAACGGAAACACTTGCCCTTAGGCCTGTTCACTCCATTCTGTGGTCCACCAACTCTGGGTCCACTGGGTTTCCGTACTTGCTTCTTCTTCTTCTTAATCCCCGAAGGGCGAGGAAGAGTCGATTTCACAGCCACAAGTGCTTGAGAGCCCTTAAAGATTTCCTCTGCCGCCTTGAGTTCAGTCAGGAGTTCCGCCAACGTATATAACCTCTTGTTCATGTTATAGTTCAGGCGGAACTGCTCAAAACTCCTAGGCAAAGACTGGAGCACTATATCGATCTGGGTTTCCCCATCGATAGCTCCTCCCATAATCTCTATCTCATTCAGATAGCCTATCATCCTAAGAACGTGATCCCTCACGGGCGTTCCTTCGGACATGGTGGCCGTCATGAGTTGCCTCATAGCATCTTGCCTGGCTGCCCTGTCCTGATTACCAAACATCTCCCTGAGGTTAAGCATCATATCATAGGCAGTGGCCATGGCTTCATGCTGATGTTGCAGCACATTTGACATAGAAGCCAAAATGTAGCACCGCGCCATCTGATCAGCCTTGGCCCACTTCCGATGAGCTTCCTTTTCCTCAGGAGTGGATGTATCAATTGGTTCAGCAGGACAATCGACCTGGAGTACATACTTGTACTCCTCAGCAGTTAGGACAATGTCCAAGTTTTGCTTCCAATCAATATAGTCCGGACCAGTGAGTTTGTTTTCTTTTAGTATCATAGACAGTGGGTTGAGTGCCATATCTATAAAAGAGACAAATCAAACCGTCAAATTTAATTAGATATTAACTCCCTTAATTAATATCATTAAATTTACCAATCAATCCTAAAATCCCATCAGACTAGCATGCCACGTTCATGTGGACGTATACTAATCTAAACGATTTTATAACTGGACTTTTACTTCGGTCGTACATCATTACAGCAGTGACTCCGATGGGGAGGATACTGTAAAGCATACCTAAGTGTATACCATTTCTCAGTACCAAGTCAAACGCTCGAGAACCACATATCCACCGCAAGCCACGTTAGTGTGGACGTTTACGTTGACATGCGGTCCCTTTACGATTTCCTATAACTGTCGAGCCTCAATTAACCCAACGTTCTGTTTCCATTTAGTAAGCCACGATAGTGTGGACGTTTACTAAATAAACAACTTTGTTAATTGAATTCCAGTTATTAAATTTCACAATTTTATTAATCAAAGCTTGATATCTCGTAAGTGAAACTCGAAGTTTCTAACCAGCGATCAATCATGCAATTGAGCCCTATCTCTCACTAGGTGAAGGAGCCAACCAGACAATCGATCTAGTCATCAAATGACTCGAATGTCTCTAATCTGTGTCATCGACATAAGCAAGAGCTTTGGCTCCATTCCACTCCCCGGGGTGAGAATGAGTCGAGTTGAACTTAGTCTTTGAAGGACAGATTAGGCACTTGCTTTTGAAAAATATAATTGTTCAATTCTTATAAGTGGAATTGAATTCGAATTTTGATCCAGTGATATCCGTGTATCGACTCGTAAGTCAATACACATCACCATCAAAACAGAGAATGGAGACCGCGGGATTGTTTCCAATCCCTCTCCCACTTAGTATTTTACGATATAGGGATAAGCAGGCATAAACAATTTAAGCATAATAAAACACGTAAATCACGTAAGAAAGCAATTAACGTGGCCCGATTATTATGGCCTTAAAATCTTGAATGCACGTCTCTTGGAACTCGAACTCGTTGCTTGTCTCAATTCGATTCTCGTTCCTCCGGGCTTCGATCTCGTCTCGATCCAATAGCAGAAAATAATTACTAAATTATTCTACTAACTCCGGTATCGATCCTATACATCCGGATATAACGAAAACGAATAAAGAAAACCTAAACGACTCAACCCGTCGTTTTAACTATTACAAGCAAGCAACGATGTAAAAACCAAAAGATCTCGACAACCCCGAGAGTTTAACAAACCACAACATACAGTACAAAATAATTGACCATAATAATCGGGTTCGTTCCTGCAAAACAAAACTCGCAAACATACAATGAACGTACAAAACCGGCTCTGATACCAATTGTTTGAAATCGACTACCCGGGACACGTCCGTTCGAACCCTCGAACATCCGGACCTCCCCAATCGACTTCTGGAAGTCACCCTCGGACAGCCATGGCCGCCCACCCAAGAGATCGCGCGTCCGCCGCAGCCGAGGCCGCGGCTCGCGATCTTCCCGGAGCAGGCGACCGCCTGCCCACCAGGCGAGCGCTCGCGCAGCAAGGCAAGCGAGCGCTTGCTGCCCAGGCGAGCGCCCGCTACCTGTCGCGAGCGGGCGCTTGCCCCTCAGGCGGGCGCCTGCCTACTGCGAACAGCGGCCCGATTCGCCAGTTCTGGCTGTTCCGACGAGATTTTCTTGATCCGACTGCCACGCCGGAGGTCAGAAACCTCCTAGCAGTCCGAGAACATCACATCCAAGCCACGGAACCCGATCTTACATTCAATGTATGATTAACGAAAAATGAGATCGAATAAATTGCGGAAAAGGTTTCGATCTTATACCTTCTCGGTCGAATTGTTGAGACCTTAGAGCTTCTAACGTATGTCTCTGATCCCGTCTCCAACCGTTGTGTGGGCAACGATCCGCTGGAGTTCTCCCGTCTATACTCTATCTGATAAACCAGCGTAATATAATTATTCTCTGTGTGAGAAAATTATTTTTGCGTTAACCTTATTATTTTTAACAGAGAAAAGTTTTAATTGCGCTAAGCAATTATTTTTTCTCTACTGAAAATAAATGTTGCGGCGAAAGTTAGGTTAGCAGAGGGTAAGGGTGTTGGAGTAGTATACTTAATGTCTAGATTTGAGTATTCTAAAACTCCTTGTATACTTTCATTTACCTATTAATAACAGACATTCATTTGCTTTTAATTATTGTTAATTAAATGCAAATTATAGTCCTGGATTATATACGTTGTAGTTAGTATGGTGTGCGACGTCACACAGAAGATCATACTATCGGTTACTCGTATTTAATCAAACAGTTGCTCACGACCTAGATGGACACGGACCAATCCATCGGTATAGTCGTTGTGTGAGAGAGAAAATAATTTGTCTTAATTATTTTATCACACTTGTACACTTGGTGTATTGAGCGAATCGAATGAGACTCATCAATTAGGTTTGCTCGGCGATAATTGATTTGAGACTCAGTGTATTTTATTCTTAATCCCCGATACAATTGCGGGTGTGTATATTTAATATAAGTGACTTTGATTTTCCAAAGGAATTAACCGATTTAATTATTGGGTTAATTACCGGTTAAGTTGGGTCACTATATTTTATATATGGCATGCCGTGAATTCTTGACGGGACAGTGTATCCCGGAAGGGTTGATAATATCCCCGAGATGAGCTCATAAGGATTTATTATGTAAACCTCGCGAGTGGATTTGTTCCGCATAATAAATAAGGTTGAGTGGTACTAGTCTCGGATATAAGAGATGAATAAATTTATTAAGCAATAAATAAATTTTATTCATGGATATTTAAATCTTAAATACACGGAATAAATAATACTACCGGAGAAATATTATTTGGATATAATATGGTTTAATAGTGGGAGTGCAATTAATTTATATAGTGGAAAATAAATTAATTAATATTGATAAGGATTAATAGACTTGGGCTTGGGCTCAATTTAATCATCAATATTGGAAGCCCAATATTCCACCTCCTTTAGATCCCCTACGTAGCCTATAAAAGCACTAGATGGTCTTCTCTATTCTCATAAGTTAAAGATCATAATTCTTCTAGAGAGAGAAAGTAGAGAGAGAAGTAGATCCATAGAGCTTGGAGGATCGTCGCCCACCCGACGTTCAAGCTAGTGCAAGGAATACGTGGGAAGATTCAAAGGTCATCTTGATTTCGTTTCTCCGAACAACGAATCGAAAGGTACAATATCTAAACGCCCTTGATATTATTCGATTTTGGTTTATCGAGAATACCGTAGAACAAAGATCCGAGGTACGAAACCATGAACGGGGGACGATCGCGTGGTGGTGGCGAAGCCACCGGACCACGGGCGATCGCCCGGGCTAGGGTTTCGCACGGGCGTGGAGGGCGAACCCCGGCTGGACGCCGGGGGTGCGATCGATCATCATGATCGATCGCTGGCCGTGGGCTGTGACCCGCGGTGGACCTGCTGGAGGCGGGCCAGCCTTCGAGGCGGCGGCGAGTCGCCGGACTCGCCGCGAGGGCTGGTGGGCAGCCCCTCCCCGATCGATCGCTCCATGCGATCGATCCCCTCGATCGCGCGAACCCCGCGGATGATGGAGTTATATTCTAAATGTCTAGTTTAGTGACAATATGGAACTCCTTATCTGTGTTTTACATTATCTATTAATCAAACTGTCGGCATTTTGTCTATCTTGTACTTGAATGCAATAGTCCTAGATATATACGTTGTAGACAGTATGGCGTGAGGAGACACGCGGAAGATCATACTGTCGGTTACTCGTATACTATCGAACAGAAGCTCACGACTTAGATGGACAGGGACAATCCATCGGTACGTCGTAGTGTGACTGGGTAATAGTTGGTCTTGACTATTATGTTACACTCGTACACTTGGTGTATTGAGCAGGACCACGGGAGGGCGTTCGATTTATACTAATCGACGTAATCGAACTAGACCTCAGAATTACAGATCTACGAATTCTTAATCCCTATATAATTATTGGTGCGTGTGTCCAATTCTTGGTTCTTTAATATGCCAATGAGTGAGACTAATTGATTAGTCGAGATACTCGGTAAATTGGGAATCGGAATTGTACACACGGCATGCTATAGATTATAGACAGGAAACCGTGTCCCATTTATTGGGTTGATGATGTCCCCGAGATGAGCTCATAAAGTTTATCATGTAAACCCTACAGGTGGATTCGTTCCACATGATAATAAGGATGAGTGGTACTTGTCTCGGATAACAAGAAACGAATTAATTTAATTATTAGTAATTAAAGTTAATTCTTGGACATTCGATATCTTAAACACGGGGAAAGTCGTATATGTAATTCGGCGGAAATATTATTTTTGATATAATATTAAATTAATTTCGGGAATTCAATTATTATTTTATAGTGGAATGAATAATAATTAAAATTGAAATCGATTAATTAAGGAATTGCTTTTAAGTATTCCAAGTTAATTAATATTTCATTTTAGCCCCTAATTAATTTACCTAAGAGGTCCCTAGTGTAACTCTATAAATATCCCCCCTTGCCCTCTCTTAAACCTAAGAAACGCCGCAATAATTATTTTTAGCAGAGAAAAATAATTGTTAGCGCAATTAAAGTTTTCTCTGTTAAAAATAAAAGTTAACGCAATAATAATTATTCTCAGAGAATAATTCTTACGCTGGTTTGAGAAGAGAGAGCAGAAAAGGAGAATCCAGCAGATCATTGCCCACACAACGGCTGAAATCGGGAAAGAGGCATACGCTAGAAACGTCTAAGGTCTCAACAATTCGGCTCCTCCGAATCACGCGACAAAGGTATGAGATCGAACCTAATTCCGCGATTATCGATATCTAAATTCGTTAAAAATACATCGGACGAACGATCGGGTTCCGTGGCTTGGATGTGATGTTCTCGGACTGCTGGGAGGTCTCTGACCTCCGGCGTGGCAGTCGGATCGAGAAAATCTCGTCGGAACAGCCAAAACGGGCGAAACACGCTGCTGGAATAGCGACGATGTCGGCCGACATCATTTCAAGTGTATTTTAATGTCGGCCGACATTTGCCCTGTCGGGCGACAGCCTTTTGGCGTCGGCCGACAGACAGGGCAGAATGCCCCGTTTTCGCGCGGTTGCACTTTCGGTGCCATGGCTGGGCGTGGTTCGGGTCTAGAGCTTCGTATTAAGTACAGTGGGTACACCGGGGGTCGACTGGGCTTGTCTGGATGTTCGAGTAGTCGAACGGACATGTCCCGGGTAGTCGATTTCCAACAGAAACAAGTTTCTTTCTAAAATTCGGTACATAAAGACAATTATTCAATACCAAAACTTTATTATTAAAAGATAAATGAACATTTACCACTGCAACCGCCGCCACTTTCGTAGCGTTGCCTATGTAGATGGTGATCTCTCCCTCTTAATGCCGCCGGGTTTCCTGGAACCCCTGCAAAGAATTGCAGACATGATCAGTGGCTCCCGTATCCACACACCAGGTGCTGGTGGATAACACCGCTAAACATGTTTCAGTGACTAAGGAAAAGTTCATACCTCCTTGTCTGAGAGGACAATTAGACTTCCAATGTCCAGACTGCTTGCAACGGAAACACTTGCCCTTAGGCCTGTTCACTCCATTCTGTGGTCCACCAACTCTGGGTCCACTGGGTTTCCGTACTTGCTTCTTCTTCTTCTTAATCCCCGAAGGGCGAGGAAGAGTCGATTTCACAGCCACAAGTGCTTGAGAGCCCTTAAAGATTTCCTCTGCCGCCTTGAGTTCAGTCAGGAGTTCCGCCAACGTATATAACCTCTTGTTCATGTTATAGTTCAGGCGGAACTGCTCAAAACTCCTAGGCAAAGACTGGAGCACTATATCGATCTGGGTTTCCCCATCGATAGCTCCTCCCATAATCTCTATCTCATTCAGATAGCCTATCATCCTAAGAACGTGATCCCTCACGGGCGTTCCTTCGGACATGGTGGCCGTCATGAGTTGCCTCATAGCATCTTGCCTGGCTGCCCTGTCCTGATTACCAAACATCTCCCTGAGGTTAAGCATCATATCATAGGCAGTGGCCATGGCTTCATGCTGATGTTGCAGCACATTTGACATAGAAGCCAAAATGTAGCACCGCGCCATCTGATCAGCCTTGGCCCACTTCCGATGAGCTTCCTTTTCCTCAGGAGTGGATGTATCAATTGGTTCAGCAGGACAATCGACCTGGAGTACATACTTGTACTCCTCAGCAGTTAGGACAATGTCCAAGTTTTGCTTCCAATCAATATAGTCCGGACCAGTGAGTTTGTTTTCTTTTAGTATCATAGACAGTGGGTTGAGTGCCATATCTATAAAAGAGACAAATCAAACCGTCAAATTTAATTAGATATTAACTCCCTTAATTAATATCATTAAATTTACCAATCAATCCTAAAATCCCATCAGACTAGCATGCCACGTTCATGTGGACGTATACTAATCTAAACGATTTTATAACTGGACTTTTACTTCGGTCGTACATCATTACAGCAGTGACTCCGATGGGGAGGATACTGTAAAGCATACCTAAGTGTATACCATTTCTCAGTACCAAGTCAAACGCTCGAGAACCACATATCCACCGCAAGCCACGTTAGTGTGGACGTTTACGTTGACATGCGGTCCCTTTACGATTTCCTATAACTGTCGAGCCTCAATTAACCCAACGTTCTGTTTCCATTTAGTAAGCCACGATAGTGTGGACGTTTACTAAATAAACAACTTTGTTAATTGAATTCCAGTTATTAAATTTCACAATTTTATTAATCAAAGCTTGATATCTCGTAAGTGAAACTCGAAGTTTCTAACCAGCGATCAATCATGCAATTGAGCCCTATCTCTCACTAGGTGAAGGAGCCAACCAGACAATCGATCTAGTCATCAAATGACTCGAATGTCTCTAATCTGTGTCATCGACATAAGCAAGAGCTTTGGCTCCATTCCACTCCCCGGGGTGAGAATGAGTCGAGTTGAACTTAGTCTTTGAAGGACAGATTAGGCACTTGCTTTTGAAAAATATAATTGTTCAATTCTTATAAGTGGAATTGAATTCGAATTTTGATCCAGTGATATCCGTGTATCGACTCGTAAGTCAATACACATCACCATCAAAACAGAGAATGGAGACCGCGGGATTGTTTCCAATCCCTCTCCCACTTAGTATTTTACGATATAGGGATAAGCAGGCATAAACAATTTAAGCATAATAAAACACGTAAATCACGTAAGAAAGCAATTAACGTGGCCCGATTATTATGGCCTTAAAATCTTGAATGCACGTCTCTTGGAACTCGAACTCGTTGCTTGTCTCAATTCGATTCTCGTTCCTCCGGGCTTCGATCTCGTCTCGATCCAATAGCAGAAAATAATTACTAAATTATTCTACTAACTCCGGTATCGATCCTATACATCCGGATATAACGAAAACGAATAAAGAAAACCTAAACGACTCAACCCGTCGTTTTAACTATTACAAGCAAGCAACGATGTAAAAACCAAAAGATCTCGACAACCCCGAGAGTTTAACAAACCACAACATACAGTACAAAATAATTGACCATAATAATCGGGTTCGTTCCTGCAAAACAAAACTCGCAAACATACAATGAACGTACAAAACCGGCTCTGATACCAATTGTTTGAAATCGACTACCCGGGACACGTCCGTTCGAACCCTCGAACATCCGGACCTCCCCAATCGACTTCTGGAAGTCACCCTCGGACAGCCATGGCCGCCCACCCAAGAGATCGCGCGTCCGCCGCAGCCGAGGCCGCGGCTCGCGATCTTCCCGGAGCAGGCGACCGCCTGCCCACCAGGCGAGCGCTCGCGCAGCAAGGCAAGCGAGCGCTTGCTGCCCAGGCGAGCGCCCGCTACCTGTCGCGAGCGGGCGCTTGCCCCTCAGGCGGGCGCCTGCCTACTGCGAACAGCGGCCCGATTCGCCAGTTCTGACTGTTCCGACGAGATTTTCTTGATCCGACTGCCACGCCGGAGGTCAGAAACCTCCTAGCAGTCCGAGAACATCACATCCAAGCCACGGAACCCGATCTTACATTCAATGTATGATTAACGAAAAATGAGATCGAATAAATTGCGGAAAAGGTTTCGATCTTATACCTTCTCGGTCGAATTGTTGAGACCTTAGAGCTTCTAACGTATGTCTCTGATCCCGTCTCCAACCGTTGTGTGGGCAACGATCCGCTGGAGTTCTCCCGTCTATACTCTCTCTGATAAACCAGCGTAATATAATTATTCTCTGTGTGAGAAAATTATTTTTGCGTTAACCTTATTATTTTTAACAGAGAAAAGTTTTAATTGCGCTAAGCAATTATTTTTTCTCTACTGAAAATAAATGTTGCGGCGAAAGTTAGGTTAGCAGAGGGTAAGGGTGTTGGAGTAGTATACTTAATGTCTAGATTTGAGTATTCTAAAACTCCTTGTACACTTTCATTTACCTATTAATAACAGACATTCATTTGCTTTTAATTATTGTTAATTAAATGCAAATTATAGTCCTGGATTATATACGTTGTAGTTAGTATGGTGTGCGACGTCACACAGAAGATCATACTATCGGTTACTCGTATTTAATCAAACAGTTGCTCACGACCTAGATGGACACGGACCAATCCATCGGTATAGTCGTTGTGTGAGAGAGAAAATAATTTGTCTTAATTATTTTATCACACTTGTACACTTGGTGTATTGAGCGAATCGAATGAGACTCATCAATTAGGTTTGCTCGGCGATAATTGATTTGAGACTCAGTGTATTTTATTCTTAATCCCCGATACAATTGCGGGTGTGTATATTTAATATAAGTGACTTTGATTTTCCAAAGGAATTAACCGATTTAATTATTGGGTTAATTACCGGTTAAGTTGGGTCACTATATTTTATATATGGCATGCCGTGAATTCTTGACGGGACAGTGTATCCCGGAAGGGTTGATAATATCCCCGAGATGAGCTCATAAGGATTTATTATGTAAACCTCGCGAGTGGATTTGTTCCGCATAATAAATAAGGTTGAGTGGTACTAGTCTCGGATATAAGAGATGAATAAATTTATTAAGCAATAAATAAATTTTATTCATGGATATTTAAATCTTAAATACACGGAATAAATAATACTACCGGAGAAATATTATTTGGATATAATATGGTTTAATAGTGGGAGTGCAATTAATTTATATAGTGGAAAATAAATTAATTAATATTGATAAGGATTAATAGACTTGGGCTTGGGCTCAATTTAATCATCAATATTGGAAGCCCAATATTCCACCTCCTTTAGATCCCCTACGTAGCCTATAAAAGCACTAGATGGTCTTCTCTATTCTCATAAGTTAAAGATCATAATTCTTCTAGAGAGAGAAAGTAGAGAGAGAAGTAGATCCATAGAGCTTGGAGGATCGTCGCCCACCCGACGTTCAAGCTAGTGCAAGGAATACGTGGGAAGATTCAAAGGTCATCTTGATTTCGTTTCTCCGAACAACGAATCGAAAGGTACAATATCTAAACGCCCTTGATATTATTCGATTTTGGTTTATCGAGAATACCGTAGAACAAAGATCCGAGGTACGAAACCATGAACGGGGGACGATCGCGTGGTGGTGGCGAAGCCACCGGACCACGGGCGATCGCCCGGGCTAGGGTTTCGCACGGGCGTGGAGGGCGAACCCCGGCTGGACGCCGGGGGTGCGATCGATCATCATGATCGATCGCTGGCCGTGGGCTGTGACCCGCGGTGGACCTGCTAGAGGCGGGCCAGCCTTCGAGGCGGCGGCGAGTCGCCGGACTCGCCGCGAGGGCTGGTGGGCAGCCCCTCCCCGATCGATCGCTCCATGCGATCGATCCCCTCGATCGCGCGAACCCCGCGGATGATGGAGTTATATTCTAAATGTCTAGTTTAGTGACAATATGGAACTCCTTATCTGTGTTTTACATTATCTATTAATCAAACTGTCGGCATTTTGTCTATCTTGTACTTGAATGCAATAGTCCTAGATATATACGTTGTAGACAGTATGGCGTGAGGAGACACGCGGAAGATCATACTGTCGGTTACTCGTATACTATCGAACAGAAGCTCACGACTTAGATGGACAGGGACAATCCATCGGTACGTCGTAGTGTGACTGGGTAATAGTTGGTCTTGACTATTATGTTACACTCGTACACTTGGTGTATTGAGCAGGACCACGGGAGGGCGTTCGATTTATACTAATCGACGTAATCGAACTAGACCTCAGAATTACAGATCTACGAATTCTTAATCCCTATATAATTATTGGTGCGTGTGTCCAATTCTTGGTTCTTTAATATGCCAATGAGTGAGACTAATTGATTAGTCGAGATACTCGGTAAATTGGGAATCGGAATTGTACACACGGCATGCTATAGATTATAGACAGGATACCGTGTCCCGTTTATCGGGTTGATAACGTCCCCGAGATGAGCTCATAAAGTTTATCATGTAAACCCTGCAGGTGGATTTGTTCCACATGATAATAAGGATGAGTGGTATTAGCCTCGGATAATAAGAAACGAATTAATTTAATTATTAGTAATTAAATAAATTCGTGGACGTTCGATATCTTAAACACGGGGAAAGTCGTATATGTAATTTCGGCGGAAATATTATTGTTGAAATAATATTAAATTAATTTCGGGAATTCAATTATTATTTTATAGTGGAGTTAATAATAATTAAAATTGAAATTGATTAATTAAGGAATTGCGTTTACGTATTCCAAGTTAATTAATATTTCAATTTAGCCCTTAATTAATTTAACCTTGGGTCCCTAGTGTAGCTCTTTTTAAACCCCCCCTTGCCCTCTCCTAAGACCTACAAAACGCCACAATAATTATTTCAACAGAGAAAAATTAATTGCTTAGCGCAAATAAAAGTTTTCTCTGTTAAAATAAAAGTTAACGCAAATAAATTATTTTCTCACCAGAGAATAATTCATACGGTGGTCTTGGAAGGAGAGTGCAGACAAGGACGAACCCAGCGGATCGTTGCCCACACAATGGCTGGAGTCGGGCAGAGTCATACACTAGAAGCGTCTAAGGTCTCAACAATCGACCGAGAGGTATTAGATCAAATCCTCTATTCCGCAATTTCATTCGATCTAATTTCTCGTTGATCACACATGAACGTAGATCGGGTTCCGGGATCGTGGATCGTGTTCCTCGACTACTGGGGGTTCTAGGACCTCCGGATCGGTAGTCGGATGAGGAAAAACGACCCGGAAACGAGCCCGGAACAGCAACGTCGCGTTGCTGTTCGCGGACGAACAGCGCCCGCTGGTGGGCAAACAGCGACCGCTGTTTGCAGCTCCACCAGCGACCGCTGGTCTGCAATCAGCGGGCGCTGATTGGGTGCAGACCAGCCCCGTTTCACGCGGTTGTCCTCCGGGGCGATGGCTGGGCGTGATTCGGATAAGGGCTGTCAAGCGAACGAAGTAGCGACACCGGATGTCGACTGGGATCGTTCGGATGTTCGAGCGATCGAACGAACGCATCCCGGGTAGTCGAAATCCAACAGCGGACGGGGGTTCGGGCTGGGCGTACGCAAGGCTTCGGCCGTGTTGTGCGTTCGGCTCGTGCTCCGGCACGTTCGTCGGCGTTCGTGTGATCTCCGGCGATGGGTTTTTGATCGGGCTATGGTTTCCGCAAATTTTAATAGCCCGGGATTTCGAATTCCAACAATTGGTATCAGAGCGTGGTTTACGTTCGCGGTATTTTCGATAAAATTGTTCTACCTTGCAGGGTTCCGACTATTATGGCTTAATTAATTATTCGTTTAATTTATTTTGTCATGATTGTTGGTTTGATTAAACTCTCGAACATGTCGAGATTCGTTTTTGGTGGTGAATGCTTGTAATAGTAAAAATTCGGGGGTTGACCGAATTTAGGTTTATTATTATTGTTTTATTTTTCCGGAAAATGTATAGGGTCGATTTCATGTATTGAATCGATACCGGATAGTGTAAAATTAAATTTGTAATTTATTTTGCGTTGGATCGATGCCGAAACGACCGCCGGAGAAGACATGTGACGAAGGAGATGATCGTGAGGGTGAAAAGGGCAAGGATCGACCATCCCCATGGTCGATCCCATGAGGATCGATCGATCCATGCATGGAGGAGCCGCCGGCGATGGTGGCCGGCCACCTCCTAGGCGTGGGTCGAAGGGTGGCGCGGGGATCCCCACCCCGTGCTATCCCGGTCCGGTAGATTTACTTTCCTAATTGATTCGGGTTTTTCCTATTTGAGTATTCCTATTTTTGGGAACTCTCATGGATTAGGAAAAGAATCAATTTGGAATTAATTAGGATTCTTAATTGATTATTTCTATTTTATGGAAATATTCATGGATTAGGAATCTAATTAATTTGGAAAGTAGAAGAGTCCTAAATTATTTTATTTCCTTATTTCATTATGGAAATCATCTAGAATATTCCAAGTGGGTCTTGGATAGATTATTCTAGAGATCTAATGAAGTAGAAAGGGAAAATAAAATAAATAAAAATATTAATAATATTTAATTTTATTTTTGATTTATTCGATTGACTTAATTATTATTAATTGAGTATCTTTTGGATTTATTAAAAATAAATAGATTTAAATATTGGAAATTAATATTCTCGTCACATGGAGCATTCAAGAACGAAGACTGAAGACTAGAAGATGCGTACGGAGATGGAGTAAAGCCATAATAGTCGGAAAATAATATTCTAGTAATTATTTTGACTATGTGATAATACTATGTGCTTTATTACATGTATGCATGCTATATGTGTTTACTTTATGCACTAGATAGCGTATCCCTTGGTTATAAAAAGCTAAGTGGGAGAGGGTATGGAAACATACCCATGATCTCCATTGCTGCTCTCTTGGTGACTTTTATAAACTTTTGAAGTTTATATAGATAGGTCATTGGAGGAGAGTTCTTGTAATTCCTCTTACGAGAAACATTGATTAAGTTCATCAAACAATGCCTAATTTGTCTTTCCAAAACTGATTTCAAGTCGACTCATTCTCACCCCGGGGAGTGGAATGGAGCCAAAGCCACTTGGTCATGTCGAGGACACAAATTAGAGGCAGTCGTACCATCTTTTGGAGGTGGATCGATTGTGTGCTCGGCTCCCTCATTTATGATAGATAGGGTTGTTCGCATGGTGAATCACTGGTAAGAAACTTTGAGTTTCACTTATGATTCTCCACGTCTTGATTTACAAGATTAAATGGATCAAGTAATTGGGAGTCAATTGTAAAAGTCTTTTGGTGTAGTAAACGTCCACACTATCGTGGCTTGCTGCACTGAATGGGATTTTGGATCGATTGATGTAGACAGTTATAGAAGGGAGTAAAGGATTCGTGTGTTAACGTAAACGTCCACACTATCGTGGCTTGCGGTGATATGCGAGTCCCAAACAAACTTCTTAGTACTGAGCAGTGGTTAACACTTAGGTACGCTTCATAGTATCCCTCCCATCGAGGTAACGCTATTGATGATGTACGACCGAAGGAAATCTAATTGCTAAATCATTTGGATAGGTAAACGTCCACACTATCGTGGCTTGCTATATCTGATGGGATTTTAGAGGCGATTAGTGATTTAATGATATTATTAAAGGGAGATAATATCGGATATTAAATTGTTTGTTTGTTTTATGTGCTTATAGGTTAAGAATGACTGTGACCCCACTTTGTGATATACTTAAAGATGAAAACTCACTGGTTCCCTATAGTAATGTTTGGGAAAGAAATCTGGATAATGTTCAGACTGTTGAGCCTTCCGAATCCACTATTGTCCCAACTAATGAGGACATTGAAAATGACCTCAAGGAGATGTTAGGACATAGTAAGGAAGCCGGACTAGAGGTGATTGACATACTCATTAAGTTCAGTCCTCTTAAGGAATCGCTTAAAAACGATTTCAAAAGAAATGAACTGATAAGTATGATCAGAGAATCACAAGCTCTAGTGGCCAAGTTGGAAGTGCAAGCAAAGAAGCCCAGTGGTTTTGAACCACGGATTGGGAAAAGCAAGCCGCGAGGCAAGTGCTTTCGATGCAAGCAGTTTGGGCACTGGAAGTCTGATTGTCCTCTCATCAAAGGTACGAAATTTTCCTTAGTCACCGAAACATTATCAGTGGTGTTATCTACCAGCACCTGGTGTGTAGATACGGGGGCCACTGATCATGTCTGCAATTCATTGCAGGGGTTCCAGGAAACCCGGAGACTTAGAGAGGGAGAGATCGTGGTCTACATGGGCAATGCTGCGAAGGTGGCGGCTGTTGCAGTGGGAGACGTTCACTTACGCTTTAGTAGTGATAGGGTTTTAGTTTTACAAAATTGTCTTTATGTACCCAACTTTAGAAAGAATTTAATTTCAGTTTCTAAACTTATTATGAATGGATATTCTGTTTCTTTTGATCACTCAGTGATCATAAGAAGAAATAGTGATATTATCTGTTCTGTTACATTGGTAGACGATTTGTATGTACTAAATCCTGAGTCTAACACGATGCAACTAACCGAGAGTAATAACACATCTACGAACACCAATAAGAGAAAGGAACCTTCTAAAATGAATCAATTATACTTGTGGCACCTAAGGCTAGGTCATATTAACTCAAATAGAATTCAAAGGTTGAAAGCTGATGGTCTCATCAGTGGTGTTGAAGGAGAGGACCTTCCAACCTGCGAATCCTGTTTGGAGGGAAAAATGACCAAGCGTTCTTTTTCTGGTAAAGGACGAAGGGCTGAACAAGTGTTGGATTTGATTCACTCTGATGTATGCGGACCTATGTCTACTCAGGCAAGGGGAGGGTACGAGTATTTCATCACTTTCACTGATGATTACTCAAGGTATGGATTTGTATACTTAATGCGCCGCAAGAGCGAATCCTTTGACAAGTTCAAGGAGTTCAAGGCTTTTGTGGAGAACCTTCAAGGTAAATCTATTAAATGCCTGCGATCTGATCGCGGAGGCGAGTACCTGTCTGGAGAATTCAAGGCATACTTAGCAGAGAATGGGATTGATTCCCAAATGACATCACCATATACTCCTCAGCAAAATGGTGTGTCGGAACGAAGGAATAGGACTCTTATGGAGATGGTACGTTCAATGATGAGTTACTCGGACTTACCTATCATGTTCTGGGGATATGCCTTAGAAACAGCGGCGCACATTCTGAACTTGGTTCCATCTAAAACGGTTCCTTCAACACCCATGGAACGATGGAGCGGGCGCAAGCCTAGCTTGAGACACGTTCGGATCTGGGGGTGCCCTGCACATATGTTGAAGGTAGGTGCCGATAAATTAGAACCTCGTACTGAAGTGCGATTGTTTATAGGATATCCTAGAGGAACTAAGGGTGACATGTTCTATAGTCCTACGGACCAGAAGATCGTTATAAGTACTAACACTCGGTTCTTAGAGGAAGACTATGCTGGGATTCGATGTCCCGGGCTATCAAAAAAAATTGCGGAACCGATAACCCGACCGAAACCCCGTCGCCGGAAACCACGAACGCGAACCACACGCGAAGCCGGGCTTGACAAGAGCATCGCCGCGGGACGAACCCGCGGCTAAACCCTAGCCGAGCCCCATCGCGGCTGGGGTTCGCGATCGCCGTTCATGGCGATCGCTGGGGCTGCATGGGGCAGCCCCCGGCGGGAGTCCGGCGACTCACCGCCACCGCCAGGAGGGGCGGTCAGCCTCCAGTTGACCACCGCGGCAACAGCCGCGGTTCGCCCCGGCGATCGATCACCCGATCGATCGCCTGCCCCGGCTCCAGCCGGGGCTCCTCCTATGCACGCGCCGCCGATCGAGGGTGGCCGGGGGGTTCATCCGCCGTGGCTCCAGCCCACGGCGAACCCTCAGCGATCGACCGAAGTCGATCGCATGCCCCGGCGTCCAGCCGGGGCTCCCCTTTGTCGGCGGTACCGGCGGTCGAAACCCTAGGGTTCGACCGCCCCTCGTTCGATCCCCACGGGGATCCAACGATCCCCGTATCTAGGTCTCGATGTTTTCCCGGATCGTCTTGTTCATGTATATATCACGATTAATATGAACAAATAATCATAGAGGGGTTTATGATTATATTACCTCGATTCGTTGTACGGAGAAACGAATTAAACGTTGATGACCTTGCGATCTTCCTACGTATTCCTTGTACCTTGTTCGAACGTCGTGTGGGCGACGATCTATCGAACTCCTATGGATCTCCTTCAACTCTCTAGAACTATCAACTATTGATATTCTTGTCTTATGATTTATGAAGGCCATGTAGTGCTTTTATAGGCTACGTAGGGGATCATAAGGAGGTGGAATATTGGGCTTCTAATATTGAAGATTAAATTGAGCCAAATGCTCAAGTCCATTAATCCTTATCAATATTAATTAATTTATTTTCCACTATATAAATTAATTGCACTCCCAATATTAAACCATATTATATCAAATAATATTTCTCCGGTAGTATTATTTATTCCGTGTATTTAAGATTTAAATATCCATGAATAAATTTATTTATTGCTCAATAAATTATATTCATCTCTTGTATCCGAGACTAGTACCACTCAAGTATTCACGGCATGTCATATATAAATTATAGCGACCCAACTTAACCGGTAATTTATCCAATAATTAAATCGGTTAATTCCTTTGGAAAATCAAAGTCTCTAATATTAAATATATACACCCGCAATAGTATCGGGGATTAAGAATAAAATACTTTGAGATTTAAATTGATTATCCAAGGCAATCCTAATCAATAAATCTCAAGCGATCCGCCCAATACACCGAGTGTACAAGTGTGATAAAATAATTAAGATAAATTATTTTCTCTCTCACACAACCACTATACCGATGGATTGATCCATGTCCATCTAGGTCGTGAGCAACTGTTCGATTAAATACGAGTAACCGATAGTATGATCTTCTGTGCGCCCATGCACACCATACTAACTACAACGTATAAAATCCAGGACTATATTTTGCATAATTAATTAATAATAATTAAATGCAAATAATTGTTTATTAATTAAATAGGTTAAATGCTATGACCGGGAGTTTACCGATACTTAAATCTAGACATTAAGTACACAACTCCAACAATCTCCCACTTGTACTAAGGTCTAGTCATTTCCTCCAAACTCCCGACTCCCATACTCATCACGTGCTTAAGTTATACTTCCCAGAAGTATTATGTGAATGAGCAATCTAGGTTGTCGCTCTGAAGTTATCTTGGTGACTACTGCGTCGTCTCCCTAGACGATGACTCGAATCAGGTGGTACTTGCTCTATGTGTTATCATCACCTTTTTGAACTTATGACTTCTTCCATTTTACCATGCACCGCTATACAATAGCCTTTGGTAAACCAAGAGTCATATCCAAGTCCAGAGGTCATCCCGGAACCTAACCAAAACTTCCGCTGCCTCTGAGACTGCTATTCGGTTATGAAAGAGTCTGAGAAGCGTCCTGCTTATCACTCTTTCATTTCATGGTTCCACCTCTTTCTAAAAGTGAACACATAGCCTGATATCGACTTACACTGGTTCTTCTTTGATTTTTGGATCTGAGAAACTGTAATCTAAGAAGATTTCGTCTTGCTCCGTAAGCCACTACTATGAAAGTACTCTTACAGCATTCGAACATCCCTTATCCAGATTACTTTGATATCCTCCCACTACGCAAACCGCATAGTTTATATCAGGTTCTAGTTTTACAACATTGCATCTATAAGGATTTCCACACTTAAAGTGTAGGAAACTGCTTTGTCTTCATCTATCTCCTTCATGTGTTTGAAACACATATCCTTTAGATAGATGTATATTCTGTCTCTGAAAGGAAATTGCTGGAAATCGATATCCCGGGCTATTAAAATTTGCGGAAAATAATAACCCGACCGAAATCCTTGATCGCCGGAGATCCGACCACGAACCACCGTACGAGCCGGAGCTCGACCGAGCACCACCACGGTCCGCCCCTGGTTCCCAGCCGAGCCCCCGCACGGGGCTCGCGATCATCTCGCGATGATCGCTGGGATGCCTCATGGCATCCCCGGGGCTGCTCGTAGCAGCCCCGCAGCGAGTCCATGACTCGCTGCTCAGCGGGGCTTTGCCCCCGCACGCATCCGCTGCGGGCGAACCCGCAGCACGTACGGGGTCGCTGCGGGTGACCCCGCAGCTTACCCGCGATCGATCCTAGGATCGATCGCACCCCCGGCTCCCAGCCGGGGTCTCGCATGCCCGGCGGTCGAACCCTAGGGTTCCGACCGCCACCCTCGGCTCCCAGCCGAGGGCTTTCCTCGATCCCCGCGGGGATGTCGACCTCACGGTCCATCCCCGTCTGCGGAGCTCGTCATTTCCCGGATCGTGTGTTCATGTATGTATCACAATCAATTCACATAAAATCATAGAAGGGAGTATATGATTTTACCTTTTAATTCGTTGTGCGGAGAAACGAATTTAAGTTGATGACCTTACGATCTTCCCACGTATTCCTTGCACTAGCTTGAACGTCGGGTGGGCGACGATCCTCCAAGCTTATGGATCCTCTTCAACTCTCTAGAATATCAAGTATGATAATCTTGTCTTGTGAAAAAGTGAAGACCATGTAGTGCTTTTATAGGCTACGTAGGGGATCTAAAGGAGGTGGAATATTGGGCTTCCAATATTAATGATTAAATTGAGCCCAAGCCCAAATCTATTAATCTCCCATTAATATTAATTAATTTATTTTCCACTATATAAATTAATTGCACTCCCAATATTAAACCATATTATATCAAATAATATTTCTCCGGTAGTATTATTTATTCCATGTATTTAAGATTTAAATATCCATGAATAAAATTAATTTATTGCTAATTAATTTATTCATCTCTTGAATCCGAGACTAGTACCATTCAACCTTAATTATTGTGCGGAACGAATCCACTCATGAGGTTTACACAATAATTCCTTATGAACTCATCTCGGGGATATTATCAACCCTTCCGGGATACACTTTCCCGTCAAGTATTCACGGCATGCCATATATAAAATATAGTGACCCAACTTAACCGGTAATTAACCCAATAATTAAATCGGTTAATTCCTTTGAAAAATCAAAGTCACATATATTAAATATACACACCCGCAATAGTATCGGGGATTAAGAATAAAATACTCTGAGACTTGAATCGATTATCGCCGGCAATTCTAATCGATAAATCTCAAGCGATCCGCCCAATACACCAAGTGTACAAGTGTGATAAAATAATTAAGACAAATTATTTTCTCTCTCACACAACGACTATACCGATGGATTGGTCCGTGTCCATCTAGGTCGTGAGCAACCGTTTGATTAAATACGAGTAACCGATAGTATGATCTTCTGTGTGACGTCGCACACCATACTAACTACAACGTATATAATCCAGGACTATATTTTGCATATATTTAATTATGAATAATTAAATGCAAACAATTGTTTATTAATTTAATAGATTAAATGCTATGACCGGGAGTTTACCGTTACTTAAATCTAGACATTAAGTACACAACTCCAACAATATCCCACTTGTACTAAGGTCTAGTCATTTCCTCCAAACTCCCGACTCCCATACTCATCACGTGCTTAGGGTTGTACTTCCAAGAAGTACTGTGTGAATGAGCACTCTAGGTTGCCGCTCTGAAGTTATCTTGGTGACTACTGCGTCGTCTCCCTCGACGATGACTCGTATCAGGTGGTACTTGCTCTATGTGTTAACATCACTTTTGACTTATGACTTCTTCCAGTTTACCGTGCACCGCTATCCAATAGCCTTTGGTAAACTAAGAGTCATATCCAAGCCAAGAGGTTATCCCGGAACCTAACCAAAACTTCCGCTGCCTCTGAGGCTGCTTATTCGGTTATGAGAGAGTCTGAGAAGCGTCTGCTTGTCACTCTTTCATTTCATGGTTCCACCTCTTTCTAAAAGCGAACACATAGCCTGATATCGACTTACAGTGGTCCTCCTCTGATTTAGGATTTGAGAATTTGTAATCAAAGAAGATTTCGTCTTGCTTAATAATCCAGTACTTTGCAAGTACTATTACAGCATCCGAAAATCTCTTGTCTAGATTACCTTGATATCCTCCCACTACGCAAACCGCATAGTTGATATCAGGTTCTTGTTTTACAACATTGCATCTTTAAAGCTTTCCATACTTGAAGTATAGGGAACTGCTTTGTCCTCATCTATCTCCTTCATGTGTTCGAACACAAACCCTTTAGATAGATGTATATTCTGTCTCTGAAAGGCAATAACCTTTCTCAGAAGTATGCATGTTTAAAACAAACCATAATCGTATAAGATATCTGGGAGAAGTACAATGTTCTTATCCTTAGATCGAAAGATCTCAAGAACATGCTCTAACTTCTACTCAATCTTATATCTCGATTCATTTAGACAACCATTATCTTATGTCTGACAACATTTTCTACATTGTTGCCAATGATGAAATTGTCATCTACATAAAAACTCCGAGAAACACCACCTTGTTTCTATTACATCTCCAATACACCTATCGTCTATGCCTTTTGATGAATCCACCAAATGGACTATCCCATCAATTCGCAAGTTCCACGATTTATAGCTTTGTTTCAATCCATAAATGGATTTACTAAGCTTGTACTCTAAATGATCTTGCCTCTTAACAATAATCCTTATTGTTTTCCAATCAGGCACATTTAGATCTAGTACCGCCCTCGTGCAGAGCTAGGGATCGATTTCATCTTTACTAGATCCAGAGTCCGAAACTCTTCTAGTCTTATGAACATCTCTGGTTGTTTAACAACCTCCCACTGCGACGGCGTCCCGGTGTACAACAGTAATAACAGTAGGTGCAGTGTGTGGTGTACTCCTACTCGGTTTGGCTGGTTCCTAGTCTTTGTTCTTTTTCTCATTCCAAGGTACTGCATCAGTTCGGGCTTTGTGGTTCTTCTAATAGTCTTTCTCTAAGAACCGGGCGTTACACGTCCTTCTGGTTCATAGTACTATAGAACACACAATACTTTGTTCATCTAGGATATCCTACAACCATATTGAATATGCCGTTGTTTCCAGGAATATTCATAGAACATAGGTAGTTCCGTACAACTTGTTCTTTTCACTATTAGAATTCTATTTCTTACTGACTTACCATCTCTACACGTAAGTGTATGGTGTAGTCATTTGAGACTTAATCTCAATCTTTTGATTATGTTATGTGTTATGTGGTAGCCTCCGCGACTAAATCGCAGGCTTCCAATGGATATACTTTGAAGGTTCTCCATAATTGCTTTGTGACTAAAACACTTTGCTTTTATGGCACATCAAGCATTCTAATCCATTTTCGAGTATTCTTAAAAGAACTACTCACATCTTACACATATATCTGCATATATCATTGATCATTCTCAATACTTGTCCTAATTCTATCTTTTACCGAAAGGTATGCTTAGTTGTATTATCTTCCAAATTTGATTCTTAGGTCGGAAGTTCCATTCCTTCAACCATAATTGATCAAATCAATTTCAACCTTTTGAATCTCATTTGAATAAATACTACTAAGTACAAGAATTCACAAGTATAATGATTTAATAAAGAAATATATCTAACAAGTAAAACAAGTTATAGAACGGTTTGTTGCATCGTGGTAGACTAAGGATTCATCATTCACATATTGCTATCTAATGTACCAGAATAGATAATACAAATTATTTCTTATCAAAATCATCACCATGATTAAAGAAATAAAATATCCATTCATAAATAATAGAAATCCAGAACAAAAGTTCTTTCTAAAATAAAGGGTACATAATGCAATAAACTTGAAATGAAATCCTATTTAACTACTAAAGCAGATAAATGTCTTCCACTGCAACAGCTGCCTCCTCTACAGCTTTCGCCCGTGTAGACTCGAACTCTTCTTCTCTAAGTCGCCGGGTTTTCTGGAACCCCTGCATTTAAAATGCACATACCGTCAGTGGTTCCATATCTACACACCAGATTTCTGGTAGATAATACCGCTGACTATGTTTTTACGACTAAAGAAAAATTCGTATCTTTGAGAGGACATTCAGACTTCCAGTGTCCAGTCTTATTGCATCGGAAGCACTTGCCTCTTGGCTTTGCAGCCCCCACTCGTGGTCCACTCCTCTTGGCACCACTGGGTTTCCAGGCTTGCTTCCTTTTCTTGCCCCTACCTCCAACAGGCTTCGAGCCCTTGGACTTGGTAGCTACAAGCGCTTGAGACTTGCCCTTCTTGTAGATCCCCTCTGCCGCCTTTAGTTCAGTCAGGAGTTGCGCAAGAGTATAAGATAGTTTACCCATATTATAGCTCATACGAAACTGCTCAAAACTAGGGGCCAGAGACTGGAGTATGATGTCGACTTGCGTCTCAGCATCAATAGAAGCTCCTAGGACCTCAAGTTCATCCAACAAACTCATCATCTTAAGAACGTGCTCCCCAACGGGCGTTCCTTCAGACTGAGTAGTCGACATGAGGACTCTCATGGCTTCTTGCCTAGCCGCACGATCTTGCTCCCCAAACATCTCCTTGAGGTTAAACATCATATCATAGGCAGTGTCCATCGGCTGATGTTGGGTTTGGAGTACATTTGACATGGAAGCCAAAATATAACACCTAGCCATTTCATCAGCCTTTTTCCACTTCCGATATGTCAGTTTTTCCTCATCAGTTGAGGCAGCCGTGGGCTCGGCAGGGCACACTTCATGGAGTACAAACTTGTACTCCTCAGAAGTCAGGACAATGTCTAAATTTCTCTTCCAATCAATGTAATTGGGACCAGTGAGCTTATGCTCCTTGAGTATCACAGAAAGTGGGTTCATAGCTATTCTCTAAACCTATAAGCACATTTAAACAAACAATCAATTTAATATCCGATATTATCTCCCTCAAATAATATCATTAAATTACTAATTACATCTAAAATCCCATCAGATATGGCAAGCCACGATAGTGTGGACGTTTACCTATCCAAATGATTTCGTAATTAGATTTGCTTCGGTCGTACATCACTATAGCGTTACTTCGATGGGAAGAATACTATAGAGCGTACCTAAGTGTAAACCATTACTCAGTACTAAGAAGTTTGTTCAAGATTCGCATGTTACCGCAAGCCACGATAGTGTGGACGTTTACGTTAACGTACGTTTCCTTCACTCCCTTCTATAACTGTCTACATCAATCGTTCCAAAATCCCATTCAATGCAGCAAGCCACGATAGTGTGGACGTTTACTACACCAAAAGACTTTTACAATTGACATCCAATTACTTGAAGCATTCGATTTTGTAAATGAAGACGCGGAGAATCATAAGTGAAACTCGAAGTTTCTAACCAGTGATTCACCATGCGAACAACCCTATCTCTCATTAGATGAGGGAGCCGAGCAGACAAACGATCCATCTTCAAAAGAATGGTACGAATGTCTCTAATTTGTGTCATCCACATGACCAAGTGGCTTTGGCTCCATTCCACTCCCCGGGGTGAGAATGAGTCGACTTGAAGTCAGTTTCAGAAAGACAAATTAGGCATTGTTTGATAAACTTAATCAATGTTTCTTGTAAAAGGAATTACAAGAATTCTCCTCCAATGACATATCTATATGAACTTCGAAAGCTCATAAATGTCACCAAGAGAACAGTAATGGAGACCATGGGAATGTTTCCATCCCCGCTCCCACTTAGCTTTTTATAACAAAGGGATACGCTATCTAATGCATAATTAAACACATAAGCATGCATACAAGTAATAAAGCATATATCACATAGTCAAAATAATGCTAGAAAATTATTTTCCGACTATCATGGCTTTATTCCATCTCCGTATGCGTCTTCTAGTCTTCAGTCTTCGTTCTTGAATGCCCCATGTGACGAGAATATTAATTCCAATATTTAAATCTATTTATTTTTAATAAATCCAAAAGATACTTAATTCGAAAATTAAGTCAATCGAATAAATCAAAAATAAAATTAAATATTATTAATATTTTTTATTTATTTATTTTTCCCATCTAATTCTATTAAATCTCTAGAATAATCTATCCAAGTGAAACTTGGAATATTCTAGAAGACTTCTATAATAGAATAAGGAAATAAAATAAATTAGGACTCTTCTACTTTCCAAGATTAATTAATTTCCATGTCCATGAAAATTCCCATAAAATAGGAATAATCAAATAGGAAATAAATTAATTAATTAATTATTTTCCTATCTAATTCTATTAAATCTCTAGATTCCTATTCCAAGTAGAACTTGGAATATTCTAGAAGACTTCTATAATAGAATAAGGAAATAAATAATATTAATTAATTCTTTTCCTATCTCCATGAGAGTTCCCAAACATAGGAATACTCAAAATAGGAAAATAGGAAAACTTGAATCAATTAGGAAAGTGAATCTAGGTAGGAGTAGTACGGGTTGGGGATCCCCGCACCACCACCACCATCATCGACCACCACCATCGCCGGGCACCACCGCCGCCGCCCCCTAGCCACGCGCCACCACCACCGGTGGCCGGCGTGGCCGGAAACCCTAGCGGGCAGCCCCTTGGCGTGGGGTCGATTGATCTCCATGGGATCGATCTCCATGATCGATCCCGAGCCCTAGTTCTCCCTCTCATCATCTCCTTCGTCACAAGAGTTCTCCGGCGGTCGTCTCGGCATCGATCCAACGTAAATAAATTACAAGAAATAAATTTACAATTCCGGTATCGATTCTATACATGAAATCGACCCTATACACTTTCCGGAAAACATAGAACAATAATAATAAATCTAAATTCGGTCAACCCCCGAATTTTTACTATTACAAGCATTCATCCACACAAAACGAATCTCGACATGTCCGAGAGTTTAATAACGAATAATCATGGTAAAATTAAATAGCAATTAATTAAACGAATAATTAACAATTAATTTAAACCATGATAGTCGGAATCCCTGCAAGGTAGAACACAATTGAACACATACATGAACACGAAACCAAACGCTCTGATACCAATTGCTGGAAATCGATATCCCGGGCTATTAAAATTTGCGGAAAATAATAACCCGACCGAAATCCTTGATCGCCGGAGATCCGACCACGAACCACCGTACGAGCCGGAGCTCGACCGAGCACCACCACGGTCCGCCCGTGGTGCCCAGCCGAGCCCCCGCACGGGGCTCGCGATCATCTCGCGATGATCGCTGGGATGCCTCACGGCATCCCCGGGGCTGCTCGTAGCAGCCCCGCAGCGAGTCCATGACTCGCTGCTCAGCGGGGCTTTGCCCCCGCACGCATCCGCTGCGGGCGAACCCGCAGCACGTACGGGGTCGCTGCGGGTGACCCCGCAGCTTACCCGCGACCGATCCTAGGATCGATCGCACCCCCGGCTCCCAGCCGGGGTCTCGCATGCCCGGCGGTCGAACCCTAGGGTTCCGACCGCCACCCTCGGCTCCCAGCCGAGGGCTTTCCTCGATCCCCGCGGGGATGTCGACCTCACGGTCCATCCCCGTCTGCGGAGCTCGTCGTTTCCCGGATCGTGTGTTCATGTATGTATCACAATTAATTCACATAAAATCATAGAAGGGAGTATATGATTTTACCTTTTAATTCGTTGTGCGGAGAAACGAATTTAAGTTGATGACCTTACGATCTTCCCACGTATTCCTTGCACTAGCTTGAACGTCGGGTGGGCGACGATCCTCCAAGCTTATGGATCCTCTTCAACTCTCTAGAATATCAAGTATGATAATCTTGTCTTGTGAAAAAGTGAAGACCATGTAGTGCTTTTATAGGCTACGTAGGGGATCTAAAGGAGGTGGAATATTGGGCTTCCAATATTAATGATTAAATTGAGCCCAAGCCCAAATCTATTAATCTCCCATTAATATTAATTAATTTATTTTCCACTATATAAATTAATTGCACTCCCAATATTAAACCATATTATATCAAATAATATTTCTCCGGTAGTATTATTTATTCCATGTATTTAAGATTTAAATATCCAAGAATAAAATTAATTTATTGCTAATTAATTTATTCATCTCTTGAATCCAAGACTAGTACCATTCAACCTTAATTATTGTGCGGAACGAATCCACTCATGAGGTTTACACAATAATTCCTTATGAACTCATCTCGGGGATATTATCAACCCTTCCGGGATACACTTTCCCGTCAAGTATTCACGGCATGCCATATATAAAATATAGTGACCCAACTTAACCGGTAATTAACCCAATAATTAAATCGGTTAATTCCTTTGGAAAATCAAAGTCACATATATTAAATATACACACCCGCAATAGTATCGGGGATTAAGAATAAAATACTCTGAGACTTGAATCGATTATCGCCGGCAATCCTAATCGATAAATCTCAAGCGATCCGCCCAATACACCAAGTGTACAAGTGTGATAAAATAATTAAGACAAATTATTTTCTCTCTCACACAACGACTATACCGATGGATTGGTCCGTGTCCATCTAGGTCGTGAGCAACCGTTTGATTAAATACGAGTAACCGATAGTATGATCTTCTGTGTGACGTCGCACACCATACTAACTACAACGTATATAATCCAGGACTATATTTTGCATATATATTTAATTATCAATAATTAAATGCAAACAATTGTTTATTAATTTAATAGATTAAATGCTATGACCGGGAGTTTACCGTTACTTAAATCTAGACATTAAGTACACAACTCCAACAATCTCCCACTTGTACTAAGGTCTAGTCATTTCCTCCAAACTCCCGACTCCCATACTCATCACGTGCTTAGGGTTGTACTTCCAAGAAGTACTGTGTAAATGAGCACTCTAGGTTGCCGCTGTGAAGTTATCTTGGTGACTACTGCGTCGTCTCCCTCGACGATGACTCGTATCAGGTGGTACTTGCTCTATGTGTTAACATCACTTTTGACTTATGACTTCTTCCAATTTACCGTGCACCGCTATCCAATAGCCTTTGGTAAACTAAGAGTCATATCCAAGCCAAGAGGTTATCCCGGAACCTAACCAAAACATCCGCTGCCTCTGAGGCTGCTTATTCGGTTATGAGAGAGTCTGAGAAGCGTCTGCTTGTCACTCTTTCATTTCATGGTTCCACCTCTTTCTAAAAGCGAACACATAGCCTGATATCGACTTACACTGGTCCTCCTCTGATTTAGGATCTGAGAATTTGTAATCAAAGAAGATTTCGTCTTGCTTAATAATCCAGTACTTTGCAAGTACTATTACAGCATCCGAAAATCTCTTGTCTAGATTACCTTGATATCCTCCCACTACGCAAACCGCATAGTTGATATCAGGTTCTTGTTTTACAACATTGCATCTATAAAGCTTTCCATACTTGAAGTATAGGGAACTGCTTTGTCCTCATCTATCTCCTTCATGTGTTCGAACACAAACCCTTTAGATAGATGTATATTCTGTCTCTGAAAGGCAATAACCTTTCTCAGAAGTATGCATGTTTAAAACAAACCATAATCGTATAAGATATCTGGGAGAAGTACAATGTTCTTATCCTTAGATCGAAAGATCTCAAGAACATGCTCTAACTTCTACTCAATCTTATATCTCGATTCATTTAGACAACCATTATCTTATGTCTGACAACATTTTCTACATTGTTGCCAATGATGAAATTGTCATCTACATAAAAACTCCGAGAAACACCACCTTGTTTCTATTACATCTCCAATACACCTATCGTCTATGCCTTTTGATGAATCCACCAAATGGACTATCCCATCAATTCGCAAGTTCCACGATTTATAGCTTTGTTTCAATCCATAAATGGATTTACTAAGCTTGTACTCTAAATGATCTTGCCTCTTAACAATAATCCTTATTGTTTTCCAAGCAGGCACATTTAGATCTAGTACCGCCCTCGTGCAGAGCTAGGGATCGATTTCATCTTTACTAGATCCAGAGTCCGAAACTCTTCTAGTCTTATGAACATCTCTGGTTGTTTAACAACCTCCCACTGCGACGGCGTCCCGGTGTACAACAGTAATAACAGTAGGTGCAGTGTGTGGTGTACTCCTACTCGGTTTGGCTGGTTCCTAGTCTTTGTCCTTTTTCTCATTCCAAGGTACTGCATCAGTTCGGGCTTTGTGGTTCTTCTAATAGTCTTTCTCTAAGAACCGGGCATTACACGTCCTTCTGGTTCATAGTACTATAGAACACACAATACTTTGTTCATCTAGGATATCCTACAACCATATTGAATATGCCGTTGTTTCCAGGAATATTCATAGAACATAGGTAGTTCCGTACAACTTGTTCTTTTCACTATTAGAATTCTATTTCTTACTGACTTACCATCTCTACACGTAAGTGTATGGTGTAGTCATTTGAGACTTAATCTCAATCTTTTGATTATGTTATGTGTTATGTGGTAGCCTCCGCGACTAAATCGCAGGCTTCCAATGGATATACTTTGAAGGTTCTCCATAATTGCTTTGTGACTAAAACACTTTGCTTTTATGGCACATCAAGCATTCTAATCCATTTTCGAGTATTCTTAAAAGAACTACTCACATCTTACACATATATCTGCATATATCATTGATCATTCTCAATACTTGTCCTAATTCTATCTTTTACCGAAAGGTATGCTTAGTTGTATTATCTTCCAAATTTGATTCTTAGGTCGGAAGTTCCATTTCTTCAACCATAATTGATCAAATCAATTTCAACCTTTTGAATCTCATTTGAATAAATACTACTAAGTACAAGAATTCACAAGTATAATGATTTAATAAATAAATATATCTAACAAGTAAAACAAGTTATAGAACGGTTTGTTGCATCGTGGTAGACTAAGGATTCATCATTCACATATTGCTATCTAATGTACCAGAATAGATAATACCCATTATTTCTTATCAAAATCATCACCATGATTAAAGAAATAAAATATCCATTCATAAATAATAGAAATCCAGAACAAAAGTTCTTTCTAAAATAAAGGGTACATAATGCAATAAACTTGAAATGAAATCCTATTTAACTACTAAAGCAGATAAATGTCTTCCACTGCAACAACTGCCTCCTCTACAGCTTTCGCCCGTGTAGAATCGAACTCTTCTTCTCTAAGTCGCCGGGTTTTCTGGAACCCCTGCATTTAAAATGCACATACCGTCAGTGGTTCCATATCTACACACCAAATTTCTGGTAGATAATACCGCTGACTATGTTTTTACGACTAAAGAAAAATTCGTATCTTTGAGAGGACATTCAGACTTCCAGTGTCCAGTCTTATTGCATCGGAAGCACTTGCCTCTAGGCTTTGCAGCCCCCACTCGTGGTCCACTCCTCTTGGCACCACTGGGTTTCCAGGCTTGCTTCCTTTTCTTGCCCCTACCTCCAACAGGCTTCGAGCCCTTGGACTTGGTAGCTACAAGCTCTTGAGACTTGCCCTTCTTGTAGATCCCCTCTGCCGCCTTTAGTTCAGTCAGGAGTTGCGCAAGAGTATAAGATAGTTTACCCATATTATAGCTCATACGAAACTGCTCAAAACTAGGGGCCAGAGACTGGAGTATGATGTCGACTTGCGTCTCAGCATCAATGGAAGCTCCTAGGACCTCATGTTCATTCAACAAACTCATCATCTTAAGAACGTGCTCCCCTACCGGCGTTCCTTCAGACTGAGTAGTCGACATGAGGAATCTCATGGCTTCTTGCCTAGCCGCACGATCTTGCTCCCCAAACATCTCCTTGAGGTTAAACATCATATCATAGGCAGTGTCCATCGGCTCATGTTGGGTTTGGAGTACATTTGACATGGAAGCCAAAATATAACACCTAGCCATTTCATCAGCCTTTTTCCACTTCCGATATGTCAGTTTTTCCTCATCAGTTGAAGCAGCCGTGGGCTCGGCAGGGCACACTTCATGGAGTACAAACTTGTACTCCTCAGAAGTCAGGACAATGTCTAAATTTCTCTTCCAATCAATGTAATTGGGACCAGTGAGCTTATGCTCCTTGACTATCACAGAAAGTGGGTTCATAGCTATTCTCTAAACCTATAAGCACATTTAAACAAACAATCAATTTAATATCCGATATTATCTCCCTCAAATAATATCATTAAATTACTAATTACATCTAAAATCCCATCAGATATGGCAAGCCACGATAGTGTGGACGTTTACCTATCCAAATGATTTCGTAATTAGATTTGCTTCGGTCGTACATCACTATAGCGTTACTTCGATGGGAAGAATACTATAGAGCGTACCTAAGTGTAAACCATTACTCAGTACTAAGAAGTTTGTTCAAGATTCGCATGTTACCGCAAGCCACGATAGTGTGGACGTTTACGTTAACGTACGTTTCCTTCACTCCCTTCTATAACTGTCTACATCAATCGTTCCAAAATCCCATTCAATGCAGCAAGCCACGATAGTGTGGACGTTTACTACACCAAAAGACTTTTACAATTGACATCCAATTACTTGAAGCATTCGATTTTGTAAATGAAGACGCGGAGAATCATAAGTGAAACTCGAAGTTTCTAACCAGTGATTCACCATGCGAACAACCCTATCTCTCATTAGATGAGGGAGCCGAGCAGACAAACGATCCATCTTCAAAAGAATGGTACGAATGTCTCTAATTTGTGTCATCCATATGACCAAGTGGCTTTGGCTCCATTCCACTCCCCGGGGTGAGAATGAGTCGACTTGAAGTCAGTTTCAGAAAGACAAATTAGGCATTGTTTGATAAACTTAATCAATGTTTCTTGTAAAAGGAATTACAAGAATTCTCCTCCAATGACATATCTATATGAACTTCGAAAGCTCATAAATGTCACCAAGAGAACAGTAATGGAGACCATGGGAATGTTTCCATCCCCGCTCCCACTTAGCTTTTTATAACAAAGGGATACGCTATCTAATGCATAATTAAACACATAAGCATGCATACAAGTAATAAAGCATATATCACATAGTCAAAATAATGCTAGAAAATTATTTTCCGACTATCATGGCTTTATTCCATCTCCGTATACGTCTTCTAGTCTTCAGTCTTCGTTCTTGAATGCTCCATGTGACGAGAATATTAATTCCAATATTTAAATCTATTTATTTTTAATAAATCCAAAAGATACTTAATTCGAATATTAAGTCAATCGAATAAATCAAAAATAAAATTAAATATTATTAATATTTTTTATTTATTTATTTTTCCCATCTAATTCTATTAAATCTCTAGAATAATCTATCCAAGTGAAACTTGGAATATTCTAGAAGACTTCTATAATAGAATAAGAAAATAAAATAAATTAGGACTCTTCTACTTTCCAAGATTAATTAATTTCCATGTCCATGAAAATTCCCATAAAATAGGAATAATCAAATAGGAAATAAATTAATTAATTAATTATTTTCCTATCTAATTCTATTAAATCTCTAGATTCCTATTCCAAGTAGAACTTGGAATATTCTAGAAGACTTCTATAATAGAATAAGGAAATAAATAATATTAATTAATTCTTTTCCTATCTCCATGAGAGTTCCCAAACATAGGAATACTCAAAATAGGAAAATAGGAAAACTTGAATCAATTAGGAAAGTGAATCTAGGTAGGAGTAGTACGGGTTGGGGATCCCCGCACCACCACCACCATCATCGACCACCACCATCGCCGGGCACCACCGCCGCCGCCCCCTAGCCACGCGCCACCACCACCGGTGGCCGGCGTGGCCGGAAACCCTAGCGGGCAGCCCCTTGGCGTGGGGTCGATTGATCTCCATGGGATTGATCTCCATGATCGATCCCGAGCCCTAGTTCTCCCTCTCATCATCTCCTTCGTCACAAGAGTTCTCCGGCGGTCGTCTCGGCATCGATCCAACGTAAATAAATTACAAGAAATAAATTTACAATTCCGGTATCGATTCTATACATGAAATCGACCCTATACACTTTCCGGAAAACATAGAACAATAATAATAAATCTAAATTCGGTCAACCCCCGAATTTTTACTATTACAAGCATTCATCCACACAAAACGAATCTCGACATGTCCGAGAGTTTAATAACGAATAATCATGGTAAAATTAAATAGCAATTAATTAAACGAATAATTAACAATTAATTTAAACCATGATAGTCGGAATCCCTGCAAGGTAGAACACAATTGAACACATACATGAACACGAAACCAAACGCTCTGATACCAAGTGCTGGAAATCGATATCCCGGGCTATTAAAATTTGCGGAAAATAATAACCCGACCGAAATCCTTGATCGCCGGAGATCCGACCACGAACCACCGTACGAGCCGGAGCTCGACCGAGCACCACCACGGTCCGCCCGTGGTGCCCAGCCGAGCCCCCGCACGGGGCTCGCGATCATCTCGCGATGATCGCTGGGATGCCTCACGGCATCCCCGGGGCTGCTCGTAGCAGCCCCGCAGCGAGTCCATGACTCGCTGCTCAGCGGGGCTTTGCCCCCGCACGCATCCGCTGCGGGCGAACCCGCAGCACGTACGGGGTCGCTGCGGGTGACCCCGCAGCTTACCCGCGACCGATCCTAGGATCGATCGCACCCCCGGCTCCCAGCCGGGGTCTCGCATGCCCGGCGGTCGAACCCTAGGGTTCCGACCGCCACCCTCGGCTCCCAGCCGAGGGCTTTCCTCGACCCCCGCGGGGATGTCGACCTCACGGTCCATCCCCATCTGCGGAGCTCGTCGTTTCCCGGATCGTGTGTTCATGTATGTATCACAATCAATTCACATAAAATCATAGAAGGGAGTATATGATTTTACCCTTTAATTCGTTGTGCGGAGAAACGAATTTAAGTTGATGACCTTACGATCTTCCCACGTATTCCTTGCACTAGCTTGAACGTCGGGTGGGCGACGATCCTCCAAGCTTATGGATCCTCTTCAACTCTCTAGAATATCAAGTATGATAATCTTGTCTTGTGAAAAAGTGAAGACCATGTAGTGCTTTTATAGGCTACGAAGGGGATCTAAAGGAGGTGGAATATTGGGCTTCCAATATTAATGATTAAATTGAGCCCAAGCCCAAATCTATTAATCTCCCATTAATATTAATTTATTTATTTTCCACTATATAAATTAATTGCACTCACAATATTAAACCATATTATATCAAATAATATTTCTCCGGTAGTATTATTTATTTCGTGTATTTAAGATTTAAATATCCATGAATAAAATTAATTTATTGCTAATTAATTTATTCATCTCTTGAATCCGAGACTAGTACCATTCAACCTTAATTATTGTGCGGAACGAATCCACTCATGAGGTTTACACAATAATTCCTTATGAACTCATCTCGGGGATATTATCAACCCTTCCGGGATACACTTTCCCGTCAAGTATTCACGGCATGCCATATATAAAATATAGTGACCCAACTTAACCGGTAATTAACCCAATAATTAAATCGGTTAATTCCTTAGGAAAATCAAAGTCACATATATTAAATATACACACCCGCAATAGTATCGGGGATTAAGAATAAAATACTCTGAGACCTGAATCGATTATCGCCGGCAATCCTAATCGATAAATCTCAAGCGATCCGCCCAATATACCAAGTGTACAAGTGTGATAAAATAATTAAGACAAATTATTTTCTCTCTCACACAACGACTATACCGATGGATTGGTCCATGTCCATCTAGGTCGTGAGCAACCGTTAGATTAAATACGAGTAACCGATAGTATGATCTTCTGTGTGACGTCGCACACCATACTAACTACAACGTATATAATCCAGGACTATATTTTGCATATATTTAATTATCAATAATTAAATGCAAACAATTGTTTATTAATTTAATAGATTAAATGCTATGACCGGGAGTTTACCGTTACTTAAATCTAGACATTAAGTACACAACTCCAACAGCAATAACCTTTCTCAGAAGTATGCATGTTTAAAACAAACCATAATCGTATAAGATATCTAGGAGAAGTACAATGTTCTTATCGTTAGAACGAACGATCTTAAGAACATGCTCAAACTTCTACTCAATCTTATATCTCGATTTATTTAGACAACCATTTTTCGATGTCTGACAACATCTTTACATTGTTGCCAATGATAAAATGTTATCTACATAAAATCTCCGAGAAACACCACCTTGTTTCCATTACGTCTCCAATACACCTTCCGTCTATGCCATTTGATGAATCCATCAAATGGATTATCCCATCAATTCGCAAGTTCCACGACTCATAGCTTTGTTTCAATCCATAATGGATTTACCAAGCTTGTACTCTAAATGATCTTGCCTCTTAACAATAATGCTTATTGTTTTCTAAGCAGGCACATTTAGATCTAGTACTGCCTTTGTGCAGAGCTAGGGATCGATTTCATCTTTACCAGATCCAGAGTTAAAACTCTTCTAGTCTTATGAACATCTCCGGTTGTCTTTACAACCTCCCACTGCAATGGCGTCCCGGTGTATAACAGTAATAACAGTAGGTGCAGTATGTGGTGTACCTCTACTCGGTTTGGCTGGTTCCTAGTCTTTATCCTTTTTCTCATTCTAAGGTACTGCGTCAGTTCGGGCTTTGTGGTTCTTCTAATAGTCTTTCTCTAAGAACCGGGCGTTACACGTCCTTCTGGTTCATAGTACTATAGAACACACAATACTTTGTTCATCTAGGATATCCTACAACCATATTGAATATGCCGTTGTCTCCAGGAATATCCATAGAACATAGGTAGTTCCAAACAACTTGTCTTTTTACTATTAGAATTCTATTTCTTACTGACTCACCATCTCTACACGTAAGTGTATGGTGTAGTCATTTGAGACTTAATCTCAATCTTTGATTGTGTTATGTGGTAGCCTCCGCGACTAAGTCGCAGGCTTCCAATGGATATACTTTGAAGGTTCCCCATAATTGCTTTGTGACTAAAACACTTCGCTTTTATGGCACATCAAGCATTCTGATCCATCTTCGAGTATTTAAAAGAACTACTCGCACCTTACACATATCATTGATCATTCTTAATACTTGTCTGAATTCTATCCTTTACCGAAAGGTATGCTTAGTTGTATTATCTTCCAAATTCAATTCTTAGGTCGGAAGGTCCATTCCCTCAACTATAATTGATTAAATCAATTTCGACCTTTTGAATCTTTATTTGAATAAATACTACTAAGTATAAGAATTCACAAGTATAATGATTAATAAAGAAATACATCTAATAAGTAAAACAAGTTATACATAACGGATTGTTGCATCGTGGTAGACTAAGGATTCATCATTCATATATTGCTAACTAATGTACCAGAATAGATAACACTATTATTTCTTATCCAAATCATGAAATGATTAAAGAAATAAAATATCCATTCATAAATAATAGAAATCCAGAACAGAAGTTCTTTCTAAAATAAAGGGGTACATAATGCAATAAACTTGAAATGAAATCCTAAAACTACTGAAAGCAGATAAATGTCTTCCACTGCAACCGCTGCTACCCCAACAGCTTCGCCCATGTAGACTCGAACTCTTCTTCTCTAAGTCGCCGGGTTTTCTGGAACCCCTGCATTCAAGAATGCACATACCGTCAGTGGTTCCATATCTACACACCAGAATTCTGGTAGATAATACCGCTGACTATGTTTTTACGACTAAAGAAAGATTCGTACCTTTGAGAGGACATTCAGACTTCCAGTGTCCAGACTTGTTGCATCGGAAGCACTTGCCTCTTGGCTTTGCAGCCCCCACTCGTGGTCCATGCCTCTTGGCACCACTGGGTTTCCAGGCTTGCTTCCTTTTCTTGCCCCTACCTCCAACAGGCTTCGAGCCCTTGGACTTGGTAGCTACAAGCGCTTGAGATTTTCCCTTCTTGTAGATCCCCTCTGCCGCCTTCAGTTCAGTCAGGAGTTGCGCAAGAGTATAAGATAGTTTACCCATATTATAGCTCATACGAAACTGCTCAAAACTAGGGGTCAGAGACTGGAGTATGATGTCGACTTGCGTCTCAGCATCAATAGAAGCTCCTAGGACCTCAAGTTCATTCAACAAACTCATCATCTTAAGAACGTGCTCCCCAACGGGCGTTCCTTCAGACTGAGTAGTCGACATGAGGACTCTCATGGCTTCTTGCCTAGCCGCACGATCTTGCTCCCCAAACATCTCCTTGAGGTTAAACATCATATCATAGGCAGTGTCCATCGGCTCATGTTGGGTTTGGAGTACATTTGACATGGAAGCCAAAATATAACACCTAGCCATTTCATCAGCCTTTTTCCACTTCCGATATGTCAGTTTTTCCTGATCAGTTGAGGCAGCCGTGGGCTCGGCAGGGCACACTTCATGGAGTACAAACTTGTACTCCTCAGAAGTCAGGACAATGTCTAAATTTCTCTTCCAATCAATGTAATTTGGACCAGTGAGCTTATGCTCCTTGAGTATCACAGAAAGTGGGTTCATAGCTATTCTCTAAACCTATAAGCACATTTAAACAAACAATTAATTTAATGTCCGATATTATCTCCCTCAAATAATATCATTAAATTACTAATTACATCTAAAATCCCATCAGGTAAGGCAAGCCACGTGGTGTGGACGTTTACCCACCTAAATGATTTAGCAATTAGATTTTCTTTGGTCATACATCGATTATAGCGTGACTTCGTGGGGAAGAATACTATAACGTGTATCTAAGTGTAAACCATTACTCAGCACCAAAGTACATCGTTTGGAATTGCTACATCACCGCAAGCCACGTGGTGTGGACGTTTACGATAATTTCACAACTCTTCACAATTACTTACAACTGTCTACATCAATTAATCCAAAATCCGTCAGTATAGCAAGCCACGTGGTGTGGACGTTTACTACACTAAGAGACTTTTATAATTGACTCCCAGTTACAAGATCCATTCGATTTTCGTAGATCAAGACGCGGAGAATCATAAGTGAAACTCGAAGTTTCTAACAAGTGATTCACCATGCGAACGACCCTATCTCTCATAAATGAGGGAGCCGAGCAGACAATCGATCCATCTATCAAAGAATGGTACGAAGATCTCTAATTTGTGTCATCCACATGACCAAGTGGCTTTGGCTCCATTCCACTCCCCGGGGTGAGAATGAGTCGACTTGAAGTCAGTTTCAGAAAGACAAATTAGGCATTGTTTGATAAAATTGATCAACATTTCTTGTAAAAGGAATTACAAGAATTCTCCTCCAATGACATATCTATATGAACTTCGAAAGCTCATAAATGTCACCAAGAGAACAGTAATGGAGACCACGGGAATGTTTCCATCCCCTCTCCCACTTCGCTTTTTATAACAAAGGGATACGCTATCTAATGCATAATTAAACACATAAGCATGCATGCAAGTTATAAAGCACATATCACATAGTCAAATAATGCTAGAAAATTATTTTCCCGACTATCATGGCTTTATTCCTTCTTTATATGCATCTTCTAGTCTTCAGTCTTCGTTCTTGAATGCTCCATGTGACGAGAATATTAATCCCAATATTTAAATCTATTTATTTTTAATAAATCCAAAAGATACTTAATTCGAAAATTAAGTCAATCGAATAAATCAAAAATAAAATTAAATATTATTAATATTTTTTATTTATTTATTTTCCTATCTAATTCTATTAAATCTCTAGAATAATCTATCCAAGTAAAACTTGGAATATTCTAGAAGATTTCTATAATAGAATAAGGAAATAAAATAAATTAGGACTCTTCTACTTTCCAAGATTAATTAATTTCCATTACTATGAAAATTCCCATAAAATAGGAATAATCAATTAGGAAATAAATCAATCCTAAATTAACTTTTATTCCTTTCCAATTCTATCAAATCTCTAGGATCCTATTCCAAGTAGAACTCGGAATCCTCTAGAAGACTTCCATAATAGAATAAGGAAATAAAATTAATTCCAATTAATTCTTTTCCTAATCCATGAGAATTCCCAAAAATAGGAAAACTCAATTAGGAAAACCGAATTAACTAGGAAAGTAAATCTTTGGTAGGAGTAGCATGAGATCGGGAGACCCCACGCCACCCCACCTTCGATCGCCGGCCGGGGAGGAGCACCGCCGCCACCTCAGCCCACGCGCCACCACCACCGGTGGCCGGCGTGGCCGAGAGTTCCCGCGGGCAGCCCCCTCGCCCCCTTCGATCGAACACCATGGGATCGATCCGATGATCGATCCCGAGCCCTAGTTCTCCCTCTCATCATCTCCATCGTCACATGTGTTCTCCGGCGGTCGTCTCGGCATCGATCCAACGTAAATAAATTACAAGAAATAAATTTACAATTCCGGTATCGATTCTATACATGAAATCGACCCTATACATTTTCCGGAAAACATAGAACGTAATAATAAATCTTAAATTCGGTCAACCCCCGAATTTTTACTATTACAAACATTCAACCACACAAAACGAATCTCGACATGTCCGAGAGTTTAATAAACGAATAATCATGATAATTAATTAACACAATAATTAAATTCAACCATGATAGCCGGAAATCCCTGCAAGGTAGAACAATAATCGAACATATACATGAACACGAAACCAAACGCTCTGATACCAATTGCTGGGATTCGATGTCCCGGGCTATCAAAAAAAATTGCGGAACCGATAACCCGACCGAAACCCCGTCGCCGGAAACCACGAACGCGAACCACACGCGAAGCCGGGCTCGACAAGAGCATCGCCGCGGGACGAACCCGCGGCTAAACCCTAGCCGAACCCCATCGCGGCTGGGGTTCGCGATCGCCGTGCATGGCGATCGCTGGGGCTGCATGGGGCAGCCCCCGGCGGTGAGTCCGGCCACTCACCGCCACCGCCAGGAGGGGCGGTCAGCCTCCAGCTGACCACCGCGGCAACAGCCGCGGTTCGCCCCGGCGATCGATCACCCGATCGATCGCCTGCCCCGGCTCCAGCCGGGGCTCCTCCTATGCACGCGCCGCCGATCGAGGGTGGCCGGGGGGTTCATCCGCCGTGGCTCCAGCCCACGGCGAACCCCCAGCGATCGACCGAAGTCGATCGCGTGCCCCAGCGTCCAGCCGGGGCTCCCCTTTGTCGGCGGTACCGGCGGTCGAAACCCTAGGGTTCGACCGCCCCTCGTTCGATCCCCACGGGGATCCAACGATCCCCGTATCTAGGTCTCGATGTTTTCCCGGATCGTCTTGTTCATGTATATATCACGATTAATATGAACAAGTAATCATAGAGGGGTTTATGATTATATTACCTCGATTCGTTGTACAGAGAAACGAATTAAACGTTGATGACCTTGCGATCTTCCTACGTATTCCTTGCACCTTGTTCGAACGTCGTGTGGGCGACGATCTATCGAACTCCTATGGATCTCCTTCAACTCTCTAGAACTATCAACTATTGATATTCTTGTCTTATGATTTATGAAGGTCATGTAGTGCTTTTATAGGCTACGTAGGGGATCATAAGGAGGTGGAATATTGGGCTTCTAATATTGAAGATTAAATTGAGCCCAATGCTCAAGTCCATTAATCCTTATCAATATTAATTAATTTATTTTCCACTATATAAATTAATTGCACTCCCAATATTAAACCATATTATATCAAATAATATTTCTCCGGTAGTATTATTTATTCCGTGTATTTAAGATTTAAATATCCATGAATAAATTTATTTATTGCTCAATAAATTATATTCATCTCTTGTATCCGAGACTAGTACCATTCAACCTTAATTATTGTGCGGAACAAATCCACTCATGAGGTTTACACAATAATTCCTTATGAACTCATCTCGGGGATATTATCAACCCTTCCGGGATACACTTTCCCGTCAAGTATTCACGGCATGTCATATATAAAATATAGCGACCCAACTTAACCGGTAATTAACCCAATAATTAAATCGGTTAATTCCTTTGGAAAATCAAAGTCTCTAATATTAAATATATACACCCGCAATAGTATCGGGGATTAAGAATAAAATACTCTGAGATTTAAATTGATTATCCAAGGCAATCCTAATCAATAAATCTCAAGCGATCCGCCCAATACACCGAGTGTACAAGTGTGATAAAATAATTAAGATAAATTATTTTCTCTCTCACACAACGACTATACCGATGGATTGGTCCATGTCCATCTAGGTCGTGAGCAACTGTTCGATTAAATACGAGTAACCGATAGTATGATCTTCTGTGCGCCCATGCACACCATACTAACTACAACGTATAAAATCCAGGACTATATTTTGCATAATTAATTAATAATAATTAAATGCAAATAATTGTTTATTAATTAAATAGGTTAAATGCTATGACCGGGAGTTTACCGATACTTAAATCTAGACATTAAGTACACAACTTCAACAGACTATGTCATGGACCACAAGCCCAAGAGTGACATAATACTTGATGAGTTGAGAGGTAACAAGGAAGACTTAGATACAGCCGAACCGAGTATAGATACACCACTAGAATCTGCACCTGACACTGTCACTGTTAATACACCGGAACGCCGTCGTAGTGGGAGGGTTGTTAAACAACCAGACAGATGGATTGGACTGGGTGAGTCTTCGGACTCTGGACCTGGAGCTCATGAAATCGATTCCTGGACCTATGATGAGGCGGTACAAGATATAGATGCGCCTTCTTGGAAGAAAGCGATGAAATCTGAAATTGAATCTATGGATTCTAATAAAGTCTGGGATCTTGTAGAACCACCAAGCGGCGTAAAGCCAATTGGGTGTAAATGGGTCTACAAGAGAAAGAGAGGATCTGACGGAAAGGTTGAAACCTTTAAAGCTCGGCTTGTTGCGAAAGGCTATACTCAGAAAGAGGGAATCGATTATGAGGAGACCTTTTCGCCGGTAGCCAAGATAAAGTCAATCCGGATTCTCTTATCCATAGCAGCTCATATGGACTATGAGGTGTGGCAAATGGATGTCAAGACTGTTGGAAATCGACTATCCGGACACACCGTTCGAACCCTCGAACATCCGGATGTGCCCAATCGACTCCAGGAGTTCACCTCCGAACAGCCATGGCCACCCGCCAAGCAGATCGCGCATCCGCCGCAGCCAAAGCCGCGGCTCGCAATCTGCCCGGAGCAAGCGGCCGCCTGCCCACCAGGCGAGCGCTCGCGCAGCACCGCAAGCGAGCGCTTGCTGCCCAGGCGAGCGCCTGCTGCCTGTCGCGAGCGGGCGCTTGCCCCTCAAGCGGGCGCTTGCCTGCTTTGAACAGCAGCGCGATGCTGCTGTTCCGGGCCGTTTCCGATCCGTTTTTCTCCGATCAGCCGCCGATCCGGCGGTCCTCAACCGCCCAGAGGCTGGAGAAAAACTATCCTTAACCCCGTAAACCAATCTTAGGTTCTTTGTATGATTAGCGCAAAAATAGAGATCGAATAAATTGCGGAATTAAAGAATCGATCTCATACCTTCTCGGTCGATTGTTGAGACCTTAGCGATTGCTAGTGTATATCTCTGCCCCGATTCCAACCGTTGTGTGGGCAACGATCTGTTGGACTCTCCTTTTCTGCTTCTCTGATAAACCAACGCAATATCCTTTTTACTTTTCTATGTAAAATAATTGCGCAAAGCTTTATTAATTTTTACAGAGGAAATTATATTTGCGCTAACGCAATTAATTTCTGCTGCAAAAATAAATGCGGCGAATGATAGGTTTAGGAGAGGGCAAGGGGGGGTTTAAATAGAGCTACACTAGGGACCCCTTAGGTAAATAAACTCCGAGCTGAATTGCAATATTAATTAACTAGGAGTCCTTAAAAGAAAACCTTTAATTAATTGCAATTCTAATTATTATTAATTCCACTAAATAATAATAATTGAATTCCCGAAATAAATTTAATATTATATCAACAATAATATTTCCGCCGAAATTACATATACGACTTTCCCCGTGTTTAAGATATCGAATGTCCACGAATTAATTTCAATTACTAATAATTAAATTAATTTGTCTCTTATTATCCGAGACTAGTACCACTCAACCTTATTATCATGTGGAACAAATCCACCTGCAAGGTTTACATGATAAACTTTATGAGATCATCTCGAGGACATCATCAACCCGATAAACGGGACACGATTTCCTGTCTATAATCTATAGCATGCCGTGTGCACAATTCCGATTCCCAATTTACCTAGTATCTCGACTAATCAATTAGTCTCACTCATTGGCATATTAAAGAACCGAGAATTGGACACACGCACCTATAATTATATAGGGATTAGGAATTCGTATATCCGTAATCTCTGAGGTCTAGTTCAATTACGTCGATTAGTATAAATCGAACGCCCTCCCGTGGTCCTGCCCAATACACCAAGTGTACAAGTGTAACATAATAGTCAAGACCAACTATTACCCAGTCACACTACGACGTACCGATGGATTGTCCCTGTCCATCTAAGTCGTGAGCTTCTGTTCGATAGTATACGAGTAACCGACAGTATGATCTTCCGCGTGTCTCCTCACGCCATACTGTCTACAACGTATATATCTAGGACTATTGCATTCAAGTACAAGATAGACAAAATGCCGACAGTTTGATTAATAGATAATGAAAAACACAGATAAGGAGTTCCATATTGTCACTAAACTAGACATTTAGAATATAACTCCATCAATCTCCCACTTATACTAAAAGTCTAGTTGCCCTCTACCATACATCCGATACCCATCCCCTTCACGTGTATCTTGAACGCTTCCGCTGGAAGTGCCTTCGTAAAGGGTTCAGCCAGGTTATCCGCTGATGCAATCTTGGTGACAACTGCATCGCCTCTCTTGACGATGTCTCTAATCAGGTGGTACTTGCGATCTATGTGTTTACTCGCATTGTGGGCTCGTGGTTCCTTTGCATTTGCCACTGCACCGCTATTGTCACAATAAATTGTGATAGCTCTAGGCATTTTAGGAACCACATCCAAGTCCATAAGGAAGTTCCGGAGCCACACCGATTCTTTAGCTGCCTCAGAGGCTGCTACATATTCGGCTTCTATGGTAGAGTCCGAAATGCATTTCTGCTTAACACTCTTCCATGAGTCTGCTCCACCTCCCAATGTGAACACATAGCCTGATGTAGACTTTCGCTGATCCTTATCAGATTGGAAATCCGAGTCTGTGTAACCAATAGGAATCAACTCAAACGCTTTGTAACTCAGAACATAATTCCTAGTCCTTCGCAGGTACTTAAGTATGTTCTTTACAGCAGTCCAGTGACCCTGTCCAGGGTTACTCTGATATCTAGCTACCATGCCAACGGCATAGCAAATAGCAGGTCTCGTGCACAACATGGCATACATTAGACTTCCTACTGCCGAAGCATAAGGAACCTTCTTCATGTAATCTATCTCCTTTTGTGTTTTGGGACACATGTCTTTAGATAGATGAATTCCATGGCAGAAAGGTTGAGCACCTCTCTTGGAATTCTGCATGTTGAAACGAGCCAGAATCGTATCAATATATGAAGCCTGGGACAAGCTCAATGTTCTTTTCTGGCGATCCCTTATAACCATGATCCCAAGAACATGCCCAACTTGTCCTAAGTCTTTCATATCGAATTGCTTGGACAACCATCCCTTTATGTCCAACAACATCTTCACATTGTTGCCAATTAGAAGGATGTCGTCTACATAAAGCACGAGAAACGCCACACTGTTTCCGTCACTTCTCCGGTATACACACGACTCGTCCATGCTTTGAATGAATCCATAAGACTGGATAACCTCATCAAACCGCATGTTCCAATATCTAGAAGCTTGCTTCAATCCATAAATGGATCGGTTTAGCTTACACACTAGATGCTCTTGGCCTTTCTTGATGAAACCTTCTGGCTGTCTCATGTAAATGGTCTCGTCAAGATTCCCATTCAAGAATGCTGTCTTGGCGTCCATTTGCCACACCTCATAATCCATATGAGATGCTATAGACAAAAGAATCCGGATCGACTTTAGCATAGCTACCGGCGAAAAGGTTTCCTCATAATCGATCCCTTCTTTCTGAGTATACCCTTTCGCAACAAGCCTAGCCTTGAAGGTTTCCACCTTCCCGTTTGACCCTCTTTTTCTCTTGTACACCCACTTGCAGCCAATGGCTTTTACACCTTTGGGCGGTGCTACAAGATTCCAGACCTGATTTGAATCCATTGATTCAATCTTAGATTTCATCGCCTTTTGCCAAGACTGAGCATCTTGATCTTTAAGCGCTTCGTTGTAGGTCCAGGGATCGGCTTCATGTTCTCCAGGTAACAAGTCCGAAGACTCACCTATAAACATGAACCTATCGGGTTGTCGAACAACCCTCCCACTACGACGACGCTCCGGTGTAACCTCAGTGACTACAGGTGCAGACTGTGGTGGCGTATCACCCGGTTGGGTTGGATCTAAGCCTTGATCGTCCCCTCTCAGTTCGTTTAGTATTATCTCACTCTTGGGCTTGTGGTCCATTATATAATCCTCTTCCAAGAACCGAGCGTTGGTGCTAACAACGATCTTCTGGTCCTTAGGACTATAAAATAGACCACCTTTCGTTCCTCTAGGATATCCTATAAACAACCGAATATCTGAACGAGATTCCAACTTATCAGCCCCATGCTTCAGCACATGTGCTGGACAACCCCAGATCCGAATGTGTTTCAAGTTCGGCTTACGCCCGATCCACAATTCCGAGGGCGTCTTAGGGACTGATTTAGAAGGAACTAAGTTCAGGATATACGCCGCTGTTTCCAAGTCATATCCCCAGAACGAAACTGGTAGGTCTGAGTAACTCATCATAGATCTTACCATTTCCATAAGAGTCCTATTCCTTCTTTCTGCTACACCATTCTGCTAGAGCGTGTATGGTGCAGTCATCTGGGAGTCAATCCCATTCTCTAATAAGTACGCCTTAAACTCTCCCGAGAGGTACTCTCCTCCACGATCAGATCGTAGAGTCTTTATGGTTTTACCATGAAGGTTCTCCACAAGAGCTTTGTACTCCTTGAACTTGTCAAAGCACTCGCTCTTGCGGCGCATCAGGTATATAAAACCATACCTTGAGTAATCATCAGTGAAGGTCACGAAATATTCTTAACCTCCTCTCGCTTGGACAGATAAAGGCCCGCACAAATCAGAGTGAATCAATTCCAGTACTTCCTTGGATCTATACCCCTTATCACTAAAGGGTCGCTTGGTCATTTTTCCTTCCAGGCATGATTCGCAGGTTGGAAAGTCCTCATCTTTCACATCACTGAGTATTCCATCAGTTATCAACCTTTGAATCCTGCCCAAGTTAATATGACCTAGCCTAAGATGCCATAAGTACTTTTGATTCATCCTAGAAGGCTCCTTTCTCTTATTGGTACTAGATGTGTTATATGACTCTACTCGTTGCATCGTGGAATAATCAGGATTCAGTATATATAAGTTGCCTATCAATGTACCAGAACAGATATGATCACCATTTTTCTTGACAATAACAGAATTATCAAAAGAAACTGAATATCCATTCAAAACCAACTTAGAAACCGAAACAAGGTTCTTTCTAAAATTTGGTACATAAAGACAATTATTCAATACCAAAACATTATTATTAAAAGACAAATAAATATCTCCCACTGCAACTGCCGCCACTTTCGTAGCGTTGCCCATGTAGATGGTGATCTCTCCCTCTCTAAGCCGCCGGGTTTCCTGGAACCCCTGCAAAGAATTGCAGACATGATCAGTGGCTCCCGTATCCACACACCAGGTACCGGTGGATAACACCGCTAAACATGTTTCAGTGACTAAGGAAAAGTTCATACCTCCTTGTCTGAGAGGACAATTAGACTTCCAATGTCCAGACTGCTTGCAACGGAAGCACTTGCCCTTAGGCTTGTTCACTCCATTCCGTGGTCCACCATTTCTGGGTCCACTGGGTTTCCGTCCTTGCTTCTTCTTCCTCTTAGTCCCCGGAGGGCCAGGAAGTTTCACAGCCACAAGTGCCTGAGACTTCTTAAAGATTCCCTCTGCCGCCTGGAGTTCAGTCAGGAGTTCCGCCAACGAATATAACCTCTTGTTCATGTTATAGTTCAGACGGAACTGCTCAAAACTTCTAGGCAGAGACTGGAGCACTATATCGATCTGGGTTTCCCCATCGATAGCTCCTCCCATAATCTCTATCTCATTCAGATAGCCTATCATCCTAAGAACGTGATCCCTCACGGGCGTTCCTTCGGACATGGTGGCCGTCATGAGTTGCCTCATAGCATCTTGCCTGGCTGCCCTATCCTGACTACCAAACATCTCCTTGAGGTTAAGCATCATATCATAGGCAGTGGTCATGGCTTCATGCTGATGTTGCAGCACATTTGACATAGAAGCCAAAATGTAGCACCGCGCCATCTGATCAGCCTTGACCCACTTCCGATGAGCTTCCTTTTCCTCAGGAGTGGAGGTATCAGTAGGTTCATCAGGACAAACCTCATGGAGTACATATTTGTACTCCTCAGCAGTCAGGACAATGTCCAAGTTTCGTTTCCAATCAACATAATTTGGACCGGTGAGTTTGTTTTCTTTTAGTATAATGGACAGCGGGTTGAGTGCCATATCTATAAAAGAGACAAATCAAACCGTCAAATTTAATTCGATATTAACTCCCTTAATTAATATCATTAAATTTACCAATCAATCCTAAAATCCCATCAGACTAGCATGCCACGTTCATGTGGACGTATACTAGTCCAAACGATTTTATAACTGGACTTTTACTTTGGTCGTACATCATTACAGCAGTGACTCCGATGGGGAGGATACTGTAAAGCGTACCTAAGTGTATACCATTTCTCAGTACTAAGTTAACCGCTCGGAAACTACACGCCCACCGCAAGCCACGTTAGTGTGGACGTTTACGTTGACATGCGGTCCCTTTACGATTTCCTATAACTGTCGAGCCTCAATTAACCCAAAGTTTCGTTTCCGTCTAGTAAGCCACGATAGTGTGGAAGTTTACTAAACAAACAACTTTGTTAATTGAATTCCATTTAATAAATTTCACAATTTCGTTAATCAAAGCTTGATATCTCGTAAGTGAAACTCGAAGTTTCTAACCAGCGATCAATCATGCAATTGAGCCCTATCTCTCACAAAGTGGGGGAGCCAACCAGACAATCGATCTAGTCATCAAATGACTCGAATGTCTCTAATCTGTGTCATCGACATAACCAAGCGCTTTGGCTCCATTCCACTCCCCGGGGTGAGAATGAGTCGAGTTGAAATTAGTCTTTGAAAGACAGATTAGGCATTGCTTTGAGAAACTTAATTGTTCAATTTTAAAGTGGAATTTAATTCGAATTTCGATCAAAGTGATTTCCGTGTATCAACTTTATCCGATAGGGAGGATGACACTAAAGCCAACTCGTAAGTCAATACACATCACTCTCGAAACAAAGAATGGAGACCGCGGGATTGTTTCCAATCCCTCTCCCACTTAGTATTTTACGATTTAGGGATAATCATGCATAAGATAATAAGCATAATAAAACACGTAAATCACACAAAAAACAATTAACGTGGCCCGATTATTATGGCCTTAAAATCTTGAATGCACGTCTCTTGGAACTCGAACTCGTTGCTCGTCTCGACTTCGATTCTCGTTCCTCCGGGCTTCGATCTCGTCTCGATCCAATAGCAGAAATTAATTACAAAATTATTCTACTAAGTCCGGTATCGATCCTATACATTTTGATCGACCATATACAAGTCCCGGATTAAACGAAAAAAATAAACCTAACGACTCAACCCGTCGTTTTTATCTATTACAAACAAGCAACTTTCCAAAAAATAAAACGATCTCGACAAGCCCGAGAGTTTAATCAATCACACATACATACAGCCCAAAATAACGAAAATAAATTGGCCATAATAATCGGGTTCAACCTGCAAGGTAACATGCGCAGAAATACAACGAACCGATAACCGGCTCTGATACCAATTGTTGGAAATCGACTATCCGGGACACACCGTTAAAACCCTCGAACATCCGGATGTGCCCAATCGACTCCAAGAGTTCACCTCCGAACAGCCATGGCCACCCGCCAAGCAGATCGCGCATCCGCCGCAGCCAAAGCCGCGGCTCGCAATCTGCCCGGAGCAAGCGGCCGCCTGCCCACCAGGCGAGCGCTCGCGCAGCACCGCAAGCGAGCGCTTGCTGCCCAGGCGAGCGCCTGCTGCCTGTCGCGAGCGGGCGCTTGCCCCTCAAGCGGGCGCTTGCCTGCTTTGAACAGCAGCGCGATGCTGCTGTTCCGGGCCGTTTCCGATCCGTTTTTCTCCGATCAGCCGCCGATCCGGCGGTCCTCAACCGCCCAGAGGCTGGAGAAAAACTATCCTTAACCCCGTAAACCAATCTTTGGTTCGTTGTATGATTAGCGCAAAAACAGAGATCGAATAAATTGTGGAATTAAAGAATCGATCTCATACCTTCTCGGTCGATTGTTGAGACCTTAGCGATTGCTATTGTATATCTCTGCCCCGATTCCAACCGTTGTGTGGGCAACGATCTGTTGGACTCTCCTTTTCTGCTTCTCTGATAAACCTCCGCAATATCCTTTTTACTTTTCTGTGTAAAATAATTGCGCAAAGCTTTATTAATTTTTACAGAGGAAATTATATTTGCGCTAACGCAATTAATTTTTGCTACAAAAATAAATGCGGCGAATGATAGGTTTAGGAGAGGGCAAGGGGGGGTTTAAATAGAGCTACACTAGGGACCCCTTAGGTAAATAAACTCCGGGCTGAATTGCAATATTAATTAACTAGGAGTCCTTAAAAGAAAACCTTTAATTAATTACAATTCTAATTATTATTAATTCCACTAAATAATAATAATTGAATTCCCGAAATAAATTTAATATTATATCAACAATAATATTTCCGCCGAAATTACATATACGACTTTCCCCGTGTTTAAGATATCGAATGTCCACGAATTAATTTCAATTACTAATAATTAAATTAATTCGTCTCTTATTATCCGAGACTAGTACCACTCAACCTTATTATCATGTGGAACAAATCCACCTGCAGGGTTTACATGATAAACTTTATGAGCTCATCTCGGGGACATCATCAACCCGATAAACGGGACACGGTTTCCTGTCTATAATCTATAGCATGCCGTGTGCACAATTCCGATTCCCAATTTACCGAGTATCTCGACTAATCAATTAGTCTCACTCATTGGCATATTAAAGAACCGAGAATTGGACACACGCACCTATAATTAGATAGGTATTAGGAATTCGTATATCCGTAATCTCTGAGGTCTAGTTCGATTACTTCGATTAGTATAAATCGAACGCCCTCCCGTGGTCCTGCTCAATACACCAAGTGTACTATTGTAACATAATAGTCAAGACCAACTATTACCCAGTCACACTACGACGTACCGATGGATTGTCCCTGTCCATCTAAGTCGTGAGCTTTTGTTCGATAGTATACGAGTAACCGACAGTATGATCTTCCGCGTGTCTCCTCACGCCATACTGTCTACAACGTATACATCTAGGACTATTGCATTCAAGTACATGATAGACAAAATGCCGACAGTTTGATTAATAGATAATGAAAAACACAGATAAGGAGTTCCATATTGTCACTAAACTAGACATTTAGAATATAACTCCATCAAAGACAGCTTTCCTAAATGGAAGTCTTGACGAGACGATTTATATGAAACAACCAGAAGGATTCATTGCTAAGGGGCGAGATCATCTAGTGTGCAAGCTTAATCGATCCATTTATGGATTGAAACAAGCCTCAAGATCGTGGAACCTGCGGTTTGATGAAGTGGTCCAATCTTTTGGATTCAATCAAAGCATGGATGAATCGTGTGTGTATTGGAAACGTGATGGAAAGAAGGTGGTGTTTCTCGTGCTTTATGTAGATGACATTCTTCTCATTGGCAACAGTGTAAAGATGTTGTCAGACATAAAGGGATGGTTGTCTAGACAATTTGATATGAAAGATTTGGGAGAAGTCGGGCATGTTCTAGGGATCAAGTGCTGGGATTCGATGTCCCGGGCTATCAAAAAAATGCGGAACCGATAACCCGACCGAAAACCCTCGATCACCGAAGATTGGATCCCCGACTCATCCGCAGGAGTCCGACCTTTGGAGACTACATGCCCGAAGACACGCAGCCCGCCCCCAGCCGATTTTCTCCCGCGAGTCGGATCCACGAACGCGAATCACCTCACGAGCCGGGGCCCGACCGAACGCCATCGAGACCCGAAGGCCCCGTGTGCCCAGCCGAACCCCCGCGAGGGGTTCGCGATCGTCTACGGACGATCGCTGGGGATGCGCGAGGCATCCCCGGGGCTGCTCGTGGCAGCCCGCAACGAGTCACGATGACTCGCTGCCCGCGAGGGCATCGCCCTCGCATGATCCGCTGCGGGCGAACCCATAGCTCATGCGAGGCGGCTACGGGTGACCCCGCAGCAGCCCGCGATCGATCCTCGCGATCGATCGCACCCCTCGGCTCCAGCCGAGGGTTCCCGCGGCTTCGCGCCTCCGACGACGGCGGCTGGGGTCCGCCACGGCACCAGCCCGTGGCACCCCGGCGATCGACCGGAGTCGATCGTGTGTCCCCGGCGTCCAGCCGGGGCACGCCGTTTGTCGCGCGATGGGGCGGTCCGAACCCTAGGGTTCGACCGCCTCCCTCGATCCTCGCCGGGGATCTCGAATCCCCGTCCCCGAGGTTCGTCGTTTTTCCCGGATCGCGTCGTTCATGTATACATCACAATTATTCAACGCACATAATCATAGAAGGGGAATTCTCGATTATACCTCGATTCGTTGTACGGAGAAACGAATTCGGTTGACGACCTTGTGATCTTCCCGCGTATTCCTTGCACCTCGTCCGAACGTCGTGTGGGCGACGATCTATCGGATTCCTATGGATCTTCCTCACTCTCAGAACTTTATGATTGGCGTAACTTAGGTTTTTAAAAGTGAAGACCATGTAGTGCATATATAGGCTACGTAGGGGATCATAAGGAGAATAAATATTGGGCTTCAATATTGAAAATTAAATTGGGTCCAACCCAAATCTATTAATTCTTATCAATATTAATTTTATTTATTTTCCACTATATAAATAAAATTGCACTCCCAATATTATTCCATATTATATCAAATAATATTTCTCCATCTTAGTATTATTTATTCCGTGTATTTAAGATTTAAATATCCATGAATAAATTTATTTATTGCTCAATAAATAATATTCATCTCTTATATCCGAGACTAGTACCGTTCAACCTTTATTATTGTGCGGAACGAATCCACTCATGAGGTTTACACAATAATTCCTTATGAACTCATCTCGGGGATATTATCAACCCTTCCGGGATACACTGTCCCTTCAAGAATTCACGGCATGCCATATACAAAATATAGTGACCCAACTTAACCGGTAATTAACCCAATAATTAAATCGGTTAATTCCTTTGGTAAATCAAAGTCACTTATATTAAATATACACACCCGCAATTGTTTCAGGGATTAAGAATAAAATACTCCGAGTCTCAACTCAATTATCGCCGAGCAATCCTAATTGATGAGTCTCAATCGATCCGCTCAATACACCAAGTGTACAAGTGTGATAAAATAATTAAGATAAATTATTTTCTCTCTCACACAACGACTATACCGATGGATTAGTTCGTGTCCATCTAGGTCGTGAGCAACTGTTCGATTAAATACGAGTAACCGATAGTATGATCTTCTGTGCGCCCATGCAGCACCATACTAACTACAACGTATAAAATCCAGAACCATGATTTGCATATAATTAAATGCAAATAATTGTTTATTAACTAAATAGATTAAATGCTATGATCGGGAGTTTACCGTTACTTAAATCTAGACATTAAGTACACAACTCCAACAATCTCCCACTTGTACTAAGGTCTAGTCATTTCCTCCAAACTCCTGGTTCCCATACTCATCACGTGCTTTAAAGTGTACTTTCGAGAAGTACTATGTGAGTGAGCAATCTAGGTTGCCGCTCTGAAGTTATCTTGGTGACTACTACGTCGTCTCTCCTGACGATGACTCGTATCAGGTGGTACTTGCTCTATGTGTTAACATCACTTTTGACTTATGACCTCTTCTAGTTCACCGTGCACCGCTATCTAATAGCCTTTGGTGAACCAAGAGTCATATCCAAGTCAAGAGGTTATCCCGGAACCTAACCAAAACTTCCGCTGCCTCTGAGGCTGCTATTCGGTTATGAGAGAGTCTGAGAAGCGTCCTGCTTATCACTCTTTCACTTCATGGTTCCACCTCTTTCTAAAAGTGAACACATAGCCTGATATCGACTTTCACTGGTCCTTCTCTGATTTTTGGATCTGAGAATCTGTAATCTAAGAAGATTTCGTTTTGCTCAAGCCAGTACTATGAAAGTACTCTTGCAGCATTCGAACATCCCTTATCCAGATTACTTTGATATCCTCCCACTACGCAAACCGCATAGTTGATATCAGGTTCTTTGTTTTACAACATTGCATCTATAAAGCTTTCCATACTTGAAGTATAGGAAACTGCTTTGTCTTCATCTATCTCCTTCATGTGTTCGAACACACACCCTTTAGATAGATGTATATTCTGTCTCTGAAAGGCAATAACCTTTCTCAGAAGTATGCATGTTTAAAACAAACCTTAATCATATAAGATGTCTAGGAGAAGTACAATGTTCTTATCTCTAGATCATAAGATCTTAAGAACATGCTCTAACTTCTTCTCAATCTTATATCTCGATTTATTTAGACAACCTCTATTTTATGTCTGACAACACTTTTACATTGTTGCTAATGATAAAATGTTATCTACATAAAATCCCTGAGAAACACCACCTTTGTTTCCATTACGTCTCTAACACACCTTCTTCGCTAATCCTATGCAGACCTAGGGATCGATTTCATGTATACTGGATCCAGAGTTCAAAACTCCTCCAGTCTTATGAACATCTCTAGTTGCTTAACAACCTCCCACTGCAATGGCGTCCCGGTGTATAACAGTAACAACATTAGGTGCAGTTTAGTGGTGCACTACTACTCGGTCAGGCTGGTTCTCAGTCTTTACTTTTCCTCATTTTAAAGTACTTTGTCAATTAGGGCATTGTAGTTCATCTAATAGTTTTTCCTCTATGAACCGGGCGAGAACACCCCTCTGGTTCGTAGTACTATTGAACATACAATTACTTGTTCTTCTAGGGTATTCTACAACCACATTGAATGTGCCGTTGTATCCAGAAATATCCATAGAACATAGGTAGTTCCGAACAAACTTGTCCCTTTACTATTAGAATCCCATTTCTTATTCCTGACACACCATGTCTACACACCAGTGTATGGTGCAGTCGTTTGAGATTTAATCTCAATCTTTGATTTATGCTATGTGTTATTTAGATAGGTGATAGCCTCCGCGAACAAGTCGCAGGCTCCCAATGGATATACTTTGAAGGATCCCCATAATGGCTTTGTGTTGAAAAACACTCCGCTTTTATGGCACAGCAGGCAGTCCAATCCATCTTCGAGTATTCTTGGAAGAACGACTCGTACCTTCTCTAATTACAGATACCGCATTAATCATCATTTTCTATACTTGTCCGAATTCCATCCTTTATCCAGAAAGGTTAACTCAGTTGTATCATTTTTCAAGATCGATTCTTAGGTCGGGAGGTCCATTCCTCCAACTATAATTGATCAAATCAATTTCGACCTTTTGAATCCCTTTTGAATAGATACTACCAAGTTCAAGAATTCACAAGTATAATGATTGACAAGAGAAATACATCTAATAAGTAAAACAAGTTATACATAACGGTTTGTTGCATCGTGGTAGACTAAGGATTCATCATTCACATATTGCTATCTAATGTACCATAATAGATATCACCATTATTTCTTATCCAAACCATCCAATGATTAAAGAAATAAAATATCCATTAATAAAGAAAACCAGAACAAAGTTCTTCTTCAAAATAAAGGGGTACATAAGCAATAACTGAAATGAAAACTTAAAACAGATAAATGTCTTCCACTGCAACCGCTGCTACCCCAACAGCTTCGCCCATGTAGACTTGAATTCTTCTTCTCTAAGTCGCCGGGTTTTCTGGAACCCCTGCATTTAAAGAAATGCACATACCGTCAGTGGTTCCATATCTACACACCAGAATTCTGGTAGATAATACCGCTGACTATGTTTTTACGACTAAAGAAAAATTCGTACCTCTGAGAGGACATTCAGACTTCCAGTGTCCCATCTTGTTGCATCGGAAGCACTTACCCTTTGGCTTTGCAGCCCCCACTCGTGGTGCAGTCCTCTTGACTCCACTGGGTTTCCAGGCTTGGTTCCTTTTCTTGCCCCTACCTCCACCAGGCTTAAAGCCTTTGGACTTGGTAGCTACAAGCGCTTGAGACTTGCCCTTCTTGTAGATCCCCTCTGCCGCCTTAAGTTCAGTCAGGAGTTGCGCAAGAGTATAAGATAGTTTACCCATATTATAGCTCATACGAAACTGCTCAAAACTAGGGGTCAGAGACTGGAGTATGATGTCGACTTGCGTCTCAGCATCGATAGAAGCTCCTAGGACCTCAAGTTCATTCAACAAACTCATCATCTTAAGAACGTGCTCCCCTACGGGCGTTCCTTCAGATTGAGTAGTCGACATGAGGACTCTCATGGCTTCTTGCCTAGCCGCACGATCTTGCTCCCCAAACATCTCCTTGAGGTTAAACATCATATCATAGGCAGTGTCCATTGGCTCATGTTGGGTTTGGAGTACATTTGACATGGAAGCCAAAATATAACACCTAGCCATTTCATCAGCCTTTTTCCACTTCCGATATGCCAGTTTTTCCTCATCAGTTGAGGCAGCCGTGGGCTCGGCAGGGCAAACTTCATGGAGTACATACTTGTACTCTTCCGAAGTTAGGACAATGTCTAAATTTCTCTTCCAATCAATATAGTTGGTGCCAGTGAGCTTATGCTCCTTGAGTATCATAGAAAGTGGGTTCATAGCTACTCTCTAAACCTATAAGCACATTTAAACAAACAATTAATTTAATATCCGATATTATCTCCCTTAAATAATATCATTAAATTACTAATCACATCTAAAATCCCATCAGGTAAGGCAAGCCACGTGGTGTGGACGTTTACCCACCCAAATGATTTAGCAATTAGATTTTCTTTGGTCATACATCGCTTATAGCGGAACCTCGTGGGGAGGAATACTACAAGGCGTATCTAAGTGTAAACCATTACTCAGCACCAAAGTGAATCGTTTGGAATTGCTACATTACCGCAAGCCACGTGGTGTGGACGTTTACGACAACTTCACAACTCTTCACAATTCCTTACAACTGTCTACATCAATTAATCCAAAATCCGTCAGTGTAGCAAGCCACGTGGTGTGGACGTTTACTTCACTAAGAGACTTTTATAATTGACTCCCAATTACCAGATCCATTTGATTTTCGTAAATCAAGACGCGGAGAATCATAAGTGAAACTCGAAGTTTCTAACCAGTGATTCACCATGCGAGCGACCCTATCTCTCACGAATGAGGGAGCCGAGCAGACAAACGACCCACCTATCAAAGAATGGCACGAAAGTCTCTAATTTGTGTCCTCTACATGACCAAGTGGCTCTGGCTCCATTCCACTCCCCGGGGTGAGAATGAGTCGACTTGAAGTCAGTTTCAGAAAGACAAATTAGGCATTGTTTGATAAACTTGATCAATGTTTCTTGTAAGAGGAATTACAAGAATTCTCCTCCAATGACACATCTATACGAACTTCAAAAGTCCATAAGAGTCACCAAGAGAATAGTAATGGAGACCATGGGAATGTTTCCATCCCCTCTCCCACTTAGCTTTTTATAACAAAGGGATACGCTATCTAATGCATAATTAAACACATAAGCATGCATGAAAGCAATAAAGCACATAGCACATAGTCAAAAAATAATGCTAGAGAAATTATTTTTCCCCGACTATCATGGCTTTTATCTTCATATGCATCTTCTAGTCTTTAGTCTTCGTTTCTTGAATGCTCCATGTGACGAGAATATTAATCTCTAATATTTAAATCTATGTATTTTCAATTAATCCAAAAGTTACTTAATTCGAAAATTAAGTCAATCGAATATATCAAAAATAAAATTAAATATCATTAATATTTTTATTTATTTATTTTCCTATCTAGTTCTTTATTAAATCTTTAGAATAATCTATCCAAGTAAAACTTGGAATATTCTAGAAGATATCTATAATAGAACAAGGAAATAAAATAAATTAGGACTACTACTTTTTAAATTTATTTTTATTCCTAATCCATGAATATTCCCATGAGTAGGAATAATCAAATAGGAAAAATAAATTTAGTACTAAATTAATTAAATTTCTAATCTATGAATATTTCCATGAAGGAAATAAATCAATAGAAAATAAAATTAATTTAAATTAACTCTTTTCCTAATCCATGAGAGTTTCCAAAAGGAAAGTACTCAAATAGGAAAAATCCGAATTAATTGGGAAAGTAGATTTTTGTAGGAATAGCATGGGATTGGAAGACCCCACACCATCCCCAACTTGATGGATCGGCCGGCCACTCGGGAGGAGCGCCGCCGCCGCCTAGCCATCGCCGGCTAGGCTATGGGTCGATCACCATCATGTGATCGATCCCAAGCCCTTGTCTTCTCGTCACTATTTCGTCTTCCGGCGATCGTCTCATCATCGAACCAACGTAATTAAAATTACAAAATTTAAATTACAATTCCGGTATCGATTCTATACATGAAATCGACCCTATACATTTTCCGGAAAATAAAGTGCGTAATAATAAATCCTAAATTCGGTCAACCCCCGAATTTTTTTTACTATTACAAACATTCAACCACACAAAACGAATCTCGACAAGTCCGAGAGTTTAATAATCATGATAATTAATTAAAAAAAATTAATTAAATCCAACCATGATAGCCGGAAATCCTGCAAGGTAGAACAATAATCGAACATATACATGAACACGAAACCAAACGCTCTGATACCATTTGCTGGGATTCGATGTCCCGGGCTATCAAAAAAATGCGGAACCGATAACCCGACCGAAAACCCTCGATCACCGAAGATTGGATCCCCGACTCATCCGCAGGAGTCCGACCTTTGGAGACTACATGCCCGAAGACACGCAGCCCGCCCCCAGCCGATTTTCTCCCGCGAGTCGGATCCACGAACGCGAATCACCTCACGAGCCGGGGCCCGACCGAACGCCATCGAGACCCGAAGGCCCCGTGTGCCCAGCCGAACCCCCGCGAGGGGTTCGCGATCGTCTACGGACGATCGCTGGGGATGCGCGAGGCATCCCCGGGGCTGCTCGTGGCAGCCCGCAGCGAGTCACGATGACTCGCTGCCCGCGAGGGCATCGCCCTCGCATGATCCGCTGCGGGCGAACCCGTAGCTCATGCGAGGCGGCTACGGGTGACCCCGCAGCAGCCCGCGATCGATCCTCGCGATCGATCGCACCCCTCGGCTCCAGCCGAGGGTTCCCGCGGCTTCGCGCCTCCGACGACGGCGGCTGGGGTCCGCCACGGCACCAGCCCGTGGCACCCCGGCGATCGACCGGAGTCGATCGTGTGTCCCCGGCGTCCAGCCGGGGCACGCCGTTTGTCGCGCGATGGGGCGGTCTGAACCCTAGGGTTCGACCGCCTCCCTCGATCCTCGCCGGGGATCTCAAATCCCCGTCCCCGAGGTTCGTCGTTTTTCCCGGATCGCGTCGTTCATGTATACATCACAATTATTCAACGCACATAATCATAGAAGGGGAATTCTCAATTATACCTCGATTCGTTGTACGGAGAAACGAATTCGGTTGACGACCTTGTGATCTTCCCGCGTATTCCTTGCACCTCGTCCGAACGTCGTGTGGGCGACGATCTATCGGATTCCTATGGATCTTCCTCACTCTCAGAACTTTATGATTGGCGTAACATAGGTTTTTAAAAGTGAAGACCATGTAGTGCATATATAGGCTACGTAGGGGATCATAAGGAGAATAAATATTGGGCTTCAATATTGAAAATTAAATTGGGTCCAACCCAAATCTATTAATTCTTATCAATATTAATTTTATTTATTTTCCACTATATAAATAAAATTGCACTCCCAATATTATTCCATATTATATCAAATAATATTTCTCCATCTTAGTATTATTTATTCCGTGTATTTAAGATTTAAATATCCATGAATAAATTTATTTATTGCTCAATAAATAATATTCATCTCTTATATCCGAGACTAGTACCGTTCAACCTTTATTATTGTGCGGAACGAATCCACTCATGAGGTTTACACAATAATTCCTTATGAACTCATCTCGGGGATATTATCAACCCTTCCGGGATACACTGTCCCTTCAAGAATTCACGGCATGCCATATACAAAATATAGTGACCCAACTTAACCGGTAATTAACCCAATAATTAAATCGGTTAATTCCTTTGGTAAATCAAAGTCACTTATATTAAATATACACACCCGCAATTGTTTCAGGGATTAAGAATAAAATACTCCGAGTCTCAAATCAATTATCGCCGAGCAATCCTAATTGATGAGTCTCAATCGATCCGCTCAATACACCAAGTGTACAAGTGTGATAAAATAATTAAGATAAATTATTTTCTCTCTCACACAACGACTATACCGATGGATTAGTTCGTGTCCATCTAGGTCGTGAGCAACTGTTCGATTAAATACGAGTAACCGATAGTATGATCTTCTGTGCGCCCATGCAGCACCATACTAACTACAACGTATAAAATCCAGAACCATGATTTGCATATAATTAAATGCAAATAATTGTTTATTAACTAAATAGATTAAATGCTATGATCGGGAGTTTACCGTTACTTAAATCTAGACATTAAGTACACAACTCCAACATCAAGGTTATAAGGGATCGCCGGAATAGAACATTGTACCTATCCCAGCAATCTTACATAGACACGATTCTGGCTCGTTTTAACATGCAAGATTCCAAGAAGGGTGAACTACCCTTCAGTAAAGGAACTTATCTTTCTAAGGAAATGTGTCCTCAAACACAAAAGGAGAAAGATGAAATGAAAGCAGTTCCCTACGCTTCGGCTGTGGGAAGCTTGATGTATGCAATGTTATGCACGAGGCCTGATATCTGCTATGCAGTTGGCGTAGTAGCGAGATATCAGAGTAACCCTGGAAAGGCTCATTGGACTGCCGTAAAGAGCATTTTCAAGTATTTGCGAAATACTAAGGATTATGTTCTAAGTTACGGAGCAGAAAATCTGATTCCTTTGGGTTACACAGATTCGGATTTCCAAGCTGATTAGGACCGGCGAAAGTCGATATCAGGCTATGTGTTCACTTTTGGAAAGAGGTGGAACCATGAGATGAAAGAGTGATAAGCAGGATGCTTCTCGGACTCTATCATAACCGAATAGCAGCCTCAGAGGCAGCGGAAGTTTTGGTTAGGCTCCGGGATAACCTCTGGACTTGGATATGACTCTTAGTTTACCAAAAGGCTATTGGATAGCGGTGCACGGTAAACTGGAAGAAGTCATAAGTCAAAAGTGATGATGACACATAGAGCAAGTACCACCTGATACGAGTCATCGTCGAGGGAGACGACGCTGTAGTCACCAAGATAACTTCAGAGCGACAACCTAGAGTGCTCATTCACATGGTACTTCTCGGAAGTACAACTTAAGCACGTGATGAGTATGGGAGTCGGGAGTTTGGAGGAAATGACTAGACCTTAGTATAAGTGGGAGATTGTTGGAGTAGTATACTTAATGTCTAGATTTGAGTATTCTAAAACTCCTTGTACACTTTCATTTACCTATTAATAACAGACATTCATTTGCTTTTAATTATTGTTAATTAAATGCAAATTATAGTCCTGGATTATATACGTTGTAGTTAGTATGGTGTGCGACGTCACACAAAAGATCATACTATCGGTTACTCGTATTTAATCAAACAGTTGCTCACGACCTAGATGGACACGGACCAATCCATCGGTATAGTCGTTGTGTGAGAGAGAAAATAATTTGTCTTAATTATTTTATCACACTTGTACACTTGGTGTATTGAGCGGATCGAATGAGACTCATCAATAAGGTTTGCTCGGCGATAATTGATTTGAGACTCAGTGTATTTTATTCTTAATCCCCGATACAATTGCGGGTGTGTATATTTAATATAAGTGACTTTGATTTTCCAAAGGAATTAACCGATTTAATTATTGGGTTAATTACCGGTTAAGTTGGGTCACTATATTTTATATATGGCATGCCGTGAATTCTTGACGGGACAGTGTATCCCGGAAGGGTTGATAATATCCCCGAGATGAGCTCATAAGGATTTATTATGTAAACCTCGCGAGAGGATTTGTTCCGCATAATAAATAAGGTTGAGTGGTACTAGTCTCGGATATAAGAGATGAATAAATTTATCAAACAATAAATTAATTTTATTCATGGATATTTAAATCTTAAATACACGGAATAAATAATACTACCGGAGAAATATTATTTGGATATAATATGGTTTAATATTGGGAGTGCAATTAATTTATATAGTGGAAAATAAATTAATTAATATTGATAAGGATTAATAGACTTGGGCTTGGGCTCAATTTAATCATCAATATTGGAAGCCCAATATTCCACCTCCTTTAGATCCCCTACGTAGCCTATAAAAGCACTACATGGTCTTCTCTATTCTCATAAGTTGAAGATCATAATTCTTCTAGAGAGAGAAAGTAGAGAGAGAAGTAGATCCATAGAGCTTGGAGGATCGTCGCCCACCCGACGTTCAAGCTAGTGCAAGGAATACGTGGGAAGATTCAAAGGTCATCTTGATTTCGTTTCTCCGAACAACGAATCGAAAGGTACAATATCTAAACGCCCTTGATATTATTCGATTTTGGTTTATCGAGAATACCGTAGAACAAAGATCCGAGGTACGAAACCATGAACGGGGGACGATCGCGTGGTGGTGGCGAAGCCACCGGACCACGGGCGATCGCCCGGGCTAGGGTTTCTGTTGGAAATCGACTACCCAGGACATGTCCGTTCGACTACTCGAACATCCGGACAAGCCCAGTCGACTCCCAACGTCCCCACTGTACTTAACACGAGGCCCCAGACCCATAACACGCCCAGCCATTGCACCGAAAGTGCAACCGCGCGAAACGGGTCATTCTGCCCTGTCTGTCGGCCGACGCCAAAAGGCTGTCGCCCGACAGGGCAAATGTCGGCCGACATTCATTTACTCATGAATTGATGTCGGCCGACATCGTCGCGATTCCAGCAGCGGGTTTCGCCCGTTCTGGCTGTTCCGACGAGATTTTCTCGATCCGACTGCCACACCGGAGGTCAGAGACCTCCCAGCAGTCCGAGAACATCAAATCCAAGCCAAGTAAACCAATCTTTGGTTCGTTGTATAATTAACGCAATACAGAGATCGAATAAAGGCGGAAAAGGAATCGATCTCATACCTTCTCGGTCGATTGTTGAGACCTTAGAGCTTCTAACGTATTCTCTGATCCCGTCTCCAACCGTTGTGTGGGCAACGATCCGCTGAAGTTCTCCCGTCTATACTCTCTCTGTCTCAACCACCGTATAATTATTCTCAATGAGAGAATAAAAATATAATTGCGTTAACTTTATTTTTTACACAGAGAAAAATATTTTTGCGCTAAGCAAAATAATTATTCTCTGATGAAAAATGAAAGTTGCGGCGAAAGTTAGGTTAAGAGAGGGTAAGGGAGGGGGTTTAAATAGAGCTACGTTAGGGACCTAAGGGTAAATTAATTAAGGGCTAAATTGAAATATTAATTAACTTGGAATACTTAAAAGCAATTCCTTAATTAATCGATTTCAATTTTAATTATTATTAACTCCACTATAAAATAATAATTGAATTCCCGAAATTAATTTTAATATTATTTCAACAATAATAATTCCGCCGAAATTACATATACGACCTTCCCCGTGTTTAAGATATCGAACGTCCACGAATTTATTTAATTACTAATAATTAAATTAATTCGTTTCTTATTATCCGAGACTAGTACCACTCATCCTTATTATCATGTGGAACAAATCCACCTGCAGGGTTTACATGATAAACTTTATGAGCTCATCTCGGGGACGTCATCAACCCGATAAACGGGACACGGTTTCCTGTCTATAATCTATAGCATGCCGTGAGTACAATTACGATTCCCAATTTACCGAGTATCTCGACTAATCAATTAGTCTCACTCATTGGCATATTAAAGAACCGAGAATTGGACACACGCACCTATAATTATATAGGGATTAGGAATTCGTATATCCGTAATCTCTGAGGTCTAGTTCAATTACGTCGATTAGTATAAATCGAACGCCCTCCCGTGGTCCTGCCCAATACACCAAGTGTACAAGTGTAACATAATAGTCAAGACCAACTATTACCCAGTCACACTACGACGTACCGATGGATTGTCCCTGTCCATCTAAGTCGTGAGCTTCTGTTCGATAGTATACGAGTAACCGACAGTATGATCTTCCGCGTGTCTCCTCACGCCATACTGTCTACAACGTATATATCTAGGACTATTGCATTCAAGTACAAGATAGACAAAATGCCGACAGTTTGATTAATAGATAATGAAAAACACAGATAAGGAGTTCCATATTGTCACTAAACTAGACATTTAGAATATAACTCCATCAATCTCCCACTTATACTAAAATTCTAGTTGCCCTCTACCATACATCCGATACCCATCCCCTTCACGTGTCTCTTGAACGCTTCCACTGGAAGTGCCTTCGTAAAGGGGTCAGCCAGGTTATCCGCTGATGCAATCTTGGTGACAACCGCATCGCCTCTCTTGACGATGTCTCTAATCAGGTGGTACTTGCGATCTATGTGTTTACTCGCATTGTGGGCTCGTGGTTCCTTTGCATTTGCCACTGCACCGCTATTGTCACAATAAATTGTGATAGCTCTAGGCATTTTGGGAACCACATCCAAGTCCATAAGGAAGTTCCGGAGCCACACCGATTCTTTAGCTGCCTCAGAGGCTGCTACATATTCGGCTTCCATGGTAGAGTCCGAAATGCATTTCTGCTTAACACTCTTCCATGAGACTGCTCCACCTCCCAATGTGAACACATAGCCTGATGTAGACTTTCGCTGATCCTTATCAGATTGGAAATCCGAGTCTGTGTAACCAATAAGAATCAACTCGGATGCTTTGTAACTCAGAACATAATTCCTAGTCCTTCGCAGGTACTTAAGTATGTTCTTTACAGCAGTCCAGTGACCCTGTCCAGGGTTACTCTGATATCTAGCTACCATCCCAACGGCATAGCAGATATCAGGTCTCGTGCACAACATGGCATACATTAGACTTCCTACTGCCGAAGCATAAGGAACCTTCTTCATGTAATCTATCTCCTTTTGTGTTTTGGGACACATGTCTTTAGATAGATGAATTCCATGGCAAAAAGGTTGAGCACCTCTCTTGGAATTCTGCATGTTGAAACGAGCCAGAATCGTATCAATATATGAGGCTTGGGACAAGCTTAATGTTCTTTTCTGGCGATCCCTTATAACCTTGATCCCAAGAACATGCCCAACTTGTCCTAAGTCTTTCATATCGAATTGCTTGGACAACCATCCCTTTATGTCCGACAACATCTTCACATTGTTACCAATTAGAAGGATGTCGTCTACATAAAGCACGAGAAACGCCACACTATTTCCGTCACTTCTCCGGTATACACACGACTCGTCCATGCTTTGAATGAATCCATAAGACTGGATAACCTCATCAAACCGCATGTTCCAAGATCTAGAAGCTTGCTTCAATCCATAAATGGATCGGTTTAGCTTACACACTAGATGCTCTTGGCCTTTCTTGATGAAACCTTCTGGCTGTCTCATGTAAATGGTCTCGTCAAGATTCCCATTCAAGAATGTTGTCTTGACGTCCATTTGCCACACCTCATAATCCATATAAGATGCTATAGACAAAAGAATCCGGATCGACTTTAGCATAGCTACCGGCGAAAAGGTTTCCTCATAATCGATCCCTTCTTTCTGAGTGTACCCTTTCGCAACAAGCCTAGCCTTGAAGGATTCAACCTTCCCGTCAGACCCTCTTTTCCTCTTGTACACCCACTTGCAACCAATGGCTTTTACACCTTTGGGAGGTGCTACAAGATTCCATACCTGATTTGAATCCATTGATTCAATCTCAGATTTCATCGCCTTTTGCCAAGACTGAGCATCTTGATCTTTAAGCGCCTCGCCGTAGGTCCAGGGATCGGCTTCATGTTCTCCAGGTAACAAGTCCGAAGACTCACCTATAAACATGAACCTATCGGGTTGTCGAACAACCCTCCCACTACGACGACGCTCCGGTGTAACTTCAGTGACTACAGGTGCAGACTGTGGTGGCGTATCACCCGGTTGGGTTGGATCTAAGCCTTGATCGTCCCCTCTCAGTTCGTTTAGTATTATCTCACTCTTGGGCTTGTGGTCCATTATATAATCCTCTTCCAAGAACCGAGCGTTGGTGCTAACAACGATCTTCTGGTCCTTATGACTATAAAATAGACCACCTTTCGTTCCTCTAGGATATCCTATAAACAACCGAATATCTGAACGAGATTCCAACTTATCAGCCCCATGCTTCAGCACATGTGCTGGACAACCCCAGATCCGAATGTGTTTCAAGTTCGGCTTACGCCCGGTCCACAATTCCGAGGGCGTCTTAGGGACTGATTTAGAAGGAACTAAGTTCAGGATATACGCCGCTGTTTCCAAGGCATATCCCCAGAACGAAACTGGTAGGTCTGAATAACTCATCACAGATCTTACCATTTCCATAAGAGTCATATTCCTTCTTTCTGCTACACCATTCTGCTGGGGCGTATATGGTGCAGTCATCTGGGAGTCAATCCCATTCTCTAATAAGTACGCCTTAAACTCTCCCGAGAGGTACTCTCCTCCACGATCAGATCGTAGAGTCTTTATGGTTTTACCGTGAAGGTTCTCCACAAGAGCTTTGTACTCCTTGAACTTGTCAAAGCACTCGCTCTTGCGGCGCATCAGGTATATAAAACCATACCTTGAGTAATCATCAGTGAAGGTTACGAAAAATTCATAACCTCCTCTCGCTTGGACAGATAAAGGCCCGCACAAATCAGAGTGAATCTATTTCAGTACTTCCTTGGATCTATATCCCTTATCACTAAAGGGTCGCTTGGTCATTTTTCCTTCCAGGCATGATTCGCAGGTTGGAAAGTCCTCATCTTTCACACCACTGAGTATTCCATCAGTTATCAACCTTTGAATCCTGCCCAAGTTAATATGACCTAGCCTAAGATGCCATAAGTACTTTTGATTAATCCTAGAAGGCTCCTTTCTCTTATTGGTACTAGATGTGTTAAAAGACTCTACTCGTTGCATCGTGGAATAATTAGGATTCAGTATATATAAGTTGCCTATCAATGTACCAGAACAGATATACTCACCATTTTTCTTGACAATAACAGAATTATCAAAAGAAACTGAATATCCATTCAAAACCAACTTAGAAACCGAAACAAGGTTCTTTCTAAAATTTGGTACATAAAGACAATTATTCAATACCAAAACTTTATTATTAAAAGATAAATGAACATCTCCCACTGCAACTGCCGCCACTTTCGTAGCGTTGCCCATGTAGATGGTGATCTCTCCCTCTCTAAGCCGACGGGTTTCCTGGAACCCCTGCAAAGAATTGCAGACATGATCAGTGGCTCCCGTATCCACACACCAGGTACCGGTGGATAACACCGCTAAACATGTTTCAGTGACTAAGGAAAAGTTCATACCTCCTTGTCTGAGAGGACAATTAGACTTCCAATGTCCAGACTGCTTGCAACGGAAACACTTGCCCTTGGGCTTGTTCACTCCATTCTGTGGTCCACCATTTCTGGGTCCACTGGGTTTCCGTCCTTGCTTCTTCTTCCTCTTAGTCCCCGGAGGGCCAGGAAGTTTCACAGCCACAAGTGCATGAGACTTCTTAAAGATTCCCTCTGCCGCCTGGAGTTCAGTCAGGAGTTCCGCCAACGAATATAACCTCTTGTTCATGTTATAGTTCAGGCGGAACTGCTCAAAACTCCTAGGCAGAGACTGGAGCACTATATCGATCTGGGTTTCCCCATCGATAGCTCCTCCCATAATCTCTATCTCATTCAGATAGCCTATCATCCTAAGAACATGATCCCTTACGGGCGTTCCTTCGGACATGGTGGCCGTCATGAGTTGCCTCATAGCATCTTGCCTGGCTGCCCTATCCTGACTACCAAACATCTCCTTGAGGTTAAGCATCATATCATAGGCAGTGGTCATGGCTTCATGCTGATGTTGCAGCACATTTGACATAGAAGCCAAAATGTAGCACCGCGCCATCTGATCAGCCTTGACCCACTTCCGATGAGCTTCCATTTCCTCAGGAGTGGAGGTATCAGTAGGTTCATCAGGACAAACCTCATGGAGTACATATTTGTACTCCTCAGCAGTCAGGACAATGTCCAAGTTTCGTTTCCAATCAACATAGTTTGGACCAGTGAGTTTGTTTTCTTTTAGTATAATGGACAGCGGGTTGAGTGCCATATCTATAAAAGAGACAAATCAAACCGTCAAATTTAATTCGATACTAACTCCCTTAATTAATATCATTAAATTTACCAATCAATCCTAAAATCCCATCAGACTAGCATGCCACGTTCATGTGGACGTATACTAGTCCAAACGATTTTATAACTGGACTTTTACTTTGGTCGTACATCATTACAGCAGTGACTCCGATGGGGAGGATACTGGAAAGCGTACCTAAGTGTATACCATTTCTCAGTACTAAGTTAACCGCTCGGAAACTACACGCCCACCGCAAGCCACGTTAGTGTGGACGTTTACGTTGACATGCGGTCCCTTTACGATTTCCTATAACTGTCGAGCCTCAATTAACCCAAAGTTCCATTTCCGTCTAGTAAGCCACGATAGTGTGGACGTTTACTAAACAAACAACTTTGTTAATTGAATTCCATTTAATAAATTTTACAATTTCGTTAATCAAAGCTTGATATCTCGTAAGTGAAACTCGAAGTTTCTAACCAGCGATCAATCATACAATTGAGCTCTATCTCTCACTAGGTGAGGGAGCCAACCAGACAATCGATCCAGTTATCGAATGACTCGAATGTCTCTAATCTGTGTCATCGACATAACCAAGCGCTTTGGCTCCATTCCACTCCCCGGGGTGAGAATGAGTCGAGTTGAAATTAGTCTTTGAAAGACATATTAGGCATTGCTTTGAAAAACTTAATTGTTCAACTTTAAAATTGGAATTTCATTCGAATTTCGATCAAAGTGATTTCCGTGTATCGACTTTATCCGATAGGGAGGATGACACTAAAGCCAACTCGTAAGTCAATACACATCACTCTCGAAATAGAGAATGGAGACCGCGGGATTGTTTCCAATCCCTCTCCCACTTAGTATTTTACGATTTAGGGATATACATTCAAATGCATAAAATAATAAGCATAATAAAACACGTAAATCACATAAGAAAGCAATTAACGTGGCCCGATTATTATGGCCTTAAAATCTTGAATGCACGTCTCTTGGAACTCGAACTCGTTGCTCGTCTCGACTTCGATTCTCGTTCCTCCGGGATTCGATCTCGTCTCGATCCAATAGCAGAAATTAATTACAAAATTATTCTACTAAGTCCGGTATCGATCCTATACATTTTGATCGACCCTATACAAGTCCCAGATGCAACGAAAAATAAATAAACCTAACGACTCAACCCGTCGTTTTTATCTATTACAAACAAGGAACTTTCCAAAAATAAAACGATCTCGGCAAGCCCGAGAGTTTAATCAAAACCACATACATACAACACAAAATATCAAAAATAAATTGGCCATAATAATCGGGTTCAACCTGCAAGGCAACAAGCGCAAAAATACAACGAACCGATAACCGGCTCTGATACCAATTGTTGGAAATCGACTACCCGGGACATGTCCGTTCGACTACTCGAACATCCGGACAAGCCCAGTCGACTCCCGACGTCCCCACTGTACTTAACACGAGGCCCCATACCCATAACACGCCCAGCCATTGCACCGAAAGTGCAACCGCGCGAAACGGGTCATTCTGCCCTGTCTGTCGGCCGACGCCAAAAGGCTGTCGCCCGACAGGGCAAATGTCGGCCGACATTCATTTACTCATGAATTTATGTCGGCCGACATCGTCGCGATTCCAGCAGCGGGTTTCGCCCGTTCTGGCTGTTCCGACGAGATTTTCTCGATCCGACTGCCACACCAGAGGTCAGAGACCTCCCAGCAGTCCGAGAACATCAAATCCAAGCCAAGTAAACCAATCTTTGGTTTGTTGTATAATTAACGCAACACAGAGATCGAATAAAGGCGGAAAAAGAATCGATCTCATACCTTCTCGGTCGATTGTTGAGACCTTAGAGCTTCTAACGTATTCTCTGATCCCGTCTCCAACCGTTGTGTGGGCAACGATCCGCTGGAGTTCTCCCGTCTATACTCTCTCTGTCTCAACCACCGTATAATTATTCTCAATGAGAGAATAAAAATATAATTGCGTTAACTTTATTTTTTACACAGAGAAAAATATTTTTGCGCTAAGCAAAATAATTATTCTCTGATGAAAAATGAAAGTTGCGGCGAAAGTTAGGTTAAGAGAGGGTAAGGGAGGGGGTTTAAATAGAGCTACGTTAGGGACCTAAGGGTAAATTAATTAAGGGCTAAATTGAAATATTAATTAACTTGGAATACTTAAAAGCAATTCCTTAATTAATCGATTTCAATTTTAATTATTATTAACTCCACTATAAAATAATAATTGAATTCCCGAAATTAATTTTAATATTATTTCAACAATAATAATTCCGCCGAAATTACATATACGACCTTCCCCGTGTTTAAGATATCGAACGTTTACGAATTTATTTAATTACTAATAATTAAATTAATTCGTTTCTCCTCACGCCATACTGTCTACAACGTATATATCTAGGACTATTGCATTCAAGTACAAGATAGACAAAATGCCGACAGTTTGAATAATAGATAATGAAAAACACAGATAAGGAGTTCCATATTGTCATTAAACTAGACATTTAGAATATAACTCCATCAATCTCCCACTTATACTAAAAGTCTAGTTGCCCTCTACCATACATCCGATACCCATCCCCTTCACGTGTCTCTTGGACGCTTCCACTGGAAGTGCCTTCGTAAAGGGGTCAGCCAGGTTATCCGCTGATGCAATCTTGGTGACAACCGCATCGCCTCTCTTGACGATGTCTCTAATCAGGTGGTACTTGCGATCTATGTGTTTCCTCGCATTGTGGGCTCGTGGTTCCTTTGCATTTGCCACTGCACCGCTATTGTCACAATAAATTGTGATAGCTCTAGGCATTTTAGGAACCACATCCAAGTCCATAAGGAAGTTCCGGAGCCACACCGATTCTTTAGCTGCCTCAGAGGCTGCTACATATTCGGCTTCCATGGTAGAGTCCGAAATGCATTTCTGCTTAACACTCTTCCATGAGACTGCTCCACCTCCCAATGTGAACACATAGCCTGATGTAGACTTTCGCTGATCCTTATCAGATTGGAAATCCGAGTCTGTGTAACCAATAAGAATCAACTCGGATGCTTTGTAACTCAGAACATAATTCCTAGTCCTTCGCAGGTACTTAAGTATGTTCTTTACAGCAGTCCAGTGACCCTGTCCAGGGTTACTCTGATATCTAGCTACCATCCCAACGACATAGCAGATATCAGGTCTCGTGCACAACATGGCATACATTAGACTTCCTACTGCCGAAGCATAAGGAACCTTCTTCATGTAATCTATCTCCTTTTGTGTTTTGGGACACATGTCTTTAGATAGATGAATTCCATGGCAGAAAGGTTGAGCACCTCTCTTGGAATTCTGCATGTTGAAACGAGCCAGAATCGTATCAATATATGAGGCTTGGGACAAGCTTAATGTTATTTTCTGGCGATCCCTTATAACCTTGATCCCAAGAACATGCCCAACTTGTCCTAAGTCTTTCATATCGAATTGCTTGGACAACCATCCCTTTATGTCCGACAACATCTTCACATTGTTACCAATTAGAAGGATGTCGTCTACATAAAGCACGAGAAACGCCACACTATTTCCGTCACTTCTCCGGTATACACACGACTCGTCCATGCTTTGAATGAATCCATAAGACTGGATAACCTCATCAAACCGCATGTTCCAAGATCTAGAAGCTTGCTTCAATCCATAAATGGATCGGTTTAGCTTACACACTAGATGCTCTTGGCCTTTCTTGATGAAACCTTCTGGCTGTCTCATGTAAATGGTCTCGTCAAGATTCCCAATCAAGAATGCTGTCTTGACGTCCATTTGCCACACCTCATAATCCATATAAGATGCTATAGACAAAAGAATCCGGATCGACTTTAGCATAGCTACTGGCGAAAAGGTTTCCTCATAATCGATCCCTTCTTTCTGAGTGTACCCTTTCGCAACAAGCCTAGACTTGAAGGTTTCAACCTTCCCGTCAGACCCTCTTTTCCTCTTGTACACCCACTTGCAACCAATGGCTTTTACACCTTTGGGAGGTGCTACAAGATTCCATACCTGATTTGAATCCATTGATTCAATCTCAGATTTCATCGCCTTTTGCCAAGACTGAGCATCTTGATCTTTAAGCGCCTCGCCGTAGGTCCAGGGATCGGCTTCATGTTCTCCAGGTAACAAGTCCGAAGACTCACCTATAAACATGAACCTATCGGGTTGTCGAACAACCCTCCCACTACGACGACGCTCCGGTGTAACTTCAGTGACTACAGGTGCAGACTGTGGTGGCGTATCACCCGGTTGGGTTGGATCTAAGCCTTGATCGTCCCCTCTCAGTTCGTTTAGTATTATCTCACTCTTGGGCTTGTGGTCCATTATATAATCCTCTTCCAAGAACCGAGCGTTGGTGCTAACAACGATCTTCTGGTCCTTAGGACTATAAAATATACCACCTTTCGTTCCTCTAGGATATCCTATAAACAACCGAATATCTGAACGAGATTCCAACTTATCAGCCCCATGCTTCAGCACATGTGCTGGACAACCCCAGATCCGAATGTGTTTCAAGTTCGGCTTACGCCCGGTCCACAATTCCGAGGGCGTCTTAGGGACTGATTTAGAAGGAACTAAGTTCAGGATATACGCCGCTGTTTCCAAGGCATATCCCCAGAACGAAACTGGTAGGTCTGAATAACTCATCACAGATCTTACCATTTCCATAAGAGTCCTATTCCTTCTTTCTGCTACACCATTCTGCTGGGGCGTATATGGTGCAGTCATCTGGGAGTCAATCCCATTCTCTAATAAGTACGCCTTAAACTCTCCCGAGAGGTACTCTCCTCCACGATCAGATCGTAGAGTCTTTATGGTTTTACCATGAAGGTTCTCCACAAGAGCTTTGTACTCCTTGAACTTGTCAAAGCACTCGCTCTTGCGGCGCATCAGGTATATAAAACCATACCTTGAGTAATCATCAGTGAAGGTTATGAAAAATTCATAACCTCATCTCGCTTGGACAGATAAAGGCCCGCACAAATCAGAGTGAATCAATTCCAGTACTTCCTTGGATCTATACCCCTTATCACTAAAGGGTCGCTTGGTCATTTTTCCTTCCAGGCATGATTCGCAGGTTGGAAAGTCCTCATCTTTCACACCACTGAGTATTCCATCAGTTATCAACCTTTGAATCTTGCCCAAGTTAATATGACCTAGCCTAAGATGCCATAAGTACTTTTGATTCATCCTAGAAGGCTCCTTTCTCTTATTGGTACTAGATGTGTTAAAAGACTCTACTCGTTGCATCGTGGAATAATTAGGATTCAGTATATATAAGTTGCCTATCAATGTACCAGAACAGATATACTCACCATTTTTCTTGACAATAACAGAATTATCAAAAGAAACTGAATATCCATTCAAAACCAACTTAGAAACCGAAACAATGTTCTTTCTAAAATTTGGTACATAAAGACAATTATTCAATATCAAAACTTTATTATTAAAAGATAAATGAACATCTCCCACTGCAACTGCCGCCACTTTCGTAGCGTTGCCCATGTAGATGGTGATCTCTCCCTCTCTAAGCCGCCGGGTTTCCTGGAACCCCTGCAAAGAATTGCAGACATGATCAGTGGCTCCCGTATCCACACACCAGGTACCGGTGGATAACACCGCTAAACATATTTCAGTGACTAAGGAAAAGTTCATACCTCCTTGTCTGAGAGGACAATTAGACTTCCAATGTCCAGACTGCTTGCAACGGAAACACCTGCCCTTGGGCTTGTTCACTCCATTCTGTGGTCCACCATTTCTGGGTCCACTGGGTTTCCGTCCTTGCTTCTTCTTCCTCTTAGTCCCCGGAGGGCCAGGAAGTTTCACAGCCACAAGTGCATGAGACTTCTTAAAGATTCCCTCTGCCGCCTGGAGTTCAGTCAGGAGTTCCGCCAACGAATATAACCTCTTGTTCATGTTATAGTTCAGGCGGAACTGCTCAAAACTCCTAGGCAGAGACTGGAGCACTATATCGATCTGGGTTTCCCCATCGATAGCTCCTCCCATAATCTCTATCTCATTCAGATAGCCTATCATCCTAAGAACGTGATCCCTTACGGGCGTTCCTTCGGACATGGTGGCCGTCATGAGTTGCCTCGTAGCATCTTGCCTGGCTGCCCTATCCTGACTACCAAACATATCCTTGAGGTTAAGCATCATATCATAGGCAGTGGTCATGGCTTCATGCTGATGTTGCAGCACATTTGACATAGAAGCCAAAATGTAGCACCGCGCCATCTGATCAGCCTTGACCCACTTCCGATGAGCTTCCTTTTCCTCAGGAGTGGAGGTATCAGTAGGTTCATCAGGACAAACCTCATGGAGTACATATTTGTACTCCTCAGCAGTCAGGACAATGTCCAAATTTCGTTTCCAATCAACATAGTTTGGACCAGTGAGTTTGTTTTCTTTTAGTATAATGGACAGCGGGTTGAGTGCCATATCTATAAAAGAGACAAATCAAACCGTCAAATTTAATTCGATATTAACTCCCTTAATTAATATCATTAAATTTACCAATCAATCCTAAAATCCCATCAGACTAGCATGCCACGTTCATGTGGACGTATACTAGTCCAAACGATTTTATAACTGGACTTTTACTTTGGTCGTACATCATTACAGCAGTGACTCCGATGGGGAGGATACTGTAAAGCGTACCTAAGTGTATACCATTTCTCAGTACTAAGTTAACCGCTCGGAAACTACACGCCCACCGCAAGCCACGTTAGTGTGGACGTTTACGTTGACATTCGGTCCCTTTACGATTTCCTATAACTGTCGAGCCTCAATTAACCCAAAGTTCCGTTTCCATCTAGTAAGCCACGATAGTGTGGACGTTTACTAAACAAACAACTTTGTTAATTGAATTCCATTTAATAAATTTTACAATTTCGTTAATCAAAGCTTGATATCTCGTAAGTGAAACTCGAAGTTTCTAACCAGCGATCAATCATACAATTGAGCCCTATCTCTCACTAGGTGAGGGAGCCAACCAGACAATCGATCCAGTCATCGAATGACTCGAATGTCTCTAATCTGTGTCATCGACATAACCAAGCGCTTTGGCTCCATTCCACTCCCCGGGGTGAGAATGAGTCGAGTTGAAATTAGTCTTTGAAAGACAGATTAGGCATTGCTTTGAAAAACTTAATTGTCCAATTTTAAAATTGGAATTTCATTCGAATTTCGATCAAAGTGATTTCCGTGTATCGACTTTATCCGATAGGGAGGATGACACTAAAGCCAACTCGTAAGTCAATACACATCACTCTGGAAACAGAGAATGGAGACCGCAGGATTGTTTCCAATCCCTCTCCCACTAAGTATTTTACGATTTAGGGATATACATTCAAATGCATAAAATAATAAGCATAATAAAACACGTAAATCACACTTAAAATCTTGAATGCACGTCTCTTGGAACTCGAACTCGTTGCTCGTCTCGACTTCGATTCTCGTTCCTCCGGGCTTCGATCTCGTCTCGATCCAATAGCAGAAATTAATTACAAAATTATTCTACTAAGTCCGGTATCGATCCTATACATTTTGATCGACCCTATACAAGTCCCAGATGCAACGAAAAATAAATAAACCTAACGACTCAACCCGTCGTTTTTATCTATTACAAACAAGCAACTTTCCAAAAATAAAACGATCTCGACAAGCCCGAGAGTTTAATCAAAACCACATACATACAGCACAAAATATCAAAAATAAATTGGCCATAATAATCGGGTTCAACCTGCAAGGCAACAAGCGCAAAAATACAACGAACCGATAACCGGCTCTGATACCAATTGTTGGAAATCGACTACCCGGGACATGTCCGTTCGACTACTCGAACATCCGGACAAGCCCAGTCGACTCCCGACGTCCCCACTGTACTTAACACGAGGCCCCAGACCCATAACACGCCCAGTCATTGCACCGAAAGTGCAACCGCGCGAAACAGGTCATTCTGCCCTGTCTGTCAGCCGACGCCAAAAGGCTGTCGCCCGACAGGGCAAATGTCGGCCGACATTCATTTACTCATGAATTGATGTCGGCCGACATCGTCGCGATTACAGCAGCGGGTTTCGCCCGTTCTGGCTGTTCCGACGAGATTTTCTCGATCCGACTGCCACACCGGAGGTCAGAGACCTCCCAGCAGTCCGAGAACAACAAATCCAAGCCAAGTAAACCAATCTTTGGTTCGTTGTATAATTAACGCAATACAGAGATCGAATAAAGGCGGAAAAAGAATCGATCTCATACCTTCTCGGTCAATTGTTGAGACCTTAGAGCTTCTAACGTATTCTCTGATCCCGTCTCCAACCGTTGTGTGGGCAACGATCCGCTGGAGTTCTCCCGTCTATACTCTCTCTGTCTCAACCACCGTATAATTATTCTCAATGAGAGAATAAAAATATAATTGCGTTAACTTTATTTTTTACAAAGAGAAAAATATTTTTGCGCTAAGCAAAATAATTATTCTCTGATGAAAAATGAAAGTTGCGGCGAAAGTTAGGTTAAGAGAGGGTAAGGGAGGGGGTTTAAATAGAGCTACGTTAGGGACCTAAGGGTAAATTAATTAAGGGCTAAATTGAAATATTAATTAACTTGGAATACTTAAAAGCAATTCCTTAATTAATCGATTTCAATTTTAATTATTATTAACTCCACTATAAAATAATAATTGAATTCCCGAAATTAATTTTAATATTATTTCAACAATAATAATTCCGCTGAAATAACATATACGACCTTCCCCGTGTTTAAGATATCGAACGTCCACGAATTTATTTAATTACTAATAATTAAATTAATTCGTTTCTTATTATCCGAGACTAGTACCACTCATCCTTATTATCATGTGGAACAAATCCACCTGCAGGGTTTACATGATAAACTTTATGAGCTCATCTAGGGGACGTCATCAACCCGATAAACGGGACACGGTTTCCTGTCTATAATCTATAGCATGCCGTGAGTACAATTACTATTCCCAATTTACCGAGTATCTCGACTAATCAATTAGTCTCACTCATTGGAATATTAAAGAACCGAGAATTGGACACACGCACCTATAATTATATAGGGATTAGGAATTCGTATATCCGTAGTCTCTGAGGTCTAGTTCGATTACGTCGATTAGTATAAATCGAACGCCCTCCCGTGGTCCTGCCCAATACACCAAGTGTACAAGTGTAACATAATAGTCAAGACCAACTATTACCCAGACACACTACGACGTACCGATGGATTGTCCCTGTCCATCTAAGTCGTGAGCTTCTGTTCGATAGTATACGAGTAACCGACAGTATGATCTTCCGCGTGTCTCCTCACGCCATACTGTCTACAACGTATATATCTAGGACTACTGCATTCAAGTACAAGATAGACAAAATGCCGACAGTTTGATTAATAGATAATGAAAAACACAGATAAGGAGTTCCATATTGTCACTAAACTAGACATTTAGAATATAACTCCATCAGTTTCGCACGGGCGTGGAGGCCGAACCCCGGCTGGACGCCGTGGGTGCGATCGATCATCATGATCGATCGCTGGCCGCGGGCTGTGACCCGCGGCGGCCCTGCTGGAGGCGGGCCAGCCTTCCAGGTGGCGGCGAGTCGTCGGACTCGCCGCGGGGGCTGCTGGGCAGCCCCTGTTGGAAATCGACTACCCGGGACGTGTCCGTTCGATCACTCGAACATCCGAACACGCCCAGTCGACCTCATGTGGCAGCTCTACGCTGACGACGAAGCCCCGCAGCCGATTCACGCCCAGCCGCCGCGCACGAGGCGCAACCGCGCGAACCGGCTGCTGCCCGCTTCAACCAGCGGGCGCTGCCCGCCACCAGCGGTCGCTGTTCACGTTCAGCGGCCGCTGCTCAGCCACCAGCGGGCACTGGAGAGGCCCTTGGCAGCGAGCGCTGCCTGGCTTCCAGCGGGCGCTGCTCGTGACGAACAGCAGCGCGCTGCTGCTGTTCCGGGCTCGTTTCCGGTCCATTTTTCCTCTTCCGACCACCGTTCCGGAGGTCCTTGACCCCCCAGTAGTCGAGGAACACATACCACGACTCCCGGAACCCGATCGTTCGTCCGATATATTTTTAACGAATCAAGAGATCGAATATTGCGGAAAAAGGGTTCGATCTCATACCTTTGTCGCGTGATTCGGAGGATCCGAATTGTTGAGACCTTAGCGATTGCTAGTGTATGCCTCTTCCCGACGAACGATCCGTTGGGTCTCCCTTTTCTGCTCTCTCCTTTCTCAAACCAGCGTAATAAATTATTCTCTGAGAATAATTTTATTTGCGTTAACAAAATAATTTTAACAGAGAAAAATCTTAATTGCGCTAACGCAATTATTTTCTCTGCTGAAATTAATTGTTGCGGCGTTCTGTAGGTTTAGGAGAGGGCAAGGGGGGGGGGGGGGTTAAATAGAGTTACACTAGGGACCTCTTAGGTAAATTAATTAGGGGCTAAAATGAAATATTAATTAACTTGGAATACTTAAAAGCAATTCCTTAATTAATCGATTTCAAATTTAATTATTATTAATTCTACTATAAAATAATAATTGAATTCCCGAAATTAATTTAATATTATATCAACAATAATATTTCCGCCGAAATTACATATACGACTTTCCCCGTGTTTAAGATATCGAATGTCCACGAATTAACTTTAATCACTAATAATTAAATTAATTTGTTTCTTATTATCCGAGACTAGTACCACTCATCCTTATTATCATGTGGAACGAATCCACCTGCAGGGTTTACATGATAATCTTTATGAGCTCATCTCGGGGACATCATCAACCCGATAAACGGGACACGGTTTCCTGTCTATAATCTATAGCATGCCGTGTGTACAATTCCGATTCCCAATTTACCGAGAATATTGACTAATCAATTAGTCTCACTCATTGGTAGATTAAAGAACCGAGAATTGGACACACGCACCTATAATTATATAGGGATTAGGAATTCGCATATCCGCAATATCTGAGGTCTAGTTCGATTACTTCGATTAGTATAAATCGAACGCCCTCCCGTGGTCCTGCTCAATACACCAAGTGTACGAGTGTAACATGATAGTCAAGATCGACTATCTACCAGTCACACTACGACGTACCGATGGATTGTCCTTGTCCATCTAAGTCGTAAGCTACTGTTCGATAGTATACGAGTAACCGACAGTATGATCTTCCGCGTGTCTCCACACGCCATACTGTCTACAACGTATACATCAAGGACTATTGCATTAAATGCAATCAAGCTTGAATCATATCTCGAATTACGGTATAGATAAGGAGTTCCGTATTTGCACTAAACTAGACATTTAGAATACAACTCCATCAATCTCCCACTTATACTAAAAGTCTAGTCGCCCTCTCCCAAACATCAGATTCCCATAACCCCATCACGCATACCCAACGCTTTCGCTGGAAGTGCCTCTGTGAACGGGTTTACCAGGCAATCCTCTTGATGCTATCTAGGGGACAACTGCATCGTCTTACTAGAAGATCTCTCGAATCAGGTGGTACTTGCGCTCTACGTGTTATCTCCCACTGTGGACTCGTGACATTTCAAGTTTGCCAATACACCGCTATTCAAAATAGCTTTGGGTAAACTAGAAACCACATCTAAGTCCCTCAGGAAGTTCTGGAGCCACACTGACCTTTTAAATGCCTCAGAGGCCGTTATCCTTTCAGTTTCCATGGTAGAATCCGTAATGCATCGCTGCTTTACATTCTTCCATGTGACTGCTCCACTTCACAGTGAGAACACATAGCCTGACTTCGACTTTCGACTGTCCCTGTTTGATTGGAAATTCAATTCTATGTAGTCCAAAGGAAACAACTTGACTGCTTTGTAACTCAGAACATAATTCCTGGTCCTCTGCAGGAGCCTAAACATGTTCTTTACATCAGTCAAGTGATCCTTCCAAGGATTACTATGATATCTCACCACCATGCCCACGGCATAGTAGATATCAGTCTCGTGCATCGCATTACATACATTAAGCTTCCCACCATTAAGGTGCAGGGAACTGCTTACTCTTCATCTATCTCCTTTATTGTGTCAGACACAAAACCTTAGATAGATGAATTCCACATCTAAAAGGTGAAGACCTTTCTTGGAATTCTGTATGCTGCAACGAGTAAGAATTGTATTTAAGTATGAGACTCGAGATAAGTTCTATGTTCTTTTCTGGCGATCATTTATAACTTTGATCCCAAGAACATTCCCGACTTCTCCTAAGTCTCTTACATTGAATTACTCGGACAACCATCCCTTTATGTCCGATAACATCTTTCATATTGTTGCCAATTTAGAAGGATGTCGTCTACATAAAGAATGAGAAAACACCACATCTTTTCTGTCACTTCTTTATTACACACAGGACCTAAACATGCCTTAATGAATCCATGAAATGGATTTTCTCATAGGTCCGCATGTGTCCAAGATCTTGAAGCTTCCTTCAATCCTAAGATTGATTAAGCTTGCTTACCGAATGCTCTTGGCTCTTTTCGATGAATCCCTCTGGCTGTCCCACATAGATGGTCCCGTCAAGACTTCGATTTAGAAATCCGTCTTGACTTCCATCTTCCATGTGAAGACAAAAGAATCCGGATCGACTTTAGCATAGCTACCGGCGAAAAAAGTTTACTCATAATCGATCCCTTTCTTTCTGAGTGCACCCTTTCGCAACAAGCCTAGCCTTAAGGTTCACACCTTCCCGTCAGACCCTCTTTTCATCTTGTACACGCATTTGCAGCAATGGCTTTTACACCTTTGGGCGGTGCTACAAGATCCCAGACATGATTTGAATCCAAAGATTCAATCTCATATTTCATCGTCTTTTGCCAAGACTGAGCATCTTCATCTTTCAGCGTCTCGTCATAGATCTAGGGGTCGGCTTCATGTTCTCCAGGTAACAAGTCCGAAGACTCTCCTATAAACATGAACCTGTCGGGTTGTCTAACAACCCTCCCACTTCGACGACGCTCCGGTGTGTCTTTAGTGACTAAAGATTACAGTAGTGAACTACTCAATTAGGCTGGTTCTAAGTCCTGATCAGTCCCTCTAAGCACATTAAGTATTACCCTACTCTTGGGCTTGTGATCTTGCATATACATATAGTCCATGTCTAAGAACCGAACGTTGATTCAATCAACGAACATCTGGTCCTTTGGACTATATTACATATCTCAATTCGTTTTCTTAGTGTATCTTATAAACAGCCGAATATCTGTACAAGTTTCCAAAGGAATCAAGTTCAGGATAAACGCCGATGTTTCCAACCCATATCCCAAAACAAATTAGGTAACTCCGAATAACTTATTGTCTACTTTCCCATATCTATAAGAGTCCTATTCCTTCTTTACAACACATTATATTGCCGAGGCATAAATGGTGTAGTCTGTTGGGAGTTAATCCCATTTTCTGATAAGTATGCCTTACTCCTCAAAGAGGTCTGCATATATCAGAGCGAATCAACTCTAGTACTTTCTTGGATCTTTTCCCTTTAACCGTAAAGGGTTGCTTGGTCATTAAAACTTCCAAGTATGATTCGAAGGTTGGAAAGTCCTTTCCTTCAACCTAGCTGAGTGGTCCATCAGCTTCATCCTTTGAATCGTACTTAAGTTAAAATTATTTAGCCTAAGATTCCATAAGTACATTTGATTCATCCTAGAAGGATCTTTACTCTTATTGGGGTTCGACAATGTGTTATTAGCTCCGGTCTGTTGCATCGTGGAAGAACACAGATTTAGTATTAAATTGTCTATCAATGTACCAGAATAGATAATATCCCCGTTTCCTACTCCGACAAGTCTGAAACTATCAGAAGAAACAGAATATCTATTCTAAGCCAATTTAGAAATCCGAAATGAAATTTCTTTCTAAATGCCGGCACATAAAGACAATTTATTAGAACTAAGATCCTTCGGTTAAAACCATTTAACATCTCCCACTGCAACGACTGTTACCTATACAGTATTGCCCATGTAGGTTACTACTTCTTCCTTTCTAAGTCTCCGGGTTTCCTGGAACCCCTGCATTTATGTGCAGACATGATTAGTGGTTCCCGTATCCACACACCAGGTACTGGTGGATAACACCACCAAGCATGTTTCGGTGACTAAGGAAGAATCAACTTCTTATTGCTTGAGAGGACAATTAAAACTCCCAGTATCCAAACTGCTTACAACGGAAGCACTTGCCCCTTGGGCTTGCTTGTCCCATTCCGTGGTCCAGATATATTAGGCCCACTGGGTTTCCGTATTTGCTTCTTCTTCCTTTTGTCGCCCGAAGGCCTAGGAAGAGCCAATTTCTCAGCCACGAGTGTTTTGAGAGCCTTTAAAGATTCCCTCAGCCGCTTGAAGTTCAATCAGGAGCTCCGTCAATGAATAAGACCCCTTATTCATATTTTAGTTTAGGCGGAACTGCTCAAAACTTCTCGGCAGATACTGGAGCACAAAATCAACCTGGGTTACCCCATTGATAATTTCTCCCAGAACCTCTATCTCATTAAGATAGCGCATCATTCTAAGAACGTGATCCCTTTGATGGAGTTATATTCTAAATGTCTAGTTTAGTGACAATATGGAACTCCTTATCTGTGTTTTTTACATTATCTAATAATCAAACTGTCGGCATTTTTGTCTATCTTACACTTGAATGCAATAGTCCTAGATATATACGTTGTAGACAGTATGGCGTGAGGAGACACGCGGAAGATCATACTGTCAGTTACTCGTATATTATCGAACAGAAGCTCACGACTTAGATGGACAGGGACAATCCATCGGTACGTCGTAGTGTGACTGGGTAATAGTTGGTCTTGACTATTATGTTACACTAGTACACTTGGTGTATTGAGCAGGACCACGGGAGGGCGTTCGATTTATACTAATCGACGTAATCGAACTAGACCTCAGATATTACGGATAAACGAATTCCTAATCCCTATATAATTATAGGTGCGTTTGTCCAATTCTCGGTTCTTTAACTTGCCAATGAGTGAGACTATTTGATTAGTCGAGATACTCGGTAAATTGGGAATCGGAATTGTACACACGGCATGCTATAGATTATAGACAGGAAACCGTGTCCCGTTTATAGGGTTGATAACGTCCCCGAGATGAGCTCATAAAGTTTATCATGTAAACCCTGCAGGTGGATTTGTTCCACATGATAATAAGGATGAGTGGTACTAGTCTCGGATAATAAGAAACGAATTAATTTAATTATTAGTAATTAAATAAATTCGTGGACGTTCGATATCTTAAACACGGGGAAAATCGTTTATGTAATTTCGGCGGAAATATTATTGTTGATATAATATTAAATTAATTTCGGGAATTCAATTATTATTTTATAGTGGAGTTAATAATAATTAAAATTGAAATCGATTAATTAAGGAATTGCGTTTACGTATTCCAAGTTAATTAATATTTCAATTTAGCCCTTAATTAATTTACCTAAGGTCCCTAACGTAACTCTATATAAATCCCCCCCCCCCCCTTGCTCTCTCTTAACCTACAGAACGCCGCAACATTTAATTTTGCTGTGAAAAATAATTGCGCTAGCGCAAATATATTTTTCTCTGTAAAATTAATAAGGTTAACGCAATAATTTTTCTCTAAGAGAGAAAAATAAATCTGACGCTGGTTGAGAAGAGAGAGCATAGACGGGAGAACTCCAGCGGATCGTTGCCCACACAACGGTTGGAGACGGGATCAGAGGCATACGTTAGAAGCTCTAAGGTCTCAACAATTTGACCGCTAAGGTATGAGATCGGATCTTTAATTCCGCACTTAATTCGATCTCAATTTATCTCGTTGATCATACTTTGAACGTAGATCGGGTTCCGGGGTTGTGGGTTGTGTTCCTCGACTACTGGGGGTTCTAGGACCTCCAGAACGGTAGTCGGATGAGGAAAAACGACCCGGAAACGAGCCCGGAACAGCAACGTCGCGTTGCTGTTCGCGGAGAAACGGCGACCGCCGTTTCCAAACAGCGCCCGCCGTTTTGGCGTTTTTCTGGCAGCCCGCTCGGTTCGCGCGGTTGTCCTTCGGGGCAATGGCTGGGCGTGAATCGGGGCACGGGCTGGAAAAGCGAACGAAGTAGCGACACCGGAGGTCGACTGGGAGTGTTCGGATGTTCGAGCGATCGAACGAACGCATCCCGGGTAGTCGATTTCCAACAATTGGTATCAGAGCCGGTTATGCGTTCTTGTATTGTTTTGCAAGTTTGTTTTGCAGGTCACCCGATTATTATGGTCATATGTTTTTGTACTGTAATTTTTGTGGTTTGTTAAACTCTCGGGGTTGTCGAGATTTTTGTTTTGAATCGTTGCTTGCTTGTAATAGTTAAAACGACGGGTTGAGTCGTTTAGGTTTTCTATTTCGGTTTTTCGTTTTTCGTTTATCCGGGTGTATAGGATCGATCGATATGTATAGGATCGATGCCGGAAGTAGTTAGTATTACTTATGTAATGTTGCTGCTGCTTGGTGAATCGAGACGAGATCGAGGGCCGGACAAACGAGGGTCGAGAAGTCGAACCCGCGGCTGCTGAAGGGCAAAACGGCGGTCGCCGTTTCTCAAACGGCGGTCGCCATTTCGCTGGATTTCGGGCAGCAGCTCCGCGGGGGTTCGACGGACATCACGGATCGCTTGTCGAGGGCCCGGGATGATACTCCAGTGGGAGGGGTTCGTCTCTTGGTCCTTAGACGAGTCGGTGATGGACCGAGACCGAGACGAGCAACGAGACGAAGATCCGAGAAGACGTGCATCGAAGATTTTAAAGGCCATAATAATCGGGCCACGTTAAATGCTTTTTGTGTGTTTACGTGCTTTTTATTATGCTTTAATTTCATATGCATGCTTGTATATCCCTAAATCGTAAAATGCTAAGTGGGAGAGGGATTAGAAACAATCCCGCGGTCTCCATTCTCTGTTTCGAGAGTGATGTGTATTGACTTACGAGTTGGCTTTAGTGTCATCCTCCCTATCGGATAAAGTCGATACACGGAAATCACTTTGATCGAAATTCGAATGAAATTCCAATTTTAAAATTGAACAATTAAGTTTTTCAAAGCAATGCCTAATCTGTCTTTCAAAGACTAATTTCAACTCGACTCATTCTCACCCCGGGGAGTGGAATGGAGCCAAAGCGCTTGGTTATGTCGATGACACAAATTAGAGACATTCGAGTCATTTGATGACTAGATCGATTGTCTGGTTGGCTCCCTCACTTTGTGAGAGATAGGGCTCAATTGCATGATTGATCGCTGGTTAGAAACTTCGAGTTTCACTTACGAGATATCAAGCTTTGATTAACGAAATTGTGAAATTTATTAAATGGAATTCAATTAACAAAGTTGTTTGTTTAGTAAACGTCCACACTATCGTGGCTTACTAGACGGAAACGGAACTTTGGGTTAATTGAGGCTCGACAGTTATAGGAAATCGTAAAGGGACCGCATGTCAACGTAAACGTCCACACTAACGTGGCTTGCGGTGGGCGTGTAGTTTCCGAGCGGTTAACTTAGTACTGAGAAATGGTATACACTTAGGTACGCTTTACAGTATCCTCCCCATCGGAGTCACTGCTGTAATGATGTACGACCAAAGTAAAAGTCCAGTTATAAAATCGTTTGGACTAGTATACGTCCACATGAACGTGGCATGCTAGTCTGATGGGATTTTAGGATTGATTGGTAGATTTAATGATATTAATTAAGGGAGTTAATATCGAATTAAATTTGACAGTTTGATTTGTCTCTTTTATAGATATGGCACTCAACCCGCTGTCCATTATACTAAAAGAAAACAAACTCACTGGTCCGAACTATGTTGATTGGAAACGAAACTTGGACATTGTCCTAACTGCTGAGGAGTACAAGTATGTACTCCATGAGGTTTGTCCTGATGAACCTATTGATACCTCCACTCCTGAGGAAAAGGAAGCTCATCGGAAGTGGGTCAAGGCTGATCAGATGGCGCGGTGCTACATTTTGGCTTCTATGTCAAATGTGCTGCAACATCAGCATGAGGCCATGACCACTGCCTATGATATGATGCTTAACCTCAAGGAGATGTTTGGTAGTCAGGATAGGGCAGCCAGGCAAGATGCCATGAGAAAACTCATGACGGCCACTATGTCCGAAGGAACGCCCGTGAGGGATCACGTTCTTAGGATGATAGGCTATCTGAATGAGATAGAGATTATGGGAGGAGCTATCGATGGGGAAACCCAGATCGATATAGTGCTCCAGTCTCTGCCTAGGAGTTTTGAGCAGTTCCGCCTGAACTATAACATGAACAAGAGGTTATATTCGTTGGCGGAGCTCCTGACTGAACTCCAGGCGGCAGAGGGAATCTTTAAGAAATCTCAGGCACTTGTGGCTGTGAAACTTCCTGGCCCTCCGGGGACTAAGAGGAAGAAGAAACAAGGACGGAAACCCAGTGGACCCAGAAATGGTGGACCACAGAATGGAGTGAACAAGCCCAAGGGCAAGTGTTTCCGTTGCAAGCAGTCTGGACATTGGAAGTCTAATTGTCCTCTCAGACAAGGAGGTACGAACTTTTCCTTAGTCACTGAAACATGTTTAGCGGTGTTATCCACCGGTACCTGGTGTGTGGATACGGGAGCCACTGATCATGTCTGCAATTCTTTGCAGGGGTTCCAGGAAACCCGGCGGCTTAGAGAGGGAGAGATCACTATCTACATGGGCAACGCTACGAAAGTGGCGGCAGTTGCAGTGGGAGATATTCATTTGTCTTTTAATAATAAAGTTTTGGTATTGAATAATTGTCTTTATGTACCGAATTTTAGATAGAACCTTGTTTCGGTTTCTAAATTGGTTTTGAATAAATATTCTGTTTCTTTTGATAGTTCTGTTATTATCAAAAAGAATGGTGAGTATATCTGTTCTGGTACATTGATAGGCAACTTATATATACTGAATCCTGATTATTCCACGATGCAACGAGTAGAGTCAAATAATACATCTAGTACCAATAAGAGAAAGGAGCCTTCTAGGATGAATCAAAAGTACTTATGGCATCTTAGGCTAGGTCATATTAACTTGGGTAGGATTCAAAGGTTGATAACTGATGGAATACTCAGTGGTGTGAAAGATGAGGACTTTCCAACCTGCGAATCATGCCTGGAAGGAAAAATGACCAAGCGACCCTTTAGTGATAAGGGGTATAGATCCAAGGAAGTACTGGAATTGATTCACTCTGATTTGTGCGGGCCTTTATCTGTCCAAGCGAGAGGAGGTTATGAATTTTTCGTAACCTTCACTGATGATTACTCAAGGTATGGTTTTATATACCTGATGCGCCGCAAGAGCGAGTGCTTTGACAAGTTCAAAGAGTACAAAGCTCTTGTGGAGAACCTTCATGGTAAAACCATAAAGACTCTACGATCTGATCGTGGAGGAGAGTACCTCTCGGGAGAGTTTAAGGCGTACTTATTAGAGAATGGGATTGACTCCCAGATGACTGCACCATACACGCCCCAGCAGAATGGTGTAGCAGAAAGAAGGAATAGGACTCTTATGGAAATGGTATGATCTATGATGAGTTATTCAGAACTACCAGTTTCGTTCTGGGGATATGCCTTGGAAACAGCGGCGTATATCCTGAACCTAGTTCCTTCTAAATCAGTCCCTAAGACGCCCTCGGAATTGTGGACCGGGCGTAAGCCAAATTTGAAACACATTCGGGTCTGGGGTTGTCCAGCACATGTGCTGAAGCATGGGGCTGATAAGTTGGAATCTCGTTCAGATATTCGGTTGTTTATAGGATATCCTAGAGGAACGAAAGGTGGTCTATTCTATAGTCCTAAGGACCAGAAGATCGTTGTTAGCACCAACGCTCGGTTCTTGGAAGAGGATTATATAATGGATCACAAGCCCAAGAGTGAGATAATACTAAACGAACTGAGAGGGGACGATCAAGGCTTAGATCCAACCCAACCGGGTGATACGCCACCACAGTCTGCACCAGTAGTTACTGAGGTTACACCGGAGCCTCGTCGTAGTGGGAGGGTTGTTCGACAACCCGATAGGTTCATGTTTATAGGTGAGTCTTCGGACTTGTTACCTGGAGAACATGAAGCCGATCCCTGGACCTATGGCGAGGCGCTTAAAGATCAAGATGCTCAGTCTTGGCAAAAGGCGATGAAATCTGAGAACCGCCCAAAGGTGTAAAAGCCATTGGTTGCAAGTGGGTGTACAAGAGGAAAAGAGGGTCTGACGGGAAGGTTGAAACCTTCAAGGCTAGGCTTGTTGCGAAAGGGTATACTCAGAAAGAAGGGATCGATTATGAGGAAACTTTTTCGCCGGTAGCTATGCTAAAGTCGATCCGGATTCTTTTGTCTATAGCATCTTATATGGATTATGAGGTGTGGCAAATGGACGTCAAGACAGCATTCTTGAATGGGAATCTTGACGAGACCATTTACATGAGACAGCCAAAAGGTTTCATTAAGAAAGGCCAAGAGCATCTAGTGTGTAAGCTAAACCGATCCATCTACGGATTGAAGCAAGCTTCTAGATCTTGGAACATGCGGTTTGATGAGGTTATCCAGTCTTATAGGATTCATTCAAAGCATGGACGAGTCGTGTGTATACCGGAGAAGTGACGGAAACAGTGTGGCGTTTCTCGTGCTTTATGTAGACGACATCCTTCTAATTGGCAACAATGTGAAGATGTTGTCGGACATAAAGGGATGGTTGTCCAAGCAATTCGATATGAAAGACTTAGGACAAGTTGGGCATGTTCTTGGGATCAAGGTTATAAGGGATCGCCGGAAAAGAACATTAAGCTTGTCCCAGGCTTCATATATTGATACGATTCTGGCTCGTTTCAACATGCAGAATTCCAAGAGAGGTGCTCAACCTTTCTGCCATGGAATTCATCTATCTAAAGACATGTGTCCCAAAACACAAAAGGAGATAGATTACATGAAGAAGGTTCCTTATGCTTCGGCAGTAGGAAGTCTAATGTATGCCATGTTGTGCACGAGACCTGATATCTGCTATGCCGTGGGCATGGTAGCTAGATATCAGAGTAACCCTGGACAGGGTCACTGGACTGCTGTAAAGAACATACTTAATTACCTGCGAAGGACTAGGAATTATGTTCTGAGTTACAAAGCGTCCGAGTTGATTCCTATTGGTTACACAGACTCAGATTTCCAATCTGATAAGGATCAGCGAAAGTCTACATCAAGCTATGTGTTCACATTGGGAGGTGGAGCAGTCTCATGGAAGAGTGTTAAGCAGAAATGCATTTCGGACTCTACCATGGAAGCCGAATATGTAGCAGCCTCTGAGGCAGCTAAAGAATCGGTGTGGCTCCGGAACTTCCTTATGGACTTGGATGTGGTTCCTAAAATGCCTAGAGCTATCACAATTTATTGTGACAATAGCGGTGCAGTGGCAAATGCAAAGGAACCACGAGCCCACAATGCGAGTAAACACATAGATCGCAAGTACCACCTGATTAGAGACATCGTCAGGAGAGGCGATGCGGTTGTCACCAAGATTGCATCAGCGGATAACCTGGGTGACCCCTTTACGAAGGCACTTCCAGCGGAAGCGTTCAAGAGACACGTGAAGGGGATGGGTATCGGATGTATGGTAGAGGGCAACTAGAGATTTAGTATAAGTGGGAGATTGATGGAGTTATATTCTAAATGTCTAGTTTAGTGACAATATGGAACTCCTTATCTGTGTTTTTTACATTATCTAATAATCAAACTGTCGGCATTTTTGTCTATCTTACACTTGAATGCAATAGTCCTAGATATATACGTTGTAGACAGTATGGCGTGAGGAGACACGCGGAAGATCATACTGTCAGTTACTCGTATATTATCGAACAGAAGCTCACGACTTAGATGGACAGGGACAATCCATCGGTACGTCGTAGTGTGACTGGGTAATAGTTGGTCTTGACTATTATGTTACACTAGTACACTTGGTGTATTGAGCAGGACCACGGGAGGGTGTTCGATTTATACTAATCGACGTAATCGAACTAGACCTCAGATATTACGGATAAACGAATTCCTAATCCCTATATAATTATAGGTGCGTTTGTCCAATTCTCGGTTCTTTAACTTGCCAATGAGTGAGACTATTTGATTAGTCGAGATACTCGGTAAATTGGGAATCGGAATTGTACACACGGCATGCTATAGATTATAGACAGGAAACCGTGTCCCGTTTATAGGGTTGATAACGTCCCCGAGATGAGCTCATAAAGTTTATCATGTAAACCCTGCAGGTGGATTTGTTCCACATGATAATAAGGATGAGTGGTACTAGTCTCGGATAATAAGAAACGAATTAATTTAATTATTAGTAATTAAATAAATTCGTGGACGTTCGATATCTTAAACACGGGGAAAATCGTTTATGTAATTTCGGCGGAAATATTATTGTTGATATAATATTAAATTAATTTCGGGAATTCAATTATTATTTTATAGTGGAGTTAATAATAATTAAAATTGAAATCGATTAATTAAGGAATTGCGTTTACGTATTCCAAGTTAATTAATATTTCAATTTAGCCCTTAATTAATTTACCTAAGGTCCCTAACGTAACTCTATATAAATCCCCCCCTTGCTCTCTCTTAACCTACAGAACGCCGCAACATTTAATTTTGCTGTGAAAAATAATTGCGCTAGCGCAAATATATTTTTCTCTGTAAAATTAATAAGGTTAACGCAATAATTTTTCTCTAAGAGAGAAAAATAAATCTGACGCTGGTTGAGAAGAGAGAGCATAGACGGGAGAACTCCAGCGGATCGTTGCCCACACAACGGTTGGAGACGGGATCAGAGGCATGCGTTAGAAGCTCTAAGGTCTCAACAATTCGACCGCTAAGGTATGAGATCGGATCTTTAATTCCGCACTTAATTCGATCTCAATTTATCTCGTTGATCATACTTTGAACGTAGATCGGGTTCCGGGGTTGTGGGTTGTGTTCCTCGACTACTGGGGGTTCTAGGACCTCCGGAACGGTAGTCGGATGAGGAAAAACGACCCGGAAACGAGCCCGGAACAGCAACGTCGCGTTGCTGTTCGCGGAGAAACGGCGACCGCCGTTTCCAAACGGCGCCCGCCGTTTTGGCGTTTTTCTGGCAGCCCGCTCGGTTCGCGCGGTTGTCCTTCGGGGCAATGGCTGGGCGTGAATCGGGGCACGGGCTGGAAAAGCGAACGAAGTAGCGACACCGGAGGTCGACTGGGAGTGTTCGGATGTTCGAGCGATCGAACGAACGCATCCCGGGTAGTCGATTTCCAACACCCTTACGGGCGTTCTTTCCGACATGATGGCCGTCATGAGTTGCCTCATTTCACTTTGCCCGACTGTCCTGTCCTGATAACCAAAACTTCTTGAGGTTAAGCATCATACCATAGGTAATGGTCATGGCATGATCCCGATGTCGCAGCACTTTTGACATGAAAGTCATAATGTTGCTCCGCGTCATCTCATAGCCTTGATCCATTTCCAATGAGCTTCCTTTCCTCAGTAGTGGAAGCATCATTTGGTTCAGCAGGTCAATTGACTTGGAGTACATATTTGTACTCCTCTGCAGTTAGGACAATGTCCAAGTTTCTTTTCCAATCCATACAAACAGGTTCAGTGAGTTTGTTGACTTTTAATGGGAATAATACCATATAAAACAAACAATGAGTTTAATTCGATATCATTTCCCTCAAGTGATATCATTAAACTACCAATCATTTCCAAAATCCCATCAGACATAGCAAGCCACGTTCTTGTGGACGTTTACCAGTCCAAATGATTTTATGATTGGATTTCACTTCGGTCGTACATCATCATAGCAGTGACTCCGATGGGGAGGATACTATAAAGCGTACCCAAGTGTGTACCATTTCTCAGTACTAAGTCCACCGCTCGGGAACTACATGTCCACCGCAAGCCACGTTCATGTGGACGTTTACGTTGACATGCGGTCCTCCACGACTTTCTATAACTGTCGAGCCTCAATTAATCCCAAAGTTCCGTTTCCATCTAGCAAGTCACGTTAGTGTGGACGTTTACTAAACAAACAACTTTATTAATTGAATCCTACTTATTTAAATGTCGTAGAGTCTCAATTAACCCAAAGTACTGTTTCCATTTAGCAAGCCACGATAGTGTGGACGTTTACTAAAACAAACAACTTTGTTAATTGACTCTTACATTTATTAAATTTCACAATTTTATTAATCAAAGCTTGATATCTCGTAAGTGAAACTTGAAGTTTCTAACCAGCGATCAATCATGCAATTGAGCCCTATCTCTCACTAGGTGAGGGAGCCAACCAGACAATCGATCTAGTCATCGAATGACTCGAATGTCTCTAATCTGTGTCATCGACATAACCAAGCGCTTTGGCTCCATTCCACTCCCCGGGGTGAGAATGAGTCGAGTTGAAATTAGTCTTTGAATGACAGATTAGGCATTGCTTTTGAGAAATATAATTGTTCAATTTTACAAGTGGATTTTAAATTCGAATTTTGATCTAGTGATATCTGTGTGTCATTTTTATCCGATAGGGAGGATGACACTAAAGCCAACTCGTAAGTGACACACATCACTATCAAAACAGAGAATGGAGACCGCGGGATTGTTTCCAATCCCTCTCCCACTTAGTATTTTACGAAAGGGAAAACATGCACAAAATAAATAAAGCATAATAAAACGCACGTAAGCACACAAAAAGCATTTAACGTGGCCCCGATTATTATGGCCTTTAAATATCTTCCATGCACGTCTTCTCGGATCTTCGTCTCGTTGCTCGTCTCGGTCTCGGTCCACCACCGACTCGTCTAAGTGCCAAGAGACGAACCCCTCCCACTTGAGTATCGTCCCGGGCAAAAGCGAGCGTTCCCTGATGTTCGTCGAACCCCCGCGGCGCTGCTGCCAAACCTAGGGCAGCGGGCGCTGCCCTATATCCAGCACTCGCTGGAGGAGCTGCAAACAGCGACCGCTGTTTGCCTTCCAGCGGGCGCCGTTTGTGCACAGCCTGCTGCGGGTTCGACTTCTCGACCCTCGTTCGTCCGGCCTTCGATCTTCTCTCGATTCACCAAGTAGCAGTAACATTACATAAGGTAAAACATACTACTTCCGGAATCGATCCTATACAGGTTGATCGATCCTATACATCCGGATAAACGAAAAAACGAAATAGAAAACCTAAACGACTCAACCCGTCGTTTTAACTATTACAAACATGCAACGATTATAAAACAAAGATCTCGACAAGCCCGAGATTTTAACAAACCACAAACATACAGTCCAATCACATGACCATAATAATCGGGTTCGAACCTGCAACACAATTCTCGCAAAAATACAACGAACGTACAAAACCGGCTCTGATACCAATTGTTGGAAATCGACTACCCAGGACGTGTCCGTTCTATCACTCGAACATCCGAACACGCCCAGTCGACCTCATGTGACAGCTCTACGCTGACGACAAAGCCCCGCAGCCGATTCACGCCCAGCCGCCGCGCACGAGGCGCAACCGCGCGAACCGGCTGCTGCCCGCTTCAACCAGCGGGCGCTGCCCGCCACCAGCGGCCGCTGTTCACGTTCAGCGGCCGCTGCTCAGCCACCAGCGGGCGCTGGAGAGGCCCTTGGCAGCGAGCGCTGCCTGGCTTCCAGCGGGCGCTGCTCGTGACGAACAGCAGCGCGCTGCTCGTGACGAACAGCAGCGCGCTGCTGCTGTTCCGGGCTCGTTTCCGGTCCGTTTTTCCTCTTCCGACCACCGTTCCGGAGGTCCTTGACCCCCCAGTAGTCGAGGAACACATACCACGACTCCCGGAACCCGATCGTTCGTCCGATATATTTTTAACGAATCAAGAGATCGAATATTGCGGAAAAAGGGTTCGATCTCATACCTTTGTCGCGTGATTCGGAGGAGCCGAATTGTTGAGACCTTAGCGATTGCTAGTGTATGCCTCTTCCCGACTCCAACCTTTGTGTGGGCAACGATCCGTTGGTTCTCCCTTTTCTGCTCTCTCCTTTCTCAAACCAGCGTAATAAATTATTCTCTGAGAATAATTTTATTTGCGTTAACAAAATAATTTTAACAAAGAAAAATCTTAATTGCGCTAACGCAATTATTTTCTCTGCTGAAATTAATTGTTGCGGCGTTCTGTAGGTTTAGGAGAGGGAAAGGGGGGGGGGGGGGGGTTTAAATAGAGTTACACTAGGGACTTCTTAGGTAAATTAATTAGGGGCTAAAATGAAATATTAATTAACTTGGAATACTTAAAAGCAATTCCTTAATTAATCGATTTCAAATTTAATTATTATTAATTCCACTATAAAATAATAATTGAATTCCTGAAATTAATTTAATATTATATCAACAATGATATTTCCGCCGAAATTACATATACGACTTTCCCCGTGTTTAAGATATCGAATGTCCACGAATTAACTTTAATCACTAATAATTAAATTAATTTGTTTCTTATTATCCGAGACTAGTACCACTCATCCTTATTATCATGTGGAACGAATCCACCTGCAGGGTTTACATGATAAACTTTATGAGCTCATCTCGGGGACATCATCAACCGGATAAACGGGACACGGTTTCCTGTCTATAATCTATAGCATGCCGTGTGTACAATTCCGATTCCCAATTTACCGAGAATATTGACTAATCAATTAGTCTCACTCATTGGTAGATTAAAGAACCGAGAATTGGACACACGCACCTATAATTATATAGGGATTAGGAATTCGCATATCCGCAATATCTGAGGTCTAGTTCGATTACTTCGATTAGTATAAATCGAACGCCCTCCCGTGGTCCTGCTCAATACACCAAGTGTACGAGTGTAACATGATAGTCAAGATAGACTATCTACCAGTCACACTACGACGTACCGATGGATTGTCCCTGTCCATCTAAGTCGTAAGCTACTGTTCGATAGTATACGAGTAACCGACAGTATGATATTCCGCGTGTCTCCTCACGCCATACTGTCTACAACGTATACATCAAGGACTATTGCATTAAATGCAATCATGCTTGAATCATATCTCGAATTAAGGTATAGATAAGGAGTTCCGTATTTGCACTAAACTAGACATTTAGAATACAACTCCATCAGCCCCTCCCCGATCGATCGCTCCATGCGATCGATCCCATCGATCGCGCGAACCCCGCGGACGGGGGTTCGGGCTGGGCGTACGCACGGCTTCGGCCGTGTTGTGCGTTCGGCTCGTGCTCCGGCACGTTCGTCGGCGTTCGTGTGATCTCCGGCGATGGGTTTTTGATCGGGCTATGGTTTCCGCAAATTTTAATAGCCCGGGATATCGAATTCCAACAAAGGGAGGGGGTTTAAATAGAGCTACTTTAGGGACCTTAGGTAAATTAATTCAAGGCTAAAATGCAATATTAATTAACTCGGAGTCCTTAAAAGGAAAACCTTAATTAATTACATTTTTAATTATTATTAATTCCACTAAATAATAATAATTGAATTCCCGAAATTAATTTAATATTATTTCAACAATAATAATTCCGCCAAAATTACATATACGACTTTCCCCGTGTTTAAGATATCAAACGTCCACGAATTTATTTAATTACTAATAATTAAATTAATTCGTTTCTTATTATCCGAGACTAGTACCACTCATCCTTATTATCATGTGGAACAAATCCACCTACAGGGTTTACATGATAAACTTTATGAGCTCATCTCGGTGACATCATCAGTATATTAATACTTTCGGCGTCCCGAGCCCTATTGATTTTCATCGAGCAAATAAACGGGACACGGTTTCCTGTCTATAATCTATAGCATGTCGTGCGTACAATTATGATTCCCAATTTACCGAGAATCTCGACTAATCAATTAGTCTCACTCATTGGCATATTAAAGAATCGAGAATTGGACACACGCACCTATAATTATATAGGGATTAGGTATTCGTATATCCGTAATATCTTAGGTCTCGTTCGATTACTGCGATTAGTATAAACCGAACGCCCTCCCGTGGTCCTGCTAAATACACCAAGTGTACGAGTGTAACATGATAGTCAAGACCGACTATCTACCAGTCACACGACGACGTACCGATGGATTGTCCCTGTCCACCTAAGTCGTGAGCTACTGTTCGATAGTATACGAGTAACCGACAGTATGATCTTCCGCGTGTCTCCTCACGCCATACTGTCTACAACGTATTGTTGGAAATCGATATCCCGGGGTTAACGAAATTGCGGAAACATAACCCCGATCAAAATCCCGTCGCCGGAAACCACCGCGAACCACCTCGCGAAACCGGGCCCGACCAAACGAATCACCGCCGCGGGATAAACCCGCGGCACGTCCAGCCGAGCCCCGCGAGGGGCTCGCGATCACGCACGGTGATCGCCGGGGATGCGCATCGCATCCCCCAGGGCTGCTCGTAGCAGCCCCCGACGGTGAGTCCGGTGACTCACCGCCACCGTCGGTCGAGGGAGTGTTTGAGTTGTGTACTTAATGTCTAGATTTAAGTAACGGTAAACTCCCGGTCATAGCATTTAATCTATTAAATTAATAAACAATTGTTTGCGTTTAATTATTGATAATTAAATATATGCAAAATATAGTCCTGGATTCTATACTTGTAGTTAGTATGGTGTGCGACGTCACACAGAAGATCATACTATCGGTTACTCGTATTTAATCAAACAGTTGCTCACGACCTAGATGGACACGGACCAATCCATCGGTATAGTCGTTGTGTGAGAGAGAAAATAATTTGTCTTAATTATTTTATCACACTTGTACACTCGGTGTATTGAGCGGATCGTTTGAGATTTATCGATTAGGATTGCCGGCGATAATCGATTTAAGTCTCAGAGTATTTTATTCTTAATCCCCGATATTATTGCGGGTGTGTATATTTAATATAAGTGACTTTGATTTACCAAAGGAATTAACCGATTTAATTATTGGTTTAATTACCGGTTAAGTTGGGTCACTATATTTTATATATGACATGCCGTGAATACTTGACGGGAAAGTGTATCCCGGAAGGGTTGATAATATCCCCGAGATGAGTTCATAAGGAATTATTGTGTAAACCTCATGAGTGGATTCGTTCCGCACAATAATTAAGGTTGAATGGTACTAGTCTCGGATATAAGAGATGAATAAATTAATTAGCAATAAATTAATTTTATTCATGGATATTTAAATCTTAAATACACGGAATAAATAATACTACCGGAGAAATATTATTTGATATAATATGGTTTAATATTGGGAGTGCAATTAATTTATATAGTGGAAAATAAATTAATTAATATTAATGGGAGATTAATAGATTTGGGCTTGGGCTCAATTTAATCATTAATATTGGAAGCCCAATATTCCACCTCCTTTAGATCCCCTACGTAGCCTATAAAAGCACTACATGGTCTTCTCTTTTTCATAAGACAAGATTATCATACTTGATATTCTAGAGAGTTGAAGAGGATCCATAAGCTTGGAGGATCGTCGCCCACCCGACGTTCAAGCTAGTGCAAGGAATACGTAGGAAGATTCAAAGGTCTTCAATTGATTCCGTTTCTCCGCACAACGAATCAAAAGGTATGATCATAAAACTCCTTGTGTGATTTTATGTGATATTAATTGTGATGCATACATGAACGCACGATCCAGGAAAACGACGAACTTCGGGGACGGGGATTCGAGATCCTCGGCGAAGGTCGAGAGAAACCCTCGGCTGGGCGCCGAGGGGGCGATCGAACCTAGGGTTCGATCGCGGTGATCCGCGCGAAGGGAGCCCCGGCTGGACGCCGGGGCGAGCGATCGAGCTGGGCTCGATCGCTGGGGCATGCCGCGGCTGTTGCCGCGGTGGTCAGCTGGGCTGACCGCCCCTCCCGACGGCGTGGGCGGTGAAGTCGCCGGACTCACCGCCCCGGGGCTGCCGGAGCAGCCCCACGCGATCGATGGTGATCGCGAGCCCGCGGTGGGGCTCGGCTAGGGTTTCGGCCGCGGGTTCATCCCGCGGCGACTCTCCGGTTGAGCTCCGGATATCACGGTGTTCGTCTAAGTCGTGAGCTACTGTTCGATAGTATACGAGTAACCGATAGTATGATCTTCCGCGTGTCTCCTCACGCCATACTATCTACAACGTATAAATCAAGGACTATTACATTAAATACAATCATGTTTGAATTATGTATAGACTAAGGCATAGATAAGGAGTTCCGTATTTGCACTAAACTAGACATTTAGAATACAACTCCATCAATCACAAGTCCATAAGTGAAGATAACACATAGAGCGCAAGTACCACCTGATAGGAGTCATCGTCAAATGAGACAACGCTTTAGTCACCAAGAAAACTTCAGGGACGACAACCTAGAATGCTCATTCACAAGGCACTTCTTTGGAAGTGCAGATTAAGCACGTGATGGGTATGTGAGTCGGGAGTTTGGAAGAAATGACTAGACGTTAGTATAAGTGGGAGATTGATGGAGTTGTATACTTAATATCTAGATTTAAGTGACGTAAACTCCCGGTCCATGGAATTTAATCTATTTAAATAAATAAACAATCATTTGCTTTTAATTATTGATAATTAAATATATGCAAATTATAGTCCTGGATTATATACGTTGTAGTTAGTATGGTGTGCGACGTCACACGGAAGATCATACTATCGGTTACTCGTATATAATCGAACAGTTGCTCACGACCTAGATGGACAAGGACCAAGCCATCGGTATAGTCTTTGTATGAGAGAGGAAATAATTTGTCTTAATTATTTTATCATACTTGTACACTTGGTGTATTGGGCGGATCGCATGAGATTTATCGAATAGGATTGCCTTAGATAATCGATTTAAGTTTCAGTGTATTTTATTCTTAATCATGATATTATTGCGGGTGTGTGCATTTAATATTAGTGACTTTGATTTTACAAAGGAATTGACCGATTAGAATAACCGGTCGATTACCGGCAAAGTTGTGTCACGGTATTTTATGTATGACATGCTGTGAATTCTTGACAGGAAAGTGTGTCTGTTGGAGTTGTATACTTAATGTCTAAATTTAAGTAACGGAATCTCCCGATCATAGCATTTAATCTATTTAATTAAATAAACAATTGTTTGCATTTAATTATTTGATAATTAAATATATGCAAATATAGTCCTAGATTATATACGTTGTAGTTAGTATGGTGTGCGTCGTCACACGAAAGATCATACTATCGGTTACTCGTATTTAATCGAACAGTAGCTCACGACCTAGATGGACAAGGACCAATCCATCGGTATAGTCGTTGTGTGAGAGAGAAAATAATTTGTCTTAATTATTTTATCACACTTGTACACTTGGTGTATTGGGCGGATCGCTTGAGATTTATCAATTATGATTGCCTTTGATAATTGATTTAAATCTCAGAATATTTTATTCTTAATCCCCGATACTATTGCGGGTGTGTATATTTAATATAAGTGACTTTGATTTTCCAAAGGAATTGTCCGATTAGAATATCTGGTCAATTGTCGGTAAAGTTGGGTCACTATATTTAATATATGACATGCCGTGAATTATTGATGGCAAAGTGTATCCCGTAAGGGTTGATAATATCCCTGAGATGAGTTCATAAGGAATTATTATGTAAACCTTATGAGTGGATTTGTTCCGCATAATAATTAAAGTTGAATGGTACTATTCTCGGATATAAGAGATGAATAAATTTATTATGCAATAAATAAATTTTATTCATGGATATTTAAATCTTAAATACACGGAATAAATAATACTACCGGAGATAATATTATTTGATATAATATGGTTTAATATTGGGAGTGCAATTAATTTTATATAGTGGAAAATAAAATTAATTAATATTAATGGGATTAATAGATTTGGGCTTGGGTTAAATTTAATCATTAATATTGGAAGCCCAATATTCCACCTTTAGATCCCCTACGTAGCCTATAAAAGCACTACATGGTCTTCACAATTAATACAAGACAAGATTATCATACTTGATATTCTAGAGAGTTCCTGAAGGAGATCCATAGGAGTTCGGAGGATCGTCGCCCACACGACGTTCGAACGAAGTGCAAGGAATACGTGGGAAGATTCGAAGGTCTTCCAATCATCTCGTTTCTCCGTACAACGAGACGTAGGTATAATCGTAAACCCCCTCTTATGATTATTCGTTTTTAATCGTGATATATACATGAACGGACAATCCGGGAAACGTACGAACTTCGCGGACGGGGATTCGAGATCCCCAGCGAAGATCGAGAGGGGCGGTCGAAACCCTAGGGGAGCCCCGGCTGGACGCCGGGGCATGCGATCGACCCAAGTCGATCGCTGGGGGTTCACCGTGGGCTGGTGCCATGGCGGATGAGCCCCCCAGCCACGCTCGTTGGCGGAGTGTGCAAAAAGGGAGGCCCCGACTGAAGCCGGGGCGGGCGATCGATCACGCGATCGATCGCCGGGGGCGAGCCGCAGCTGGAGCCGCGGTGGTCAGCTGGGCTGACCGCCCCTCCTAGTTGTTAGAAATCGATATCCCGGGGTATCAAAATTGCGGAACCGATAACCCCGACCGAAATCCCATCGCCGGAAACCGATCACGAACACCGTGATATCCGGAGCTCAACCGGAGAGTCGCCGCGGGATGAACCCGCGGCCGAAACCCTAGCCGAGCCCCACCGCGGGCTCGCGATCACCATCGATCGCGTGGGTCTGCTCCGGCAGCCCCGGGGCGGTGAGTCCGGCGACTTCACCGCCCACGCCGTCGGGAGGGGCGATCAGCCCAGCTGACCACCGCGGCAACAGCCGCGGCATGCCCCAGCGATCGAGCCCAGCTCGATCCCTCGCTCCGGCGTCCAGCCGGGGCCCCCTTCGCGCGGATCACCGCGATCGAACTAAAGTAAATCGTTTGGAATTGCTACATCACCGCAAGCCACGTGGTGTGGACGTTTACGACAACTTCACAACTCTTCACAATTCCTTATAACTGTCTACATCAATTAATCCAAAATCCGTTAGTATAGCAAGCCACGTGGTGTGGACGTTTACTACACCAAGAGATCTTTGTAAATCAAGACGCGGAGAATCATAAGTGAAACTCGAAGTTTCTTACCAGTGATTCACCATGCGAACAACCCTATCTCTCATAGAATGAGGGAGCCGAGCAGACAATCGATCTAGTCATCAAATGACACGAAAGTCTCTAATTTGTGTCCTCGACATGACCAAGTGGCTTTGGCTCCATTCCACTCCCCGGGGTGAGAATAAGTCGACTTGAAATCAGTTTTGGAAAGACAAATTAGGCATTGTTTGATAAACTTAATCAATGTTTCTCGTAAAAGGAATTACAAAAATTCTCCTCCAATGACTTGTCTATACGAACTTCAAAAGTCCATAAAAGTCACCAAGAGAACAGCAATGGAGACCATGGATATGTTTCCATACCCTCTCCCACTTAGCTTTTTATAACAAAGGGATACGCTATCTAATGCATAATTAAATACACATAAGCATGCATACATGAAATAAAGCACATAGAATATTATCACATAATCAAAATAATACTAGAATAATATTTTCCGACTATTATGGCTTTATCGCATCCCCGTATGCGTCTTCTAGTCTTTATTCTTCGTTCTTTGAATGCTCCATGTGACGGGAATATTAATTCCAATATTTAAATCTATTTATTTTTAATAAATCCAAAAGTTACTTAATTCGAAAATTAAGTCAATCGAATAAATCAAAAATAAAATTAAATATTATTAATATTTTTATTATTTTTATTTTCCTTTCCAATTCCATTAAATCTCTAGAATCCTATCCAAGACCCACTTGGAATATTCTAGAAGATATCCATAATGAAATAAGCAAATAAAATAATTTAGGACTCCTAGTCCTTCCAAATTAATTCCTTTCCTAATCCATTAAAAATTCCATAAAGGAATAATTAAATAAGGGAAAATTAATTTAGGACTCCTAAACTTTCCAAATTAATTATTTTCCTAATCCATTAAAAAATTCCATAAAGGAATAATTAAATAGGAAAAATAAATTAATTATAAATTTATTCCTTTTCCTAATCTATGAAAATTCCCAAGAATAGGAATAATCAATAAGGAAAAATAAATTTATTCTAAATTTATTTTTTTCCTATTCCATGAGAATTCCCAAAAAGGGAATACTCAAAATAGGAAAACCGAATAATTTAGGAAAGTTGGATCTTGGTAGGAGAGCACGGGTTGGGGATCCCCGCACCCCCCACCATCGATCGCCGGTCGAGAGGGCACGCCACCGCCGCCGCCGCACAGCCGGCGCATCATCTCCCATGGTGGCATCGCGCTCGGCCGAGAGGCTCGAAGGGCAGCCCCCTCCCCTCGATCGATTGATCATACGGGATCGATCATGGGGTTGATCGATCCCCGGTCCTTCCCTCTCTTCGTCTCCTCCGTCACACATTTTCGGTCGTCGTTTCGTCCTCGATCCAACGTAAAATAAATTACAAATTTATTAATACGTTATCCGGTATCGATTCTCTACATGAAAACGACCTCAAACAATTTCCGGAAAAATTAAGAACAAGCATTCACCACACAAGAACGAATATTGACATCACCGAGAGTTTAATAATCAAGAGTAATATTATGGACATTAATTAATAAAAATTAAATCTAGCCATAATAATCGGAAACCCTGCAAGGTAGAACAATTTATCGAAAAATACCATGAACTAAAACCAACGCTCTGATACCAATTGTTGGAAATCGATATCCCGGAATTAATAAATTAATTAAAATTAATTATCTAATTAATTCCGACCGAAATCCTTTGGAGATCGAATATCCGGATTGTCTAATATTGCGGAACCGACAACCCAATCGAAACCGTTCGCCGGAAACCACCGCGAACCACCACGCAAGCCGAGACTCGACCAAAGTAGCCGCCGTGGGATGAACCCACGGCAAACCCTAGCCGAGCCCCTTGCATGGGGCTCGCGATCGCGGTTACGCGATCGCCGGGATGCCAAGCATCCCCGGGGCTGCTCCGAGCAGCCCCCCCGGCGGTGAGCCCAGCGATCGACCCTACGGGGTTCGATCGCTCGCCCCGGCGTCCAGCCGGGGATCCTCTTCGCACGCGCCGCCAGGAGCGGTGGGGTACCGCCACGGCACGAGCCCGGGGCACCCCGCGGTCGACGTGAAGTCGACCGCATGCCCCGGCGTCCAGCCGGGGCTTCTCCTTTCCGGCGGCGATCGAACCCTAGGGTTTCGATCGCCACCCTCGGCCTAGCCGAGGGTCTTGCCGCGTGCATGCGCACGATCCCCACCGTGGGTCCGCCGATCGCGGTGGTCTGGTGGTCGACGACGACCACCACCACGCGCTCGGCCCTCGGTCCGGGGTTCGTTCTCGGATCTTTGGTTCATGATATTTTCACGATAATTAAACGATAAAATCATAAAAAGGGTTTTACGATTTACCTCGTTCTCGTTGTTCGGAAAAACGAAGAACTCAATTTGACGACCTTGAGATCTTCCCACGTATTCCTTGCACTAGCTCGGACGTCGTGTGGGCGACGATCTACCGAACTCCATAGATCTCCCTCTCTACTTTCTCTCTCTAGAATTGTGATCTTCAAGTTATGAGAATAGAGAAGACCATGTAGTGCTTTTATATGCTACGTAGGGGATCTTAAGGAGGTGGAATATTGGGCTTCCAATATTAATGATTAAATTGAGCCCAAGCCCAAATCTATTAATCCATTAATATTAATTAATTCTATTTTCCACTATATAAAATTAATTGCACTCCCAATATTAAACCATATTATATCAAATAATATTTCTCCGGTAGTATTATTTATTCCGTGTATTTAAGATATAAATATCCATGAATAAAATTAATTTATTGCTAATTAATTTATTCATCTCTTATATCCGAGACTAGTACCATTCAACCTTAATTATTATGTAGAACAAATCCACCTGCAGGGTTTACATAATAATTCCTTATGAACTCATCTCGGGGACATTATCAACCCTTACGGGATACACTTTCCCGTCAAGTATTCACGGCATGTCATATATAAAATATAGCGACCCAACTTAACCGGTAATTAACCCAATAATTAAATCGGTTAATTCCTTTGGAAAATCAAAGTCACTTATATTAAATATACACACCCGCAATAGTATCGGGGATTAAGAATAAAATACACTGAGACTTAAATCGATTATCGCCGGCAATCCTAATCGATAAATCTCAAACGATCCGCTCAATACACCAAGTGTACAAGTGTGATAAAATAATCAAGATAGATTATTTTCTCTCTCACACAACGACTATACCGATGGATTGGTCCGTGTCCATCTAGGTCGTGAGCAACAGTTCGATTAAATACGAGTAACTGATAGTATGATCTTCTGTGTGTCCATACAACACCATACTAACTACAACGTATAAAATCCAGGACTATAATTTGCATATATTTAATTATAAATAATTAAATGCAAATAATTGTTTATTTAATTAAATAGATTAATGGCAATGGATCGTGAGTTTCCGTTACTTAAATCTAGACATTAAGTACACAACTCCAACAGTATTCACGGCATGTCATATATAAAATATAGTGACCCAACTTAACCGGTAATTAACCCAATAATTAAATCGGTTAATTCCTTTGGTAAATCAAAGTCACTTATGTTAAATATACACACCCGCAATAGTATCGGGGATTAAGAATAAAATACTCTGAGACTTGAATCGATTATCCAAGGCAATCCTAATCGATAAATCTCAAGTGATCCGCCCAATACACCGAGTGTACAAGTGTGATAAAATAATTAAGACAAATTATTTTTTCTCTCACACAACGACTATACCGATGGATTGGTCTGTGTCCATCTAGGTCGTGAGCAACTGTTTGATTAAATACGAGTAACCGATAGTATGATCTTCCGTGTGACGTCGCACACCATACTAACTACAACGTATAGAATCCAGGACTATATTTTGCATATATTTAATTATCAATAATTAAACGCAAACAATTGTTTATTAATTTAATAGATTAAATGCTATGACCGGGAGTTTACCGTTACTTAAATCTAGACATTAAGTACACAACTCCAACACTGGCGGCGACGGCGGTGAAGTCGCCGGACTCACCGCCACCCGGGGACTGTCGGAGCAACCCCATGCGATCGCCATGCACGACGTGTTGGAGTTGTGTACTTAATGTCTAGATTTATGTAACGGAAACTCCCGATCCATTGCCATTAATCTATTTAATTAAATAAACAATTATTTGCGTTTAATTATTTATAATTAAATATATGCAAATTATAGTCCTAGATTATATACGTTGGAGTTAGTATGGTGTGCGTCGTCACACGGATGATCATACTATCGGTTACTCGTATATAATCGAACGGTTGCTCACGACCTAGATGGACACGGACCAATCCATCGGTATAGTCGTTGTATGAGGGAGAAAATAATTTGTCTTGATTATTTTATCACACTTGTACACTTGGTGTATTGGGCGGATCTGCTTGAGATTTATCGATTAGGATTGCCGGCGATAATCGATTTAAGTCTCTGTGTATTTTATTCTTAATCCCCGATATTATTGCGGGTGTGTATATTTAATATAAGTGACTTTGATTTACCAAAGGAATTAACCGATTTAATTATTGGGTTAATTACCGGTTAAGTTGGGTCACTATATTTTATATATGACATGCCGTGAATACTTGACGGGAAAGTGTATCCCGTAAGGGTTGATAATATCCCCGAGATGAGTTCATAAGGAATTATTATGTAAACCCTGCAGGTGGATTCGTTCCGCATAATAATTAAGGTTGAATGGTACTAGTCTCGGATAAAAGAGATGAATAAATTAATTAGCAATAAATTAATTTTATTCGTGGATATTTATATCTTAAATACACGGAATAAATAATACTACCGGAGAAATATTATTTGATATAATATGGTTTAATATTGGGGGTGCAATTAATTTATATAGTGGAAAATAAATTAATTAATAATAGTAAGGATTAATAGATTTGGGCTTGGGCTCAATTTAATCACTATTATTGGAAGCCCAATATTCCACCTCCTTAAGATCCCCTACGTAGCCTATAAAAGCACTACATGGTCTTCTCTATTCTCATAAGTTCAATAACTTGAAGATCACAATTCTAGAGAGAGAAAGTAGAGAGGAGGATCCATGGAGTTCGGTAGATCGTCGCCCACACGACGTCCGGGCTAGTGCAAGGAATACGTGGGAAGATCTCAAGGTCGTCAAATTGAGTTCTTCGTTTTTCCGAACAACGAGAACGAGGTAAATCGTAAAACCCTTTTTATGATTTTATCGTTTTATTTATCGTGAAAATATCATGAACAAGATCCAAGGGACGTACGAACCCGGGGACGAGGATCGACCTCGCGGTGGTGATCGAGGATCACCGGACCGCGGGAGGTCGAGAGATCCTCGCCGGGATCGAGAGGACGAACCCTCGGCTGGACGCCGAGGGTGGCGGTCGAGCCCTAGGGCTTCGACCGTCGGCGACGCACGAAGGACCCCGGCTGGACGCCGGGGATGCGATCGAGCGCGTGCTCGATCGCGTGGGCAGCGGGCTGGTGCCGCTGCTGCTCGCACGGCGAGCAGCCCCTCCTCCGCGTTCGGGCAGCGCTACGGGGCTGTTGCGATTAGCCCCACGAGCCCATGCGGGACTCGCTACGACGCGGGGCGTCAGCGGGATGCTTCGAGCATCCCCGTGGCTGGTCGCGTGGGTTCTCGGCGTGCCCAGCGGGCTGCCAAGGGCAGCCCTAGGCGGCTGCCAAGGACAGCCGCGAGCCCTACGCGAGGGCTCGACCGAACAGCCCGGGCTATCCCCGTGGTTAGGGTTTGGTTGAGTCCGGCTTCGCGTGGTGGTTCGTGGCGGATTTCCGGCAACCGGGATTTCGATTGGAGTTGTCGTTCCGCACTTTGACAACCCCGGATATTCGATCTCCAAAGGATTTCGGTCGGAATTAATTAGATAATTAATTTTTAATTAATTTATTAATTCCGGGATATCGATTTCCAACAATTGGTATCAGAGCGTTGGTTTTAGTTCATGGTATTTTTCGATAAATTGTTCTACCTTGCAGGGTTTCCGATTATTATGGCTAGATTTAATTATTGTTAATTAATGTCATAATAATGTTCTTGATTATTAAACTCTCGGTGATGTCAATATTTGTTCTTGTGTGGTGAATGTTTGTTCTTAATTTTTCCGGAAATTGTGAGGTCGATTTCATGTAGAGATTCGATACCGGAGAGCGTAGTAATAAATTTGTAATTTATTTACGTTGGATCGAGGACGAAACGACGACCGGAAAAGTGTGACGGAGGAGACGAAGAGAGGGAGGATTCCGGGGATCGATCAACCCCATGATCAACCCCAAGGGATGGATCGATCGAGGGAGAGGGGGCTGCCCTCGAACCGCTCGGCCACGCCGGCCACCGGAGGTGGTGGCGCGTTGGCTAGGGGCGGCGGTGGCTCTCCTCTCGGCCGGCGATTGTGGTGGGGGCGCGGGGTCCTCGTGATCTCGTGCTCTCCCGCCAAGATCCAACTTTCCTAAATTGATTCGGTTTTCCTATTTTGAGTATTCCTATTTTTGGGAATTCTCATGGAAATAGGAAAAGAATTAATTGGAATTAATTTATTTCCTTATTCTATTATGGAAGTCTTCTAGAATATTCTAAGTTCTACTTGGAATAGGATTCTAGAGATTTAATGGAATTAGAAAGGAAAATAATTAATTATTAAATTAATTTATTTCCTATTTGATTATTCCTATTTTATGGGAATTTTCATGGACATGGAAATTAATTAATTTTGGAAAGTAGAAGAGTCCTAATTTATTTTATTTCCTTATTCTATTATAGAAGTCTTCTAGAATATTCCAAGTGGGTCTTGGATAGATTATTCTAGAGATTTAATAGAATTAGATAGGAAAATAAATAAATAAAAATATTAATAATATTTAATTTTATTTTTGATTTATTCGATTGACTTAATTTTCGAATTAAGTAACTTTTGGATTTATTAAAAATAAATAGATTTAAATATTGGAATTAATATTCCCGTCACATGGAGCATTCAAAGAACGAAGACTAAAGACTAGAAGATGCGTACGGAGATGCGATAAAGCCATAATAGTCGGAAAATAATATTCTAGTATTATTTTGATTATGTGATAATATTCTATATGCTTTATTTCATGTATGCATGCTTATGTGTATTTAATTATGCATTAGATAGCGTATCCCTTTATTATAAAAAGCTAAGTGGGAGAGGGTATGGAAACATATCCATGGTCTCCATTGCTGTTCTCTTGGTGACTTTTATGAACTTTCGAAGTTCATATAGATAAGCCATTGGAGGAGAATTCTTGTAATTCCTTTTACGAGAAACATTGATTAAGTCTATCAAACAATGCCTAATTTGTCTTTCCAAAACTGACTTCAAGTCGACTCATTCTCACCCCGGGGAGTGGAATGGAGCCAAAGCCACTTGGTCATGTCGAGGACACAAATTAGAGGCAGTCGTACCATCTTTTGAAGGTGGATCGATTGTCTGCTCGGCTCCCTCATTTATGAGAGATAGGGTCGTTCGCATGGTGAATCACTGGTAAGAAACTTCGAGTTTCACTTATGATTCTCCGCGTCTTGATTTACAAGATTGAATGAATCAAGTAATTGGGAGTCAATTATAAAAGTCTCTTGGTGTAGTAAACGTCCACACAACGTGGCTTGCTATACTGACGGATTTTGGATTAATTGATGTAGACAGTTGTAAGAAATTGTGAAGAGTTGTGAAGTTATCGTAAACGTCCACACAACGTGGCTTGCGGTGATGTAGCAATTCCAAACGATTTACTTTGGTGTTGAGTAATGGTTTACACTTAGATACGCCTTATAGTATTCCTCCCACCGAGGTTCCGCTATAAGTGATGTATGACCGAAGGAAATCTAATTGCTAAGTCGTTTGGGTGGGTAAACGTCCACACACCGTGGCTTGCCTTACCTGATGGGATTTTAGATGTGATTAGTGGTTTAATGATATTATTCAAGGGAGATAATATCGGAGATTGAATCGATTGTTTGTTATTATATGTGCTCATAGATTAGGAAATGGCTTTGAACCCACTTTCTGTGATACGTAAGGATTTTAAACTCATTGGTCCCTAAATGTAATGATTGGAATAGAGATCTAGACATTGCCCAGACTGTTAAAGAGTACGAGTTTGTACTCAGTGAGCTTTGTCCTCCCGAGCCTATTGACATAAGCGGCTAGACAAGAAGCGATGAGGATACTCATAAAGGCCAGTCACTTCGAGGAAACGCTTAAAAACGTTTTTGAGATGATTGACCTTTTAGACGAGTTGAGACGGAAATCGCAAGCTCTTGTAGCCAATGCCAAAGGTTTCGAACCTAGAGGCATGAATCGGGAGAAAGGACAAGAAAGCAAAGAAATCCAGTGGTTCTCTTTGGACCACGAGATGGGACGAGAAAGCCAATAGGCAAGTGTTCTCGATGCAAACAGTCTGGGTACTGGAATTCTGATTATCCTCTCAAAGAAAGTACGAAATTTTCTTTAGTCGTAAAACATAGTCAATGGTATTATCTGCCGGAACCTGGTGTGTAGATATGGAACCATTGACGGTATGTGCATTTTAAATGCAAGGGTTCCAGGAAACCCGACGACTTAGAAAAGAAAAAATCATAGTCTACATGGGCAATGCTGTAGAGGAGGCAGCAGTTGCAGTGGAGGACATTTTATAGGATTTCATTTTGAGTTATTGCTTTTATGTACCTTTAGAAAGAACTTTGTTCTGGATTTCTAATAAATGGATATTTTATTTCTTTTAATCATTTGATGGTTATAAGAAGAAATAATGATATTATCTATTTTGGTACATCGGCTAGCAATATATAAATGATGAATCCTGAGTCCACCACGATGCAACGAACCGTAGTATGAAACTCGTTTTACTAATAAGAGATTTCTTTATCAATTATACTTGTGGATTCTTATGCTGAGTCATGTTTATTCAAATAAGAAGTTCAAGGGTCGAAAATTGATATTTTGATCAATTAAGTTGAAGGAGTGGACCTTCCGACCTAAGAATCTAATTTGGAAGATAATATGATTAAGCAATCCTTTATGGATATAAGATGTAAGATCCGGACAAGTATAAGAATTGATTGACTCTGATGTATGCAGACCTATGCCTACTCAGACAATAAGGTACGAGTACTTCATTTTATGATTACTCGAAAAATGGATTAGAATACCTGATGTGCCACAAAAGCAAGTGTTTTGACAAGTCAATGGACACTAAGCAATTGTGGAGAACCATCAAGTTATATCCATTTGTAGCCTGCGATTTGATCGCGGAGGCAAGTACATGTCTGAGGAATGCATGGCATACTGATCAGAGATTGGGATTTGATCCCAAATGACTACACCATACACTTTTGTGTAAGAAATGGTGTGTCGTAAATAAGAAATGGAACTCTTATAGAGATAGTAAAAGATGAGTTATACGGAACTACCTGTGTTCTATGGATATGTCTGGAAACAACGGCGCATTCAAATGCGGTTGTAGAATATCCTAGAAGAACAAAAGATGTGTGTTCAATAGTGCTATGAACCAGAAGGACGTTATAAGTTCTAACGCCCGGTTCTTAGAGAAAGACTATGTAATGAACCACAAGCCCAAGATGACGTAATACTTTGAAATGAGAGAGAAAGATTAAGACTTAGAACCAGCCGAACCGAGTAGCGGTACACCACTAACTGCACCTACTGTTATCACTGTTTATACACCGGAATGCCATTGTAGTGGGAGGTTGTGGGACAACCGGAGATATTCATAAGACTAGTAGAGTCTTCGAACTCTGGACCTAGTATACATGAAATCGATCCCTAGATCTACATGAAGGTCGTACTAGATCTAAATGTGCCTTCTTGGAGAGCAATAAGGATTATTGCTAAAGAGGCGAGATCATTTAGAGTACAAGCTTAGTTGATCCATTTATGGATTGAAACAAAGCATTGAGTTCGTGGTACTTGCAAATTGATGAGATAGTCCATTTTATGGATTCATCAAAAGCATAGACGAATTGTGTGTATTGGAAACGTGATGGAAAACAAGGTGGTGTTTCTCGGAGGTTTTATGTAGATGACACTCTTATCATTGGCAACAATGTAAAGATGTTATCAGACATAAAATGATGGTTGTCTAGATGAATCATTATGAAAGATAAAGGAAGAAGTTGGACATGCTCTTGAGATCATGGATCTCTAGAAAGAACATTGTACTTCTCCTGGACATCTTACATAAATGATTGTGGTTCGTTTTAACATGCGAGATTCTGAGAAAGGTTCGTTACCTTTCAGAGATGGAATGCATCTATCTAAGGATATGTGTTTTGGAACACAAAAAGAGATAGAAGCAATGAAAGCAGTTTCCTACACTTTGAGTGTGGAAAGCTTAATAAGTGCATTGTTGAAAACAAGAACCTGATATCAGCTATGCGGTTAGCATAGTGGGAGGATATCAAGGTAATCCTGGAAAGGAATATTCGACTGCCGTAAAAGTACTTTCGAAGTACTGTTCTAGACTACGAAGCAGACGAACATTTCCTTTGGATTACATTCTCTTAGATTTCTAATCGAATGAGGACCGGTGTAAGTCGATATCAGGCTATGTGTTTCACTATTAAAGGAGAAGGAGTTTTAACATGGAAGAGTGATAAGCACGATGCTTTTCGGACTCTGCCATGGGTAACCAAATAGCGGCCTCAGAGGCAGCGGAAGTTTTGGTATAACTCCGGGATAATCTCTGGGACTTAGATGTGATTCTTAATTTGCCAAAGGCTATGTAAATAGTGGTGCGATGGCAAATGGTAAGAAATCACGAGTCCATAAGTGTAAGATAACACATAGTGCAAGTACCACCTGATACGAGTCATCGTCGAGGGAGACAACGCTGTAGTCACCAAGATAACTTCAGAGCGGCAACCTAGAGTGCTCATTCACAAAGTACTTCTTGGAAGTACAACTTTAGCACGTGATGAGTATGGGAGTCGGGAGTTTGGAGGAAATGACTAGACCTTAGTACAAGTGGGAGATTGTTGGAGTTGTGTACTTAATGTCTAGATTTAAGTAACGGAAATTCACGATCCATTGCCACTAATCTATTTAATTAAATAAACAATTATTTGCGTTTAATTATTTATAATTAAATATATGCAAATCATAGTCCTGGATTTTATACGTTGTAGTTAGTATGGTGTTGCATGGGCGCACAGAAGATCATACTATCGGTTACTCGTATTTAATCGAACAGTTGCTCACGACCTAGATGGACACGGACCAATCCATCGGTATAGTCGTTGTGTGAGAGAGAAAATAATTTATCTTAATTATTTTATCACACTTGTACACTTGGTGTATTGAGCGGATCTGCTTGAGATTTATCGATTAGGATTGCCGGCGATAATCGATTTAAGTCTCTGTGTATTTTATTCTTAATCCCCGATATTATTGTGGGTGTGTATATTTAATATAAGTGACTTTGATTTACCAAAGGAATTAACCGATTTAATTATTGGGTTAATTACCGGTTAAGTTGGGTCACTATATTTTATATATGACATGCCGTGAATACTTGACGGGAAAGTGTATCCCGTAAGGGTTGATAATATCCCCGAGATGAGTTCATAAGGAATTATTATGTAAACCCTGCAGGTGGATTCGTTCCGCATAATAATTAAGGTTGAATGGTACTAGTCTCGGATAAAAGAGATGAATAAATTAATTAGCAATAAATTAATTTTATTCGTGGATATTTATATCTTAAATACACGGAATAAATAATACTACCGGAGAAATATTATTTGATATAATATGGTTTAATATTGGGGGTGCAATTAATTTATATAGTGGAAAATAAATTAATTAATAATAGTAAGGATTAATAGATTTGGGCTTGGGCTCAATTTAATCACTATTATTGGAAGCCCAATATTCCACCTCCTTAAGATCCCCTACGTAGCCTATAAAAGCACTACATGGTCTTCTCTATTCTCATAAGTTCAATAACTTGAAGATCACAATTCTAGAGAGAGAAAGTAGAGAGGAGGATCAATGGAGTTCGGTAGATCGTCGCCCACACGACGTCCGGGCTAGTGCAAGGAATACGTGGGAAGATCTCAAGGTCGTCAAATTGAGTTCTTCGTTTTTCCGAACAACGAGAACGAGGTAAATCGTAAAACCCTTTTTATGATTTTATCGTTTTATTTATCGTGAAAATATCATGAACAAGATCCAAGGGACGTACGAACCCGGGGACGAGGATCGACCTCGCGGTGGTGATCGAGGATCACCGGACCGCGGGAGGTCGAGAGATCCTCGCCGGGATCGAGAGGACGAACCCTCGGCTGGACGCCGAGGGTGGCGGTCGAGCCCTAGGGCTTCGACCGCCGGCGGCGCACGAAGGACCCCGGCTGGACGCCGGGGATGCGATCGAGCGCGTGCTCGATCGCGTGGGCAGCGGGCTGGTGCCGCTGCTGCTCGCACGGCGAGCAGCCACTCCTCCGCGTTCGGGCAGCGCTACGGGGCTGTTGCGATCAGCCCCACGAGCCCATGCGGGACTCGCTACGACGCGGGGCGTCAGCGGGATGCTTCGAGCATCCCCGTGGCTGGTCGCGTGGGTTCTCGGCGTGCCCAGCGGGCTGCCAAGGGCAGCCCTAGGCGGCTGCCAAGGACAGCCGCGAGCCCTACGCGAGGGCTCGACCGAACAGCCCGGGCTATCCCCGTGGTTAGGGTTTGGTTGAGTCCGGCTTCGCGTGGTGGTTCGTGGCGGATTTCCGGCAACCGGGATTTCGATTGGAGTTGTCGTTCTGCACTTTGACAACCCCGGATATTCGATCTCCAAAGGATTTCGGTCGGAATTAATTAGATAATTAATTTTTAATTAATTTTTAATTCCGGGATATCGATTTCCAACAGAGCCCTGGCTGGACGTCGGGGCATGCGATCGAGCTGGGCTCGATCGCCGGGCAGCCGCGGCTGGAGCCGCGGTGGGTGCGCTGGACGCACCGCCCTCCTCGGCGGTGGCGGTGAGTCGCCGGACTCACCGCCGGGGGCTGCTGCGAGCAGCCCCATCGATCGCGTGCGATCGCGAGCCCCTCGCGGGGCTCGGCTAGGGTTTCGGCCGCGGGTTTATCCCGCGGCGGCGATACTCTTGTCGGGCCCGATTCGTGTAGTGGTTCGCGGTGGTTTCCGGCGAAGGGATTTTGATCGGGGTTATGTTTCCGCAATTCCGTTAACCCCGGGATATCGATTTCCAACAATTGGTATCAGAGTGTTGGTTCTAGTTCATGCGTATGTGCGATAAATTGTTCTACCTTGCAGGGTTTCCGACTATTATGGCTAGATATAATTGTTTGTTAATTATTGTCATAATATTGTTCTTGATTATTACACTCTCGGACATGTCGAGATTCGTTTTATGTGTGGTGAATGCTTGTAATAGTAAAAATTTGGGGGTTGACCGAATTTAGGTTTATTATTACGTTCTACTTTTTCCGGAAAATGTATAGGGTCGATTTCATGTATAGAATCGATAGCGGATAACTGTAATTTAATTATGTAATTTATTTTACGTTGGATCGATGCCGAAATGACCGCCGGAAAAGACGTGTGACGGAGGAGACGAAGAAAAGGAGGGCTCCGGATCGGCCAACCCCATGGCCGATCCCTTGGATCGATCGACCACCGAGGGGGCTGCCCGCGGGCTTCTCGGCCTTGGGTCGCCGGCGACGGTGGCTGTACAGCTGGGCGGCGGCGGCGTGCTCCTCCGGGGGTGATCGATGATGATGGGGAGGGGCGCGGGGATCCCCAACCCGTGCTTCTCCCGGTCAAGATTTACTATCCGAAATTATTCGATTTTCCTATTTCGAGTATTCCTATTTTTTTGGGAACTCTCATGAAATAGGAAAAGAATAAATTTAAATTAAATTTATTTCATTATTGATTATTCCTATTATGGGAATTTTCATGGATTAGGAAAAGAATAAATTTAGAATTAATTTGTTTTTCCTATTTAATTATTTCTTTATGGAATTTTTAATGGATTAGGAAAATAAATAATTTGGAAAGTTTTGAAAGTCCTTAATTAATTTTTCCTATTTAATTATTCCTTTATGGAATTCTTAAAAGATTAGGAAAGGAATTAATTTGGAAGGATTAGGAATCCTAAATTATTTTATTTCCTTATTCCATTATAGAAATCTTCTAGAATATTCCAAGTGGGTCTTGGATAGGATTCTAGAGATTTAATGGAGTAGAAAAGGAAAATAAAAATAATAAAAATATTAATGATATTTAATTTTATTTTTGATATATTCGATTGACTTAATTTTCGAATTAAGTAACTTTTGGATTAATTGAAAATAAATAGATTTAAATATTGGAATTAATATTCCCGTCACATGGAGCATTCAAGAACGAAGACTGAAGACTAGAAGATGCGTACGGAGATGCGATAAAGCCATAATAGTCGGAAAATAATATTCTAGTATTGTTTTGATTATGTGATAATAGTATGTGCTTTATTTTATGTATGCATGCTTATGTGTATTTAATTATGCATTAGATAGCGTATCCCTTTGTTATAAAAAGCTAAGTGGGAGAGGTATTGGAAACAATGCTATGGTCTCCATTACTGTTCTCTGGGTGACTTTTATGAGCTTTCGAAGTTCTTATAGACAAGTCATTGGAGGAGAATTCTTGTAATTCCTTTTACGAGAAACATTGATTGAGTTTATCAAACAATGCCTAATTTGTCTTTCTGAAACTGATTTCAATTCGACTCATTCTCACCCCGGGGAGTGGAATGGAGCCAAAGCCACTTGGTCATGTGGATGACACAAATTAGAGACCTTCGTACCATTTCTTGAAATGGATCGATTGTCTGCTCGGCTCCCTCATTTTATGAGAGATAGGGCTGTTCGCATGGTGAATCACTGGTAAGAAACTTCGAGTTTCACTTATGATTCTCCACGTCCTGATTTACAAAAATCGAATGGATCAAGTAATTGGGAGTCAATTGTAAAAATCTTTTGGTGTAGTAAACGTCCACACTATCGTGGCTTGCTGCACTGAATGGGATTTTGGATCGATTGATGTAGACAGTTATAGAAGGGAGTGAAGGATCCGTGTGTCAACGTAAACGTCCACACTATCGTGGCTTGCGGTGATATGCGAATCCCAAACGAACTTCTTAGTACTGAGTAATGGTTTACACTTAGGTACGCTTCTTAGTATTCTTCCCATCGAAGTAACGCTAATGATGATGTACGACCGAAGCAAATCTAATTGCTAAATCATTTGGGTAGGTAAACGTCCACACTATCGTGGCTTGCCATATCTGATGGGATTTTAGATGTGATTAGTGGTTTATTGATATTATTTGAGGGAGATAATATCGGAGATTAAATCAATTGTTTGTTGTTATATGTGCTCATATATTAGGAATGGCTTTGAACCCATTTTATGTGATACTTAAGGAATTTAACTCATTGGTCCCTGATTGTATTGATTGGAATAGAGATCTGGACATTGCCCAGACTGTTAAAGAGTACAAGTTTGTACTCAAGTGAGTTTTGTCCTCCCGAGCCTACCAATGTCTTAACTGATGAGGAAAGAACTGATTTTAAGAAGTGGGAAAATGCTTTTGCAAATAACCACTGATTATGATATCATGTTAAAAACTCAAGGAGATGTTTAGACATGTTGTAGAGGCTAGAAAAAAGGCGATGAGGATACTCATAAAGTCCAGTCGATCCGAGGAAACGCTTAAACACGTTTTTGAGATGATTGACCTTTTGGACGAGTTGAGACGGAAATCGCAAACTCTTGTAGCCAATGCCAAAGGTTTCGAACCCAAAGGCAAAACCGGGGGAATGGAAAAGCTAAGCAAAGAAACTCAGTGGTCCTAAGTGTTGGAGTTGTGTACTTAATGTCTAGATTTAAGTAACGGTAAACTCCCGGTCATAGCATTTAATCTATTTAATTAAATAAACAATTATTTGCATTTAATTATTATTAATTAATTATGAGAAATATAGTCCTGGATTTTATACGTTGTAGTTAGTATGGTGTTGCATGGGCACACAGAAGATCATACTATCGGTTACTCGTATTTAATCGAACAATTGCTCACGACCTAGATGGACATAGACAAATCCATCGGTATAGTCGTTGTGTGAGAGAGAAAATAATTTATCTTAATTATTTTATCACACTTGTACACTTGGTGTATTGGGCGGATCGCTTGAGATTTATTGATTAGGATTGCCTTGGATAATCAATTTAAATCTCAGAGTATTTTATTCTTAATCCCCGATACTATTGCGGGTGTATATATTTAATATTAGAGACTTTGATTTTCCAAAGGAATTAACCGATTTAACTATTGGGTTAATTACCGGTTAAGTTGGGTCACTATATTTTATATATGACATGCCGTGAATACTTGACGGGAAAGTGTATCCCGGAAGGGTTGATAATATCCCCGAGATGAGTTCATAAGGAATTATTGTGTAAACCTCATGAGTGGATTCGTTCCACACAATAATTAAGGTTGAATGGTACTAGTCTCGGATTCAAGAGATGAATAAATTAATTATCAATAAATTAATTTTATTCATGGATATTTAAATCTTAAATACACGGAATAAATAATACTACCGGAGAAATATTATTTGATATAATATGGTTTAATATTGGGAGTGCAATTAATTTATATAGTGGAAAATAAATTAATTAATATTAATGGGAGATTAATAGATTTGGGCTTGGGCTCAATTTAATCATTAATATTGGAAGCCCAATATTCCACCTCCTTTAGATCCCCTACGTAGCCTATAAAAGCACTACATGGTCTTCACTTTTTCATAAGACAAGATTATCATACTTGATATTCTAGAGAGTTGAAGAGGATCCATAAGTTTGGAGGATCGTCGCCCACCCGACGTTCAAGCTAGTGTAAGGAATACGTGGGAAGATCGTAAGGTCATCAATTGAGTTCGTTTCTCCGCACAACGAATTAAAAGGTAAAATCATATACTCCCTTCTATGATTTTATGTGAATTGATTGTGATACATACATGAACGCACGATCCGGGAAAACGACGAACTTCGGGGATGGGGATTCGAGATCCCCGGCGAAGGTTCGAAGGACCCTCGGCTGGGAGCCGAGGGGGTGCGGTCGAGCCCTAGGGCTTCGACCGCGAGCTCACACGAGGAGCCCCGGCTGGACGCCGGGGCACGCGATCGACCGCGGGGTCGATCGCCGGGCAAGCCGCGGCTGGGCCGCGGCTGGTGCGCTGGGCGCACCGCCCTCCTCGGCGGTGGCGGTGAGTCGCCGGACTCACCGCCGGGGGCTGTTCCGAACAGCCCCACGGGGATGCACCCCGCATCCCCGTGCGATCGCGTGAGCGATCGCGAACCCCGCGATGGGGTTCAGCTAGGGTTTAGCCGTGGGTTCATCCCGCGGCGATGCTCTTGTCGAGCCCGGTTCTTCGTGGTGTTCGTGATCGGTTTCCGGCGATGGGATTTCGGTCGGGGTTATCGGTTCCGCAATTTTTGATACCCCGGGACATCGAATCCCAGCAATTGGTATCAGAGAGTTTGGTTTCGTGTTCATGTATGTGTTCAATTGTGTTCTACCTTGCAGGGATTCCGACTATCATGGTTAATTAATTGATTAATTGTTTAATTAATTGTTATTTAATTTTACCATGATTATTAAACTCTCGGACATGTCGAGATTCGTTTTGTGTGGATGAATGCTTGTAATAGTAAAAATTCGGGGGTTGACCGAATTTAGGATTTATTATTACGTTCTATGTTTTCCGGAAAGTGTATAGGGTCGATTTCATGTATAGAATCGATACCGGAATTGTAAATTTATTTCTTGTAATTTATTTACGTTGGATCGATGCCGAGACGACCGCCGGAGAACTCGTGTGACGAAGAAGACGAAGAGGACGAAGAACCGGGGGGTCGATCATCCCCATGATCGATCCCCATGAGGATCGATCGACCCCACGCCAAGGGGCTGCCCGCTAGGGTTTCCGGCCACGCCGGCCACCGGTGGTGGTGGCGCGTGGCTAGGGGGCGGCGGCGGTGGTGCCCGGCGATGGTGGTGGTCGACGGTGGGGGTGGTGCGGGGATCCCCAACCCGTGCTACTCCTACTCCTACCTAGATTCACTTTCCTAATTGATTCAAGTTTTCCTATTTTGAGTATTCCTAAGTTTGGGAACTCTCATGGAGATAGGAAAAGAATTAATTAATATTATTTATTTCCTTATTCTATTATAGAGGTCTTATAGAATATTCCAAGTTCTACTTGGAATAGGAATCTAGAGATTTAATAGAATTAGATAGGAAAATAATTAATTGGTGAATTAATTTATTTCTATTTGATTATTCCTATTTTATGTGAATTTTCATAGACATGGAAATTAATTAATCTTGGAAAGTAGAAGAGTCCTAATTTATTTTATTTCCTTATTCTATTATAGAAGTCTTCTATAATATTCCAAGTTTCACTTGGATAGATTATTCTAGAGATTTAATAGAATTAGATGGGAAAATAAATAAATAAAAATATTAATAATATTTAATTTTATTTTTGATTTATTCGATTGACTTAATTTTCGAATTAAGTATCTTTTGGATTTATTAAAAATAAATAGATTTAAATATTGGGATTAATATTCTCGTCACATGAAGCATTCAAGAACGAAGACTGAAGACTAGAAGACGCATACGGAGATGGAATAAAGCCATGATAGTCGGAAAAATAATTTTCTAGCATTATTTTGACTATGTGATATGTGCTTTATTACTTGTATGCATGCTTATGTGTTTAATTATGCATTAGATAGCGTATCCCTTTGTTATAAAAAGCTAAGTGGGAGCGGGGATGGAAACATTCTCATGGTCTCCATTACTGTTCTCTTGGTGACATTTATGAGCTTTCGAAGTTCATATAGATATGTCATTGGAGGAGAATTCTTGTAATTCCTTTTACAAGAAACATTGATTAAGTTTATCAAACAATGCCTAATTTGTCTTTCTGAAACTGACTTCAAGTCGACTCATTCTCACCCCGGGGAGTGGAATGGAGCCAAAGCCACTTGGTCATGTGGATGACACAAATTAGAGACATTCGTACCATTCTTTTGAAGATGGATCGTTTGTCTGCTCGGCTCCCTCATCTAATGAGAGATAGGGTTGTTCGCATGGTGAATCACTGGTTAGAAACTTCGAGTTTCACTTATGATTCTCCGCGTCTTGATTTACAAGATCGAATGCTTCAAGTAATTGGGAGTCAACTATAAAAGTCTTTTGGTGTAGTAAACGTCCACACGAACGTGGCTTGCTATGCTGAATGGGATTTTTGGAAATAGTTGATGTAGACAGTTATAGGGAATTGTGAAGGATTGCGAGTTATCGTAAACGTCCACACTAACGTGGCTTGCGGTGACGTAGCAATTCCAAATAATTCACCTTAGTACTGAGTAATGGTTTACACTTAGGTGCGCTTTATAGTATTCTTCCCAACGAAGTAACGCTATAATGATGTACGACCGAAGCAAATCTAATTGCTAAATCATTTGGGTGGGTAAACGTCCACACGAACGTGGCTTGCCTTACCTGATGGGATTTTAGATGTGATTAGTAATTTAATGATATTATTTGAGGGAGATAATATCGGATATTAAATTGATTGTTTGTTTAAATGTGCTTATAGGTTTAGAGAATAGCTATGAACCCACTTTCTGTGATACTCAAGGAGCATAAGCTCACTGGTCCCAATTACATTGATTGGAAGAGAAATTTAGACATTGTCCTAACTTCTGAGGAGTACAAGTTTGTACTCCATGAAGTGTGCCCTGCCGAGCCCACGGCTGCCTCAACTGATGAGGAAAAACTGACATATCGGAAGTGGAAAAAGGCTGATGAAATGGCTAGGTGTTATATTTTGGCTTCCATGTCAAATGTACTCCAAACCCAACATCAGTCGATGGACACTGCCTATGATATGATGTTTAACCTCAAGGAGATGTTTGGGGAGCAAGATCGTGCGGCTAGGCAAGAAGCCATGAGAGTCCTCATGTCGACTACTCAGTCTGAAGGAACGCCCGTTGGGGAGCACGTTCTTAAGATGATGAGTTTGTTGAATGAACTTGAGGTCCTAGGAGCTTCTATTGATGCTGAGACGCAAGTCGACATCATACTCCACTCTCTGACCCCTAGTTTTGAGCAGTTTCGTATAAGCTATAATATGGGTAAACTATCTTATACTCTTGCGCAACTCCTGACTGAACTAAAGGCGGCAGAGGGGATCTACAAGAAGGGCATGTCTCAAGCGCTTGTAGCTACCAAGTCCAAAGGCTTGAAGCCTGTTGGAGGTAGGGGCAAGAAAAGGAAGCAAGCCTGGAAACCCAGTGGTGCCAAGAGGAGTGGACCACGAGTGGGGGCTGCAAAGCCAAGAGGCAAGTGCTTCCGATGCAATAAGACTGGACACTGGAAGTCTGAATGTCCTCTCAAAGGTACGAATTTTTCTTTAGTCGTAAAAACATAGTCAGCGGTATTATCTACCAGAAATCTGGTGTGTAGATATGGAACCACTGACGGTATGTGCATTTTAAATGCAGGGGTTCCAGAAAACCCTGCGACTTAGAGAAGAAGAGTTCGAGTCTACACGGGCGAAAGCTGTATAGGAGGCAGCTGTTGCAGTGGAAGACATTTATCTACTTTAGTAGTTAAATAGGATTTCATTTCAGGTTTATTGCATTATGTACCCTTTATTTTAGAAAGAACTTTTGTTCTGGATTTCTATTATTTATGAATGGATATTTTATTTCTTTAATCATGGTGATGATTTTGATAAGAAATAATGGGTATTATCTATTCTGGTACATTAGATGGCAATATATGAATGATGAATCCCTAGTCTACCACGATGCAACAAACCGTTCTATAACTTGTTTTACTATTTAGGTATATTTCTTGTTGAATCATTATACTTGTGAATTCTTACACTTAGTAGTATTTATTCAAATGAGATTCAAAAGGTCGAAATTGATTTGATCAATTATAGTTGAAGGAATGGACCTTCCGACCTAAGGATTGAATTTGGAGGATAATACATCTAAGTAAACCTTTCTGGATAAAGGATAGAATTCGGAAAAGTATTGGGAATAATTTAGATATGCAGACATATGTGTTTATAAGAAAGGTACGAGTAGTTCTTCCAAGAATACTCGCTGATGGATTAGAATACTTAATGCGCCATAAAAGCAAAGTGTTTTGACTAGTCAATAGACACAAAGCTATTATGGGGAACCATTAAAGTATATCCATTAAGGAGCCTGCGACTGGGTCGCGGAGGCCATCACCTATCTAAATAACACATAGCATAATCAAAGATTGAGATTAAGTCTCAAATGACTACACCATACACTTACGTGTATAGATGGTGAGTCAGTAAGAAATAGAATTCTAATAGTGAAAAGAACAAGTTGTTCGGAACTACCTATGTTCTATGGATATTCCTGGAGACAACAGCATATTCAATATGGTTGTAGGGTATCCTAGATGAACAAAGTATTGTGTGTTCTATAGTACTATGAACCAGAAGGACGTGTAACACCCGGTTCTTAGAGGGAGACTATTAGAAGAACCACAAAGCCTAAAACTGACGCAATACCTTGGAATGAGAAAAAGGACAAAGACTAGGAACCAGCCAAACCGAGTAGAAGTACACCACACACTTCACCTACTGTTATTACTATTATACACCGGGACGCCATTGCAGTGGGAGGTTGTTGAACAACCAGAGATGTTCATAAGACTAGAAGAGTTTCGGACTCTGGATCTAGTAAAGATGAAATCGATCCCTAGCTCTGCACGAGGGCGGTACTAAATCTAAATGTGCCTGCTTGGAAAACGATAAGGATTATTGTTAAGAGGCAAGATCATTTAGAGTACAAGCTTAGTAAATCCATTTATGGATTGAAACAAAGCTATAAATCGTGGAACTTGCGAATTGATGGGATAGTCCATTTGATGGATTCATCAAAAGGCATAGACGAAAGGTGTATGGGAGATGTAATAGAAACAAGATGGTGTTTCTCGGAGATTTTATGTAGATAACAATTTCATCATTGGCAACAATGTAGAAAATGTTGTCAGACATAAGATAATGGTTGTCTAAATGAATCGAGATATAAGATTGAGTAGAAGTTAGAGCATGTTCTTGAGATCTTTTGATCTAAGGATAGGAACATTGTACTTCTCCTAGATATCTTATACGATTATGGTTTGTTTTAAACATGCATACTTCTGAGAAAGGTTATTGCCTTTCAGAGACAGAATATACATCTATCTAAAGGGTATGTGTTCAAACACATGAAGGAGATAGATGAGGACAAAGCCGTTTCCTATACTTCAAGTATGGAAAGCTTTATAGATGCAATGTTGTAAAACAAGAACCTGATATCAACTATGCGTTTTGTGTAGTGGGAGGATATCAAGGTAATCTAGACAAGAGATTTTCGGATGCTGTAATAGTACTTGCGAAGTACTGGATTATTAAGCAAGACGAAATCTTCTTTGATTACAAATTCTCAGATCCTAAATCAGAGGAGGACCAGTGTAAGTCGATATCAGACTATGTGTTCACTTTTAGAAAGAGGTGGAACCATGAAATGAAAGAGATAAGCAGGACGCTTCTCAGACTCTCTCATAACCGAATAAGCAGCCTCAGAGGCAGCGGAAGTTTTGGTTAGGTTCCGGGATAACCTCTTGATGTTTAGATTTAAGTAACGGTAAACTCCCGATCATAGCATTTAATCTATTTAATTAAATAAACAATTATTTGCATTTAATTATTATTAATTAATTATGCGAAATATAGTCCTGGATTTTATACGTTGTAGTTAGTATGGTGTTGCATGGGCACACAGAAGATCATACTATCGGTTACTCGTATTTAATCGAACAGTTGCTCACGACCTAGATGGACATAGACAAATCCATCGGTATAGTCGTTGTGTGAGAGAGAAAATAATTTATCTTAATTATTTTATCACACTTGTACACTTGGTGTATTGGGCGGATCGCTTGAGATTTATTGATTAGGATTGCCTTGGATAATCAATTTAAATCTCAGAGTATTTTATTCTTAATCCCCGATACTATTGCGGGTGTATATATTTAATATTAGAGACTTTGATTTTCCAAAGGAATTAACCGATTTAACTATTGGGTTAATTACCGGTTAAGTTGGGTCACTATATTTTATATATGACATGCTGTGAATACTTGACGGGAAAGTGTATCCCGGAAGGGTTGATAATATCCCCGAGATGAGTTCATAAGGAATTATTGTGTAAACCTCATGAGTGGATTCGTTCCGCACAATAATTAAGGTTGAATGGTACTAGTCTCGGATTCAAGAGATGAATAAATTAATTAGCAATAAATTAATTTTATTCATGGATATTTAAATCTTAAATACACGGAATAAATAATACTACCGGAGAAATATTATTTGATATAATATGGTTTAATATTGGGAGTGCAATTAATTTATATAGTGGAAAATAAATTAATTAATATTAATGGGAGATTAATAGATTTGGGCTTGGGCTCAATTTAATCATTAATATTGGAAGCCCAATATTCCACCTCCTTTAGATCCCCTACGTAGCCTATAAAAGCACTACATGGTCTTCACTTTTTCATAAGACAAGATTATCATACTTGATATTCTAGAGAGTTGAAGAGGATCCATAAGCTTGGAGGATCGTCGCCCACCCGACGTTCAAGCTAGTGCAAGGAATACGTGGGAAGATCGTAAGGTCATCAATTGAGTTCGTTTCTCCGCACAACGAATTAAAAGGTAAAATCATATACTCCCTTCTATGATTTTATGTGAATTGATTGTGATACATACATGAACGCACGATCCGGGAAAACGACGAACTTCGGGGATGGGGATTCGAGATCCCCGGCGAAGGTTCGAAGGACCCTCGGCTGGGAGCCGAGGGGGTGCGGTCGAGCCCTAGGGCTTCGACCGCGAGCTCACACGAGGAGCCCCGGCTGGACGCCGGGGCACGCGATCGACCGCGGGGTCGATCGCCGGGCAAGCCGCGGCTGGTGCGCTGGGCGCACCGCCCTCCTCGGCGGTGGCGGTGAGTCGCTGGACTCACCGCCGGGGGCTGTTCCGAACAGCCCCACGGGGATGCACCCCGCATCCCCGTGCGATCGCGTGAGCGATCGCGAACCCCGCGATGGGGTTCGGCTATGGTTTAGCCGCGGGTTCATCCCGCGGCGATGCTCTTGTCGAGCCCGGTTCTTCGTGGTGTTCGTGATCGGTTTCCGGGGATGGGATTTCGGTCGGGGTTATCGGTTCCGCAATTTTTGATACCCCGGGACATCGAATCCCAGCACTAAGCTACTTGGACCACGGGATGGGGCGAGAAAGTCAATAGGCTAGTGGTCTCGATGCAAACAGTCTGGGTACTGGAAGTCTGATTATCCTCTCAAAGGTACGAAATCTTTCTTTAGTCATGAAAACATAGTCAGTGGTATTATCTACCAGAACCTGGTGTGTAGATATGGAACCACTGACGGTATGCGCATTCTAAATGCGAGGGTTCCAGGAAACCCGACGACTTGGAAAAGAAGAAATCGTAGTCTACATGGGCAATGCTGTTGAGGAGGCAGCTGTTGCAGTGGAGGACATTTTATAGGATTTCATTTTGAGTTATTGCTTTTATGTACCTTTCATTTTAGAAAGAACTTTGTTCTGGATTTCTAATGAATGGATATTTTATTTCTTTTAATCATTTGATGGTTATAAGAAGAAATAAGGATATTATCTATTCTGGTACTTATCTAGCAATATATAAATGGTGAATCCTGAGTCCACCACGATCGACGAACCGTAGCATATAACTCATTTTAGTTTTAAGAGATATTTCTGTAATAAATCATTTATAACTGTGGATTCTTATGCTAAGTCATGTTTATTCAAATAAGAAGTTCAAAGGTCGAAAATTGATATTTTGATCAATTAAGTTGAAGGAGTGAATCTTATTTGGAAGATAACATAACCAAGCAATCCTTTATGGATATAAGATATAAGATCCGGACAAGTATTAGAATTGATTTACTCTGATGTATGCAGACCTATGTCTACTCAGACATAATGGTACGAGTACTTCATTTTATGATTACTCGAAAAATGAATTAGCATACCTGATGAGCCACAAAAGCAAAGTGTTTTGACAAGTCAATGGACACAAAGCTATTGTGGAGAACCTTCAAGGTATATCAATTTGTAGCCTGCGATTTGATCGCGGAGGCAAGTGCCTGTCTGAGGAATGCATGGCATACTGATCAGAGATTGGGATTTGATCCCAAATGGCTACACCATACACTCTTGTGTAGAAATGGTGTGTCGGAAATAAGAAATGGAACTCTTATAGAAATAGTAAAAGCATGAGTTATACGGAACTACCTGTGTTCTATGGATATGTCTGGAAACAACGGCGCATTCAAATACGGTTGTAGAATATCCTAGAAGAACAAAAGATGTGTGTTCAATAGTACTATGAACCAGAAGGACGTTATAAGTTCTAACGCCCGGTTCTTAGAGGAAGACTATTAGATGAACCACAAGCCCAAAGTGACGTAATACTTTGAATGAGAAAAAAAACGATAAGGACTGAGAACCAGCCGAACCGAGTAGCGGTACACCACTAACTGCACCTACTGTTATTACTGTTTATACACCGGAATGCCGTTGTAGTGGGAGGTTGTGGATCAACCGGAGATATTCATAAGACTAGGACAGTTTTCGGACTCTGGACCTAGTATACATGAAATCGATCCCTGGATCTACATGGAGGCAGTACTAGATCTAAATGTGCCTTCTTGGAAAGCAATAAGGATTATTGCTAAGAGGCAAGATCATTTAGAGTACAAGCTTAGTTGATCCATCTATGGATTGGAACAAAGCATTGAGTTCGTGGTACTTGCAAATTGATGAGATAGTCCATTTTATGGATTCATCAAAGCATAGACGAATCGAGTGTATTGGAAACGTGATGGAACAAAGTGGTGTTTCTCGAGTTTTATGTAGAGAACATTCTTATCATTGGTAACAATGTAAAGATGTTGTCAAGACATAAAATGATGGTTGTCTAGATAAATAAATATGAAAGATAAAGGAAGAAGTTGGACATGTTCTTGAGATCTTGGATCTCTAGGAAAGAACATTGTACTTCTCCTGGACATCTTACATATATATGATTATGGTTCGTTTTAACATGCAAGATTCCGAGAAAGGTTCGTTACCTTTCAGATACGAAATGCATCTATCTAAGGATATGTGTTTTTGAACACAAAAGGAGATAGAAGCAATTAAAGCGGTTTCCTACACTTTGAGTGTGGAAAGCTTAAATGCAATGTTGAAAAACGAGAACCTGATATCGGCTATGTGGTTAGCATAGTGGGAGGATATCAAGGTAATCCTAGAAAGGAATACTCGACTGCTGTAATAAACATTTTAAGTACTTTCGAAGTACTACAAACTATATTCTGGATTACGGAGCAGACGAGCACTTCCTTTGGATTACATTCTCTTAGATTTCTAATCGAATGAGGACCGGTGTAAGTCGATATCAGGCTATGTGTTTCACTATTAAAGGAGAAGGAGTTTTAACATGGAAAAATGAAAAGCACGTGTTGGAAATCGATATCCCGGGGTATCAAAATTTGCGGAACCGATAACCCCGACCGAAATCCCATCGCCGGAAACACGCGAACCACCTAACGGAACCGGGCACGACAAGAGAATCACCGCGGGAAAAACCCGCGGCTATAAACCCTAGCCGAGCCCCCGCCGGGGCTCGCGATCGCTGCCCTAGCGATCGCCGGGGATGCACGCGCATCCCCGTGGGGCTGTTTCGAACAGCCCTCGGCGGTGAGTCCGGCGACTCACCGCCACCGACGAGGAGGGCGGTGCGCCCAGCGCACCCGCTGCGGTCCAGCCGCGGCTGCCCCCCGCGATCGACCGCGTGGTCGATCGCATGCCCCGGCGTCCAGCCGAAGCATCCTCGTGTGGGCCCGCGATCGACGCCCTAGGGCTCGATCGCACCCCTCGGCTCCCAGCCGAGGGTCCTTCGAACCTTCGTCGGGGATCTCGAATCCCCGTCCCCGAAGTTCATCGTTTTCCCGGATCGTGCGTTCATGTATGTATTACAATTAATATCACATAAAATCACACCAGGAGTTTTATGATCATACCTTTTGATTCGTTGTGCGGAGAAACGAATTCAATTGAAGACCTTTGAATCTTCCTACGTATTCCTTGCACTAGCTTGAACGTCGGGTGGGCGACGATCCTCCAAGCTTATGGATCCTCTTCAACTCTCTAGAATATCAAGTATGATAATCTTGTCTTATGAAAAAGTGAAGACCATGTAGTGCTTTTTTAGGCTACGTAGGGGATCTAAAGGAGGTGGAATATTGGGCTTCCAATATTAATGATTAAATTGAGCCCAAGCCCAAATCTATTAATCCTCCATTAATATTAATTAATTTATTTTCCACTATATATATTAATTGCACTCCCAATATTAAACCATATTATATCAAATAATATTTCTCCGGTAGTATTATTTATTTCGTGTATTTAAGATTTAAATATCCATGAATAAAATTATTTTATTGCCAATTAATTTATTCATCTCTTTAATCCGAGACTAGTACCATTCAACCTTAATTATTGTGCGGAATGAATCCACTCATGAGGTTTACACAATAATTCCTTATGAACTCATCTCGGGGATATTATAAACCCTTACGGGATACATTTTCCCGTCAAGTATTCACGGCATGTCATATATAAAATATAGTGACCCAACTTTAACCGGTAATTAACCTAATAATTAAATCGGTTAATTCCTTTGGAAAATCAAAGTCACATATATTAAATATACACACCCGCAATAGTATCGGGGATTAAGAATAAAATACTCTGAGACTTGAATCGATTATCCAAGGCAATCCTAATCGATAAATCTCAAGCGATCCGCCCAATACACCAAGTGTACAAGTTTGATAAAATAATTAAGACAAATTATTTTCTCTCTCACATAACGACTATACCGATGGATTGGTCTGTGTCCATCTAGGTCGTGAGCAACTGTTCGATTAAATACGAGTGACCGATAGTATGATCTTCTGTGTTGGCCCGCACATCATACTAACTACAATGTATAGAATCCAGGACTATATTTTGCATATATTTAATTATCAATAATTAAACGCAAACAATTATTTATTAATTTAATAGATTAAATGCTATGATCGGGAGTTTACCGTTACTTAAATCTAGACATTAAGTACACAACTCCAACAGCACGATGCTTTTCGGACTCTGCCATGGGTAACCAATTAGCGGCCTCAGAGGCAGCGGAAGTTTTGGTATAGCTCCGGGATAATCTCTGGGACTTAGATGTGATTCTTAGTTTGCCAAAGGCTATGTAAATAGCGGTGCGATGACAAATGGTAAGAAATCACAAGTCCATAAGTGTAAGATAACACATAGAGCAAGTACCACTTTATACGAATCATCGTCAGGGAAGACGACGCTGTAGTCACCAAGATAACTTCAGAGCGGCAACCTAGATTGCTCATTCACATGGTACTTCTTGGAAGTACAGTTTAAGCACGTGATGAGTATGGGAGTCGAAAGTTTGGAGGAAATGACTAGACCTTAGTACAAGTGGGAGATTGTTGGTGTTGTGTACTTAATGTCTAGATTTAAGTAACGGAAACTCCCGATCCATTGCCATTAATCTATTTAATTAAATAAACAATTATTTGCATTTAATTATTTATAATTAAATATATGCAAATTATAGTCCTAGATTATAAACGTTGTAGTTAGTATGGTGTGCGTCGTCACACGGAAGATCATACTATCGGTTACTCGTATATAATCGAACGGTTGCTCACGACCTAGATGGACACGGACCAATCCATCGGTATAGTCGTTGTATGAGGGAGAAAATAATTTGTCTTGATTATTTTATCATACTTGTACACTTGGTGTATTGGGCGAATCGCTTGAGATTTATAGATTAGGATTGCCTTGGATAATCGATTTAAATCTCAGTGTATTTTATTCTTAATCCCCAATACTATTGCGGGTGTGTATATTTAATATAAGTGACTTTGATTTTCCAAAGGAATTGACCGGTTTAATTACTGGGTCAATTACCGGTTAAGTTGGGTCGCTATATTTTATATATGACATGCCGTGAATACTTGACGGGAAAGTGTATCCCGGAAGGGTTGATAATATCCCCGAGATGAGTTCATAAGGAATTATTATGTAAACCCTGCAGGTGGAATTTATTCCTCATAATAATTAAGGTTGAATGGTACTAGTCTCGGATATAAGAGATGAATAAATTAATTAGCAATAAATTAATTTTATTCATGGATATTTATATCTTAAATACACGGAATAAATAATACTACCGGAGAAATATTATTTGATATAATATGGTTTAATATTGGGAGTGCAATTAATTTATATAGTGGAAAATAAATTAATTAATATTAATGGGATTAATAGATTTGGGCTTGGGCTCAATTTAATCATTAATATTGGAAGCCCAATATTCCACCTCCTTAAGATCCCCTACGTAGTCTATAAAAGCACTACATGGTCTTCTCTATTCTCATAACTTGAAGATCACAATTCTAGAGAGAGAAAGTAGAGAGGGAGATCCATGGAGTTCGGAAGATCGTCGCCCACACGACGTTCGAGCTAGTTCAAGGAATACGTGGGAAGGTCTCAAGGTCTTCAACAAGATCTCGTTTCTCGGTACAACGAGAACAAAGGTAAAATCGTTGAACCCCCTCAATGATTTTAATAAATTAATTCGTATATGCATATGAACGAAGATCCGAGGAACGAACGAACCCCGGACCGAGGGCCGAACGCGTGGTGGTGGTCGATGACCACCAGACCACCGCGATCGGCGGATCCACGGTGGGGATCGTGCGCATGCACGCATGAAAAGCCCTCGGCTGGGCCGAGGGTGGTGATCGAAACCCTAGGGGTCGATCAACGGCGCGCAAGGGAGAAGCCCCGGCTGAACGCCGGGGCAGGCGATCGAATTCACGTCGATCGCGGGGTGCCACGGGCTGGTGCCGTGGCGGAACCCCTCCGCTCCCAGCGGCGCGTGGAGGAGGAGCCCCGGCTGGACGCCGAGGCATGCGATCGAGCTGGGCTCGATCGCCGGGCAGTCGCGGCTGGAGCCGTGGCGGGTGCGCTGGACGCACCGCCCTCCTCGGCGGTGGCGGTGAGTCGCCGGACTCACCGCCGGGGGCTGCTGCGAGCAGCCCCATCGATCGCGTGCGATCTCGAGCCCCACGCGGGGCTCGGCTAGGTTTTTGGCCGCAGGTTTATCCCGCGGCGGCGATACTCTTGTCGGGCCCGGTTCGTGTGGTGGTTCGCGGTGGTTTCCGGCGAAGGTATTTTGATCGGGGTAATGTTTCCGCAATTCCGTTAACCCTGGGATATCGATTTCCAACACGACGATCGCGAACCCCAACTGCAATGGGGTTCGGGTAGGGTTTAGCCGCAGGTTCATCCCGCGGCGATGCTCTTGTCGGACTCCGGCTTCGCGTGGTGTGCTTGATCGTGTTTCCGGCGACGGGATTTCGGTCGGGTTGTCGGTTTCCGCAATTTTTGATAACACAGGATATCGATTTCCATCAATTGGTATCAGAGAGTTAGTTCATGTTCATGTATGTATTCGATTATCGTTCTACCTTGCAGGATTTCCGACTATCATGGTTTAATAAATTTTTTAATTATTTTATCATGATTATTCGTTTATTAAACTCTCGGACATGTCGAGATTCGTTTTGTGTGGATGAATGCTTGTAATAGTAAAAATTCGGGGGTTGACCGAATTTAGGATTTATTATTATTGTTCTTATTTTTCCGGAAATTGTATAGGGTCGATTTCATGTATAGAATCGATACCGGAATTGTAATTTAAATTTTTGTAATTTATTTACGTTGGATCGATGCCGAAACGACCGCCGGAAAAGACGAAAACGTGACGAAGAAGACGAAGGACCAAAGGGCCGATCATCCCCATGATCGACCCCATGATCGATTGAGTGGGAGGGGGCGACGCGCCCCTTGGCCGTGGGCTGCCGCTGGGGGTGGTGGCTGGCCGGATGGGGTGGTGGCGGCGGCGGCCCTTCCCCTTGAGGATCGATCGATGGTGGGGGTGGTGCGGGGACTCCCAACCCGTGCTACTCCTACCAAGATCCGACTTTCCTAATTTAGTTCGTGTTTCCTATTCTGAGTATTCCTAAGTTTGGGAACTCTCATGGAATAGGAATAGAATTAAATTGGAATTAATTTATTTCCTATTTGATTATTCCTATTCTTGAGAATTTTCATGGAAGGAAATTAATTAATTATGGAAAGTAGAAGAGTCCTAATTTAATGTATTTCCTTATTCTATTATAGAAGTCTTCTAGAATATTCCGAGTTTGACTTGGATGGAATTCTAAAGATTTAATAGAATTAGAAAGGAAAATAAAAAATAAATAAAAATATTAATAATATTTAATTTAATTTTTGATATATTCGATTGACTTGATTTTCGAATCAAGTAACTTTTGGATTAATTAAAAATAAATAGATTTAAATATTGGGATTAATATTCTCGTCACATGGAGCATTCAAGAACGAAGACTGAAGACTAGAAGATGCGTACGGAGATGGAATAAAGTCATGATAGTCGGAAAATAATATTCTAGTATTATTTTGACTATGTGATAATACCTTATGTGCTTTTATTTTATGTATGCATGCTTATGTGTTTAATTATGCATTAGATAGCGTATCCCTTGTTGTAAAAAGCTAAGTGGGAGAGGGATTGGAAACAATCCCATGGTCTCCATTACTGTTCTCTTTGTGACTTTTATGAGCTTTCGAAGTTCTTATAGACAAGTCATTTGATGAGAATTCTTGTAATTCCTTTTACGAGAAACATTGATGCGTTTATCAAACAATGCTTAATTTGTCTTTCTGAAACTGATTTCAAGTCGACTCATTCTCACCCCGGGGAGTGGAATGGAGCCAAAGCCACTTGGTCATGTGGATGAAACAAATTAGAGACCTTCGTACAATTTCTTGAAATGGATCGATTGTCTGATCGGCTCCCTCATCTAATGAGAGATAGGGTTGTTCACATGGTGAATCACTGGTTAGAAACTTCGAGTTTCACTTATGATTCTCCGCGTCCTGATTTACAAAAATTGAATGGATCAAAGTAATTGGGAGTTAATTATAAAAATCTTTTGGTGTAGTAAACGTCCACACAAACGTGGCATGCTATACTGAATGGGATTTTGGAATAATTGATGTAGACAGTTATATGGAATTGTGAAAGATTGTGAGTTGTCGTAAACGTCCACACAAACGTGGCTTGCGATGACGTAGCGATTCCAAACGATTCACCTTAGTACTGAGTAATGGTTTACACTTAGGTACGCTTTATAGTATTCTTCCCAACGAAGTAACGCTATAATGATGTACGACCGAAGTAAATCTAATTGCTATATCATTTGGATAGGTAAACGTCCACACTAACGTGGCTTGCCATATCTAATGGGATTTTAGATGTAATTAGTAATTTAATGATATTATTTAAGGGAGATAATATCGGCATTAAATTGATTGTTTGTTTATATGTGCTTATAGGTTTAGAGAATAGCTATGAATCCACTTTCGTTGATACTCAAGGAGTTCAATGCACTGGTTCCATATTGTGTTGGATGGAATAGAGAACTAGAAATTACCCAGACCGTTAAAGAGTACAATGATGTACTCAGTGAGTTTCGTCCTCCTGAACCTACAAGTGTCTCAACTAATGAGGAAATAGTTGATTTTGAGAAGTGGGACAATGCTTTTGCATTAACCACTAATCATGACATCATGCTCAAACTCAAGCTGATGTTTAGACACGATTTAAAGGCTAGAAAAGAGGCGATGAGGATACTCATAAAGGTCAGTTGCTTCGAGAAAACGCTTGAACACGTTTTCGAGATGTTGGACCTTTTGGATGAGTTGAGACAATCGCAAGCTCTTATAGCCAAGGCCAAAGGTTTCGAACCTAAGGGCATAGATCAGGGAATGGCGAGGCGAACAAAGAAACCTAGTAGTCCTAAAGTACTTGGACCACAAGGTGGGATAAGAAAGCCTGCTGGCGATCATTCTCAAAGAAAACAGTCTGGGTACTGGAGGTCTATATTTTCTCCCCAAGAAGGTACGAATTTTTCTTTAGTCGTGAAAACATAGTCAGCGGTATTATCTACCAGAAATCTGGTGTGTAGATATGAACCACTAACGGTATGTGCATTTTAATGCAGGGGTTCCAGAAAACCCAGCGACTTAGAGAAGAAGAATTCAAGTCTACATGGGCAAAGCTGTAGAGGAGGCAGCTGTTGCATTGGAAGACATTTATCAGCTTTAGTAGTTATAGGATTTCATTTCAAGTTTATTGCTTTATGTACCCCTTATTTTAGAAAGAACTTTGTTCTGGTTTTCTATTATTAATTAATGGATATTTTATTTCTTTAATCATTTGATGGTTTTGACAAGAAATAATGGTATTATCTATTCTGGTACATTAGATAGCAATATATGAATGATGAATCCTAAGTCTACCACGATGCAACAAATCGTTTTATAACTTCTTTTACTTATTAGATGTATTTCTTTATTAAATCATTATACTTGTGGATTCTTGTACATAGTAGTATTTATTCAAATAAGATTCAAAAGGTCGAAATTGATTTGATCAATTATAGTTGAAGGAATGGACCTTCCGACCTATGATTTGAATTTGGAAGATAATACAACTAAGCAAGCCTTTATGTTAAAGGATAGATTCAGACAAGTATTGGAATTGATTGATCTATGCAGACTATGTGTACTTAGAAAAATGCGAGTGATTCTTTAAGAATTCTCGAAGATGGATTAGAGTACTTGATGTGCCACAAAAGCAAAGTTTTTTGACAAGTCAATGGACACAAAGCTATTGTGGGAAACCTTCGAAGTATATCCATTAGAAGCCTGCGATTTGATCGCGGAGGTAAGTACCTATCTAAGTAACACATAGCATAAATCAAAGAATGGGATTGGATCCCAAATGAATATACCATACACTCTAGTGTAGAAATGGCGTGTCGAGAAATAAGAAATGGAATTCTAATAGTAAAAGAATAAGTTATACGAAACTACCTACGTTCTATGGATATGTCTGGAAAAACAACGGCACATTCAATGTGGTTGTAGGATATCCTAGAAGAACAAGAGAAATGTAGGTTCAATAGTACTATGAACCAGAAGGACGTTCTATCGGCCGGTTCTTAGAGGAAGAATATTAGATGAACTACAAAGCCCGAAGTGACGTAATACTTTGAATGAGAGAAGTAAAGACTGGGAACCATCCAAACCGAGTAGTAGTACACCACTAACTGCACCTACTGTTATTACTGTTATACACCAGAATGCCATTGCAGTGGGAGGTTTTTAGACAACCGGAGATCTTCATAAGACTAGAAGAGTTTCGAACTCTGGATCTAGTATAGATGAAACCGATCCCTAGTTCTGCACAGGGGCAGTACTGAATCTAAATGTGCCTACTTGGAAAACGATAAAGTATTATTGTTAAGAGGCAGGATCATTTAGAGTACAAGCTTAGTTAAATCCAATTATGGATTGTTACAAAGCTATGAATCGTGGAACTTGCGAATTGATGAGATAGTCCATTTGATGGATTCATCAAAGGGCATAGACGAGAAAGGTGTATTAGAAACGTAATGGAAACAAGGTGGTGTTTCTCGGAATTTTATGTAGATAAAATTTTATCATTGGCAACAATGTAAAGATATTGTCAGACATAAAATGATGGTTGACTAAATAAATCGAGATATAGGATTGAGTAGAAGTTAGAACATGTTCTTAAGGTCTTTTGATCTGAAGAAAAGAACATTGTACTTCTCCTAGATATGTTATACGATTATGGTTCGTTTTAATCATGCATGATTCTGAGAAAGGTTATTGCCTTTCAGACACAGAATGCATCTATCTAAAGATATGTGTTTTGAACACATGAAGGAGATAGACGCAGACAAAGCGGTTTCCTACACCTTTTGTGTGGAAAGCTTAATAAATGCAATATTGAAAAACGAGAACCTGATATCAACTATGCGATTAGCGTAGTGGGAGGATATCAAAGTAATCTCAACAAGAGATATTCGTATGTTGTAAAAGTACTTTCGAAGTACTTGATTACGAGGCAACACGAATTCTTCTTGGATTACATTCTCTCAGATCCCAAATCAGAGAAGGACCGGTGTAAGTCGATATCAGGCTATGTGTTCACTTTTGAAAGAGGTGGAACCTTAAAGATGAGAGAGTGATAAGCACGATTTTTTCGGACTCTATCATAAACCGAATAACAGCCTCAGAGGCAACGGAAGTATTGGTTAGGTTCCGGGATAACCTCTTGACTTGGATATGATTCTTAGTTCACCAAAGGCTATGTATATAGCGGTGCATGGTAAATTGAAAGAAGTCATAAGTCAAAAAGTGAGGATAACACATAGAGCAAGTACCACCTGATTCGAGTCATCGTCTGGGGAGACGACGATGTAGTCACCAAGATAACTTCAGAGCGGCAACCTAGATTGCTCATTCACATAGTATTTCTTGGAAGTACAATTTAAGCACGTGATGTGTTGGAGTTGTGTACTTAATGTCTAGATTTAAGTAACGGAAACTCACGATCCATTGCCATTAATCTATTTAATTAAATAAACAATTATTTGCATTTAATTATTTATAATTAAATATATGCAAATTATAGTCCTGGATTTTATACGTTGTAGTTAGTATGGTGTTGTATGGACACACAGAAGATCATACTATCGGTTACTCGTATTTAATCGAACAGTTGCTCACGACCTAGATGGACACGGACCAATCCATCGGTATAGTCGTTGTGTGAGAGAGAAAATAATCTATCTTGATTATTTTATCACGCTTGTACACTTGGTGTATTGAGCGGATCGTTTGAGATTTATCGATTAGGATTGCCGGCGATAATCGATTTAAGTCTCAGTGTATTTTATTCTTAATCCCCTATACTATTGCGGGTGTGTATATTTAATATAAGTGACTTTGATTTTCCAAAGGAATTAACCGATTTAATTATTGGGTTAATTACCGGTTAAGTTGGGTCGCTATAATTTATATATGACATGCCGTGAATACTTGACGGGAAAGTGTATCCCGTAAGGGTTGATAATATCCCCGAGATGAGTTCTTAAGGAATTATTATGTAAACCCTGCAGGTGGATTTGTTCCGCATAATAATTAAGGTTGAATGGTACTAGTCTCGGATATAAGAGATGAATAAATTAATTAGCAATAAATTAATTTTATTCATGGATATTTATATCTTAAATACACGGAATAAATAATACTACCGGAGAAATATTATTTGATATAATATGGTTTAATATTGGGAGTGCAATTAATTTTATATAGTGGAAAATAGAATTAATTTTTATTAATGGATTAATAGATTTGGGCTTGGGCTCAATTTAATCATTAATATTGGAAGCCCAATATTCCACCTCCTTAAGATCCCCTACGTAGCCTATAAAAGCACTACATGGTCTTCTCTATTCTCATAACTTGAAGATCACAATTCTAGAGAGAGAAAGTAGAGAGGGAGATCCATGGAGTTCGGTAGATCGTCGCCCACACGACGTCCGAGCTAGTGCAAGGAATACGTGGGAAGATCTCAAGGTCGTCAAATTGAGTTCTTCGTTTTTCCGAACAACGAGAACGAGGTAAATCGTAAAACCCTCTTTATGATTTTATCGTTTAATTATCGTGAAAATATCATGAACCAAAGATCCGAGAACGAACCCCGGACCGAGGGCCGAACGCGTGGTGGTGGTCGTCGTCGACCACCGGACCACCGCGATCGGCGGACCCACGGTGGGGATCGTGCGCATGCACGCGGCAAGACCCTCGGCTAGGCCGAGGGTGGCGATCGAAACCCTAGGGTTCGATCGCCGCCGGAAAGGAGAAGCCCCGGCTGGACGCCGGGGCATGCGGTCGACTTCACGTCGACCGCGGGGTGCCACGGGCTGGTGCCGTGGCGGTACCCCACCGCTCCTGGCGGCGCGTGCGAACAGGAGCCCCGGCTGGACGCCGGGGCGAGCGATCGAACCCCGTAGGTTCGATCGCTGGGCAGACCGCCCTCCTCAACCGGCGGTGGCGGTGAGTCGCCGGACTCACCGCCGGGGGGGCTGCTCGGAGCAGCCCCGGGGATGCTTGGCATCCCGGCGATCGCGCAACCGCGATCGCGAGCCCCATGCAAGGGGCTCGGCTAGGTTTTGTCGTGGGTTTATCCCACTGCGGCTACTTTGGTCGAGTCCCGGCTTGCGTGGTGGTTCGCGGTGGTTTCCGGCGAACGGTTTCGATTGGGTTGTCGGTTCCGCAATATTAGACAATCCGGATATTCGATCTCCAAAGGATTTCGGTCGGAATTAATTAGATAATTAATTTTAATTAATTTATTAATTCCGGGATATCGATTTCCAACAATTGGTATTAGAGCGTTGGTTTTAGTTCATGGTATTTTTTGATAAATTGTTCTACCTTGCAGGGTTTCCGATTATTATGGCTAGATTTAATTTTTATTAATTAATGTCCATAATATTACTCTTGATTATTAAACTCTCGGTGATGTCAATATTCGTTCTTGTGTGGTGAATGCTTGTTCTTAATTTTTCCGGAAATTGTTTGAGGTCGTTTTCATGTAGAGAATCGATACCGGATAACGTAGTAATAAATTTGTAATTTATTTTACGTTGGATCGAGGACGAAACGACGACCGGAAAAGTGTGACGGAGGAGACGAAGAGAGGGAAGGACCGGGGATCGATCAACCCCATGATCGATCCCGTATGATCAATCGATCGAGGGGAGGGGGCTGCCCTTCGAGCTGTTGGAAATCGATATCCCGGAATTAATAAATTAAATAAAATTAATTATCTAATTAATTCCGACCGAAATCCTTTGGAGATCGAATATCCGGAGTTGTAAAATTGCGGAACGACAACTCCAATCGACTCCCGGTTGCCGGAACATCCCGCCACGAACCACCACGAATCCGGTTTCAACCAAACCCTAACCGCGGGTGAACCCGCGGTTTGTTCGATCGAGCCCTCGCGAGGGTTCGCGGCTGTACACGGCAGCCGCCTAGGGCTGCCCTTGGCAGCCCGCTGGGCATCCCAGCCACGCCCCGCTGATCGCCCTCAAGCCACGGTTGAACCGTGGCTAGCGATCAGCCCGCAACCACCGCCGCGCGAGCGGCTGCCCCTCCGCGTGAGCGGAGGCAGCCCCGCGCGAGCGGCGCTCGGCGTCCAGCTGGGCTTCACGCCCTCGACCCATCCCCGATCGAGCCGACGAGCTGCCGGCGGTCCGGTGGTTTTCAACCACCACCGCCCGGTTCGTCCTCGTCATGGGTCGCGTGTTTCGGATCTTGGTTCATGATAATTTTACGATAAATAAACGATAAAATCATAAAGAGGGTTTTACGATTTACCTCGTTCTCGTTGTTCGGAAAAACGAAGAACTCAATTTGAAGACCTTGAGATCTTCCCACGTATTCCTTGCACTAGCCCGGACGTCGTGTGGGCGACGATCTACCGAACTCCATGGATCCTCCTCTCTACTTTCTCTCTCTAGAATTGTGATCTTCAAGTTATGAGAATAGAGAAGACCATGTAGTGCTTTTATAGGCTACGTAGGGGATCTTAAGGAGGTGGAATATTGGGCTTCCAATATTGAAGAGTAAATTGAGCCCAATGCTCAAGTCCATTAATCCTTATCAATATTAATTAATTCTATTTTCCACTATATAAAATTAATTGCACTCCCAATATTAAACCATATTATATCAAATAATATTTCTCCGGTAGTATTATTTATTCCGTGTATTTAAGATATAAATATCCATGAATAAAATTAATTTATTGCTAATTAATTTATTCATCTCTTATATCCGAGACTAGTACCATTCAACCTTAATTATTATGCGGAACGAATCCACCTGCAGGGTTTACATAATAATTCCTTATGAACTCATCTCGGGGATATTATCAACCCTTACGGGATACACTTTCCCGTCAAGTATTCACGGCATGTCATATATAAAATATAGTGACCCAACTTAACCGGTAATTAACCCAATAATTAAATCGGTTAATTCCTTTGGTAAATCAATGTCACTTATATTAAATATACACACCCGCAATAGTTTCGGGGATTAAGAATAAAATACACTGAGACTCGAATCGATTATCGCCGGCAATCCTAATCGATGAATCTCAACGATCCGCTCAATACACCAAGTGTACAAGTGTGATAAAATAATTAAGATAAATTATTTTCTCTCTCACACAACGACTATACCGATGGATTGGTCCGTGTCCATCTAGGTCGTGAGCAACTGTTCGATTAAATACGAGTAACCGATAGTATGATCTTCTGTGCGCCCATGCAACACCATACTAACTACAACGTATAAAATCCAGGACTATGATTTGCATATATTTAATTATAAATAATTAAACGCAAATAATTGTTCATTTAATTAAATAGATCAATGGCAATGGATCGTGAGTTTCCTTTACTTAAATCTAGACATTAAGTACACAACTCCAACAATATCCCAGTTGTACTAAGGTCTAGTCATTTCCTCCAAACTTCCGACTCTCATACTCATCACGTGCTTAAGTTGTACTTCCAAGAAGTACTATGTGAATGAGCACTCTAGGTTGTCGCTCTGAAGTTATCTTGGTGACTACAACGTCGTCTCCCTCGACGATGACTCGTATCAGGTGGTACTTGCACTATGTGTTATCTTACACTTATGGACTTGTGATTTCTTACCATTTGCCATTGCACCGCTATTTACATAGCCTTTGGCAAATTAAGAATCACATCTAAGTCCCAGAGATTATCCCGGAGTTATACCAAAACTTCCGCTGCCTCTGAGGCCGCTATTTGGTTACCAATGGGAGAGTCCGAAAAGCATCGTGCTTATCACTCTTCCATGTTAAAACTCCTTCTCCTTCAATAGTGAAACACATAGCCTGATATCGACTTACACCGGTCCTCGTTCGATTAGAAATCTAAGAGAATGTAATCCAAAGGAAAAACTCGTCTGCTTCGTAGTCTAGAATAGTACTTCGAAAGTACTTTTACAGTAGTCGAATATTCCTATCCAGGATTACCTTGATATCCTCCCACTATGCTAACCGCATAGCCGATATCAGGTTCTCGTTTTCAACATTGCATTTATTAAACTTTCCACACTCAAAGTGTAGGAAACTGCTTTCATTGCTTCTATCTCCTTTTGTGTTCCAAAACACATATCCTTAGATAGATGCATTCCGTCTCTGAAAGGTAACGAACCTTTATCGGAATCTTGCATGTTTAAAACGAACCATAATCATTTATGTAAGATGTCCAGGAGAAGTACAATGTTCTTTCTAGAGATCCAAGATCTCAAGAACATGTCCAACTTCTTCCTTTATCTTTCATAATGATTCATCTAGACAACCATCATTTTATGTCTGATAACATCTTTACATTGTTGCCAATGATAAGAGTGTCATCTACATAAAACCTCCGAGAAACACCACCTTGTTTTCCATCACGTTTCCAATACACACAATTCGTCTATGCTTTTGATGAATCCATAAAATGGACTATCTCATCAATTTGCAAGTACCACGAACTCAATGCTTTGTTTCAATCCATAAATGGACAACTAAGCTTGTACTCTAAATGATCTCGCCTTTTAGCAATAATCCTTATTGCTCTCCAAGAAGGCACATTTAGATCTAGTACGGCCTTCATGTAGATCTAGGGATCGATTTCATGTATACTAGGTCCAAAGTCCGAAGACTCTCCTAGTCTTATGAATATCTCCGGTTGTCCCACAATCTCCCACTACAATGGCATTCCGGTGTATAAACAGTGATAACAGTAGGTGCAGTTAGTGGTGTACCGCTACTCGGTTCGGCTGGTTCTAAGTCTTAATCTTTCTCTCTCATTTCAAAGTATTACGTCACCTTGGGCTTGTGGTTCATTATATAGTCTTTCTCTAAGAACCGGGCGTTAGAACTTATAACGTCCTTCTGGTTCAAAGTACTATTGAACACACATCTTTTGTTCTTCTAGGATATTCTACAACCGCATTTGAATGCGCCGTTGTTTCCAGACATATCCATAGAACATAGGTAGTTCCGTATAACTCATGTTTTTACTATTTCTATAAGAGTTCCATTTCTTGTTTACGACACACCATTTCTACACAACAGTGTATGGTGAAGTCATTTAGGATCAAATCCCAATCTCTGATCAGTATGCTATGCATTCCTCAGACAGGTACTTGCCTCCGCGATCAAATCGCAGACTCGAAATGGATATACCTTGATGGTTCTCCACAATTGTTTAGTGTCCATTGACTTGTCAAAACACTTGCTTTTGTGGTACATCAGGTATTCTAATCCATTTTTCGAGTAATCATAAAATGAAGTACTCGTACCTTATTGTCTGAGTAGGCATAGGTCTGCATACATCAGAGTCAATCAATTCTTATACTTGTCCGGATCTTACATCTTATATCCATAAAGGATTGTTTAGTCATATTATCTTCCAAATTAGATTCTTAGGTCGGAAGGTCCACTCCTTCAACTTAATTGATCAAATATCAATTTTCGACCTTTGAACTTCTTATTTGAATAAACATGACTCAGCATAAGAATCCACAAGTATAATTGATAAAGAAATCTCTTATTAGTAAAACGAGTATAATACTACGGTTCGTTGCACCGTGGTGGATTCAGGATTCATCATTTATATATTGCTAGCTAATGTACCAAAATAGATAATATCATTATTTCTTCTTATAACCATCAAATGATTAAAAGAAATAAAATATCCATTTATTAGAAATCCAGAACAAAGTTCTTTCTAAAGGTACATAAAAGCAATAACTCAAAATGAAATCCTATAAAATGTCCTCCACTGCAACTGCTGCCTCCTCTACAGCATTGCCCATTGTAGACTACGATCTTTTCTTTTCCAAGTCGTTAGGTTTCCTGGAACCTCTTGCATTTAAAATGCACATACCGTCAGTGGTTCCATATCTACACACCAGGTTCCGGTAGATAATACCACTGACTATGTTTTACGACTAAAGAAAAATTTCGTACTTTCTTTGAGAGGATAATCAGACTTCCAGTACCCAGACTGATTGCATCGAGAACACTTGCCTATTGACTTTCTCGTCCCATCTCGTGGTCCAAGACACTTCGGACCACTGGGTTTCTTTGCTTGCTTTTCCTTTCCCCCGATTTTGCCCTTAGGTTCAAAACTTTTGGCATTGGCTACAAGAGCTTGCGATTTCCGACTCAACTCGTCTAAAAGGTCAATCATCTCAAAAACGTTTTTAAGCGTTTCCTCGAAGCGACTGGCCTTTATGAGTATCCTCATCGCTTCTTGTCTAGCCGCTACATCATGTCTAAACATCTCCTTGAGTTTGAACATGATATCAAAATCAGTCCTCTCCTCATCAGTTAAGACATTTGTAGGCTCGGGAGGACAAAGCTTACTGAGTACGAACTTGTACTCTTTAACAGTCCGGGCAATGTCTAGATCTCTATTCCAATCAATACATTTAGGGACCAATGAGTTTAAATCCTTACGTATCACATAAAGTGGGTTCAAAGCCATATCCTAATCTATGAGCACATATAACAACAAACAATCGATTTAATCTCCGATGTTATCTCCCTTAAATAACATCATTAAACCACTAATCACATCTAAAATCCCATCAGATATGGCAAGCCACGTTGTGTGGACGTTTACCTATCCAAATGATTTAGCAATTAGATTTCCTTCGGTCGTACATCAATTATAGCGTAACTTCGTTGGGAAGAATACTATAAAGCGCACCTAAGTGTAAACCATTACTCAACACTAAGGTGAGTCGTTTGGAACCGCAACATCACCGCAAGCCACGTTGTGTGGACGTTTACGATAACTCACAATCCTTCACAACTCCCTATAACTGTCTACATCAATTAATCCAAAATCCGTCGACATAGCAAGCCACGTTGTGTGGACGTTTACTACACCAAGAGACTTTTATAATTGACTCCCAATTACTTGATTCATTTAATCTTGTAAATCAAGACGCGGAGAATCATAAGTGAAACTCGAAGTTTCTAACCAGTGATTCACCATGCGAACAACCCTATCTCTCATAAAATGAGGGAGCCGAGCAGACAATCGATCCACCTTCAAAAGATGGTACGACTGCCTCTAATTTGTGTCCTCGACATGACCAAGTGGCTTTGGCTCCATTCCACTCCCCGGGGTGAGAATGAGTCGACTTGAAGTCAGTTTTGGAAAGACAAATTAGGCATTGTTTGATAAACTTAATCAATGTTTCTCGTAAAAGGAATTACAAGAATTCTCCTCCAATAACTTGTCTATACGAACTTCAAAAGTTCATAAAAGTCACCAAGAGAACAGCAATGGAGACCATGGATATGTTTCCATACCCTCTCCCACTTAGCTTTTTACAATAAAGGGATACGCTATCTAATGCATAATTAAATACACATAAGCATGCATACATGAAATAAAGCACATAGAATATTATCACATAATCAAAATAATACTAGAATATTATTTTCCGACTATTATGGCTTTATCGCATCTCCGTACGCATCTTCTAGTCTTTAGTCTTCGTTCTTGAATGCTCCATGTGACGGGAATATTAATTCCAATATTTAAATCTATTTATTTTCAATTAATCCAAAAGTTACTTAATTCGAAAATTAAGTCAATCGAATATATCAAAAATAAAATTAAATATTATTAATATTTTTATTTATTTATTTTCCTATCTAATTCTATTAAATCTCTAGAATAATCTATCCAAGACCCACTTTGAATATTCTAGAAGACTTCTATAATAGAATAAGGAAATAAAATAAATTAGGACTCTTCTACTTTCCAAAATTAATTAATTTCCATGTCCATGAAAATTCCCATAAAATAGGAATAATCAACTAGGAAATAAATTAATTTAATAATTAATTATTTTCCTTTCTAATTCTATTAAATCTCTAGAATCCTATTCCAAGTAAAACTTAGAATATTCTAGAAGAATTCCATAATAGAATAAGGAAATAAATTAATTCCAATTAATTCTTTTCCTATTTCCATGAGAATTCCCAAAAATAGGAATACTCAAAATAGGAAAACCGAATCAATTAGGAAAGTGAATCTAGGTAGGAGAACACGAGATCACGAGGACCCCGCGTCCCCCACCATCGATCGCCGGCCGGGGAGGAGCGCCGCCGCCACCTCAGCCCACGCGCCACCACCACCGGTGTCCGGCGTGGCCGAGGGTTCCCGCGGGCAGCCCCCACGCCCCCCTTCGATCGATCCTCATGGGATCGATCATCATGATCGATCCCCGGTCCTCCCTCTCTTCGTCTCTTCCGTCACACTTTTCCGGTCGTCGTTTCGTCATCGATCCAACGTAAATAAATTACAAATTTATTACTACGCTCTCCGGTATCGATTCTCTACATGAAATCGACCTCACAATTTCCGGAAAAATTAAGAACAAGCATTCACCACACAAGAACAAATATTGACATCACCGAGAGTTTAATAATCAAGAACAATATTATGACATTAATTAACAATAATTAAATCTAGCCATAATAATCGGAAACCCTGCAAGGTAGAACAATTTATCGAAAAATACCATGAACTAAAACCAACGCTCTGATACCAATTGTTGGAAATCGATATCCCGGAATTAATAAATTATATAAAATTAATTATCTGTTATAAACTCAAAAGTAATTGGGAGAGAATAATATAGTAGTAAGAGAGACAATATAAGAGGAGAATAGAATTGTTATGAATTGTTGTGAATTGTTGTTTTCATTCATATGGGGAGACCCCTTTATATAGGATACAAAGTAGGGTTTCTGTCTTGTTCACCAAGAAAGGGTAAACTAGTCATTCACTATAATATAATAATATTCATAACACTCCCCCTTGAATGACTATTTACAGGATTGCTGCCTCGTTAAAACCTTGCCAGGAAAACCCAGTGGGACAAAACCTCGACGAAGGAAAAAGAGTACAGCTTGCTCCCCCTGATTGTAATCACCGAAGATCTTTTACTTCTCGAAAATTATTGGTGATCAATCAATCTCATTAAGACCTGTATATAACTAATAAAACCATATAGGGAAAACTTAGTTATTCAAATATAAATTTTTGTCTTCAGGACACAACCTTCGAATTGTCGAGTTTCACATTCATTTGTACCATTGTATATTTTTCGTCCTTCTGGAACATGCCTTTACCAGACATCTATTGACTAGAGCATTCGCAATTGCTATAACCGGCCGGTAACTCTGCTGGAGTATTTTAGATGCGTCTAGTGTTCAATATACATTTCTTCACAAATGAACAATAATGTGAACTTCAATTCACAATCATTTGAACTTCAGGTTCAATATCTCACTTTATCTCGAAAACAAACTCAAATGGAAATTATGATGTCCTCATTATTATCGAGTGATGTACATGCCTCGTTAAAAACCTCGTTATAAAACCCTGTAGGAAAAAATACTCGAGGAAAAGAGTACATTACATTCACATGTATATTGTGGTGATTGTCTCGTTAAAAACCTTTAACTAAGAAAACCCCGTGGGAAAAACTTAGTAGAGGGAAAAAGAGTGCAATCAATGGTCTTTGGGACCAATCACTGGTCTTCGGGACCTTGTCTCAATATTAATTTTGTCCATAATGACATATGTAATATGATACTCTATACATGTTCTGATTTTCATTTCCTTTCATTTCAGAAATCTTAAAATTCATCGAGGATTTTCATGTATGTATCATTCGAATGATTTCTACATGTTCAAATCATACATTCATGCATATCTATACTTATCGTTGTTGCTGCCAGAAGTATAAGGTAGCGGAACTTAATGTCATCCTTAAAAATATCGAGTTTCTTCGAAAAACTCTTGAGCAACTAATCTCGCCTTTATATCTCACCACACAATTATTCGTTTTCGTACGAACACCCACGTATATCCTTCTGGGATAATATTTTTATCCAGCGAGTAATGCTCAGCCTCAATTGCTCATTTCTATTTTCTTGAGTGCTGCTGGCACACTATTATAGATATGAGTTTTGGATCCAAATTTTCCAAAGCAACTTTTGAGGCAAATATGTCGTTGACGACTTTTTCCATATTGATGACAATTCATTCTATCAACCAAATCTTTCATCATTTCCCAAATTATTTGGTTGTTCCGCAATCCCACAATTTTCAATTATCATGTGCACATGCTTTTTCAATGGGATTTTCATCTAACTCTCTTCAGGAGATTTTGAGGGTGACTTAATTTCTTTGTTTTTCCGCGGATTTATTTTATATCTTAAGATCGATCTACTACGCTTCAGGCGTATATTAGAATCAACATTTGAGTTGATCTATTTGGTATTTGAACTCTTATAGTTCATTTTATCACAAATATATGTGATTTTGTCACACCTTCATTAATTTGGCAGATTACTTGCTGAATATTGCAAGTCACTTATTTTCATGAACTTCGGGTTCAAATGATTGATGCGTGGATCTAGAATTATAGATCGTTTTCATTCCATGAAATTTCTCGGCATTTATATCTTTTATATTCTTATCTCCCCCCTAATGCCGGGAAATGATCTTTGTTAAATATGCAACTCAGCGTAATTGCTATAAACCGATCTTCTGGATCGGGATCTTCTGGATCGTGAGCTCGAGATATATCTTATTTTCTACTATGCCCGTTCATAAACATTCATTTTAGTGGTGATATAAATATAAGTTGCATATGTAAAATGAATTCGCAGATGGGAAATATCAATTTCCACGCACTTAATAATAATCATGATATGCATCATTTTCAGTTTAAGTACATTTCTAGTACTCGTGGGGATAATTAGTATAGCTCTTCCGGAGCCAACTTTTAATATGTTATCATTTGCATAACAGTTACTTTACAAATGATCCTTCGGGGATACAGTATCTTTTACCAATCATACTTCTGGGATACGGTATCTTTACCGATGATTATTCGGGATCAAAATATTAGGTTTTATCAATGATCCTTCGGGGATCAAAATATATCTCAATATATAATTTTCTCAGAAATTACATTTAATTGGAATCGACTTTTTCGATATTCCATGAGTACCCACATAGTACATTTATTCTCGATTTTCAAAATATATCCTTCAGGGATAATTCATATGTAATCATTGTTTCAACGAGAACAATCGATGTAACTTTATTCAAAAATATTTAATGTTTGAACTTTGCTTCTTCGGGAGCAATCAATAAAAATAATTATTACATCAAAAGTCATTGATTTGATATTTCTGCGGGAATATCATATCATAATATTCTTCAGGAACATTTAAAATTTATTGCTATTACGGGAGCAATTTAACTTGATATTTATCGAATAATACGAAATCATGATGTTCTTCCGGAACGATCAATATAATATCTTAAACCGAAGTATATAATCTTCAGGAATAGTCATTTTAATTGATATATTAAAAATAATTGATTTGATAATACTTCAGGAATATCAAATTTTCATGGAGATTCAAACTCATGTGACTATCCCAATATTCAAGCAAATAACCATCAGGCTATTCAACAAGGTTTAAATTATCTTTTCCTAAAGTTTCACCAACTTTGGATTTTAGAAAGTATACCTCAATTGATTAATGGGTCGAGTTCGCACATACATGACTTGACCACGAAAGACTCGCACGATGTTCTTCAGGAACATTTTATTTTGATATGTTTTCAGGAATATCATATCATATTCTTCATATCACAATGTTCTTTAGGAACGTTTAGTTTTGATATTTCTTCGGGAATATCATACCATAATGTTCTTTAGGAACATTAAAATTTTAATTTATTTATTAGGCATAACTAATTTGATATTACTTCAAGAATATCATATTATAGTGTTCTTCAAGAACTTAATCATAATTAATTTGATATTACTTCAAGAATATCATATTATGATGTTCTTCAAAAACATAGTCATAATTAATTTGATATTACTTCAAGAATATCAGATTATAATGTTCTTCGGGAACATATGATATTACTTCAGGAATATCAAATTATAATGTTCTTCGGGAACATATGATATTTACTTCAGGAATATCAGATTATAATGTTCTTCGGGAACATATGATATTACTTCAGGAATATCAGCTTATAATGTTCTTCGGGAACATATGATATTACTTCAGGAATATCAGATTATAATGTTCTTCGGGAACATTAGAATTTAAGAAGAAAGGAGGAGAAGTAGTTATATTTATAATTATTAATAAATATAAATATAAATTCTTACTTGATTGGAACTTCATATCAAAACGTAGTTGAAATCTTCGGATCTTGGATGTGTAGAACTTCGATTAAGAACGCGGTTGAGCGTTCGTGCTGATAACGTGTTATAAACTCAAAAGTAATTGGGAGAGAATAATATAGTAGTAAGAGAGACAATATAAGAGGAGAATAGAATTGTTATGAATTGTTGTGAATTGTTGTTTTCATTCATATGGGGAGACCCCTTTATATAGGATACAAAGTAGGGTTTCTGTCTTGTTCACCAAGAAAGGGTAAACTAGTCATTCACTATAATATAATAATATTCATAACATTATCTAATTAATTCCGACCGAAATCCTTTGGAGATCGAATATCCGGAGTTGTAAAATTGCGGAACGACAACTCCAATCGACTCCCGGTTGCCGGAACATCCCGCCACGAACCACCACGAATCCGGTTTCAACCAAACCCTAACCGCGGGTGAACCCGCGGTTTGTTCGATCGAGCCCTCGCGAGGGTTCGCGGCTGTACACGGCAGCCGCCTAGGGCTGCCCTTGGCAGCCCACTGGGCATCCCAGCCACGCCCCGCTGATCGCCCTCAAGCCACGGTTGAACCGTGGCTAGCGATCAGCCCGCAACCACCGCCGCGCGAGCGGCGGTCCAGCCGCGCGAGCGGCTGCCCCTCCGCGTGAGCGGAGGCAGCCCCGCGCGAGCGGCGCTCGGCGTCCAGCTGGGCTTCACGCCCTCGACCCATCCCCGATCGAGCCGACGAGCTGCCGGCGGTCCGGTGGTTTTCAACCACCACCGCCCGGTTCGTCCTCGTCATGGGTCGCGTGTTTCGGATCTTGGTTCATGATAATTTTACGATAAATAAACGATAAAATCATAAAGAGGGTTTTACGATTTACCTCGTTCTCGTTGTTCGGAAAAACGAAGAACTCAATTTGACGACCTTGAGATCTTCCCACGTATTCCTTGCACTAGCCCGGACGTCGTGTGGGCGACGATCTACCGAACTCCATGGATCCTCCTCTCTACTTTCTCTCTCTAGAATTGTGATCTTCAAGTTATGAGAATAGAGAAGACCATGTAGTGCTTTTATAGGCTACGTAGGGGATCTTAAGGAGGTGGAATATTGGGCTTCCAATATTGAAGAGTAAATTGAGCCCAATGCTCAAGTCCATTAATCCTTATCAATATTAATTAATTCTATTTTCCACTATATAAAATTAATTGCACTCCCAATATTAAACCATATTATATCAAATAATATTTCTCCGGTAGTATTATTTATTCCGTGTATTTAAGATATAAATATCCATGAATAAAATTAATTTATTGCTAATTAATTTATTCATCTCTTATATCCGAGACTAGTACCATTCAACCTTAATTATTATGCGGAACGAATCCACCTGCAGGGTTTACATAATAATTCCTTATGAACTCATCTCGGGGATATTATCAACCCTTACGGGATACACTTTCCCGTCAAGTATTCACGGCATGTCATATATAAAATATAGTGACCCAACTTAATCGGTAATTAACCCAATAATTAAATCGGTTAATTCCTTTGGTAAATCAAAGTCACTTATATTAAATATACACACCCGCAATAGTTTCGGGGATTAAGAATAAAATACACTGAGACTCGAATCGATTATCGCCGGCAATCCTAATCGATGAATCTCAACGATCCGCTCAATACACCAAGTGTACAAGTGTGATAAAATAATTAAGATAAATTATTTTCTCTCTCACACAACGACTATACCGATGGATTGGTCCGTGTCCATCTAGGTCGTGAGCAACTGTTCGATTAAATACGAGTAACCGATAGTATGATCTTCTGTGCGCCCATGCAACACCATACTAACTACAACGTATAAAATTCAGGACTATGATTTGCATATATTTAATTATAAATAATTAAACGCAAATAATTGTTCATTTAATTAAATAGATCAATGGCAATGGATCGTGAGTTTCCTTTACTTAAATCTAGACATTAAGTACACAACTCCAACACGAGCCTCTCGGCCGAGCGCGATGCCACCATGGGAGGTGATGCGCCGGCTGGGCGGCGGCGGCGGTGGCGTGCCCTCTCGACCGGCGATCGATGGTGGGGGGTGCGGGGATCCCCAACCCGTGCTCTCCTACCAAGATCCAACTTTCCTAAATTATTCGGTTTTCCTATTTTGAGTATTTCTTTTTTGGGAATTCTCATGGAATAGGAAAAGAATAAATTTAGAATAAATTTATTTTTCCTTATTGATTATTCCTATTCTTGGGAATTTTCATAGATTAGGAAAAGGAATAAATTTATAATTAATTTATTTTTCCTATTTAATTATTCCTTTATGGAATTTTTTAATGGATTAGAAAAATAATTAATTTGGAAAGTTTAGGAGTCCTAAATTAATTTTTCCTTATTTAATTATTCCTTTATGGAATTTTTAATGGATTAGGAAAGGAATTAATTTGGAAGGACTAGGAGTCCTAAATTATTTTATTTCCTTATTTCATTATGGATATCTTCTAGAATATTCCAAGTTGGTCTTGGATAGGATTCTAGAGATTTAATGGAATTGGAAAGGAAAATAAAAATAATAAAAATATTAATAATATTTAATTTTATTTTTGATTTATTCGATTGACTTAATTTTCGAATTAATAGTAACTTTTGGATTTATTAAAAATAAATAGATTTAAATATTGGAATTAATATTCCCGTCACATGGAGCATTCAAAGAACGAAGACTAAAGACTAGAAGACGCATACGGGGATGCGATAAAGCCATAATAGTCGGAAAATAATATTCTAGTATTATTTTGATTATGTGATAATATTCTATGTGCTTTATTTCATGTATGCATGCTAATGTGTATTTAATTATGCATTAGATAGCGTATCCCTTTGTTATAAATAGCTAAGTGGGAGAGGGTATGGAAACATATCCATGGTCTCCATTGCTGTTCTCTTGGTGACTTTTATGGACTTTTGAAGTTCGTATAGACAAGTCATTGGAGGAGAATTCTTGTAATTCCTTTTACGAGAAACATTGATTAAGTTTATCAAACAATGCCTAATTTGTCTTTCCAAAACTGATTTCAAGTCGACTCATTCTCACCCCGGGGAGTGGAATGGAGCCAAAGCCACTTGGTCATGTCGAGGACACAAATTAGAGACTTTCGTGTCATTTGATGACTAGATCGATTGTCTGCTCGGCTCCCTCATTCTATGAGAGATAGGTTGTTCGCATGGTGAATCACTGGTAAGAAACTTCGAGTTTCACTTATGATTCTCCGCGTCTTGGTTTACAAAATCGAATGGATCAAGTAATTGGGAGTCAATTATAAAGATCTCTTGGTGTAGTAAACGTCCACACCACGTGGCTTGCTATACTAACGGATTTTGGATTAATTGATGTAGACAGTTATAAGGAATTGTGAAGAGTTGTGAAGTTGTCGTAAACGTCCACACCACGTGGCTTGCGGTGATGTAGCAATTCCAAACGATTTACTTTAGTACTGAGTAATGGTTTACACTTAGATACGCATTATAGTATTCCTCCCCACGAGGTTACGCTATAAGTGATGTATGACCGAAGAAAATCTAATTGCTAAATCATTTGGGTGGGTAAACGTCCACACCACGTGGCTTGCCTTACCTGATGGGATTTTAGAGGTGATTAGTGGTTTAATGATATTATTTGAGGGAGATAATATCGGAGATTAAATCGATTGTTTGTTGTTATACGTGCTCATAGATTAGGAAATGGCTTTGAACCCACTTTCTGTGATATGTAAGTTTTTTTTTAAACTCACTGGTCCCTAAATGTAATGATTGGAATAGAGATCTAGACATTACCCAAACTGTTGAAGAGTACAGGGTTGTACTCAATGAGCTTTGTCCTCCCGAGCCTATTGACGTAGGCGGCTAGACAAGAAGCGATGAGGATACTCATAAAGGCCAGTCGCTTCGAGGAAACGCTTAAACACGTTTTTGAGATGATTGACCTTTTAGACGAGTTGAAACGAAAATCGCAAGCTCTTGTAGCCAATGCCAAAGGTTTTGAACCTAAGGGAAAAATCGGGGGAAAGGAAAAGCAAGCAAAGAAACCCAGTGGTCATAAGTTACATGAACCACGAGATGGGACGAGAAAGCCAATAGGCAAGTATTCTCGATACAAACAGTCTGGGTACTGGAAGTCTGATTATCCTCTCAAAGAAAGTACGAAATTTTCTTTAGTCGTAAAACATAGTCAGTGGTATTATCCACCGGAACCTGGTGTGTAGATATGGAACCACTGACGGTATGTGCATTTTAAATGCAAGGGTTCCAGGAAACCCGAGGACTTGGAAAAGAAGAAATCGTAGTCTACATGGGCAATGCTGTAGAGGAGGCATCAGTTGCAGTGGAGGACATTTTATAGGATTTCATTTTGGGTTATTGCTTTTATGTACCCTTCATATTAGAAAGAACTTTGTTCTGAATTTCTAATAAATGGATATTTTATTTCTTTTAATCATTTGATGGTTATAAGAAGAAATAATGATATTATTGTTGGGATTCGATGTCCCGGGCTATCAAAATTGCGGAACCGATAACCCGACCGAAACCCTATCGCCGAAGATTGGATCCCCGACTCATCCGCAGGAGTCCGACCTTTGGAGACTACATGCCCGAAGACACGCAGCCCGCCCCCAGTCGATTTTCTCCCACGAGTCGGATCCACGAACGCGAACCACCTCACGAACCGGGGCCCGACCGAACGCCAACGAGACCCGAAGGCCCCGTGTGCCCAGCCGAACCCCCGCGAGGGGTTCGCGATCGTCTACGGACGATCGCTGGGATCGCTACGCGCGATCCCTGGGGCTGCTCGTAGCAGCCCCGCAGCGAGTCCATGACTCGCTGCCTAGCGGGGCGTAGCCCCCGCACGCATCCGCTGCGGGCGAACCCGCAGCACGTACGGGGTCGCTGCGGGTGACCCCGCAGCTTACCCGCGATCGATCCGAGGATCGATCGCACGCCCTCGGCTCCAGCCGAGGGCTCTTCCCGTGCGCCACCGCCACGCGCCTCCGACGAGGGGGCCGGCGGATCCATCTGCCGTGGCACCAGCCCACGGCGGATCCCCGACGATCGAACCCTAGGTTCGATCGTGTGCCCCCGGCGTCCAGCCGGGGCTCCCTCCTCGTCGCGCGATGGGGCGGTCCGAACCCTAGGGTTCGACCGCCTCCCTCGATCCTCGCCGGGGATCTCGAATCCCCGTCCCCGAGGTTCGTCGTTCTCCCGGATCGCGTATTCATGTATACATCACAATTATTCAACGCACAAATAATCATAGAAGGGGGTTCTCGATTATTACCTCGAATCGTTGTACGGAGAAACGAATTCGGTTGACGACCTTGTGATCTTCCCGCGTATTCCTTGCACTTCGTCCGAACGTCGTGTGGGCGACGATCTATCGGATTCCTATGGATCTTCCTCACTCTCAGAACTTTATGATTGGCGTAACGTAGGTTTTCTTAGTTCTCTCAAGTGAAGACCATGTAGTGCTTATATAGGCTACGAAGGGGATCATAAGGAGAATAAATATTGGGCTTCAATATTGAAAATTAAATTGGGTCCAACCCAAATCTATTAATTCTTATCAATATTAATTTTATTTATTTTCCACTATATAAATAAAATTGCACTCCAAATATTATTCCATATTATATCAAATAATATTTCTCCATCTTAGTATTATTTATTCCGTGTATTTAAGATTTAAATATCCATGAATAAATTTATTTATTGCCCAATAAATTATATTCATCTCTTGAATCCGAGACTAGTACCATTCAACCTTAATTATTGTGCGGAACGAATCCACTCATGAGGTTTACACAATAATTCCTTATGAACTCATCTCGGGGATATTATCAACCCTTACGGGATACACTGATCCTTCAAGAATTCACGGCATGCCATATATAAAATATAGTGACCCAACTTAACCGGTAATTAACCCAATTATCAAACCGGTTAATTCCTTTGGTAAATCAAAGTCACTTATATTGAATATACACACCCGCAATTATTTCAGGGATTAAGAATAAAATACTCCGAGCCTCAAATCAATTATCGCCGAGCAATCCTAATTGATGAGTCTCGATCGATCCGCCCAATACACCAAGTGTACAAGTGTGATAAAATAATTAAGATAAATTATTTTCTCCCTCACACAACGACTATACCGATGGATTAGTTCGTGTCCATCTAGGTCGTGAGCAACTGTTCGATTAAATACGAGTAACCGATAGTATGATCTTCTGTGCGCCCATGCAGCACCATACTAACTACAACGTATAAAATCCAGAACCATGATTTGCATATAAATGCAAATAATTGTTTATTAATTAAATAGATTAAATGCTATGATCGGGAGTTTACCGTTACTTAAATCTAGACATTAAGTACACAACTCCAACAATCTCCCACTTGTACTAAGGTCTAGCCATTTCCTCCAAACTCCCGGTTCCCATACTCATCACGTGCTTTAAAGTGTACTTCCGAGAAGTACTATGTGAGTGAGCAATCTAGGTTGCCGCTCTGAAGTTATCTTGGTGACTACTACGTCGTCTCCCTGACGATGACTCGTATCAGGTGGTACTTGCTCTATGTGTTAACATCACTTTTTGACTTATGACCTCTTCTAGTTCACCGTGCACCGCTATCTAATAGCCTTTGGTAAACTAAGAGTCATATCCAAGTCAAGAGGTTATCCCGGAACCTAACCAAAACTTCCGCTGCCTCTGAGGCTGCCATTCGGTCATGAGAGAGTCTGAGAAGCATCCTGCTTATCACTCTTTCATTTCATGGTTCCACCTCTTTCTAAAAGTGAACACATAGCCTGATATCGACTTTCACTGGTCCTTCTCTGATTTTTGGATCTGAGAATCTGTAATCTAAGAAGATTTCGTCTTGCTCAAGCCAGTACTATGAAAGTACTCTTGCAGCATTCGAACATCCCTTATCCAGATTACTTTGATATCCTCCCACTACGCAAACCGCATAGTTGATATCAGGTTCTTGCTTTTACAACATTGCATCTACAAAGCCCTCCACACTCGAAGTGTAGGGAACTGCTTTGTCTATATCTATCTCCTTCATGTGTTCAAGACACATACCTTAGATAGATGAATTCTGTTCTCGAAAGGCAATAACCTTTCTCAGAAGTATGCATGTTTAAAACAAACCTTAATCGTATAAGATGTCTAAGAGAAGTACAATGTTCTTATCTCTATAAGATCTTAAGAACATGCTCTAACTTCTTCTCAATCTTATATCTCGATTTATTTAGACAACCTCTATTTTATGTCTGACAACACTTTTACATTGTTGCCAACGATGAAGTGTTATCTACACAAAATTCCGAGAAACACCACCTCGTTTCCGTCACGTCTCTAACACACCTTCTTTGCTAATCTTATGCAGACCTAGGGATCGATTTCATGTATACTGGATCCAGAGTTCAAAACTCCTCCAGTCTTATGAACATCTCTAGTTGCTTAACAACCTCCCACTGCAATGGCGTCCCGGTGTATAACAGTAACAACATTAGGTGCAGTCAGTGGTGTACTATTACTCGGTCAGGCTGGTTCTCAGTCTTTCCCTTTCCTCATTTTAAAGTATTTTGTCAATTAGGGCATTGCAGTTCATCTAATAGTTTTTCCTCTATGAACCGGACGAGACGTCCCTCTGGTTCATAATACTATAGAACACACAATACTTCGTTCATCTAGGATATCCTACAACCATATTGAATATGTTGTTGTCTCCAGGAATATCCATAGAACATAGGTAATTCCGAACAACTTGTTCTCTTACTATTAGATTTCTATTTCTTTACAACGCACCATCTCTACACGTAAGTGCACGGCTCGTCTCTTTGGGAATTAATCCCAATCTTTGATTATGCTATGTGTTTATCTAGATAGGTGATGGCCTCCGCGATCGAGTCGCAGGCTTCTAATGGATATACTTTGATGGTTCCCCATAATAGCTTTGTGTCCATTGACAAGTCAAAAACACTTTGCTTTTATGGCACATCAAGCATTCTAATCCATCACTGAGTATTCTTTGAAAGAATTACTCATACCTCTCTAGTATACACATATGTCTGCATATCTAATCATTTCCAATACTCTTCTGAATTCTATCCTTTTTCCAGAAAGGTTTGCTTAGACGTATTATCCTCCAAATTCAATCCTTAGGTCGGAAGGTCCATTCCTTCAACTATAATTGATCAAATCAATTTCGACCATTTGAATTTTATTTGAAAATACTACTAAGTATAAGATTTCACAAGTATAATGATAAAGAAATATCTAATAAGTAAAACAAGTTATATATAACGTTTTGTTGCATCGTGGTAGACTAAGGATTCATCATTCACATATTGCTATCTAATGTACCATAATGAATATCACCATTATTTCTTATCCAAACCATCCAATGATTAAAGAAATAAAATATCCATTAATAAAGAAAAACCAGAACGAAGTTCTTTTTCAAAAATAAAGGGGTACATAAGCAATAACTGAAATGAAAACTTAAAAACAGATAAATGTCTTCCACTGCAACCGCTGCTACCCCAACAGCTTCGCCCATGTAGACTCGAATTCTTCTTTTCTAAGTCGCCGGGTTTTCTGGAACCCCTGCATTTAAAGAAATGCACATACCGTCAGTGGTTCCATATCTACACACCAGAATTCTGGTAGATAATACCGCTGACTATGTTTTTACGACTAAAGAAAGATTCGTACCTCTGAGAGGACATTCAGACTTCCAGTGTCCCATCTTGTTGCATCGGAAGCATTTACCCTTTGGCTTTGCAGCCCCCACTTGTGGTGCAGTCCTCTTGACACCACTGGGTTTCCAGGCTTGCTTCCTTTTCTTGCCCCTACCTCCACCAGGCTTAAAGCCTTTGGACTTGGTAGCTACAAGCGCTTGAGACTTGCCCTTCTTGTAGATCCCCTCTGCCGCCTTCAGTTCAGTCAGGAGTTGCGCAAGAGTATAAGATAGTTTACCCATATTATAGCTCATACGAAACTGCTCAAAACTAGGGGCCAGAGACTGGAGTATGATGTCGACTTGCGTCTCAGCATCAATAGAAGCTCCTAGGACCTCAAGTTCATTCAACAAACTCATCATCTTAAGAACGTGCTCCCCTACGGGCGTTCCTTCAGATTGAGTAGTCGACATAAGGACTCTCATGGCTTCTTGCCTAGCCGCACGATCTTGCTCCCCAAACATCTCCTTGAGGTTAAGCATCATATCATAGGCAGTGTCCATTGGCTCATGTTGGGTTTGGAGTACATTTGACATGGAAGCCAAAATATAACACCTAGCCATTTCATCAGCCTTTTTCCACTTCCGATATGCCAGTTTCTCCTCATCAGTTGAGGCAGCCGTGGGCTCGGCAGGGCACACTTCATGGAGTACATATTTGTACTCTTCTGAAGTTAGGACAATGTCTAAATTTCTCTTCCAATCAATATAGTTGGTGCCAGTGAGCTTATGCTCCTTGAGTATCATAGAAAGTGGGTTCATAGCTATTCTCTAAACCTATAAGCACATTTAAACAAACAATTAATTTAATATCCGATATTATCTCCCTTAAATAATATCATTAAATTACTAATCACATCTAAAATCCCATCAGGTAAGGCAAGCCACGTGGTGTGGACGTTTACCCACCCAAATGATTTAGCAATTAGTTTTTCTTTGGTCATACATCGCTTATAGCGGAACCTCGTGGGGAGGAATACTACAAGGCGTATCTAAGTGTAAACCATTACTCAGGACCAAAGTGAATCGCTTGGAATTGCTACATTACCGCAAGCCACGTGGTGTGGACGTTTACGATAACTTCACAATTCTTCACAATTTCCTTACAACTGTCTACATCAATTAATCCAAAATCCGTCAGTGCAGCAAGCCACGTGGTGTGGACGTTTACTTCACTAAGAGACTTTTATAATTGACTCCCAATTACTCGATCCATTTAATCTCGTAAATCAATACGTGGAGAATCATAAGTGAAACTCGAAGTTTCTAACCAGTGATTCACCATGCGAACGACCCTATCTCTCACGAATGAGGGAGCCGAGCAGACGAGCGACCCATCTATAAAAGAATGGCACGGAAGTCTCTAATTTGTGTCCTCTACATGACCAAGTGGCTCTGGCTCCATTCCACTCCCCGGGGTGAGAATGAGTCGACTTGAAGTCAGTTTCAGAAAGACAAATTAGGCATTGTTTGATAAACTTGATCAATGTTTCTTGTAAGAGGAATTACAAGAATTCTCCTCCAATGACACATCTATACGAACTTCAAAAGTCCATAAGAGTCACCAAGAGAACAGTAATGGAGACCATGGGAATGTTTCCATCCCCTCTCCCACTTAGCTTTTTATAACAAAGGGATACGCTATCTAATGCATAATTAAACACATAAGCATGCATGAAAGCAATAAAGCACATAGCACATAGTCAAAAATAATACTAGAGAAATTATTTTTCTCCGACTATCATGGCTTTATCTTCATATGCATCTTCTAGTCTTCAGTCTTCGTTTCTTGAATGCTCCATGTGACGAGAATATTAATCTCTAATATTTAAATCTATTTATTTTCAATTAATCCAAAAGTTACTTAATTCGAAAATTAAGTCAATCGAATATATCAAAAATAAAATTAAATATTATTAATATTTTTATTTATTTATTTTCCTATCTAGTTCTATTAAATCTCTAGAATAGTCTATCCAAATAAAATTTGGAATATTCTAGAAGATATCTATAATAGAACAAGGAAATAAAATAAATTAGGACTACTACTTTTTAAATTTATTTTTATTCCTAATCCATGAATATTCCCATGAGTAGGAATAATCAAATAGGAAAAATAAATTTAGTACTAAATTAATTAAATTTCTAATCTATGAATAATTCCATGAAGGAAATAAATCAATAGAAAATAAAATTAATTTAAATTAATTCTTTTCCTAATCCATGAGAGTTTCCAAAAAAAAGGAAAGTACTCAAAAAGGAAAAATCCGAATTAATTGGGAAAGTAGGTTTTTTTTTTTTGTAGGAATAGCACGGGATTAGGAGATCCCACGCCATCCCCACGAAGAAGGATCGGCCGGCCACTCGGGAGGAGCGCCGCCGCCGCCTAGCCACCGCCGGCTAGGCCGTGGGTCAATCACCACCATGTGATCGATCCCAAGCCCTTGTCTTCTCGTCACTTCTTCGTCTTCCGGCGATCGTCTCAACATCGAACCAACGTAATTAAAATTACAAAATTTAAATTACAATTCCGGTATCGATTCTATACATGAAATCGACCCTATACATTTTCCGGAAAATAAAGTGCGTAATAATAAATCCTAAATTCGGTCAACCCCCGAATTTTTACTATTACAACCATTCAACCACACAAAACGAATCTCGACATGTCCGAGAGTTTAATAATCATGATAATTAATTAAAAAACAATTAATTAAATCCAACCATAATAGCCGGAAATCCTGCAAGGTAGAACAATAATCGAACATATACATGAACACGAAACCGAACGCTCTGATACCATTTGTTGGGATTCGATGTCCCGGGCTATCAAAATTGCGGAACCGATAACCCGACCGAAACCCTATCGCCGAAGATTGGATCCCCGACTCATCCGCAGGAGTCCGACCTTTGGAGACTACATGCCCGAAGACACGCAGCCCGCCCCCAGTCGATTTTCTCCCACGAGTCGGATCCACGAACGCGAACCACCTCACGAACCGGGGCCCGACCGAACGCCAACGAGACCCGAAGGCCCCGTGTGCCCAGCCGAACCCCCGCGAGGGGTTCGCGATCGTCTACGGACGATCGCTGGGATCGCTATGCGCGATCCCTGGGGCTGCTCGTAGCAGCCCCGCAGCGAGTCCATGACTCGCTGCCTAGCGGGGCGTAGCCCCCGCACGCATCCGCTGCGGGCGAACCCGCAGCACGTACGGGGTCGCTGCGGGTGACCCCGCAGCTTACCCGCGATCGATCCGAGGATCGATCGCACGCCCTCGGCTCCAGCCGAGGGCTCTTCCCGTGCGCCACCGCCACGCGCCTCCGACGAGGGGGCCGGCGGATCCATCTGCCGTGGCACCAGCCCACGGCGGATCCCCGACGATCGAACCCTAGGTTCGATCGTGTGCCCCCGGCGTCCAGCCGGGGCTCCCTCCTCGTCGCGCGATGGGGCGGTCCGAACCCTAGGGTTCGACCGCCTCCCTCGATCCTCGCCGGGGATCTCGAATCCCCGTCCCCGAGGTTCGTCGTTCTCCCGGATCGCGTATTCATGTATACATCACAATTATTCAACGCACAAATAATCATAGAAGGGGGTTCTCGATTATTACCTCGAATTGTTGTACGGAGAAACGAATTCGGTTGACGACCTTGTGATCTTCCCGCGTATTCCTTGCACTTCGTCCGAACGTCGTGTGGGCGACGATCTATCGGATTCCTATGGATCTTCCTCACTCTCAGAACTTTATGATTGGCGTAACGTAGGTTTTCTTAGTTCTCTCAAGTGAAGACCATGTAGTGCTTTTATAGGCTACCAAGGGGATCATAAGGAGAATAAATATTGGGCTTCAATATTGAAAATTAAATTGGGTCCAACCCAAATCTATTAATTCTTATCAATATTAATTTTATTTATTTTCCACTATATAAATAAAATTGCACTCCCAATATTATTCCATATTATATCAAATAATATTTCTCCATCTTAGTATTATTTATTCCGTGTATTTAAGATTTAAATATCCATGAATAAATTTATTTATTGCCCAATAAATTATATTCATCTCTTGAATCCGAGACTAGTACCATTCAACCTTAATTATTGTGCGGAACGAATCCACTCATGAGGTTTACACAATAATTCCTTATGAACTCATCTCGGGGATATTATCAACCCTTACGGGATACACTGCTCCTTCAAGAATTCACGGCATGCCATATATAAAATATAGTGACCCAACTTAACCGGTAATTAACCCAATTATCAAACCGGTTAATTCCTTTGGTAAATCAAAGTCACTTATATTGAATATACACACCCGCAATTATTTCAGGGATTAAGAATAAAATACTCCGAGCCTCAAATCAATTATCGCCGAGCAATCCTAATTGATGAGTCTCGATCGATCCGCCCAATACACCAAGTGTACAAGTGTGATAAAATAATTAAGATAAATTATTTTCTCCCTCACACAACGACTATACCGATGGATTAGTTCGTGTCCATCTAGGTCGTGAGCAACTGTTCGATTAAATACGAGTAACCGATAGTATGATCTTCTGTGCGCCCATGCAGCACCATACTAACTACAACGTATAAAATCCAGAACCATGATTTGCATATAAATGCAAATAATTGTTTATTAATTAAATAGATTAAATGCTATGATCGGGAGTTTACCGTTACTTAAATCTAGACATTAAGTACACAACTCCAACAATTATCTATTCTGGTACATTGGCTACCAATATATAAATGATGGATCCTGAGTCCACCACAATGCAACGAACCGTAGTAAAACTCGTTTTACTAATAAGAGATTTCTTTATCAATTATACTTGTGGATTCTTATGCTGAATCATGTTTATTCAAATAAGAAGTTCAAAGGTCGAAAATTGATATTTGGTCAATTAAGTTGAAGGAGTGGACCTTCCGACCTAAGAATCTAATTTGGAAGATAACATGACTAAGCAATCCTTTATGGATATAAGATGTAAGATCCGGACAAGTATAAGAATTGATTGACTCTGATGTATGCAGACCTATGTTTACTCAGACAATGAGGTACGAGTACTTCATTTGATGATTACTCGAGAAATGGATTAGAATACCTGATGTGCCACAAAAGCAAGTGTTTTGATAAGTCAATGGACACTAAGCAATTGTGGATAACCATCAAGGTATATCCATTTGTAGCCTGCGATTTGATCGCGGAGGTAAGTATTTGTCTGAGGAATGCATGGCATACTAATCAGAGATTGGGATTTGATCCCAAATGACTACACCATACACTGTTGTGTAGAAATGGTGTGTCGTAAACAAGAAATGGAACTCTTATAGAAATAGTAAAAGCATGAGTTATACGGAACTACCTATGTCCTATGGATATGTCTGGAAACAACGGCGCATTTAAATGCGGTTGTAGAATATCCTAGAAGAACAAAAGATGTGTGTTCAATAGTACTATGAACCAGAAGGACGTTATAAGTTCTAACGCCCGGTTCATAGAGGAAGACTATTAGAAGAACCACGAGCCCAAAGTGACGTGATACTTTGAAATGAGAGAGAACGAAGAAGACTGGAAACCAGCCGAACTTAGTAGCGGTACACCACTAACTGCACCTACTGTTATTACTGTTTATACACCGGAATGCCGTTGTAGTGGGAGGTTGTGAGTCAACCAGAGATATTCATAAGACTAGGAGAGTTTTCGGACTCTGGACCTAGTATACATGAAATCGATCCCTAGATCTACATGAAGGCCGTACTAGATCTAAATGTGCCTTCTTGGAGAGCAATAAGGATTATTGCTAAGAGGCGAGATCATTTAGAGTACAAGCTTAGTTGATCCATTTATGGATTGGAACAAAACATTGAGTTCGTGGTACTTGCAAGTTGATGAGATAGTCCATTTTATGGATTCATCAAAGCATAGACGAATCGTGTGTAGTGGAAACGTGATGGAACAAGGTGGTGTTTCTCGGGTTTTATGTAGAGAACGTCTTATCATTGGTAACAATGTAAAGATGTTGTCAAAGACATAAAATGGAGGTTGTCTAGATAAATCAATATGAAAGATAAAGGAAGAAGTTGGACATGTTCTTGAGATCTTGGATCTCTGGGAAAGAACATTGTACTTCTCCTGGACATCTTACATATATTTGATTATGGTTCATTTTAACATGCAAGATTCCGAGAAAGAAGCAATGAAAGCGGTTTCCTACACTTCGAGTGTGGAAAGCTTGATAAATGCGATGTTGAAAACGAGAACCTGATATCGGCTATGTGGTTAGCATAGTGGGAGGATATCAAGGTAATCCTGGAAAGGAATATTCGACTGCTGTAAAAGTACTTTCGAAGTACTGTTCTAGACTACGAAGCAGACGAGCATTTCCTTTGGATTACATTCTCTTAGATTTCTAATCAAAGAAGGACCGGTGTAAGTCGATATCAGGCTATGTGTTTCACTATTGAAGGAGAAGGAGTTTTAACATGGAAGAGTGATAAGCACGATGCTTTTCGGACTCTGCCATGGGTAACCAAATAGCGGCCTCAGAGGCAGCGGAAGTTTTGGTATAACTCCGGGATAATCTCTGGGACTTAGAGGTGATTCTTAATTTGCCAAAAGGCTATGTGTATGGCGGTGCGATGGCAAATGGTAAGAAATCACAAGTCCATAAGTGTAAGATAACACATAGTGCAAGTACCACCTGATACGAGTCATCGTCGAGGGAGACGACGCTGTAGTCACCAAGATAACTTCAGAGCGGCAACCTAGAGTGCTCATTCACATAGTACAACTTAAGCACGTGATGAGTATGGGAGTCGGGAGTTTGGAGGAAATGACTAGACCTTAGTACAAGTGGGAGATTGTTGGAGTTGTGTACTTAATGTCTAGATTTAAGTAACGGAAACTCACGATCCATTGCCATTAATCTATTTAATTAAATAAACAATTATTTGCATTTAATTATTTATAATTAAATATATGCAAATTATAGTCCTGGATTTTATACGTTGTAGTTAGTATGGTGTTGTATGGACACACAGAAGATCATACTATCGGTTACTCGTATTTAATCGAACAGTTGCTCACGACCTAGATGGACACGTACCAATCCATCGGTATAGTCGTTGTGTGAGAGAGAAAATAATCTATCTTGATTATTTTATCACACTTGTACACTTGGTGTATTGAGCGGATCGTTTGAGATTTATCGATTAGGATTGCCGGCGATAATCGATTTAAATCTCAGTGTATTTTATTCTTAATCCCCGATACTATTGCGGGTGTGTATATTTAATATAAGTGACTTTGATTTTCCAAAGGAATTAACCGATTTAATTATTGGGTTAATTACCGGTTAAGTTGTTGGAATTCGATATCCCGGGCTATTAAAATTTGCGGAAACCATAGCCCGATCAAAAACCCATCGCCGGAGATCACACGAACACCACGTACGAGCCGGAGTACGAGCCGAACGCGCAACATGACCGAAGTCGCGTGCGCGCCCAGCCCGAACCCCCGCACGCGGGGTTCGCGCGATCGAGAGGATCGATCGCATGGAGCGATCGATCGGGGAGGGGCTGCCCAGCAGCCCCCGCGGCGAATCCGGCGACTCGCCGCCGCCTGGTGGTGGCCCGCGTCCAGCTGGGCCGTCGTGCCCAGCAGCTGCCCGCGATCGATCGTTTGATCGATCGCGCCCCGGCGTCCAGCCGGGGATCCTCCCATGCCCACGCCGAACCCTAGGCGGGCGATCCCCACGCGGTCCGGTGGCTTCGCCACCACCGCGTGGTCGTTCGTCTAATCCGGGTTCGATCCTTCGGATCTTGCGTTCTACGCTATTCTCGATAAACCAAAAACCGAATAAATCAAGGGCGTTTAGATTTTTACCTTTCGATTCGTTGTTCGGAGAAACGGAATCAAGATGACCTTTGAATCTTCCCACGTATTCCTTGCACTCCGTTCGAACGTCGGGTGGGCGACGATCTATCGAACTACTATGGATCTCCTTCAACTCTCTAGACTAATCAAGTATGATTATCTTGTCTTGTCTATTATGAAGGCCATGTAGTGCTTTTATAGGCTACGTAGGGGATCTAAAGGAGGTGGAATATTGGGCTTCCAATATTGAAGATTAAATTGAGCCCACTGCCCAAGTCCATTAATCCTTATCAATATTAATTTTATTTATTTTCCACTATATAAATAAAATTGCACTCCCAATATTTACCCATATTATATCCAAATAATATTTCTCCGGTAGTATTATTTATTCCGTGTATTTAAGATATAAATATCCATGAATAAAATTTATTTATTGCTTAATAAATTTATTCATCTCTTTTATCCGAGACTAGTACCACTCAACCTTATTTATTATGCGGAATTAAATCCACTCGCGAGGTTTACATAATAAATCCTTATGAGCTCATCTCGGGGATATTATAAACCCTTCCGGGATACACTGTCCCGTCAAGAATTCACGGCATGCCATATATAAAATATAGTTACCCAACTTAACCGGTAATTGACCCAATAATTAAACCGGTCAATTCCTTTGGAAAATCAAAGTCACTTATACTAAATATACGCACCCGCAATTGTATCGGGGATTAAGAATAAAATACACTGAGTCTCAAATCAATTATCGCCGAGCAAACCTAATTGATGAGTCTCAATCGATCCGCTCAATACACCAAGTGTACAAGTGTGATAAAATAATTAAGACAAATTATTTTCTCTCTCACACAACGACTATACCGATGGATTGGTCCGTGTCCATCTAGGTCGTGAGCATCTGTTCGATTAAATACGAGTAACCGATAGTATGATCTTCTGTGTGGGCCCGACACACCATACTAACTACAACGTATAAAATCCAGGACTATAATTTGCATATATTTAATTAACAATAATTAAAAGCAAATGAATGTTTGTATTTAATAGGTAAATGAAAGTGTACAAGGAGTTCTCAATACTCAAATCTAGACATTAAGTATACTACTCCAACATAAGTTGGGTCGCTATATTTTAAATATGACATGCCGTGAATACTTGACGGGAAAGTGTATCCCGTAAGGGTTGATAATATCCCTGAGATGAGTTCATAAGGAATTATTATGTAAACCCTGCAGGTGGATTTGTTCCGCATAATAATTAAGGTTGAATGGTACTAGTCTCGGATATAAGAGATGAATAAATTAATTAGCAATAAATTAATTTTATTCATGGATATTTATATCTTAAATACACGGAATAAATAATACTACCGGAGAAATATTATTTGATATAATATGGTTTAATATTGGGAGTGCAATTAATTTTATATAGTGGAAAATAGAATTAATTAATATTAATGGATTAATAGATTTGGGCTTGGGCTCAATTTAATCATTAATATTGGAAGCCCAATATTCCACCTCCTTAAGATCCCCTACGTGGCCTATAAAAGCACTACATGGTCTTCTCTATTCTCATAACTTGAAGATCACAATTCTAGAGAGAGAAAGTAGAGAGGGAGATCCATGGAGTTCGGTAGATCGTCGCCCACACGACGTCCGAGCTAGTGCAAGGAATACGTGGGAAGATCTCAAGGTCGTCAAATTGAGTTCTTCATTTTTCCGAACAACGAGAACGAGGTAAATCGTAAAACCCTCTTTACGATTTTATCGTTTAATTATCGTGAAAATATCATGAACCAAAGATCCGAGAACGAACCCCGGACCGAGGGCGGAACGCGTGGTGGTGGTCGTCGTTGACCACCGGACCACCGCGATCGGCGGACCCACGAAGGGGATCGTGCGCATGCACGCGGCAAGACCCTCGGCTAGGCCGAGGGTGGCGATCGAAACCCTAGGGTTCGATCGCCGCCGGAAAGGAGAAGCCCCGGCTGGACGCCGAGGCATGCGGTCGACTTCACGTCGACCGCGGGGTGCCACGGGCTGGTGCCGTGGCGGTACCCCACCGCTCCTGGCGGCGCGTGCGAAGAGGAGCCCCGGCTGGACGCCGGGGCGAGCGATCGAACCCCGTAGGGTCGATCGCTGGGCAGCCGCGGCTGGAGCCGCGGCGGGTCTGCTGGGCAGACCGCCCTCCTCAACCGGCGGTGGGGGTGAGTCGCCGGACTCACCGCCGGGGGGGCTGCTCGGAGCAGCCCCGGGGATGCTTGGCATCCCGGCGATCGCGCAACCGCGATCGCGAGCCCCATGCAAGGAGCTCGGCTAGGGTTTGTCGTGGGTTCATCCCACGGCGGCTACTTTGGTCGAGTCCCGGCTTGCGTGGTGGTTCGCGGTGGTTTCCGGCGAACGGTTTCGATAGGGTTGTCGGTTCCGCAATATTAGACAATCCGGATATTCGATCTCCAAAGGATTTCGGTCGGAATTAATTAGATAATTAATTTTAATTAATTTATTAATTCCGGGATATCGATTTCCAACATGATGAGTATGGGAGTCGGGAGTTTGGAGGAAATGACTACACCTTAGTACAAGTGGGAGATTGTTGGAGTTGTGTACTTAATGTCTAGATTTAAGTATCGGTAAACTCTCGGTCATAGCATTTAATCTATTTAATTAATAAACAATTGTTTACATTTAATTATTATTAATTAAATATATGCAAAATATAGTCCTAGATTATATACGTTGTAGTTAGTATGGTGTGCGGGCCCACACAGAAGATCATACTATCGGTTACTCGTATTTAATCGAACAGTAGCTCACGACCTAGATGGACATGGACCAATCCATCGGTATAGTCGTTGTGTGAGAGAGAAAATAATTTATCTTAATTATTTTATCACACTTGTACACTTGGTGTATTGGGCGGATCGCTTGAGATTTATCAATTAGGATTGCCGTCGATAATTGATTTAAATATCAGAGTATTTTATTCTTAATCCCCGATACTATTGCGGGTGTGTATATTTAATATAAGTGACTTTGATTTTCCAAAGGAATTAACCGATTTAATTATTGGGTCAATTACCGGTAAAGTTGGGTCACTATATTTTATATATGACATGCCGTGAATACTTGACAGGAAAGTGTATCCCGTAAGGGTTGATAATATCACCGAGATGAGTTCATAAGGAATTATTATGTAAACCCTGCAGGTGGATATTGTTCCGCATAATAATTATGGTTGAATGGTACTATTCTCGGATATAAGAGATGAATAAATTAATTAGCAATAAATTAATTTTATTCATGGATATTTAAATCTTAAATACACGGAATAAATAATACTAACCGGAGAAATATTATTTGATATAATATGGTTTAATATTGGGAGTGCAATTAATTTATATAGTGGAAAATAAATTAATTAATATTGATGGGATTAATAAAATTTCGAGAAACACCACCTTGTTTCCATCACGTTTCCAATACACCTTTCGTATATGCCTTTTGATGAATCCATCAAACGGACTATCTCATCAATTCGCAAGGTCCACGATTCATAGCTTTGTAAGCTTGAACTCTAAATGATCTTGCCTCTTAACAATAATACTTATTGCTTTCTAAGTAGGCTCATTTAGGTTCAGTACCGCCCTCATGCAGAACTAGGGATCGATTTCATCTCTACTAGATCCAGAGTTCGAAACTCTTCTAGTCTTTATGAAGATCTCTGGTTATCTAACAACCTCCCACTGCAATGGCATTCCGGTGTATAAACAGTAATAACAGTAGGTGCAGTTAGTGGTGTACTACTACTCGGTTTGGCTGGTTCCCAGTCGTTTTCTTTTCTCTCTCTTCAAGGTATTACGTCACTTCGGGCTTTGTAGTTCATCTAATAGTCTTTTTCTAAGAATTGGGCGATAGAACGTCCTTCTGTTTTATAGTATTATGGAACATACAATCTCTTGTTCCTCTAGGATATCCCACAACCACATTGAATGTGCCGTTGTTTTTCAGGAATATCCATAGAACTTAGGTAGTTCCGTACAACTTTTCCTTTTACTATTAGAATTCTATTTCTTATTTCCCGACACACCATTTCTACACAAGAGTGTATGGTGTAGTCATTTGGGATCCAATCCCATTCTTTGATATATACTATGTGTTACTTGGATAAGTACTTGCCTTTGCGATCAAATCGCTAGCCTCTAATGGATATACTTCGAAGGATCCCCACAATAGCTTTGTGTCCATTGACTTGTCAAAACACTTTGCTTTTGTGGCACATCAAGTATTCTAATCCATTTACGAGTATTTCTCTAGGAATAACTCGTACCTCTCTAAGTACACATATGTCTGCATATATCATTGTTAATCAATTCCAATACTTGTCCGAATTCCATCCTTTATCATAAAGGTATTCTTAGTTGTATTATTTTCCAAATTCAATTCTTAGGTCGGAAGGTCCATTCCTTCAACTATAATTGATCAAATCAATTTCGACCGTTTGAATCTTATTTGAACAAATACTACTAAGTATAAGAATTCACAAGTATAATGATTTAATCAAGAAACATATCTAATAAGTAAAACATGTTATAAAACGGTTTGTTGCATCGTGGTAGACTTAGGATTCATCATTCATATATTGCTATCTAATGTACCAGAATAGATAATACCATTATTTCTTATACAAACCATCAAGTGATTAAAGAAATAAAATATCCATTCATTAATAATAGAAAACCAGAACAAAAGTAATTTCTAAATTAAAGGGTACATAAAGATAAACTTGAAATGAAATCCTATAACTACTCAAAGCAGATAAATGTCTTCCACTGCAACCGCTGCTTCCTCTACAGCTTTGCCCATGTAGACTTTGTTGGAGTTGTGTACTTAATGTCTAGATTTAAGTAACGGTAAACTCCCGGTCATAGCATTTAATCTATTAAAAATTGAACAATTGTTTGCTTTTAGTTATTGTTAATTAATATATGCAAAATATAGTCCTGGATTCTATACGTTGTAGTTAGTATGGTGTGCGACGCCACACAGAAGATCATACTATTGTTGGAAATCGATATCCCGGAATTAATAAATTAATTAAAATTAATTATCTAATTAATTCCGACCGAAATCCTTTGGAGATCGAATATCCGGATTGTCTAAATTGCGGAACCGACAATCCAATCGACTCCCGGTTGCCGGAACATCCCACCACGAGACACCACGCGAAGCCGGACTCAACCAAACCCTAACCGCGGGCGAACCCACGGGTGTTCGGTCGAGCCCTCGCGTGGGCTCGCGGCTGAACACGGCAGCCGCCTAGGGCTGCTCGTAGCAGCCCGCTAGGGTTGCCAAAACCCTACGCGAACAGCCCGCTAGGCCATGCTCGAGCACCGCGAGGAGCAGCCCCATCGAACCCTAGCCGAGGCACGAGCCCCCGCTGTTCGATCAGCCCCTTGCACGCCTCCAGGCGCGCGTCACGGATCAGCCCGCATGGCCTCGTGCAGCAGCTCGCATCGCACGCGAGTCCGCTGCGGGAAAAACCCGCAGCTCGCTGCGAGCAGGCACGAGGCGAGCGCTTGCTCACTGGGCGCTCGCTCGCGACATGGACCAGGCGGGCGCCTGGTCCTCAGGCGAGCGCCTGCTTGCCCAGCGAACTTGGTTCGCGCGATCCTCGTCGCCGGATCGCTCCAGCCGCGGCGGTCCGGTGATCCTTGATCACCACCGCCCGGCTCGACCCCGATGAGGATCCCAAACCTTGGATCTTGGTTCACGATATTCTTACGATAATTAAACGATAAAATCATCGAGGGGGTTTTCACGATTTTACCTTTGTTCTCGTTGTACGGAGAAACGAGATCTATGAAGACCTTGAGACCTTCCCACGTATTCCTTGCACTAGCTCGAACGTCGGGTGGGCGACGATCTTCCGAACTCCATGGATCTCCCTCTCTACTTTCTCTCTCTAGAATTGTGATCTTCAAGTTATGAGAATAGAGAAGACCATGTAGTGCTTTTATAGGCTACGTAGGGGATCTTAAGGAGGTGGAATATTGGGCTTCCAATAATAGTGATTAAATTGAGCCCAAGCCCAAATCTATTAATCCTTACTATTATTAATTAATTCTATTTTCCACTATATAAAATTAATTGCACTCCCAATATTAAACCATATTATATCAAATAATATTTCTCCGGTAGTATTATTTATTCCGTGTATTTAAGATATAAATATCCATGAATAAAATTAATTTATTGCTAATTAATTTATTCATCTCTTGTATCCGAGACTAGTACCATTCAACCTTAATCATTATGCGGAACGAATCCACCTGCAGGGTTTACATAATAATTCCTTATGAACTCATCTCGGGGATATTATCAACCCTTCCGGGATACACTTTCCCGTCAAGTATTCACGGCATGTCATATATAAAATATAGTGACCCAACTTAACCGGCAATTAACCCAATAATTAAATCGGTTAATTCCTTTGGTAAATCAAAGTCACTTATATTAAATATACACACCCGCAATAATATCGGGGATTAAGAATAAAATACACTGAGACTCGAATCGATTATCGCCGGCAATCCTAATCGATGAATCTCAACGATCCGCTCAATACACCAAGTGTACAAGTGTGATAAAATAATCAAGACATATTATTTTCTCTCTCACACAACGACTATACCGATGGATTGGTCCTTGTCCATCTAGGTCGTGAGCAACTGTTCGATTAAATACGAGTAACCGATAGTATGATCTTCTGTGTGGGGCCCGACACACCATACTAACTACAACGTATAGAATCCAGGACTATGTTTTGCATATATTTAATTATAAATAATTAAACGCAAACAATTGTTCATTTAGTTAAATAGATTAATGGCAATGGATCGTGAGTTTCTGTCACTTAAATCTAGACATTAAGTACACAACTCCAACAATCTCCCACTTGTACTAAGGTCTAGTCATTTCCTCCAAACTCCCGACTCCCATACTCATCACGTGCTTAAGTTGTACTTCCAAGAAGTACTATGTGAATGAGCACTCTAGGTTGCCGCTCTGAAGTTATCTTGGTGACTACAGCGTCGTCTCCCTCGACGATGACTCGTATCAGGTGGTACTTGCACTATGTGTTATCTTTCACTTATGGACTTGTGATTTCTTACCTTTTGCCATTGCACCGCTATTTACATAGCCTTTGGAAAATTAAGAATCACATCTAAGTCCCAGAGATTATCCCGGAGTTATACCAAAACTTCCGCTGCCTCTGAGGCCGCTATTTGGTTACCCATGGGAGAGTCCGAAAAGCATCGTGCTTATCACTCTTCCATGTTAAAACTCCTTCTCCTTCAATAGTGAAACACATAGCCTGATATCGACTTACACCGGTCCTCATTTGATTAGAAATCTAAGAGAATGTAATCCAAAGGAAATGCTCGTCTGCTTCGTAGTCTAGAACAGTACTTCGAAAGTACTTTTACAGCAGTCGAATATTCCTTTCCAGGATTACCTTGATATCCTCCCACTACGCTAACCGCATAGCCGATATCAGGTTCTTGTTTTTAACAATGCATTTATTAAGCTTTCCACACTAAAAGTGTAGGAAACTGCTTTCATTGCTTCTATCTCCTTTTGTGTTCCAAAACACATATCCTTAGATAGATGCATTCCGTCTCTGAAAGGTAACGAACCTTTCTCGGAATGTTGCATGTTAAAACGAACCATAATCATATATATGTAAGATGTCCAGGAGAAGTACAATGTTCTTTTCTTGAGATCTTAGATCTTAAGAACATGCTCCAACTTCTTCTTCATCTCATATATCGATTTTTCTAGACAACCATCATTTTATGTCTGACAACATCTTTACATTGTTACCAATGATAAAATGTCATCTACATAAAACCTCCGAGAAACACCACTTTGTTTCCATCACGTTTCCCATACACACGATTCGTCTATGCTTTTGATGAATCCATAAAATGGACTATCTCATCAATTTGCAAGTACCACGAACTCAATGCTTTGTTTCAATCCATAAATGGATCAACTAAGCTTGTACTCTAAATGATCTTGCCTCTTAGCAATAATCCTTATTGCTCTCCAAGAAGGCACATTTAGATCTAGTACGGCCTCTTTGTAGATCCAGGGATCGATTTCATGTATACTAGGTCCAGAGTCCGAAGACTCTCCTAGTCTTATGAATATCTATGGTTGTTCCACAACCTCCCACTACAATGGCGTTCCGGTGTATAAACAGTGATAACAGTAGGTGCAGTTAGTGGTGTACCGCTACTCGGTTCGGCTGGTTCTAAGTCTTAATCTTTCTCTCTCATTTCAAAGTATTATGTCACTTTGGGCTTGTGGTTCATCATATAGTCTTTCTCTAAGAACCGGGCGTTAGAACTTATAACGTCCTTCTGGTTCATAGTACTATTGAACACACATCTTTTGTTCTTCTAGGATATTCTACAACCGCATTTGAATGCGCCGTTGTTTCCAGACATATCCATAGAACACAGGTAGTTCCGTATAACTCATCTTTTACTATCTCTATAAGAGTTCCATTTCTTATTTACGACACACCATTTCTTACACAAAAGTGTATGGTGTAGTCATTTGGGATCAAATCCCAATCTCTGATCAGTATGCCATGCATTCCTCAGACAGGTACTTGCCTCCGCGATCAAATCGCAGGCTACAAATGGATATACATTGATGTTTCTCCACAATTGCTTAGTGTCCATTGACTTGTCAAAACACTTGCTTTTGTGGCACATCAGGTATTCTAATCCATTTCTCGAGTAATCATCAAATGAAGTACTCGTACCTTATTGTCTGAGTAGACATAGGTCTGCATACATCAGAGTCAATCAATTCTTATACTTGTCCGGATCTTATATCTTATATCCATAAAGGATTGCTTAGTCATATTATCTTCCAAATTAGATTCTTAGGTCGGAAGGTCCACTCCCTCAACTTAATTGATCAAAAATCAATTTTCGACCTTTGAACTTCTTATTTGAATAAACATGACTCAGCATAAGAATCCACAAGTATAATTGATAAAGAAATCTCTTATTAGTAAAACGAGTTTCATACTACGGTTCGTTGCATTGTGGTGGACTCAGGATTCATCATTTATATATTGCTAGCCAATGTACCAAAATAGATAATATCATTATTTCTTCTTATAACCATCAAATGATTAAAAGAAATAAAATATCCATTCATTAGAAATCCAGAACAAAAGTTCTTTCTAATATGAAAGGTACATAAAAGCAATAACTCAAAATGGAATCCTATAAAATGTCCTCCACTGCAACTGCTGCCTCCTCCACAGCATTGCCCATGTAGACTACGATCTTTTCTTTTCCAAGTCGTTTAGGTTTCCTGGAACCTCTTGCATTTAAAATGCACATACCGTCAGTGGTTCCATATCTACACACCAGGTTCCGGTAGATAATACCACTGACTATGTTTTACGACTAAAGAAAATTTCGTACTTTCTTTGAGAGGATAATCAGACTTCCAGTACCCAGACTGTTTGCATCGAGAATACTTGCCTCTTGGCTTTCTCGTCCCATCTCGTGGTCTAAGCAACTTAGGACCACTGGGTTTCTTTGCTTTCTTGTCCTTTCCCCCGATTCATGCCTTTAGGTTCGAAACCTTTGGCATTGGCTACAAGAGCTTGCGATTTCCGTTTCAACTCGTCTAAAAGGTCAATCATCTCAAAAACGTGTTTAAGCGTTTTCTCGAAGTGAATGGCCTTTATGAGTATCTTCATCGCTTCTTGTCTAGCCGCCTATATCAATAGGCTCGGAAGGACAAAGCTCATTGAGTACAACCTTGTACTCTTCAACAGTTTGGGTAATGTCTAGATCTCTATTCCAATCATTACATTCAGGGACCAGTGAGTTTAAAAAATCCTTAGTTATCACATAAAGTGGGTTCAAAGCCATATCCTAATCTATGAGCACATATAACAACAAACAATCGATTTAATCTCCGATATTATCTCCCTCAAATAATATCATTAAACCACTAATCACATCTAAAATCCCATCAGATATGGCAAGCCACGATAGTGTGGACGTTTACCTATCCAAATGATTTAGCAATTAGATTTCCTTCGGTCGTACATCAATTATAGCGTTACTTCGATGGGAAGAATACTATAAAGCGTACCTAAGTGTAAACCATTACTCAGTATCTAAGAAGATTGTTTGGGACACGCATATTCACCGCAAGCCACGATAGTGTGGACGTTTACGTTAACATACGCTCCTTTACTCCCTTCTATAACTGTCTACATCAATCGTTCCAAAGTCCCATTCAATGTAGCAAGCCACGATAGTGTGGACGTTTACTACACCAAAAGACTTTTACAATTGACTCCCAATTACTTGATTCATTTAATCTTGTAAATCAAGACGTGGAGAATCATAAGTGAAACTCGAAGTTTCTAACCAGTGATTCACCATGCGAACAACCCTATCTCTCATAAATGAGGGAGCCGAGCAGACAATCGATCCATCTTCAAAAGATGGTACGACTGCCTCTAATTTGTGTCCTCGACATGACCAAGTGGCTTTGGCTCCATTCCACTCCCCGGGGTGAGAATGAGTCGACTTGAAGTCAGTTTTGGAAAGACAAATTAGGCATTGTTTGATAGACTTAATCAATGTTTCTCGTAAGAGGAATTACAAGAATTCTCCTCCAATGACTTGTCTATACGAACTTCAAAAGTCCATAAAAGTCACCAAGAGAACAGCAATGGAGACCATGGATATGTTTCCATACCCTCTCCCACTTAGCTTTTTACAATAAAGGGATACGCTATCTAATGCATAATTAAATACACATAAGCATGCATACATGAAATAAAGCACATAGAATATTATTACATAGTCAAAATAATTACTAGAATATTATTTTCCGACTATTATGGCTTTATCGCATCCCCGTACGCATCTTCTAGTCTTCAGTCTTCGTTCTTGAATGCTCCATGTGACGAGAATATTAATCCCAATATTTAAATCTATTTATTTTCAATTAATCCAAAAGTTACTTAATTCGAAAATTAAGTCAATCGAATATATCAAAAATAAAATTAAATATTATTAATATTTTTATTTATTTATTTTCCTATCTAATTCTATTAAATCTCTAGAATAATCTATCCAAGTTAAACTTGGAATATTCTAGAAGACTTCTATAATAGAATAAGGAAATAAAATAAATTAGGACTCTTCTACTTTCCAAGATTAATTAATTTCCATCTCTATGAAAATTCCCATAAAATAGGAATAATCAATTAGGAAATAAATCAATCCTAAATTAACTCTTATTCCTTTCCTATTCTATTAAATCTCTAGGATCCTATTCCAAGTAGAACTCGGAATACTCTAGAAGACTTCCATAATAGAATAAGGAATAAAATTAATTCCAATTAATTCTTTTCCTAATCCATGAGAATTCCCAAAAATAGGAAAACTCAAATAGGAAAAACCGAATCAATTAGGAAAGTAGTATCTTGGTAGGAGAACACGAGATCACGAGGACCCCGCGCCCTCCCACCATCGATCGCCGGCCGGGGAGGAGCGCCGCCGCCACCTCAGCCCACGCGCCACCACCATCGGTGGCCGGCGTGGCCAAGAAATCCCACGGGCAGCCCCCTCCGCGCCTTTGATCGATCCTCATGGGATATATCCTCGTGATCGATCCACGGTCCTCCCTCTCATCTTCTCCTTCGTCACATGTGTTCTCCGGCGGTCGTCTCGGTATCGATCCAACGTAAATAAATTACAAGAATTAAATTACAATTATCCGGTATCGATTCTATACATGAAATCGACCCTATACATTTTCCGGAAAAAGTAGAACGTAATAATAAACCTAAATTCGGTCAACCCCCGAATTTTTACTATTACAAGCATTCACCACACATAAAACGAATCTCGACATGTCCGAGAGTTTAATAATCAAGAACAATATTATGACAATAATTAAGAACAATTATATCTAGCCATAATAGTCGGAAACCCTGCAAGGTAGAACAATTTATCGAAAAATAACGTGAACGAAAACCAACGCTCTGATACCAATTGTTGGAAATCGATATCCCGGAATTAATAAATTAATTAAAATTAATTATCTAATTAATTCCGACCGAAATCCTTTGGAGATCGAATATCCGGATTGTCTAAATTGCGGAACCGACAATCCAATTGACTCCCGGTTGCCGGAACATCCCACCACGAGACACCACGCGAAGCCGGACTCAACCAAACCCTAACCGCGGGCGAACCCACGGGTGTTCGGTCGAGCCCTCGCGTGGGCTCGCGGCTGAACACGGCAGCCGCCTAGGGCTGCTCGTAGCAGCCCGCTAGGGTTGCCAAAACCCTACGCGAACAGCCCGCTAGGCCATGCTCGAGCACCGGAGGAGCAGCCCCATCGAACCCTAGCCGAGGCACGAGCCCCCGCTGTTCGATCAGCCCCTTGCACGCCTCCAGGCGCGCGTCACGGATCAGCCCGCATGGCCTCGTGCAGCAGCTCGCATCGCACGCGAGTCCGCTGCGGGAAAAACCCGCAGCTCGCTGCGAGCAGGCACGAGGCGAGCGCTTGCTCACTGGGCGCTCGCTCGCGACATGGACCAGGCGGGCGCCTGGTCCTCAGGCGAGCGCCTGCTTGCCCAGCGAACTTGGTTCGCGCGATCCTCGTCGCCGGATCGCTCCAGCCGCGGCGGTCCGGTGATCCTTGATCACCACCGCCCGGCTCGACCCCGATGAGGATCCCAAACCTTGGATCTTGGTTCACGATATTCTTACGATAATTAAACGATAAAATCATCGAGGGGGTTTTCACGATTTTACCTTTGTTCTCGTTGTACGGAGAAACGAGATCTATGAAGACCTTGAGACCTTCCCACGTATTCCTTGCACTAGCTCGAACGTCGGGTGGGCGACGATCTTCCGAACTCCATGGATCTCCCTCTCTACTTTCTCTCTCTAGAATTGTGATCTTCAAGTTATGAGAATAGAGAAGACCATGTAGTGCTTTTATAGGCTACGTAGGGGATCTTAAGGAGGTGGAATATTGGGCTTCCAATAATAGTGATTAAATTGAGCCCAAGCCCAAATCTATTAATCCTTACTATTATTAATTAATTCTATTTTCCACTATATAAAATTAATTGCACTCCCAATATTAAACCATATTATATCAAATAATATTTCTCCGGTAGTATTATTTATTCCGTGTATTTAAGATATAAATATCCATGAATAAAATTAATTTATTGCTAATTAATTTATTCATCTCTTGTATCCGAGACTAGTACCATTCAACCTTAATCATTATGCGGAACGAATCCACCTGCAGGGTTTACATAATAATTCCTTATGAACTCATCTCGGGGATATTATCAACCCTTCCGGGATACACTTTCCCGTCAAGTATTCACGGCATGTCATATATAAAATATAGTGACCCAACTTAACCGGCAATTAACCCAATAATTAAATCGGTTAATTCCTTTGGTAAATCAAAGTCACTTATATTAAATATACACACCCGCAATAATATCGGGGATTAAGAATAAAATACACTGAGACTCGAATCGATTATCGCCGGCAATCCTAATCGATGAATCTCAACGATCCGCTCAATACACCAAGTGTACAAGTGTGATAAAATAATCAAGACAGATTATTTTCTCTCTCACACAACGACTATACCGATGGATTGGTCCTTGTCCATCTAGGTCGTGAGCAACTGTTCGATTAAATACGAGTAACCGATAGTATGATCTTCTGTGTGGGGCCCGACACACCATACTAACTACAACGTATAGAATCCAGGACTATGTTTTGCATATATTTAATTATAAATAATTAAACGCAAACAATTGTTCATTTAGTTAAATAGATTAATGGCAATGGATCGTGAGTTTCTGTCACTTAAATCTAGACATTAAGTACACAACTCCAACAACTATCGGTTACTCGTATTTAATCAAACAGTTGCTCACGACCTAGATGGACACGGACCAATTCATCGGTATAGTTGTTGTGTGAGAGAGAAAATAATTTATCTTAATTATTTTATCACACTTGTACACTTGGTGTATTGAGCGGATCGTTGAGATTTATCGATTAGGATTGCCGGCAATAATCGATTCAAGTCTCAGAGTATTTTATTCTTAATCCCCGATACTATTGCGGGTGTGTATATTTAATATAAGTGACTTTGATTTTCCAAAGGAATTAACCGATTTAATTATTGGGTTAATTACCGGTTAAGTTGGGTCACTATATTTTATATATGACATGCCGTGAATACTTGACGGGAAAGTGTATCCCGGAAGGGTTGATAATATCCCCGAGATGAGTTCATAAGGAATTATTGTGTAAACCTCATGAGTGGATTCGTTCCGCACAATAATTGAGGTTGAATGGTACTAGTCTCGGATACAAGAGATGAATAAATTAATTAGCAATAAATTAATTTTATTCATGGATATTTAAATCTTAAATACACGGAATAAATAATACTACCGGAGAAATATTATTTGATATAATATGGTTTAATATTGGGAGTGCAATTAATTTATATAGTGGAAAATAAATTAATTAATATTAATAAGGATTAATGGACTTGAGCATTGGGCTCAATTTAATCTTCAATATTGGAAGCCCAATATTTCACATCCTTAAGATCCCCTACGTAGCATATAAAAGCACTAGATGGCCTTCATAACATAATAAGACAAGAATATCAATACTTGATAGTTCTAGAGAGTTGAAGGAGATCCATAGGAGTTCGATAGATCGTCGCCCACCCGACGTTCGAACGGAGTGCAAGGAATACGTAGGAAGATCGTAAGGTCATCATCTTGATTTCGTTTCTCCGCACAACGAATCGAAAGGTAAAATCATAAACTCCCTTCTATGATTTTGTGTGAATTAATTGTGGCGCGTACATGAACACACGATCCGAGAAAACGACGAGACCGGGATACGGGGATCACGCGATCCCCGTCGGGATCGAGAGGGGCGGCCGAACCCTAGGGTTCGACCGCCGGTACCGCGCGACGAAGGGAGCCCCGGCTGGACGCCGGGGCGAGCGATCGACGTCAGTCGATCGCTGGGGATGCCACGGGCTGGTGCCGTGGCGGATCCCCGCCCCTCGAAGGCGGCGTGCGCCAAGGGAGGCCCCGGCTGGACGCCGGGGCGTGGGATCGAGCAAGGCTCGATCGCTGGGCAAGCCGCGGCTTCGCCGCGGTGGTCAGCTGGGAGCTGACCGCCCCTCCTGGCGGTCCCCATGCAGCCCCAGCGATCGCCATGCACGGCGATCGCGAACCCCGCGTGGGGTTCGGCTAGGGTTTCGCCCTCGCGGCGATTCTCTTGTCGGACTCCGGCGACGTGGTGTTCGTGATCGGTTTCCGGCGAGAGGATTTCGGTCGGGGTTATCGGTTCCACAATTTTTGATACCCCGGGATATCGATTTCCAACAATTGGTATCAGAGCGTTTGGTTTCGTGTTCATGTATGTGTTCAATTGTGTTCTACCTTGCAGGGATTCCGACTATCATGGTTAATTAATTGTTAATTATTTGTTTAATTAATTGTTATTTAATTTTACCATGATTATTCGTTATTACTCTCGGACATGTCGAGATTCGTTTTGTGTGGATGAATGCTTGTAATAGTAAAAATTCGGGGGTTGACCGAATTTAGATTTATTATTATTGTTCTATGTTTTCCGGAAAGTGTATAGGGTCGATTTCATGTATAGAATCGATACCGGAATTGTAAATTTATTTCTTGTAATTTATTTACGTTGAATCGATGCCGAGACGACCGCCGGAGAACTCATGTGACGAAGGAGATGAAGAGAGGGACTAGGGCTCGGGATCGATGGGATCGATCCCATGATGATGATCGATCGATGGCATGGGCGAGGGGTCGATCGCCCCTGCCGCGGGCTGCCGCCGGTTTCGGTGGCTGGCCAGCGTGGCTGGGCGGCGGTGCTCCTCCCCGGGGTCCGGCCGGTCGAAGGTGGGGTGGCGTGGGGTCTCCCGATCTCATGCTACTCCTACCTAGATTCACTTTCCTAATTAATTCGTTTTTCCTATTTTGAGTGATCCTATTTTTGGGAACTCTCATGGATTAGGAAATGAATTAATTAGAATTAATTTTATTCATTATTCTATTATGGAAGTCTCCTAGAATATTCCGAGTCCTACTTGGAATAGGATTCTAGAGATTTAATAGAATTGGAAAGGAATTTAATTAATATGGAATTAATTTATTTACCATTTGATTATTACTATTTTATGGGAATTCTCATGGACATGGAAATTAATTAATCTTGGAAAGTAGAAGAGTCCTAATTTATTTTATTTCCTTATTCTATTATAGAAGTCTTCTAGAATATTCCAAGTTTTACTTGGATAGATTATTCTAGAGATTTAATAGAATTAGATAGGAAAATAAATAAATAAAAATATTAATAATATTTAATTTTATTTTTGATTTATTCGATTGACTTGATTTTCGAATTGAGTATCTTTTGGATTTATTAAAAATAAATAGATTTAAATATTGGAATTAATATTCTCGTCACATGGAGCATTCAAGAACGAAGACTGAAGACTAGAAGATGCATACGGAGATGGAATAAAGCCATGATAGTCGGAAAATAATTTTTCTAGCATTATTTGGACTATGTGATACTATGTGCTTTATTACTTGTATGCATGCTATATGTGTTTACTTTATGCACTAGATAGCGTATCCCTTTGTTATAAAAAAGCTAAGTGGGAGAGGGGATGGAAACATTCCCATGGTCTCCATTACTGTTCTCTTGGTGACTTTTATGGACTTTTGAAGTTCATATAGATAAGTCATTGGAGGAGAATTCTTGTAATTCCTTTTACAAGAAACATTGATTAAGTTTATCAAACAATGCCTAATTTGTCTTTCTGAAACTGACTTCAAGTCGACTCATTCTCACCCCGGGGAGTGGAATGGAGCCAAAGCCACTTGGTCATGTGGATGACACAAATTAGAGACATTCGTACCATCCTTTTAAGGTGGATCGATTGTCTGCTCGGCTCCCTCATCTAATGAGAGATAGGGTTGTTCGCATGGTGAATCACTGGTTAGAAACTTCGAGTTTCACTTATGATTCTCCGCGTCTTGATTTACGAAAATCAAATGGATCTAGTAATTGGGAGTCAACTGTAAAAATCTTTTGGTGTAGTAAACGTCCACACGAACGTGGCTTGCTATACTAAATGGGAGTTTGGAACGGTTGATGTAGACAGTTATAGGGAATTGTGAAGGATTGTGAGTTATCGTAAACGTCCACACCAACGTGGCTTGCGGTGACATAGCATTTCCAAATGATTCACCTTAGTACTGAGTAATGGTTTACACTTAGGTACGCTTTATAGTATTCTTCCCAACGAAGTAACGCTATAATGATGTACGACCAAAGCAAATCTAATTGCTAAATCATTTGGGTGGGTAAACGTCCACACAAACGTGGCTTGCCTTACCCGATGGGATTTTAGATGTAATTAGTAATTTAATGATATTATTTGAGGGAGATAATATCGGATATTAAATTGATTGTTTGTTTAAATGTGCTTATAGGTTTAGAGAATAGCTATGAATCCACTTTCTGTGATACTCAAGGAGCATAAACTCACTGGCCCCAATTATATCGATTGGAGGAGAAATTTAGACATTGTCCTGACTTCTAAAGAGTATAAGTTTGTACTCCATGAAGTATGCCCTGCTGAGCCCACGCCTGCCTCGACTGATGAGGAAAAACTGGCATATCGGAAGTGGAAAAAGGTTGATGAAATGGCTAGGTGTTATATTTTGGCTTCCATGTCAAATGTACTCCAAACCCAACATGAGTCGATGGACACTGCCTATGATATGTTGTTTAACCTCAAGGAGATGTTTGGAGAGCAAGATCGTGCGGCAAGGCAAGAAGCCATGAGAGTCCTCATGACAACTACTCAATCTGAAGGAACGCCCGTAGGGGAGCACGTTCTTAAGATGATGAAATAAAATAGAGGTTGTCTAAATAAATCGAGATATAAGATTGAGTAAAAGTTAGAGCATGTTCTTGAGATCTTTCGATCTAAGGATAAGAACATTGTACTTCTCCTAGATATCTTATACGATTACGGTTTGTTTTAAACATGCATACTTCTGAGAAAGGTTATTGCCTTTCAGAGACAGAATATACATCTATCTAAAGGGTATGTGTTTCGAACGCATGAAGGAGATAGATGAGGACAAAGCAGTTTCCTACACTTCAAGTGTGGAAAGCTTTATAGATGCAATGTTGTAAAACGAGAACCTGATATCAACTATGCGGTTTGCGTAGTGGGAGGATATCAAGGTAATCTAGACAAGAGATTTTCGGATGCTGTAGTAGTACTTGCGAAGTACTGGATTACTAAGCAAGACGAAATCTTCTTGGATTACATGTTCTCAGATCTACAATCAGAGAAGGACCAGTGTAAGTCGATATCAGGCTATGTGTTCACTTTTAGAAAGAGGTGGAACCATGAAATGAAAGAGTGATAAGCAGGACGCTTCTCAGACTCTCTCGTAACCGAATAGCAGCCTCAGAGGCAGCGGAAGTTTTGGTTAGGTTCCGGGATAACCTCTTGACTTGGATATGACTCTTAGTTTACCAAAGGCTATTGGATAGCGGTGCACGGTAAACTGGAAGAAGTCATAAGTCAAAAGTGATGTTAACACATAGAGCGAGTACCACCTGATACGAGTCATCGTCGAGGGAGACGACGCAATAGTCACCAAGATAACTTCAGAGCGGCAACCTAGAGTGCTCATTCACACAGTACTTCTTGGAAGTACAACTTTAAGCACGTGATGAGTATGGGAGTCGGGAGTTTGGAGGAAATGAGTTCATAAGGAATTATTGTGTAAACCTCATGAGTGGATTCGTTCCGCACAATAATTGAGGTTGAATGGTACTAGTCTCGGATACAAGAGATGAATAAATTAATTAGCAATAAATTAATTTTATTCATGGATATTTAAATCTTAAATACACGGAATAAATAATACTACCGGAGAAATATTATTTGATATAATATAGTTTAATATTGGGAGTGCAATTAATTTATATAGTGGAAAATAAATTAATTAATATTGATAAGGATTAATGGACTTGAGCATTGGGCTCAATTTAATCTTCAATATTGGAAGCTCAATATTCCACCTCCTTAAGATCCCCTACGTAGCCTATAAAAGCACTACATGACCTTCATAACATAATAAGACAAGAATATCAATACTTGATAGTTCTAGAGAGTTGAAGGAGATCTATAGGAGTTCGATAGATCGTCGCCCACCCGACGTTCGAACGGAGTGCAAGGAATACGTAGGAAGATCGTAAGGTCATCATCTTGATTTCGTTTCTCCGCACAACGAATCGAAAGGTAAAATCATAAACTCCCTTCTATGATTTTTTGTGAATTAATTGTGGCGCGTACATGAACACACGATCCGGGAAAACGACGAGACCGGGATACGGGGATCACGCGATCCCCGTCGGGATCGAGAGGGGCGGCCGAACCCTAGGGTTCGACCGCCGGTACCGCGCGACGAAGGGAGCCCCGGCTAGACGTCGGGGCGAGCGATCGACGTCAGTCGATCGCTGGGGATGCCACGGGCTGGTGCCGTGGCGGATCCCCGCCCCTCGACGGCGGCGTGCGCCAAGGGAGGCCCCGGCTGGACGCCGGGGCGTGCGATCGAGCAAGGCTCGATCGCTGGGCAAGCCGCGGCTTCGCCGCGGTGGTTAGCTGGGAGCTGACCGCCCCTCCTGGCGGTGGCGGTGAGTCGCCGGACTCACCGCCGGGGGCTGCCCCATGCAGCCCCAGCGATCGCCATGCACGGCGATCGCGAACCCCGCGTGGGGTTCGGCTAGGGATTCGCCCTCGCGGCAATTCTCTTGTCGGACTCCGGCGACGTGGTGTTCGTGATCGGTTTCCGGCGAGAGGATTTCGGTCGGGGTTATCGGTTCCGCAATTTTTGATACCCCGGGATATCGATTTCCAACAGACTTGAACTCTTCTTCTCTAAGTCGTCGGGTTTTCTCGAACCCCTGCATTCAAAAATGCACATACCGTCAGTGGTTCCATATCTACACACCAGATTTCTGGTAGATAATACCGCTGACTATGTTTTCAAGACAATAGAAAAATTCGTACCTTTGAGAGGACAATCAGACTTCCAGTGTCCAGACTTCTTGCATCGAAAGCAATTGCCCTTAGGCTTTCCAACCCTTCCTCGTGGTCCATTATTGGCACCACTGGGTTTCCAGGCTTGCTTCCTTTTCTTGCCCCTACCTCCAATAGTCTTCGAGCCTTTGGACTTGGTACTTACAAGCGCTTGAGACTTGCCCTTCTTGTAGATCCCCTCTGCCGCCTTCAGTTCAGTCAGGAGTTGCGCAAGAGTATAAGATAGTTTACCCATATTATAACTCATTCGGAACTGCTCAAAACTAGGAGTCAGAGACTGGAGTATGATGTCGACTTGCGTCTCACCATCAATTTGAGCTCCTAAGATATCTAGTTCTTTCAACAAACTCATCATTTTAAGAACGTGCTCCCCAACGGGCTGTTGGAGTTGTGTACTTAATGTCTAGATTTAAGTAACGGTAACTCCCGGTCATAGCATTTAATCTATCTAATTAATAAACAATTGTTTGCATTTAATTATTGATAATTAAATATATGCAAAATATAGTCCTGGATTCTATACGTTGTAGTTAGTATGGTGTGCGTCGTCACACGGAAGATCATACTATCGGTTACTCGTATTTAATCGAACGGTTGCTCACGACCTAGATGGACACGGACCAATCCATCGGTATAGTCGTTGTGTGAGAGAGAAAATAGTTTGTTTTAATTATTTTATCACACTTGTACACTTGGTGTATTGGGCGGATCGCTTGAGATTTATCAATTAGGATTGCCTTTGATAATTGATTTAAATCTCATAGTATTTTATTCTCAATCCCCGATACTATTGCGGGTGTGTATATTTAATATAAGTGACTTTGATTTTCCAAAGGAATTAACCGATTTAATTATTGGGTTAATTACCGGTAAAGTTGGGTCACTGTATTTTATATATGGCATGCCGTGAATACTTGACGGGAAAGTGTATCCTGTAAGGGTTGATAATATCCCCGAGATGAGTTCATAAGAAATTATTGTGTAAATCTCATGAGTGGATTTGTTCCGCACAATAATTAAGGTTGAATGGTACTATTCTCGGATACAAGAGATGAATAAATTAATTAGCAATAAATTAATTTTATTCATGGATATTTAAATCTTAAATACACGGAATAAATAATACTACCGGAGAAATATTATTTGATATAATATGGTTTAATATTGGGAGTGCAATTAATTTATATAGTGGAAAATAAATTAATTAATATTAATGGGATTAATAGATTTGGGATTGGGCTCAATTTAATCATTAATATTGGAAGCCCAATATTCCACCTCCTTTAGATCCCCTACGTAGCCTATAAAAGCACTACATGGTCTTCACAAATCATAAGACAAGATTATCATACTTGATATTCTAGAGAGTTCGTGAAGGAGATCCATAGAGTTCGGAGGATCGTCGCCCACACGACGTTCGAACGAGGTGCAAGGAATACGTAGGAAGATTCAAAGGTCTTCAATTTGATTTCGTTTCTCCGCACAACGAATCAAAAGGTAAAATCATAAACTCCCTTGTATGATTTTATGTGAATTAATTGTGATACATACATGAACATACGATCCGGAAAAACGACGAACTTCGGGGACGGGTATTCGAGATCCCCGACGAAGATCGAAAGAACCCTCGGCTAGGAGACGAGGGCATGCGGTCGAGCCCTAGGGCATCGACCGCGAGGGCACGTGAGGGACCCCGGATGGGAGCCGGGTGGGCGATCGATCGTGGTGATCGATCGCCGGGCAGCCGCGGCTGGAGCCGCGGCGGGTTCTCCGTTGGGCGAACCGCCCTCCTCGGGCGGTGGCGGTGAGTCGCCGGACTCACCGCCCGGGGCTGCCGGAGCAGCCCCAGCGATCGCATCGTGCGCGATCGCGAGCCCCACGGTGGGGCTCGGTTAGGGTTTAGCCGCGGGTTCATACCGCGGCGATGCTCTCGTCGGGTCCGGTTCTTCGTGGTGTTCGCGATCGGTTTTCCGGCGATGGGATTTCGGTCGGGTTGTCGGTTTCCGCAATTTTTGATAACCCGGGACATCGATTTCAAACAATTGGTATCAGAGAGTTTGGTTTCGTGTTCATGTATGTGTTCAATTATCGTTCTACCTTGCAGGGATTCCGACTATCATGGTTTAATTATTTGTTAATTAATTATCATGATTATTCGTTTATTAAACTCTCGGACATGTCGAGATTCGTTTTGTGTTGATGAATGCTTGTAATAGTAAAAATTCGGGGGTTGACCGAATTTAAGATTTATTATTATTGTTTTATGTTTCCGGAAATTGTATAGGGTCGATTTCATGTATAGAATCGATACCGAAATTGTAATTTAATTTTGTAAATTAATTTTACGTTGGATCGATGCCGAGACGACCGCCGGAGAACACGTGTGACGAAGAAGACGAAGAGGACGAAGAACCGGGGATCGATCAACCCCATGATCGATCCCGAGCGATCGACCGCGAGGAGGGGGCCGATAGCCCTCGGCTGGGGCTGCCGCCGGTCACGGTGGCGGCTAGGGGGAGGGGGCCGATCGCATAAAATCGATCCATCACTAGACTCTCTGTGAAAAACCTGAAAGAATATAGGTCTTTCCAAAATAACGGCTGATGAAAAAATTTTATATCGGAGTTACGTATCACAATGAAAGGTTATTTGATTAGGGTTACGTATCACAATAAAAAATTATTTAATATTATTGTAGGGTTATTAAAAACTTTAAACATTTAAAAAAATGTCCTTACTTAGTATTTAAAGAATACAAATACCCTAATAAATAATCACGTAAAAAATATGCAACCCCTTAAAATGAGGTGAAAAAGAATGGGTGTTCAAAATAATATTAAAACCTATTCTGCCCCAAACCATAATATTACCTTAAAACTTTAAGTTGTACTCCCAGTGCAACGCACGGCTCAAAGATACTCCATCTGGTCATTAATAGATGTCATACTTTGCTGGACATGGAGTTTAAGAAAATTATTATTTTTTAATTTTTTAATTAAAAAGTAAAGGGTAAAAATATATTTTAAAAGTGAAAAGTAAAGTAGATGTGAGTAAAGTTTAAAAAGTAGGTAGGGTAAAGTAGAATAAAATTGTATATTAAAATAAAAAAGTTAAAATAATTATTTCTTTTTTTTTGGTGTGTCAACTATTATTGGACACCCCTAAAAGGAAAGTATGTCAAGTGTCTTTGGACCGAGGGAGTTTTTTGGGGAGTAAAAACCAGATACGAAAACGTATATCCAAGGGCGGGACACGTAGTCAAGGGTCCACCCGGGGCTGACCATGCGAAGAGAAGCGCGGGACCCAAGCACGGCTCGCGGCTCGGATCATGCGGCACGCGGGCAAGGACCATTCCGAAGCATGCCAGGCAGGGAGTCGACGGTTGGGACGCGTCGCGTCTCGGGTCACGGGTCGCGGATCTTCTGGGCAAATCACGCGGGGAAGTGACTCGGGGCAAGTCCGCGACACGGGTCACGCAGGGGTATTGACCCCGAATCACGATGTCGTCATACGAGCCATGCAGGGGTATTGACCCCGGGCCACACCCTTGATCCGCTACACAAGCCCGTCATGTGTTCCGTGTGTGGAGAGGACGAAGATCCAGCCGGCAGCCCGGGCCACGCAATCGGTATCTGAGGGAGGTCTCGTCCCAGGAGGAACGGAGACATCACCCGCGTGAGCCCACATGCATCGTCAACACTCCGGATCACGGGCCCCGGGGCGCTACTAGCTTCATTAAATGCTATAGATATAGTACGTGGTCTGAATGTAATCATTCCATAAATCCCTATAAATAGAGGGCTTATCCCTTTAGATTAAAGGGCGGCACTAATTAGTGAATATACTCGATATTAAAGGAGTGGATAATAGAAATCCTTTGGAAGAAGCTTAAAAGCTCAAAACCTCTGTTCTTTTCCAGATCTAGCTCAACCCCTACTCCAGAATATAAATTTACATGTATTAGTATCGTTTCAAACCCTCTATACACAGCCCAGCCCCGTATAATACTACCCGACTAAAACGTGCTAAAACATTTGGCGCTAGAAGGAGGGGGTTGTTATACTAGACCCAGGAAAAGAAAGTAGAGCCGAAGCCATGTCCGATGGAGTCACCGCGTCAGATTCCTCCCACTCTGCCACGAGGAAGAAGCTGGAAAGAGGGAAGATGCCAGCCGTCGAGTCAGACGCCGCCCCGCCACTCTCCCCAAAGATCTCGGGGGAAATCCCCGGGAACGAAGACGCCGTCATCACCGGGGAGCTGGACGGCCACAACACGTCCAACCAATACCTCCGAAGCAGCTCCGAGGCCCGACGCCTCAGACGCCGCCAGCAGACCCACCGCCATGCGCACCGCTCGGATCCCGAGAACCGACGCGGACCACCTCCCTCCGAGACGCCGGCCCGGGAATTGCACCTCCTTTTGGACACCCCCGAGAAAATCGACGTAGCCATGTCCGACCTCATACAGCGTAAGCGTACTCTAACCTCCCTTTCTGTTCGTCCAGGTGAGAAGATGGGGAAAGGCAGTGTGTTCGGTCGTCTGGGGCCCGGTCACGCCAGCCACAGCGCGTTCGACCGCCTCGGAGCAGGCCGTGCCGGCTCCAACCGTTACACAATCCCCGCCCGACGACTCATCTTCGATCTCAGCGAGGAGGCCGGCAACCAGTCGGCCCCAGCAGACCGGTTCGGGGCGAACAACGAGGAGAAGACTCGTCGCGTCGAACCGGACCGGGGTCCCGGGACCCGTGTCCCGCAACCACCGGGACCCGAGGCGGGCCTCCTGGACCTCTACAGCAAGGTGTCCGAAATGGAGAGGAAGCTGACCGAGGCCCAGGCCCGACCAAAGCGGGTCGACTACTGCAAAGAGCCCTTGGCCCTGGAGGTCGAGCATGCGGTCATGCAATACGAGATCCAGCCCCTCCAGACGACCCTGTACGATGGGAAAACGGATCCCGAGATCCACCTCAGCCGCTTCCGCACATACATGTCCGGGAGAGGAGCCAGCGACGCCACGAGGTGCAGGCTTTTCCCCCTCACCCTCGGGGATGTGGCCCACAAATGGTTCGCGGGGATCTCCTCATGCTCGATCCACTGTTTCGACGACCTCGTCCAGCGTTTCGTGGCGCACTTCGCCTCCAAGGTGAACCGTCTCGAGCAGAGCCAGCGACTGATCGGCATTCGCCAAAATATGGAGGAAGGCGACGAGCGCTACGTGGACCGAGTCGGGGACATCCTGCTCGGCGGAGAGGAGGTCGGCGACGATCTCAAGCTACACACGGCGATGAACGGGCTCCGGAAGAATTCCGAGCTTTTCAAGCATCTGATGCTCAACTATCCACAGCCCTACGAGGATTTCCGCGTAAAGGTCGCGGCACAGTGTTGGTACCAACGTCTCATGCGCGGGACGGAGACCCCGGGGACGCGAATCGGAAGGATCCCGCTCCCATGGAGGCGAGACCGGCCCACGTAAATAGGAGAGGCCCTCCCAAGGCCCCGGAATGGGACCGTCCTGCCCCGAGTTACCGCGAGATGGAGATCCGGTTGGTCGAGGTCATCGGACAGGACACCATGGCCATGATGCACGCACTACAAGCCATGGGGGACGCTCTGACCAAGCAAGAACCTATGAGGATCTCGCCGGACAAGCTCGACAAGCGCCTATGGTGCGCCTTCCACAAGCAGCATGGGCACCCCACCGGCCAGTGTCGTCAGCTGCTAAGGCAACTATGGAAGTTATTTGAGGAAGGGAAACTCTGGGAGCTCCTCGGCAGACCCGGGGACCGGGGGACCGGCCAGGTGTCCAACCCGGACAACGGAAGAAATGTGGTCGCGGCCCAGGGCCGCGGAGGGCAGAACCGCGGCCAGTCCCCGGTACACATCGGACAGATCCTGATGATCGGCGGGCTGCAGCCCATCACGAGCGAGAGCAGAAGGAAGAGGAAGCGCGAGGTGGAGATCTGGAGGGTCTACCAAGAGACGAACCCCGCTCCCCCTCGGAGCATCACGGAACGCGCCTTGATCACGTTCTCCCCGAAAGACCGCGAAGGTGTTGGCTACCCCAAGAGCGAGGCCTTGGTGATCACCACCGCCATTCTCGGAGTGGAAGTTGCGCGGCTTCTGATCGATAACGGGGCCCACTGCAATATCTTGTATAAGCAGGCCCTCGACCAGATGGACAACATGGCACAGTACATACTCCCCAGTGGCGTGAGACTGAAAGGCGTGGGGAAAGACGTGTTGATTCCCTACGGGACGGTGGTGCTACCTCTGGAATTGAGAGACGAGAAGAACCCCGAAATAAAGCTGTTGAGGAACTTGACCTTCGTAATAGTCGATGAAGTTAGCGGATATAACGCACTTTTGGGGAGGCCCTTTTTAGAAGCTTTCGAAGATGTGGCCTCCTCGTACTATTACTGTATCAAGTTCCCAGTCTCCTCCGGGGCCATTGGCACCGTCCGAGGAGACCAATTAATGGCAAAAAGATATTTGTTGTACTCCTCGAGTGAAGAAATCGACGAAATAAATACCCACGAAGAAGTAACCTCCGCAGACCCGGAACTCGGGATCAAACCCGAAACATCCGGGGCCCGGGGTGAAAAATGTGAGGAAGAACTAGTGGGGTTTCTCATAGCAATTACAAAGGATGACCCAGACTCCGGTTTGGAACGTACACCGGACTCGGCGACAGCAGAACGGGCCACGGGCCCCATCGCGGTTTCAGATCTTGAACTCGGGTTGGCGTCACGGGATGATATAGTCTCGGACCCGGGGCCGAGACCCCATCTAATTAAGGAACCAACAATCGAACCCACTCTGGGAAGTGCGGAATCATGTGGTCAAACCCGTGACACCCCTGACACGCTTCCGGGGACCCGAAACCGGGACAGCGTAGGGGTCGAGGCTCTGGAGAAAACTGTCCCCCTCGAAGTCGGAAGCAACGAGCTTCCGCGTCAGTTGCTCATCGGATCGTCAATGGCGCCCGCAACAAAGGACGAGCTCGATAAATTCCTCCGAGTCAACATGCCTACATTCGCGTGGACGAGTGGGGAACTCGGCAGGGTTGACCCGGGACGCGCGTGCCACCACCTACGGCTGGATGACAAGCGCCGTGCCATAGCCCTGAGACGCCGAAAGATGGGGCCCGAGAAAAATGAGGCGCTGAACACCGAGGTAGACAAGCTGCTCCGAGATGGTTTGATCCGACTCGCCCCGCATGACGTGACGTGGGTCTCGAACGCGGTCATTGTAAGAAAATCCCAGGGGAAATGGAGGCTCTGCATAGATTATACCGACCTCAACGACGCGTGTCCCAAAGATCACTTCCCAATGCCGCACATCGACCAACTCGTGGACAGCACCGCGGGACACGCCATGTTCTCAATCATGGATGCGAGCTCCGGATACCATCAAATCCCAATGGATCCCGACGATACCCGGCACACGGCATTTTATACAGGAAGCAACGTTTACTGCTGGGAACGGATGCCGTTCGGTTTGAAAAACGCAGGGGCCACTTACCAAAGGCTCGTCAAGAGCAAAAACGAGTTCGACCACGTCGCGGATTTGGCCCGAGTGTTTGAGATTCTGGGTCAGTACAATATGAAACTGAATCCCAGGAAATGCCACTTCGGAATCCGGAAGGGGATGTTCCTAGGCCACGTGTTCGGAGAAAACGGGCTCGAGCCCAACCCAGCGAAGGTCAAGGCAATAATCGACATGCAGGAACCACGGGACATCAAGGGGGTCCAACGCCTCACGGGATGCTTGGTTGCCCTTAGCCGGTACATCTCCCGCCTTGGTGACAAGACGCGCCCATTCTTCGGTTCGATCAAAAATCAGGAGTTCCATTGGAAGAAGGACAGCCAGAAGGCGTTCACCCAGATCAAGGAATATCTCGCCGGCCCACACTTGCTCACGGTGCCGAAGCCGGGAGAGAAGCTGTTTTTGTACCTCGCCACGACGGAAGGCGCGGTTAGCGCCGTTTTGGTCCTAGCCGAAGGTACCCTCCACATGCCCATCTATTTCATAAGCCACGTGTTGCACGAAGCTGAAACCCGCTACACCCCCCTCGAGAAGCTTGCCTACGCCCTCATAGTCTCGGTCCGGAAACTGAGAGCATATCTTTTCGAACATCCGGTCGAGGTACTCACGACGATGCCGTTACGACAAGTGCTGCACAGATCGGACGTCTCGGGAAGGTTGCTTCGCTGGAGTCTGGAGTTAAGTCAATACGACTTGACGTTCGCACCCCGCACATCGATCAAAGCACAAGCCCTGGCGGATTTCATCGTGGAGCTCACCTTTCCCCCACGGAGCACAGGATCAGCACGCCCCTGGCAGCTTCACGTTGACGGGTCCTCTACCAGCGCGTGCTCGGGGGGCCGGGGTGGTGCTCCTGGGGCCAAACGGAGATTCGTTCACTCACGCGATGAAATTTAATTTTTTCGCAACTAATAACGAGGCAGAATATGAGGCATTGGTAGCAGGTTTAGAGATGTCTGTGGCGGTCAGCGTTCCCCGCCTCCACATTTTCATGGACTCACAACTAGTGGTGAACCAAGTCACCGGTGATTACGAGGCGAAGAGCGAACAGATGAAGAAATACTTGGACTTAGTGTGGTCCCTCTGCGAGAAAATCCTGGACGTCCGTATCGAACAAATCCCGCGGGAGCACAACTCGCAGGCCGACGCCCTGTCCAAACTAGCCTCGGCCGAAGGATCCGCGGATTTGTCCCGAGTCATCTTGACCCAGTTGAATTCACCATCGATCGCGGCCCGGGTGGAAGTTATGCCGGTCGACCCGATTCCCGGAACAGCATCAGAAGCGGTACCCGGGATGGATTGGCGCGACCCGGTGATGCGGTTCATCGAATCCGGGACCCTTCCTTCAGACCGAGTGGAAGCGAAACAGCTCCGCATACGCGCCGCTAGGTACACGACCCTAAACTCTCAATTAATCCGCAGGAGTTTCTCGATGCGGCTTTTGAAATGCGTCTCCAGAGAAGACGGGATGCGGGTACTTTCGGAGATCCACGAAGGACTTTGCGGAAACCATGCCGGGGGCCGATCTCTCGCCCACAAGACGATGGGCCGAGCTTGCGCCGAGACGCGACCAACTTCGCCCGCAAATGCCTCCAGTGCTAGCTGATGGGGCCAAACATCCATGTGGCCCCTGAAGAACTCAAGCCTATATACTCTCCGTGGCCGTTCGCCCGGTGGGGGATTGATATCATTGGGCCTCTAGCCCAAATACTCTCGAGGCCCAACACGCAAAAGAGGGGGCCCAAACGAATGCGGACCGTCCACAGTTAACTTTGGGCCGCGTATCGAGACACGGGACAGATTCCAGAGGGTTGCGCCCCGGGACCCGTATCACGGGGTGAGTACCCGTGCAGGGTGATCCGTCCTGACAAGTACGGCGTCTCTCCAGAAATAGGGTGTCGGATCGCGGAACCGAGCAGGAGGGCATGTCATTTGGTGCCGCAAAGGTATTAGAGTCGAATGAAGAAAGACTGGCAACAGAAAGCCTCGAAAGATAAACATAGCTTCATTAAACAAATCTCCGGCTGGGGGAGAACCCGTTACATCAAAAGATCAAGCCTAGGTTTACAAAGAGAGAAAAAAGAGACAGAGAATGCCGCGTGGATCAGGTGCTCAAGGAATCAGGGCTCTCCGAGGCACGATCCGGCCAAAACCTTCTGTTCCATTGGCTGTCGAAGACGGAGATGGAAAACCCGGACCCTGGATTCCACACCAAGTGGATGTGCCACCCTTTCCGGAGCCCGGTATGCTGAACAAATCTGACCCAGCCTTGACCCTCGAGAGCTATCTGCCTGCGCAGGCGGGTCTTAGAGACCGTCCACACCTGGCCTCCGTCGTCGGTCAGCGTGATCTCAGGACCCAGTAAATCCTCCAACGGCCGAATGAATGCCATCGGAAGGGGGAAATTGCCGTAATGCCAACGACCTTTGAATTTCCGAGACAAGCGTCGCCACCCCGAAGGGTTCGAAAGGACTTCAGGCCTCATTGAGAGATGTTTGCCTAGTGAAGAAAGCGCACCCCGAATTTTTCCCAAAATTGCATGAACATATGGCCTTTATAGGGGCGGGAAGATGAGCCTAGTGGGGCAGAATTAAGCGGGAGTAATCCCGCCATTTATTTGTGGTATGATTAAGTAATCTGAAAACCAGGGGCGGCACCCACCGGCCCAAAGTTTGGGTCCGGGCCTCAGAGAAACCTCGGGCTCCGAGAAAACCCGCTCTACCCACGGTACCCGGACCGGCAAAGACCCCTCGTCTCTCCCAGGGGGTATCCGATGGGGAGGTTCCACCCTGATGCGAAGCTGAGAAGCAGCCGATCACATATTCCCAACGGGCGGAGACATCACCGAAAGAAAGACCTCCGGCGATCTCTCCGGGGGCCAATGTTGGGGGAGTAAAAACCAGATACGAAAACGTATATCCAAGGGCGGGACACGTAGTCAAGGGTCCACCCGGGGCTGACCATGCGAAGAGAAGCGCGGGACCCAAGCACGGCTCGCGGCTCGGATCATGCGGCACGCGGGCAAGGACCATTCCGAAGCATGCCAGGCAGGGAGTCGACGGTTGGGACGCGTCGCGTCTCGGGTCACGGGTCGCGGATCTTCTGGGGAAATCACGCGGGGAAGTGATTCGGGGCACGTCCGCGACACATGTTACGCAGGGGTATTGACCCCGGATCACGATGTCGTCATTCGAGCCATGCAGGGGTATTGACCCCGGGCCACACCCTTGATCCGCTACACAAGCCCGTCATGCGTTCCGTGCGTGGAGACGACGGAGATCCAGCTGGCAACCCGAGCCACACAATCGGTATCTGAGGGAGGTCTCGTCCCAGGAGGAACGGAGACATCGCCCACGTGAGCCCACATGCATCGTCAACACTCCGGATCACGGGCCCCGGGGCGCTACTAGCTTCATTAAATGCTATAGATATAGTACGTGGTCTGAATGTAATCATTCCATAAATCCCTATAAATAGAGGGCTTATCCCTTCTGATTAAAGGGCGGCACTAATTAGTGAATATACTCGATATTAAAGGAGTGGATAATAGAAATCCTTCGGAAGAATCTTAAAAGCTCAAAACCTCTGTTCTTTTCCAGATCTAGCTCAACCCCTACTCCAGAATATAAATTTACATGTATTAGTATCGTTTCAAACCCTCTATACACAGCCCAACCCCGTATAATACTACCCGACTAAAACGTGCTAAAACAGGAGTATTAGTTAAGAAAGTTGAACCGAGGGAGTATTAGTTAAGAATGGAAAAAGCTACAGTTACACAAGGTGTACCGGTTTCTGGTACACGACCAATTAAAATGCGACATGTGACATAATTATATTAATTAATTAAATAAATAATATTTTAATTAGTATTAAAATAAATTATTAATTAGGAAAATAAATCTTAAAAATCTTTATGAAATTTTGAAAAATACAATAAAAATAATATTTCCTAATGAATAGATATTGTGGCAAAATTAATATGGAAATAAAATATTATGCAAAATTAATAAAATTTATCATAAGTAATAAATAATTAATATATCAATTAAATAAAAATAATAATTAAATTAATCATTTATAAGAATTAAAGAATTAATTAAATTAAAATTTACTTAATTTAAAAAGTTTGCATTTACTAAGAAATTATTAATTAAATAAATTACATTAAACAATTAATGAATTTAAAATTTGTCACAATAAAATTAATTTTATTAATTAATTAAAATAAATATATTAAAAATTGCCTAATTACAAAAAATTTGTTAAAATTTAACAAAATTAAAAATAAAAATGTAATATTTTGAATTCAATTCACATTGAATTTATTGTACAAAAGAATTTTGTTATATAAAATAAATATAATTGCATGGTATTAAATGTAACGCCCCAGAAAATTCAAAGGCTTAAAAGGATTGAATATGCTACTCATACCAACAGATGCATCTACTTTTCTGGGCATCCTCCTATAAGAACTCCAAAGTTAAGCGTGCTGACTCTGGAGTAGTTCTAGGATGGGTGACCCCCTGGGAAGTCTCCCGGGTGCGCACGAGTGAGGACAAAGTGCGCTGGAAAAGACAAGTGTTGGTACAGTGGGGCCAGGATATCACTCCCGAAGGCAGTCATTGGTAACCGAGCCGGCCCATTAGGGTCGGGCTTCGACCCCTCAGCGGGCCGGGGCGTTACATTAATACTACTTGATGATTTTTATTTTGTAATTTAAGAAAACATTAAAGTGATTTTTGTAGTTTATTTTTAAATTTTCATCATATATTTATAGATATATTAAAAAATATTACATTTGTAGTAATTATGTGTGAATACATAAAATTAGTTTTACAAAATTAAATATATATAAATTATCTCTATTTTAATTTAAAAAAAACCCATTTCTTAAGGTATAGTTTGAAGCATAACTAAATTGTAATATTTTTTTACATGTTCGATTTATAAACTATAGTTAATTTTTACTCTTATAATATAATTAGAAAAAAATTACCTTTTAATTATATTATACACAATCACATAAAAACAATACAATTTAACTACCTGATTTTTTTTAATTTAATAATTGTTGAGTACTATCAATTCTAATATATATGTACTTTATGTTTTAAGATTTAATATCAATACACAATGATTTAATATGTTTAGTTTTTTTAATTTTGTGAAAAAAGTAAATAATTATTATATTTGACATTTTACAGTAAAATTTTGTTATATAATAATATATGTAAACAGTACATAAAATTTTACTATATACAACATCTTTAAAAAACAATAATTATACTTTCTGCACAAATAACAAACTGCACAAATAACAAAATAAGTATAACTGTAAGAATATACCGTTGTAAATATATAATTCACCTATTGTGTAACGTTAATTTAAATGCTATTATGAATAATGAATAATTTGAATATTATTTTTTTTAAACTTATATTTTTTACATATAATTAAACACTTAAAAACTTAAAAATTAAATTTGTGTAACACTTACGCAATTGTTATAAAATAAGAAATGCAATAATTAATTAACTTAATCGTAAAATAAAATAACTTTTTTAAAATAATTTTTAAAAGTATAATAAAATAAAAACGTTCGAACGACACATTATTTCATTCAAATGTGAGTTTTAAATCAAATATAAATATTATTTCATTCAAATGTGAGTTTTAAATCAAATATAAATAAATAAAATTAAAACTAATCAACTATTATTTTTATATCGAGTGTTGTTAGCTTGGTTGAACATTTAAATTGAAGACTTCTAAGATTCAAACTCAGACATTACAATTAACCTATACAAAAAAAACTATTTTTTTATTTTCATTAGATATTTATTAAATTAATAAAAATATATTGATTAAAAAAATATTTCTTAACCTTATTATTCATTTAATAAATTACAATTATTATTATGCTTCTATTTTATATTTACATTTATAATTTAATTGATCCGAATTGATTATTTTAAAAAATATATTTTTTATGTACAAATATATTTTTCATTTTTGTCACAATTTTAATAATGGAAAGAAAATGGTTGGTTTAGACGAGTTAATTTTTTTTTCTTTAAAAACTTGACATAATAAAATTATTTTCTTTTAACACATATTTTGAATATTTTATTTATTTTATTTTAATTTATCTTGATTATTGGTTATTTAATGTTTTTAAATTGATTCAAAAAAATAATAAATTTTTATACTAATTTAATTAATTATTTTTTTACTTTATTTTTAATCTATTTTGATTATTGATTATGTAATATTTTTAAATTAATAATAACAAATTGTGAAATTCTACTAATTTAATTAATTATTTTTAATTTATTTTATATTCGTAAATTTTATAATTGTGTATAAATTAATTTTTTTATCAAAATATCTACAAAAATAAAATATCTTTTTTTTAATCTTTTACTTACGTTTTTTATTTTTATTTATGTATTTTTTACGATTTAATATATAGTATTTTTATTTATTTGTTATCTATATTTTAGAAGATTTAATAATATATTTTTCTAATTAATAATTTAATTTAATAATAATTAAAATACTAATTATTTAATTAATTAATTTAAAAATGACACGTGTTGCATTGGTTGTGTACCGGAGGCTTGGTACGTAACTTATCTTAACTTATCTTCCGTTAAGAATTCTTTACCCAGTTACCCTGCCTAATAAAGTTACCCAATTACCCTGCCTAATAAAGTTAGCTGTATCCTTACGCAATTACACTGCCTAATAAACCTAACCTCTGATATTACATACTAGTATATACTATACCCTTATAAATCGTCCCTGTACACCAACACAAATAAATCTAAAGAAAAAAGAGAGAGAAACAAAAGAGAAGAGCATGGCCTCCGACAATCCATTCGTTTTTCAATCATCCAACTCCGTCTACTCCGAAAACCCATTTCCACCACCCAAATCCATCTTCTCCAACATAAATTCGAAAGAAACCCTAACAGATTCGAAACCCAAGCAAAATTCAGATACGAAAGAAACCCTAACAGATTCGAAACCCAAGCAAAATTCAGATTTCAAAAAATTGAAAGAAAGCAATTCATTACCCGATTTATCCAACCATGAACCCCCTTATTATAACTCCTCCTATATTGCCGAATTCAGTCGCCATTATTACGGCTCTGATAGAGACAGAGCTAGGGTTTATCAAAATTTGGAGGAGAAAATAGAAGAGAGAAGACGCCTTGATCATCTTGCGGCTATGTGGCCTGTTATTTCTGCTAACACCAAATTTTTTTGTATAGATGATGTTGGTAATGGTATCGCTGTTCAAATTGCTGAGGCTAATAAAGCTTTTGCTGCGGCTATTAAGGCTGTTGCTGCGGCTAATGAGGCTGCTAATAAAGTGGCTGCTTATGCCGCTTCCACTGCTGCCACAGCTCCCAGGTTTCAATATTTCGCTGTTAAAATAGCTAAGGCTAATAAGGCTTTTGCTGCGGCTAATGAGGCTGCTAATAAAGTTGCTGCTTATGCCGCTTCCACTGCCGCCAGGTTTCATGATTTACTATCATCAATTCAATTGTCTCCCTCTAATCTATTCCCCCTTTCCCTCCTCCTGTTTCGGTGATATCTATCTCTCTATTGGAGACATAAATGAATTAAGAGAACCAAAATGTATGTGCAGCGACCCACCCAAATTTTCGTCTTGCTTGTAGCTCTTGCCCGAGGATTCATATTTCCCTGATGCTCAAATTCGTCTTACTGCATTCTAACTAAACTACCAATTTCCTTTTACATATATGGTTCCTCTCTTGTTTTAACTTTCAACAAGCATTACTTACAATGTTCCTAGTGTCTTCTTGCTTACCTGTTTGTTGAGCAGTGTGTTTTGATAGGAGGATTTGGAGGGAAAGGAAGGGGAGGGACGACAAATCATTTGTTTGGAAATTAAAGTTATCTTCTATATTCTCCCTCCCCACCATTTCCCTCCTTTTCCGGTGGTATCCAAATAAGGCCTAGTTTCGCTGTTCTAAGCAACCCATTTATACATGTTTTTAGACTAAACTGTTACATGCTCCTTTTAAGAAAAAATAAATTCCCTTACAAATTATTAATGCAAAATTGTGTGATTTTTTTATACTAAAAATATATTTTGTTTGTTTTGAAGGATGGAGCAGCTCAAACTTGAAACAAAAGCCCCACTAGATTCTCCGTCTCAGTTGTATGTATTTTTATTTTTATTTAATTACTCTTGTTCAGCTTATGTTTTAGGGTTGCTACGGTTGGGTGTTTTTCTTGTTTGGGTTGGGTGTTTTTCTGGTTTAGCTCAAATTTTATTTTTAGGTTAGGGTTTGGGAATCTATGTTGTCCGTTTAATGATCCCTCAATTATAGGGTTTTGATTCTTTTTGTTTTCAATTATCTGGTATAGGGTTTCGTATTCTTTTGATTCTATACAAGATAGATACTTCATATGCTTAGGATTAGCGATTTTGCTTTTGTTCTCTTTTATCAATGAAAATTATGTCTCGTGATTCTCTGTACCTGCTCTATCTCTGTTTACTTTCATCGCCAGCCGTTACACAATCTTTTTAAAACCGTTGTATACGGTGTCTAGTTTTTCGTTTGAATTGTTGTCCAAGGTTCTCCTCTATGTTTCAAATTTTCTTTTTCTTCAAAGGACTATTGAATCTACTATTTTTTTTGTCTTTATCTTCTTAACACCGTTGTATATAGTTGATAGTATTTGGTTTGAATTGTTGTCCAAGGTTCTGCTCTTCTATGTTTTAAATTTTCATTTTTCTTTAAAGTACGAGGGAATCTACGTACTATTTTTAGTCTTCACTTGTTTTGTTTTCATCTGCATGCACTTTATGTTTTGTTAACTTATCCTGAACAGCGGTTTTTGTGGAAGTGTTAATAAGGACCCTGCAGTCATTGAGCTTGAGAACAAAATATTATCTGACAATGCTCGTAAAGCGTTGGAGCATTACAAGGAGACTAATGTTTGTCTGCTATCTTTTTTCTATTCTTTATCTTTTTTATAATTATTTAAATTTGATACTTCCACTAATCCTTTCTTTGTTTATAGGATGAAGAATATGAGTTTGTTGAGAACGAGAAATTTGAAAGTACTATTCTTCCACCCTTCATGGCAGCTCACATCACATTTAAGGCCAAGCCCAAAGAAAAAGCAGATAGTTGTCCTAAGTTATTTTTTGCCGAAATTTATAATAAGCTGTTTATTGGCGAACCTGATGATTATGAACCTGATGATTTTGAAGTCAAGATGTGTATGATTCTGGATTCCTGCGGCCCAGGTACGATGCCATGTCTCTTTTTCACTGTCTTATTACGTTTGATTTTATGAGCGGTTGTATTTCTATATGGTATCCAATGGCTTGGATTAAGATAGAGGCTACTTTTGACATGACATATTCTTATTGCAATTGTATAGGAATATTGAGTTGTTTTTTTGTAGTATTATGTTTGGATACGACTTAGTTTGATGCATAATCTTGATCTCGTTCTGGGTATTTTCAGATGTCAAGATGGGTTGCGACTATGTACTCGGTGATAAAGACATGCTTCACCCTAGAGGTGTTAAGTTTTGGACCGGTGCTCCTAGTTGTACTCGGGAATGGGATGAATGTGAGTACCCTGCAATCATTGAGCTTGAGAACAAGATATCATCTGAGCCTTCTTGTGTCAATGAGGACCTTGAGATTGAGAACAAAATATTTTCTAAAAAGGCTCGTAAAGCGTTGGAGCATTACAATGAGACTAATGTTTGTCTGCTATCTTTTTTCTATTCTTTATTTTTTTTATAATTCTTTAAATTTGATACTTCCACTAATCCTTTCTTTGTTCATAGGATGAAGAATATGAGTTTGTTGAGATCGAGAACTTTGAAACTAATATTCTTCACCCCTTCATAGCTAGTCACATCACTTTTAAGGCCAAGCCCAAAGAAAAAGCCGATAGTTGTCCTAAGCTATTTTTTGCCGAAATTTATGAAGGGTACGAATCTGATGATTTTGAAGTCAAGATGTGTATGATTCTGGACTACTGCGGCCCAGGTACGATGTCATGTTTCTTTTTCACTGTCTTATTACGTTTGATTTTATATGAGCGGTTGTATTTCTATATGGTATCCAATGGCTTGGATTAAGAATAGAGGCTACTTTTGATATGACATATTCTTATTGCAATTGTATAGGAATATTGAGTTGTTTTTTTTTGTAGTATTATGTTTGGATACGACTTAGTTTGATGCATAATCGTGATCTCGTTCTGGGTATTTTCAGATGTCAAGATGGGTTGCGACAATTTCCAGGGTAAAGACATGCTTCACCCTAGTGGTGTTAAGTTTTGGACCGGTGCTCCTAGTTGTACTCGGGAATGGGATGAATGTGAGTACCCTGCAATCATTGAGCTTGAGAACAAGATATCATCTGAGCCTTCTTGTGTCAATGAGTACCTTGAGATTGAGAACAAAATATTTTCTAAAAAGGCTCGTAAAGCGTTGGAGCATTACAATGAGACTAATGTTTGTCTGCTATCTTTTTTCTATTCTTTATCTTTTTTATAATTCTTTAAATTTGATACTTCCACTAATCCTTTCTTTGTTCATAGGATGAAGAATATGAGTTTGTTGAGATCGAGAACTTTGAAACTAATATTCTTCACCCCTTCATAGCTAGTCACATCACTTTTAAGGCCAAGCCCAAAGAAAAAGCCGATAGTTGTCCTAAGCTATTTTTTGCCGAAATTTATGAAGGGTACGAATCTGATGATTTTGAAGTCAAGATGTGTATGATTCTGGACAACTGCGGCCCAGGTACGATGTCATGTCTCTTTTTCACTGTCTTATTACGTTTGATTTTATATGAGCGGTTGTATTTCTATATGGTATCCAATTGCTTGGATTAAGATAGAGGCTACTTTTGATATGACATATTCTTATTGCAATTGTATAGGAATATTGAGTTGTTTTTTTTGTAGTATTATGTTTGGATACGACTTAGTTTGATGCATAATCGTGATCTCGTTCTGGGTATTTTCAGATGTCAAGATGGGTTGCGACAATTTCCAGGGTAAAGACATGCTTCACCCTAGTGGTGTTAAGTTTTGGACCGGTGCTCCTAGTTGTACTCGGGAATGGGATGAATGTGAGTACCCTGCAATCATTGAGCTTGAGAACAAGATATCATCTGAGCCTTCTTGTGTCAATGAGGACCTTGAGATTGAGAACAAAATATTTTCTAAAAAGGCTCGTAAAGCGTTGGAGCATTACAATGAGACTAATGTTTGTCTGCTATCTTTTTTCTATTCTTTATCTTTTTTATAATTCTTTAAATTTGATACTTCCACTAATCCTTTCTTTGTTCATAGGATGAAGAATATGAGTTTGTTGAGATCGAGAACTTTGAAACTAATATTCTTCACCCCTTCATAGCTAGTCACATCACTTTTAAGGCCAAGCCCAAAGAAAAAGCCGATAGTTGTCCTAAGCTATTTTTTGCCGAAATTTATGAAGGGTACGAATCTGATGATTTTGAAGTCAAGATGTGTATGATTCTGGACAACTGCGGCCCAGGTACGATGTCATGTCTCTTTTTCACTGTCTTATTACGTTTGATTTTATATGAGCGGTTGTATTTCTATATGGTATCCAATTGCTTGGATTAAGATAGAGGCTACTTTTGATATGACATATTCTTATTGCAATTGTATAGGAATATTGAGTTGTTTTTTTTGTAGTATTATGTTTGGATACGACTTAGTTTGATGCATAATCGTGATCTCGTTCTGGGTATTTTCAGATGTCAAGATGGGTTGCGACAATTTCCAGGGTAAAGACATGCTTCACCCTAGTGGTGTTAAGTTTTGGACCGGTGCTCCTAGTTGTACTCGGGAATGGGATGAATGTGAGTACCCTGCAATCATTGAGCTTGAGAACAAGATATCATCTGAGCCTTCTTGTGTCAATGAGGACCTTGAGATTGAGAACAAAATATTTTCTAAAAAGGCTCGTAAAGCGTTGGAGCATTACAATGAGACTAATGTTTGTCTGCTATCTTTTTTCTATTCTTTATCTTTTTTATAATTCTTTAAATTTGATACTTCCACTAATCCTTTCTTTGTTCATAGGATGAAGAATATGAGTTTGTTGAGATCGAGAACTTTGAAACTAATATTCTTCACCCCTTCATAGCTAGTCACATCACTTTTAAGGCCAAGCCCAAAGAAAAAGCCGATAGTTGTCCTAAGCTATTTTTTGCCGAAATTTATGAAGGGTACGAATCTGATGATTTTGAAGTCAAGATGTGTATGATTCTGGATTACTGCGGCCCAGGTACGATGTCATGTCTCTTTTTCACTGTCTTATTACGTTTGATTTTATATGAGCGGTTGTATTTCTATATGGTATCCAATGGCTTGGATTAAGATAGAGGCTACTTTTGATATGACATATTCTTATTGCAATTGTATAGGAATATTGAGTTGTTTTTTTTGTAGTATTATGTTTGGATACGACTTAGTTTGATGCATAATCGTGATCTCGTTCTGGGTATTTTCAGATGTCAAGATGGGTTGCGACAATTTCCAGGGTAAAGACATGCTTCACCCTAGTGGTGTTAAGTTTTGGACCGGTCCTCCGGGATGGGATAAATGTAAGGCCCGTAATTCATCTTCTCGTACTTAGCTGGAGGTTAAGAGTTGCGGATATTGTCTTATTTAAATTCAGTAGGGGTAGCTTTGCTGTCTTATTGGTCCTTTTCGACTCGAATTCAATGTTAGCCGAATTGTGTAACGTGCAAACCAAAATAGATACTATTATCTCTTTCATTATATAATTAGTTTCCATTTTTTTAAATCATTTCTAACTTTTTAATCATTGTCTACGTTCTCTATCTATAAACTTGCTCACTGCAATAGTCTTTCATTCTCCAACCAAAAAGAATATCACACTAATTAGGTTATCAATACTAGTAAAAGGTCATTACATGACCCTCTTGTTTGGGTAATTTTGATTGAATGCTTAATCTTTAATTAACATGACCACAACAAATTATTGAACTCTGACTTAATTCTTCATGTTCATGGATTTTGGATTTTGTAGATACAACTAGGAGCACCGGTCCAAAACTTAACAACGGTGTTAAGAAGATAAAGACAAAAAAATAGTAGATTCAATAGTCCTTTGAAGAAAAAGAAAATTTGAAACATAGAGGAGAACCTTGGACAACAATTCAAACGAAAAACTAGCATAAAAAGAGTGAATTACGTGAAAGATGAAGAAATTCTGCCATTTGGGTAAAAGACAACACAAGCTGGCGGTTTGGGCATAACAACTACATTGGCCATATCACCCACTGTAGGCAAAACACTCACTCTCGACCGATCACCGATAGTTGAGCAGGCAGCCACTATGGGCATACACCGCATGCATGAAGGGAACCAACCCTTTAGACGAAAATCAAGGAATCAAAGCAATGGTGACTCAAACACTTGGGCCAACTTGGGCAAGCAACCATTATGGGAGAAGGCACTTTGCGGAGATTCCCAACTTCCAAAGTCTCACACGTAATCCATGACATAACCATGGAAAAGAAAAGACCGAGGCGTAAAAGAGGCAAGCAAATCACCTTCCTGGTCAAGGGTGCAGGTTGAGCAAGTTGGTCTGACTGGAACATCCAGGTCCCGTTGAGCAAGTTGGGACAGAGTCAGAAAGTGGAGAAAGACTGACGCACGACCATGTATTGCGCATGATCTGCTTCCTCGAAAAGAAGGCTATCGGAGATAAAGGAATTGGGCAAGAGCGACAATTGATTAGAGACGGACGTTGAGCAAGCAGTGTACGAAAGAGTCCTGGGAATAATGGTGTCCTCAAAGGCGACCATATTCAGAGCGTCAAAGAAGGACTCTCATCCAAACTTAGAGTCATTGTCCAACACGTCTCTATCAAATCAGAGTCCTATATACACAGGAGTCTGTCAAGACGTCAGCAGGGGCAGGCAGCTGTCCAGAATCCTGAAAATCTAGGAGTCTTCAAGAGAATCTTTATCCAATAAAGATCAGCGATTTTACTTGCTTCTCAAGACTCCTATCATCTATAAATACAAGAAGAGGCTGAGGAACGAAGAAGCCACGAAAAAGAGAATCGAATGCAGCAACACACAACTCGAGCTCCACAAAACAACAAACGAAATTATGAGAGTTTATATGTATTTTTTTTAGAGTCGAGTGAGAAGGAACACCACCCTTTTGGGAAGCCTGTTTGGGCGAAATTGTATATTATGTTTTTCTTTAATTTATTTCCCTTTTGTTTCAGTTATTTAATTTCGTTTTTGCTTTCGTTATTTGTTTTAATTATATATTGCTGAATTATCATCGTTTGATCAACATCTGATCCTGATCAGGCTGTTGTGTAAAATACTGTGAGGCTTCTTGTGATGGAGTTCTATACTTAATGTATAGATTTAAGTAACGTAAACTCCCAGTCCATAGCATTTAATCTATTTAAATAAATAAACAATCATTTGCTTTTAATTATTTATAATTAAATATATGCAAATTATAGTCCTGGATTATATACGTTGTAGTTAGTATGGTGTGCGACGTCACACGGAAGATCATACTATCGGTTACTCGTATATTGATCAAACATTAGCTCACGACCTAGATGGACAAGGACTAATCCATCGGTATTTTCGTTGTATGAAAGAGAAAATAATTTGTATTAATTATTTTATCATACTTGTACACTTTGTGTATTGGCCGGATCGCTTGAGATTTATAGATTAGGATTGCCTTTATATAATCGATTTAAGTCTAAGTGTATTTTATTCTTAATCCCTGATATTATTGCGGGTGTGTGCATTTAATATTAGTGACTTTGATTTTCCAAAGGAATTGACCGATTAGAATAACCGGTCGGTTACCGGCAAAGTTGGGTCACGGTATTTTATGTATGACATGCCGTGAATTCTTGACGGGAAGGTGTTTCCTCGAAAGGGTTGATAATGTCCCCGAGATGAGTTCATAAGGAATTATTATGTAAACCTCATGAGTGGATTTGTTCCGCATAATAATTAAAGTTGAATGGTACTATGCTCAGATTACAAGAGATGAATAAATTAATTGACAATAAATTTAATTTATTCATGGACATTTCTATCTTAAACGCACGGAATAAATAATGCTACCGGAGATAATATTATTTGATATAATATGGTATAATATTGGGAGTGCAATTATATTTATATAGTGGAAAATAAATATAATTAATAATAGTAAGGATTAGTGGATTTGGGCTTGAGCTCAATTTAATCACTATTATTGGAAGCCCAATATTCCACCTCCTTTAGATCACCTACGTAGCCTATAAAAGCAATACATGGTTTTCTCTATTCTCATAACTTGAAGAACACAATTCTAGAGAGAGAAAGAAGAGAAGGAGATCCATAGGAGTTCGTAGGATCGTCTCCCACACGACGTTCGAACGAATTGCAAGGAATACGCGAGAAGGTTTAAAGGTCTTCAACTAGATTTCGTTTCTCCGCACAACGAGAACAAAGGTAGAAATCATAAACCCCCTTTATGATTTTAATTTAATTATCGTGATATACACATGAACGCAAGATCCGGGAAACGAACGAGACTTGGGACGGGGATAGACCGGGCGGTGGTGGTCGAAAACCACCGGACCGCCGGCGGCCTAGAGATCCCCGCTGGGATCGACCCTCGACTGGGAGCTGAGGGGTGGCAATCGAACCTAGGGTTAGATCGTCGGGCGCGTCGTGGGAAACCCTCGGATGGAGCCTAGGGGCGATCGAGCCCGTGAGCTCGATCGCGGGTGTGCTACGGGGTCACCCGTAGCCGCCTCGTATGTGCTACGGGTTCGCCCGTAGCGGGCGTATGGGGGCTGACCCCCCACGAGCAGCCCCGGGGATGCTACGAGCATCACCAACGATCGCTACGAGAGCGATCGCGAGCCCCATACGGGGGGCTCGGCTGGGTGCACGCGACCTTGCGGTCTCGATGTGCGTTCAGTCGGGCCCTCGGCTCGTGTTGTGGTGCTCACGGTTGTTCTCCGGTGATCGAGGATTTCGGTCGGGTTGTCGGTTTCGCAATTTTGATAACCCGGGATATCGATTTCCAAGAATTGGTATCAGAGCGTTGGTTCTAGTTCATGTGTATGTACGATATATTGTTCTACCTTGCAGGCTTTTCGACTATTATGGCTAGCGTTTAATTATTCATTAATTATTGTCATAATATGTTTTAATTAAACTCTCGGACATGTCGAGATTCGTTTTGTGTGGTGAATGCTTGTAATAGTAAAAATTCGGGGGTTGACCGAATTTAGGTTTTATTATTATTTTTCTTATTTTTCCGGAAATTGTATAGGGTCGATTTCATGTATAGAATCGATACCGGAATTGTAATTAAATTTTTGTAATTTATTTTACGTTGGTTCGATGTTGAAACGATCGCCGGGAGAACGAAGTGTGACGAAGAAGACGAAGGAACGGGGATCGATCAATCCCCATGATCGATCCCATGAGGATCGATCGATCGAGTGGGAGGGGGCGGCCATCGCGCCCTTAGGCCGTGGGCTGCCGTCGGTCGTGGTGGTGGCTGGCCGACTGGGGTGGCGGCAGTGGTGCTCTCTTCTCGGCCTCGGTCGATGGTGGGGGGCGCGGGGATCCCCACCCCGTGCCTCCTACCAAGATCTGACTTTCCTAATTGATTCGGTTTTCCTATTTTGAGTATTCCTATTTTTGGGAATTCTCATGGAATAGGAAAAGAATTAAATTGGAATTAATTTATTTTCTTATTGATTATTCCTATTATTGGGAATTTTCATGAATTAGGAAAATAATTAATTTGGAAAGTTTAGAAGTCCTAATTTATTGTATTTCCTTATTCTATTATAGAAGTCTTCTAGAATATTCCAAGTTTGACTTGGATAGGATTCAAAAGATTTGATGAAATTAGAAAGAAAAATAAAATAAATAAAAATATTAATAATATTTAATTTAATTTTTGATTTATTCGATTGACTTAATTTTCGAATTAAGTAACTTTTGGATTTATTGAAATTAATAGATTTAAATATTGGAATTAATATTCTCGTCACATGGAGCATTCAAGAACGAAGACTGAAGACTAGAAGATGCATACGGAGATGCGATAAAGCCATTATAGTCGTAAAATAATATTCTAGTATTGTTTTGATTATGTGATAATATTTATGTGCTTTATTTCATGTATGCATGCTTATGTGTATTTAATTATGCATTAGATATCGTATCCCTTTTATTGTAAAAATCTAAGTGGTAGAGGGATTGAAAACAATCTCATGGTCTCCATTGTTGTTCTCTTGGTGACTTTTATGGACTTTTGAAGTTCGTATAGACAAGTCATTGGAGGAGAATTCTTGTAATTCCTTTTACAAGAAACATTGATTAAGTTTATCAAACAATTAATTGCTAATTTGTCTTTCTGAAACTGATTTCAAGTCGACTCATTCTCACCCCGGGGAGTGGAATGGAACCAAAGCCACTTGGTCATGTTGAAGACACAAATTAGAGACTTTCGTGTCATTTTATGATTAGATCGATTGTCTGCTCGGCTCCCTCATTCTATGTGAGATAGGGTTGTTCGCATGGTGAATCACTGATCAGAAACTTCGAGTTTCACTTATGATTTACAACGTCTTGACTAACGAGATCGAATGATTCAAGTAATTGGATGTCAGTTATAAAAATATTTTGGATGAGATTTTGGATTAATTGATGTAGACAATTATAGGAGAAGTGAAGGATCGTGTGTTAACGTAAACGTCCACACTATCGTGGCTTGCAGTGATATGCGAATCCCAAACAATCTTCTTAGTACTGAGTAATGGTTTACACTTAGGTACGCTTTATAGTATTCTTCCCATCGAAGTAACGCTATAATTGATGTACGACCGAAGCAAATTACTAAATTATTTGGATAGGTAAACGTCCACACTATCGTGGCTTACCATATCTGATGGGATTTTAGATGTGATTAGTGATTTAATGATATTATTTGAGGGAGATAATATCGGTATTAAATTGATTGTTTGTTTAAATGTGTAACAACCCAAAATTTTATTAACTAAAATCTTAAATTCACCTAATTAAATTTACAAATTTATTAACTAATTTAATAAATTAAAATTACAAAATTAAATATATTTTAATAAGACATTAAATTTGATAAATAAAATAATAATAATTATAAAACTAATATTTTGATTCAACTAAATTTAATTAATATTATTTAAAATTTAAATATTAAAAGATTTCTTACCAAGTAAGATATAACAATAATTCTACTTACCAAAAATTAATAAACCCTAGTCGGTTCTCCTCGTTTTTTCCTATAAATACATCTTTTCCCTTCACCACGCCACCACCAATTTCAACTCACAGGAAGAGATCCTTGGGTAAATTATCTATCCCTCCTTTCATCCTTTTCCAATCACAGCAAAATATACACAATCTATACATATATTAACCCACCCATATTTCAGCCTACAATCTCATCTTAATATGACCGCGATTGAGTCCGTAAAACCCTGTCGATGACCACCTACAGCCAGGGGCGGAGCCAGGATTATGATTCAGGGTGGGCCAAAAAATTAGACTCATATATATTTCCAGCCGAATCTCCAGGGCTTGATCGTATATTTCCTCGTCTCGACGTCGTTGGCCGACTCCCCATCCAAAGTTCTGCTCTCGTCAAATAAACACCTTCGAGTTTAAGAAGCAAATTCACTGGTGGACCCCATCATCTTTCTCGGTCTCTGTCAATCTCTCTTTCAGTGGAGCAGCAAAAGAGTACATATGGAAAAGTAATTGTAGCCTCACGTTATAAATTAATTAATAAAGAGTAAATTGCAAATAAGTCCTTGGGGTTTGAGGTAACTATGGGCCACTCCTTTATTAAATCCTAATAATATTATTTAGTCTATACTAAGTTTCAAAAATTATATATATTCAGCCCCTCAAGATTTGGAAGTTGCTAGTTGAATCCTCTAAGGTCTTAGACGCACTTTGGATTTTCACGTTCACGTCCCAGCTCATCGAGGTATGTGTCATGTTGTCAATTTACCTCTTCTATTACTTGTTTCATTATATGTGTCTCTATGTGTGCATTTATGTAAATTTATTAAAATATATTTTCCGTTGTAACCGGAGATCGGGGAAAAGGGTCGAAGGGGACCAACGCAATAGTTGGCGCAACTCGCAATATCCAGTTTATTAAATGGATCTCATGTTTATTAAAATTATAATATTTTCATGTTATCCAGATTATTAAATGGATCTCATGTTTTTATTAAAATTACAATATTTTCATGTTATGTTCATTGGTTATACATGTATTTGATTATGGTATTGGATGAGGTAATGACCCTATTGAGCGCGTTGAGCTCACCCTATCGATAACAACTATTTTTTAGGTACACACGAGGATGCCGAGCGAGGAGAGTGATTAAGGATGGAGGATAAATTAAAATAAATGAACGCCCCTTTGTGCCATATTTGTCGTGATCTATTTTTATATATGAATTATGATATCCTGTACTTTATTTCAAATTGATTATTGACTTATTCTTGAATCTCATGTTTTACTACTGTCCCAATTAAGTCTTCATGTGTTCGAAGTGGTCAGGCTCATTCTTAACCATAGTTACATATACAAATAAGTTTTATCCTGCATGCGTGTTTGCTTTCTATTTTATATATATACATATGTGTACGTAGTTATAGTTCATGCTATATTTATATATATTTGCATGCACACCTAATAATACGTAGCTAAGTGTAAATATTATGTGTAAATATGTGCCTATATATATGTGTATCAATATAGTTGTTATATATATGCATATATTGAAACGAATATAAATATGCTATATATATGTAGTAATATTGTTTTGAATGGGTTAGTATATCTTACACCCAAGGAGTAAGATGGACATCTTACTCCAGGCCCAGTATATAAAACATTTTGACCCAGCCCAATTACTCGCTGACGTCATCAGAACACACAGAAATCACGCCACTATGGATTGACGTTTCTTCTGTAACTTCTCTCGTTCTTTTTCTCTCTTTCTCTCTTTCGCCTTCCTCCACCGAACCATCTCCGGCGCCGTCGATAGCCTCCATTATCACCGCCTTCAAGCATCTATTATTGCCAACAAATCATCATCCACAGCAAGCCATCGATTCCCGACGTCGATTCTCGTACGAGCTACCCGTCGATTGTGAAACTGAATCAACTCTGCGGGTGAACAACGTAATTGGAATTGGAATCTACCAGAACTACGTCGGTGCGAATCTGAACTTCAGAAAGACAACCAAAATCAACGTCGCTAGGCGACTTGGCTGATAACCCTAGGTAATTATTTTTTCTTAATTTCATGAAAATTTTAACAACGATTTGTCAATAACCCTAAATAATATTACGCTCAATATTAATTAATAATTTGGAGTTAGGTATGATTGTGTTTCATGTATTTGAGTTTACCATGTTTGAATTTGAGTTTTATATGTTTGAAATATTAGAATTCTGCAGTAGAACCCCTAGTAAATTTTTTCGTGATTGAAATATTAGGATTCTGCAGTATGATTTCTTTTGCAACGATCTTTAGCTATTGACCTTAAGTGGAGCTACGTAGGAAACAATCTACATATTTGACACGACTTCCACAGCAAAAGGATGTATAAAAATCCTTTGTGCACTTAGTTTAACCAGTTGATGTGTCATGATATCTTGATTATCTTTACATCAAGTTGTGTTTCTGTGATTTTATTGAAATTGAAAGAAGTATTCTTTTGAACTCTCACATTGTGATCTGTCTAATGATGCCATATTAGTGTTTGAGCAGCAGCAAGAATTATATTGTGGCACTGATTTATAATATTGCCATGTTTTTAATGTATGCCATTTTTTGTAGGGTTCTAATGGGGTTGACTTGGAAATGAACTTAAATGGAAGCAACTCTCAGAGAGATGAAAATACTTTCGATGACTTGGTAAGTGGGAATGGGATGAGCTTCATCCGTGTTTAATGTAAAATTAAATTTATAAGCTGTTAGTTTTTTTATTAGATCAATTGGACCAAACTCATACACATATATACAATGGTTAGCTACAATGGTTAGTTGAAATATGTTTTAGTTGGGATGTAGCTTCCACATATTCAACATTTGTGATATTGGTTGTGGCCTCGATGAGAAGGAAGGTTGTTGGAAAAAAAGTCATGAGTAGTCTTAAAGAGTAACTATAAAAAACACAAAATCATCTCTATAGAAAATTAGCACACTGACTTATTTAATATGGTCTTAAACTTAAGTGTAATTGTGGAACTCCTTTAGATCTAATTAGCGCGCACACACACTTGATTAGCACACACACTTTATTTTATGGGTAATTTTTTACACACTGTTATGATATGTATAAATATAGCTCATTATTCATTTTAAACTGTTATTATTAATGTTTTCAGTTGCAACATAGATTTTATACCAAAAACCGCCTACGGAAGAATGTTACTCTACCAAACCATGTAATTTTATTAAATCTCATACTTCATATACTAAGCATGTCATCTTTCATTAAAATACAATTCATACTTCATTGTATGAATGAAAAAATGAACATGATTAAACTTCAATGGCTGAACATATTTCATACTTCATATATGTACAAATGTCATATTTCATAGTAATGTAGTTCATCCTGCATTTTTAAGATTGAAGCAATATTTGTTCAATGATTGTGTATTTTTGCAAATTGTACACACACAGTTATTCTTCACATTTGTGCAATATCATCTTTCACAATAATAGAGTTCATCATTCAGTTTATTATTGTATGAGACATCTTGAGACGTACAAAGGAGAAAGTGATAATTGGAACATTTCAGTTTATTGTTTGCAGGACTCTGTTTTCTTGAACGAACTCCGAGCTAAATATGTAGCATCGAGAATATTGATGGACTGTAATGAAGTAAAAACTGAAGTGCTGGACAAAGCCAAAATTTCACAAGAGTTTTAGATGTTAATGAAACTGATTAATACTTGAATGATTTGTAGATGATTTTTGGATAACTGATTTGTAGATGATTTCTAGATAAGTGATTTGTAAGTAATTGGTGTATTTTGTTGTATTTTTGATATATTTGGTGGTTGGATGATATATTTTGCATAATTTGTTGATGAATGGTCGATGAATCAAGTAGTTTTGTAAAATATTTCATTACGTGCATTTATGTTCAAAATGAAAATAAAGTTTAATAATATGTAAATTGAAATATCATAAAGTGTAATTTTCATTTCATTAACTATTAATCAACTAATATCATCCTCGTATTATTAAAATAAATATGAACAATATAAAAAACAATTCACTTCAAACTTAAATCGATAATCTCAATAAAAATAAAAATCATGATCTGATTTAAACACAATAAATAAGCGTTTACAATTCACTTGAAACTTAAACATATAATTAACCATCATGATAAATTCATTATTATACATTTCTCAAAAAATACCAATCTACATTTTAATTTACATAACACTCCTTTTCTCTTTAATTTAAGTACTTGCATGTTTCTTTAGAAAAAAATGAAGGTTAATAATCATCGAGTTGCAGTATCATAGGCATTAAAATGAAGGACTAAAGTATAAAGCTAAAAATCCAAAGTCTTGTACTCCAATATCTTGTAGAATTGGTTGAACTCTTTAATCTTTCAAATCATCATCTCAACAACCTGGCTTATTTATTTTCCAGAAAACAAAAGACGAAAAAATGAAAGTTAATTAGTAATCATTAACTGAAAAATAACAAACATAAAGTATCCTAAATAATTACTTAATAGTATCTATCAAGGGCACAATCAACGAACTTGTTTCTTCATTAACAACATGTAAGGTTACACTCCCTGAACTTGTGTCAACGTGATTCGACTCCATGGCATCTTAAAAACACACAAACTCATTAATTATAAATTAAATAGAAATGCAGGTTGACATGTAACATAAATGAATGTTGACTCAATACAACAAATGAATGTTGCTCAGTTGGTTGAGCACTTGAATCGGGGACTTGAGGTCCTTGGTTCGAATCCCAAGACATTGCAATTGACCTATACCAAAAAAAAAAAAAAAATGAATGTTGACATAATACAAAATGAAGGTCAGCATCAATTTCAGAAAACTATTCTAGGTTTCATCATACCTAACTCCGGAATATATGGTAGCTTTTGGCGCAAACTCGCCTGAAAAGGAATCTTTCACCTTCAGGTACAACAGATACAGGGACAGGGACATACTTTATACACACAAATATGATCATTGAATGAACAGCAGGTAAAGTGGATAGAAAATGCCCTAATAAAGCAGGTATCCCCATTGCCAACTCATTATAAAGCAAGCTAATGCAGCTCTAACAATTCCTATATCGGGCCCAAGTTCCCAAAGGACATTCATTGACATTTTTTGCTTCACTTCTGTTTCATACTTTAGCTTTCTCCCATAATTCCAAATGTACATAATTAAGAATATGACAATGACAAACATCAGTATGATCCAACTTCTATCCCCAACACTCCACAAAACTGAAGAAAAGAAAGTCAACTCCAACCCCAAGAAAATAATAACAAAATTTAACACAACAAATATGTTTATCTGCAATATAAGAAGCATTACAAGGGTTACTAAGGTGGTTGTCATCATCATAACTCCGAGTTCAGCAATTCCTGTAGAAAGAACTAAATTAGACCATGCAAGTATAACTATAGTTCATTAAAGTATTCACATTAGGAGGCAGAACAAACAATTTACATAGCTAGATGTATTTTTCTAAATCCAAGAATGATCAGGTTAGTTTGATGTGTATTCCAAGTAAGATTTTCTGCAAGTTATTATCAAATTCACCAGATCTTCCCAAGTTACCACTACATAGATAAAGATCAGGGCCAAGCACAAACTCCTTCGTTCAGACTATGCACATATGATGCATAGAACTACTAGATTACTAATGGTAATGAACTGTTATTTTTATGTGTTTAAGCTTTAGTACGAGCTGTTTGAATTTGTCTCACTAATAATTATGTGCTAAAAGTTCAAATTATTCTTTAGCACTTTAGTTATAAGCATAAAGGGACTAAGAAATTATAAGAAAATCTACAGGCATACAACACCACCCACCAAAGCCTTTATCTAGATCAAGTAAGAACTTCTGAAGTGAATAAATATAGGTTACCAATTTGAACTTCTGAAGGGGATTTTGAAGACGACGGAGACGATGAACGGCGACGATGTCAGGCAAAGGCGGAATTGAAGACGCGCAAAATAATCGAAGATTGCGCTGATGATGACGGTGAACTACGAAGATGAATGGCGGCGGTAAACGGCGACGATAAATCGTGGCGATGGATGCAATCGAAAGAAAGCGACGGGATGTTCGCGGAATTGAAGATGCCCTGAAGAATCGAAGATCACTCGCTGATGATGACGGCGGCGAACGGACGACGATGAATCGAAGATCTGAGTTTGGATGAGAGGGAGCTGAGAGAGAGAGAGAGAACGATTATACGTAGAAAAAAAAAGGGAAAAAAACTTAGGTTAATTTTGACTAATTGTTTTATAAGTTTGACTAGGTGTAAGATGTGCATCTTGCATTGGGGAGCAAGATATAAATTGCCGTTTTGAATATCTAATAGTTCTACTAATTAAATTTTCTCATATAGTATTAATTCGTGTTTTTTTTTTAATAAAATTTTGTATCGCCCGTACATTATATAAGGTTATTTCCAAAAATTAACACCTTCTGCTGTTTTAAAAATACGGGTCGTTACAAAATGTGCTTATAGGTTTAGATAATAGATATGAACCCACTTTCTGTGATACTCAAGGAATTCAACGCACTAGTTCCATACTGTGTTGATTGGAATAGAGATCTGGAGATTGCCCAAACTGTTGAAGAGTACAAGATTGTACTCAGTAATCTTTGTCCTCCCGAACCTACCAATGTCTCAACTGATGAGGAAAGGACTGATTTTAAGAAGTGGGAAAAAGCTTATGCAATAACCACTAATTATGATATCATGTTCAAACTCAAGCAGATGTTTAGACATGACGTAGAAGCTAGATAAGAAGCGATGAGGATAATCATAAAGGCCAGTTGCTTCGAGGAAACGCTTGAACCCGTTTTCGAGATGATGGACCTTTTGGTTGAATTAAGACATAAATCGCAAGCTCTAGTACCCAAGACCAAAGGTTTCGAACCTAAGGACAGAGACCGGGGGATGGAACAGCAAGCAAAGAAACCCTGTAGTCCTAAGATACTTGGACCGCGAGATGGGACGAGAAAGCCTACAGGCAAGTATTCTCGTTGCAAACAGTCTGGGTATTGGAAGTCTGATCATCCTCTCAAGGAAGGTACAAAATTTTTCTTTAGTCATTTAAAACATAGTCAGCGGTATTATGATGGAGTAGTATAATTAATGTCTAGACTTAAGTGATCTGAACTCCTTGTACACTTTCATTTATCTATTATAAATAAACATTCGTTTGCTATTAATTATATTTAATTAAATATATGCAAATCATAGTCCTAGATTATACACGTTGTAGTTAGTATGGTGTGCGTCGTCACACAGAAAATCATACTATCGGTTACTCGTATATAATCGAACAGTTGCTCACGACCTAGATGGACACGGACCAATCCATCGGTATAGTCGTTGTATGAGAGAGAAAATAATTGGTCTTGATTATTTTATCATACTTGTACACTTTGTGTATTGAGCGGATCTGCTTGAGATTTATCGATTATGATTGTCGTCGATAATCGATTTAAATCTCAGAGTATTCTATTCTTAACGACCGATATTATTGTGGGTGTGTGCATATAATATTAGTGGCTTTGATTTTCCAAAGGAATTGATTGATTAGAATAACCAGTCAATTACATGTAAAGTTGGGTCGCTGTATTTTATGTATGACATGCCGTGAATTCTTGACGAGAAAGTATGTCCCGATAAGGGTTGATAATATCTCCGAGATGAGCTTATAAGGATTTATTATTTAAACCTCGCGAGTGGATTTGTTCCGCATAATAATAAAGTTGAGTGGTACTAGTCTCGGAAATAAGAGATGAATAATTATTATTAAGCAATAAATAATATTTATTCATGGATATTTATATCTTAAACATACGGAATAAATAATACTACCGGAAGAATATTATTTGATATAATATGGTAAATTTTGGGAGTGCAATTATATTTATATAGTGGAAGTAATTATATAATTAATATTAATGAATTAAAAGATTTGGGTTTGGGTTCAATTTAATCATTAATATTGGAAGCCCAATATTCTACTTCCTTAAGGTCCCCTACGTAGCCTATAAAAGCACTACATGGCCTTCATAAATCACAAGACAAGAATATCAATAGTTGATAGTTCTAGAGAGTTGACGGAGATCCATAGAGTTCGGAGGATCGTCGCCCACACTATGTTCGAACGAAGTGCAATGAATACGTGGGAAGGCTTCAAGGTCATCGAAGTTCTTCGTTTTTCCGGACAACGAGAACGAGGTATAAAATCGTAAAACCCCTTTATGATTTTAATCGTTAATATATCGTATATACCGTAGAACCAAGATCCGAGGACGAATCCCGGAATGAGGATACACCGCGCGGTGGTGGTGGTCGAAGACCACCGGACCAACGGCGTGATCCCCGGGGACGCGTGCATGGGAGCCCTCGGCTGAAGCCGAGGGGGCGATCGATGCCCTAGGGCACGATCGCCGGGCGGGCGGCTGGCGCGCCCGCAGCGGCTCGTCGATCGAGCCGCCCCTCCATGGCGAGCAACAAGTCGCCGTACTTGCTGATGGGGGCTACCGGAGCAGCCCGATCGATCGCTCCCAGCGATCGCAACATGCGATCGCGAGCCCCGCGTGCGGGGGCTCGGCTGGGCGTGCGCACGGCTTCGACCGTGTTGCACGTTCGGTTCGAGCTCCGGCTCGCATGCGGTGTTCGCGTGTACTCCGGCGAAGGGATTTCGTTCGGGTTATCGTTTCCGCAATTTTTGATAACCCGGGATATCGATTTCCAATAATTGGTATCAGAGCGTGGTTTACGTTCATGGAATTTTCGATATAATCGTTCTACCTTGCAGGGTTTCCGACTATTATGGCTTATAATTTTTCGTTAATTATTTTGTCATATTTGTTGGTTTATTAAACTCTCGGACATGTCGAGATTCGTTTTGTGTGGTGAATGCTTGTAATAGTAAAAAATTCGGGGGTTGAACGAATTTAGGATTTATTATTATTGTTTTATTTTTTCCGGAAATTGTATAGGGTCGATTTCATGTATAGAATCGATACAGGATAGTGTAGAAATAATTTTGTAATTTATTTTGCGTTGGATCGATGCTGAAACGACCGCCGGAGAAAACGTGTGACGGAGAACGAGAGGGGAGGACCCTCTCGGCTATCCCCATGGCCGAGGGATCGACCGTGGAGGGAGGGGCCGCCGGAGGCGGTGGCCGGCCACCTTCATGGCGGCGGATCGAAGGGGGGCGCGGGGACCCTAGGGTTTCTCATGTTCTCCCGAAGATCTACTTTCCTAATTAGTTCGGTTTTCTTATTTTGAGTATTTTTTTTTGGGAATATTCATGGAATAGGAAAAGAATTAATTGAAATTAATTTATTTTCTAAATGATTATTCTTATTTTATGGGAATTTTCATGGACATGAAAACTAATTAATTTGGAAAGTTTAGGAGTCCTAATTTATTTTATTTCCTTATTCTATTATAGAAATCTTCTAGAAGATTCCAAGTTTGACTTGGATAGGATTCTTAAGATTTAATAGTATTAGAAAAGAAAATAAAAATATATAAAAATATTAATAATATTTAATTTTATTTTTGATATATTCGATTGACTGAATTTTCGAATTAAGTAACTTTTGGATTAATTAAAAATAAATAGATTTAAATATTGGAATTAATAATCTCGTCACATGGAGCATTCAAGAACGAAGACTGAAGACTAGAAGATGCGTACGGGGATGGAATAAAGCCATAATAGTCAGAAAATAATATTCTAGTATTATTTTGACTATGTGATAATATTTATGTGCTTTATTACATGTATGCATGCTTATGTGTATTTAATTATGCATTAGATAGCGTATCCCTTAGTTATAAAAAGCTAAGTGGGAGAGGGATTGGAAACAATATCATGGTCTCCATTGCTGTTCTCTTGGTGACTTTTATGGACTTTCGAAGTTCGTTTAGACAAGTCATTGAAGGAGAATTCTTGTAATTCCTTTTACGAGAAACATTGATTAAGTTTATCAAACAATGCCTAATTTGTCTTTCTGAAACTGATTTCAAGTCGACTCATTCTTACCCCGGGGAGTGGAATGGAGCCAAAGCCACTTGGTCATGTCGAGGACACAAATTAGAGACTTTCGTACCATTTTTTTTAGAATGGATCGATTATCTGCTCGGCTCCCTTCATTTTATCAGAGATAGGGTTGTTCGCATGGTGAATCACTGGTAAGAAACTTCGAGTTTCACTTGTGATTCTCCGCGTCTTGATTTACAAGATTAAATGAATCAAGTAATTGGATGTCAATTATAAAATCTTTTGGTATAGTAAACGTCCACACCACGTGGCTTGCTATACTGAATGGGATTTTGGAATAATTGATGTAGACAGTTTTAAGGAATTGTGAAGAATGGTGATGTTATCGTAAACGTCCACACCACGTGTCTTGCGGTAATATAACAACTCCAAACGATTCTCTTTGATAACTGAGTAATGGTTTACACTTAGATACGCGTTATAGTATCCTTCCCCACGAAGTAACACTATAAATGATGTATGACCGAAGCAAATCTAATTGCGAAATCATTTGGGTAGGTAAACGTCCACACCACGTGGCTTGCCATATCTGATGGGAATTTAGATGTAATTAGTAATTTAATGATATTATTTGAGGGAGATAATATCGGAATTAAATTGATTGTTTGTTTTATGTGCTTATAGGTTAAGAATGACTGTGACCCCACTTTGTGATATACTTAAAGATGAAAACTCACTGGTTCCTTATTGTAATGCTTGGGAACGAAATCTAGACATTGTTCAGACTGTCAAGCTTTCCGAGACCACTGTTGTCCCAACTGATGAGGACATTAAGAATGACCTCAGGGAGATGTTCAGACATAGTGTGGAAGCTGGACAAAAGGTGATTAACGTACTCACGAAATTCTCTCTTAACGAGTCTCTTAAAAATGATTCAGCAAGAGCGGATTTTGTGCGTAAGTTAAAGGAATCACAAGCTCTTGTGGCCAAGCTAAAGGAAAAGCGAGCAAAGAGGCCCAAATGTTTGAAACCACGGATTGGGAAAAGCAAGCTGCAAGGCAAGTGCTTTCGATGCAAGCAGTCTAGGAACTGGAAGTCTGATTGTCCTCTCATCAAAGGTACGAAATTTTCCTTAGTCAACGAAACATTGTCAGCGGTGTTATCTACCAGCACCTAATGTGTAGATACGGGATCCACTTGTTGGAGTTGTATACTTAATGTCTAGATTTAAGTGATATGAACTCCCGATCCATTGCCATTAATCTATTTAATTAAATAAACAATTATTTGCGTTTAATTATTTATAATTAAATATATGCAAATTATAGTCCTAGATTATATACGTTGTTGTTAGTATGGTGTGCGGGCTCACACGGAAGATCATACTATCGGTTACTCGTATATAAATGAACAGTTGCTCACGACCTAGATGGACAAGGACCAATCCATCGGTATAGTCGTAGTATGAGAGAGAAAATAATTTGTCTTGATTATTTTATCATACTTGTACACTTGGTGTATTGGGCGGATCGCTTGAGATTTATCGATTAGGATTGCCTTTGATAATCGATTTAAGTCTCAGTGTATTTTATTCTTAATCCTTGATATTATTGCGGGTGTATATATTTAATATAAGTGACTTTGATTTTCCAAAGAAATTGACCGGTTTAATTATTGGGTCAATTACCGGTTAAGTTGGGTCGTTATATTTTATATATGACATGCCGTGAATACTTGACGGGAAAGTGTATCCCGTAAGGGTTGATAATATCCCCGAGATGAGTTCATAAGGAATTATTATGTAAACCCTGCAGGTGGATTTGTTCCGCATAATAATTAAGGTTGAATGGTACTATTCTCGGATATGAGAGATGAATAAATTAATTAGCAATAAATTAATTTTATTCATGGATATTTATATCTTAAATACACGGAATAAATAATACTACCGGAGAAATATTATTTGATATAATATTGTTTAATATTGGGAGTGCAATTAATTTATATTGTGGAAAATAAATAAATTAATATTAATGGGATTAATAAATTTGGGTTTGGGCTCAATTTAATCATTAATATTGGAAGCCCAATATTCCACCTCCTTAAGATCCCCTACGTAGCCTATAAAAGCATTACATGGTCTTCTCTATTCTCAAAACTTGAAGATCACAATTCTAGAGAGAGAAAGTAGAGAGGGAGATCCATGGAGTTCGGAAGATCGTCGCCCACCCGACGTTCGAGCTAGTGCAAGGAATACGTGGGAAGGTCTCAAGGTCTTCATAAGATCTCGTTTCTCCGTACAACGAGAACAAAGGTAAAACCATGAAAACCCCCTCGATGATTTTAATAATTAATTCGTATATGCATATGAACGAAGATCCGGGAAACGGAACGAACCCGGGGACGGGGTTCGACCGTGCGGTGGTGATCTGAGATCACCGGACCGCGGACGGTCGAGCGATCCCTGCCAGGATCGAAGACAAAATCCCTCGGCTGGACGCCGAGGGTGGCGATCGGCCCTAGGGCACGATCGCCGATCGCGCAAAGGAGGAGCCCCGGCTGGACGCCGGGGCGTGCGATCGACTTTGAGTCGATCGCTGGGGCGCCGCGGGCTGGTGCCACGGCTGTCCGCTGGGCGGACGCCCCTCCTCCACGGCGGTGGCAGTGAGTCGCCGGACTCACCGCCGGGGGCTGCTACGAGCAGCCCGCGGGGATGCGCGTGCATCCCCGGCCATCGTGTTCGATCGCGAGCCCCTCGCGGGGCTCGGCTGGAAATGCCGCGGGTTTATCCCGCGGCGGTGGGAGTTCGGTCGGGCTCGGCTTGCGCGGTGGTTCGCGGTTGTTCTCCGACGAAGGGATTTTGATCAGAGTCGTGATTCCGCAATTCCGTCGACTCCGGGATATCGATTTCCAACAATTGGTATCAGAGCGATGATTCTAGTTCATGTGTATATGCGATAAATTGTTCTACCTTGCAGGGTTTCCGACTATTATGGCTAGATATGATTATTCGTTAATTATTGTCATAATTGTTTTAAACTCTCGGACATGTCGAGATTCGTTTTATGTGTGGTGAATGCTTGTAATAGTAAAAATTCGGGGGTTGACCGAATTTAGGTTTATTATTACGTTCTTGTTTTTCCGGAAATTTTATAGGGTCGATTTCATGTATAGAATCGATACCGGATAATTGTAATTAAATTATGTAATTTATATTACGTTGGATCGATGCCGAAACGACCGCCGGAGAAGATGAAGACACGTGACGAAGAGGACTAGGGCTCGGGATCGATGGGATTGATCCCATGGAGATCGACCAAGAGGAGGAGGCCGATCACCCCTTGGCCGTGGGCTGCCGCCGGTGATGGTGGTGGCTGGCCGGCTGAGGTGGCGGCGGCGGTTCTCCTCTCCGGTGGCCGGTCGATCTTGGTGGGGGTGGCGCACCCCGTGCTACTCCTACCAAGATTCACTTTCCTATTTTAATTCGGTTTTTCTATTTTGAGTATTCCTATGTTTGGGAACTCTCATGGAATAGGAAAAGAATAAATTTAGAATAAATTTATTTTTCCTTATTGATTATTCCTATTCTTGGAATTTTTCATGGAATAGGAAAGGAATAAATTTAGAATTAATTTATTTTTCCTATTTTTCCTTTATGGAATTTTAAATGGATTAGGAAAATAATTAAGTTGGAAAGTATTAAGAGTCCTAAATTAATTTTTCCTTATTTAATTATTCTTTTATGGAATTTTTAATGGATTAGGAAATGAATTAATTTGGAAGGACTAGGAGTCCTAAATTATTTTATTTCCTTATTCCATTATGGAAATCTTCTAGAATATGCCAAGTGAGTCTTGGATAGGATTCTAGAGATTTAATGGAGTAGAAAAGGAAAATAAAATAATAAAAATATTAATAATATTTAATTTTATTTTTGATATATTCGATTGACTTAATTTTCGAATTAAGTAACTTTTGAATTAATTGAAAATAAATAGATTTAAATATTGGAATTAATATTCCCGTCACATGGAGCATTCAAGAACGAAGACTGAAGACTAGAAGATGCGTACGGGGATGCGATAAAGCCATAATAGTCGGAAAATAATATTCTAGTATTATTTTGACTATATGATAATATTCTATGTGCTTTATTTCATGTATGAATGCTTATGTGTATTTAATTATGCATTAGATAGCGTATCCCTTTGTTATAAAAAGCTAAGTGGGAGAGGGATTGGAAACAATCCCATGGTCTCCATTGCTGTTCTCTTGGTGACTTTTATGAGCTTTCGAAGTTCGTATAGACAAGTCATTGGAGGAGAATTCTTGTAATTCCTTTTACGAGAAACATTGATTGAGTTTGTCAAACAATGCCTTTGTCTTTCCGAAACTGATTTCAAGTCGACTCATTCTCACCCCGGGGAGTGGAATGGAGCCAAAGCCACTTGGTCATGTGGATGACACAAATTAGAGACCTTCGTACCATTTTTTTGAAATGGATCGATTGTCTGCTCGGCTCCCTCATTTTATGAGAGATAGGGTTGTTCGCATGGTGAATCACTTGTAAGAAACTTCGAGTTTCACTTATGATTCTCCGCGTCCTGATTTACAAAAATCGAATGGATCAAGTAATTGGGAGTCAATTATAAAAGTCTCTTGGTGTAGTAAACGTCCACACCACGTGGCTTGCTATACTAACGGATTTTGGATTAATTGATGTAGACAGTTATAAGGAATTGTGAAGAATTGTGAAATCATCGTAAACGTCCACACCACGTGGCTTGCGGTGATGTAGCGGTTCCAAATGATTTACTTTAGTACTGAGTAATGGTTTACACTTAGATACGCATTATAGTATTCTTCCCCACGAAGTTACGCTATAAGTGATGTATGACCGAAGCAAATCTAATTGCTAAATCGTTTGGGTAGGTAAACGTCCACACCACGTGGCTTGCCATATCTGATGGGATTTTAGATGTGATTAGTGATTTAATGATATTATTTGAGGGAGATAATATCGGAGATTAAATCAATTGTTTGTTGTTATATGTGCTCATAGATTAGGATATGGCTTTGAACCCACTTTCTGTGATACTTAAGGAATTTAACTCATTTGTCCCTGAATGTATTGATTGGAATAGAGATCTGGACATTGCCCAGACTGTTAAAGAGTACAAGTTTGTACTCAAGTGAGCTTTGTCCTCCCGAGCCTACCAATGTCATAACTGATGAGGAAGGGACTGATTTTAATATCATGTTAAAACTCAAGGAGATGTTTAGACATGACGTAGTGGCTAGACAAGAGGCGATGAGGATACTCATAAAGGCCATTCGATTCGAGGAAACGCTTGAACACGTTTTTGAGATAATGGACCTTTTGGACGAGTTGAGACGGAAATCGCAAGCTCTTGTAGCAAATGCCAAAGGTTTTTGAACCTAAGGGCAAAACCGGGGGATAGATAAAGCAAGCAAAGAAACCCAGTGGTCCTAAGTTTCTTGGATCACGAGATGGGACGAGAAAGCCAATAGGCAAGAGTTCTCGATGCAAACAGTCTGGGTACTGGAAGTCTAATTATCCTCTCAAAGAAAGCACGAAATTTTTTCTTTAGTCGTAAAACATAGTCAGTGGTATTATCTACCGGAACCTGGTGTGTAGATATGGAACCACTGACGGTATGTGCATTTTAAATGCAAGGGTTCCAGGAAACCCGACGACTTGTAAAAGAAGAAATCGTAGTCTACATGGGCAATGCTGTGGAGGACGCAGCTGTTGCAGTGGAGGACATATTATAGAATTTCATTTTGAGTTATTGCTTTTGTGTACCTTTCATTTTAGAAAGAACTTTGTTCTGGATTTCTAATGAATGAATATTTTATTTCTTTTAATCATTTGATGGTTATAAGAAGAAATAATGATATTATCTATTCTGGTACATTAGTTAACAATATATAAATGATGAATCCTGAGTCCACCACGATGCAACGAACCGTAGCATATAACTCGTTTTACTTTTAAGAGATATTTCTGTAATGAATCATTTATACTTGTGGACTCTTATGCTAAGTCGTGTTTATTCAAATAAGAAGTTCAAAGGTCGAAAATTGATATTTTGATCAATTAAGTTGAAGGAGTGGACCTTCCGACCTAAGAATCTGATTTGGAAATAACATGACTAAGAAATCCTTTATGGATATAAGGTATAAGATCCGAAAAAGTATTAGAATTGATTAACTCTGATGTATGCAGACCTATGTCTATTCAGACAATAAGGTACGAGTACTTCATTTTATGATTACTCGAAAAACGGATTAGCATACCTGATGTGCCACAAAAGCAAAGTGTTTTGACAAGTCAATGGACACAAAGCTATTGTGGGGAACTTTCAAGGTATATCCATTAAAAGCCTGCGATTTGATCGCGGAGGCAAGCCCCTGTCTGAGGAATGCATGGCATACTAATCAGAAATTGGGATTAGATCCCAAGAGACTACACCATACACTTGTTGGAGTTGTGTACTTAATGTCTAGATTTAAGTAACGGAAACTCACGATCCATTGCCATTAATCTATTTAATTAAATAAACAATTATTTGCATTTAATTATTTATAATTAAATATATGCAAATTATAGTCCTGGATTTTATACGTTGTAGTTAGTATGGTGTTGTATGGACACACAGAAGATCATACTATCGGTTACTCGTATTTAATCGAACAGTTGCTCACGACCTAGATGGACACGGACCAATCCATCGGTATAGTCGTTGTGTGAGAGAGAAAATAATCTATCTTGATTATTTTATCACACTTGTACACTTGGTGTATTGAGCGGATCGTTTGAGATTTATCGATTAGGATTGCCGGCGATAATCGATTTAAGTCTCAGTGTATTTTATTCTTAATCCCCGATACTATTGCGGGTGTGTATATTTAATATAAGTGACTTTGATTTTCCAAAGGAATTAACCGATTTAATTATTGGGTTAATTACCGGTTAAGTTGGGTCGCTATATTTTATATATGACATGCCGTGAATACTTGACGGGAAAGTGTATCCCGTAAGGGTTGATAATATCCCCGAGATGAGTTCATAAGGAATTATTATGTAAACCCTGCAGGTGGATTTGTTCCGCATAATAATTAAGGATGAATGATACTAGTCTCGGAAATAAGAGATGAATAAATTAATTAGCAATAAATTAATTTTATTCATGGATATTTATATCTTAAATACACGGAATAAATAATACTACCGGAGAAATATTATTTGATATAATATGGTTTAATATTGGGAGTGCAATTAATTTATATAGTGGAAAATAAATTAATTAATAATAGTAAGGATTAATAGATTTGGGCTTGGGCTCAATTTAATCACTATTATTGGAAGCCCAATATTCCACCTCCTTAAGATCCCCTACGTAGCCTATAAAAGCACTACATGGTCTTCTCTATTCTCATAAGTTCATAAATTGAAGATCACAATTCAAGAGAGAGAAAGTAGAGAGGAGGATCCATGGAGTTCGGTAGATCGTCGCCCACACGACGTCCGGGCTAGTGCAAGGAATACGTCGGAAGATCTCAAGGTCGTCAAATTGAGTTCTACGTTTTTCCGAACAACGAGAACGAGGTAAATCGTAAAACCCTCTTTATGATTTTATCGTTTATTTATCGTGAGAATATCATGAACCAAGATCCAAGGGACGTACGAACCCGGGGACGAGGATCGACCTCGCGGTGGTGATCGAGGATCACCGGACCGCGGGAGGTCGAGAGATCCTCGCCGAGATCGAGAGGACGAACCCTCGGCTGGATGCCGAGGGTGGCGGTCGAGCCCTAGGGCTTCGACCGCCGGCGACGCAAGAAGGACCCCGGCTGGACGCCGGTTATGCGATCGAGCGCGTGCTCGATCGCGTGGGCAGCGGGCTGGTGCCGCTGCTGCTCGCACGGCGAGCAGCCCCTCCTCCGCGGACGGCGAGTCGCCGGACTCGCCGTGGGGTTGCCGTGCGCAACCCGGCGATCGGCATGATCGCGAGCCCCAACCTCGCGGGGGCTCGGCTGGACGCACGGCGTGCCTTCGGGTGCGTTGTGTGCTCGGTCGTGCCCCGGCTCGCGCGGTGGTGTTCGTGGTTGTTTTCCGGCGATCGGAATTTCGATTGGGTTGTCGGTTCCGCAATTTTTTTGACAATCCGGATATTCGATCTCCGAGGGATTTCGGTCGGAATTAATTAGATAATTAATTTTAATTAATTTATTAATTCCGGGATATCGATTTCCAACAATTGGTATCAGAGCGTTGGTTTTAGTTCATGGTATTTTTCGATAAATTGATCTACCTTGCAGGGTTTCCGATTATTATGGCTAGATTTAATTATTGTTAATTAATGTCATAATAATGTTCTTGATTATTAAACTCTCGGTGATGTCAATATTTGTTCTTGTGTGGTGAATGCTTGTTCTTATTTTTTCGGAAATTGTTTGAGGTCGTTTTCATATAGAATCGATACCGGATAGCGTAGTAATAAATTTGTAATTTATTTTACGTTGGATCGAGGACGAAACCACGACCGGAAAAGTGTGACGGAGGAGACGAAGAGAGGGAGGATTCCGGGGATCGATCAACCCCATGATCGACCCAAGGGATGAATCGATCGACCACCAAGGGGGCTGCCCGCGGTCTTCTCGGCCTTAGGTCGCCGGCGACGGCGGCGGCGGCGTGCTCCTCCAGGGGTGGTCGATGGTTGGGGGTGGTGCGGAGATCCCCACTCCGTGCTACTCCTAACCGAGATTTACTTTCCTAAAAATTATTCGGTTTTCCTATTTTGAGTATTTCTTTTTTTTTGGGAATTCTCATGGAATAGGAAAAGAATAAATTTAGAATAAGTTTATTTTTCCTTATTGATTATTCCTATTCTTGGGAGTTTTCATAGATTAGGAAAAGAAATAAATTTATAAATTAATTTATTTTTCCTATTTAATTATTCCTTAATGGAATTTTTAATGGATTAGGAAAATTATTAATTTGGAAAGTTTAGGAGTCCTAAATTAATTTTTCCTTATTTAATTATTCCTTTATGGAATTTTTAATGGATTAGGAAAGAAATTAATTTGGAAGGACTAGGAGTCCTAAATTATTTTATTTCCTTATTTCATTATGGAAATCATCTAGAATATTCCAAGTGGGTCTTGGATAGATTATTCTAGAGATTTAATGAAGTAGAAAGGGAAAATAAAATAAATTATTTTATTTCCTTATTTAATTATGGAAGTCTTCTAGAATATTCCAAGTGGGTCTTGGATAGATTATTCTAGAGATTTAATGAAGTAGAAAGGGAAAATAAAATAAATAAAAATATTAATAATATTTAATTTTATTTTTGATTTATTCGATTGACTTAATTTTCGAATTAAGTAACTTTTGGATTTATTAAAAATAAATAGATTTAAATATTGGAATTAATATTCCCGTCACATGGAGCATTCAAAGAACGAAGACTAAAGACTAGAAGACGCATACGGGGATGCGATAAAGCCATAATAGTCGGAAAATAATATTCTAGTATTATTTTGATTATGTGAAAATATTCTATGTGCTTTATTTCATGTATGCATGCTTATGTGTATTTAATTATGCATTAGATAGCGTATCCCTTTGTTATAAAAAGCTAAGTGGGAGAGGGTATGGAAACATATCCATGGTCTCCATTGCTGTTCTCTTGGTGACTTTTATGGACTTTTGAAGTTCGTATAGATAAGCCATTGGAGGAGAATTCTTGTAATTCCTTTTACGAGAAACATTGATTAAGTTTATCAAACAATGCCTAATTTGTCTTTCCAAAACTGATTTCAAGTCGACTCATTCTCACCCCGGGGAGTGGAATGGAGCCAAAGCCACTTGGTCATGTCGAGGACACAAATTAGAGACTTTCGTGTCATTTGATGACTAGATCGATTGTCTGCTCGGCTCCCTCATTTATGAGAGATAGGGTCGTTCGCATGGTGAATCACTGGTTAGAAACTTCGAGTTTCACTTATGATTCTCCGCGTCTTGATTTACAAGATTAAATGATTCAAATAATTGGGAGTCAATTGTAAAAGTCTTTTGGTGTAGTAAACGTCCACACGAACGTGGCTTGCTACATTGAATGGGATTTTGGAACGATTGATGTAGACAGTTATAGAAGGGAGTAAAGGAGCGTATGTTAACATAAACGTCCACACAAACGTGGCTTGCGGTGAATATACGTGTCCCAAACAATCTTCTTGGATACTGAGTAATGGTTTACACTTAGGTACGCTTTATAGTATTCTTCCCAACGAAGTAACGCTATAATTGATGTACGACCGAAGCAAATCTAATTGCTAAATCATTTGGATAGGTAAACGTCCACACGAACGTCGCTTGCCATATCTGATGGGATTTTAGAGGTGATTAGTGGTTTAATGATATTATTTGAGGGAGATAATATCGGAGATTAAATCGATTGTTTGTTGTTATATGTGCTCATAGATTAGGAAATGGCTTTGAACCCACTTTCTGTGATACGTAAGGTTTTTTAAACTCACTGGTCCCTAAATGTATTGATTGGAATAGAGATCTAGACATTGTCCAGACTGTTGAAGAGTACAAGTTTGTACTCAGTGAGCTTTGTCCTCCCGAGCCTACGAATGTTTAGACATGATGTAGAGGCTAGACAAGAGGCGATGAGGATACTCATAAAGGCCAGTCGATTCGAGGAAACGCTTAAACACGTTTTTGAGATGATTGACCTTTTAGACGAGTTGAGACGGAAATCGCAAGCTCTTGTAGCCAATGCCATAGGTTTCAAACCTAAGGGTAAAATCGGGGGAAAAGGAAAAGCAAGCAAAGAATCCCCGTGGCCCTAAGTTGAATGGACCACGAGATGGGACGAGAAAAGCCAATAGGCAAGTGTTCTCGATGCAAACAGTCTGGGTACTGGAAGTCTGATTATCCTCTCAAAGAAAGTACGAAATTTTCTTTAGTCGTAAAACATAGTCAGTGGTATTATCTACCGGAACCTGGTGTGTAGATATGGAACCACTGACGGTATGTGCATTTTAAATGCAAGGGTTCCAGGAAACCCGACGACTTAGAAAAGAAGAAATCGTAGTCTACATGGGCAATGCTGTAGAGGAGGCAGCTGTTGCAATGGAGGAAATTTTATAGGATTTCATTTTGGGTTATTGCCTTTATGTACCTTTCATATTAGAAAGAACTTTGTTCTGGATTTCTGACAAATGGATATTTTATTTCTTTTAATCATTTGATGGTTATAAGAAGAAATAATGATATTATCTATTTTGGTACATTGGCTAGCAATATATAAATGATGAATCCTGAGTCCACCACGATGCAACGAACCGTAGTATGAAACTCGTTTTACTAATAAGAGATTTCTTTATCAATTATACTTGTGGATTCTTATGCTGAGTCATGTTTATTCAAATAAGAAGTTCAAAGGTCGAAAATTGATATTTTGATCAATTAAGTTGAAGGAGTGGACCTTCCGACCTAAGAATCTAATTTGGAAGATAATATGACTAAGCAATCCTTTATGGATATAAGATGTAAGATCCGGACAAGTATAAGAATTGATTGACTCTGATGTATGCAGACCTATGCCTACTCAGACAATAAGGTACGAGTACTTCATTTTATGATTACTCGAAAAATGGATTAGAATACCTGATGTGCCACAAAAGCAAGTGTTTTGACAAGTCAATGGACACTAAGCAATTGTGGAGAGCCATCAAGGTATATCCATTTGTAGCCTGCGATTTGATCGCGGAGGCAAGTACCTGTCTGAGGAATGCATGGCATACTGATCAGAGATTGGGATTTGATCCCAAATGACTACACCATACACTGAAGTGTAGAAATGGTGTGTCGTAAACAAGAAATGGAACTCTTATAGAAATAGTAAAATTATGAGTTATACGGAACTACCTATGTTCTATGGATATGTCTGGAAACAACGGGGCATTCAAATGCGGTTGTAGAATATCCTAGAAGAACAAAAGATGTGTGTTCAATAGTACTATGAACCAGAAGGACGTTATAAGTTCTAACGCCCGGTTCTTAGAGAAAGACTATATGATGAACCACAAAGCCCAAGGTGACGTAATACTTTGAAATGAGAGAGAAAGATTAAGATTTAGAACCAGCCGAACCGAGTAGCGGTACACCACTAACTGCACCTACTGTTATCACTATTTATACACCGGAATGCCATTGTAGTGGGAGGTTGTGGGACAACCAGAGATATTCATAAGACTAGGAGAGTCTTCGGACTCTGGACCTAGTATACATGAAATCGATCCCTAGATCTACATGAAGGCCGTACTAGATCTAAATGTGCCTTCTTGGAGAGCAAAAAGGATTATTGCTAAGAGGCGAGATCATTTAGAGTACAAGCTTAGTTGATCCATTTATGGATTGAAACAAAGCATTGAGTTCGTGGTACTTGCAAATTGATGAGATAGTCCATTTTATGGATTCATCAAAAGCATAGACGAATTGTGTGTATTGGAAACGTGATGGAAAACAAGGTGGTGTTTCTCGGAGGTTTTATGTAGATGACACTCTTATCATTGGCAACAATGTAAAGATGTTATCAGACATAAAATGATGGTTGTCTAGATAAATCAATATGAAATATAAAGGAAGAAGTTGGACATGTTCTTGAGATCTTGGATCTCTAGGAAAGAACATTGTGCTTCTCCTGGACATCTTATATATATATGATTATGGTTCGTTTTAACATGCAAGATTCCGAGAAAGGTTCGTTACCTTTCAGAGACGGAATGCATCTATCTAAGGATATGTGTTTTGGAACACAAAAGGAGATGGAAGCAATGAAAGCGGATTCCTACACTTCGAGTGTGGAAAGCTTGATAAATGCGATGTTGAAAACGAGAACCTGATATCGGCTATGCGGTTAGCATAGTGGGAGGATATCAAGGTAATCCTGGAAAGGAATACTCGACTACTGTAATGAACATTTTAAGTACTTTCAAAGTATTAGAAACTATGTTCTGGATTACGGAGCAGACAAGCATTTCCTTTGGATTACATTCTCTTAGATTTCTAATCGAATGAGGACCGGTGTAAGACGATATCAGGCTATGTGTTTCACTATTGAAGGAGAAGGAGTTTTAGCATGGAAGAGTGATAAGCACGATGCTTTTCGGACTCTGCCATGGGTAACCAAATAGCGGCCTCAGAGGCAGGGGAAGTTTTGGTATAACTCCGGGATAATCTCTGGGACTTAGATGTGATTCTTAAATTTGCCAAAGGCTATGTAAATAGCGGTGCAATGGCAAATGGTCAGAAATCACAAGTCCATAAGTGTAAGATAACACATAGTGCAAGTACCACCTGATACGAGTCATCGTCGAGGGAGACGACGCTGTAGTCACCAAGATAACTTCAGAGCGGCAACCTAGAGTGCTCATTCACATAGTACTTCTTGGAAGTACAACTAAAGCACGTGATGAGTATGGGAGTCGGGAGTTTGGAGGAAATGACTAGACCTTAGTACAAGTGGGAGATTGTTGGAGTTGTGTACTTAATGTCTAGATTTAAGTAACGGAAACTTACGATCCATTGCCATTAATCTATTTAATTAAATAAACAATTATTTGCATTTAATTATTTATAATTAAATATATGCAAATTATAGTCCTGGATTTTATACGTTGTAGTTAGTATGGTGTTGTATGGACACACAGAAGATCATACTATCGGTTACTCGTATTTAATCGAACAGTTGCTCACGACCTAGATGGACACGGACCAATCCATCGGTATAGTCGTTGTGTGAGAGAGAAAATAATCTATCTTGATTATTTTATCACACTTGTACACTTGGTGTATTGAGCGGATCGTTTGAGATTTATCGATTAGGATTGCCGGCGATAATCGTTTTAAGTCTCAGTGTATTTTATTCTTAATCCCCGATACTATTGCGGGTGTGTATATTTAATATAAGTGACTTTGATTTTCCAAAGGAATTAACCGATTTAATTATTGGGTTAATTACCGGTTAAGTTGGGTCGCTATATTTTATATATGACATGCCGTGAATACTTGACGGGAAAGTGTATCCCGTAAGGGTTGATAATATCCCCGAGATGAGTTCATAAGGAATTATTATGTAAACCCTGCAGGTGGATTTGTTCCGCATAATAATTAAGGATGAATGGTACTAGTCTCGGAAATAAGAGATGAATAAATTAATTAGCAATAAATTAATTTTATTCATGGATATTTATATCTTAAATACACGGAATAAATAATACTACCGGAGAAATATTATTTGATATAATATGGTTTAATATTGGGAGTGCAATTAATTTATATAGTGGAAAGTAAATTAATTAATAATTGTTGGAAATCGACTACCCGGGATGTGTTCGTTCGATCACTCGAACATCTGAACGATCCCAATCGACCTCCAGGTCCGTTACTCCGTTCACGTGCCAGCCCGTGTACCGATTCACGCCCAGCCATTGCCCCGAAGGACAACCGCGCGAACCAGAGCTGGCTGCCCGAAAAACAGCGAAACGGCGATCGCCGTTTGCCCTCCGGCGACCGCCGTTTGTCCGCGAACAGTAGCGCGACCTGCTGTTCCGAGCGCGTTTCCGGGTCGATTTTCCTCTTCCGACTACCGATCCGGAGGTCCTTGACCCCCAGTAGTCGAGGAACATGATCCACGACGCCCGGAACCCGATCTTAGATCCGATGTATTTTTAACGAAATAGAAAACGAAACGTATGCGGAATAAGGGTTTCGATTTCTTATACCTTTGTCGCGTGATTCGGAGAAGCCGAATTGTTGAGACCACGAAGCCTTCCGGTGTATGTCTCTATCCCCGACGTTCAGCCGTTGAGTGGGCAACGATCCGCTGAACCTTCCTCTTCTCCTTTCTCTGTTCAACCTACCGTAGGAATAATATCCTCTGTCTCAGAAATATATTTGCGCAAGCAAAATTATTTCTACAGAATTATTACTGCGCTAATCTGAATTAATTAAGCAGAGGAAAAATAATTGCGGAAGCTTTTATTTTCTCGCAGAATTAATTATAGCGGCGTAAGTAAGGTTTTGATTTTCCTCAGAAATATAATTGCGCTAGCAATCAATTTCTGCAGAAAATAATAACAGCGCTAATCTATTTATTTTTACAGAAAAATAATTGCGCAACAATTTATTTTTCTCCGCAAAAATAAAATAGCGGCGTTTCTTAGGTTTAGAGAAAGAGAGGGTGAGTTATTTATAGAGCTACACCAGGGAACTTATGGAAATTAATTATTAGGCTAAATTGCAATTTAATTAACTCGGCGTCCTAAAAGGCAAACCTTAATTAAATCCACAATTTTAATTATAATTAATTCCACTATAAAATTATAATTGAATTCCCAATAATTAATTTATATTATTTCAACAATAATAATTCCGCCGAATTACATATACGACTTTCCCCGTGTTTAAGATATCGTATGTCCACGAATTAACTTTAATTACTAATAATTAAATTAACTCGTTTCTTGTTATCCGAGACTAGTACCACTCATCCTTATTATCATGTGGAACGAATCCACCTGCAGGGTTTACATGATAAACTTTATGAGCTCATCTCGGGGACATCATCAACCCAATAAATGGGACACGGTTTCCTGTCTATAATCTATAGCATGCCGTGTGTACAATTCCGATTCCCAATTTACCGAGAATATTGACTAATCAATTTGTCTCACTCACTAGTAAGTCAAAGAACCGAGAACTGGACACACGCACCTATAATTATATAGGGATTAGGAATTCGTATATCCGTAATATCTGAGGTCTAGTTCGATTACTGCGATTAGTATAAATCGAACGCCCTCCCGTGGTCCTGCTCGATACACCAAGTGTACGAGTGTAACATGATAGTCAAGACCGACTATCTACCAGTCACACTACGACGTACCGATGGATTGTCCCTGTCCATCTAAGTCGTGAGCTACTGTTCGATAGTATACGAGTAACCGACAGTATGATCTTCCGCGTGTCTCCTCACGCCATACTGTCTACAACGTATACATCAAGGACTATTGCATTAAATGCAATCATGCTTGAATCATATCTCGAATTAAGGTATAGATAAGGAGTTCCGTATTTGCACTAAACTAGACATTTAGAATACAACTCCATCAATCTCCCACTTATACTAAAAGTCTAGTCGCCCTCTCCCAAACATCAGATTCCCATAACCTCATCACGCCTACCCAACGCTTTCGCTGGAAGTGCCTCTGTGAACGGGTTTACCAGGCAATCCTCTCGATGCTATCTAGGTGACAACTGCATCGTCTTACTAGACGATCTCTCGAATCAGGTGGTACTTGCGCTCTACGTGTTATCTCCCACTGTGGACTCGTGGCATTTCAAGTTTGCCAATACCGCTATTCAAAATAGAAACCACATCTAAGTCCCTTAGGAAGTTCTGGAGCCACACTGACCTTTTAACTGCCTCAGAGGCCGTTATCCTTTCAGTTTCCATGGTAGAGTCCGTAATGCATCGCTGCTTTACATTCTTCCATGTGACTGCTCCACTTCACAATGAGAACACATAGCCTGACTTCGACTTTCGACTGTCCCTGTTTGATTTGGAAATCCAATTCTATGTAATCCAAAAGAAACAACTTGACTGCTTTGTAACTCAGAACATAATTCCTGGTCCTCTGCAGGAACCTAAACATGTTCTTTACATCAGTCGAGTGATCCTTTCCAGGATTACTATGATATCTCACCACCATGCCCACAGCATAGTAGATATCAGTCTCGTGCATAGCATTACATACATTAAGCTTCCCACCATTAAGGTGCAGGGAACTGCTTACTCTTCATCTATCTCCTTTATTGTGTCGGACACAAAACTTTAGATAGACGAATTCCACATTTAAAAGGTGAAGACCTTTCTTGGAATTCTGTATGCTGCAACGAGTAAGAATTGTATTTATGTATGAGGCTCGAGATAAGTTCTATGTTCTTTTCTGGCGATCATTTATTAATTTGATCCCAAGAACATTCCCGACTTCTCCTAAGTCTCTTACATTGAATTACTCGGACAACCATCCCTTTATGTCCGATAACATCTTTCATATTGTTGCCAATTTAGAAGGATGTCGTCTACATAAAGAATGAGAAAACACCACATCTTTTCTGTCACTTCTTTATTACACTCAGGACCTAAACATGCCTTGAATGAATCCATGAAATAGATTTTCTCATAGGTCCGCATGTGTCCAAGATCTTGAAGCTTCCTTCAATCCTAAGATTGATTAAGCTTGCTTACCGAATGCTCTTGGCTCTTTTCGATGAATCTCTCTGGCTGTCCCACACAGATGGCCCCGTCAAGACTTCGATTTAGGAAATCCGTCTTGACTTCCATCTTCCATGTGAAGACAAAAGAATCCTGATCGACTTTTGCCAAGACTGAGCATCTTGATCTTTCAGCGTCTCGTCATAGATCCAGGGTTCGGCTTCATGTTCTCCAGGTAACAAGTCCGAAGAATCACCTATAAACATGAACCTGTTGGGTTGTCTAACAACCCTCCCACTACGACAACGCTCCGGTGTATCTTTAGTGACTAAAGATTATAGTAGTGAACTACTCAGTTAGGCTGGTTCTAAGTCTTGATCAGTCCCTCTAAGCACATTAAGTATTACTCTACTCTTGGCTTGTGATCTTGCATATATATAGTCCATGTCTAAGAACCGAACATTGATGCAATCAACGAACATCTGGTCCTTTGGACTATATTACATATCTCAATTCGTTTTCTTAGGGTATCCTATAAACAGCCGAATATCAGTACAAGTTTCCAAAGGAATCAAGTTCAGGATAAACGCCGTTGTTTCCAAGCCATATCCCAAAAATTGAATTAGGTAACTCCGAATAACTTATTGTCTACTTTCCCATATCTATAAGAGTCCTATTCCTTATTTACAACACATTATTTTGTCGAGGCATAAATGGTGTAGTCTGTTGGGAGTTAATCCCATTTTATGATAAGTATGCCTTACTCCTCAAAGAGGTCTGCATAAATCAGAGCGAATCAACTCTAGTACGTTCTTGGATCTTTTCCCTTTAACCGTAAAGGGTTGCTTGGTCATTAAAACTTCCAAGTATGATTCGAAGGTTGGAAGGTCCTTTCCTTCAACCAAGCTGAGTGGTCCATAAGCTTTCATCCTTTTGAATCGTACTTAAGTTAAATGATTTAGCCTAAGATTCCATAAGTACAGTTGATTCATCCTAGAAGGATCTTTACTCTTATAGGGGTTCGACAATGTGTTATTAGCTCCGATCTGTTGCATCGTGGAAGAACACGGATTTAGTATTAAATTGTCTATCAATGTACCAGAATAGATAATATCCCCGTTTCCTACTCTGATAAGTGTGAAACCATTTGAAGAAACGGAATATCCATCCTAAGCCAATTTAGAAATCCGAAATGAAATTTCTTTCTAAATGCCGGCACATAAAGACAATTTATTAGAACTTAAATCCTACCGTTTAAAACATTTAACATCTCCCACTACAACGGCTGTTACCTTAACAGTATTTCCCATGTAGGTTATAACTTCTTGTTGCTTGAGAGGACAATTAAAACTCCCAGTATCCAAACTGCTTACAACAGAAGCACTTGCCCCTTGGGCTTGCTTGTCCCATTCCGTGGTCCAGATATATTAGGCCCACTGGGTTTCCGTATTTGCTTCTTCTTCCTTTTGCCGCCCGGAGGCCTAGGAAGAGCCAATTTCTCAGCCACAAGTGCATGAGAGCCCTTAAAGATTCCCTCAGCCGCTTGAAGTTCAATCAGGAGTTCCGCCAATGAGTAAGACCCCTTATTCATGTTATAGTTCAGGCGGAACTGCTCAAAACTTCTCGGCAGAGACTGGAGTACAATATCGACTTGGGTTACCCCATCGATAACTGATCCTAGAATCTCTATCTCATTAAGATAGAACATCATCCTAAGAACGTGATCCCTCACGGGCGTTCCTTCGGACGCGATGGCCGTCATGAGTTGCCTCACTGCATTTTGCCCGGTTGTCCTGTCCTGATAACCAAAAAGCTTCTTGAGGTTAAACATCATATCATAGGTAATGGTCATGGCTTGATCCCGATGTCGCAGCACATTTGACATGAAAGCCATAATGTAGCTCCGCGTCATCTCAGAGCCTTGATCCATTTCCATGAGATTCCTTTCCTCAGTAGTGGAAGCATCATTTGGTTCAGCAGGTCAATTGACTTGGAGTACATAATTGTACTCCTCTGCAGTTAGGACAATGTCCAAGTTTCTTCTTTAATCCATACAAACAGGTTCAGTAATTTTGTTGACTTTTAATGGGAATAATACCATATAAAACAAACAATGAGTTTAATTGTAACAACCCGATTTTTAAAACAGCGGAAGATGTCAATTTTTGAAAAACAATTTTAAATCAAATGCGGGCATCACAAAATTTTATTTTGAAACAAAACAATAACTTTTTCATGTCCACAAATTTCCATAAATTACACCTTATTAGAAAAGTTTAATTAATAATATTATTAGATAAATGCAACAACATTATTTCATGCACGCATGCATATATATACAAATATAAAGACACGTATCACATGATTATATGTATAGCAGTGTATGCGTGTGTATATATTTATATACTCCCTCCGTCCCACAGAAATAGTCACAGGTGGTCAACGTTGACTTTTTTTGTCGATCCAATACATATAATAAATAGTGTACAAAAATTATGAAAAAATTATTAAAATAAAATTTAACTATTAAATTTTATTTTAATAATTTTTTCATAATTTTTGTACACTATTTATCATATGTATTGGATCGACAAAAAAAGTCAACGTTGACCACCTGTGACTATTTCTGTGGGACGGATTGAGTATATGATGAACTCGAACATGCAGAACAAACACATATGTATGCTTAAGTATATATGGGTGCGTACCTAATAAAGAGGTCAATAGACATCCTACAGTTTACAAACATACTTCGAACACATTTTTTTCAATTATAATACATAATATTCATACCAACAAATTAACTTGAATAACAGTAAATAATATCATAATCCATTATAAAATAACTCATGATAAATTATGCACAAAGTAATATTTATTTAGTTTAATTTATCCTCCATCCTTGATCACTCTCCTCGCTCGACATCCTCGTGTGTACCTAAAAAAAATAGTTGTTGTCGATAGGGTGAGCTCAACGCGCTCAATAGGGTCATTACCTCATCCAATACCAGAATCAAATACATGTATAACCAATGAACATAACATGAAAATATTGTAATTTTAATAAATCATAGTATCCATTTAATAATCTGGATATTACGATAATAAAACATGAGATCCATTTAATAATCTGGATAACATGAAAATATTGTAATTTTAGTAAACATGAGATCCATTTAATAATCTGGATATTGCGAGTTGCGCCAACTATTGCGTTGGTCCCCTTCGACCCTTTTCCCCGGTCTCCGGTTACAACGAAAAATATATTTTAATAAATTCACATAAATGCACACATAGAGACACATATAATGAAACAAGTAGTAAACAAGGTAAATCGACAACATGACACCTACCTCGATGAGCTGGGACGTGAACGTGAAAAATCAAAGTGCGTCTAAGTCCTTAGAGGATTGAACTAGAAACTTCCAAATCTTCATGGGTGGGAATTATAATTTCTGAAACTTCAATGGATTAAATAATATTATTATGTAGTTTAAAGTGTAGTGGCCCATAATAATTTAAATTTCAAGGACCTCTATGCAATTTAGTATTATTTAATAGAAAAGTTACGTTACTGTAGTTGAGATGTGTAGTTGAGATGCAAAATCCGTTTCTTCCTTCTTTATTGATGATACCGACGTACAGCAGAGGGAACATGGAGACGTCGGCACTACTGGATTGGATTTTTGTCTTGGAGGTCTGATCGTTCACTACGATTGAGGCGAGAGAGGGCCGTAGTTGCGGGCTTCATCTTCTCCGACTTTAAATGGTAGAGGAGATACTCGATCGGTCCATCACGGCAGCGGCAAAAGCTTGGTTCTCCTAGACGTGGGTTTCTTGGGCGAGAGGGGATGAAGAGAGGGAGAAAGGTTACACCTTTTATTGTTTGTTTTGGGGTTATGTGTGCGGATAGGAGAAGATATATATTTATAGGGATGTTTAGGGTTTAATTTATTAGGTGTTAGTTTAATAAAGAATAATAATTTCTTGCATGTTAAGTTTTATTTTATTAGTTTGGATTAATGTAGTTATTTTATTTATATATTTAGATCAAAGTTTAAGTTATTGGATTAAATTAAAAATATTAATTACAAAAATTATTGTTATATTATTTATTAAAATAAATGTTTATTTTATTTTATTTTGTAGTTTTAATTTATTAAATTAGTTTATAAATTTTAAATTTAATTAAGTGAATTCAAAATTTTAGTAAGTAAAATTTTAGGTTGTTACATTAATTCGATATCATTTCCCTCAAATAATATCATTAAACTACCAATCATTTCCAAAATCCCATCAGACTAGCATGCCACGTTCTTGTGGACGTATACTAATCCAAACGATTTTATAATTGGATTTTTACTTCGGTCGTACATCATTATAGAAGTGACTCCGATGGGGAGGATACTATAAAGCGTACCTAAGTGTATACCATTTCTCAGTACTAAGTCCACCGCTCGGGAACTACATGCCCACCGCAAGCCACGTTCTTGTGGACGTTTACGTTGACATGCGGTCCTCCACGACTTTCTATAACTGTCGAGCCTCAATTAATCCCAAAGTTCCGTTTCCATTTAGCAAGCCACGTTAGTGTGGACGTTAAATCTTAGTATATGTGTAGTATATGTATAACTTACCCATATGTATGTAATGTTTATTATAAATATGTTACGATAGTTATTGCCTTTCCTAGCAACAACACCTAGTATAAATCTTAAATGAGTGTGTAGTACATAAATAAATAGCATATATGAGTAGATGGATACATAGGTAATCTATAGGCCTATACGTTTGTCTATATGTTTGTATGTTTATATGAATGCCTAATGACTTTAATTGCTATTTTGTTGTTGGGAGTGTATGTAGCTATTTGTGATAAGTCAGTTTTGATTCTACTAACAGTTATTAGTTTTTATAAGGCGAGTAGAATGTAACAACTTGAATTGTAAAATAAAAACTAATTAATTAAAATAGTTTGTTCACGTACGTGTTAGTTGGACTTCGTTAATTTTATGGTTTGACTAATAAACTTAGTTTAATGGGTTGAACTTGAATTTTATGGGCTAATCAAATTAAATAATAGTTGAGGCTTCAACATTTTATAAATTTAACCAAGTTTCAAGAACAAAAGTTTTATAAGGTTAGTGAAATTTAATAACTCGAAATTTTAAAATAGAAATTTATTAATGTCTATTATTTAAATAGAAATTTTAAATAGACTTTAAAATATTAAGGGTTGTGCTACTAATTTGATAAAACATATTACCTTTAAATTGGGCTTAAACATTTTATAAATTGAACCAAGTTTCGAGGACGAAACTTTTTAGAAGGTGGGTAGAATGTAATAACCCGATTTTTACAATAAAAATTAAGTAATTAAAATAGCTCGTTGTACACGTTTTAATTGGACTTCGGTATTTATAAATTGGGCTTTAAATTAACGGACATTTATAAAATGTAATTAACTATAATGAGCCGAACTTATATCTTTTAATGGGCTGAGATGGTATTAAATTTAATTTAATGGGTTACGCAAGTTTTATGGGCTAAGTAATATAATTAACCCTAATTTTATATAATCAAAAACAACTAAAAGAACAAGAAAAATAGAGAGAGCGAGAGAGAAGGACCGACGAGAAGAAACAGGAGAAAGAAAGATGGGGCGACCGCATGAGAAAATAAGAGGAAGAAGAAGAACTGAGAAATCAACATGAACGCCTCGATCGCTTGACTGCAACTTTATCATAAAGTCAAGTGGGTTTAGGATTCATGTAGTTATATTAGTATTCAATTTTAGGGTTCTTATCATATTAGTTGAAATTATGTGATTCTATAAGTTTAATTCGTTGTTCCTATGCTATGCGTGTGGGTGTAATTGCAATATGTAAATATATATGTATGTGTGTGTATGTAGTATTTGTATATCTAAGTACCTAATTTATATGCAGTAGATGCGTGCTTTTTGCATATATATAATATCATATGTGTAATCTTATATGTATGCGGTACGTATTACATGTGTGGGTTATATGTTTAAGTTTGTATGTAATAACTGCTGTCGAAAGCAGCAGCAACATATTTTGTGTGTGAATGTGTATGTGTAAAATGTGTAGTGCTTCTGCACATATGTATTAAAGTGCATGTGCTCAAAGCAAAGCAACAACAATCTATGTGGTATGTATGTGTGTAAGTTGCAGACTAGCAGTGATATCTGTAGCATGTGTGTATGTGCTGATATATATCAGTAGTACATTTTTATGTGCTTTATCTCTTGTAGTTGTTTGTGTTGTTTAGTTGAATGATCACATGCATGTTTATCTTTATGTTCATTTCAATGTTTATGTTTCAATGTTTATTTGTATGATTCTTATTGTGAATTCATTCATGTCATTAGTTCATGCACTCATATAAGAATGCATTGCATTAGAAGTTTTCATGTCACGGTCAAAATATTAAAGAACGAAAGTTAACGTTAAAGTAAAGAAATGTGGGCATCATAAGGAACTACCTTAAGCAGGGTGGCACTAACAAACGAATGGCCTCAATGGCTAGAGTGCGAAAGGGCCTCTAGACAGGGTGTGCAACTAACTTTAATGGCCTCAATGGCTAGAGCGCGAAAGGGCTCTCTAGACAGGGTGTGCAACTAATGAACGAATGACCTCAATGGACTGGGGTAGCCCTTACGATGTCAAGTGGGCTCGCGTCTAAACGTGAAGAAATGATATGAACGTTAATGTTAAAGAAAAGTTACGTAAACGTTCCAAGTTAAAGTTAAAGTTTATGTCCTACATCTAAGTTAAGTAAGTCGTTGCATTGCATTAAAGGTTCAACGTTTAAGATACAATTAAGACGACAAGTGATAATATTAAAGCATATAGAATGCATGCCTACTTGCCAGTCAGTGGACTGACCCTTGTTAAAATAAATATTTTCAGGTGATACTATTTGATAAACTGGAGTAGTCGAGGATGTTGTGCCGTGATTCGTACAATGTTTAATGAGTGGAACTATTTTTAGTCTTTAACGCACGTGTTTTACAACTTTAATTATTTCCGCTGCATTTACTATTATTTAAACTTTTTTACCGTTGAAAATTTATTATGACGACGTAGAGTTTGAAAATTTTCATCTCGCGCCCTTGAGATCTTTAAAAATTATTACTTGTATTTCTTTTATTTATTAAAATAAAACGGGGCGTGACAAATGGGTGTGGTTCCTATTTTTGGGATTTCTCATTGAATAGGAAAAGAATAAATTTAGAATAAATTAATTTTTCCTTATTTTAAGTATTCCTATTTTTTGGGAATTCTCATGGAATAGGAAAAGAATAAATTTAGAATAAATTTATTTTTCCTTATTGATTATTCCTATTCTTGGGAATTTTCATGGAATAAGATAAGGAATAAATTTAGAATTAATTTATTTTTCCTATTTAATTATTCCTTTATGGAATTTTTAATGGATTAGGAAAATAATTAATTTTGAAAGTTTTAAGAGTCCTTAATTAATTTTTCCTTATTTAATTATTCCTTTATGGAATTTTTAAAGGATTAGGAAAAGAATTAATTTGGAAGGATTAGGAGTCCTAATTTATTTTATTTCCTTATTTCATTATGGAGATCTTCTAGAATATTCCAAGTGAGTCTTGGATAGGATTCTAGAGATTTAATGGAATTAGAAAAGGAAAATAAAAATAATAAAAATATTAATAATATTTAATTTTATTTTTGATTTATTCGATTGACTTAATTTTCGAATTAAGTAACTTTTGGATTTATTAAAAATAAATAGATTTAAATATTGGAATTAATATTCCCGTCACATGGAGCATTCAAGAACGAAGACTAAAGACTAGAAGACGCATACGGGGATGCGATAAAGCCATAATAGTCGGAAAAATAATATTCTAGTATTATTTTGATTATGTGATAATATTCTATGTGCTTTATTTCATGTATGCATGCTTATGTGTATTTAATTATGCATTAGATAGCGTATCCTTTTATTGTAAAAAGCTAAGTGGGAGAGGGTATGGAAACATATTCATGGTCTCCATTGCTGTTCTCTTGGTGACTTTTATGGACTTTTGAAGTTCGTATAGACAAGTCATTGGAGGAGAATTCTTGTAATTCCTCTTACGAGAAACATTGATTAAGTTTATCAAACAATGCCTAATTTGTCTTTCCAAAACTGATTTCAAGTCGACTCATTCTCACCCCGGGGAGTGGAATGGAGCCAAAGCCACTTGGTCATGTTGAGGACACAAATTAGAGACTTTCGTGTTATTTTATGACTAGATCGATTGTCTGCTCGGCTCCCTCATTTATGAGAGATAGGGTCGTTCGCATGGTGAATCACTGGTAAGAAACTTCGAGTTTCACTTATGATTCTCCATGTCTTGATTTACAAGATTGAATGGATCAAGTAATTGGGAGTCAATTATAAAAGTCTCTTGGTGTAGTAAACGTCCACACAACGTGGCTTGCTATGCTAACGGATTTTGGATTAATTGATGTAGACAATTATAAGAAATTGTGAAGAGTTGTGAAGTTGTCGTAAACGTCCACACAACGTGGCTTGCGGTAATGTAGCAATTCCAAACGATTTACTTTAGTACTGAGTAATGGTTTACACTTAGATACGCGTTATAGTATTCCTCCCAACGAGGTTACGCTATAAGTGATATATGACCGAAGCAAATCTAATTGCGAAATCTTTTGTGTGGGTAAACGTCCACACAACGTGGCTTGCCTTACCTGATGGGATTTTAGATGTAATTAGTGATTTAATGATATTATTTAAGGGAGATAATATAGGATATTAAATCAATTGTTTGTTGTTATATGTGCTCATAGATTAGAAATGGCTTTGAACCCACTTTCTGTGATACGTAAGGATTTTAAACTCACTGGTCCCTAAATGTATTGATTGGAATAGAGATTTAGACATTACCCAAACTGTTGAAGAGTACAAGTTTGTACTCAGTGAGCTTTGTTCTCCCGAGCCTATCAATGTCTCAACTAATGAGGAAAGGACTGATTTTAAGAAGTGGGAAAATGCTTATGCAATGACCACTGATTATGATCTCATGTTCAAACTCAAGTTGGTGTTTAGACATGACATAGGCGGCTAGACAAGAAGCGATGAGGATACTCATAAAGGCCAGTCATTCGAGGAAACGCTTAAACACGTTTTTGAGATGATTGACCTTTTGGACGAGTTGAGACGGAAATCGCAAGCTCTTGTAGCCAATGCCGAAGGTTTCGAACCTAAGGGTAAAATCGGGGGAAAGGAAAAGCAAGCAAAGAAACCCAGTGGTCCTAAGTTTCTCAGACCACGAGATGGGACGAGAAAGCCAAGAGGCAAGTGTTCTCGATGCAAACAGTCTAGGTACTGGAAGTCTAATTATCCTCTCAAAGAAAGTATGAAATTTTCTTTAGTCGTAAAACATAGTCAGTGGTATTATCTACCGGAACCTGGAGTGTAGATATGGAACCACTGACGGTATGTGCATTTTAAATGCAAGGGTTCCAGGAAACCCGACGACTTAGAAAAGAAAAAATCGTAGTCTACATGGGCAATGCTGTAGAGGAGGCAGCAGTTGCAGTGGAGGACATTTTATAGGATTTCATTTTGAGTTATTGCTTTTATGTACCTTTCATATTAGAAAGAACTTTGTTCTGGATTTCTAATAAATGGATATTTTATTTCTTTTATTCATTTGATGGTTATAAGAAGAAATAATGATATTATCTATTCTGGTACATTGGCTAGCAATATATAAATGATGGATCCTGAGTCCACCACGATGCAACGAACCGTTTTATGAAACTCGTATCACTAATAAGAGATTTCTTTATCAATTATACTTGTGGATTCTTATGTTGAGTCATGTTTATTCAAATAAGATGTTCAAAGGTCGAAAATTGATATTTGATCAATTAAGTTGAAGGAGTGGACCTTCCGACCTAAGAATCTAATTTGGAAGATAATATGACTAAGCAATCCTTTATGGATATAAGATGTAAGATCCGGACAAATATAAGAATTGATTGACTCTGATGTATGCAAATCTATGCCTACTCAGACAATAAGGTACGAGTACTTCATTTTATGAGTACTCGAAAAATGGATTAGAATACCTGATGTGCCACAAAAGCAAGTGTTTTGACAAGTCAATGGACACTAAGCAATTGTGGAGAACCATCAAGGTATATCCATTTGTAGCCTGCGATTTGATCGCGGAGGCAAGTACTTGTATAAGGAATGCATGGCATACTAATCAGAGATTGGGATTTGATCCCAAATGACTACACCATGCACTGTTGTGTAGAAATGGTATGTCGTAAACAAGAAATGGAACTCTTATAGAAATAGTAAAATTATGAGTTATACGGTACTACCTATGTTCTATGGATATGTCTGGAAACAACGGCGCATTCAAATGCGGTTGTAGAATATCCTAGAAGAACAAAAGATGTATGTTCAATAGTACTATGAACCAGAAGGACGTTATAAGTTCTAACGCCCGGTTCTTAGAGGAAGACTATGTGATGAACCACAAGCCCAAAGTGACGTGATACTTTGAAATGAGAGTGAAAGATTAAGACTTAGAACCAGCCGAACCGAGTAGCGGTACACCACTAAATGCACCTACTGTTATCACTGATTATACACCAGAATGCCATTGTAGTGGGAGGTTGTGGGACAACCGGAGATATTCATAAGACAGGGAGAGTCTTCGGACTATGGACCTAATATACATGAAATCGATCCCTGGATCTACATGAAGGCCGTACTAGATCTAAATGTGCCTTCTTGGAAAGCAATAAGGATTATTGCTAAGAGGCGAGATCATTTAGAGTACAAGCTTAGTTGATCCATTTATGGATTGAAACAAAGCATTGAGTTCGTGGTACTTGCAAATTGATGAGATAGTCCATTTTATGGATTCATCAAAGCATAGACGAATCGTGTGTATTGGAAACGTGATGGAAAACAAGGTGGTGTTTCTCGGGTTTTATGTAGATAACATTTTATCATTGGCAACAATGTAAAGATGTTGTCAGACATAGAATGATGATTGTCTAGATAAATCAATGTGAAAGATATAGGAAGAAATTGGACAAGTTCTTGAGATCTTGGATCTCTGGGAAAGAACATTGCACTTCTCCTGGACATCTTACATATATGATTATGGTTCGTTTTAACATGCAAGATTCCGAGAAAGGTTCGTTACCTTTCAGAGACGGAATGCATCTGTCTAAGGATATGTGTTTTGGAACACAAAAGGAGATAGAAGCAATGAAAGCAGTTTCCAACACTTTAAGTGTGGAAAGCTTAATAAATGCATTGTTGAAAACAAGAACCTGATATCGGCTATGCGGTTAGCATAGTGGGAGGATATCAAGGTAATCCAAGAAAGGAATACTTGACTGCTGTAATGAACATTTTAAGTACTTTCGAAGTACTGGAAACTATGTTCTGGATTACGGAGCAAACAAGTTTTTCCTTTGGATTACATTCTCTTAGATTTCTAATCGAATGAGGACCGGTGTAAGTCGATATCAGTGTTGGAAATCGACTACCCGGGATGCGTTCGTTCGATCGCTCGAACATCCGAACGATCCCAGTCGACATCCGAAGTCGCTACTTCGTTCGCTTTCCCAGCCCGTGCCTCGATTCACTCCCAGCCATTGCCCCGAAGGACAACCGCGCGAGCCGGAGCGGGCTGCCAGAAAAACGGCAAAACGGCGGTCGCCGTTTGTCCGCGAACAGCAACGTGACGTTGCTGTTCCGGGCTCGTTTTCGGGTCAATTTTCCTCTTCCGACTACCGATCCGAAGGTCCTAGAACCCCCAGTAGTCGAGGAATGCAACCCACAACCCCGGAACCCGATCTACGTTCATGTATGATCAACGAGATAATTTTAGATCGAATAATTGCGGAATTGAGATTCGATCTCATACCTTATCGGTCGATTGTTGAGACCTTAGAGCTTTTAATGTATACTCTTCCCGACGTCAGCCGTTGTGTGGGCAACGATCCGCTGGGTACGTCCTTGTCTGCTCTCTCCTTTCTCAAACCACCGTATGATTATTCTCTGTGTGAGAAATAATTATATTTGCGTTAACCCTTTTTATTTTAACAGAAAAACTTTTTAATTGCGCTAACAATTAAACTTTTTAATTCCAAGTTATTTAATAAAATGTTGCGGCGTTCTGTAGGTTTTAGGAGAGGGCAAGGGGGGGTTTATATAGAGTTACATTAGGGACCTAAGGTTAAATTAATTAAGGCCTAAATTGAAATATTAAATAACTTGGAATACGTAAAAGCAATTCCTTAATTAATCAATTTCAATTTTAATTATTATTCACTCCACTAAAAAATAATAATTGAATTCCCGAAATTAATTTAATATTATTTCAACAATAATATTTCCGCCGAAATTACATACACGACTTTCCCCGTGTTTAAGATATCGAACGTCCACGAATTTATTTAATTACTAATAATTAAATTAACTCGTTTCTTATTATCCGAGACTAGTACCACTCATCCTTATTATCATGTGGAACAAATCCACCTGCAGGGTTAACATGATAAACTTTATGAGCTCATCTCGGGGACGTCATCAACCCAATAAACGGGACACGGTTTCCTGTCTATAATCTATAGCATGCCGTGTGTACAATTCCGATTCCCAATTTACCGAGTATCTCGACTAATCAATTAGTCTCACTCATTGGCATATTAAAGAACCGAGAATTGGACACACGCACCTATAATTATATAGGGATTAGGAATTCATATATCCGTAATCTCTGAGGTCTAGTTCGATTACGTCGATTAGTATAAATCGAACGCCCTCCCGTGGTCCTGCTCAATACACCAAGTGTACAAGTGTAACATAATAGTCAAGACCAACTATTACCCAGTCACACTACGACGTACCGATGGATTGTCCCTTTCCATCTAAGTCGTGAGCTTCTGTTTGATAATTTACGAGTAACCGACAGTATGATCTTCCGCGTGTCTCCTCACGCCATACTGTCTACAACGTATATATCTAGGACTATTGCATTCAAGTACAAGATAGACAAAATGCCGACAATTTGATTAATAAATAATGTAAAACACAGATAAGGAGTCCCATATTGTCACTAAACTAGACATTTAGAATATAACTCCATCAATCAGGCTATGTGTTTCACTATTGAAGGAGAAGGAGTTTTAACATGGAAGAGTGATAAGCACGATGCTTTTCGGACTCTGCCATGGGTAACCAAATAGCGGCCTCAGAGGCAGCGGAAGTTTTGGTATAACTCCGGGATAATCTCTGGGACTTAGATGTGATTCTTAATTTGCCAAAGGCTATGTAAATAGCGGTGCGATGGCAAATGGTAAGAAATCACAAGTCCATAAGTGTAAGATGCTGGAAATCGATATCCTGGGCCATTAAAATTTGCGGAAAATAATAACCCGACCGAAATCCTCTAGCCGGAAACCGATCACGAACGCCATGCATATCCAGGCTCGACAAGAGCATCGCCACGGGATGAACCCGCGGCTAAACCCTAGCCGAACCCATGATAGGGTTCGCGATCGCCGTGCATGGCAATCGCCCGGGATGCGGGGTGCCTCCCCGCGGGGTTGTCGGACCAGCACCCGCCGGCGGTGAGTCCGGCGACTCACCGCCACCATCCTACGGGGAGGGAGGGCGCCCAGCCGCGGCTCCAGCCCGCGACTGCCCTCCGCGATCGAGCCAAGCTCGATCGCACGCTCCAGCCGAAGTCGGAGCTCCCCGCGCACGCGCCGCCGATCGAGGTGGCCGGGGGGTTCATCCGCCGTGGCTCCAGCCCACGGCGAACCCCCAGCGATCGACCGAAGTCGATCGCGTGCCCCGGCGTCCAGCCGGGGCTTCCCTTTGTCGGCGGAACCGGCGGTCCGAACCCTAGGGTTCGACCGCCACCTTCGATCCTCGCCGGGGATCTCGAATCCCCGTCCCCGAGGTTCGTCGTTTTCCCAGATCGTGTGTTCATGTACGTGTCACAATTAATATCACATAAATTCACACGAAGGAGTTTATGATTGTACCTTTTGATTCGTTGTGCGGAGAAACGAAATCAATTGAAGACCTTTGAATCTTCCCACGTATTCCTTGCACTCCGTTCGAACGTCGGGTGGGCGACGATCTATCGAACTCCTATGGATCTCCTTCAACTCTCTAGAACTATCAAGTATTGATATTCTTGTCTTATGATTTATGAAGACCATGTAGTGCTTTTATAGGCTACGTAGGGGATCTAAAGGAGGTGGAATATTGGGCTTCCAATATTGAAGATTAAATTGAGCCCAATGCTCAAGTCCATTAATCCTTATCAATATTAATTAATTTATTTTCCACTATATAAATTAATTGCACTCCCAATATTAAACCATATTATATCAAATAATATTTCTCCGGTAGTATTATTTATTCCGTGTATTTAAGATTTAAATATCCATGAATAAAATTAATTTATTGCTAATTAATTTATTTATCTCTTGAATCCGAGACTAGTACCATTCAACCTTAATTATTGTGCAGAACGAATCCACTCATGAGGTTTACACAATAATTCCTTATGAACTCATCTCGGGGATATTATCAACCCTTACGGGATACACTTTCCCGTCAAGTATTCACAGCATGTCATATATAAAATATAGTGACCCAACTTAACCGGTAATTAACCCAATAATTAAATCGGTTAATTCCTTTGGAAAATCAAAGTCACTTATATTAAATATACACACCCGCAATAGTATCGGGGATTAAGAATAAAATACTCTGAGACTTGAATCGATTATCGTCGGCAATCCTAATCGATAAATCTCAACGATCCGCTCAATACACCAAGTGTACAAGTGTGATAAAATAATTAAGATAAATTATTTTCTCTCTCACACAACGACTATACCGATGGATTGGTCCGTGTCCATTTAGGTCGTGAGCAACTGTTTGATTAAATACGAGTAACCGATAGTATGATCTTCTGTGTGTCCATACACACCATACTAACTACAACGTATAAAATCTAGGACTATGATTTGCATATATTTAATCATCAATAATTAAATGCAAACAATTGTTTATTAATTTAATAGATTAAATGCTATGACCGGGAGTTTACCGTTACTTAAATCTAGACATTAAGTACACAACTCCAACAATCTCCCACTTGTACTAAGGTCTAGTCATTTCCTCCAAACTCCCGACTCCCATACTCATCACATGCTTAAATTGTACTTCCAAGAAGTACTATGTGAATGAGCAATCTAGGTCGCCGCTCTGAAGTTATCTTGGTGACTACTGCGTCGTCTCCCTTGACGATGATTCGTATCAGATGGTACTTGATCTATGTGTTATCATCACTTTTAAACTTATGACTTCTTCCAGTTTACCATGCACCGCTATGTAATAGCCTTTGGTAAACTAAGAGTCATATCCAAATCTTAGAGGTTATTCCGGAACCTAACCAAAACTTCTGCTGCCTCTGAGGCTGCTATTCGGTTATGAGAGAGTTCGAGAAGCGTCCTGCTTATCACTCTTTCATATTAAAGGTTTCCACCTATTCAAAATTGAACACATAGCCTGATATCGACTTACACTGGTCCTTCTCTGATCTGAGATCTGAGAATATTTAATCCAAGAAGACTTCGTCTTGCTTAGTAATCCAGTACTTCGCAAGTACTATTACAGCATTCGAATGTCTCTTATCTAGATTACTTTGATATCCTCCAACTACGCAAACCGCATAGTTGATATCAGGTCTTTGTTTCTCAGCATTGCATTTATCAAGCTTTCCACACAAAAGGTGTAGGAAACTGCTTATTCTTTATCTATCTCCTTCATGTGTTCGAAACACATACCCTTAGACAGATATATATGTTCTGTCTCTGAAAGGCAACAACCTTTCTCAGAATCATGCATGTTTAAAACAAACCATAATCGTATAAGATATTCAGGAGAAGTACAATGTTCTTATTCCTAGATCAAAAGATCTTAAGAACACGTTCTAACTTCTACTCAATCTTATATCTCGATTCATTTAGACAACCATCATTTTATGTCTGACAACATCTTTACATTGCTGCCAATGATAAAATGTTATCTACATAAAATTCCGAGAAGCACCACCTTGTTTCCATCACGTTTCCAATACACCCTTCGTCTATGCCTTTTGATGAATCCATTAGATGGACTATCTCATCAATCCGCAAGTTCCACGATTCATAACTTTGTGACAATCCATAAATGGATTTACTAAGCTTGTACTCTAAATGATCTAGCCTCTTAACAATAAACCTTATTGTTCTCCAAGCAGGCACATTTAGATCTAGTACCGCCCTTATGCAGAGCTAGGGATCGATTTCATCTCTACTAGATCCAGATTTCAAAACTCTTCTAGTCTTATGAACATCTTTGGTTGCCTCAACAACCTCCCACTGCAATGGCGTTTCGGTGTATAACAGTAATAACATTAGGTGCAGTGTGTGGTGTACTACTACTCGGTTAGGCTGGTTCTTAGTCTTTTGTCCTTCTTCTCATTCCAAGGTATTATGTCAGTTAAGGCTTTGCGGTTCGTCTAATAGTCTTCCTCTAAGAACCGGGCGCTAAACGTCCTTCTGGTTCATAGTACTATAGAACACACAATACTTTGTTCATCTAGGATATCCTACAATCACATAGAATGTGCCATTGTTTCCAGGAATATCCACAGAACATAGGTAGTTTCGAACAACTTGTTCTTTTACTATTAGATTTCCATTTCTTATTTCTGACATACCATCTCTACACGTAAGTGTATGGTGAAGTCATTTGGAATTCTATTCCATTCTTTGATTTATGCTATGTGTTATTTAGATAGGTGTTAGCCTCCGCGACCTAGTCACAGGCTCCTAATGGATATACTTTGAAGGTTCCCCATAATAGCTTTGTGTCCATTTGACTAGTCAAAACACTTTACTTTTATGGCACATCAAGCATTCTAATCCATCATTGAGTATTCTGAACGAACTACTCGTGCCTTTCTAATTACACATACGTCTGCATATATCTAATCATTCTCAACACTTGTCCGAATTCTATCCTTTATCCGGAAAGGTTTGCTTAGTTGTATTACTTTCCAAATTCAATTCTAAGGTCGGAAGGTCCATTCCTTCAACTATAATTGATCAAATCAATTTCGACCTTTTGAATCTTATTTGAATAAATACTACTAAGTACGAGAATTCACAAGTATAATGATTTAACAAAGAAACATATCTAACAAGTAAAACAAGTTATAGAATGGTTTGTTGCATCGTGGTAGACTTAGGATCTATCATTCATATATTGCTATCTAATGTACCAGAATAGATAATGTCATTATTTCTTATCAAAATCAAGAATGATTAAAGAAATAAAATATCCATTCATAAATGATAGAAATCCAGAACAAAAGTTCTTTCTAAAATAAAGGGTACATAATGCAATAATCTTGAAATGAAATCCTATTTAACTACTAAAGCAGATAAATGTCTTCCACCGCAACAGCTGCCTCCTCTACAGCTTTTGCCCGAGTAGACTATTCCTCCATTTCCAAGTCTTTGGGTTTCCTGGTGTCCCTGCATTTTAAATGCATACATACCGTCAGTGGTTCCATATCTACCAACCAGGTTTCTGGTAGATAACGCAGCCGACTATGTTTTAAAGACTAAGGAGAGAATCTTATACCTTCTCGAGGAGAAAATACAGACTTCCAGTCCCCAGAAAGTTTTCTTTGAGAATGATTGCCTGAAGGCTTTCTCACCCTATTCCATGGTCCAAGTGTAGGACTACAGGCTTTCTTTGTCTGCTTCTCCATTCCTTGGTCTATGCCCTTAGGTTTGAAACCTTTGGCTTTGGACATAAGAGCTTGCGAATGTCTCAACTCATCCAAAAGGTCCAACATCTTGAAAACGTGTTCAAGCGTTTCCTCGAAGCGACTGACCTTTATGAGTATCCTCATCGCCTCTTTTCTAACCTTCTCGTTGTCTCTAAACATAAGCTTGAGTTTCAGCATGATATCATGATTAGTGGTTAATGCAAAAGCACTGTTCCACTTTTCAAAATCAGCTTTTTCCTCAACAGTTGAGACACGTGTCGGTTCAGGAGGACAAAGTTCACTGAGTACTATCTTGTACTCAACAACAGTCTGGGAAATGTCTAACTCTTTATTCCATCCAACACAGTATGGAACCAGTGCGGTGAATTCCTTGAGTATCACAGAAAGTGGATTCATAGCTATTCTCTAAACCTATAAGCACATTTAAACAAACAATCAATTTAATATCCGATATTATCTCCCTCAAATAATATCATTAAATTACTAATTACGTCTAAAATCCCATCAGGTAAGGCAAGCCACGTGGTGTGGACGTTTACCCACCCAAATGATTTAGCAATTAGATTTTCTTTGGTCATACATCACTTATAGCGTAACCTCGTAGGGAGGAATACTATAATGCGTATCTAAGTGTAAACCATTACTCAGCACCAAAGTAAATCGTTTGGAATTGCTACATTACCGCAATCCACGTGGTGTGGACGTTTACGAAAACTTCACAACTCTTCACAATTCCTTACAACTGTCTACATCAATTAATCCAAAATCCGTCAGTATAGCAAGCTATGTAGTGTGGACGTTTAATATACTACGAGACTTTTATAATTGACTCCCAGTTACAAGATCCATTCGATTTTCGTAAATCAAGACGCGGAGAATCATAAGTGAAACTCGAAGTTTCTAACTAGTGATTCACCATGCGAACAACCCTATCTCTAACTAGTGTAGATATGGAACCACTGACGGTATTTTATTTCTTTTAATCATTTGATGGTTATAAGAAGAAATAATGATATTATCTATTCTGGTACATTGGCTAGCAATGATGGATCCTGAGTCCACCACAATGCAACGAACCGTAGTAAAACTCGTTTTACTAATAAGAGATTTCTTTATCAATTATACTTGTGGATTCTTATGCTGAATCATGTTTATTCAAATAAGAAGTTCAAAGGTCGAAAATTGATATTTGATCAATTAAGTTGAAGGAGTGGACCTTCCGACCTAAGAATCTAATTTGAAAGATAATATGACTAAGCAATCCTTTATGGATATAAGATATAAGATCCGGACAAGTATAAGAATTGATTGACTCTGATGTATGCAGACCTATGTCTACTCAGACAATAAGGCACGAGTACTTCATTTGATGATTACTCGAGAAATGGGTTAGAATACATGATGTGCCACAAAAGCAAGTGTTTTGGCAAGTCAATGGACACTAAGCAATTGTGGAGAACCATCAAGGTATATCCATTTGTAGCTTGCGATTTGATCGCGGAGGCAAGTACCTATCTGAGGAATGCATGGCATACTAATCAGAGATTGGGATTTGATCCCAAATGACTACACCATACACTGTTGTGTAGAAATGGTGTGTCGATAATAAGAAATGGAACTCTTATAGAGATAGTAAAAGATGAGTTATACGCAACTACCTATGTTCTATGGATATGTTTGGAAACAACGGCGCATTCAAATGCGGTTGTAAAATATCCTAGAAGAACAAAAGATGTGTGTTCAATAGTACTATGAACCAGAAGGACGTTATAAGTTTCTAACCCCTGGTTCTTAGAGAAAGACTATATGATGAACCACAAGCCCAAAGTGACGTGATACTTTGAAATGAGAGAGAACGAAGAAGACTGGAAACCAGCAGAACTGAGTAGCGGTACACCACTAACTGCACTACTGTTATTACTGTTTATACACTGGAATGCCATTGTAGTGGGAGGTTGTGGGTCAACCAGAGATGTTCATAAGACTAGGAGAGTTTTCGAACTCTGGACCTAGTATACATGAAATCGATCCCTAGATCTACATGAAGGAAGTACTAGATCTAAATGTGCCTTTTTGGAAAGCAATAAGGATTATTGCTAAGAGGCAAGATCATTTAGAGTACAAGCTTAGTTGATCCATTTATGGATTGAAACAAAGCATTAAGTTCGTGGTACTTGCAAGTTGATGAGATAGTCCATTTTATGGATTCATCAAAGCATAGACGAATCGTGTGTATTGGAAACGTGATGGAACAAGGTGGTGTTTCTCGGGTTTTATGTAGAGAACATTCTTATCATTGGTAACAATGTAAAGATGTTGTCAAGACATAGAATGAGGGTGTCTAGATAAATCAATATGAAAGATATAGGAAGAAGTTGGACATGTTCTTGAGATCTTGGATCTCTGGGAAAGAACATTGCACTTCTCCTGGACATCTTACACATATATGATTATGGTTTGTTTTAACATGCAAGATTCCGAGAAAGGTTCGTTACTTTTCAGAGACGGAATGCATCTATCTAAGGATATGTGTTTTAAACACAAAAGGAGATAGAAGCAATGAAAGCGGTTTCCTACACTTCGAGTGTGGAAAGCTTGATAAATGCAATGTTGAAAACAAGAACCTGATATCGGCTATGCGGTGAGCATAGTGGGAGGATGTCAAGGTAATCCTGGAAAGGAATATTCGACTGCTGTAAAAGTACTTTCGAAGTACTGTTCTAGACGAGCATTTCCTTTGGATTACATTCTCTTAGATTTCTCATCGAATGAGGACCGGTGTAAGTCGATATCAGGCTATGTGTTTCACTATTGAAGGAGAAGGAGTTTTAACATGGAAGAGTGATAAGCACGATGCTTTTCGGACTCTGCCATGGCTAACCAAATAAGCGGCCTCAGAGGCAGCGGAAGTTTTGGTATAACTCCGGGATAATCTCTGGGACTTAGATGTGATTCTTAATTTGCCAAAGGCTATGTAAATAGTGGTGCGATGGCAAATTGTAAGAGATCACAAGTCCATAAGTGTAAGATAACACAAAGTGCAAGTACCACCTGATACGAGACATCGTCAAGGGAGACGACGCTGTAGTCACCAAGATAACTTCAGAGCGGCAACCTAGAGTGCTCATTCACATAGTACTTCTTGGAAGTATAACTTAAGCACGTGATGAGTATGGGAGTCGGGAGTTTGGAGGAAATGACTAGACCTTAGTACTGTTGGATTTGTGTACTTAATGTCTAGATTTAAGTAACGGTAAACTCCCGATCATAGCATTTAATCTATTTAATTAATAAACAATTGTTTGCTTTTAATTATCATTAATTAAATATATGCAAATCATAGTCCTAGATTTTATACGTTGTAGTTAGTATGGTGTGTCGGGCCCCACACAGAAGATCATACTATCGGTTACTCGTATTTAATCAAACAGTGGCTCACGACCTAGATGGACCCGGACCAATCCATCGGTATAGTCGTTGTGTGAGAGAGAAAATAATTTGTCTTAATTATTTTATCACACTTGTACACTTGGTGTATTGAGCGGATCGTTGAGATTCATCGATTAGGATTGCCGGCGATAATCGATTCGAGTCTCAGTGTATTTTATTCTTAATCCCCGATATTGTTGCGGGTGTGTATATACAATATAAGTGACTTTGATTTACCAAAGGAATTAACCGATTTAATTATTGGGTTAATTACCGGTTAAGTTGGGTCACTATATTTTATATATGGCATGCCGTGAATGATTGACCGGACAGTGTATCCCGGAAGGGTTGATAATATCCCCGAGATGAGTTCATAAGGAATTATTGTGTAAACCTCATGAGTGGATTCGTTCTGCACAATAATTAAGGTTGAATGGTACTAGTCTCGGATTAAAGAGATGAATAAATTAATTAGCAATAAATTAATTTTATTCATGGATATTTAAATCTTAAATACACGGAATAAATAATACTACCGGAGAAATATTATTTGATATAATATGGTTTAATATTGGGAGTGCAATTAATTTATATAGTGGAAAATAAATTAATTAATATTAATGGGAGATTAATAGATTTGGGCTTGGGCTCAATTTAATCATTAATATTGGAAGCCCAATATTCCACCTCCTTTAGATCCCCTACGTAGCCTATAAAAGCACTACATGGTCTTCACTTTCTTCATAACAATAAGACAAGATTATCATACTTGATATTCTAGAGAGTTGAAGAGGATCCATAAGCTTGGAGGATCGTCGCCCACCCGACGTTCAAGCTAGTGCAAGGAATACGTGGGAAGATCGTATGGTCATCAACTTAGATTCGTTTCTCCGCACAACGAATTAAAAGGTAAAATCATATACTCCCTTCTATGATTTTATGTGGATTGATTGTGATGCATACATGAACGCACGATCCGGGTAAACGTCGAGACCGGGATACGGGGATTCGAGATCCCCGTCGGGATCGAGAGGGGCGGCCGAACCCTAGGGTTCGACCGCCGGTTACGCGCGACGAGGGGCGAGCCCCGGCTGGACGCCGGGGCATGCGATCGACTTCGGTCGATCGCCGGGATGCCACGGGCTGGTGCCGTGGCGGATCCCAGCCGCCTCGCCGGCGGCGTGCGCGAGAGGAAAGCCCCGGCTGGAGCTGGGGCGAGCGATCGACCGTGAGGTCGATCGCGGGGCTGCCGAGGGCTGGTGCCTCGGCTGGCGCCCCTCCTCACGGCGGCGACGGCGGTGAAGTCGCCGGACTCACCGCCGCCCGGGGCTGCCGGAGCAGCCCCATGCGATCGCCATGCACGGCGATCGCGATCCCCGGCGGGGGCGTGGCTAGGGTTTAGCCGCGGGCTTGCCCGCGGTGACGCCTTGGTCGTGCTCCGGTTCGTCGGTGTTCGTGATCGGTTTCCGGCGACGGGATTTTCGGTCGGGGTTATCGGTTCCGCAATTTTTGATACCCCGGGATATCGAATTCCAGCAATTGGTATCAGAGCGTTTGGTTTCGTGTTCATGTATGTGTTCAATTGTGTTCTACCTTGCAGGGATTCCGACTATCATGGTTTAATTAATTGTTAATTATTCGTTTAATTAATTGCTATTTTATTTACCATGATTGTTCGTTTATTAAACTCTCGGACATGTCGAGATTCGTTTTGTGTGGATGAATGCTTGTAATAGTAAAAATTCGGGGGTTGACCGAATTTAGATTTATTATTATTGTTCTATGTTTTCCGGAAAGTGTATAGGGTCGATTTCATGTATAGAATCGATACCGGAATTGTAAATTTATTTCTTGTAATTTATTTACGTTGGATCGATGCCAAGACGACCGCCGGAGAACTCATGAGACGAAGAAGACGAAGAGGACGAAGAACCGGGGGGTCGATCAACCCCATGATCGACCCCATGACCGAAGCCATGGGGAGGGGTCGATCGCCCCTCGGCTGGGGCTGCCGCCGGCAAGGTGGTGGCCGGCCGGCTGGGGAGGCGGCGGCGGTGCCCTCTCCGGTGGTGGCGGCGGTCGGTGGTGGTGGTGGTAGTGCGGGGATCCCCAACCCGTGCTACTCCTACTCCTACCAAGATACTACTTACCTAATTAATTCAAGTTTTCCTATTTTGAGTATTCCTAAGTTTGGGAACTCTCATGGAGATAGGAAAAGAATTAATTAATATTATTTATTTCCTTATTCTATTATGGAAGTCTTCTAGATTATTCCAAGTTCTACTTGGAATAGGAATCTAGAGATTTAATAGAATTAGATAGGAAAATAATTAATTATTAAATTAATTTATTTCTATTTGATTATTCCTATTTTTTATGGGAATTTTCATAGATATGGAAATTAATTAATCTTGGAAAGTAGAAAAGTCCTAATTTATTTTATTTCCTTATTCTATTATAGAAGTCTTCTAGAATATTCCAAGTTTGACTTGGATAGATTATTCTAGAGATTTAATAGAATTAGATAGGAAAATAAATAAATAAAAATATTAATAATATTTAATTTTATTTTTGATTTATTCGATTGACTTAATTTTCGAATTAAGTATCTTTTGGATTTATTGAAAATAAATAGATTTAAATATTGGGATTAATATTCTCGTCACATGGAGCATTCAAGAACGAAGACTGAAGACTAGAAGACGCATACGGAGATGGAATAAAGCCATGATAGTCGGAAAATAATTTTTCTAGCATTATTTTGACTATGTGCTATGTGCTTTATTACTTGTATGCATGCTTATGTGTTTAATTATGCATTAGATAGCGTATCCCTTTGTTATAAAAAGCTAAGTGGGAGCGGGGATGGAAACATTCCCATGGTCTCCATTACTGTTCTCTTGGTGACTCTTATGGACTTTTGAAGTTCGTATAGATGTGTCATTGGAGGAGAATTCTTGTAATTCCTTTTACAAGAGACATTGATTAAGTTTATCAAACAATGCCTAATTTGTCTTTCTGAAACTGACTTCAAGTCGACTCATTCTCACCCCGGGGAGTGGAATGGAGCCAAAGCCACTTGGTCATGTCGAGGACACAAATTAGAGGCAGTCGTACCATTCTTTGATAGATGGATCGATTGTCTGCTCGGCTCCCTCATCTAATGAGAGATAGGGTTGTTCGCATGGTGAATCACTGGTTAGAAACTTCGAGTTTCACTTATGATTCTCCGCGTCTTGATTTATGACATCGAATGCCTCAAGTAATTGGATGTCAATTGTAAAAATCTTTTGGTGTAGTAAACGTCCACACTATCGTGGCTTGCTGCATTGAATGGGATTTTGGATCGATTGATGTAGACAGTTATAGAAGAAAGTAAAGGTTCATGTATTAGCGTAAACGTCCACACTATCGTGGCTTGCGGTAATATACGAGTCCCAAACAATCTTCTTAGATGCTGAGTAATGGTTTACACTTAGGTACGCTCTATAGTATCCTTCCCATCGAAGTAACGCTATAGTGATGTACGACCAAAGCAAATCTAATTGCTAAATCATTTGGATGGGTAAATGTCCACACTATCGTGGCTTGCCTTATCTGATGGGATTTTAGATGTAATTAGTGATTTAATGATATTATTTGAGGGAGATAATATCGGATATTAAATTAATTGTTTGTTTAAATGTGCTTATAGGTTTAGAGAATAGCTATGAACCCACTTTCTATGATACTCAAGGAGCATAAGCTCACTGGCCCCAACTATATTGATTGGAAGAGAAATTTAGACATTGTCCTAACTTCGGAGGAGTACAAGTTTGTACTCCATGAAGTGTGCCCTGCTGAGCCCACGGCTGCCTCAACTGATGAGGAAAAACTGACATATCGGAAGTGGAAAAAGGCTGATGAAATGGCTAGGTGCTATATTTTGGCTTCCATGTCAAATGTACTCCAAACCCAACATCAGTCGATGGACACTGCCTATGATATGATGTTTAACCTCAAGGAGATGTTTGGGGAGCAAGATCGTGCGGCAAGGCAAGAAGCCATGAGAGTCCTCATGTCGACTACTCAATCTGAAGGAACGCCCGTTGGGGAGCACGTTCTTAAGATGATGAGTTTGTTGAATGAACTTGAGGTCCTAGGAGCTTCTATTGATGCTGAGACGCAAGTCGACATCATACTCCAGTCTCTGGCCCCTAGTTTTGAGCAGTTTCGTATGAGCTATAATATGGGTAAACTATCTTATACTCTTGCGCAACTCCTGACTGAACTAAAGGCGGCAGAGGGGATCTACAAGAAGGGCAAGTCTCAAGCGCTTGTAGCTACCAAGTCCAAAGGCTTTAAGCCTGGTGGAGGTAGGGGCAAGAAAAGGAAGCAAGCCTGGAAACCCAGTGGTGTCAAGAGGACTGTACCACGAGTGGGGGCTGCAAAGCCAAAGGGTAAGTGCTTCCGATGCAACAAGATGGGACACTGGAAGTCTGAATGTCCTCTCAAAGGTACGAATTTTTCTTTAGTCGTAAAAACATAGTCAGCGGTATTATCTACCAGAATTCTGGTGTGTAGATATGGAACCACTGACGGTATGTGCATTTTTTAATGCAGGGGTTCCAGAAAACCCGGCGACTTAGAGAGGAAGAGTTCGAGTCTAGTCAAGGCAAAGCTGTAGAGAAGGCAGCAGTTGCGGTGGAAGACATTTATCTGCTTTAGTAGTTACAGTAAAACCTCTATAAATTAATACCCTCGGGACCGAGAAATTTTATCAATTTAAAGAGGTATTAATATATCGATAAATTAATATTTTATTAATTAAAAGAGAGATGCTTAAAATTACTTAAATTTAAGTACAAATGTATTTAATCAATTTTGAGATTAATGTTTTAATCTTAAAATTAATGTTTTAATCTCAAAATTTAAGGCTATCTAATCCTGAAAAGATTAATGTTTTAGATGATATCAATTTTGCACCGCTTGGACAATCTTTGAAGAAAGCCTGAATGAGCTTCGGGCTTTGATTAAGGATATTGGTTATCGCAATGAAATAGACGTCAAAAAATTGGTGGACTATCTAGTAAAAAATGATGAATGTTCGATGATTCAAAGTTTAGAGGAAATTGTTGCTGATATAAGAGAAGATACTACTAATGATGAAAATGAAGATGATTCAATGTCGTTGGAACCGGTACCAAGAAATGAGGTTTTGAGAGCGACAACAACTCTTCAAATTTTTTTTGTTGCAGCTAGACAACTCGACACCAAAACTCTTGACGGCAATTAAAAAAATGAGAGATAAAATTCAATTAGATTTAAATTTTAAGAATAATCAAGTAACAATAGATTCATGTTTTAGCAAATTACAATAATATTTATAATTGTAATATTTACAAATTATTAATTTAAAATTTTGATGGGACCTAATACTTATAAAGATTTTTTCAAAAAAATTATTATTATATTATCTTATCGAATTGGATCATTTTTTTCAAAGGCCTGAGTCGGGACCAGACATTTTTATTATATTAGAGAGGTTATTAATTTATCGAGTATTAATTTATAGAGGTTTAACTGTAATTAGGTTTCATTTCAAAGTTATTGCTTTATGTACCCTTTATTTTAGAAAGAACGTTTTGTTCTGGATTTCTATTATTTATGAATGGATATTTTATTTCTTTAATCATTGGATGATTTTGATAAGAAATAATGGCATTATCTATTCTGGTACATTAGATAGCAATACATGAATGATAGATCCTAAGTCTACCCCGATGCAACGAACCGTTCAATAACTTGTTTTACTTGTTAGATATTTCTTTATTTTGATCATTATACTTGTGAATTCTTATACTTAATAGTATTTTCAAATAAGATTCAAATGGTCGAAATTGATTTGATCAATTATAGTTGAAGGAATGGACCTTCCGACCTAAGGATTGAATTTGGAGGATAATACGTCTAAGCAAACCTTTCTGGATAAAGGATAGAATTCAGACAAGTATTGGAAATGATTAGATATGCAGACATATGTGTATATTAGAAGGGTACGAGTAATTCTTTCAAGAATACTCAAGTGATGGATTAGAATGCTTGATGTGCCATAAAAGCAAAGTGTTTTGGCTAGTCAATGGACACAAAGCGATTATGGGGAACCATTAAAGTATATCCATTAGAAGCCTGCGACTCAGTCGCGGAGGCCATCACCTATCTGAATAACGCATAGCATAATCAAAGATTGGGATTCAATCCCAAAGGGGCGCGCCATACACTTACGTGTGGAGATGGTGCGCTGTAAATAAGAAATGAAAAACTAATAGTAAATAGAGCAAGTTGTTCGGAACTACCTATGTTCTATGGATATTCCTAGATACAACGGCATATTGAATATGGTTGTAGGATATCCTAGATGAACGAAGTATTGTGTGTTCTATAGTACTATGAACCAGAGGGACGTCTCGTCCGGTTCATAGAGGAAGACTATTAGACGGACCACAAAGCCTAAATTGACGTAGTACCTTGAAATGAGAAGAAGGACAAAAGACTAGGAACCAGCCAAACCGAGTAGAAGTACACCACATACTGCACCTATTGTTATTACTGTTATACACCGGGACGCCATTGCAGTGGGAGGTTGTTGGACAACCAGAGATGTTCATAAGACTAGAGGAGTTCGGACTCTGGATCTAGTAGAGATGAAATCGACCCCTAGCTCTGCATAAGGGCGGTACTAGATCTAAATGTGCCTGCTTGGAACAATAAGGTTTATTGTTAAGAGGCTAGATCATTTAGAGTACAAGCTTAGTAAATCCATTGATGGGTTGAAATAAAGCTATGAATCGTGGAACTTGCGAATTGATGGGATAGTCCATTTGATGGATTCATCAAAAGGCATAGACGAAAAGTGTATTAAAAACGTAATGGAAACAAGGTGGTGTTTCTCGGAGATTTTATGTAGATAACATTTCATCATTGGCAACAATGTAAAAGTGTTGTCAGACATAAAATAATGGTTGTCTAAATAAATCGAGATATAAGATTGAGAAGAAGTTAGAGCATGTTCTTGAGATCTTATGATCTAGAGATAAGAACATTGTACTTCTCCTAGACATCTTATACGATTAAGGTTTGTTTTAAACATGCATACTTCTGAGAAAGGTTATTGCCTTTCAGAGACAGAATATATATCTATCTAAAGGGTTTGTGTTTATACACATGAAGGGGATAGACAAAGCAGTTTCCTATACTTCAAGTATGGAAAGCTTTATAGATGCAATGTTGTAAAACAAGAACCTGATATCAACTATGCGGTTTGCGTAGTGGGAGGATATCAAGGTAATCTAGAAAAGAGATTTTTCGGATGCTGTAATAGTACTTGCAAAAGTACTGAATTATTAAGCAAGATGAAATCTTCTTTGATTACAAATTCTCAGATCCTAAAAATCAAAGAAAGGACCAGTGAAAGTCGATATCAGGCTATGTGTTCACTTTTAGAAAGAGGTGGAACCATAAAAGAGTGATAAGCAGGACGCTTCTCAGACTCTCTCATAACCAAATAGCAGCCTCAGAGGCAGCGGAAGTTTTGGTTAGGTTCCGGATAACCTCTTGACTTGGATATGACCCTTAGTTTACCAAAGGCTATTGGATAGCGGTGCACGGTGAACTGGAAGAAGTCATAAGTCAAAAGTGATGTTAACACATAGAGCAAGTACCACCTGATACGAGTCATCGTCAAGGGAGACGACGTAGTAGTCACCAAGATAACTTCAGAGCGGCAACCTAGATTGCTCACTCACATAGTACTTCTCGGAAGTACACCTTAAGCACGTGATGAGTATGGGAACCGGGAGTTTGGAGGAAATGACTAGACCTTAGTACAAGTGGGAGATTGTTGGAGTTGTGTACTTAATGTCTAGATTTAAGTAACGGTAAACTCCCGATCATAGCATTTAATCTATTTAATTAATAAACAATTGTTTGCTTTTAATTATCATTAATTAAATATATGCAAATCATAGTCCTAGATTTTATACGTTGTAGTTAGTATGGTGTGTCGGGCCCCACACAGAAGATCATACTATCGGTTACTCGTATTTAATCAAACAGTGGCTCACGACCTAGATGGACCCGGACCAATCCATCGGTATAGTCGTTGTGTGAGAGAGAAAATAATTTGTCTTAATTATTTTATCACACTTGTACACTTGGTGTATTGAGCGGATCGTTGAGATTCATCGATTAGGATTGCCGGCGATAATCGATTCGAGTCTCAGTGTATTTTATTCTTAATCCCCGATATTGTTGCGGGTGTGTATATACAATATAAGTGACTTTGATTTACCAAAGGAATTAACCGATTTAATTATTGGGTTAATTACCGGTTAAGTTGGGTCACTATATTTTATATATGGCATGCCGTGAATGATTGACCGGACAGTGTATCCCGGAAGGGTTGATAATATCCCCGAGATGAGTTCATAAGGAATTATTGTGTAAACCTCATGAGTGGATTCGTTCTGCACAATAATTAAGGTTGAATGGTACTAGTCTCGGATTAAAGAGATGAATAAATTAATTAGCAATAAATTAATTTTATTCATGGATATTTAAATCTTAAATACACGGAATAAATAATACTACCGGAGAAATATTATTTGATATAATATGGTTTAATATTGGGAGTGCAATTAATTTATATAGTGGAAAATAAATTAATTAATATTAATGGGAGATTAATAGATTTGGGCTTGGGCTCAATTTAATCATTAATATTGGAAGTCCAATATTCCACCTCCTTTAGATCCCCTACGTAGCCTATAAAAGCACTACATGGTCTTCACTTTCTTCATAACAATAAGACAAGATTATCATACTTGATATTCTAGAGAGTTGAAGAGGATCCATAAGCTTGGAGGATCGTCGCCCACCCGACGTTCAAGCTAGTGCAAGGAATACGTGGGAAGATCGTAAGGTCATCAACTTAGATTCGTTTCTCCGCACAACGAATTAAAAGGTAAAATCATATACTCCCTTCTATGATTTTATGTGGATTGATTGTGATGCATACATGAACGCACGATCCGGGTAAACGTCGAGACCGGGATACGGGGATTCGAGATCCCCGTCGGGATCGAGAGGGGCGGCCGAACCCTAGGGTTCGACCGCCGGTTACGCGCGACGAGGGGCGAGCCCCGGCTGGACGCCGGGGCATGCGATCGACTTCGGCCGATCGCCTGGATGCCACGGGCTGGTGCCGTGGCGGATCTCAGCCGCCTCGCCGGCGGCATGCGCGAGAGGAAAGCCCCGGCTGGAGCCGGGGCGAGCGATCGACCGTGAGGTCGATCGCGGGGCTGCCGAGGGCTGGTGCCTCGGCTGGCGCCCCTCCTCACGGCGGCGACGGCGGTGAAGTCGCCGGACTCACCGCCGCCCGGGGCTGCCGGAGCAGCCCCATGCGATCGCCATGCACGGCGATCGCGATCCCCGGCGGGGGCGTGGCTAGGGTTTAGCCGCGGGCTTGCCCGCGGTGACGCCTTGGTCGTGCTTGATGGAGTTATATTCTAAATGTCTAGTTTAGTGACAATATGGAACTCCTTATCTGTGTTTTACATTATCTATTAATCAAACTGTCGGCATTTTGTCTATCATGTACTTGAATGCAATAGTCCTAGATATATACGTTGTAGACAGTATGGCGTGAGGAGACACGCGGAAGATCATACTGTCAGTTACTCGTATTCTATCGAACAGAAGCTCACGACTTAGATGGACAGGGACAATCCATCGGTACGTCGTAGTGTGACTGGGTAATAGTTGGTCTTGACTATTATGTTACACTAGTACACTTGGTGTATTGAGCAGGACCACGGGAGGGCGTTCGATTTATACTAATCGACGTAATCGAACTAGACCTCAGATATTACGGATAAACGAATTCCTAATCCCTATATAATTATAGGTGCGTTTGTCCAATTCTCGGTTCTTTAACTTGCCAATGAGTGAGACTATTTGTTTAGTCGAGATACTCGGTAAATTGGGAATCGGAATTGTACACACGGCATGCTATAGATTATAGACAGGAAACCGTGTCCCGTTTATCGGGTTGATGATGTCCCCGAGATGAGCTCATAAAGTTTATCATGTAAACCCTGCAGGTGGATTTGTTCCACATGATAATAAGGTTGAGTGGTACTAGTCTCGGATAATAAGAGACGAATTAATTTAATTATTAGTAATAAAATTAATTCGTGGACATACAATATCTTAAACACGGGGAAGGTCGTTTATGTAATTTCGGCGGAATTATTATTGTTGAAATAATATTAAAATTAATTTCGGGAATTCAATTATTATTTTATAGTGGAGTTAATAATAATTAAAATTGAAATTGATTAATTAAGGAATTGCTTTTACGTATTCCAAGTTAATTAATATTTCAATTTAGCCCTTAATTAATTTATCCTAAGGTCCCTAACGTAACTCTATATAAACCCCCTCCCCTACTCTCCTAAGACCTAACATTCGCCGCAACAATTCATTTCAGCAGAGAAAAATAATTGTTAGCGCAATTAAGATTTTTTCTCTGTTTAAATTAATTAGTTAACGCAAATAAAAATTATTCTCACAGAATAGTTTATACGCTGGTCTTGGAAAGGAGAGTACAGACGGGAGAACTCCAGCGGATCGTTGCCCACACAACGGCTGGAGAAGGGATCTGAGGCATACGTTAGAAGCATCTAAGGTCTCAACAATCGACCGAGAGGTATGAGATCGATTTCTCTATTCCGCAATTTTATTCGATCTCTGTTTTTGCGTTAATCATACAACGAACCAAAGATCGGGTTCCGTGGCTTGGATGTGATGTTCTCGGACTGCTGGGAGGTTTCTGACCTCCGGCGTGGCAGTCGGATCGAGAAAATCTCATCGGAACAGCCGGAACGGGCGGATCGCGCTGCTGTTCGCAGCAGCCAGGCGACCGCCAGAGGAGCAAGCGCCCGCTCGCGACAGGTCGCGGGCGCTCGCCTGGGCAGCAAGCGCTCGCTTGCCTTGCTGCGCGAGCGCTCGCCTGGTGGGCAGGCGGTCGCCTGCTCCGGGCAGATCGCGAGCCGCGGCTTCGGCTGCGGCGGACGCGCGATCTCTTGGGCGGGTGGCCTTGGCTGTCCGGGGGTGACTTCCAGAAGTCGATTGGGGACGTCCGGATGTTCGAGTGTTCGAATGGATGTGTCCCGGGTAGTCGATTTCCAACAATCCGGTTCGTCGGTGTTCGTGATCGGTTTCCGGCGACGGGATTTTCGGTCGGGGTTATCGGTTCCGCAATTTTTGATACCCCGGGATATCGAATTCCAGCAAGTACAAGTGGGAGATTGTTGGAGTTGTGTACTTAATGTCTAGATTTAAGTAACGGAAACTCACGATCCATTGCCACTAATCTATTTAATTAAATAAACAATTATTTGCGTTTTATTATTTATAATTAAATATATGCAAATCATAGTCCTGGATTTTATACGTTGTAGTTAGTATGGTGTGTCGGGCCCCACACAGAAGATCATACTATCGGTTACTCGTATTTAATCGAACAGTTGCTCACGACCTAGATGGACACGGACCAATCCATCGGTATAGTCGTTGTGTGAGAGAGAAAATAATTTGTCTTGATTATTTTATCACACTTGTACACTTGGTGTATTGAGCGGATCTGCTTGAGATTTATCGATTAGGATTGCCGGCGATAATCGATTTAAGTCTCAGTGTATTTTATTCTTAATCCCCGATACTATTGCGGGTGTGTATATTTAATATAAGTGACTTTGATTTTCCAAAAGAATTAACCGATTTAATTATTGGGTTAATTACCGGTTAAGTTGGGTCACTATATTTTATATATGGCATGCCGTGAATACTTGACGGCAAAGTGTATCCCGTAAGGGTTGATAATATCCCCGAGATGAGTTCATAAGGAATTATTATGTAAACCCTGCAGGTGGATTCGTTCCGCATAATAATTAAGGTTGAATGGTACTAGTCTCGGAAATAAGAGATGAATAAATTAATTAGCAATAAATTAATTTTATTCATGGATATTTATATCTTAAATACACGGAATAAATAATACTACCGGAGAAATATTATTTGATATAATATGGTTTAATATTGGGAGTGCAATTAATTTCGGTAGATCGTCGCCCACACGACATCCGAGCTAGTGCAAGGAATACGCGGGAAGATCTCAAGGTCGTCAAATTGAGTTCTTCGTTTTTCCGAACAACGAGAACGAGGTAAATCGTAAAACCCTCTTTATGATTTTATCGTTTAAATATCGTAAAAATATCATGAACCAAGATCCGAGGGACGAACCCGGGGACGGGGTTTGACCGCGCGGTGGTGATCGAAGATCACCGGACCGCGGGCGGTCAAGCGAACCCCGCCGGGATCGCACGAGAACCCTCGGCTGGACGCCGAGGGTGGCGATCGAAGCCCTAGGGCTCGATCGCCGGTGCACACGGGAGGAGCCCCGGCTGGACGCCGGGGCATGCGATCGAGCTGGGCTCGATCGCCGGGCAGCCGCGTGGCTGGCCCGATCGCGGTCCGCTGGGCGGACCGCTCCTCCACGAGCGGTGGCGGTGAGTCGCCGGACTCACCGCCGGGGGGCTGCTACGAGCAGCCCCGGGGGATGCACGACGCATCCCCGGCGATCACCGCGTGTGATCGCGAGCCCCTCGCGGGGCTCGGCTAGGGCACGCGTGGGGTTATCCACGCGTGGTGTTTTCGGTCGAGCCCGGTTACGCGTATGGTGGTTCGCGGTGGTTTCCGGCGAAAGGTTTTTCGATTGGGTTGTCGGTTCCGCAATTTAGACAATCCGGATATTCGAAGGATTTTGGTCGGAATTAATTAGATAATTTATTTATTTAAATTTATTAATTCCGGGATATCGATTTCCAACAAAATGAAGTACTCGTACCTTATTGTCTGAGTAAACAAAGGTCTGCATACATCAGAGTGAATCAATTCTAATACTTGTCCGGATCTTATACCTTATATCCATAAAGGATTGCTTAGTTATGTTATCTTCCAAATTAGATTCTTAGGTCGGAAGGTCCACTCCTTCAACTTAATTGATCAAAATATCAATTTTCGACCTTTGAACTTCTTATTTGAATAAACATGACTTAGCATAAGAATCCACAAGTATAAATGATTCATTACAGAAATATCTCTTAAAAGTAAAACGAGTTTTATACTACGGTTCGTTGCATCGTGGTGGACTTAGGATTCATCATTTATATATTGCTAGCTAATGTACCAGAATAGATAATATCATTATTTCTTCTTATAACCATCAGATGATTAAAAGAAATAAAATATCCATTCATTAGAAATCCAGAACAAAGTTCTTTCTAAAAGGTACATAAAAGCAATAACTCAAAATGAAACCTATAAAAATGTCCTTCACTGCAACAGCTGCCTCCTCCACAGTATTACCCATGTAGACTACGATTTCTTCTTTTTCAATTCGTCGGGTTTCCTGGAACCCTTGCATTTAATATGCACATACCGTCAGTGGTTCCATATCTACACACCAGCTTCCGGTAGATAATACCACTACTATGTTTTACGACTAAAGAAGATTTCGTACTTTCTTTGAGAAGATAATCAGACTTCCAGTACCCAGACTGTTTGCATCGAGAAAACTTGCCTCTTGGCTTTCTCGCCCCATCTCGTGGTCCAAGAGACTTAGGACCACTGGGTTTCTTTGCATTCTTTTCCTTTACCCCCTTTTTGCCCTTAGGTTCAAAACCTTTGGCATTGGCTACAAGAGCTTGCGATTTCCGTCTCAACTCGTCCAAAAGGTCCATTATCTCGAAACGTGTTTAAGCGTTTCCTCGAAATGACTTGCCTTTATGAGTATCCTCATCGCCTCTTGTCTAGCCGCTACGTCATGTCTAAACATCTCCTTGAGTTTGAACATGATATCATAATCGGTGGTTATTTGCAAAAGCATTTTCCCACTTCTTAAAATCAGTTCTTTCCTCATCAGTTAAGACATTGGTAGGCTCGGGAGGACAAAGCTCACTGAGTACGAACTTGTACTCTCTAACAGTCTGGGTAATGTCCAGATCTCTATTCCAATCAATACAATTCAGGGACCAATGAGTTAAATCCTTAAGTATCACATAAAGTGGGTTCAAAACCATTCCTAATCTATGAGCACATATAACAACAAACAATTGATTTAATCTCCGATATTATCTCCCTCAAATAATATCATTAAACCACTAATCACATCTAAAATCCCATCAGATATGGCAAGCCACGTTGTGTGGACGTTTACCTATCCAAATGATTTAGCAATTAGATTTGCTTCGGTCATACATCAATTATAGCGTAACTTCGTTGGGAAGGAAACTATAAAGCGTACCTAAGTGTAAACCATTACTCAGTACTAAGGTGAGTCGTTTGGAAACGCAACATCACCGCAAGCCACGTTGTGTGGACGTTTACGATAACTCACAATCCTTCACAACTCCCTATAACTGTCTACATCAATTAATCCAAAATCCGTCGATATAGCAAGCCACGTTGTGTGGACGTTTACTACACCAAGAGAATTTTATAATTGACTCCCAATTACTTGATCCATTTGATTTTTTGTAAATCAGGACGCGGTGAATCATAAGTGAAACTCGAAGTTTCTTACCAGTGATTCACCATGCAAACAGCCCTATCTCTCATAAAATGAGGGAGCCGAGCAGACAATCGATCCATTTCAATAAATGGTACGAAGGTCTCTAATTTGTGTCATCCACATGACCAAGTGGCTTTGGCTCCATTCCACTCCCCGGGGTGAGAATGAGTCGACTTGAAATCAGTTTCAGAAAGACAAATTAGGCATTGTTTGATAAACTCAATCAATGTTTCTCGTAAAAGGAATTACAAGAATTCTCCTCCAATGACTCGTCTATACGAACTTCAAAAGTCCATAAGAGTCACCAAGAGAACAGTAATGGAGACCATGGGAATGTTTCCATTCCCTCTCCCACTTAGCTTTTTACAATAGAGGGATATACTATCTAATGCATAATTAAACACATAAGCATGCATACATGTAATAAAGCACATAAATATTATCACATAGTCAAAATAATACTAGAATATTATTTTCCGACTATCATAGCTTTATTGCATCTCCGTACGTATCTTCTAGTCTTCAGTCTTCATTCTTGAATGCTCCATGTGATGAGAATATTAATCCCAATATTTAAATCTATTTATTTTCAATTAATCCAAAAGTTACTTAAATCGAAAATTAAGTCAATCGAATATATCAAAAATAAAATTAAATATTATTAATATTTTTATTATTTTTATTTTCCTTTTCTACTCCATTAAATCTCTAGAATCCTATCCAAGACCCACTTGGAATATTCCAGAAGATTTCCATAATGGATAAGGAAATAAAATAAATTAGGACTCCTAATCCTTCCAAATTAATTTCTTTCCTTTTCTATTAAAAATTCCATAAAGAAATAATTAAATAAGGAAAAATTAATTAAGGACTATTAAAACTTTCCAAATTAATTATTTTTCTAATCCATTAAAAATTCCATAAAGGAATAATTAAATAGGAAAAATAAATTAATTCTTAAATTTATTGATTTTCCTATTCCATGAAAATTCCCAAGAATAGGATTAATCAATAAGGAAAAATAAATTTATTCTAAATTTATTCTTTTCCTATTCCAAGAGAATTCCCAAAAATAGGAGTACTTAAAATAGGAAAACCGAATAATTTAGGAAAGTTGGATCTCGGCGGGAGAGCACGGGTTGGGAGTCCCCGCGCCCCCCACCATCGATCGCCGGCAGAAGGAGCACCGCCGCCGCCCCCAGCCGACGCGCCACCACCACCGGTGGCTAGGCGCGGCCAAGAGCCCCGCGGGCAGCCCCTTCCCTTCGATCGATCGACCCTTCATTGGGTTCGATCATGGGGTTGATCGATCCCCGGAATCCTCCCTCTCTTCGTCTCCTCCGTCACACGTCTTCTTCTCCGGCGGTCGTTTCGGCATTGATCCAACGTAAATAAAATTACAAGAATTAAATTACATTATCCGGTATCGATTCTATACATGAACTCGACCCTATACAATTTCCGGAAAAGTAGAACGTAATAATAAATCCTAAATTTGGTCAACCCTCGAATTTTTACTATTACAAACATTCACCACACATAAAACGAATCTCGACATGTCCGAGAGTTTAATAATCAAACTATTACAACAAAACTAATTAACGAATAATTATTAACAAGCCATAATAGTCGGAAACCCTGCAAGGTAGAACAATTTATCGCATATACACATGAACTAGAACCAACGCTCTGATACCAATTGTTGGAAATCGATATCCCGGAGTCGACGGAATTTCGGAATCACGACTCCGACCGAAATCCCTTCGCCGGAAACCACCGCGAACCACCTCACGAGCCGGAGCCCGGCCGAGAACACCCGCCGCGGGATGAACCCGCGGCTGCCCTAGCCGAGCCCCCGCGAGGGGCTCGCGATCACGCACGGTGATCGCCGGGGATGCGCATCGCATCCACCGGGGCTGCTCGTAGCAGCCCCCGGCGGTGAGTCCGGCGACTCACCGCCACCGTCGTCGGAGGAGGAGGCTGCTCGCCATGCGAGCAGCGGCGGCACCAGCCCGCCACCCCACGCGATCGAGCACGCGCTCGATCGCACCCCCGGCGTCCAGCCGGGGTCCTTCGTGCGCTGCCGGCGATCGAGCCCTAGGGCTTCGATCGCCACCCTCGGCGTCCAGCCGAGGGTTCTCCCGCGTCGCACCCGGCGGTCAAACCCTAGGGTTTCGACCGCCCACCCTCGGCGTCCAGCCGAGGGTTCTCTTGTGCGTGCGATCCCGGCGGGGCTCGCTTGACCGCCCGCGGTCCGGTGATCTCGGATCACCACCGCGCGGTCAAACCCCGTCCCCGGGTTCGTCCCTCGGATCTTCGTTCATGCGTATACCCGAATTAATAATTAAAATCATTGAGGGGGTTCGTGATTTTACCTTTGTTCTCGTTGTACGGAGAAACGAGATCTATGAAGACCTTGAGACCTTACCACTTATTCCTTGCACTTCGTTCGAACGTCGTGTGGGCGACGATCCTCCGAACTCCTATGGATCTCCTTCTCTCCTTTCTCTCTCTAGAATTGTGATCAAGTTATGAGAATAGAGAAGACCATGTAGTGCTTTTATAGGCTACGTAGGGGATCTTAAGGAGGTGGAATATTGGGCTTCCAATATTAATGATTAAATTGAGCCCAAGCCCAAATCTATTAATCCCATTAATATTAATTAATTTATTTTCCACTATATAAATTAATTGCACTCCCAATATTAAACCATATTATATCAAATAATATTTCTCCGGTGGTATTATTTATTCTGTGTATTTAAGATATAAATATCCATGAATAAAATTAATTTATTGCTAATTAATTTATTCATCTCTTATATCCGAGAATAGTACCATTCAACCTTAATTATTATGCGGAACAAATCCACCTGCAGGGTTTACATAATAATTCCTTATGAACTCATCTCGGGGATATTATCAACCCTTACGGGATACACTTTCCCGTCAAGTATCCACGGCATGTCATATATAAAATATAGCGACCCAACTTAACCGGTAATTGACCCAATAATTAAACCGGTCAATTCCTTTGGAAAATCAAAGTCACTTATATTAAATATATACACCCGCAATAATATCAGGGATTAAGAATAAAATACACTGAGACTTAAATCGATTATCCAAGGCAATCCTAATCTATTAATCTCAAGCGATCCGCCCAATACACCAAGTGCACAAGTATGATAAAATAATCAAGACAGATTATTTTCTCCCTCATACAACGACTATACCGATGGATTGGTCCGTGTCCATCTAGGTCGTGAGCAACTGTTCGATTAAATACGAGTAACCGATAGTATGATCATACGTGTGGGCCCGCACACCATACTAACTACAACGTATATAATCTAGGACTATAATTTGCATATATTTAATTATAAATAATTAAACGCAAATAATTGTTTATTTAATTAAATAGATTAATGGCAATGGATCGTAAGTTTCCGTTACTTAAATCTAGACATTAAGTACACAACTCCAACAGTATGTGGGTAGGATATCCAAATTTGTTTATTACTCTCACGTGTAATCCGAAGTGGGATGAAATAGAGAGGTATGTTAAAGAAATAGGATTGACTTCAAATGATCGACCGGATATTCTTTCTCGAATGTTCCACACTAAGTTAGACAACATGTTAAGAGATATTCGTCAGGGAAATCTGTTTGGGGAGTTATCTGCGAGTTAGTGCATCCTTTATCTATTTTTAATTTTCAACTGTACTTATTTAATTAGTTTAAAGTTTTATATACTCATTGTGTTTAATTCTTATTTTCAGTTGTTTATACTATCGAGTTTCAGAAACGTGGAATGCCGCATGCTCATATTCTACTGTTCATAAAAAATTTCTCCCAGACAGCAAGTGCAGATGTCGTCGACGGTATTATATCTGCGGAGATTCCTGATTGCAAGGAAGATCGGGAATATCATCACGCGGTCAGTGACTGTTGGGATATGTCCTTCGATCTTACGTGTGCAATCGATAAAGTCATAAGGTCGTCTATGGATGTTAAATGATTATTTGATAATATTAATTGTTGGGAACAATATAATATTGATCAATTAAATCATACCTACAGGGTCACACACGGACTCGAAGATAATGTACGATGATTGATATATATATTGATTTAGAATCAATATTTACGTGGATTTAATTCCCATGCATGTGATGCATGGCTTGCATGGATGCATGTCACATAGTGTGACATGGCATGCCACACAAGCAAGTGGGACCACATACAATGCATAGTGGCATGTGTATGTGGCATGACCTTTCACCTCCTTTGTAACCTCTTTTGCATGTTAATGGTGCATCTTTATGCACATTAAGATGGAGGTTACAAAGAGGTGTAATGGTGTGAATAATGGTGTGTTTATATAGATGAAAATCTGATTTTCATCATACACAAGCATCAGCCACGAAAATCCACACAAATAGAGAGAAAAGAGGTGATCTTGGAGATCCATTCTCAAGCAATCAAAGGTGTTCATTATCCGGGTTCGTGTGCAACACGTAGAGGCCGGGCCATTTGTGCGGCTTCCACATCCGGACGATCTAAAGGAGTGACGAGGTCATTCACAAGGAGAGCTTCGAGAGGCTGATCCATTTGAGGTGGTTCAATCGACTCAACACCACCTCAACGACATTAACCAAAGTCAACGATCACCAAAAGTAAGTAATCGTTGAACCTTATATATATATATATATATATATATATATATATATATATTGGATGTGTATATATATATGTTTATATGTGTTCTTATACACATTAAGTGTGCACTAAGATCATGGAATAGTAAATCTATCGCTTTACACGCTTCCGCACACACGGTATATCGATTGGATCGGTATACCGGCACCTTCAATCGGTATCAGAGACTAGGGCTCGTGCACACTTTTGTGTTGGACACGAAGGTTAAATCAACATAATTGGATTATATGTTTAATTGTGATTATGTGATTAGATGTAAGGCTGCCCACCGTTAGTGGTCGGGTGAATGAAATTGTCGTTTTTTACGTACGATTGGCCATAGTTTTGGAGGGCTGCGTCCCTTGGAATCATTTGTAATAGATAGGTTTTCTATTTCAATATGTATTGTTCAAACTTGTAAGCGATGGACTTGGTCCATGGTTCGATGGTGGATCTCGGCTCTCCGACGAAAACGAGAAAACGAAGCAAAATGAAGCAAAACGGGCGAAAACCGGGCTACTGGAGCAAAACGGCGGGCGCCGTTTGTGCTCCGGCGGGCGCCGAATGAATTCGGCGGGCGCCGTTTTGGAAACGGCGACCGCCGAAAGGCTGTTTTTTGGTCAGCCTGTTTTGTACCCTTTTGGCGGGCGCCGTTTTGGAAACGGCGACCGCCAGTGGTGTTCGGCGACTGCCGTTTGTGAAACGGCGGGCGCCGTTCGTGGTTTTTGGGGTATGGACTAAGGTTGACCTAAATCGGCGGGTGCGGAATTGAAACGGCGGGCGCGGGCCAGTCCAGAAGATGTTCAAGGCCTATTTTGTTGCTTTTAATCTTTTCGTTTGAGAGTTGTGAGGTTCTAGGGGCCTTTCGATTACGTATTTAATTGCTTTGCTAGTTATAGGATGTTTTATGTTATAAATGTTCAACTTACATATAAACACCTATGCATGCAAGTTCCCAAAATAATGAGTATAATGTCTTGTCCAAAAACACTCATGAAGCCCTCGATCATAAGTTGGTAGGTCCGCCTCAGCGGGGTACTACTTGTTATCTTGGGATAAGTGGGAGTAAGGGTTAGACCCTTACAAGTGAGTTTGGTTTTCTCATCGATAGATCCACTGCAGGCGTGGCTATCGAGACATGAGATGAGAATGGGACTCTCATCGACCGAGAGTGATATTAGATATCATTGACATGGGTATGTCTACCTATCTTAGACTTCTTAAGTGCGGACTCAGTCGGCTTAAGAATTTGCAAGATGAGGGTCTTGGGATTGTTTTGTTCAAGGGAACAAAGATATTAGATATCGATTGAACAAAATGAAATAAATAAGTAGCTTGTTAGACAACCTTATTTGTTTACCGCTTTGTGAATGTTTACATACTTTATTTATCTTTCTTTTGTAGTTTATCATGTTAATTTCAACTCGATTCAAGTTTGGTTCAATTCTTGATTATGAAAAATTGAACAACATAAATTTTCTTGATTCACAACGTAATTTGAGGATGGTCCTCAAATACGAAGACAATGAAAATGTGTTAGATAACCACATCCTAAGATATCATTGAACAACTCAATAGCATGTTCGGGGAATATGCTAAGATTGAGCGGTTCGGTATGACCAGGGTCATCGCTTCAGCTAGGCTGGAAAAATGGAAATCTATGGAATCACATGTACAACAAATGATTGGATTATTTGTTTCAAGTGACCGCCTAGATTTTTCCTATGATGATTATTTGGCAACCGATTTCATACTTCAATCTCATTATGGTTATAATGCCTTTAGGCTAAATTTTCCATATGAATGGTTTGAAGAAATCGCTTCGTGAGCTCCACGGGATGCTCAAGGCTGTTGAGCCGGCGATAGAAAAGGACCCTAAGAGGGAAATTCTTATGATATGGGATAGGGTAGTCAAAAGAGCATGGGCAAGAAGGCTACTAGGGTTCCTAGGGAATCTCAATGCGTCTACTGCAAAAGTGTTGGACACTACTTGCAAACATATAAAAGTTCATATTTTATTCAATTTCAAAACAAATGCCTAATTTGTCTTTCATTTGATGGATTAAAAGGTTATGATTATTTTCACCTCGGGGAGTGATTTAATCCAAAACACTTAAGTTCATCAATGACACAAATTAGAGACTTTCGAGCCATTGGATGGCGTGAATCGATTGTCTGGTTGGCTCCCTCATATTTTATGAGAGATAGGGCTTCAATTGCATGATAATATCGCTGGTTAGAAAACTTCGATTTTTCACTTACGATTTATCACGTTTTGACATTGAGATAATTTTGAATGGGAAATTTGAATGAAACTCAATTATTGGGAATAATTGAATTTGCCCAAAGTTCAATGAAGATGTGAAGAACGGGGTTTCTTCATCTTCAGGTATTAATGTTATAAACATTAAACTTCACAAATTCTACTTCTTGGGTATTGGATGTCAAATGTGGTTCTCACATTTGTATGTGGAGGAACTACATAGAAGTGTAAGTTTGGTGAGTAGAGATGTCGATCTACGGGCGAGAAATGATGCGAATGTCGCTGCATTAGCCGCATGATCATATGATGTTGTTTTGCCTTAGGGCCTTGTTTTAGTATTATAACTATGTAATTTCGTACCTTCAATAAACAATGAATATTGGTTCAGTATTGGATACTGATGGATTAGTTTTTCACTATTAAATAGTTTGGTAACTATTTTAATTGTGAATTATTCTTTGTTTTGGTACGTTTATTATATTGTTTATGTATACTTTAAACTTGAAAAATCATATATAACATTAACACTAAAGGCCGAATCGAATAAGTCTCAATGAGACATAACTATAACATTGTTGATTAGGTCAAATCAACATCTAAATATGTAACGAATCTTCTTTTAGAATGCATTCTGGATTCATTTGACTTGGAGTCATTTGATACATGTGGATGATGTGTGATGGACAAGATAACAATGTCATCTTTCTTGGAGAAAGGAGAACATGTAAGTGATTTATTAGGGATGATCCATACTGATGTATGTGGAACCTATCCGTTCACAAGCACATGAAGGTTATGTTTCGAGAAAACAAACTATATTAGATATAGTTCGACCATTCGATGAGAGGTCTAAATGAACTACTGGTCTCTTTTGGGCACACATAATTCTAGACTTCAACTTATACACTGAATAGGACACCGTCAAAAGCTGTTGATAAGACACCATACGAAGTATGGAAAGGGAAGGTCCCTAACTTGTCTTATATCAAGGTTTGGGGATGTGAAGCTTATGTGAAGAGAAATATCTCAACAAAGCTTGAACCCAAATCGGATAAATGTTTCTTTGTTGGTTATCCAAAAGAAACACGAGGGTACCACTTTTATAACCAATCCGAGAACAAAGTCTTTGTTGCTCGAGATGGTGTATTTCTTGAAAAGGAATATCTTTCCAAGAAAGTAAGTGGGAGCTCAGTTGAATTGAACGAAGTTCAAGAAGACTTGAACGAGGTTCAAGAAGAACAAACTGAGATGGAGACTCAAGACTTGGTCGAAAGTACTCCAGTGGTTTTGGAAACCACACCTAACCCTCGAAGGTCCGGAAGGATTAGAACTCAACCTGACACATACTTAGGTATTCTGACAAATGAGAACTATGAAATCATGCTTTTAGAAAGCAATGAACCTTCGACCTATATCCAAGCTATGACGAGTCCAGATTCCGAGAAATGGCAGGGTGCCATGAAATCCTAAATGGAATCAATGTCTGAAAATCAAGTTTGGAACTTGGTCGATTTGCCTAAAGGGGCTAGGCCCATTGGATGCAAATGGATTTACAAGATAAAAAAAAAGACATGAATGGAAAACCTAGTGTTTTCAAAGCAAGGTTGGTGGCAAAAGGATATAAACAAATTCACGGGGTGGATTATGATGAAACCTTTTCACCAGTTGCTATGATTAAATCCATTCGGATTCTCTTAGCCACTGCTGCTCATTATGATTATGAGATATGGCAAATGGACGTTAAAACCGCCTTCTTGAATGGGATTCTAGAAGAGGATGTGTTTATGACACAACCAGAGGGTTTTATCGATCCTAATCAGGCTGAGAGAGTATGCAAGCCTAATAGTTCCATTTATGGAATAAAGCAAGCATATCGGAGTAGCAATCTTCAGTTCAATGAATCCATACTGGGATTTGGATTTCAGAGAAACTCGGAAGAGTCTTGTTTTACAAGAAGATCAGTGGGAGTTACGTTGTATTAATTGTGTTGTATGTCGATGACATACTCCTTATTGGAAACAATGTTTCTATGCTTAATTATATTAAAGAATGGCTTGGGAATTGTTTTTCAATGAAGGATCTTGGAGAAGCACAGTACATATTGGGCATCAAGATCTGTCGGAACAGATTGAATATGATGTTTGGACTTAGTCAAGTGACCTATATTGATAAGGTACTTGATAAGTTCAGAATGAAAGACGCCAAAAAGGGTCTCATTCCAATGAGTCATGGCACATCTCTTAGCAAGATGCAAGGCCCTACGGGACTTGATGAGCAAAAGAGGATGGAAAACATTGCTTATGCTTCGGCAATAGGGTCTATAATGTACGCCATGATATGTACACGACCGACGTATCGTATGCTTTGAGCATGACGAGTCAGTTTCAAGGAAATCCAGGTGAGGCGCGTTAGACTGCGACCAAGAATATTCTTATGTACCTTAAATGGACAAAAGAATATTTTGTTGTCTTTGGAAGACAAAAAGAGTTGATATTAACAAGCTGTTTGAATGCTAACTTCAAAACAGACTAAGATAATTTCCGATTTTAATCTGGTTATATCTTTTGTCTTGTTAGAGGTGATATTTGCTGGAATAGTTCCATGCAATGCAATATAGCTGATTAAACTACAGAAGCTGAGCACAGTATTGCATTGGATGTAGTAATGTTGGCAGTTAGGATTTGAAAGTTCTTGAATGAACTAGGTGGCGTAACTAGCTCAGCCCATCCGATAGTTCTCTATTTATAGTAAAGTTATCGCGCAAGCCTATGAGCTAGGAAGCACCACAAGTCTAAAACTGGTGCTCAGGAAGTTCCATATTATCTGGGTGATAGTTTTGTGGAGACATCGAGATAATAAAGTTGCAACTTTTGGTAAGGTTGCAAACCCGCTTTCTAAACCTCTCCACCAGTTCAAGCTTGAGGCTTTCACGACTGCAATAGAGATCAGACATCTTAGAGATGGGTTGTGATTTCTATTACTGTATTAGATACTTTTGGAGATTTGGTAAACATTCACTCATATTATAATACATATTTCTTCATATAAATATGGTTTAATTTATATGAATTGTCCAAATGATTAAGTGATATCAATTGGGTTATGAGGTCGACTTACCGCATAATGAAGTCCCAATGGTTGAACTAATATACTTGAATCATATAGTTGTTCCTGGTTCGTATAATCGAGTACGGACAAACCGATAATACAATGAACTAGTTTGTAATGTGTACTATAGCGCCGCTTCATGGGCTAGTGATGTAGGACATCAAGTACAATTACATAGATATTAGCTGGGAGCTAATGATCGAACAGACCCGACTGGAATAGTATTTAAGATTTTGAGTCATAATACTATTTCATTGACTGTCGAGCAATTTCCTCTGACCTGAGTAGTCCAGAGTAATTCCATTGTGAAATGGTGTACTTTGATACAAGTAAACGCCTTTCGTAAAAGGAGGTTATAAAACTTGTTATTGGGTATATCAGGAATCAAGTGGGAGAGCTTGGATTGACAAGATGGGATTGTCCTCCATTTTATAATGGGATAAATGTCTTACCGGCCACTTGGAGAGTCGAGACTGTGGAAAATACGTGGCCACGTCCAGATTCTTATCATAGTGATAAATCTGGTTTTACAGTCTGTCTCAAAGTCCAAGAAAGGTTTGAACCAATTGAGGATGACTCGAGTCTTGCCTCAAGTTCAAACTTAGACATAAAGTGACAACAGGAAGTTGGCAGCACACTGGCTCTGAAGGCCAAGTGGGAGATTGTTGGGATATGTCCTTCGATCCTACGTGTGCAATCGATAAAGTCATAAGGTCGTCTATGGATTTTAAATGATTATTTGATAATATTAATTGTTGGGAACAATATAATATTGATCAATTAAATCATACCTACAGGGTCACACACGGACTCGAAGATAATGTACGATGATTGATATATATATTGATTTAGAATCAATATTTACGTGGATTTAATTCCCATGCATGTGATGCATGGCTTGCATGGATGCATGTCACATAGTGTGACATGGCATGCCACACAAGCAAGTGGGACCACATACAATGCATAGTGGCATGTGTATGTGGCATGACCTTTCACCTCCTTTGTAACCTCTTTTGCATGTTAATGGTGCATCTTTATGCACATTAAGATGGAGGTTACAAAGAGGTGTAATGGTGTGAATAATGGTGTGTTTATATAGATGAAAATCTGATTTTCATCATACACAAGCATCAGCCACGAAAATCCACACAAATAGAGAGAAAAGAGGTGATCTTGGAGATCCATTCTCAAGCAATCAAAGGTGTTCATTATCCGGGTTCGTGTGCAACACGTAGAGGCCGGGCCATTTGTGCGGCTTCCACATCCGGACGATCTAAAGGAGTGACGAGGTCATTCACAAGGAGAGCTTCGAGAGGCTGATCCATTTGAGGTGGTTCAATCGACTCAACACCACCTCAACGACATTAACCAAAGTCAACGATCACCAAAAGTAAGTAATCGTTGAACCTTATATATATATATATATATATATATATATATATATTGGATGTATATATATATATGTTTATATGTGTTCTTATACACATTAAGTGTGCACTAAGATCATGGCATAGTAAATCTATCGCTTTACACGCTTCCGCACACACGGTATATCGATTGGATCGGTATACCGGCACCTTCAGTGAGTTCATGATTCATGGTCCGTGTGGCGTAGCAAATAAAAAATCACTGTGCATGGATGGATGTCGATGTACAAAAAAATTCCCGAAGAGATACGTTGATCGCACAACGGTAGATAATTATGGCTTTTTCGTTTACAAAAGAAGGGATAATGGCAGGAAAATATTAAAGGGAGGAATTGAACTTGACAATAGGTATGCTTTTAGTATGTTTCGTTTTATTTATGCGTAGATAATAAAAAATAAAATTCATCTTTGAACACTTCGTGCAGAATGCCATTGTATAAAATTCATCTTCTAATAATCTCATTGGGTTCACATTTTTTTTCAGGTCTGTTGTTCCCCATAACCCTTATCTCCTGAAAAAATATAGATACCATATTAACGTGGAGTGGTGCAATCGTTCGCGGTCTATTAAATATTTGTTCAAGTACGTTCACAAAGGACACGATCGAGCAACTGCCGTTTTTTATCAGTCTCACAATGACGCTGCTGGAAATAAAATTGTTGATGAAATAAAGCAATATTTAGATTGCAGATACGTATCGGCGTCGGAAGCGGTGTGGCGGTTATATGGATATGAAATTCATTTCAACCAGCCTAACATTGTGAGATTGAAATTTCATCTGCCTAACGAGCAGATTGTTGTATTTAGGGACGGGTCGTCTGTTAAGAGTATTTTGTCCAGAGCAATTGGTAAAGAGACTATGTTTACAGCCTGGATGATTGCAAACAGTAAATTTCCAGGAGCGAAAGAGATAACTTACGCAGAGTTTCCTATGAAATTCGTTTGGGGTGAGAAGGAAAATGCTTGGCGGCCAAGGAAGAGAGGGTTTGCTCTCGGGAGATTGAACTATGCACATCCAGGCAGGGGGGAGTTGTGTTATATGCGACTTCTGCTGAATGTTGTGAAAGGTTGTGAATCGTACGATGATATTTATCGTTATAACGGGATACGATATGAAACCTTTAGAGAAACATGTTTCGCCCGTGGTTTGATTGATGACGATAATGAGTTTGTTAAAGCCATGGAAGAAGCTGCATTTTGGGGTTCAGAAACAATGCTTAGATCTTTATTTGTGAATTTGGTAACTTCTGATTCCGTCAATCGTCCAGAGATTCTTTGGGAAAGTTGCAGCCATCTCCTCACACCAGACATCTTAAAATATATATCGTATTCGCTTGGAACGCCCTGGTATAATTATTAACATCTTCAAATCATTCTTTAAAATTTGTTCCCGTGTCGACAACATAAATGCACTATACACCGGGTCTAAGAGTCCTTAATATGATTTTTTTTTCTTCTCTTTTTTTTACATATTTGATTCTCAGTGACGATCAAATAAAAAATTTGTGCTTGAGGGAAATTGAAGATATAATGCAAAGAAAAGGGAAAACCCTTTTAGATTATCCCAATATGCCGTATCCGCAGCACGATGAAGCTATCGGTAGAAATCGCCTTATAGCGGAAGAGATGAATTACGATCGGAAAAAACTTATAGAAGAGCACATCAGGCTGGTGGGAATGCTTAATCAGGATCAAAGTCAAGCATATGAATCGATAATGTCTGCTTTGCACGAAAACAAAGGACAAAATTTCTTTCTATATGGTTATGGAGGAACCGGCAAAACATTTGTTTGGAACACTCTCTCTGCCGCTGTTCGTTCAATGAGACATGTTGTGTTGAATGTTTCTTCTAGCGGAATAGCTTCTCTTCTGTTACCCGGAGGCAGGACGGCTCATTCAAAATTTGCAATTCGTTTGAACTTAACCGATGAGTCAATCTGCAATATAAAGAAGAGAACCGAACTCGCAGAGTTGATTCAGCAAGCTAAAATGATTATATGGGACGAAGCTACCATGACGCATAGGTAATAAAACGCCTCTCATTCTCAGGTTTCATATTTCACAGTGTTTGTATTTTCTTTTGCTGGAAATTATCTAACTGAAGTTGACTTTGTATAATTTTGTAGGCATTGTTTTGAAGCACTTGATCGAACAATACGTGATATCATGCGAAGTTCTGATCCGCGAGCTGATGAAAAGCCCTTTGGGGGAAAGGATATTGTATTTGGAGGGGATTTCCGTCAAATTTTTTCGGTAATTGCTAAAGGTACGAGACAGGATATTGTTCATGCGACGATTAATTCCTCCAACATTTGGAGAGAATGCAAAGTCTTGAGGTTGACGACTAATATGAGATTGCAGAATTTTGTGGACAAAAATGATTTGATTACTTTAAGAGAATTCTCTAATTGGATGTCTTCGATTGGGGATGGAACTATAGGAGACGACAATGATGGGGTTGCGATTCTAGAAATTCCGAATGATCTTCTCATAACCTCTTCCGATGATTTCATCGGTTCAATGGTTCGTGCAATATATCCGGATTTCTCAAATCATATTGGAGATGTGGAATTCTTACAAGGTAGGGCCATTTTGGCCCCGACTTTGGAAGAAGTTAATTCTATTAACGATTATATGGTTTCGATGCACTCTACGGATGAAAGAATATATCTTAGTGCTGATTCGATTGAAAAGTCTGAGAGTGCAGAGAATATGTTTGCAAACATGCACTCCGTTGAATTCTTGAATACCATCAAATGCTCAGGGTTGCCGAATCATGAGTTGAAGTTAAAGGTTATTTCTATCTTATTTGTAAAGTTTTTATGTTTGTTCGTAATATAAAATATAAATGGATGTTATGCTGCTTAATGTTTATATTAAATGGAATTTTTTCCATAAAATGAAAATGTAGATTATTTAATTTATTATTTATGCTTGATGCATATGAACAAGATGTTTAGTTATTGATGTTTACTGTTTATTTCTTTGTTCAGGTTGGTGTTCCGGTGATGTTGATACGAAACATGGATCACTCGGCAGGACTGTGTAATGGAACTCGATTGGTGGTAACCAAACTTGGGACTTATGTTATAGAGGCGCGAGTCTTGGGAGGAAAAAACGCGAATGAAATTGTGTATATTCCCAGGATGACGTTTAGTCCTTCTGATTCGAGGATTCCATTTAGATTTCAACGAAGACAATTCCCGTTGATGATATCGTATGCAATAACGATCAATAAAAGCCAAGGTCAATCGTTGACAGATGTTGGTGTGTTTTTGAAGAAGCCGGTTTTCACTCATGGGCAACTGTACGTTGTTGTTTCAAAGGTGACGAATAGAAGTGGGTTAAAAATTTTGTGTTGTGACGAGAATGGTAAACTTACAAACAAAACAAATAATGTGGTTTTTAAGGAGGTCTTTCAAAATTTGTAATAAAAGCTTTGAATTTTGCCTTTTAATGTTTTCTTTAGAGAATATAAATGAAGTTTAAACATGTACTTTACGATTGTAATTTACTATGTTTTAAACGAAAACAAATTATTTTAAACGATATTGTAGAGAGCTATGTACGTAAAATCACGAGCACTCAATTTATGTTTTAAACGAAAACAAATTATTTTAAACGATATTGTAGAGAACTATGTACGTAAAATCACGAGCACCGCAAGATCAAGGGCACATTTTTCCATCAAGTGGAACGTCGTAGCAAAAGGACTACACATTTTTCCATCAAGGGGAACGTCGTAGCAAAAGGACTAGTTTTCCAAATTCATCCGTCTCATCTCCTTCAACCTTCATCCCTAGCCCTCTCGGATATAGGGTTTCGATCAAGGTTTTTCTTCCCACATTTTGCTTCTCTATCATAATTTATTTTTTCTCATCAATTTTTTTTATGCAATTTAACAATCTAAATTTGCAATTTTGATGTTAGTTACTAATTTTGAAAACTAATCTAATTGAAATCATGGAGGAGATGCAGCAGCAAATCGGGTACAAGAAACTTACTTTCTTTTTGCTTCTTCATCTTCCCCTTCCCCTTCTCACAGATTTTCTTTTTTCAATTTTACGATTCCACCTTCCTAAAATCGGTTTGCAGGTATTTAGGGTTTGTGAGATTTTTTTCCTCTACCGCCTCCGCCGCCGGTGGGGACAATCTCGAATTCCACGACTCCGTTTCGGTCCAGTCTGCCGCTATTGTTGGGAGCAAATCAAAGTCACGCACTGTTAGTGCCCGCGAAGGAGACGACTAATTACTGAGTAAGAAATTCATCGCCCATCTTTTTTCTCCTCATCTTCTTCTTCGTTCTTCACAGATTATATATTCTCAATTGATTATATTTTGCTCTTATTGTTGTTCTGACGTTTGATGAGAGGATGAATCCAGTTAGTATAAGTAAATCACTGACACTTTCCCCCTTTTATGTTAGGCCTTTCCTGGGATTATCTTTGCTGGAGCTTGATGCTGGCCGTCTCATGATGCTCCTTAGCCAGCTGGAATCGACGTAAGTCAGCTTCGAATCGTATCGCACCGCACAACCGTTTTCGGGTTTTTTTTTTATCGGCTCATGGCGTAATTCATTTGTGGATTGACGGTATTTGCAGACTCTTGAATTTAAGGGGTGGGGTGCACAAGATGTACATGTGGATCTCCTCGGTGAGTGATTCCATTTTTTTTTATTTGATTCGATTGCTTATGAGTGTTACGAATGATTATAGGTTAGGTGTTCGTAAAGGATATTTTTATTTAAGTTTGTAACCTTTAATATAATATTTGAGTTTGTTTAAATTTCTTGCAGAAGGGCAATCCCGAGCTTCGCTTACTTTGGCATCTTATGCATCTGATTGTTAGCATATGCTACATTGTACATGGTTTGGTAAAAGCGCTCGAGAGTGCTATTATATCAAGCGGTTTGTTTAAGCGATACCAAATTCTCGATATTAGTAAAGTTCAGTACCTAGCTGTTGTTATCGATAGTGAAGAATCTCTTGAAACTGTGAAAGTTTGCAAGTTATTACGGTGGCTTGCAAATATTGGTTTTAAAAAAGTATGTCTCTATGATAAAGAAGGTATGAGTTCATTCAAATTTATGTATTCCAGCTTACATACGTGTTGTCAAAGTAGTTTTATGACGTTTTTTCTCCTCAGGTGTGTTGAAAAACTCCACTGAATCTCTTACCCAATGGTTGAAAAGTGAAACTATGTTAAAGGTACTGTCCTTTGCTCTACATTTCCAACTAGAATGTTTTTTTGTTTTAGCCTATTGTATCACCAACTAAGATATCCTCATGAATAAATATGTTTTTTCATAAATAAAATAAATCGAGTAATAACTAGATGAATACAAAAAAAATAGAGATTTCTCTCTAAATGATTGTTTTCAGATGCCATGTTTATCAACATTTTTTAACCCCGTATTTCTTTATGACTACCATTTTTTTCTGTCAGTGGTAACAAAAGAAAATAAGAATGTATTACTGCACAATGCTGTTATGAATATAGATCTAATCTGAAAGCAAACCATATTTCACTACAAAAAATTCGCGGATTCCCTACGGCCATTCCCGTAGGGAAATCCGCAAAAATCCGTAGGGAACAGGGTTCCCTACGGCATCCCCTACGGGAATCACGCCGTAGGGGTAACCTCGTAGGGAACAGATCCCTACGGGCTTTTTAGAGCCGTAGGCGAGACCCCTACGGGCTGGCCGTTTTAGAGCCCCTTGGGAAACTCGTCTCCGCCTCCCCTTCTCCCCGTAGGGGTTCCCTACGGCATCCCCGTAGGTTGACCCGTAGGGGTATTACGTTTTTATCCAAAAACGTGGCCCATAAGTTACTCGGGCCACCGGCCCGACCCACAACCCAAGGCCGGACAATATCCCAACAACCCAAGGCCCGACCCAAGCCCAGCCCTCTTCGTATTAATTAATAATGTGTATTGCATAGCCAGGGTTTGTTATTAATTATTTTTAGAAAATTGCGTAATTTTTTCCGTAATTGTATAATTTCAGCGAAAAATCGCACCAGAAAGCTGGCGCAAACGCGCCACAGCCTCAGCAGGCTGACGCAAACGCGCCACAGCCTCAGCAGGCTGGCGCAAATGCGCCACGGCCCCAGCAGGCTGGCGCAAATGCGCCAGACTGCTACATTGATCTTTTCGCATCCCGACTCCAAATTTCATACCGATTTACTTCTCTTTGGATTCGAGTCATATTTCAACACAGTGAAACATACTATATCGCTGACTTTTGTCCATTATATTTACTCGAGGTCTGCGATCAATCTTAACATATCAAAATCGAGTTTTCCGAAACTCAGCTTGGCATGTGGTTTGGTTTGAATCGATTCATGTACTCACTTATCTTATTTTAATATATTTGAGACAAAGCTCGACTGCAGATTTTCACCTCGGAGCGATGAGCTCACGGCGGCGGTACTCTCGGATTGATTAGTACAGCGGGTTCGGGGTGAGAATGCCTATGGTCGTGTCGACTTATGTTCAACAACCATGGAAAGGTAACTCTATAAATTTAAAGGTCATCATATTTCCAGATTCTTGGATGTTTTATCAATAAATTTCTGACATTTTACAAGATTTCATAAATTGTGTTGATTTGTTTATATTTTCATCGACTTTTTTATTTCTACTTCAAGCATGTATTCTTTGCAGTGCAGATTCAGATTCAGACTTTTTTATTTCTAGATTTAATTTTTTATCTGAATTCTCATCTTCAAATAGAGCAGTAGTACTCGACCCGAGGCCCATTTTCTTCCCTTTCTTCTTCGCGAGATCAACAATTCGCCTCACAGCCTGCCATGTCGTCGTACCCAAATCCCAGGGTCACCATCTCAACATTTCGCTCTTTGTCATGTTTTAATCTTGTTGCGTATCTCCTTTTGATTTTTCTAATATTAATCGATTTACATTTATTTTGTCTTGATTCGTCAAGATTGCATTTTTTTTTTCGTTTTCCCTGATTTAATTTTGTAAATGTTTTTTGTAGATTCATCTATGTTTATGGCGAAGAAACGTGCCAAGAGCTATGAGTGTAGAAGCCCCATTACCATCGAGGAGCTGAACCCCGACAATGCGCTGAGAAAAGAAGTTTCTGCTGAGAAAAACTACAATGACTATCCAACCAGTATATGCTGTTGATTATTATTGTCCATGGGCTTTGGGACTTTTTCCATTTTCCTGCCTCTCAAATTAAATTTTGTGTTGAAGCTGATTCTTAATCAACTTAAAAATGTAGGAAATTGGTTTTTGGGGTTATTACATAAATTGGCTGTTTTTTGTAAATAGGCTGAACCTTATTATAGGTAAAATTGTATTTGTTCTGTACTTCACTTTCAGGGCTCAGACTTTTAGTTTCCAGAGAAGTGCGAACGGTGGTACCGATGGTGTGTACTACAACTCTTCTATCGGGAGACGAACTGAAGGAGACGGGGTAACTTGAAGGTGAGTTTCAATTCAGTAATTTTTTTTTCAGTTCCAGGTATGTAATTCTTGCTTCTCAACTTAATTATGTATTTTCTCGATTTTTCACCATTCACAATATTTATTTTTTGCAGATTTTTATTTTATAGATTTGTACTATTTGTTATGTAATTTCATCCTGTCAAGTTTGTTATGTATGGCAAATTGAAAACGTCTGATCAACTTCTTGATCATTTTTTAATGTATACTCCGTGATTAATATTTTGTTAAATGTTATTTGCTCACTTATGGACCATCGGATATAGTACATGAGGCCCTCCATTTGTTGCAATCTGATACGAGTAATTTGATACAGGTCATGCGAATCTTATCAAGGCCAGCCGAATTTCTGATTTGGTTGCCAGGTTTGTCCCAATTTTTTTCTTTGTTACTAATTAAGATTTAGATCGTAGTTCCTTAATGCTGCCTTTTTAATTTTTTTTTCAAGTTTGTATTATTTGTTTTATATCTTAATCTTATTCTCTTCCTCTTCTCTGCCTATAAGCAGATCTTATTCTCCTCCTCTTAACTGCAGAATCCAGGTTGCCGGATTTTATACAGAAGCAAAAATCTTATTCCCCCGGTTACCGGATCTTATACAGAAGCAGATAAGGCTAAGGCTATTGAAGATGAACTTGAAAAGGTAATTTTGAAATCCATTTAATTATATTGGTAAGATATAGAGTGGATGAAGACTTTACTTATAGTTTTTTCTGCTATTTGTAGGCTATGTCTGCCTATGGGTATGAGATTGTTTAGACTCTGATTGTTGACATAGAGCCAGATGAGCATTTGAGAAGGGCCATGCATGAGATTAATGCTGACAAGTTTATAGTATAATTACATTAACTAGCCTGAGGTTTTGGCTACGAAAAACACCACACATTCTTGCAAATTACATAAAAAAGTATTCTATGATTATGTGTTGATATAATCATACTCACTGTTCATATAATTGCCCAAAAAACTCTCGCTTTCCTTTAAAATCGTTTCACCGGCATTAATATTTTTTTCACTTAGCTTATATTCTTCCCCAAAATCCATTCTAGTTTTTCTTCTTCTGCGCGATGACAGATTGCGTAGCCTAATTCATATTTTTAAGATTCTCAATACAATGATTTTTTTTAAATCTTCTATTGTTTTTTTGCAGAATCACAAGTATGTAATTTTTTTTCTGTGAAAATGTTTGATTCCTTATTTCATCGCGCTAATGTTTGTTTGAGTTTTTGGATTGTTAAATCGATTAATCTTTTTTTTTTTTGCAGATTAAGGTATTCCATTTTTTTTGTAAATTCTTTTTTTTTTTTTTTTTTGCATATACAGGTATGTCGTCCTGCTTATACTATTGTTAATGACTCGATATAAATTAATTAATTATCTGCATTGTAGCCACCGAACATCTTTGGCCACCTGTGGAGATTGGGGTCATTGTCGCCTAAAAGGAAGTCTATATGGCGAAGAGAGATTGAATGGTTTCTTTGTGTGAGTGATTAAATTGTTGAGCTGATACAGACTTGGCATAATTACCGGATGGAGATATATAGAGTTGAGGTGATGTACATACAATGTCATTTTTTAAACTTAATTGTATTGCACTTCTTCTATTATTATTACTTTTGACTATGAATGTTTGGCGTGCCCACTCCTCTACATACATATTTCAAATTCTTATGATAAGTATTATATATGATAATTTTAAGGTTATATTTTCCTTTTATTTTCTTTTATATTTCTAATTTTTCATTTGTTAATTTTTTTGCAACCCTAATGTTTAAGTATATATAGTAACGTTTTTTTAAAAGTAACGTTTAGAAGTAACGTGTAGTCTCTCACTTACACATTCTTTTTATAATACAAAGATTTCTTAATAGTGTATTTATGAAATTTAATAACGGATAAGCTGCTTTAAGCTTACACATTACAAATTCTCGGTTTTAATTATATATCTTTCTGGTAAGCTGCTTTAAGCGTCCATATTACATGTTTTATTTGATGATTCGTTGAGTGACTATTTGTGGACCAAAGCCGTGTTCTTTTCATTTTAATAAATATTGAGTCCTATTAAAATGGACGTCGAGTTTTGAATCATAGTTTGCACGAAAAGAAACTTAAAAACTATATATTTATTAATAATATTATTCAATTTCATATATCAAATATGATTCAAGTTTATAAGTTTTATTATCATATGACAATTATGTTATAAAAATATGTTTTATTAATTAAAAATAAATTGAAATAAAATAAAATAAAAGATTTTCTTTTTATTTGTGTTTTATTTCAACAATTTTATTTTATTAAATATATAACTACTAAATATTATATAATTCGATGTTTACATACCTTTCAATATTTTTTTTCATTATAATTATTAACACAAATAACTCAATAACAAAATTGAAAAGTGAGATAATTGAAAAAAAAAATTATTCAACCCTTTAATTTTATTAATTATACAATACATTATTTATTATTCACAAGCATAACTTATATTATTTAAGTGACCAATGAAAGCCTAGAAATTACTTTATTATGTTAAAACACTTCAACATTTTTTTTTTCTATATCAAATTATAAATACAATTTTTTAATTCGATGTTTACATACCTTTCAATATTTTTTTTCATTATAATTATTAACACAAATAACTCAATAACAAAATTGAAAAGTGAGATAATTGAAAAAAAAAATTATTCAACCCTTTAATTTTATTAATTATACAATACATTATTTATTATTCACAAGCATAACTTATATTATTTAAGTGACCAATGAAAGCCTAGAAATTACTTTATTATGTTAAAACACTTCAACATTTTTTTTTTCTATATCAAATTATAAATACAATTTTTTATTTCATTTAAATATGTTTTGTAGATTTTTCCCACATAAATATCAATAATTTTAAGAATTACCCTTATTTTCCTTTTCCTTTATTGTTTATCAGTTTTTCTAAACCGTTTGCTCTTCAAATTATATGGACCATAAATGTCTTTTACAATTGTCTTTCTTATTCCATCAATTGAGTTTTTTTATCCCGATCTTAATTATGTGGTTAACTTATTCGATTTTTAAACACCAAATTCCTATTTTTTTTATTGAACATTTGTCCACAATTTACATTTGTACAGATTTGTTTTGCATAGTCAGGCTTGGAAATCATCTGTCTCTATAAAAAGAGACGCAAAACTCAAAAAACTGAATATACAGTCTCCCATGTCATCGATATCCACTCAACCAGATATCTTTGCATGACTATACTCAAGATATGCTCCATTTTACAGTACTAATTAATTAAATCTCAATCCTCATCAACAACATATTTTTCATAAATATCTCCTTTCAGTTTCTAATGGGTTTACAACATTCTTAGGACATGTTCTTTTGAACTGAAACGGGTTGAATTGAACTTAATAAGTGTGAACTGAATTGAAACTGAGAATAATAAGTCCAAAAGAACAGATCCTTATGACCTGTTCTTTTGGACTGAAACGATTGAACTGAACTGAATTGAAGCGTTCTGAAATGAACTGAACTGAAACGATCAGAACTGAACTATATTATTTTTTTTATATAAAAATAATAATAATTTTTATAAATTATTAAATAATTTTTAAATTTTTTGATTGAAATGATGTTTTTATTTATTTTATTATAATTTATTTTGAAACAAACTTAATCGAGCTGAACTGAAGCGATCTGAACTGAATCAGACTGAAATTAAGTCTTAAAGAACATGTATGTACTCCCTCTAATTCAAGATAGTCATATCGCTTCCAACGTCGACAATTCCCTATTATGATATTATATGCGATGAGTCAGAGACAATCTTTATCAAAAGTGGGGATTCATTTGAGACTATCGTTATTTACTTACGCAAAAGTGGGGATTCATTTGAGACTATCGTTATTTACTTACGCACGAGCAGTTTTATGTTGCAGTTCAAGAGTCACGACAGGATTGAAATCCGTATGTTGCGATAATATTCAATTCTATATGAAACAACATGCTGAAGAATTATAATGAAATAGGGTGAATATATGATTGCATATTACTATTATACGTAGTAATTCTCATGTACTACTAAATTTGTAATGCATAACCTCATTTAAACATACTACTTCACCGCTAACTTTGGTATATTATATTTTCAAAAGGTTTGCAAGCAATCTGAACAGATCAAAAAAGACTCGCGCCATTTAAATTGAATCATTGACGATGAAATAATTTGTTTAAAATAAAAATGAGTTAGAGTTTAATTGTAAGGACCTGTTATTTTGGACTTAATTTCAGTCCAGTTCAGTTCAGTTCAGACCGCTTCAGTTCAGTTCAATTCAGATCGCTTCAGTTCAGTTCAGTTCAGTTCAGTTCGTTTCAAAATAAATTAAAATAAAATAAACTAAAAATAATTTCAATATATAATTTTAAATATGAAACCTAGTTACTGTCATAATATTATCAATATTTTAAAAAATATATTTAATAATTTATAAAAATTATTATTATTATTATTATTATAAAAAAATCAATCCAGTTCAGTTCAGATCGCTTAAGTTCAGTTCAGTTCAGATCGCTTAAGTTCAGTTCAGTTCAACCGGTTTCAGTCCAAAAGAACAGGTCCTAAGTTCCTTATTCATTTTTTTTCATTTAAAACATATTTTTCAGTTTTGTATTTCTATTAATACTAGGGATAAATTCCGAACAATTAGTTTTAAAAAAAAATTATTTTTTTATATTTTTTAGTTATTATTAATAATCGATCAAAACAACACGCTCTATAAATTTACGCTTAAAATTTAATGTTTAATTTTTTTAGATTTTTTATTTATTAGAGTAATTTAAAAATTAGTTAGATAATAGTGTAATATATGTGTGTTTTATATAATATATAAATTTTAGTAACTAATGTTTAAATTAATAAAATTGAAATATTATTAAATATATTGCTCTTATTCGTAATTAGGAAAAGTTGATTTACTTAATTTTATCGGAACTTTAAAAAATTCACTTTATCCAAAATTTTCCTTATAATTAACTTATGCACTTATACACGTAGGTAAAAAATGAATATATATATATATATATATATATATATATATATATATATATATTGAAATTTTAATAACATTTCTCATAAGATTACTATACTTTATTAATTATTTTTAAATTTCTTTGTCAAATGTGGGGATTCTGTTGACCAACAGGAATACTTAATTTACTCTAATGTGGGGATTCTGGTCAACTATTCCAATTACTGATTCAGTACATTATTTTCCGCTTCTTCGTCTTCTCATTCTCATTCACAAGGTTTGCAGATCTTATTCTCATTTCACTTTCCTCGGATAGGTTTTCAAGTTTTTAGGGTTTGTATAATTATACTGATATATATAGTTTTTTGCAGTTTCTGAATTCAACAATCTCAGAAAATCGATTCTCTACTTCCAAATACGTAAGTTTCTATCTCTTTCAGTTTTCTATATGGTTTCGTGTATTTTTCTCTTATCGTCTTCTCCAGTCCATACCCGTAGTTATCTTGGCACTGATCTTATTGCCCCTTTATAATTTTGCAGTATAACAATTCATCAAATTGATAAATCGTTTATTCTGGCCTATTTTTTGCAGGATAATTCTCATCCCTCATTGTTCCCAAAATTCGTAAGTTTCCCAAATTCGTAAGTTTCTCTTTAGATCAGATTCTTATCCATCATCAGTTTCCATATTCGTCTTCCCCAGTCTATACCCCCAGTTATCTTGGCACTGATCTTATTGCTCCTTTATAATTTTGCAGTATCAGAATTCATCAATGTTATAAATCGTTGTTTGTGGCCTATTTTTTGCAGTGTAATTTTCATCCATCTCCGTGACCCAAATTCTTTCAATTCTCTGTAGTTCATATTCTTATTAGCAGGTCCATTCCCCCTGTCATCTTTACACTGATTATATACATCCTTTATATTTTTGCAGTATCATAATTTATCAATTTAATAAATCATTGTTTGTGATCTATTTTTTCCAGTGTAATTGACATCCCTCTTCGTGATCCAAATTAATAAGTTTCTCTGTTAAAAGATTCTTATCCCTCATCATATCCCATTTTCATATTACCTGGTCCATTCCCCCTGCTATTTTTACACTGATTATATTGATCCTTTTTAATTTTGCAGTATCAGAATTTATCAATTTGAGAAATCATTGTTTGTGGCCTATTTTTTGCAGTGCAATTGGCATCCCTCTTCGTTCTCCAAATTCGTAAATTTCTCTTTAGTTCAGATTCTTATCCCTCATCATATCCCAATTTCGTATTACCCGATCCATTCTCCCTGTTATCTTTACACTAATTATATTGATCCTTTATAATTTTGAAGTATCAAAATTCATCGATTTTATAAATCGTTGTTTGTGGCCAATTTTTTGCAGTGTAATTCTCATCCCTCTTTGTGCTCAAAATTCGTAAGTTTTGTTGTAGTTCAGATTCTTATCCCTTATCCCTCATCATATGCCAAATTCGTATTACCCGGTCCATTCCCCCTGATATCTTTACACTGCTTATATTAATCCTTTATATTTTTGCAGTATCAAAATTAATCAATTTGATAAATCGTTGTTTGTGGCCTATTTTTTGCAAAGTAATTCTCATCCCTCTTCGTGCTCCAATTTAAGTTTCTCTGTAGATCAGATTCTTATCCTTCATCATATCCCAATTTCGTATTACCCGGTCCATTCCCCCTGTTATCTTTGCAGAATAATTCTCATCCAAAAACTTATCCCACATTCGTAAGTTGCTCTGTATTTCAGATTCCCAAAGTTTCTGATTTTCATTTTCAAAGAGATGGATTCATTCTATTTGCTTAAACACAGATACGTATATTATCTTTTTCTTAAACCGTTCATTCACCCTGTTTTTTTGAAAGCTGCATATGTCATGTTATCTGAAATGTTTGCATATATTCATTTATTAACTAAATAATTTGACTGTTAGCATATGTCGTTGTATTGCAGGTTTGTACATCAAAATTTATTATATAATGTGTTCCTTGAACATAACATCTTCATGATATATAACATGTTGATTTTTGTAGCTTCTAACCATATTCAATAATAAATTTTCACCTATATCTTAAAATACTGAAAGTGGTGGTTCAATCTTAAAATACTCAGACGATTACATCAATTCCATCGTTCAAGCTATTTTCCCGGAATTCCACCATCATATAGGAGACACTAACTTCTTGCAAGGTCGGACAATTTTGTGTCCTACTTTGGATGAAGTCGAAGCCGTTAATGAGTACATGGTTAGCCTACATTCAACAGAAGAGAAAGTTTATCTTAGTGCGGACTCTATTGATACGGCTGATAAAGGGACAAACATGTTTGATCAGATGCATTCCACCGAATATTTAAACACAATTAAATGCTCCAGTTTGCCAAACCATGTCCTGAAGCTTAAGGTTAGTATTAATTATTATTCTTGAATTTTTTAATTACACTTAAAATAAAAATGAATGTTCATAACTATTTTAATTTATTTAGATTGGACAATAAAATTAAGACTTGCCGAATTTTTTATGATTGTTATTTTTTTCTATTTGTATACTAAGATCTATAAATATTTGTTTTCTTTATGACTATCCCTGCGAATGTCTAAACAACTATAATTTAAATATAAATATATCCTAAAAATCTCTTATATTCCCCCTCCTCTTATTTTATGTTGTAACTGTTTATTTTTTCTTTCTAAAATTTATTAATGAAATTATTTTCCATTTTTGTAGTTTGGAGTGCCTATAATGTTCTTAAGAAATCTCGATCAAAGTACAGGCTTATGTAATGACACTCGATTGATAATTTCAAAATTGGGAACCTACGTAATAGAGACAAAGGTATTAGGAGGCGAAAAGAAAGATTAAATTGTTTTCATTCCGAGGTTGCCACTTACGCCTTCTAACTCAAATTTGCCGTTTCGATTCCAACGCCGGCAATTCCCAATTATGATATCTTATGCTATGTCAATTAACAAAAGTCAAGGTCAATCGTTGTCAAAGGTGGGAGTTCTATTGAGAAGGCCGATGTTCACACACTAACAGTTATATGTTGCAGTTTCAAGAGTCACTAATCGAGCGGGATTAAAATTCTTAATTTGTGATTCGAATGGTAACCTCACGAATAAAGCTACCAATGTCGTTTACAAGGAGGTGTTCCGAAATGTGAATTGACCTTTTATCATTTTAGGTTTTTTTTATGTATTATTAACTAAGATTTTTTGCCGATCGTAGTCATCAATTTATATAAAATCACTATATCAATTTCTCCAAAATTTATTTTTCTTTTTAAACATAAATTAAAATAGTAGCGGGAGAAATCGTATCCGCGTAATTCAAAACTTTTCTATAACTAACACGATTGGAATTAAATTTCGCATTTCCGACTCATTGCAACTAAAATCGTGTTTTGGTCAAGATTATTTCTTCCCTAATATCGCCATTTGGAAACACGACTCCGTAATAAAGGAAAATAAAAAATAAATCCTGTAAATTCATTTTCGCCCTTCCTCTCTCAAATCGCACGCACAGTCAATCTCTTCAGTTTCTACAATTGCAGAGAGTGATAATCTCTGAGAAGACTCACTCGAATCACTGTAACCTCTTCTCTCAGTATTTTTTTTCCTATTCGAAAACCTTTTTTTTTTCATCTTCTTGTTGGAGTTCTGACTGACGAGTTGTTGATGTAGGGTTTCGTTTCAAGATCGCTGGTTATTGAGCATCTCGTAGAGAAGAGGAAATGGTGAATCAATACGCAGCGCAGGTCCCTGCTTCTCAGGTACCGCAAAAAAACGTTCACATCTGTGATTTTGAATTTCCGTTTTTATATTTACTTATAATCGATAAGTTCCGTCATACATATCTGTATAGTCTTCCAACTCCGATGTTCAATCCCTGTTTATTTATGTGGATTCGGCTATTAGGGTTCCGATTTACATGTGTGTGATTTCGATTTCAATTAACTCCCGTTGTCTGAAATTGAGAATTTAGGTTTCGATCTCATTTTCGCTAAATAGATCGTTTTATCCTCTGCTTATAACTGTGAAATTGTGAATTGTGCAAGGTTCCGATTTTCATTTGTGTGATTATTGGAAGCCAATACACGCACCCTTGTTCATCGTTAAATGTTTATCGTGGGATCTAATTCTGTTTCTGTATCCACATGGTAGTTCTTGACACGGTCGCTAATAATGATTGGTTTAAGTATTTTATGGCTCTTATTTCTGGAGTTCTCTTGTGGATTTTCCTTTTAAAATTGTGTCGACGACGGAGCTGATTTTGTTGTGCTTTGTTCGGACTTTCGACCGGTTATTGACTTTGTTAACTAGTTAATTTGAATTTAGCTTGCTCTTTTTGAATGATGGTGATGATTTTCATTCATTTATGTATTTTGTAAGACGAAGGAAAAATAAAATCAATCATACCATTTTATAAGCAATAAGCTTGAAAATATTTATGAAGAATGACTTAAATGTTAATAGGTGACATCATTGAGTCATAGAGTGTAAAAATCAAATACTATTATGTTTCGTTTTTTTTTTTACTTTTCGTACCTTAGAGAATGACATTTGTCAATCACACACCTCTGTTTTGGCAGTCTGATTGTTATTTTGCGTTTGTCGACTGTCATTCTCTTCATCCATTTCCAATGTTTCTTTCCTTCCGAATCAGTCCAATGAGTGTGACATGATTGAGCTTATATAAAGACTTCAAAGAAATGTTTCTGCATTTTCTAATACTCATTCCATGGTTTTCTGTCTTTTATATCATGTTTTTTTTAAGAGGCAACCAAGAGAAAGGGACACATGGGGTCCAATCAGTGTGACATGATTGAGCTTATATAAAGACTTCAAAGAAATGTTTCTGCATTTTCTAATACTCATCCATAGTTTTCTCTCTTATATCATGTCTTTTTTTAAGAGGCAAAAGGGAGATGTCAAGTACCAAGTGGAGGACGAGTTCAACCTTAACTGGTTGAAAATACACGATACGGTTCGTAAAACAAAAGAAGATTATCTGCACTCTCCTAGTTATGCACATCCAGAAGGGACTGATGGTATGATTTCAACTAATACTTATTTTCGCATTCAAATATATCATACCAAATCCAAATTTTATTTTTTATCTTTGTAGTAATTATCGTATTTGTTTTTTTTTTAATCTTTTTTGTAGGTTTTTGTATGCTGTTAGCGTGTACAGATGTCTTTAATCACAAAAGAAGACTACACGAGTTCACATGCGATGTGACAGATTCATTATATTTTGACAAAAGATTTACAGATATGTACTCATTCGAACATTTGAAAACTACTACGTTTTCCAGTACTGACCTTCTTCTGAATCACGTTCGGGATGTCGGTCTGCCAAGCACCCTTAGATACAATCATGCGCCCCTCCTAGAAGATGGAACGAGAGATTTAGTGGTATGTATAAGTAAGGTGTTGGAAATTCAGTAAGGAAACCGTTTTTCAAATTCAATAAGGTTGGGATACCCTAACCTAGTGTGCTATTAATTTTCAGGGATGTCCTAGATTGAAGATCGATGGATGGAAATATATGCAAAACAATTTCATGGCACCTGATAAGGAGAACGAAACAAAAAGATGGTATGATGAAATTTGTGCAGAGCTGAAAACACGTGGACCTATAGTGGCAGTCTTTAGCGTTTACAAAGACTATCTTAAAATGAGCCAAGATATCTTATACGTACCAGACAAAAGTTTGGAATACAAGTATAGCCTTAAAACAGAAAAGCCTTTGTCGCACGCTGTTATGTTGATTGGGTATGGGACAGCAATAGACGTCAAAATCAGTATAGGGACAAAGACACCCTACTTTATCTTTCAAAATAACTGGGGGACTTATGGAAATCGCATGTGCCGAATGCCAATTGAATTTTTCGCTGGCGCTTATTGTCCAATCCTTAAAGGTCAACCTGACTTTGTTGAATACAATGATCGCTATAAGGTCAAAAAGGGTAGTGCAGGTAATAAATTTTGCGATTTTCATTATTTGTGAATTCATTTTTCTTCAAAACTATGTATTAATTTCTCTCCTTCATTTCAGTTGATAATGTGAAGGACCACTACAGATACGAGCTCTTGTGGGAACCAGAAATAGGGCAGCAGTAGCCGGTTGCAGTTGGCTTTAGGAAATTATATATTTTTTCCTGCTAACACTCTTTTAGTTTTCTCTTGATGGAGATTACTCAGATTTCTGATTGCTTATTTGTTATTCATGGATGTTATTCCCCTTTGGAAAAGGATTAAATGCCATCAAGTCTCTAGGTCGATCTTTAATAAGTATTTCATTTATTGTTACATGATAATTATTCTGTATACCTCAATGTCACAATGTCACAGCCTAGGTTACTCGGACTCGCCGACACGTGTCGGACACGAACACGTGTCGGAGTGTCGGACACGACATTTTTAGATTTTTAAGACACGCCGACACGGTCAACGGAGTGTCTTGACCGACCTAGTGGACACGACACGGCACAAAAATATATATGTAACCCTTACTTTTTTTATACATAAAAATAAATTAAAAAACATATAACTTCCAGTAAATGTATTAACTTTTTAATTTATTAATGTTAGTATAATCCTAGAAAGATGCACATAATTAATATAGTAATTAATATTATAATTTAATACTGATTAAAACTAATCCAGCACTAAAAATATTCACAATTAAGTTATTTAAGGATAAAAAGGTAAATTAAAATTTTCACTGACCCTAAAAATATACTACCACCGCTAGAAAAGGTCAAAAGACAGATTCTGTAGTCGCCTTCTCCGCCAGGTAAGTTTTATGCGATTTTTTTTTTATTTTGGGCGTGTCCAGTGTCGTGTCCATATCGGCAGTGTCCGACGCGTGTCACGCGTCGTGTCGGAGTGTCGGAGTGTCCGACACGCGACACGGCACCTATGTGAAGAGTTCGAGTAACTTAGGTCACAGCTCATTCCATTCCAACAAAGTATATATAGGGAGGGGTTTGCAAATACTATCCCTATATATTAGGGATATATAGGGAGGGGTTTGCAAATAGGGAGAAAAATATAAGTACCATAAAGCATATAGCACACATGCTTATTTGACATGCGATTTAAAATACATGCTTTTCTACACTAAAAAGCTGTAAACAACCCAAATTGCCCTTTCAAATTCGACAAACATGATTCGACAAACATAAATTCGACAAACATGATTCGACAAACATAAATTCGACAAACATAATTCGACAAAACATAAAATTCGACAAACAATTCGACATATCGAATTTCAGATTCGACATATCGAATTTAAGATTCGACATACCGTATTCACAATTCGACAAACAATTCGACCAATCGAATCTGGATTCGACATGTCGAATTCGATAATTTAACAATTCGACAAGTCAAATTCGACAAGGATTTTCATTCATGTTTGACCTAATTTTTTTAGTATAAAATAGTTTACCAACACACCCAACCCCATTTCAAATATCAGATCTAGTTTCAAATATCAGATCTAGATCTATTTTCCGGCCGGCGTCAGCGTTGAATCGCACCGAATCACAAAGGCCTTCCACTTGTACATTACAGTCCCACTACCTCACCTTCTGCCTCCGACCTCTAGCCGTCGTCGCTTCTCCCTCCGGGTTTTGATGCCTTTCTCCGGCGCTGTCTTCCGGCGGCGCTATCATCTTCCCAATCTTGGATGTGTTGGAATTATTATTGTTGTAATTTAATAATTCATGTATTTTGACCAAAGTTTGTAATTTTTATGGCTAATAAAATGTATTCGATTTCCAGTTTAATCGTTACTATAATTTTCTATGTGTTACGAGGTAATTATGAGATTTTATTTCGTCAAAATCCGTTAATCGGTGAGTGAGAAATAAATGTGTAAAGATTGCCATAAATACTACTTTGGTAAATGGAAGCAATTATTATTTTATTGGGAAATATGTTATCCCACATAGAAAGAATACCAAAAGTCAATTCTCTTTAAATGTGATAAGAGAGTATGAGTGTTCAACAAGTTGACTAAGTCCATGCACCCTTAGCGGTACATGGCAAGGGCCACACGCGCGCGCCCCGCCCCGTCCCGTCCCGTCCCGACCCGACCCGACCCGGGCCTGGGCCTGGGCTTGGGCTTGGTCCTGGCTCCTTGGTGATTTGGTCAATTGGACTCTGGGCTGGACCTGGGCTTCCCGGGGCCCACTGGGCCAATTGGGCTAATTGTGTAGGCCTCTACCTATCTTTTTGGAAACGGTCCGATTGAAGTTTTGGGCTCGATTTCATTCGGCCCAGTTGAACACTTGAATATTAATTAATTGGGCTCGTCTATAAAGCCTTTAACATTAATTAATTGGGCTCGACTTTGGTTATTAATTAATTTCAGAATTAATTAATTAATGATTTAATAATTGATGAAGTGGGCAGCAGTTGAATCGGAGTGGGTTACCTCCACTTGCTGAACTGCCCATGCATGCAACCACCCGGTGAGTGGTGTGTAACTCCCCCTGCAGTGAAGTCTATAAATAGACTACTACATGCATCATTTCACGTACGAAAAAATACAATCTCATTCCATCATTTGCATTTGCTCAGTTCTCACAGTTTCTGTTCAAACGAGGGTTCGATTCAGTGTGCATTAGTTCGATCCCCGATCAGCCGTTGTATCTTTGGGGTCAGAGAGCCTGTAACCGTTGCATACACGGGGCTTTACTGACTTGCGGAAAGTGCAAGCGCCTCGGCTTCAACCTCGCCTTTTCTTTCCGCTTTGTCTTTGTTTTATTCCGGTTTTGGACTAACCCGTTTACTTTTTTCTAACAATCGCAAGTCAGTAAAACCATGTCTACCGGAAGTGATGCCCAGAACAAGGATGCCCAGAACAACAAGAAAGATCATGTCATCAACGTTGAACAACCCATCAACAACAGAGAAGTTCTCATCGGTAAGATCCCAGTGCCATTGCCCCAGACCATTCCGAATGCTGAGAAGCCCGAGAAGTTCACTGGTGTCGACTTCAAAAGGTGGCAGTCCAAGATGATGTTCTACCAGACCACCCTCGGCCTTCAGAAGCATCTGACTGAGGACCCTATGACCATAACTGACAATGACACTGCTGAGAAGCGCTATGCTTTCGAAGCCTGGGGGCAGAGTGATTATCTCTGTCTGCACACCGTCCTGAACGGGCTGTGCAACGAGCTATACAATGTGTATAGCACGTACAAGTCTGCCAAAGCCCTCTGGGAAGCTTTGGAGAAGAAGTACAAGACCGAGGACGCTGGTACGAAGAAGTACGTCGTCGGCAAGTTCCTGGACTACAAGATGGTCGACTCCAAATCTGTCATCTCACAAGTCCAGGAGTATCAACTGATCTTGCATGACATCGCCTCTGAAGGGATGAAGATCAGTGAGTCCTTTCAGGTGGCGGCTCCCATCGAGAAGCTGCCTCCCGGGTGGAAGGACTTCAAGAACTACCTGAAGCACAAGCGAAAGGAGATGAGCCTTGAAGACCTCATTGTCAAGCTTCGGATCGAAGAAGACAACCGTGATCGAGAGGTCAAGCCTGGGAAAGTTCCTATGGAGGCTCGGGTGAACTTGACTGAGCCACATTCTGCCAAAAGGAAGAACACTTCCAAGGGCAAAGAGCCAGCCAAAGTCTGGAAGTTCACTGGGAATTGCCATAACTGTGGCAAGCCGAACCACATGGCCAGAGACTGCAACAAGCCGAAGAAAAATGGGCAGAAAAAGAAGCGACCAAGTGCCAACGTGGTTCAACACGAGCTGACATGTGCTGATATGACTGCTGTGGTCTATGAGGCCAATCTGGTTAGCAACAACAAGCAGTGGTTCATCGATACCGGAGCCACTCGACATGTCTGCTCTGACAAGGATGCCTTTGCCTCTTATGCTCCTTGTACCGGTCGCAAGCTCCACATGGGAAACTCCGCATCGTCTGAAGTTGCTGGAGTTGGGAACGTCGTCCTCAAACTGTCTTCTGGAAAAGAGCTGTAGCTGACTGATGTGCTGCATGTCCCGGACATCCGAAAGAACCTGGTTTCTGGTTCTGTTCTTGTGGAGCATGGCTTCAAACTTGTTTTCGATGCTAAAAAGTTTGTACTTTCTAAATTTGGACTGTTCCTAGGTAGGGGTTATCTTGATCAGGGTCTGTTTAAAATGTCTGTAATGGCTATTCGCCCCCCCGTTGCCTCGAGCACTAATGAAAAAGTTGTTTCCTCTTACTTGATCGAGTGTTATGATTTATGGCATTTTCGTTTAGGACATGTAAATAAAAATGCAATAAAAAGACTTATGAACTTGGAATTAATACCAACTTCTAAAATAAATTCACAACACAAGTGTGAAATTTGTGTTGAAGCCAAAATGGCTAAGTTACCGTTCCGATCAGTCGATCGTTGTACCGAACCTCTTGGACTTATACATACTGATATATGTGACTTAAAGTTTGCACCGACAAGAGGCGGTAAGAAATACTTTATCACATTTATTGATGATTGTACGAGGTTCTGTTATTTGTACTTATTAACTAGTAAAGACGAAGCCTTAGAGGCATTCACTAAGTACAAAACCGAAGTTGAAAATCAACTTGATAAACGTATTAAGATAGTCCGTAGTGACCGAGGTGGAGAGTACGTAGCTCCTTTTGAACAATTATGTTCTGAAAATGGAATAATACATCAAACAACAGCCCCGTATTCGCCTCAGTCAAATGGCGTTGCTGAACGAAAGAACCGAACATTAAAGGAAATGATGAACGCTATGTTAATCAATTCTGGATTACCCCAGAACATGTGGGGGGAAGCCGTTCTGACGGCAAACCACCTACTGAATAAGATTCCCCTTAAAGGGAAAAATGAAACTCCTCACGAACTTTGGAAAGGACGTAAACCATCTTACAATTACCTTAAAGTGTGGGGGTGTTTGGCTAAGGTGTCGGTTCCTGAGCCAAAACGAATGAAGATAGGACCTAAAACGGTCGACTGTATCTTCATTGGATATGCTTTGAATAGCATGGCATACCGTTTCCTAGTACACTATTCTGAGAATCCAGAAGTGACTAAAGGAACGACCATTGAGTCGAGAAATGCATCATTTTTCGAGAACATCTTTCCGAGCAAAGATGGAGCTGGTCCAAGTTCTTACAAAAGAACTCGTGAAGAGAGTTCTGTACCACCAAGTAATGAACCTGGTGATGAAGTAGTTACAGAACGGAGACGTGGTAAAAGAGTCAAAACAACTAAGTCGTTTGGACCTGACTTTATCACGTACATGTTGGACGATGAGCCGAACTCTTATGGTGAAGCTCTAGCTAGCCCAGATGGACCACTTTGGGAAGAAGCTATTAATATCGAAATAGAGTCCATCATGCAAAATCATACATGGGAATTAGTAGATCTTCCACCCGGCTGTAAACCTTTAGGATGTCGTTGGATCTTAAAGAAAAAATATAGAGCCGATGGAACGATTGATAAGTTTAAAGCTCGGCTGGTAGCCAAAGGCTTTAGACAAAAGGAAGGTTATGATTTCTTTGATACGTACTCACCCGTGACAAGGATTTCATCCATTCGAGTGTTAGTCTCGATTGCTGCATTGCATGATCTCGAAATTCACCAAATGGACGTTAAGACTGCGTTTCTGAATGGTGAATTAGAAGAAGAGATATATATGGAGCAACCTGAAGGTTTTGTTGCACCTGGTGAAGAGAAAAAGGTGTGTAAACTGATAAGGTCGTTGTACGGACTTAAACAAGCTTCTAAACAATGGCACTTGAAGTTTGACAATGTTATGTTGTCAAATGGTTTCAAAATCAACGAATGTGATAAATGCGTGTACATTAAAGGTACTCCGACAGAATTTGTGATAGTATGTCTCTATGTGGACGATATGCTAATCATGGGAAGTAGTCGTGATCAAATCACGAACACGAAGAACATGTTAAAAAGAAATTTTGACATGAAAGATTTAGGAGTTGCAGATCTAATCCTCGGGATTAAGATCAGCAAAACCGAAGAAGGAATTGCTTTGTCACAATCTCACTATGCCGAGAAAGTGCTCAAAAAATTCAATGCCCTTGATGGTCCTGAATGTAGGACTCCAATTGACCGAAGTGTCAACTTAACAGTCAATATGGGTGAACCGATAGCTCAGTTGGATTACTCCCGAGTAATAGGTAGTCTGATGTATCTAACGAATTGTACTCGTCCTGACTTAGCCTATTCGGTTAGCAAACTGAGCCGGTACACGAGCAATCCAAGTCATGAACATTGGGATGCTCTGAAAAGAGTGTTAAAATACTTGAAACACACTCGAGATTATGGACTATACTACACCAGATATCCTAGTGTACTTGAAGGATATTGTGATGCTAGTTGGATCTCGAACTCAAAGGATTCCCATTCCACTAGTGGTTATGTCTTCTGTATAGGAGGCGGAGCAGTCTCGTGGAAATCCACGAAACAAACTTGTATAGCCCGATCCACCATGGAATCGGAGTTCATTGCTTTGGACAAAGCAGGTGAAGAAGCTGAATGGCTTCGAAACTTCTTAGAAGATATTCCATGCTGGAAAAAGCCTGTGTCTCCAGTGATGATGCACTGTGATAGCCAATCGGCTATAGCGAGAGCACAGAGCAATATGTATAACGGAAAGTCTCGACATATACGTCGAAGACATAACACCGTGAGGCAATTGATCACAAATGGAGTGATTTCCTTAGACTATGTGAAGTCACAGGAAAACTTAGCTGACCCTTTGACGAAAGGGATGACTAGAGATCAATTAAGTGTGTTGCTAAAGGGAATGGGTTTGAAAAACCACAACTAAAGAATGACCATGGCGGTAACCCTACCATGCTGAGTGGAGATCCCACGAACTTGGTTCAAAGGGAAAACTAAGTCATGCTAGTTCAGTTAAGCACTTGGAAATAAATATTTTCGTTTCCATCCCTATGAGCAAATAAGTGCTAGAACCTGAAATGTGGTAAAGGTTAAGTCGTTGAGACTTTTAATGAATCCCACACCTCGAAAAGGTGGAGTATTTCAGGGTACTCATGCTGGGAGGTCACCTATATAAATGTGAAGTGTAGGCCGCTTCAAATGTAAACATTTATGAATCCAAAGAGCTGTCCAGGGCCTAAACGGACACAATAGAGAAATGGAAACTGATAGGGATTTGTTGTGTGACTATCATTGACTCGTTGTACACTTCGGAGGAATAGTTCAAGGCATCGCGTCCACTAGCCCGCCAGTACATCCGATGATTTTCACTAAGGGAGGTTCAAGGCCACAAGCTACCTTTCCAGAAGCAATAGATCCTTCCGAGAACCGAGCACAAGAGTCTGCATTCATGGCATTTGCATTGATTTCACTCATGTGGGGGATTGTTGGAATTATTATTGTTGTAATTTAATAATTCATGTATTTTGACCAAAGTTTGTAATTTTTATGGCTAATAAAATGTATTCGATTTCCAGTTTAATCGTTACTATAATTATCTATGTGTTACGAGGTAATTATGAGATTTTATTTCGTCAAAATCCGTTAATCGGTGAGTGAGAAATAAATGTGTAAAGATTGCCATAAATACTACTTTGGTAAATGGAAGCAATTATTATTTTATTGGGAAATATGTTATCCCACATAGAAAGAATACCAAAAGTCAATTCTCTTTAAATGTGATAAGAGAGTACGAGTGTTCAACAAGTTGACTAAGTCCATGCACCCCTAGCGGTACATGGCAAGGGCCACACGCGCGCGCCCCGCCCCGTCCCGTCCCGTCTCGTCCCGTCCCGTCCCGTCCCGTCCCGTCCCGACCCGACCCGGGCCCGGGCTCGGGCTCGGGCTCGGGCCTGGGCCTGGGCCTGGGCCTGGGCTTGGGCTTGGTCCTGGCTCCTTGGTGATTTGGTCAATTGGACTCTGGGCTGGACCTGGGCTTCCCGGGGCCCACTGGGCCAATTGGGCTAATTGTGTAGGCCTCTACCTATCTTTTTGGACACGGTCCGATTGAAGTTTTGGGCTCGATTTCATTCGGCCCAGTTGAACACTTGAATATTAATTAATTGGGCTCGTCTATAAAGCCTTTAACATTAATTAATTGGGCTCGACTTTGGTTATTAATTAATTTTAGAATTAATTAATTAATGATTTAATAATTGATGAAGTGGGCAGCAGTTGAATCGGAGTGGGTTACCTCCACTTGCTGAACTGCCCATGCATGCAACCACCCGGTGAGTGGTGTGTAACTCCCCCTGCAGTGAAGTCTATAAATAGACTACTACATGCATCATTTCACGTACGAAAAAATACAATCTCATTCCATCATTTGCATTTGCTCAGTTCTCACAGTTTCTGTTCAAACGAGAGTTCGATTCAGTGTGCATTAGTTCGATCCCCGATCAGCCGTTGTATCTTTGGGGTCAGAGAGCCTGTAACCGTTGCATACACGGGGCTTTACTGACTTGCGGAAAGTGCAAGCGCCTCGGCTTCAACCTCGCCTTTTCTTTCCGCTTTGTCTTTGTTTTATTCCGGTTTTGGACTAACCCGTTTACTTTTTTCTAACAGGATGTTGACCACGTGAACTTTCTTCGGGAACCGCAACCTTAAATCTCTATCATGGATTAAGGTTTTTGAACCGCTCAGTCCATCCACAGCGTAAACCTTCTCCAAATTTTTTTCTTCTATTTTAATTTTTTTGTCCAAATAATAATTCGATATTTTATTGTTTTTGGGTTAACATTCGCCCCACGCACAATTGTTTTTTTTAATTAGATTATTTAATTTTTTATATTTTGAGATAAACAAAGAGCGGAAAAAAGATAATATTGTATAAAAATTTAATTTTTGCAATCAATACATTCGACAATTGATTCGCCAATAAAAAAAATACACAAAATGAATAATTTTTATTTCAAAAACAAATAATAGACTCACGTTAAATTGATGCCAAAACTCATAAATAAATAAATAAAATAAATTTAACAAAATTTTAAATTAAGATTCGACAAAGATTTCATTGATTCGATAACTAATACTTATATAATTACACACACAAACAAATTCGAATTCGACAAACTCATTCGATAAAATATTCACAAATTCGAAAAATACAAGACAATTCAATTTGTTTTTTTTTATATCTTTAACGCAACTAATATTCGACATTCACAAATTAGATAAATACAAGACAATTCAATTTGTTTTTTTTATATCTTTAACGCAACTAATACAGATAAAAACAATCTTTTTTTAATTTATTGAAACAATAAATTCATACTTAAAAAATTAGCGTTAACATAAACCCATTCGATTTTAATTCGACCTCGTTCGACAAACTCATTCCAAACAATAAATTCAACACAAACCCATTGGATTTTAATTCGACATTCGGTCAAAAAACTCATTCGATAAATTCGACAAACACAAAATAATTCGATATGTTTTTTTTATATATTTAACGCAACTAATACAGATATAATTCAATAACAAAAATCAACACAAACGAAAGATTTTTTTATTTATATATTTGACGCAACTAATAAATATATAATTCAATAAAATAAAATCAACAAAAACAAGCATAAATTTTTTTTATATATATTTTACGCAACTAATATAGATATAATTCAATAAAAACGAATTCGATTTGATTTTTTTTTATATATTTGACACAACAAATACAAATATAATTGTATAGAAATCTGTTTTTTTATTTAAAGAAACAATAAATTGATACTAAAAAACACAAACTCATAATTTTATTTTTTTACAATTAACGCAACTATGACAATTGATGTATTTTTTTTATATATTTGAAGCAATATAATTTGATAAAAATAATGTTTTTTTTTTAATTCAAAGAAACAATAAATTCATACTAAAAAAACTCGCGCATTCGATACACATTACAAACACACACCTTCATTTTTAATTTGACATTGATTCTACAAACTCATTCATAAAATATTCACACATTCCACAAACACACGACAATTCGATATGTTTTTTTTTATTTGACAGACCTAAACATAATTTCATATGTTTTTTTATATATTTGACGCAATTAAATAAAAACAAGATAATTATATATGGTGTTTTTTTTATATTTTATGCAACTAATACAAATATAATTTCATAAAAATAATAAGTTTTTTTTAATCTAAAGAAAAAATAAATTAATATTAAAAAAAAACAGCATCTAACAGCGTTACACATTCGACAACACAAACTTATTCAATTTTATTTTTTTATATTTAATGCAACTTTCCACAAATATAAATAAATTCGACAAACTCATTCTATACAATATTCACAAATATTAGGATTCGACAAAGATTGAATAGAATTCAATCTTACTCAATGGAATACCGGCAAAAAGTTATAGTAAGGGTATTTTCGTCAGTTAGTGTAAAAAAGCATGTTTTTTATACCGCATGTCAAATAAGCATGTCAACTATATGTATAATGGTATTTTTTAACATTTTCTTTTGCAAATATTATCCCTTAACTCTGGAGTAATTATAAAAGAAACTCACAGAAGTGTTGAAATTATAGAAACAGCATAAACACATCCTACTTAAGATCAAACTACAGAAATGTTTACGCCATAAACTTCCAAAATGAAAGCAACACATTTTTTACTAGATCATAAACTTCCAAAATGAAAGCAACACATTTTTTACTAGATCATCAACAATATAACTTGCTGTCTCAACGGTGATTTGGCCAAAAAAATTTGAATTGCACTAGTTTTCGTTGCCGGGAGTAGGGTCACCTTTTCTCCTATTCTTTAGCCATAGGATTCTAACTTTGATTTCACATATTTAAATGTTGGGCCACAATTAGGGGTGGGAACGAGCCGGGCCGAGCCGAAATTTGCTTGAATTGGCATGGGCCTGGTGAAAATTTTAGGCTCAAGCTTGACCTAGTACCTATTATAGGCTTTTTTATGAAGCTCGTCCTAAACCTTTTTTGTAAATAAGCCCGGCCTGAAAGCCTTCCAAAAGCCTTTTTAAATACAATTTTAACTTCAAATTAATTTAATGAATAAATCTAAAATTCAATTAAAAATATTTTTAATTAAATTTGACTATATTTAATGGGAAAAATGACAATAAGACCATTTTCAACATTTTTTCGGCAATAAGGCTTTCGAGAAATTACGCGTGTCAATTAGGCCGCCTAAAATGTGTAAAGACATCATTACCCTTCCATTTATACAAATCTCCTCCCCCAAATTCTGAATCTTTCAATTCTTCGATCCCGATCGATCGCACCACCACCTCTCTGCTCTGCTCCGCCGCAGTCAGAACCGCGATGCCCCCGCACCCAGCTCGTCACCACTGTCGGACCACCGTCGACAGCCACCCGTCACTCTGAAGCCACGATCGACGCCTGCGCCCCACCCCGCCCTGCCGCCCCTGTCTCAGTCCAGACCACCACCGCCTCCGAGGCAAACTTGAGGCACGTGAAGTACTCGTCACTGCCTTGTGAGAGTCCACACCGCCAAGCTAACCGTTCCCAATTCCGTCGAGCTCAACCCGTGGGTGAAGACGCTCATAGAGGCGACGGGGATCTCGAAACTCCTGGTAGATTGCGGGCTGCTTCAGTCCGACCCTTTACGTCAACAGGAGGTGCTCGTGGACGTAGGCCGCGGCGTTCATCAAGTGGAGGGCATATGCCGCCGTCATGGCTTGATTGCGGTCCCCGCCAATTCCAGCTCGTAGGCAGCCACGCACAGGGCCGATGCGGTGGTTATCGGGGCTGTTGGAAATCGATATCCCGGGCTATCAAAAATTGCGAAAACCGACAACCCGACCGAAATCCCATCGCCGGAAAACAACCGCGAACACCGCGCGTGCCGGAGCTCGGCCAAAGCACCATCGCGGGCGAACCCGCGGCTTAAACCCTAGTCGAGCCCATGCCGGGGCTCGCGATCGCCGTGCATGGCGATCGCCGGGGATGCGGGGCATCCCCGTGGGGCTGTTCGCAACAGCCCCCGGCGGTGAGTCCGGTGACTCACTGCCACCACCGTCGAGGGGAGGGCGGTCAGCCCAGCTGACCCGCCGCGGCCCAGCTGCGGCTGCCCTAGCGATCGACTTCGCGTCGATCGCTTGCCCCGACTCCAGCCGGGGCCCCCTTCGAGCGCACGCCGGCGGTCGTGCTCTAGGCCGACCGCCACCCCTCACCTCCCAGCCGAGGGTTCGATCCTCCGCGAGGATGTCGACCTCGCAGTCCATCCCCATCCGCGGAATCGTTCGTTCCCGGATCTTCGTTCATGAATGTTCTACGATAATTAATACATAAAATCATAAAGGGGTTTTCATGATTTTACCTTTGATTCGTTGTTCGGAGAAACAAAATCAATTCGATGACCTTTGAATCTTCCTACGTATTCCTTGCACTTCGTTCGAACGTCGTGTGGGCGAAGATCCTCCGAACTCCTATGGATCTCCTTCAACTCTCTAGAACTATCAAGTATGATATTCTTGGCTTAATGAATTGTGAAGGCAATGTAGTGCTTTTATAGGCTACGTATGAGATTTAAAGGAGGTAGAATATTGGGCTTCTAATAATAGTGATTAAATTGAGCCCAAGCTCAAATTTATTAGTCCTTACTATTATTAATTATATTTATTTTCCACTATATAAATATAATTTCACTCCCAATATTAAACCATATTATAAAAAATAATATTATCTCCGGTAGTATTATTTATTACGTGTATTTAAGATTTAAATATCCATGAATAAAATTTATTTATTGCTTAGTAAATTTATTCATCTCTTATATCCGAGAATAGTACCATTCAACTTTAATTATTATGCGGAACAAATCCAGTCATGAGGTTTACATAATAATTCCTTATGAACTCATCTCGGGGATATTATCAACCCTTATCGGGATACACTTTCCCGTCAAGAATTCACGGCGTGTCATATATAAAATACCGTGACCTAACTTTACCGGTAATTGACTGGTTATACTAATCAATCAATTCCTTTGGAAAATCAAAGTCACTAATATTAAATATACACACCCGCAATAATATCGGGGATTAAGAATAAAATACACTGAGATTTAAATCGATTATCTAAGGCAATCCTAATCGATAAATCTCAAGCGATCCGCCTAATACACCAAGTGTACAAGTATGATAAAATAATTAAGACAAATTATTTTCTCTTTCATACAACGACTGTACCGATGGATTGGTCCCTGTCGATCTAGGTCGTGAGCTACTGTTTGATTAATATACGAGTAACCGATAGTATGATCTTCCGTGTGACGTCGCACACCATACTAACTACAACGTATATAATCTAGGACTATATTTTCATATATTTAATTATCAATAATTAAAGGCAAACAATTGTTTATTTAATTAAATAGATTAAATGCTATGATCGGGAGTTTACGTTACTTAAATCTAGACATTAAGTATACAACTCCAACAGGGGCGACAAAGGCGAGGTGGTGCATGGGCTTGAATACGATACTGATATTGATCTTCTGTTTTGTCTTAACGTTTTTTGGGCAGCAAGTGTTTGATGAAATCTCTCTGAGAAAAAATGTTCCTCAATTTTATACTTTAAATGTAAAATGAATTGCCTTAATCGATAGTACTATGAGTTGTGAAAATTCTTAGGTGACTAGTGTTGGAGTAGTATACTTAATGTCTAGATTTAAGTGTTCTGAAATTCTTGTACACTGTCATTTATCTATTAATTAATAAACATTCATTTGTTTTAATTATTGTTATTTAAATATATGCAAATTGTAGTCACCTACCTAGGGTTTCGGCGCGCGCATGGAGCGAATCCCGGCTGGACGCCGGGGGTGCGATCGATCACCCCGATCGATCGCTGGCCGCTGGCTGGGTCCCGCGACGGCCCAGCTGGAGGCAGGCCGACCTCCACAGGCGGCGGCGAGTCGCCAGACTCGCCGCGGGGGCTGCTGGGTAGCCCCATCGATCGCGATCTTTGATCGCGTGAGCCCCGCCTCGCGTGGGCTCGGCTGGGGGCAGCCGTGTGCCTTCGGGTGCGTGGTCTCCTCGGTCGGGCTCCAGCTCGTGAGATGGTGTTCATGTGATCTCCGGCGAAGGGTTTTTGATCGGGTTATTGTTTCCGCAAATTTGAATAGCCCGGGATATCGAATTCCAACAACTAGTACTACTTAGTGCTGTTGCGCCGAGAAGCTCGAAGACCTCGATCGCGCCGCGAATGCCGTGTCCTGGCTGGGGAAGAGATGTGTCGATTTTGGGCTCAATCGGTTCGTTTCGACCTACACGCCTCTTCATCCAACTCTAATTCATGCCTCTTCATCCTTGATTATTTTAGTTGGTTTCTCACAATTAGTTTGGGTGTCCTGTAAAACCTATGTTTCATCATAGGGCTAGAAAACTACTTTGTTGTTGCTAAGCTTGCCCAAAAGAAGAGAGTTGCAGCTTAGAGTTTAAAATATATATTATTGTTCATGTAGTTATTATTTTTTGTATTCTTTTTCTTTTATTTACCTGATGTTTTCTTTTCATTTCAGATGGGCTGGGGTTAGTGATACCTTCAAGTGAGCTTTATTATTTACTAAATACTATTTGTTAGTATAATTTTATTGAAGAAGAAGAAGAATAGTAAATTTATAATCTATCGATTGTTTATGACTGTGTACAGGAAGAAGAAATGGAAATTATACTCACGTGCTGTCGATACACACACTGTGTTCTTGCCATCATCACCAAAAGGTTTTTGCTGAACGTGACAGTGTAAGAGTCTCTCGTCTTCTCAGTTTGGCTGAGGTTGCCTCGCGATATTGATATGAATACGAGAAATGTACTATTGTTGTTCTTTCGTTTTTATTTGTAGTTTCCGTTTTGAGAATTCATGCGAACTTGTTTACTAGCAGATGTTTCGTTCATGATTTGTATTTTGCTTTCTAGCAGATTCTCCATGTCTTGGATCTCATGTGAAGGGGAGAAGGCTTGAGATTGGAGGTTTTTTTTATCCTAGGAGCTGGGACGAGTCCGAGAGTTTTCGGCCGGAGAGGTTTCTCAGCTATAAAGTCGACATCAAGGGGTTCGACTTCGAGTTGATCCCGTTCGGGGCCAGGCGGAGGGGGTGCCTGGGGATTTCGTTCGCGGTGTCGAGTGTTGAACTCGTGTTGGCTATTTAGTTGAAAAAGTTTGAATGGGGGTTGTCAGAGGGAGTGAAATAGAATGGTGTGGATACGATGGAACAACCTGGGGTTACTAGTCACTTGAAAATGATTTATTTATATGTGCAAAGTAACCTGGGGTTACTGGTGATTAGTGTAGCTACGGTTATTCATAATGAAGAGAGGAATGCTTGCTAGTTTCTAGGATAAACTTGGATCGTGATCATATTGGATGTTGGTTGGATAATGGTTGTATTACTGTTTTACTACTGAATTCGTGTTTGGCATGGATATTATCATATTAAACCTTGAGCTCTTATTGATGAACTTGTTGAATACTGTGTGATCATGGCTTTCATTTATATTAAGTGTGAACATACTAAAAGACATATGAATACACTGAATAACATGTAAAAACACTGAACATATAAGTACACTGAATGACATGTAAAAACATTGAATGTGATCACATACATGTAAAGACATATGAATACACTGAATGTACACTGAATACACTAAATGACATGTAAAAACACTGAACATAACACTGAATACACAGAATGACATGTAAAAACACTGAACATATAAGTACACTGAATGACATGTAAAAACACTGAACATATAAGTACACTGAATGACATGTAAAAACACTGAATGTGATCACATACATGTAAAGACATATGAATACACTGAATGTACACTGAATACACTGAATGACTTGTAAAAACACTGTATTGAATACACTGAATGTCATGTAAAAACACTGAACATATAAGTACACTGAATGACATGTAAAAACACTGAACATATAAGTACACTGAATGACATGTAAAAACACTGAATGTGATCACATTGAAACACCGAGTGCGACTTAAAGACACTGAATAGGAATGAAAAACACTGAACATATAAGTACACTTAATGACATGTAAAAACACTGAACATATAATTACACTGAATAACATGTAAAAACACTGAACATATTGTTGGAAATCGACATCCCGGAATTAATAAATTTAAATTAATAAATTATCTAATTAATTCCGACCGAAATCCTTCGAATATCCGGATTGTCAAAAAATTGCGGAACCGACAATCCAATCGAAATCCTTTCGCCGGAAACCACCGCGAACCATCATACGAGCCGGAGCCCGGCCGAACACACATCCGCGGGGAAGCCCCCGCTTGCGTGCCCTAGCCGAGCCCCCGTACGGGGCTCGCGATCACGCACGGTGATCGCCGGGGATGCGCCTCGCATCCCCCGGGGCTGCTCGTAGCAGCCCCCGGCGGTGAGTCCGGCGACTCACCGCCACCGTCGGTCGAGGGAGGGGGCGCCTGCCGCGGCACCAGCCCGCGGCTGCCCCCAACGATCGACCCTAGGTCGATCGCTCGCCCCGGCGTTCAGCCGGGGCTCCCTTCCTTGCGTGCTGCCGGCGATCGAGCCTTAGGGCTTCGATCGCCAACCCTCGGCGTCCAGCCGAGGGTCCGTTGCCATGCGCGATCCCCGCCGGGTATCTCTCGGCCTCCGCGGTCCGGTGATCTTCGATCACCACCGCGAGGTCGATCCTCGTCCACGGGGTTCGTCCCTCGGATCTTGGTTCATGATATTTTCACGATAATTAAACGATAAAATCATAAAGAGGGTTTTACGATTTACCTCATTCTCGTTGTTCGGAAAAACGAAGAACTCAATTTGACGACCTTGAGATCTTCCCACGCATTCCTTGCACTAGCCCGGACGTCGTGTGGGCGACGATCTACCGAACTCCATGGATCTCCCTCTCTACTTTCTCTCTCTAGAATTGTGATCTTCAACTTATGAGAATAGAGAAGACCATGTAGTGCTTTTATAGGCTACGTAGGGGATCTTAAGGAGGTGGAATATTGGGCTTCCAATATTAATGATTAAATTGAGCCCAAGCCCAAATCTATTAATCCATTAATATTAATTAATTCTATTTTCCACTATATAAAATTAATTGCACTCCCAATATTAAACCATATTATATCAAATAATATTTCTCCGGTAGTATTATTTATTCCGTGTATTTAAGATATAAATATCAATGAATAAAATTAATTTATTGCTAATTAATTTATTCATCTCTTATATCCGAGACTAGTACCATTCAACCTTAATTATTATGCGGAACGAATCCACCTGCAGGGTTTACATAATAATTCCTTATGAACTCATCTCGGGGATATTATCAACCCTTACGGGATACACTTTCCCGTCAAGTATTCACGGCATGTGTCATATATAAAATATAGCGACCCAACTTAACCGGTAATTAACCCAATAATTAAATCGGTTAATTCCTTTGGTAAATCAAAGTCACTTATATTAAATATACACACCCGCAATAGTATCGGGGATTAAGAATAAAATACACTGAAATTTAAATCGATTATCGCCGGCAATCCTAATCGATAAATCTCAAGCAGATCCGCTCAATACACCAAGTGTACAAGTGTGATAAAATAATCAAGATAGATTATTTTCTGTCACACACAACGACTATACCGATGGATTGGTCCGTGTCCATCTAGGTCGTGAGCAACTGTTCGATTAAATACGAGTAACCGATAGTATGATCTTCTGTGTGTCCATACAACACCATACTAACTACAACGTATAAAATCCAGGACTATAATTTGCATATATTTAATTATAAATAATTAAACGCAAATAATTGTTTATTTAATTAAATAGATTAGTGGCAATGGATCGTGAGTTTCCGTTACTTAAATCTAGACATTAAGTACACAACTCCAACAATCTCCCACTTGTACTAAGGTCTAGTCATTTCCTCCAAACTCCCGACTCCCATACTCATCACGTGCTTAAGTTGTACTTCCAAGAAGTACTATTTTAATGAGCACTCTAGGTTGCCGCTCTGAAGTTATCTTGGTGACTACAGCGTCGTCTCCCTTGACGATGACTCGTATCAGGTGGTACTTGCACTATGTGTTATCTTACACTTATGGACTTGTGATTTCTTACCATTTGCCATTGCACCGCTATTTACATAGCCTTTGGCAAATTAAGAATCACATCTAAGTCCCAGAGATTATCCCGGAGTTATACCAAAACTTCCGCTGCCTCTGAGGCTGCTATTCGGTTACCCATGGCAGAGTCCGAAAAGCATCGTGCTTATCACTCTTCCATGTTAAAACTCCATCTCCTTCAATAGTGAAACACATAGCCTGATATCGACTTACACTGGTCCTCATTCGATTAGAAATCTAAGAGAATGTAATCCAAAGGAAAAGCTCAGGTTCTTGTTTTCAACAATGCATTTATTAAGCTTTCCACACTCAAAGTGTAGGTAACTGCTTTCATTGCTTCTATCTCCTTTTGTGTTTCAAAACACATATCCTTAGATAGATGCATTCCGTCTCTGAAAGGTAACGAACCTTTCTCGGAATCTTGCATGTTAAAACGAACCATAATCATTTATGTAAGATGTCCAGGAGAAGTACAATGTTCTTTCTAGAGATCCAAGATCTCAAGAACATGTCCAACTTCTTCCTTTATCTTTCATAATGATTCATCTAGACAATCATCATTTTATGTCTGATAACATCTTTACATTGTTGCCAATGATAAGAGTGTCATCTACATAAAACCTCCGAGAAACACCACCTTGTTTTCCATCACGTTTCCAATACACACAATTCGTCTATGCTTTTGATGAATCCATAAAATGGACTATCTCATCAATTTGCAAGTACCACGAACTCAATGCTTTGTTTCAATCCATAAATGGATCAACTAAGCTTGTACTCTAAATGATCACGCCTCTTAGAAATAATCCTTATTGCTCTCCAATAAGGCACATTTAGATCTAGCACGGCCGTCATGTAGATCTAGGGATCGATTTCATGTATACTAGGTCCAGAGTCCGAAGACTCACCTAGTCTTATGAATATCTCTGGTTGTCACACAACCTCCCACTACAACGGCATTCCGGTGTATAAACAGTGATAACAGTAGGTGCAGTTAGTGGTGTACCGCTACTCGGTTCGGCTGGTTCTCAGTCTTCTTCGTTCTCTCTCATTTCAAAGTTTCACGTCACTTTGGGCTTGTGGTTCATTACATAGTCTTCCTCTAAGAACCGGGCGTTAGAACTTATAACGTCCCTCTGGTTCATAGTACTATTGAACACACATCTTTTGTTCTTCCAGGATATTCTACAACCGTATTTGAATGCGCCGTTGTTTCCAGACATATCCATAGAACATAAGTAGTTCCGTATAACTCATGCTTTTACTATTTCTATAAGAGTTCCATTTCTTGTTTACGACACACCATTTCTACACTAAAAGTGTATGGTGTAGTCATTTGGGATCATCCCAACCTCTGATCAGTATGCCATGCATTCCTCAGACAGGTACTTGCCTCCGCGATCAAATCGCAGGCTACAAATGGATATACCTCGATGGTTCTCCACAATTGCTTAGTGTCCATTGACTTGTCAAAACACTTGCTTTTGTGGCACATCAGGTATTCTAATCCATTTCTCGAGTAATCATCAAATGAAGTACTCGTACCTTATTGTCTGAGTAGACATAATGTTGGGATATGTCCTTCGATCCTACGTGTGCAATCGATAAAGTCATAAGGTCGTCTATGGATGTTAAATGATTATTTGATAATATTAAATTGTTGGGAACAATATAATGTTGATCAATAAATCATACCTACAGGGTCACACACGGATTCAAAGATGATGTACGATGCTTGTTAATTATATTGATTTAGAATCAATATTTACGTGAATTTATATGCATGCATGGGATGCATTGCATGGCTTGCATGGATGCATGTCACATAGTGTGACATGGCATGCCACACAAGCAAGAGAGACCACACCTTATGCCATTGTGGCATAGTGATGTGTACTTGACCTTTCATCTCCCCATTACCCACCCATTATGTGATATAATGGTGCATATTCATTATGGGGGTTACAAGAGGGTAATGGAGATGGAAATGAAGGTATTAAGTAGTGAAAATCTGATTTTCACAATCACTTAATCACCACCCACGAAATTCACAAGTGAAAGAGAGAAAAGAGGTTGTTCTTGGAGAATCAACTCGATCAAGCAAGCAAGTAATCATCCGGGTTCGTGTGCAACACGTAGAGGCCGGGCCATTTGTGCGGCTTCCACATCCGGACGATCTAAAGGAGTGACGAGGTCATTCACAAGGAGAGCTTCGAGAGGCTGATCCATTTGAGGTGGTTCAATCGACTCAACACCACCTCAACGACATCAACGAATCACTTCGTCACAAAAGTAAGTAATCGTTGAACCTTATATATATATATATATATATATATATATATATATATATATATATATATATATATATATATATATATATATATATATATATATATTGGATGTGTGTATATATATATGTTTATATGTGTTCTTATACACATTAAGTGTGCACTAAGATCATGGCATAGTAGATCTATTGCTTTACACGCTTCCGCACACACGGTATATCGATCGGATCGGTATATCGGTACCTTCAATTGGTATCAGAGCCTAGGGCTCGTGCACACTTTTGTGTTGGACACAAAAAGTTTAATCAACATAATTGACTTATTTGTTTAATTGTGATTATGTGATTAGATATAAGGCCGGCCACCGTTAGTGGTCGGGTGAATGATTTCGTTGTTTTTTACGTTTCGATTGGCCATAGTTTTGGAGGGCTGCGTCCCTTGGAATCATTTGTAATAGATAGGTTTTCTATTTCAATTTGTATTGTTCAAACTTGTAAGCGATGGACTTGGTCCATGGTTCGATGGAGGATCTCGGCTCTCCGGCGAAAACGAGAAGAAACGAAGCAAAACGAAGCCAAACGAAGCGAAACGGGCGAAAACCGGGCTGCTGGAGCAAAACGGCGGGCGCCGTTTGTGCTCCGGCGGGCGCCGAATGGATTCGGCGGGCGCCGTTTTGGAAACGGCGACTGCCGAAAGGCTGTTTTTTGGTCAGCCTGTTTTGTACCCTTTTGGCGGGCGCCGTTTTGGAAACGGCGACCGCCAGTGGTGTTCGGCGACTGCCGTTTGGGAAACGGCGGGCGCCGTTCGTGGTTTTTGGGGTACGGAAGGTGGACCTAAATCGGCGAGCGCGGAACTGAAACGGCGGGCGCGGACCAGTCTAGAAGATGTTCAAGGCCTATTTTGTTGCTTTTGTTGTTTTCATTTGAGAGTTGTGAGGTTCTAGGGGCCTTTCGATTTCGTATTTATTTGCTTTGCTAGTTATAGGTTGTTTTATGTTATAAATGTTCAACTTACATATAAACAAACCTATGCATGCAAGTTCCCAAAATAATGAGTATAATGTCTTGTCCAAAACATCACACCCATAAAGCCCTCGATCATAAGTTGGTAGGTCCGCCTCAGCGGGGTACTACTTGTTATCTTGGGATAGTGGGAGTAAGGGTTAGACCCTTACAGGTGAGTTTGGTTTTCTCATCGATAGATCCACTGCAGGCGTGGCTATCGAGACATGAGATAAGAATGTGATTCTTATAGACCGAGAATGACATTAGATGTCATTGACATGGGATGTCTACCTATCTTGGTTTTCTTAAGTGCGGACTCAGTCGGCTTAAGGATTCGCAAGATGAGGGTCTTGGGATCGTTTTGTTCAAGGGAACAACGATATTAGATATCGATTGAACAAAATGGAACAAATAAGTAACTTGTTAGACAACCTTATTTGTTTACCGCTTTGTGGATGTTTACATTCTTTAGTTATCTTTCTTTTGTAGTTTATCATGTCAAATATCAACTCAATTCAAGTTTTGTTCAATTCTTGATTGTGAAAAAATTGAACAACACAAATTTTCTTGATTGACAACGTAATTTGAGGATGGTCCTCAAATACGAATACAAAGAGAATGTGTTAGATTACCAATTCCTATGATATCATTGAACAACTCAATAGCATGTTCGGGGAACAGACTATGATTGAGCGGTTCGGTGTGACCAGGGTCATCGCTTCAGCTAGGCTGGAAAAATGGAAATCTATGGGATCACATGTGCAACAAATGATTGGATTATTTGTTTCAAGTGACCGCCTAGATTTTTCCTATGATGATTATTTGGCAACCGATTTCATACTTCAATCTCATGATGGTTATAATGCCTTTAGGCTAAATTTTCCATATGAATGGTTTGAAGAAATCGCTTCGTGAGCTCCACGGGATGCTCAAGGCTGCTGAGCCGGCGATAGAGAAGGACCCTAAGAGGGAAATTCTTATGATATAGGATAGGGTATTCAAAAGAGCATGGGCAAGAAGGCTACTAGGGTTCCTAGGGAATCTCAATGCGTCTACTGCAAAAGTGTTGGACACTACTTGCAAACATATAAAAGTTCATATTTTATTCAATTTCAAAACAAATGCCTAATTTGTCTTTCATTTGATGGATTTAAGGTTATGATTATTTACACCTCGGGGAGTGATTTAATCCAAAACAATTAAGTTCATCAATGACACAAATTAGAGACTTTCGAGCCATTGGATGGCGTTAAACGATTGTCTGGTTGGCTCCCTCATATTTTATGAGAGATAGGGCTTCAATTGCATGATAATATCGCTGGTTAGAAAACTTCGATTTTTCACTTACGATTTATCACGTTTTGACATTGAGATAATTTTGAATGGGAAATTTGAATGAAACTCAATTATTGGGAATAATTGAATTTGCCCAAAGTTCAATGAAGATGTGAAGAACGGGGTTGCTTCATCTTCAGGTATTAATGTTATAGACATTAAACTTCACAAATTCTACTTCTTGGGTATTGGATGCCAAATGTGGTTCTCACATTTGTATGTAGAGGAACTACATAGAAGTGTAAGTTTGGTGAGTAGAGATGTCGATCTACGGGCGAGAAATGAAGCGAAGGTCGCTGCATTAGCCGTATGATCATATGATGTTGTTTTGCCTTAGGGCCTTGTTTTAGTATTATAACTATGTAATTTCGTACCTTCAATAAACAATGAATATTGGTTCAGTATTGGATACTGATGGATTAGTTTTTCACTAATTAAATAGTTTGATAACTATTTTAATTGTGAAATATTCTTTATTTTGGTACGATTATTACATTATTTATGTATACTTTAAACTCAACAAATCATACATAACATTAACACCAAAGGCCGAATCGAATAAGTCTCAATGAGACATAACTGTAACATTGTTGATTGGATCAAAATCTAAACATGTAACGAATCTTCTTTTAGAAGGCATTCTAGAATCATTTGACTTGGAGTCATTTGATACATGTAAATGATGATTGATGGACAAAGATAACAATGTCATCTTTCTTGGAGAAAGGAGAACATGTGAGTGATTAATTAGGGATGATCCATACTGATGTATGTGGAACCTATCAGTTCACAAGCACATGAAGGTTATGTTTCGGAAAAGAGAAAACAAACTATATTAGATATAGTTCGACCATTCGATGAGAGGTCTAAATGAACTACTGGTCTCTTTTGGGAACACACAATTCTTGACTTCAACTTATACACTGAATAGGACACCGTCAAAAGCTATTGATAAGACACCATACGAGGTATGGAAAGGGAAGGTCCCTAACTTGTCTTATATCAAGGTTTGGGGATGTGAAGCTTATGTGAAGAGAAATATCTCTACAAAGCTTGAACCCAAATCGGATAAATGTTTCTTTGTTGGTTATCCAAAAGAAACACGAGGGTACCACTTTTACAACCAATCCGAGAACAAAGTTTTTGTTGCTCGAGATAGTGATTTTCTTGAAGAGAGTTATCTTTCCTAGAAATTCAGTGGGAGATCGGTTTTCTTGAACGAGGTTCAAGTGAAACAACCAATGATGAATACTCAATACTAGGTTGAGAGTATTCTTATGGTTTTGGAAGCCATACCAGCCCTCGTAGGTCCGAAAGGAATAAATCTATCTCTATTATTCAAATACTTAGATATTGTGGCCAATGAGAGATATGAATTCATGCTTTTAGAAAGCAATGAACCTTCGACCTATACCCAAGCTATGACGAGTCCAGATTCCGAGAAATGGCAGGGTGCCATGAAATCCGAAATGGAATTGATGTCTGAAAATCAAGTTTGGAACTTGGTCGATTTGCTTAAAGGGGCTAGGCCCATTGGATGGAAATGGATTTACAAGATAAAAACAGACATGGATGGAAAACCTAGTGTTTTCAAAGCAAGGTTGATGGTAAAAGTTTGATTCACGAGGTGGATTATGGAAAAACTTTCACCAATTGCTTTGATTAGATCATTCAGATTATCTTAGCCATTACTACTCATCTTGATAATGAGTTATGGTAATATTGGATGTTAAAACTAACTTCTTGAATTGGATTCTAGAAGAGGCTGTGTTTTAACACAGCCAAAGATTTTTATCGATCATAATAAGGCTGAGAAATTATGCAAGCTTATAGTTCTATTTATGGAATAAAGAATGCATATCAGAGTAGCAATCTTCAGTTCAATGAATCCATACTGGGGTTTTGGATTTCAGAGGAACATGGAAGACTCTTGTGTTTACAAGAAGGTCAGTGGGAGTTACGTTGTATTAATTGTGTTGTATGTCGATGACATACTCCTTATTGGAAACAATGTTTCTATGCTTAATTCTATTAAAGAATGGCTTGGGAATTGTTTTTCAATGAAGGATCTTGGAGAAGCACAGTACATATTGGGCATCAAGATCTGTCGGAACAGATCGAAAATGATGTTTGGACTTAGTCAAGTGACCTATATTGATAAGGTACTTGATAAGTTCAGAATGAAAGACGCCAAAAAGGGTCTCATTCCAATGAGTCATGGCACATCTCTTAGCAAGATGCAAGGCCCTACGGGACTTGATGAGCAAAAGAGGATGGAAAACATTCCTTATGCTTCGGCAATAGGGTCTATAATGTACGCCATGATATGTACACGACCGGACGTATCGTATGCTTTGAGCATGACGAGTCAGTTTCAAGGAAATCCAGGTGAGGCGCGTTAGAATGCGACCAAGAATATTCTTATGTACCTTAGATTGACAAAAGAATATTTTGTTGTCTTTGGAAGACAAAAAGAGTTGATATTAACAAGCTGTTTGAATGCTAACTTCAAAACAGACTAAGATAATTTCCGATTTTAATCTGGTTATATCTTTTGTCTGGTTAGAGGTGATATTTGCTGGAATAGTTCCATGCAATGCAATATAGCTGATTAAACTACAGAAGCTGAGCACAGTATTGCATTGGATGCAGTAATGTTGGCAGTTAGGATTTGAAAGTTCTTGAATGAACTAGGTGGCGTAACTAGCTCAGCCCATCCGATAGTTCTCTATTTATAGTAGAGTTATCGGGCAAGCCTATGAGCTAGGAAGCACCACAAGTCTAAAACTGGTGCTCTGGAAGTTCCACATTATTTAGGAGATAGTTTTGTGGAGACATCGAGATAATAAAGTTGCAACTTTTGGTAAGGTTGCAAACCCGCTTTCTAAACCTCTCCAGCAGTTTAAGCTTGAGGCTTTCACGACTGCAATAGAGATCAGACATCTTAGAGATGGGTTGTGATTTCTATTACTGTATTAGATACTTTTGGAGATTTGGTAGACATTCACTCATATGTATAATACATATTTCTTCATATATATATGGTTTAATTTATATGAATTGTCCAAATGATTAAGTAATATCGATTGGGTTATGAGGTCGACTTACCGCATAATGAAGTCCCAATGGTTGAACTGATATACTTGAATCATATGCTTGTTCCTAGTTCGTATAATCGAGTACGGACAAACCGATAATACAAAGAACTAGATTGTAATGTGTACTATAGCGCCGCTTCATGGGCTAGTGATGTGGGACATCGAGTACAATTACATAGATATTAGCTGGGAGCTAATGATCGAACAGACCCGACTGGAATAGTATTTAAGATTTCGAGTCATAATACTATTTCATTGACTGTCGAGCAATTTCCTCTGACCTGAGTAGTCCAGAGTGATTCCATTGTGAAATGGTGTACTTTGATACAAGTAAACGCCTTTCGTAAAAGGAGGTTATAAAACTTGTTATTGGGTATATCAGGAAGCAAGTGGGAGAGCTTGGATTGACAAGATGGGATTGTCCTCCATTTTATAATGGGATAAATGTCTTACCGGCCACTTGGAGAGTCGAGACTGTGGAAAATACGTGGCCACGTCCAGATTCTTATCATGGTGATAAATCTGGTTTTACAGTCTGTCTCAAAGTCCAAGAAAGGTTTGAACCGATTGAGGATGACTCGAGTCTTGCCTCAAGTTCAAACTTAGACATAAAGTGACAAAAGGAAGTTGGCAGCACACTGGCTCTGAAGGCCAAGTGGGAGATTGTTGGGATATGTCCTTCGATCCTACGTGTGCAATCGATAAAGTCATAAGGTCGTCTATGGATGTTAAATGATTATTTGATAATATTAAATTGTTGGGAACAATATAATGTTGATCAATAAATCATACCTACAGGGTCACACACGGACTCAAAGATGATGTACGATGCTTGTTAATTATATTGATTTAGAATCAATATTTACGTGAATTTATATGCATGCATGGGATGCATTGCATGGCTTGCATGGATGCATGTCACATAGTGTGACATGGCATGCCACACAAGCAAGAGAGACCACATCTTATGCCATTGTGGCATAGTGATGTGTACTTGACCTTTCATCCCCCCATTACCCACCCATTATGTGATATAATGGTGCATATTCATTATGGGGGTTACAAGAGGGTAATGGAGATGGAAATGAAGGTATTAAGTAGTGAAAATCTGATTTTCACAATCACTTAATCACCACCCACGAAATTCACAAGTGAAAGAGAGAAAAGAGGTTGTTCTTGGAGAATCAACTCGATCAAGCAAGCAAGTAATCATCCGGGTTCGTGTGCAACACGTAGAGGCCGGGCCATTTGTGCGGCTTCCACATCCGGACGATCTAAAGGAGTGACGAGGTCATTCACAAGGAGAGCTTCGAGAGGCTGATCCATTTGAGGTGGTTCAATCGAATCAACACCACCTCAACGACATCAACGAATCACTTCGTCACAAAAGTAAGTAATCGTTGAACCTTATATATATATATATATATATATATATATATATATATATATATATATATATATATATATATATATATATATATTGGATGTGTATATATATATGTTTATATGTGTTCTTATACACATTAAGTGTGCACTAAGATCATGGCATAGTAGATCTATTGCTTTACACGCTTCCGCACACACGGTATATCGATCGGATCGGTATATCGGTACCTACACATAGGTCTGCATACATCAGAGTCAGTCAATTCTAATACTTGTCCGGATCTTATATCTTATATCCATAAAGGATTGCTTAGTCATGTTATCTTCCAAATAAGATTCTTAGGTCGGAAGGTCCACTCCTTCAACTTAATTGATCAAATATCAATTTTCGACCTTTGAACTTCTTATTTGAATAAACATGATTCAGCATAAGAATCCACAAGTATAATTGATAAAGAAATCTCTTATTAGTAAAACGAGTTTTACTACGGTTCGTTGCATTGTGGTGGACTCAGGATCCATCATTTATATATTGCTAGCCAATGTACCAGAATAGATAATATCATTATTTCTTCTTATAACCATCAAATGATTAAAAGAAATAAAATATCCATTTATTAGAAATCCAGAACAAAGTTCTTTCTAATATGAAAGGTACATAAAAGCAATAACCCAAAATGAAATCCTAAAAAATGTCCTCCACTGCAACTGCTGCCTCCTCCACAGCATTGCCCATGTAGACTACGATTTCTTCTTTTCTAAGTCGTCGGGTTTCCTGGAACCCTTGCATTTAAAATGCACATACCGTCAGTGGTTCCATATCTACACACCAGGTTCCGGTAGATAATACCACTGACTATGTTTCACGACTAAAGAAAATTTCGTACTTTCTTTGAGAGGATAATCAGACTTCCAGTACCCAGACTGTTTGCATCGAGAACATTTGCCTCATGACTTTCTCGTCCCATCTCGTGGTCCAAGACACTTAGGACCACTGGGTTTCTTTGCTTGCTTTTCCTTTCCCCCGATTTTGCCCTTAGGTTCAAAACCTTTGGCATTGGCTACAAGAGCTTGCGATTTCCGACTCAACTCGTCTAAAAGGTCAATCATCTCAAAAACGTTTTTAAGCGTTTCCTCGAAGCGACTGGCCTTTATGATTATTCTCATCGCTTCTTGTCTAGCCGCCTATGTCATGTCTAAACACCAACTTGAGTTTGAACATGATATCAAAATCAGTCATTTCCTCATTAGTTGAGACATTAATAGGCTCGAGAGGACGAAGCTCACTGAGTACAAACTTGTACTCTTTAATAGTCTGGGTAATGTCTAGATCTCTATTCCAATAATTGCATTTAGGGACCAGTGAGTTAAAATCCTCATGTATCACATAAAGTGGGTTCAAAGCCATTTCCTAATCTATGAGCACGTATAACAACAAACAATCGATTTAATCTCCGATATTATCTCCCTCAAATAATATCATTAAACCACTAATCACCTCTAAAATCCCATCAGATATGGCAAGCCACGTTCGTGTGGACGTTTACCTATCCAAATGATTTAGCAATTAGATTTGCTTCGGTCGTACATCAATTATAGCGTTACTTCGTTGGGAAGAATACTATAAAGCGTACCTAAGTGTAAACCATTACTCAGTATCTAAGAAGATTGTTTGGGACACGTATATTCACCGCAAGCCACGTTCGTGTGGACGTTTACGTTAACATACGCTCTTTTACTCCCTTCTATAACTGTCTACATCAATCGTTCCAAGATCCCATTCAATGTAGCAAGCCACGTTCGTGTGGACGTTTACCACACCAAAAGACTTTTACAATTGACTCCCAATTACTTGAATCATTTAATCTTGTAAATCAAGACGCGGAGAATCATAAGTGAAACTCAAAGTTTCTAACCAGTGATTCACCATGCGAACGACCCTATCTCTCATAAATGAGGGAGCCGAGCAGACAATCGATCTAGTCATCAAATGACACGAAAGTCTCTAATTTGTGTCCTCGACATGACCAAGTGGCTTTGGCTCCATTCCACTCCCCGGGGTGAGAATGAGTCGACTTGAAATCAGTTTTGGAAAGACAAATTAGGCATTGTTTGATAAACTTAATCAATGTTTCTCGTAAAAGGAATTACAAGAATTCTCCTCCAATGACTTGTCTATACGAACTTCAAAAGTCCATAAAAGTCACCAAGAGAACAGCAATGGAGACCATGGATATGTTTCCATACCCTCTCCCACTTAGCTTTTTATAACAAAGGGATACGCTATCTAATGCATAATTAAATACACATAAGCATGCATACATGAAATAAAGCACATAGAATATTATCACATAATCAAAATAATACTAGAATATTATTTTCCGACTATTATGGCTTTATCGCATCCCCGTATGCGTCTTCTAGTCTTTAGTCTTCGTTCTTGAATGCTCCATGTGACGGGAATATTAATTCCAATATTTAAATCTATTTATTTTCAATTAATCCAAAAATTACTTAATTCGAAAATTAAGTCAATCGAATATATCAAAAATAAAATTAAATATTATTAATATTTTTATTATTTTATTTTCCCTTTCCACTTTATTAAATCTCTAGAATAATCTATCCAAGACCCACTTGGAATATTCTAGAAGACTTCTATAATGAAATAAGGAAATAAAATAATTTATTTTATTTCCCTTTCTACTTCATTAAATCTCTAGAATAATCTATCCAAGACCCACTTGGAATATTCTAGATGATTTCCATAATGAAATAAGGAAATAAAATAATTTAGGACTCCTAGTCCTTCCAAATTAATTCCTTTCCTAATCCATTAAAAATTCCATAAAGGAATAATTAAATAAGGAAAAATTAATTTAGGACTCCTAGTCTTTCCAAATTAATTCCTTTCATAATCCATTAAAAATTCCATAAAGGAATAATTAAATAAGGAAAAATAAATTAATTATAAATTTATTCATTTTCCTAATCTATGAAAATTCCCAAGAATATGAATAATCAATAAGGAAAAATAAATTTTTTTTTTTAAATTTATTCTTTTCCTATTCCATGAGAATTCCCAAAAAATAGGAATACTCAAAATAGGAAAACCGAATAATTTAGGAAAGTTGGATCTTGGTAGGAGAGCACGGGTTGGGGATCCCCGCACTCCCCACCATCGATCGCCGGTCGAGAGGGCACGCCACCGCCGCCGCCGCCCAGCCGGCGCACCACCTCCCATGGTGGCATCGCGCTCGGCCGAGAGGCTCGAAGGGCAGCCCCCTCCCCTCGATCGATTGATCATACGGGATCGATCATGGGGTTGATCGATCCCCGGTCCTTCCCTCTCTTCGTCTCCTCCGTCACACTTTTCCGGTCGTCGTTTCGTCCTCGATCCAACGTAAAATAAATTACAAATTTATTACTACGTTATCCGGTATCGATTCTCTACATGAAAACGACCTCAAACAATTTCCGGAAAAATTAAACAAACATTCACTACACAAGAACGAATATTGACATCACCGAGAGTTTAATAATCAAGAACATTATTATGAAATTAATTAACAATAATTAAATCTAGCCATAATAATCGGAAACCCTGCAAGGTAGAACAATTTATCGAAAAATACCATGAACTAAAACCAACGCTCTGATACCAATTGTTGGAAATCGACATCCCGGAATTAATAAATTTAAATTAATAAATTATCTAATTAATTCCGACCGAAATCTTTCGAATATCCGGATTGTCAAAAAATTGCGGAACCGACAATCCAATCGAAATCCTTTCGCCGGAAACCACCGCGAACCATCATACGAGCCGGAGCCCGGCCGAACACACATCCGCGGGGAAGCCCCCGCTTGCGTGCCCTAGCCGAGCCCCCGTACGGGGCTCGCGATCACGCACGGTGATCGCCAAGGATGCGCCTCGCATCCCCCGGGGCTGCTCGTAGCAGCCCCCGGCGGTGAGTCCGGCGACTCACCGCCACCGTCGGTCGAGGGAGGGGGCGCCTGCCGCGGCACCAGCCCGCGGCTGCCCCCAGCGATCGACCCTAGGTCGATCGCTCGCCCCGGCGTTTAGCCGGGGCTCCCTTCCTTGCGTGCTGCCGGCGATCGAGCCTTAGGGCTTCGATCGCCAACCCTCGGCGTCCAGCCGAGGGTCCGTTGCCATGCGCGATCCCCTCCGGGGATCTCTCGGCCTCCGCGGTCCGGTGATCTTCGATCACCACCGCGAGGTCGATCCTCGTCCACGGGGTTCGTCCCTCGGATCTTGGTTCATGATATTTTCACGATAATTAAACGATAAAATCATAAAGAGGGTTTTACGATTTACCTCATTCTCGTTGTTCGGAAAAACGAAGAACTCAATTTGACGACCTTGAGATCTTCCCACGTATTCCTTGCACTAGCCCGGACGTCGTGTGGGCGACGATCTACCGAACTCCATGGATCTCCCTCTCTACTTTCTCTCTCTAGAATTGTGATCTTCAACTTATGAGAATAGAGAAGACCATGTAGTGCTTTTATAGGCTACGTAGGGGATCTTAAGGAGGTGGAATATTGGGCTTCCAATATTAATGATTAAATTGAGCCCAAGCCCAAATCTATTAATCCATTAATATTAATTAATTCTATTTTCCACTATATAAAATTAATTGCACTCCCAATATTAAACCATATTATATCAAATAATATTTCTCCGGTAGTATTATTTATTCCGTGTATTTAAGATATAAATATCCATGAATAAAATTAATTTATTGCTAATTAATTTATTCATCTCTTATATCCGAGACTAGTACCATTCAACCTTAATTATTATGCGGAACGAATCCACCTGCAGGGTTTACATAATAATTCCTTATGAACTCATCTCGGGGATATTATCAACCCTTACGGGATACACTTTCCCGTCAAGTATTCACGGCAGGTCATATATAAAATATAGCGACCCAACTTAACCGGTAATTAACCCAATAATTAAATCGGTTAATTCCTTTGGTAAATCAAAGTCACTTATATTAAATATACACACCCGCAATAGTATCGGGGATTAAGAATAAAATACACTGAGATTTAAATCGATTATCGCCGGCAATCCTAATCGATAAATCTCAAGCAGATCCGCTCAATACACCAAGTGTACAAGTGTGATAAAATAATCAAGATAGATTATTTTCTCTCTCACACAACGACTATACCGATGGATTGGTCCGTGTCCATCTAGGTCGTGAGCAACTGTTCGATTAAATACGAGTAACCGATAGTATGATCTTCTGTGTGTCCATACAACACCATACTAACTACAACGTATAAAATCCAGGACTATAATTTGCATATATTTAATTATAAATAATTAAACGCAAATAATTGTTTATTTAATTAAATAGATTAGTGGCAATGGATCGTGAGTTTCCGTTACTTAAATCTAGACATTAAGTACACAACTCCAACACATATAAGTACACTGAATGACATGTAAAAACACTGAATGTGATCACATACATGTAAAGACATATGAATACACTGAATGTACACTGAATACACTGAATGAGTGTAAAAACACTGTACTGAATACACTGAATGTCATGTAAAAACACTGAACATATAAGTACACTGAATGACATGTACAAACATTGAACATATAAGTACACTGAATGACATGTAAAAACACTGAATGTGATCACATTGAAACACCGAGTGCGACTTAAAGACACTGAATAGGAATGAAAAACACTGAATAGGAATGAAAAACACTGAATGTCACATGAATCATGTTATTTATCAGGTTCTTTAATCTATTGTTTCATCTTGATAGTGTATTCCTAAAACGATGTTCCCCCTATGATTTACAGAGACTGCTGCTAAGATGGATTCTCAGGAAGTGGGCCACGCTTTTATGGGCCAATATTATAACGTGCTCCACCAATTCCCCCAGTATGCTCACAAGTTGTAGTTGTACTGACGATTGAGGCTGTACAGAGGTTACGGTCACGGCGCTAGCGAGCGGGAGACAACCAAAAGCTTGGCGGGGAATTCTATTACCGACAGCGACGCCTTCGTCTTCTTCTCCGGCGAACGTGGCTCGCATAGGTCACTAGTACTCCTTGTTATTCTGGCAGGACACAACAAGGGTGGTCGGCCTCGAACCGGGAGGGGCGATCTCTTCGATGGTGATCGGTCGATCTCAACGGACTGCGGCGGTGAGGTTCCTAGAAGAACGAGATGCTCTTATTGTAGCTCAGATCCTAATTTCATCCCGGGGAGAAGAACGTCCGTCAGGAAATCGAAGCTCTGCCACATGATCTCTCTGTGAGTGATGATGAGGCTCCCGCGACGTCGATGGTGAGATTAGAGTAGAAATAGATCGAGGGCTATTTGCGTCCTTCCAGGTATATTTTTTTGACCCAATTGACACAAAAATGCCTAATTGACACGAAAATTGAAGATTGACCTTATTGGTAAAAAAATGTTGAGAAATAGTCTTATTCCCATTTTTCCCATATTTAATTTATTTTTTAAAATTATTTTTAATTTTTAACTATTCAATATTATTTTTCCTTAAGATTAGATATATACCTTATATATATATATATATTAAATAGGTCGGCCTGTTAGGCTTAAAAGGCTTGGAATAGAGCTTATGTCTGGCCTGTTAATTATATAAACGAGCTTTTAAAAAAGCTTAAGCCTAGCTCGTTTAATAAACGAGCCGAGCCGAGCTGAACTTTTATAGGCCGAGCCATAGGCCCCTGTCGGGTAGCCTGGCTCATTCCCATCCCTAGCCACAATTATTTCGTTTTGGGCAATTATCACTTTGGCCCCTTACCCTTATGTGAATACTCAAATTTTACATTGCTTTTAAATGTGTTGGTAATATGTCACACCTATTCTGATATGCATATCTTTACATTTAAACAAAAATAAAATGTTGAGTGTCCTTGTGTAATGCCAACGTTTCGATTTTACAAGAAAATAAAAAAAAATAGTGTTAACGAGTTTTTGAACCGTGCAAGAGTCGAGCATTGACATTGTTATCGTCATTTTGGTAATACAAAAAATCTCGTATCTGTAACAACGTAATCTTATTATTTATAGCAATGTTTTTTATTGAGGATATTTGGAACAGTTGAGAAATAAAGAATTGCGAATTACTCGAAAAATTGGAGAGTTTGGGTTACATACTTTCAAGTGCTGTGCTGTCAAATTCCGAAACAAAGACGAAGCTTCAAGCAAGAGAAGAGAATGAAAAACATGTCAACATAATTAAACTACTCAATTGAATTGATTGCTTATTAATTTACTATATTTGCATGGCAACCCCCACAACCTAATCATATTCTAAATTGTTCCAGTTGTCATCTCACATGAAATTACAAAAAAGCCCTTGTGTTTGCTAGGTCATCTACTATAACAAAAGACCAGACCGTTGCTATTTTTTATTTTTACTTTTATATAATTGATTTATATGTTTTTGTGTGAATTTTCTTGTGATATTTTGTGTCGTCTCGTGTCATTTTGTGTCGTTCCTTCGTGTTTTCCTCATGGCTATGGTAGGTTTGATGTTATGTTGAGTGTGCAGGTAATCAAGCATATATAAGCTGAAAAAAAAGTCGAAGAAACGATCATGATCGAGCTAAAACGAAATGACGAGTCAAATCGGAAAAGTGCAGTAAATTCACGTCAAAATCTGCTATTGCTCACTGGGAATCATAGGTTGTAATATATATGGACGCGAAGCTCTTGAAGTCTAGATTACGTAGAACTTTGAATCAAGGCAATCGGAGTTCGGACGAAGAAGATGTAGAATTTGTAAAGAGTAAACAAGAGAAGCTTGAGAGCTTCTCTTTATAAAGAAAATAGGAGCTGTGTAACTTGAGTTATTATTATTAACTTGATGATTTAGGGTTACAGATACATGCACTTATATAGAGCTCGAGTAAAACCCTAATCCTAAACATAGTAGGAATCCTAACGAAAATAAGAATAAGGGAGAATTTTTTTCTTGGTCCCATAAAGTTGGGTCATTTTCGATTTGGTCCCATATAGTTACACATTTTCAACCCTATTGTTTAGATACAATAGGCCTTTGAACCCTATTGTTTAGATACAACTTTTGACATTATTATTATTATTACGTGAGTTTATCTCTCTCAATTTTCGTTCTCTTTTGATTTTGCTAAAAGAGTTCAACTAGGCGAATCTACGAAGCATCCATACTTCGTCGTGTGTCATCATCGTTTCCAAGTAGCTGCATCAATTCCGTTTTGGGGGTTAGGTTTTCAATCTAATCACTTCAACGAGTTAGGTTCAGAAGTTTGGGGATTTTCATCCACCCAGGTATCCGAAACCCGAATTCCGTGTTCTTCGTATCAATTTAATTATCAATCGATCGAGGTACGTATCATCTGGTATCAGAGCCCAGGCTAGGGTTTCACTTTCTGATTTCGTTACCTCGTTCATCTTTTCTTTTCGTTTTTCTTCTTCTTCCTGCTGAATCGGATCTCTTTCATCCGTAAGCACAAAAAAAAAAAAAAATTTTTATATAAAATAGTCTCGATTTTTTGTTCGAATTTTTTTTCGTGCATTATTGTGTTGATGTTCGTCTCGTATTTCCAGCCAATTAAAAAAATAATAAAAAATAAAAAGCCATACCTGAGTGAAACACGAGTGCTGAGTGAATCCCATCTTGAGTGTGATACACGAGTGTTTTGTGAAGTCCTTTTTACTATATTGCTTTTATTTCTAACGTTTTCTGTGCAGGTATGTCTAACGAATCGAAAAATAAGGAGTCAGCTGAGGGGTCTATTAACAACGTCCAACTGCAGTTCATCGTGGAAGCTTTGCGTCTCGAACTGGCAAAGCTCTTTTCAACTGAGATGGATGTGGTACATGACCGACTCCTTGCCCTAGAGGAAAAATCTCGTCGAGAGAATGCAGAGAATCGGAGAGTCGCAATTCGCAACGTCGGCCGAAATGACCAGCATCGTCGTAATGGGCGAAACAGGGATGCCAACCCCGAAGACGATGAGGCTGACGAAATTGATAACAACTTGAGCAATATCAAGATGACTGTTCCCACATTCATGGGGAAGAACGATCCAGAGCTGTACATCGAATGGGAGAGAAAGGTCGAAATGATGTTTGACTGCCACAATTATTCGGAGCTCAAGAAGGTGAAATTGGCGGCAATCGAATTTTCTGACTATGCCTTGGTTTGGTGGGATCAACTGGTTGCCAGTAGGAGGAGAAACTATGAGCAGCCTATTGAAACATGGGCCGAGATGAAGTCTGTGATGCGAAAGAGATTTGTACCTTCCCACTACTACCGGGAGTTGTACATCAAACTGCAGAATCTACGACAGGGAACGAAGAGCGTAGATGAATATTTTAAGGAGATGGAGGTGGCAATGATTCGGGCCAACGTTGAAGAGGATCGGGAAGCTACCATGGCTCGGTTCTTGGCTGGACTGAATTGGGAGATTCGTAATGCAGTGGAGTTGCAACCGTACGTCGAATTAGAGGATATGGTTCACATGGCGATCAATATTGAGAACCACCACCAGAGGAGGGGTAGTTTTAGCAGTGCAAAGCCGAATCAGTCTTCTTGGAGATCATCCCAAGGCCCGAGTGGTTATACACCTAAAGGGAACCAATGGAAGAGAGAGGTTCCACCTCGAGATGAGAAGAAGACCTTCTTTAAGGGTCGTTCGGAGGGAGCAAGTCCAGCGACTCAGATCAGCCCATCAAATCATGATAGTCGCAACCGAGACAAGAAGTGCTTCAAGTGTCAGGGATTTGGGCACATTATGAGTGAGTGTCCTAACAGACGACTCATGATCTTGAGAGACGACGGAGAAGTCGTGACTGATGGTGAAGACGAGGAACCGACACCTACAGCTACAGCGGATTCCGAGGATGAGGAGGAGATCCTTGCCACCGAAGGCCAACTGTTTGTAGCTAGGAGAGTATTGAGTGCCCAGACACGGCCTGTTGAGAGGGAGCAGCGAGAGAACCTTTTCCACAAGAGATGTCATGTCCAGGACAAGGTGTGTAGTGTTATCATTGACGGAGGGAGCTGCACGAATGTGGTTAGTGCTACCATGGTTCAGCGTTTGGGTTTGACGGTGGTGAAACATCCGAAGCCATATCGTCTGCAGTGGCTGAATGAGTGCGGCGTCATCAAGGTGACCAAACAAGTGAAGGTTCCTTTCCGCATTGGCAAGTACCAGGATGAGGTGCTATGTGACGTCATCCCTATGCAAGCGAGTCACATTTTGTTGGGACGATCGTGGCAAGTCGATAGGAGAGCCATACACGACGGCTTCACCAACAAGTACTCGTTTGAGTATAACGGTAAAAAGGTATCACTTGTTCCTCTTACTCCTAAACAAGTTTATGAGGATCAAGTGCAGATGCAGAAGGAGGCAGCAAGGGAGACTCCCAAAGAGCAGCCCTTACCCACAAAGGAGAATGCCTTGATTCACAGATCTTACCTCGCGAAGGCTAGTGATGTGAAGTGACGTATTCATATTTGTGTCGTTTTTCTTTGTTTATTTGTGCGTGAGTTGTTATATATTGAGTCGTTTCTTTATGTATTCCTCGTGGTTGTGGTATGTTTGATGTTTTGTTGAGTTTGCAGGTCCTCGGTAGTAATGATGTGGAAAAGAACGAAGAATCGAGCTCGTTCGAGTGGAGTCGAGGAGAGCAAGCTGCCCAGATGACCAAGCGCCCGCTGAGGCCTCCAGCGACCGCTCGCGAAGGCCACCAGGCGACCGGCCACCTCCCTGGCGATCGCCTGCACTTGACTTACAGGTGAAGAAGAATTATTGCAGGCGATCGCCCATTCCTTGAGCGGTCGCTCGCGACCTTGCTCAGGCGATCGCCTGCACATTCAGCGATCGCCTCCTCCTGGAATCAGCTTTGACCTCAGTTGACCGCGGAAATCTTTCGATGTATAATTAGGGCTTCGTCCCAAAAACAACCTACGCACTTTTGAATTATTTTTCTGGACATTGGAGAGAGCTTGGGGAACTTGGTACTTAGGGTTTGAATTTACGTTTCTTCATCGTTTTGATCGTAACGGATTCGGAAAAAGTCGGAGCTATCCGCCGACGGGTACCTTGGTTTTGATTTCGATATTAATCTAGTAAGACCTTTATCTATTTCCATTGTTTCGTTTTTCAATTTCGCTTTTGATTTCTTGCCTTGATCTTTACTTATCATATTGCTTTCATGAATGCCATTGTTTTTAAATTCAATTGTCCATCTATTAAAATCATGAATTTCGAAACCCTAGTTCAAGTTAGATAATTTATCATAGTTTTCTTGTCGTTTCAATTCTTAGATAATTTTTAGATTAAAAACAAAACCCCAAATCAAAGTACGCATTATGCTATTTCTTTTCGTTTCCTCCGTTGCAAACAAATAAACACGTGTACGCGCCGATAGTAGTGTTCCTCGAGACCGACTCGGGCGAGTTATTTCGATAACTAGTTCGATACAAATTTAATTGATTTAAACCGTACGAAAACGACTTGTCAATTTGGCGCCGTTGCCGGGGAACACTTTAGGCACTATTATTAGTGTTTAGGTGTTTGCAACAATTTCTTTTTATTTTTCTTTTTATTTATTTATTTGTTCAGGTGCGTTTGATTCCGTGTGTTTGTCTTTGTTGGTGCATGGTAGGTACAAGGAGAGCGAATACCGAGCTTGCACCAGTGATAGAAAACATCAACAGACGCAAGAGCATCAGTCGGTGCACGAAGTTAGGCGAAGACTCCTCGTTTGACTCTACCACTACCGACTCCGAATCTGAGACCAAAATTTCAGCCATGGCCGCCGTTGCAGATAACAACGGAAACAATGGGAATAACGGAAACAATGGCAACAACGGGAACAATGGGAATAACGGCAACAACGAGAACAATGGAAATAATGGTAACAATGGGAACCGTGCCCAGCCACTCCTCTTTGGAGATTTGACGCATCCGCAAATCGACGGAGCCAGCTCATGCATTGTCCTAAGTGATGCCGCCCGGAGATACGACCTCAAGGCGCACCACCTTGCTCAGCTCCCTCAGTTTTCCGGAACCACCAACGAGGATGCACTCAACTTCATCAGGGAATTCTATACAGCCCTGCATGCCTTCCCACTCGGAGTACTCGATGATGATCAGCTCCGGCTGAAGTGTGTACCATATGCTTTGAGAGATAGAGCGAAGAACTGGCTGCTATCTTTGGAGCCAGACTCGATCACCACTTGGACGGACATGTACCGGGAGTTCATCACTCGGTTCTACCCTCAGCAGAAGACCTTCGACTTGAAAGGTCAGATATGCGCTTTCGAGCAAGAACCGGGAGAATTTTTCCATGAGGCTTGGGAGCGATTCAGGAGCCTTCTGAGGCAGTGCCCACATCACGACCTCACTCCCAATTCGATCATCCAGTTCTTTTACAAGGGTTTGAGCAGGGAAGATCAACGAGAGGTGAAAACCGCAGCCGGCGGAAATATCAGTAGTCGGAACAGTGATGAGATGATGGAGATCTTCAAGTCATTATCAGCCGAGTCAAGGCAAACAAGTTCAAGAGGAAGTAGTAACTATGCCAGGTCCGATGGGAGTGTTAATGCTCAGTTGGCAAAGCAAGTCGCCGACCTAACTAAGAAGGTTCAGATGCTCGAGACCACTGAGGAGCAGCCAAAGCGACAGATCTATCGAGTTGAACCGTGTAGCTTATGTGGGGAGATAGGCCATTTCTCGAGCACGTGTGGCCAGAGCATGCCATCTTCACCTCAGATGATGGATCAGAACTACGGCCCCGAGGTAGAGGTGAATGCGATGCAGGGGTACAATCAACAGGGCAACCAGAGGAATGACCCCTACTCTAACACGTACAACCCGTCCTGGAGAAATCATCCCAACTTCTCTTGGAAACAAGACCAGCCACAGACCCAGGGACAAGGTCCTCAGACGAACCACAATAACCAAAGCCGGTTCCAGAACCAGAACTACCAGAACCAAGGCAACCAAAACTGGCAGAATAATCAGAACTACCAGAGGCCTCAGTATCATCAGCCACAGCAGCCCGTTTATCAGCCTCCACCCCCACCTCAGCAGACGACTCAGAAGAGTTCCGACTTGGATGAGAAATTTGCGGCCTTTATGTCCTCGACCCAGGGGTACATGCAACATAACCAGCAGAGGATGGATGGGTTGGAGTCCTCATTGACCAATCAGAATTCGACGATTAAGAGAATCGAGAACCAGGTCGGGCAAATGGCCGGAAAAATTAATGAGTTGACACAACCGAATCAGAAGGACAAGCTTCCTAGCCAGTCACATCAGGCTAAGGCCGTCACCGTCCTCCGCAGTGGTCGAGTTATCGACAATAAGGTTGACATTCCTATCCGAGAGCAGATACATGAGCCAGAGGAGGAGGAAGAAACGGAGGAAGTCTTAGTAGAGGAGGAACCGACTGAGCCGATTCAGCCGGATGTCCCAGCTAAAGAGCCCGAAGTGGGCACTCACACCCTACATAAGACGAAGAACCCGTACCGACCACCGCTCCCTTATCCGAGCCGAATGAAGAATGACAAGCAAGATAGACAATTCTCCGAGATTTACAAGTTGCTTTCGAGGGTGAACGTGAACTTACCTCTCCTCGACATCATCCGGAATGTGCCCGCTTATGTGAAGTTCTTCAAGGAACTCGCCTCGAATAAAAGGAAATTTGTAGATGACGAGAAGGTGGTTGTCACCGGGGTAGCTAGTGCGATACTTCAGCACCCTCTCCCCCCGAAGCAGAGTGATCCGGGGAGTTTTAATGTGACGATTGCCGTTGGGAATGGCCGTGAAGTCTCAGGCATGCTCGATCTTGGAGCCGGGATTAATTTGATGCCCTATGCCGTTTACGAGAAGTTGGACTTGGGTGAACTCAAACCCACCCGTATGTGCTTGCAGCTAGCCGACCGATCAATTCGGTACCCGAAGGGGATCCTAGAGGACATCCTCGTGAAAGTTGGGGGACTCATTGTCCCCGTCGATTTTGTTGTCCTCGATGTCGGACACGTCCCGGAAAATGGTCGGGACCATTCACTTCTTTTGGGTAGACCGTTCATGGCCACGACGAAGACCGTGATTGATGTCGAGAAGGGAACTTTGAAAATGACCGTGCTAGGTGAAGAAGTGCGTTTCTCGGTACGAACCGAAAAAGCCGAGCCCGCCGCTCATTCTATAGAGACTTGCTCGTTTGTTGATTCCGTGGATGACGAAGTGACCCTAAACTTCGTCACGGAGGAGAACCCCGTGGAAGAAAGTGAGGTCGAGACACGAGTCGACGACCTCAAAGAAGAGGATATTAGCTCGCGGACAGCCGAGATCGAGGCCCCCGCTAGTAAAGTTGAACTTAAGGAGCTTCCGAAGCACCTTAAGTACGTGTTCTTGGACGACGGGGAACAAAAACCCGTGATTATCTTTGCCGAGCTATCCACCGAGGAAGAAGAAGCTCTAGTGAAGGTATTGAAAAAGAACAAGAAGGCCTTCGGATGGAGTTTGGGTGATATACGAGGGATCGACCCGTCCACTTGCATGCACCGTATTGTTTTGGAGCCGAATGCTGCTCCTAAGAGAGACGGGCAACGACGTCTCAATCCCGTTCTCATGGAAGTTGTCAAGAAGGAAGTTTACAAGCTCCTTGATGAGGGGCTGATTTATGCCGTGGCGGATAGCCGTTGGGTAAGCCCGGTCCATGTAGTACCGAAGAAGGGAGGAATCACGGTCGTGGAAAATGCCAAAGGCGAGTTGATACCAACGAGAGTCACCACCGGGTGGCGCATGTGCATTGATTACCGGAAGCTTAATGCCGCGACTCGCAAGGACCATTTCCCTCTTCCGTTCATTGATCAGATGTTAGATAAACTCGCTGGACATAAATTTTATTGTTTTCTTGACGGTTTATCTGGATATTATCAGGTTGCTATTGCACCAGAGGATCAGGAGAAGACGACGTTCACCACGCCTTTCGGCACTTTCGCTTGGAGGAGGATGCCGTTCGGGTTATGCAATGCACCCGGCACATTCCAGAGGTGCATGATGTCTATTTTCTCCGAAATGATCGGCGACTACCTTGAGGTATTCATGGATGACTTCTCCGTTTTCGGTAATTCATTTTATGATTGTTTGGACAAGATTGATAATGTTTTGAATAGGTGTATCGACTCCGATTTGACCTTGAGTTGGGAGAAGAGCCACTTTATGGTGCCGAGTGGGATTGTCCTAGGGCATGTCGTGTCCGAGAAGGGTATCGAGGTCGATAGGGCCAAGATAGAAGCCATAGAAAAATTACCTCCACCTATCAATGTTAAAGGGATTCGTAGTTTTCTAGGGCACGCCGGTTTTTACCGGAGATTCATCAAAGATTTTTCAAAAATTAGCCAACCCTTGTGTCGCCTTTTGAGTCAGGACGTAGAATTCCAATTTGATGAGAAATGTCTAGATGCGTTCAACACCCTTAAGGAGAAACTTATCACCGCACCTATAGTGGTAGCACCGAATTGGGAGGAGCCGTTTGAGATTATGTGTGATGCCTCTAACTTCGCCGTAGGAGCCGTCTTAGGACAAAGAGTCGATAAGTTGCTTAGGGTCATCTACTATGCGAGCCTCACCTTGAATAGTGCCCAAGCCAACTATACGACCACCGAAAAGGAGTTACTAGCCGTAGTGTTCTCCTTGGATAAGTTTAGGCCCTACATCATAGGTTCCAAGGTCATTGTCCACTCCGACCACCAAGCCCTTAGACACCTTTTGGCTAAGTCCGAAGCTAAGCCTAGGTTGATTAGGTGGATCTTACTCCTTCAGGAGTTTGATGTGGAAATTCGGGATAGAAAAGGATGTGAGAATGCCGTAGCGGATTATTTGTCTAGGATGGAGCATCATATTGAGTTCTCTAACGATCATGCTTTAGATGTTATTCCTGACGTGTTTCCGTATGAAATGGCCATGGCTATCACCCCCGTACCTTGGTATGCGGATATTGTTAACTTTTTGGCTGCAGGAGCACTTAGGACGGACATGACGTCACAAGAAAGGAAGAGGTTCGAGCACCTCTCTCACAACTAATTTTGGGCTGATCCTTACCTTTATAAGGTCGGGAAAGATGAAGTGATACGACGATGCCTACCGGAGGACGAGCAACCACATGTGCTTAAGTGTTGCCATCACGACGAGAGTGGGGGACACTATGGAGGTCAGAAAACCGCCTTCAAGGTTCTCCAATCAGGTTTGTATTGGCCATCCCTTTTTCGCGATGCACAAGAATATTGCAAATCTTGTGATAGGTGTCAAAGAATGGGAAATATTAGTAAAAAGGATGAGATGCCCATGAATATTAATCTCGCTGTTGATATTTTTGATGTTTGGGGCATAGACTTCATGGGACCGTTCCCTAAGTCTAATGGCTTCGAATATATCTTGCTTGGCGTTGATTATTTTTCGAAGTGGGTTGAAGCAATCCCCACTAAGACTTGTGATACTAAGGTTGTTCTCAAGTTTGTGCAGGAGAATATTTTGTGTAGGTTTGGATTTCCCAAGGCCATTATTAGCGATGGTGGAAAGCATTTTTGCAACAAACTCTTCGAGAAACTCATGGTCAAGAATGGAATCAATCACAAGATATCGACTCCTTATCACCCTCAGACATCGGGACAAGCCGAGACTAGCAACCGTCAAATCAAAGCCATTCTCGAGAAGACCGTCCGACCCTCACGGAAAGATTGGTCCGATAAACTCAACTCGGCACTATGGGCGTACCGAACCGCGTACAAGACGGTGATTGGAATGAGTCCGTATAGAATCGTGTTCGGGAAATATTGCCACTTGCCGGTCGAGGTTGAGCATCGGGCTTATTGGGCGATTAAGGCCACTAATATGGATCTCATGCAAGGCGGAGAAGCCCGAGCTTTAACCTTGTCCGAGTTGGATGAATTGAGAAATGAAGCGTACGAGAACTCCCGGATATATAAAGACAAAGTGAAGGAGTTCCATGACAAGCGTATTAAGAACAAGGAACTTAAAGCCGGAATGCAAGTCCTCTTGTACAATTCAAGACTCAAACTCTTTCCCGGAAAACTCAAGTCTCGATGGAGTGGACCCTATGAAGTGGTCGAAGTATTCCCTTATGGTGTAGTCAAGCTCTACAACGAGCATACGAGGGAGACGATACAAGTCAATGGGCACCGTGTGAAGCCATACTTTGAGAGCGAAACCCCATACATCGGAGTAGAGTCTATTCTACTCGGGGAGGCCTCCTATGAGTAAAGAGATTATTGGTCGAGCTCGAGACGATAAACGAGCGTCGCGTGGAGACTAGTCCACGGACCGTAATGCTCTTTCGGTTCCCAAAATGAGCGCCGCGTGGGGGCCTACCCACGAATTGTCAAGCTCACGACGTAAAATGAGTATGTGTCTTGTCATTTTCAGGAGATACGATAGTCCGGAAGGTGCGAAAACTGGAGAAAATGTGAAGTTCGGACTGGAAATCCAGGTGCTGCCAAAACACAGTGCAGGCGATCGCCAGCCTCATGGGCGATCGCCGGCCAACTGCGGGCTGATTCTCTGATTCCACAGATTTTTGCCGGCGATCGCCGACCCTCTGGGCGATCGCTTGCCTTCAGCCGCGGGCGATCGCTGGCTTCATGAGCGGTCGCCTCCTCGATATCTACAGATGGAGTTAAATCCTTGCAGGCGATCGCTGGCTTCATCAGCGATCGCTGAACCTCCATCGCGGGCGATCGCCAAGCCCATCAGCGGTCGCTTGCCCTCTAATTATTTTCGCAAATCTGAAAGGGGGGCGGATATATTACAGCAACCCTAATTCATTCTTCCGCCCCCATCGTATTATTCCCCTTCATCTTTTGCAGATCAAGACTCCAACAACACATTCATCAACCTACCTTCACCGTTCATCAGCTCCGCCGTCAACACCGCCGGGCTTCCCGGAACTCGCGAACCAGTGCCCCCGTTCGCCCACTCCTGCCGCCGTCAACACCACCGGACACGAGCCCCAACCACCGTGCTCAGCCACCGCCATCTCCGGTCAATTGTCTCCAGCAACCACCGCCCGCCGTCGCCTCGTTCAGCCGGAGCCGCCACCTGCCCTAGCTCCTCCAGCCGAGCCTTCACCGAGGTCCCGTATCCGTCGGCTCCGTTCTCGACTCTCGATTCACGGCAATACCGTGAACTCCGGTAATTTCAACATCTCTACTTCTTAATTATTATGGTGAATACAAGAGGAGGAAAGAAAAACGCCACTTCGGCCAAGAGAGCCCGAACCGAAGCCGGGCCATCGACCGAAGTCGCACCACCACCACCGCCTCCGAAGGTTGACCTCGCCGACGAGTACGAGTCGGACTTCCCTATCTATGACCACGACGAAGGTAAACGCCTTCTAGCCTTTCGTAAACATACGTTGGAATTCCCCCGCCCCTTTGATTGGAATCTTCTACGAAGTATGGACTTGGCCGATGATGTTGAGAAATATTTGAAGTTGTTGGGACTCAACACGATCGCCCAACAAGACCATCGTTATTCCGTACAATTGGGTCTCGAGATGCTTTGTACGTTGGAAAAGCATTCGAATGGGAGGTTCTACACATGCCGGTTCATGGGGCAAGATGCCCGTTTCGACGTCGACACGCTCCGAGTGGCTTTCGGATTCCCGACTTCCGGCGTTCAAAGGCATGTTCCCCAGACCATCGACAAGGACGAGGCGTGGAGGAATGTTGCATCACTCCCTTCCCACACCGGGAAGAGCGCGCACATTGCCGACCCGGCCCTCCTCCTCGTACATAGGTACATTGCGTACAACATCTCGGGGAAGGACGAGGGCAACAAAGTCAACAAGTGCGAGCTTTTCTTCCTCAACCGGGCACAGCAGGGTCTCACTTCATCCTTGGTCGACTACATGCTCTCCCAGATTAAGACGACAGTCGACCGGAAAGCCCACCATGCATCATTTTTCCACATCGCTACTCGCCTTGCCCACCAGCTGGACTTCATCGACCTCAACGGTGACTTACCGGACGACCTTGCTCCCTTGGAGATTCCACGGTCTATCGACCTCCAGGAGCTTTGGCAGTCTCACCTGATTGACGAGGACAATGTTTTCCGTCCTCATGCCGAGCGTGTTGGGAGCGACGCTCCTATTCTTCCTCCTCCACCAGCTGCTGCCCCGGCCATGGGAGCCCCGACTATGTATCCGACTTATCCTTCGTATACGGCCGGTTTCCATGGGATGATTGATCAGTTCGCTTCTCTACGGACTGACTTCCAGAGTACTTCTACTGCTGATCGTGCTTACTTCGCCGATCGTCTCGACAGACTTGAGACGCAGGTTACTACCGAGATCGGCAGGATTGATTCTCGCCTAGATACAGAGCATGCCTTCCATGTCCAGTATCAGACCGAGGACCGCGCATATCATGTTGCCCAGTACGCTTCCGATAGAGAGTACCATGCATCTCAGTATGCAGCGATGATGGCCATGTTCCGCGGGCCACAGCATCCACCACCCGAGCCATGAGGATCGACCTTACCTTCGTACGGTCGTGGTATGTACATAGTGTCTTTCTTTTCTCCTTTGTCATGTTTTTCTCTTTTTGTTCTACTTCTTCGTTGGTGTGGTGTGGTTTGTTTTTGTTCGTGTGTGCAGGTCGACACTCCTCGTCACCCTTGGACTACTCGGTTGGTCTCGCACTTTCGGAGCTCGTTATCCATGAGGACACGGATTAGCCCAAGTGTGGGGGGGTTTGCCTTCTTATCTCTTGCTTTACTTTTTCCCTTTGTGTGCTTCTTGTGTGATTGTCTCTTCTTGGTTGATGTCGTATCCACTTCCCCCCATTTTATGTGTGATGATTATCATGAGAGCATGCGTTAGATGATTCATATGCCGAGTATTTTATTCAGTTCCTTGGAGTTATGATGGATGTTTGGTGCTAGAGGTCGGTACATGAATAATTTTAACCCCGTGACTAGTCGTTGTGAAGTGAATTGAGATATTTGCTTGTTGCTATGTCACTTTCCGAATACCCTTGTGAGATTTTGAGCCATATTAGCTTTATTCTTCGTGTGACATCTTTCGTTGTATTTCTCGAGCTTCTTACTTTCTTTGTTCTATGTCATGTGTGCCCGTATGGACTAGAGATAACTAAACCGTACTTAGATTGCTATTTGAGGCTTTATGTCATAACTTGCTTGATCTTGAAAGTGATTGGGATAGGATCGATTAGGATAACCTTTTGAGCCTCTCTTTGTTGACCCGGAGCCCGTCGTGGGACACCCTAGTAGCCCCGTTGAGCCTACGTTAAGCCTTTTTCTTCTTGTCCTATTTACCGTGAAGGAGGGAGACGAAGGATTCATTTGGTTGGGGTGTGAATTGGAGGGTGTTGAGTTTTGCTTGTGATTTTTGTATTTGTAATAAATTCGAGACATGCTATAAGTCTCCAAAAAAAAAAAATATAGAAAAAGAAAAATGAGACAAGTTATAAGTCTCCAAAAAAAAAAAAAATAGAAAATCGAGACATGTTTAGTCTCCAAAAAAAAAAAAAAGAGAGTTTTATTAGTAGAAGCAAATAATATGTATAGTCGTTTGCTCGGGTTGATTTGTAGAATGTTGGTGCATTTCATTGTTGAAGGTGTAGGGGATGTGATGTAATTTGACGGATGTTTGGTGTGGAGGAGACGCGTGATTGTTCGAGATTAGTCCACTTTATCCCAAATATTCCCGAATACCCTTAGCCGAGCCCCATTACACCCGATTTATCGATCTCCTTTGATTCTTGAGATGGCATACTTTGATTAGTGGAGAATACGATTTGAGTACGTGTTTAGTTGATGTTCTTAGGCGCACATGACATTATTTGAAGCTCATCCTTTGTTCCATTTGTGCTTATTTTCTTTCTTGAGTGCACAAGTTATTCAGTGTTTGTATCTTTCACTTGTGTACGATTTTGAGTGGAGCCCCTTCTCGAGAGTAAAAGAATAGAGTGAATCTTAGCGAGGGAAGGTGAGTGGTGACTTGTGAGGACTCTCTTTTGATCTTTGTAGCTTCTAGTCATGTCGGGTCAAGGTTCTATTCATGTTCACTTTTTCCGTACGCACCGGGGGTTTATTCGTAACTTTTGAGGGATTGAATATATGATTGGCATTTTGTTTGATTCGTGTTATGCTCTTGTGTTGTTTGCTTGAGGACAAGCAAAGAAGTAAGTGTGGGGGAGTTGACGTATTCATATTTGTGTCGTTTTTCTTTGTTTATTTGTGCGTGAGTTGTTATATATTGAGTCGTTTCTTTATGTATTCCTCGTGGTTGTGGTATGTTTGATGTTTTGTTGAGTTTGCAGGTCCTCGGTAGTAATGATGTGGAAAAGAACGAAGAATCGAGCTCGTTCGAGTGGAGTCGAGGAGAGCAAGCTGCCCAGATGACCAAGCGCCCGCTGAGGCCTCCAGCGACCGCTCGCGAAGGTCACCAGGCGACCGGCCACCTCCCTGGCGATCGCCTGCACTTGACTTACAGGTGAAGAAGAATTATTGCAGGCGATCGCCCATTCCTTGAGCGGTCGCTCGCGACCTTGCTCAGGCGATCGCCTGCACATTCAGCGATCGCCTCCTCCTGGAATCAGCTTTGACCTCAGTTGACCGCGGAAATCTTTCGATGTATAATTAGGGCTTCGTCCCAAAAACAACCTACGCACTTTTGAATTATTTTTCTGGACATTGGAGAGAGCTTGGGGAACTTGGTACTTAGGGTTTGAATTTACGTTTCTTCATCGTTTTGATCGTAACGGATTCGGAAAAAGTCGGAGCTATCCGCCGACGGGTACCTTGGTTTTGATTTCGATATTAATCTAGTAAGACCTTTATCTATTTCCATTGTTTCGTTTTTCAATTTCGCTTTTGATTTCTTGCCTTGATCTTTACTTATCATATTGCTTTCATGAATGCCATTGTTTTTAAATTCAATTGTCCATCTATTAAAATCATGAATTTCGAAACCCTAGTTCAAGTTAGATAATTTATCATAGTTTTCTTGTCGTTTCAATTCTTAGATAATTTTTAGATTAAAAACAAAACCCCAAATCAAAGTACGCATTATGCTATTTCTTTTCGTTTCCTCCGTTGCAAACAAATAAACACGTGTACGCGCCGATAGTAGTGTTCCTCGAGACCGACTCGGGCGAGTTATTTCGATAACTAGTTCGATACAAATTTAATTGATTTAAACCGTACGAAAACGACTTGTCATGAAGGAAGCAGTGAATGAGAAGAGACAACTGTTCGTGTTGTTGTGGAAGGGGAGCTTGGTTATTACTAACGATCTACCCCCTCTACCCCCTTCTATTCAGTTTGTTTTGCAGGAGTTCGATGATGTCTTCCCGGAGGATACACCACCTGGTCTACCACCCATTCGAGGGATTGAGCATCAGATCGATTTTGTGCCTGGAGATGTACTACCAAACCGCCCGGCTTACCGCACCAACCCGGAGGAAACAAAGGAGTTGGAGAAGCAGATTGGCGAGTTGTTGACCAAAGGGCACGTGAAGGAGAGCCTGAGTCCTTGTGCGGTACCTGTACTTCTAGTTCCCAAAAAGGATGGCACAATGAGAATGTGTTGCGATTGCCGAGCTATCAATAACATCACGGTAATGTATCGACATCCCATTCCTAGACTTGATGATATGCTTGATGAGTTGTATGGTTCTTGCGTTTTTTCTAAAATAGATTTACGTAGTGGGTACCATCACATTCAATCTCAAAAGATTTAGAAAAGTTAGGAAGAGATAGTACCGGGGTGTGTGTCAGCTTGTCCTTTAATTTCTGAAAGGCTTCGTCTTGTGCCTTTCCCCACTTGAACTCCACGTTCTTCTTGATCACGGCGGTTAAAGGTGCCGCCATGCTGCTGAAGTTAGGCACAAACCGTCGATAAAAGCTGGCCAGACCATGGAAGCTCCGCACATCTCCAATGCTCTTCGGTGTTGGCCACTCTTGGATAGCTCGTATCTTTTCCTCGTCAACCTGTACACCCTGTGCACTAACAACAAAACCAAGGAAAACGACTCTATCCGTGCTAAAGACGCACTTCTTACGGTTAGCATACAATTTCTCCTGCCTAAGTGCAATCAAAACCATCCTCAAATGAACCACATGCTCGTCATGAGTTTTGCTATACACTAAGATATCATCAAAGTATACAACAACAAATTTACCAATAAAAGCACGAAAAACATGGTTCATAAGACGCATAAATGTACTAGGCGCATTAGTCAACCCAAAAGGCATAACTAACCACTCATATAAACCAATTTTCGTTTTGAAAGCAGTTTTCCATTTTATCGACGGTTTGTGCCTAACTTCAGCAGCATGGCGGCACCTTTAACCGCCGTGATCAAGAAGAACGTGGAGTTCAAGTGGGGAAAGGCACAAGACGAAGCCTTTCAGAAATTAAAGGACAAGCTGACACACACCCCGATACTATCTCTTCCTAACTTTTCTAAATCTTTTGAGATTGAATGTGATGCTTCTGGAATTGGTATTGGTGCAGTGTTGATGCAAGAACGTCGTCCGATAGCCTACTTCAGCGAGAAGCTAAACGGAGCTACGTTGAACTATCCGACGTATGACAAGGAGTTGTATGCCTTGGTGAGAGCTCTTCAGACGTGGCAGCACTATCTCTGGCCTCGGGAGTTCATCATTCACACCGATCATGAGTCATTGAAGCACCTCAAAGGGCAGCAAAAGCTGGATAGGCGTCATGCGAGATGGATGGAGTTCATTGAGACGTTTCCATACGTTATCAAATACAAGCAAGGTAAGGAGAATGTGGTGGCTGATGCCCTTTCTCGGAGGTATGCTCTAATTTCGACTTTAGATGCTAAATTACTTGGTTTTGAGCATATTAAAGGTTTATATGAGCATGATGATGATTTTGGTGAGATTTATAAAGCATGTGAACAAACTGCTAGTGGGGATTTCTTTAGGCATGATGATTTTCTATTTAAGAAAAATAAACTGTGTGTGCCTAAATGCTCTCTATGTGAGTTACTATTGCTTGAATCTCATGGTGGAGGATTAATGGGACATTTTGGTATTGCTAAGACTTTATCTGTTCTGCATGAGCATTTCTTTTGGCCTCACATGAAACGTGATGTTGAGAGAATATGTGGTCGTTGTCTTACATGTAAACAGGCTAAGTCTAGAGTTAGTGCCCATGGATTGTATACGCCTTTGCCTGTTCCTGCATCACCTTGGATTGATATTTCTATGGATTTTGTGATGGGTTTACCTAGGACTAAGCGAGGTAGTGACTCTATTTTTGTAGTAGTTGATCGTTTCTCTAAAATGGCACATTTCATTTCATGTCATAAAACTGACGATGCATCACATGTGGCTGGATTATTCTTTAGAGAAATTGTTAGATTACATGGCATGCCTAGGACTATTGTGTCTGACAGGGATTCTAAGTTTCTGAGTTATTTCTGGAAGACATTGTGGTGTAAGCTAGGTACGAAGTTGTTATTTTCTACTACTTGTCATCCCCAGACTGATGGTCAAACTGAGGTAGTAAATATGACTTTGTCTACTTTACTACGTGCTATTATAAAGAAAAACATTAAGTCTTGGGTGTTGGAAATCGATATCCCGGAATTAATAAATTTAATTAAAATTAATTAAATAAATTATCTAATTAATTCCGACCGAAATCCTTTGGAGATCGAATATCCGGATTGTCAAAATTGCAGAACCGACAACCCAATCCAAATCCCGTTGCCGGAAACCAACGCGAACCACCACGCATGCCGGAGCCCGACCAAGGTAGCCACCGTGGGATGAACCCACGGCAAACCCTAGCCGAGCCACGCAAGGGGCTCGCGATCGCGGTGGGCGATCGCATGGGGATGCATCGTGCATCCCCGGGGCTGCTCGTAGCAGCCCCCCGGCGGTGAGTCCGGCGACTCACCGCCACCGCCGATGGAGGAGGGGGCGCCTGCCGCGGCACCAGCCCGCGGCTGCCCCCAGCGATCGACCGAGCGTCGATCGCACGCCCCGGCACCAGCCAGGGCTTCTCCTTGCGCGCCCGGCGATCGAGCCCTAGGGCATCGATCGCCACCCTCGGCGTCCAGCCGAGGGTTCTCGCCCTCTCGACCCATCTCCGATCGAGCCGACGAGCCGCCGCGGTCCGGTGGTCTTCGACCACCACCGCCCGGTTCGTCCTCGTCATGAGTCGCGTTCTCGGATCTTGGTTCATGATACTTTTACGATAATTAAACGATAAAATCATAAAGAGGGTTTTACGATTTACCTCGTTCTCGTTGTTCGGAAAAACGAAGAACTCAATTTGACGACCTTTGAGATCTTCCCACGTATTCCTTGAATTAGCTCGGACGTCGTGTGGGCGACGATCTACCGAAATCCATGGATCTCCCTCTCTACTTTCTCTCTCTAGAATTGTGATCTTCAAGTTATGAGATATGAGAATAGAGAAGACCATGTAGTGCTTTTATAGGCTACGTAGGGGATCTTAAGGAGGTGGAATATTGGGCTTCCAATAATAGTGATTAAATTGAGCCCAAGCCCAAATCTATTAATCCTTACTATTATTAATTATATGATTAACTCCACTAAATAAATATAATTGCACTCCCAATATTCACCATATTATATCAAATAATATTTCTCCGGTAGTATTATTTATTCCGTGTATTTAAGATATAAATATCCATGAATAAAATTAATTTATTGCTAATTAATTTATTCATCTCTTATATCCGAGACTAGTACCATTCAACCTTAATTATTATGCGGAACGAATCCACCTGCAGGGTTTACATAATAATTCCTTATGAACTCATCTCGGGGATATTATCAACCCTTACGGGATACACTTTCCCGTCAAGTATTCACGGCATGCCATATATAAAATATAGTGACCCAACTTAACCGGTAATTAACCCAATAATTAAATCGGTTAATTCCTTTGGTAAATCAAAGTCACTTATATTAAATATACACACCCGCAATAGTATCGGGGATTAAGAATAAAATACACTGAGACTTATATCGATTATCGCCGGCAATCCTAATCGATAAATCTCAAGCAGATCCGCTCAATACACCAAGTGTACAAGTGTGATAAAATAATTAAGATAAATTATTTTCTCTCTCACACAACGACTATACCGATGGATTGGTCCGTGTCCATCTAGGCCGTGAGCAACTGTTTGATTAAATACGAGTAACCGATAGTATGATCTTCTGTGCGTCCATACACACCATACTAACTACAACGTATAAAATCCAGGACTATGATTTGCATATATTTAATTAACAATAATTAAATGCAAACAATTGTTTATTTAATTAAATAGATCAGTGGCAATGGATCGTGAGTTTCCGTTACTTAAATCTAGACATTAAGTACACAACTCCAACAATCTCCCACTTGTACTAAGGTCTATTCATTTCCTCCAAACTCCCGACTCCCATACTCATCACGTGCTTAAGTTGTACTTCCAAGAAGTACTATGTGAATGAGCACTCTAGGTTGCCGCTCTGAAGTTATCTTGGTGACTACAGCGTCGTCTCCCTCGACGATGACTCGTATCAGGTGGTACTTGCACTATGTGTTAACTTACACTTATGGACTTGTGATTTCTTACCATTTTCCATCGCACCGCTATACACATAGCCTTTTGGCAAATTAAGAATCACCTCTAAGTCCCAGAGATTATCCCGGAGTTATACCAAAACTTCCGCTGCCTCTGAGGCCGCTATTTGGTTACCCATGGCAGAGTCCGAAAAGCATCGTGCTTATCACTCTTCCATGTTAAAACTCCTTCTCCTTCAATAGTGAAACACATAGCCTGATATCGACTTACACCGGTCCTTCTTTGATTAGAAATCTAAGAGAATGTAATCCAAAGGAAATGCTCGTCTACTTCGTAGTCTAGAACAGTACTTCGAAAGTACTTTTACAGCAGTCGAATATTCCTTTCCAGGATTACCTTGATATCCTCCCACTATGCTAACCACATAGCCGATATCAGGTTCTTGTTTTCAACATCGCATTTATCAAGCTTTCCACACTCGAAGTGTAGGAAACTGCTTTCATTGCTTCTAACTCCTTTTGTGTTTTAAAACACATATCCTTAGATAGATGCATTCCGTCTCTGAAAGGTAACGAACCTTTCTCGGAATCTTGCATGTTAAAACGAACCATAATCATATATATGTAAGATGTCCAGGAGAAATATAATGTTCTTTACCAGAGATCCAAGATCTCCAGAACATGTCCAACTTCTTCCTATATCTTTCATATTTATTTATCTAGACAACCTCATTTTATGTCTTGACAACATCTTTACATTGTTACCAATGATAAGAATGTTCTCTACATAAAACCCGAGAAACACCACCTTGTTCCATCACGTTTCCAATACACACGATTCGTCTATGCTTTGATGAATCCATAAAATGGACTATCTCATCAATTTGCAAGTACCACGAACTCAATGCTTTGTTCCAATCCATAAATGCATCAACTAAGCTTGTACTCTAAATGATCTTGCCTCTTAGCAATAATCCTTATTGCTTTCCAAGAGAGCACATAGATCCAGGGATCGATTTCATGTATACTAAGTCCAGAGTCCGAAGACTCACCTAGTCTTATGAATATCTCTGGTTGACTCACAACCTACCACTACAATGGCATTCCGGTGTATTAACAGTAATAACAGTAGGTGCAGTCAGTGGTGTACCGCTACTCAGTTCGGCTGGTTCTCAGTCCTTATCGTTCTCTCTCATTTCAAAGTATCACGTCACTTTGGGCTCGTGGTTCTTCTAATAGTCTTCCTCTATGAACCGGGTGTTAGAACTTATAACGTCCTTCTGGTTCATAGTACTATTGAACACACATCTTTTGTTCTTCTAGGATATTCTACAACCGCATTTGAATGCGCCGTTGTTTCCAGACATATCCATAGAACACAGGTAGTTCCGTATAACTCATCGTTTACTATCTATAAGAGTTCCATTTCTTATTTACGACACACCATTTCTACACAACAGTGTATGGTGTAGTCATTTGGGATCAAATCCCAACCTCTGATCAGTATGCTATGCATTCCTCAGACAGGTACTTGCCTCCGCGATTAAATCGCAGGCTACAAATGGATATACCTTGATGGTTCTCCACAATTGCTTAGTGTCCATTGACTTGTCAAAACACTTGCTTTTGTGGCACATCAGGTATCCTAATCCATTTCTCGAGTAATCATCAAATGAAGTACTCGTACCTTATTGTCTGAGTAGGCATAGGTCTGCATACATCAGATTCAATCAATTCTTATACTTGTCCGGATCTTATTTCTTATATCCATAAAGGATTGCTTAGTTATGTTATCTTCCAAATTAGATTCTTAGGTCGGAAGGTCCACTCCTTCAACTTAATTGATCAAAATATCAATTTTCGACCTTTGAACTTCTTATTTGAATAAACATGACTTAGCATAAGAATCCACAAGTATAATCGATTTAATAAAGAAATCTCTTATTAGTAAAACGAGTTTCATACTACGGTTCGTTGCACCATGGTGGACTCAGGATTCATCATTTATATATTGCTAGCCAATGTACCAAAATAGATAATATCATTATTTCTTCTTATAACCATCAAATGATTAAAAGAAATAAAATATCCATTTATCAGAAATCCAGAACAAAGTTCTTTCTAATATGAAAGGTACATAAAAGCAATAACCCAAAATGAAATCCTATAAAATGTCCTCCATTGCAACAACTGCCTCCTCTACAGCATTGCCCATGTAGACTACGATTTCTTCTTTTCTAAGTCGTCGGGTTTCCTGGAACCCTTGCATTTAAAATGCACATACCGTCATTGGTTCCATATCTACACACCAGGTTCCGGTAGATAATACCACTGACTATGTTTCACGACTAAAGAAAATTTCGTACTTTCTTTGAGAGGATAATCAGACTTCCAGTACCCAGACTGTTTGCATCGAGAATACTTGCCTCTTGGCTTTCTCGTCCCATCTCGTGGTCCAAAAAGAACTACTGGGTTTATTTGATTTTCCTTTCCCCCGTTCTTGCCTTTAGGTTCGAAACCTTTGGCATTGGCTACAAGAGCTTGCGATTTCCGTCTCAACTCGTCTAAAAGGTCAATCATCTCAAAAACGTGTTTAAACATTTCCTCGAAGCGACTGACCTTTATGAGTATCCTCATCGCTTCTTGTCTAGCCGCTACGTTAGTTAAGACATTCGTAGACTCGGGAGGACAAAGCTCACTGAGTACAAACTTGTACTCTTCAACAGTCTGGACAATGTCTAGATCTCTATTCCAATCATTACATTTAGGGACCAGTAAGTTTAAAAACCTTACGTATCACAGAAAGTGGGTTCAAAGCCATTTCCTAATCTATGAGCACATATAACAACAAACAATCGATTTAATCTCCGATATTATCTCCCTCAAATAATATTATTAAACCACTAATCACATCTAAAATCCCATCAGATATGGCAAGCCACGTGGTGTGGACGTTTACCAATCCAAATGATTTAGCAATTAGATTTGCTTCGGTCATACATCACTTATAGCGGAACTTCGTGGGGAAGAATACTATAATGCGTATCTAAGTGTAAACCATTACTCAGCACTAAAGTAAATCGTTTGGAATTGCTACATCATCGCAAGCCACGTGGTGTGGACGTTTACGACAACTTCACAACTCTTCACAATTCCTTATAACTGTCTACATCAATTAATCCAAAATCCGTTAGTATAGCAAGCCACGTGGTGTGGACGTTTACTACACCAAGAGACTTTTATAATTGACTCCCAATTACTTGATTCATTCAATATTGTAAATCAAGACGCGGAGAATCATAAGTGAAACTCGAAGTTTCTTACCAGTGATTCACCATGCGAACGACCCTATCTCTCATAAATGAGGGAGCCAAGCAGACAATCGATCTAGTCGTCAAATGACACGAAGTCTCTAATTTGTGTCCTCGACATGACCAAGTGGCTTTGGCTCCATTCCACTCCCCGGGGTGAGAATGAGTCGACTTGAAATCAGTTTTGGAAAGACAAATTAGGCATTGTTTGATAAACTTAATCAATGTTTCTCGTAAGGGGAAGTACAAGAATTCTCCTCCAATGGCTTATCTATATGAACTTCAAAAGTTCATAAAAGTCACCAAGAGAACAGTAATGGAGACCATGGATATGTTTCCATACCCTCTCCCACTTAGCTTTTTATAATAAAGGGATACGCTATCTAATGCATAATTAAATACACATAAGCATGCATACATGAAATAAAGCACATAGAATATTATCACATAATCAAAATAATACTAGAATATTATTTTCCGACTATTATGGCTTTATCGCATCTCCGTACGCATCTTCTAGTCTTCAGTCTTCGTTCTTGAATGCTCCATGTGACGGGAATATTAATTCCAATATTTAAATCTATTTATTTTTAATAAATCCAAAAGTTACTTAATTCGAAAATTAAGTCAATCGAATAAATCAAAAATAAAATTAAATATTATTAATATTTTTATTATTTTTATTTTCCTTTTCTAATTTCATTAAATCTCTAGAATCCTATCCAAGATCCACTTGGAATATTCTAGAAGATTTCCATAATGAAATAAGGAAATAAAATAATTTAGGACTACTAGTCCTTCCAAATTAATTCCTTTCCTAATCCATTAAAAATTCCATAAAGGAATAATTAAATAAGGAAAAATTAATTTAGGACTCCTAGTCCTTCCAAATTAATTCCTTTCCTAATCCATTAAAAATTCTATAATGGAATAATTAAATAAGGAAAAATTAATTTAGGACTCCTAGTCCTTCCAAATTAATTCATTTCCTAATCCATTAAAAATTCCATAAAGGAATAATTAAATAAGGAAAAATTAATTTAGGACTCCTAAACTTTCCAAATTAATTATTTTCCTAATCCATTAAAAATTCCATAAAGGAATAATTAAATAGGAAAAATAAATTAATTATAAATTTATTCCTTTTCCTATTCCATGAAAACTCCCAAGAATAGGAATAATCAATAAGGAAAAATAAATTTATTCTAAATTTATTCTTTTCCTATTCCATGAGAATTTCCAAGAATAGGAATACTAAAAATAGGAAAACCGAATAATTTAGGAAAGTAAATCTCGGTTAGGAGTAGCACGGAGTGGGGATCTCCGCACCACCCCCAACCGATCGACCACCACCGAGGAAGAGCACCGCCGCCGCCCCCAGCCGGCGCGCCACCACCACCGGTGGCTAGGCGTGGCCGAGAGCCTCCCGCGGCTGCCCCCTCTCTCTCGGGTCGATCCTCCAGGGATCGATCATGGGGATGATCGATCCGAGTCCTACCTCTTGTTCGTCTCCTCCGTCACAATTTTCCGGTCGTCGTTTCTTCCTCGATCCAACGTAAAATAAATTACAAATTTATTACTACGCTATCCGGTATCGATTCTTTACATGAAATCGACCTCATACAATTTCCGGAAAAATAAGAACAAGCATTCACCACACAAGAACAAATATTGACATCACCGAGAGTTTAATAATCAAGAACAATATTATGGACATTAATTAACATAATTAAATCTAGCCATAATAATCGGAAACCCTGCAATGTAGAACAATTTATCGAAAAATACCATGAACTAAAACCTGGCTCTGATACCAATTGATGGAAATCGATATCCCGGAATTAATAAATTTAATTAAAATTAATTAAATAAATTATCTAATTAATTCCGACCGAAATCCTTTGGAGATCGAATATCCGGATTGTCAAAATTGCGGAACCGACAACCCAATCGAAATCCCGTCGCCGAAAACCACCGCGAACCACCACGCATGCCGGAGCCCGACCAAGGTAGCCACCATGGGATGAACCCACGGCAAACCCTAGCCGAGCCCCGCGAGGGGCTCGCGATCGCGGTGGGCGATCGCATGGGGATGCATCGTGCATCCCCGGGGCTGCTCGTAGCAGCCCCCCGGCGGTGAGTCCGGCGACTCACCGCCACCGCCGATGGAGGAGGGGGCGCCTGCCGCGGCACCATCCCGCGGCTGCCCCCAGCGATCGACCAAGCGTCGATCGCACGACCCGGCACCAGCCGGGGCTTCTCCTTGCGCGCCCGGCGATCGAGCCCTAGGGCATCGATCGCCACCCTCGGCGTCCAGCCGAGGGTTCTCGCCCTCTCGACCCATCTCCGATCGAGCCGAAGAGCCGCCGCGGTCCGGTGGTCTTCGACCACCACCGCCCGGTTCGTCCTCGTCATGAGTCGCGTTCTCGGATCTTGGTTCATGATACTTTTACGATAATTAAACGATAAAATCATAAATAGGGTTTTACGATTTACCTCGTTCTCGTTGTTCGGAAAAACGAAGAACTCAATTTGACGACCTTTGAGATCTTCCCACGTATTCCTTGCACTAGCTCGGACGTCGTGTGGGCGACGATCTACCGAACTCCATGGATCTCCCTCTCTACTTTCTCTCTCTAGAATTGTGATCTTCAAGTTATGAGATATGAGAATAGAGAAGACCATGTAGTGCTTTTATAGGCTACGTAGGGGATCTTAAGGAGGTGGAATATTGGGCTTCCAATAATAGTGATTAAATTGAGCCCAAGCCCAAATCTATTAATCCTTACTATTATTAATTATATGATTAACTCCACTAAATAAATATAATTGCACTCCCAATATTCACCATATTATATCAAATAATATTTCTCCGGTAGTATTATTTATTCCGTGTATTTAAGATACAAATATCCATGAATAAAATTAATTTATTGCTAATTAATTTATTCATCTCTTATATCCGAGACTAGTACCATTCAACCTTAATTATTATGCGGAACGAATCCACCTGCAGGGTTTACATAATAATTCCTTATGAACTCATCTCGGGGATATTATCAACCCTTACGGGATACACTTTCCCGTCAAGTATTCACGGCATGCCATATATAAAATATAGTGACCCAACTTAACCGGTAATTAACCCAATAATTAAATCGGTTAAATCCTTTGGTAAATCAAAGTCACTTATATTAAATATACACACCCGCAATAGTATCGGGGATTAAGAATAAAATACACTGAGACTTAAATCGATTATCGCCGGCAATCCTAATCGATAAATCTCAAGCAGATCCGCTCAATACACCAAGTGTACAAGTGTGATAAAATAATTAAGATAAATTGTTTTCTCTCTCACACAACGACTATACCGATGGATTGGTCCGTGTCCATCTAGGCCGTGAGCAACTGTTTGATTAAATACGAGTAACCGATAGTATGATCTTCTGTGCGTCCATACACACCATACTAACTACAACGTATAAAATCCAGGACTATGATTTGCATATATTTAATTAACAATAATTAAATGCAAACAATTTTTTATTTAATTAAATAGATTAGTGGCAATGGATCGTGAGTTTCCGTTACTTAAATCTAGACATTAAGTACACAACTCCAACATTGGGAGGAGTGTTTGCCTCATGTAGAGTTTGCATATAATCGTTGTGTTCATTCTGCTACTAAGTTTTAGCCATTTGAGATTGTGTATGGTTTTAATCCTTTAACTCCTTTGGATTTATCTCCTTTACCTGAGCATGAGCATACTGATCTTGATGGCCAGAAATGTTGGAATTCGATATCCCGGGCTATTAAAATTTGCGGAAACAATAACCCGATCAAAAACCCATCGCCGGAGATCACACGAACACCGACGAACGCGCCGGAGTCCAGCCGAGGAGACCACACGCCCGAAGACGTGCGGCTGCCCCCCGACCGAACCCCCGCGTCGTGGGGTTCATGCGATTGCATGGATCGATCGCTGTACGCGATCGATCGGGGTGGTTGCTCCGGCAGCCGCCCAGCAGCAAGTCCGGCGACTTGCTGCTCGCCGTGGAGGGGCGGCTCGACCCACGAGCCGCTGCGTGCGCACCAGCCGCCTGCCCGGCGATCGCGCCCTAGGCGTCGATCGCCCCCTCGGCTGAAGCCGAGGGCTCCCCATGCACGCCGAAACCTTAGCCGCCCGATCCCTCGCGGTCCGGTGGTTTCACCACCACCGCGTGATCGTTCGTCTAATCCGGGGTTCGTATTTCGGATCTTTCGTTCTACAGTATTTTACGATAATCCAAATCAAATAATATCAAGGGTGTTTAGATATTATACCTTCGATTCGTTGTTCGGAGAAACGAAATCAAGATGACCTTTGAATCTTCCCACGTATTCCTTGCACTCCGTTAGAACGTCGGGTGGGCGACGATCTATCGAACTCCTATGGATCTCCTTCAACTCTCTAGAACTATCAAGTATTGATATTCTTGTCTTATGATTTATGAAGGCCATGTAGTGCTTTTATAGGCTACGTAGGGGATCTAAAGGAGGTGGAATATTGGGCTTCCAATATTGAAGATTAAATTGAGCCCAAGCCCAAGTCTATTAATCCTTATCAATATTAATTAATTTATTTTCCACTATATAAATTAATTGCACTCCCAATATTGAATAATATTATATCAAATAATATTTCTCCGGTAGTATTATTTATTCCGTGTATTTAAGATTTAAATATCCATGAATAAAATTTATTTATTGCTTAATAAATTTATTCATCTCTTATATCCGAGACTAGTACCACTCAACCTTATTTATTATGCGGGAACAAATCCACTCGCGAGGTTTACATAATAAATCCTTATGAGCTCATCTCGGGGATATTATAAACCCTTCCGGGATACACTGTCCCGTCAAGAATTCACGGCATGCCATATATAAAATATAGTGATCCAACTTAACCGGTAATTAACCCAATAATTAAATCGGTTAATTCCTTTGGAAAATCAAAGTCACATATATTAAATATACACACCCGCAATTGTATCGGGGATTAAGAATAAAATACACTGAGTCTTAAATCAATTATCACCGAGCAAACCTAATTGATAAGTCTCATGCGATCCGCTCAATACACCAAGTGTACAAGTGTGATAAAATAATTAAGATAAATTATTTTCTCTCTCACACAACGACTATACCGATGGATTGGTCCGTGTCCATCTAGGTCGTGAGCATCTGTTTGATTAAATACGAGTAACCGATAGTATGATCTTCTGTGTGTCCATACACACCATACTAACTACAACGTATAAAATCCAGGACTATAATTTGCATATATTTAATTAACAATAATTAAAAGCAAATGAATGTTCATTATTAATAGGTAAATGAAAGTGTACAAGGAGTTCAGAATACTCAAATCTAGACATTAAGTATACTACTCCAGCAAGAAAAGGGCTGATTTTGTGAAACAGATACACGAGACGGCGAGGATGAACATAGAGAGGCGAACCAAGCAATATGTCGAGCAAGCGAACAAGGGACGTCGCAAAGTAGTATTTGAACCTGGTGATTGGGTGTGGTTGCATATGCGAAAGGAGAGGTTCCCATTGCAGCGCCGTTCGAAGTTACTTCCTCATGGCGATGGACTATTCCAAGTGTTGGAGCGTATCAACGACAACGCCTACAAATTGGATCTTCCAGGTGAGTACAATGTTAGTGCTACTTTCAATGTTACTGACTTGAGTTTGTTCGATGCAGGTGACGACTTGGATTTGAGGACAAATCCACTTCAAGAGGAGGGGAATGATGCAGCCCCAGAGTCGTCAATGATACAAGACCCGGTACGAGTTCCAGCTGGACCAGTGACGCGCTCGAGAGCCAAGAAGTTCAAAGCGAGCTTGATGGCGTTGATCCAAGAAGTATGGGCGCAAGAGCTGTTGAAGAAACCTATTGGTGAAGTGGAGAAGCCGAGCATTATCAATATGATTTCATACAAGGAGGCCAATCCAACCTAAGGTGATGAGTTTCAGGCTGAGACGACAAAGAATGTGCCGGAACGGAGGTCAGACGTGAGCCGAGGACGCGCCGCAGAGTTCAGCCAAGATTTTGGCATGGTGTCGGCCGACACCAAGGCCTGTCGGCCGACAGGGGTCGAAAAATCCATATTCTGCGAATCACGAAGCTCAACCCGAGGTGAAATCCGAAGTTCGGGTTCGTTGTCGGCCGACACCTCTTACCTGTCGGCCGACAAGTGTCAGAAACCCATATTCTGACAAACACGAGGTGTAGCCCGCAATTGAATCCGAGATGAGGAATGGATGTCGGCCGACACCCAAACCTGTCGGCCGACATGAGCTTCAGATTTGGGAAAAACGCGGCGATGAGTTTTTAATTGTTTTGTTTTCCTTTTTTTCATGATTTTAGGTCAGCCTATATAAGGCCTTTGAACCCTTTTGTTTAGATACAACTTTTGACATTATTATTATTATTACGTGAGTTTATCTCTCTCAATTTTCGTTCTCTTTTGATTTTGCTAAAAGAGTTCAACTAGGCGAATCTACGAAGCATCCATACTTCGTCGTGTGTCATCATCGTTTCCAAGTAGCTGCATCAATTCCGTTTTGTGGGTTAGGTTTTCAATCTAATCAATTCAACGAGTTAGGTTCAGAAGTTTGGGGATTTTCATCCACCCAGGTATCCGAAACCCGAATTCCGTGTTCTTCGTATCAATTCAATTATCAATCGATCGAGGTACGTATCACTTGGTGAAGATGTCAGCCACCTGATCTGATGTCTTCATATAGAACATCTCGAATAATCCCTTCTGCAACCACTCTCTGACTAGATGGCAATCAATTTCTATATGTTTTGTACGCTCATGAAAAACTGGATTGGATGCTATATGCATTGCTGCGACATTGTCACAGTAAAGGAGAGCAGACTGCGGATGAAGGATCTTAAAATCTGTCAATAACTTTTTAAACCAAATTAACTCACAAACACAGGATGCCATAGCCCTATACTCTGATTCTGCTAAAGACCTAGACACTGTTGATTGTTTCTTGGATTTCCATGCTACCAAAGAATCTCCAAGGAAGACACAGTAACCTGTGATGGACCTTCTAGTGGTAGTATCTGCTGCCCAATCAGCATCACGAAAGGTTTTTAAATGTCACTCTGAGGTGGATGAGAAGAAAAGACCTTGACCAGGAGATTGTTTTAGATATCTAACAACTCTAATTGCTGCAGCCATGTGCAGATCAGTAGGATGATCAATGAATTGACTTAGAACTTGAATTGAATAACAAATGTCAGGCCTGGTTAATGTGAGATATAATAATCTCCCAATTAATCTTCTGTATGCAGAAGGGTTGGATAGAAGAGTGTCATCTTCTTTAGTGAGTTTATTTCCTTGTTCAAAAGGAAAAGAATCTGGTTTACTTTCTAATAATCCACAATCAGAGATTATGTCCAAAGTATACTGTCTTTGATTAAGTATGATACCTTCTGAATTTCTGGCAATTTCAATGCCAAGGAAGAATCTCAAATTACCTAAATCCTTGAGCTTGAATATACTAGCAAGGTGAGCTTTGAGTGAATTAATTCCAGAAAGATCATTGCCTCCTAGAATTATATCATCAACATAGATAAGGATAAAAATTGTAGAGGATCCAGTAAGCAAGAGGAAGAATGAAGAATCAGCACTACTCTGATGAAAACCATAACTGATAATAATAGAAGTTAACTTCTCATTCCATTGTCTGGAAGCTTGCTTGAGTCCATATAAAGACTTGTGGAGTTTGCACCACAAGTTGGTTTTGGAAGAGGCAGAGTAGCCATCTGGAAGACTCATGTATACTTCCTCATGAAGATCCCCATATAGAAAAGCATTGTTGACATCTAATTGGAATAAATACCAATTTAATGATGATGCCAAAGCCATGAAAGTTCTGACAGTGGCAATCTTAGCTACTGGGGAAAAAGTTTCAAAGAAATCCAATCCTTCTAGTTGATTATAACCTTTGACAACTAATCTTGCCTTATATCTCTCAATGCTTCCATCTGACTTTCTCTTTAATTTATATACCCATTTACATCCCACTAACTTCTTCCCCTTTGGGATATTCATCAGTGTCCATGTGTTGTTACTTTCCAATGCTGAAATTTCTTCATTCATGGCTAACTGCCATTCAGGATGTTTAACTGCCTCTTTGAAGCTTCTAGGTTCAGTGTGAATTACTGTGCACATAACCTAGGATAGGTAGGGTTCCTTTAATCTCCAAAAATACAGATGATCATCAAGGGGATAATCTGAAGAAGCTTGAAATGATTTAGTGTGGATCCCTTTTGTCTGCTGGATTAAATTACACAGATAATCACTGAGGTAGCTTGGTGGTTTGGCGTTTTTACTTGGTCTCCTAATTGGAGCATCTGATGTGTGTATTGGAGCTTCTGAACTCATAGGATTTTCCAGCTCCTCAGTAGCATCAGTAGTGTTGTCTCCGAGGGGAGTAACATATGGTGATTCCTGAATGTTGGTATTGTTGGAGTTGTGTACTTAATGTCTAGATTTAAGTATCGGTAAACTCCCGGTCATAGCATTTAACCTATTTAATTAATAAACAATTATTTGCATTTAATTATTATTAATTAATTATGCAAAATATAGTCCTGGATTTTATACGTTGTAGTAAGTATGGTGTTGCATGGGCACACAGAAGATCATACTATCGGTTACTCGTATTTAATCAAACAGTTGCTCACGACCTAGATGGACATGGACCAATCCATCGGTATAGTCGTTGTGTGAGAGAGAAAATAATTTATCTTAATTATTTTATCACACTTGTACACTTGGTGTATTGGGCGGATCGCTTGAGATTTATTGATTAGGATTGCCTTGGATAATCAATTTAAATCTCAGAGTATTTTATTCTTAATCCTCGATTCTATTGCGGGTGTATATATTTAATATTAGAGACTTTGATTTTCCAAAGGAATTAACCGATTTAATTATTGGGTTAATTACCGGTTAAGTTGGGTCGCTATATTTTATATATGACATGCCGTGAATACTTGACGGGAAAGTGTATCCCGGAAGGGTTGATAATATCCCCGAGATGAGTTCATAAGGAATTATTGTGTAAACCTCATGAGTGGATTTGTTCCGCACAATAATTAAGGTTGAATGGTACTAGTCTCGGATACAAGAGATGAATATAATTTATTGAGCAATAAATAAATTTATTCATGGATATTTAAATCTTAAATACACGGAATAAATAATACTACCGGAGAAATATTATTTGATATAATATGGTTTAATATTGGGAGTGCAATTAATTTATATAGTGGAAAATAAATTAATTAATATTGATAAGGATTAATGGACTTGAGCATTGGGCTCAATTTAATCTTCAATATTAGAAGCCCAATATTCCACCTCCTTATGATCCCCTACGTAGCCTATAAAAGCACTACATGGCCTTCATAAATTAATAAGACAAGAATATCAATAGTTGATAGTTCTAGAGAGTTGAAGGAGATCCATAGGAGTTCGATAGATCGTCGCCCACACGACGTTCGAACGAGGTGCAAGGAATACGTAGGAAGATCGCAAGGTCATCAACGTTTAATTCGTTTCTCCGTACAACGAATCGAGGTAATATAATCATAAACCCCTCTATGATTATTTGTTCATGTTAATCGTGATATATACATGAACAAGACGATCCGGGAAAACATCGAGACCTAGATACGGGGATCGTTGGATCCCCGTGGGGATCGAACGAGGGGCGGTCGAACCCTAGGGTTTCGACCGCCGGTGTGCCGCGCAAGGAAGCCCCGGCTGGTCGCCGGGGCATGCGATCGACCTAGGGTCGATCGCTGGGGATGCCACGGGCTGGTGCCGTGGCGGATCCCCGCCGCCTCCACGGCGGCGTGCGCGAGAAGGCGCCTCGGCTGGGCCGAGGCGGGCGATCGATCAAGCGATCGATCGCCGGGGGTAAACCGCGGCTGTTGCCGCGGTGGTCAGCTGGAGGCTGACCGCCCCTCCTGGCGGTGGCGGTGAGTCGCCGGACTCACCGCCGGGGGCTGCTCCATGCAGCCCCAGCGATCGCCATGCACGGCGATCGCGAACCCCGCATGGGGTTCGGCTAGGGTTTCGCCCTCGTGGCGATTCCCTCGTCGGACTCCGGTGACGTGGTGTTCGTGATCGTTTTCCAGCGACGGGGTTTCGGTCGGGTTATCGGTTCCGCATAATTTTTGATAGCCCGGGACATCGAATCCCAGCAATTGGTATCAGAGCGTTTTTGTTTCGTGTTCATGTATATGTTCGATTATTGTTCTACCTTGCAGGGATTTCCGGCTATCATGGTTGGATTTAATTATTGTGTTAATTAATTATCATGATTATTCGTTTATTAAACTCTCGGACATGTCGAGATTCGTTTTGTGTGGTTGAATGTTTGTAATAGTAAAAATTCGGGGGTTGACCGAATTTAGGATTTATTATTACGTTCTATGTTTTCCGGAAAATGTATAGGGTCGATTTCATGTATAGAATCGATACCGGAATTGTAAATTTAATTCTTGTAATTTATTTACGTTGGATCGATGCCGAGACGACCGCCGGAGAACGCGTGTGACGAAGAGGACGAAAAACCGGGGATCGATCAAATCCCTTGATCGACCCCAATCGATCGACCCAAGGAAGGGGGCCGATCGCCCTCGGCTATGGCTGCCGCCGGCGACGGTGGCGGCTGGTGGCTGGGCTGGGCGGCGGTGCTCCTCCGGTGGTGGCCGGTCGAAGGTGGGGGTGGCGTGGGGTCTCCCGATCTCATGCTACTCCTACCAAGATACTACTTTCCTAATTAATTCGGTTTTCCTATTTGAGTTTTCCTATATTTGGGAATTCTCATGGATTTGAAAAAGAATTAATTGGAATTAATTTTATTTCCTTATTCTATTATGGAAGTCTTCTAGAGTATTCCGAGTTCTACTTGGAATAGGATCCTAGAGATTTAATAGAATTGAAAAGGAATAAAAGTTAATTTAGGATTGATTTATTTCCTAATTGATTATTCCTATTTTATGGGAATTTTCAAAGTAATGGAAATTAATTAATCTTGGAAAGTAGAAGAGTCCTAATTTATTTTATTTCCTTATTCTATTATAGAAGTCTTCTAGAATATTCCAAGTTTTACTTGGATAGATTATTCTAGAGATTTAATAGAATTAGATAGGAAAAAAAATAAAAAAAAAATATTAATAATATTTAATTTTATTTTTGATTTATTCGATTGACTTAATTTTCGAATTAAGTATCTTTTGGATTTATTAAAAATAAATAGATTTAAATATTGGGATTAATATTCTCGTCACATGGAGCATTCAAGAACGAAGACTGAAGACTAGAAGATGCATATGAAGAAGGAATAAAGCCATGATAGTCGGGAAAATAATTTTCTAGCATTATTTGACTATGTGATATGTGCTTTATTACTTGCATGCATGCTTATGTGTTTAATTATGCATTAGATAGCGTATCCCTTTGTTATAAAAAACTAAGTGGGAGAGGGGATGGAAACATTCCCGTGGTCTCCATTACTGTTCTCTTGGTGACATTTATGAGCTTTCGAAGTTCATATAGATATGTCATTGGAGGAGAATTCTTGTAATTCCTTTTACAAGAAACATTGATCAAGTTTATCAAACAATGCCTAATTTGTCTTTCTGAAACTGACTTCAAGTCGACTCATTCTCACCCCGGGGAGTGGAATGGAGCCAAATCCACTTGGTCATGTGGATGACACAAATTAGAGATCTTCGTACCATTCTTTGATAGATGGATCGAGTTTCACTTATGATTCTCCGCGTCTTGATCTACGAGAAACGAATGGATCTTGTAACTGGGAGTCAATTATAAAAGTCTCTTAGTGTAGTAAACGTCCACACCACGTGGCTTGCTATACTGACGGATTTTGGATTAAGTGATGTAGACAGTTGTAAGTAATTGTGAAGAGTTGTGAAATTATCGTAAACGTCCACACCACGTGGCTTGCGGTGATGTAGCAATTCCAAACAATGTACTTTGGTGCTGAGTAATGGTTTACACTTAGATACGCGTTATAGTATTCTTCCCCACAAAGTCACGCTATAATCGATGTATGACCAAAGAAAATCTAATTGCTAAATCATTTAGGTGGGTAAACGTCCACACCACGTGGCTTGCCTTACCTGATGGGATTTTAGATGTGATTAGTAATTTAATGATATTATTTGAGGGAGATAATATCGGACATTAAATTAATTGTTTGTTTAAATGTGCTTATAGGTTTACAGAATAGCTATGAACCCACTTTCTGTGATACTCAAGGAGCATAAGCTCACTGGTCCAAATTACATTGATTGGAAGAGAAATTTAGACATTGTCCTGACTTCTGAGGAGTACAAGTTTGTACTCCATGAAGTGTGCCCTGCCGAGCCCACGGCTGCCTCAACTGATGAGGAAAAACTGACATATCGGAAGTGGAAAAAGGCTGATGAAATGGCTAGGTGTTATATGTCAAATGTACTCCAAACCCAACATGAGCCGATGGACACTGCCTATGATATGATGTTTAACCTCAAGGAGATGTTTGGGGAGCAAGATCGTGCGGCTAGGCAAGAAACCATGAGAGTCCTCATGTCGACTACTCAATCTGAAGGAACGCCCGTTGGAGAGCACGTTCTTAAGATGATGAGTTTGTTGAATGAACTTGAGGTCCTAGGAGCTTATTGATGCTGAGACGCAAGTCGACATCATACTCCAGTCTCTGACCCCTAGTTTTGAGCAGTTTCGTATGAGCTATAATATGGGTAAACTATCTTATACTCTTGCGCAACTCCTGACTGAACTGAAGGCGGTAGAGGGTGTCTACAAGAAGGGCAAGTCTCAAGCGCTTGTAGCTACCAAGTCCAAGGGCTCGAAGCCTGTTGGAGGTAGGGGCAAGAAAAGGAAGCAAGCCTGGAAACCCAGTGGTGCCAAGAGGCATGGACCACGAGTGGGGGCTAGTAAGCCAAGGGGCAAGTGCTTCCGATGTAACAAGTCTGGACACTGGAAGTCTGAATGTCCTCTCAAAGGTACGAATTTTTCTTTAGTCGTAAAAACATAGTCAGCGGTATTATCTACCAGAATTCTGGTGTGTAGATATGGAACCACTGACGGTATGTGCATTCTTGAATGCAGGGGTTCCAGAAAACCCGGCGACTTAGAGAAGAAGAATTCGAGTCTACATGGGCGAAGCTGTTGGGGTAGCAGCGGTTGCAGTGGAAGACATTTATCTGTTTTCAAGTAGTTTTAGGATTTCATTTCAAGTTTATTGCATTATGTACCCCTTTATTTTAGAAAGAACTTCTGTTCTGGATTTCTATTATTTATGAATGGATATTTTATTTCTTTAATCATTTCATGATTTGGGTAAGAAATAATGGTGTTATCTATTCTGGTACATTAGATAGCAATATATGAATGATGAATCCTTGGTCTACCACGATGCAACAATCCGTTATGTATAACTTGTTTTACTTATTAGATGTATTTCTTTGTTAATCATTATACTTGTGAATTCTTATACTTAGTAGTATTTATTCAAATAAATATTCAAAAGGTCGAAATTGATTTAATCAATTATAGTTGAGGGAATGGACCTTCCGACCTAAGAATTGAATTTGGAAGATAATACAACTAAGCATACCTTTCGGTAAAGGATAGAATTCGGACAAGTATTAAGAATGATCAATGATATGTGTGAGGTGCGAGTAATTCCTTTCAAGAATACTCGAAGATGGATTAGAATGCTTGATGTGCCATAAGAGCGAAGTGTTTAAGTCACAAAGCAATTATGGGGAACCTTCAAAGTATATCCATTGGAAGCCTGCGACATAGTCGCGGAGGCTACCACATAACACAATCAAAGGTTGAGATTAAGTCTCAAATGACTACACCATACACTTACGTGTAGAGATGGTGAGTCAGTAAGAAATAGAATTCTAATAGTAAAAGGACAAGTTGTTTGGAACTACCTATGTTCTATGGATATTCCTGGAGACAACGGCATATTCAATATGGTTGTAGGATATCCTAGATGAACAAAGTATTGTGTGTTCTATAGTACTATGAACCAGAAGGACGTGTAACGCCCGGTTCTTAGCGAAAGACTATTAGAAGAACCACAAAGCCCGAACTGACGCAGTACCTTGGAATGAGAAAAATGACAAAGACTAGGAACCAGCCAAACCGAGTAGAGGTACACCACATACTGCACCTACTGTTATTACTGTTATACACCGGGACGCCATTGCAGTGGGAGGTTGTTAAGACAACAGGAGATGTTCATAAGACTAGAAGAGTTTTTAACTCTGGATCTGGTAAAGATGAAATCGATCCCTAGCTCTGCACAAAGGCAGTACTAGATCTAAATGTGCCTACTTAGAAAACAATAAGGATTATTGTTAAGAGGCAAGATCATTTAGATTACAAGCTTGGTAAATCCATTATGGATTGAAACAAAGCTATGAGTCGTGGAACTTGCGAATTGATGGGATAATCCATTTAGACGGCGAACGCGTGGTGGCGATCTAGGATCGCCGGACCACGGCGATCGCCGCCTAGGTTTTCGAAGGGGCGAGAGGGATCGACCCTCGGCTGGGCCGAGGGCATGCGATCGATCGCATGGATCGATCGCGGAGGGTGCGGGCTGGTGCCGCCCCTCCCCACCGTGAAGGTGGACCCCTCCAGGCGGCGGCGAGTCGCCGGACTCGCCGCGGGGGCTGCTGGGCAGCCCCACCCCAACCGATCGATGATGCGATCGGTGATCGCATGGAGCCCCGCTCGCGGGGGCTCGGTGTTGGAAATCTATATCCCGGAATTAATAAATTTAAATAAATAAATTATCTAATTAATTCCGACCGAAATCCTTCGAATATCCGGATTGTCTAAATTGCGGAACCGACAACCCAATCGAAAAACCTTTCGCCGGAAACCACCGCGAACCACCATACGCGTAACCGGGCTCGACCGAAAACACCACGCGGGGATAACCCCACGCGTGCCCTAGCCGAGCATCCCCCGGGGATGCGTCGTGCATCCCCCGGGGCTGCTCGTAGCAGCCCCCCGGCGGTGAGTCCGGCGACTCACCGCCACCGCTCGTGGAGGAGCGGTCCGCCCAGCGGACCGCGATCGGGCCAGCCACGCGGCTGCCCGGCGATCGAGCCCAGCTCGATCGCATACCCCGGCGTCCAGCCGGGGCTCCTCCCGTGTGCACCGGCGATCGAGCCCTAGGGCTTCGATCGCCACCTTCGGCGTCCAGCCGAGGGTTCTCGTGCGATCCCGGCGGGGTTCGCTTGACCGCCCGCGGTCCGGTGATCTCCGATCACCACCGCGCGGTCAAACCCCGTCCCCGGGTTCGTCCCTCGGATCTTGGTTCATGATATTTTTACGATATTTAAACGATAAAATCATAAAGAATGTTTTACGATTTACCTCGTTCTCGTTGTTCGGAAAAACGAAGAACTCAATTTGACGACCTTGAGATCTTCCCGCGTATTCCTTGCACTAGCTCGGACGTCATGTGGGCGACGATCTACCGAACTCCATGGATCCTCCTCTCTACTTTCTCTCTTTAGAATTGTGATCTTCAACTTATGAGAATAGAGAAGACCATGTAGCACATTTGACATAGAAGCCAAAATGTAGCACCGCGCCATCTGATTAGCCTTGACCCACTTCCGATGAGCTTCCTTTTCCTCAGGAGTGGAGGTGTCAATAGGTTCGTCAGGACAATCCTCATGGAGTACATATTTGTACTCCTCAGCAGTCAGGACAATGTCCAAGTTTCGTTTCCAGTCAATATAGTTCGGACCAGTGAGTTTGTTCTCTTTTAGTATCATGGATAGCGGGTTGAGTGCCATATCTATAAAAGAGACAAATCAAACTGTCAAATTTAATTCGATATTAACTCCCTTAATTAATATCATTAAATCTACCAATCAATCCTAAAATCCCATTAGACTAGCATGCCACGTTCATGTGGACGTATACTAGTCCAAATGATTTTATAACTGGACTTTTACTTCGGTCGTACATCATTACAGCAGTGACTCCGATGGGGAGGATACTGTAAAGCGTACCTAAGTGTATACCATTTCTCAGTACTAAGTTAACCGCTCGGAAACTACACGCCCACCGCAAGCCACGTTAGTGTGGACGTTTACGTTGACATGCGGTCCCTTTACGATTTCCTATAACTGTCGAGCCTCAATTAACCCAAAGTTCCGTTTCCGTCTAGTAAGCCACGATAGTGTGGACGTTTACTAAACAAACAACTTTGTTAATTGAATTCCATTTAATAAATTTCACAATTTCGTTAATCAAAGCTTGATATCTCGTAAGTGAAACTCGAAGTTTCTAACCAGCGATCAATCATGCAATTGAGCCCTATCTCTCACAAAGTGAGGGAGCCAACCAGACAATCGATCTAGTCATCAAATGACTCGAATGTCTCTAATCTGTGTCATCGACATAACCAAGCGCTTTGGCTCCATTCCACTCCCCGGGGTGAGAATGAGTCGAGTTGAAATTAGTCTTTGAAAGACAGATTAGGCATTGCTTTGAAAAACTTAATTGTTCAATTTTAAAATTGGAATTTCATTCGAATTTCGATCAAAGTGATTTCCGTGTATCGACTTTATCCGATAGGGAGGATGACACTAAAGCCAACTCGTAAGTCAATACATATCACTCTCGAAACAGAGAATGGAGACCGCGGGATTGTTTCCAATCCCTCTCCCACTTAGTATTTTACGATTTAGGGATATACATGCATAAAATAATAAGCATAATAAAACACGTAAATCACATAAGAAAGCAATTAACGTGGCCCGATTATTATGGCCTTAAAATCTTGAATGCACGTCTCTTGGAACTCGAACTCGTTGCTCGTCTCGACTTCGATTCTCGTTCCTCCGGGCTTCGATCTCGTCTCGATCCAATAGCAGAAATTAATTACAAAATTATTCTACTAAGTCCAGTATCGATCCTATACATTTTGATCGACCCTATACAAGTCCCGGATGCAACGAAAAAAAAAAAAAAACCTAACGACTCAACCCGTCGTTTTTATCTATTACAAACAAGCAACTTTCCAAAAAATAAAACCGATCTCGACAAGCCCGAGAGTTTAATCAAAACCACACACATAGCACAAAATACCAAAATAAATTGGCCATAATAATCGGGTGATCCTGCAAAACAATTCTCGCAAACAATATAAAGAACGTATAAACCGGCTCTGATACCAATTGTTGGGAATCGACTGCCCGGGACATGTCCGTTCGACTACTCGAACATCCGGACATGCCCAGTCGACATCCAGTGTGCCCACTGTGTTCACGACGAAACCCCTGACCCGAAATGCACCCAGCCATCGCACCCGAGGCACGACCGCGCAAAACGAGAGGCTTCTGGCCTCTCTGTCGTCCGACACCAGAAGGTGTCGTCCGACAAGACCATCAAATGTCGTCCGACACCAGAAGGTGTCGTCCGACAAGCCTGTCGGCCGACAGTAGTAGCTGTCGTCCGACACCCGTCGCGAACAGCGGCGGGATTCGCCCGTTCTGGCTGTTCCGATGTGATTTTCTCGATCCGACTGCCATGCCGGAGGTCAGAAACCTCCCAGCAGTCCGAGAATGTCACATCCAAGCCACGGGATCCGATCTACGTTCAAAATATGATTAACGAAATATGAGATCGAATAAATTGCGGAAAAAAGAATCGATCTCATACCTTCTCGGTCGATTGTTGAGACCTTAGATGCTTCTAACGTATGCCTCAGATCCTTTGACTCCAACCGTTGTGTGGGCAACGATCCGTTGGGTCTCCTTTTCTGCTTTCACCTTTTTCTACCAGCGTTATATTTTCTATTCTCTGATGAGAGAAAAATAATTGCGCTACACTGATTTATTTTTGCAGAGAAAAACTTAATTGCGCTAACGCAATAATGTTTTCTCAGAAAAATAAAAAGCTGCGGAATGTAGGTTTAGGATAGGCAAGGTAGGATATTTATAGAGTTACGTTAGGGACCTTAGGATAAATTAATTAAGGGATAAATTGAAATATTAATTAACTTGGAATACGTAAAAGCAATTCCTTAATTAATCGATTTCAATTTTAATTATTATTAACTCCACTATAAAATAATAATTGAATTCCCGAAATTAATTTTAATATTATTTCAACAATAATAATTCCGCCGAAATTACATATACGACTTTCCCCGTGTTTAAGATATCGAACGTCCACGAATTTATTTAATTACTAATAATTAAATTAATTCGTTTCTTATTATCCGAGACTAGTACCACTCATCCTTATTATCATGTGGAACAAATCCACCTGCAGGGTTTACATGATAAACTTTATGAGCTCATCTCGGGGACGTTATCAACCCGATAAACGGGACACGGTTTCCTGTCTATAATCTATAGCATGCCGTGTGTACAATTCCGATTCCCAATTTACCGAGTATCTCGACTAATCAAATAGTCTCACTCATTGGCAAGTTAAAGAACCGAGAATTGGACATACGCACCTATAATTATATAGGGATTAAGAATTCGTATATCTGTAATTCTGAGGTCTAGTTCGATTACGTTGATTAGTATAAATCGAACGCCCTCCCGTGGTCCTGCTCAATACACCAAGTGTACAAGTGTAACATAATAGTCAAGACCAACTATTACCCAGTCACACTACGACGTACCGATGGATTGTCCCTGTCCATCTAAGTCATGAGCTTCTGTTCGATAATATACGAGTAACCGACAGTATGATCTTCCGCGTGTCTCCTCACGCCATACTGTCTACAACGTATATATCTAGAACTATTGCATTCAAGTACAAGGTAGACAAAAATGCCGACAGTTTGATTAATAGATAATGAAAAACACAGATAAGGAGTTCCATATTGTCACTAAACTAGACATTTAGAATATAACTCCATCACTTCAATAGTGAAACACATAGCCTGATATCGACTTACACCGGTCCTCATTCGATTAGAAATCTAAGAGAATGTAATCCAAAGGAAATGCTCGTCTAGAACAATACTTCGAAAGTACTTTTACAGCAGTCGAATATTCCTTTCCAGGATTACCTTGACATCCTCCCACTATGCTCACCGCATAGCCGATATCAGGTTCTTGTTTTCAACATTGCATTTATCAAGCTTTCCACACTCGAAGTGTAGGAAACCGCTTTCATTGCTTCTATCTCCTTTTGTGTTTAAAACACATATCCTTAGATAGATGCATTCCGTCTCTGAAAAGTAACGAACCTTTCTCGGAATCTTGCATGTTAAAACAAACCATAATCATATATGTGTAAGATGTCCAGGAGAAGTGCAATGTTCTTTCCCAGATATCCAAGATCTCAAGAACATGTCCAACTTCTTCCTATATCTTTCATATTGATTTATCTAGACAACCTCATTCTATGTCTTGACAACATCTTTACATTGTTACCAATGATAAGAATGTTCTCTACATAAAACCCGAGAAACACCACCTTGTTCCATCACGTTTCCAATACACACGATTCGTCTATGCTTTAATGAATCCATAAAATGGACTATCTCATCAACTTGCAAGTACCACGAACTTAATGCTTTGTTTCAATCCATAAATGGATCAACTAAGCTTGTACTCTAAATGATCTTGACTCTTAGCAATAATCCTTATTGCTTTCCAAGAAGGCACATTTAGATCTAGTACTGCCTTCATGTAGATCTAGGGATCGATTTCATGTATACTAGGTCCAGAGTTCGAAAACTCTCCTAGTATTATGAACATCTCTGGTTGACCCACAACCTCCCACTACAATGGCATTCCAGTGTATAAACAGTATTAACAGTAGGTGCAGTTAGTGGTGTACCACTACTCAGTTCTGCTGGTTTCCAGTCTTCTTCGTTCTCTCTCATTTCAAAGTATCACGTCACTTTGGGCTTGTGGTTCATCATATAGTCTTTCTCTAAGAACCAGGCGTTAGAAACTTATAACGTCCTTCTGGTTCATAATACTATTGAACACACATCTTTTGTTCTTCTAGGATATTTTACAACCGCATTTGAATGCGCCGTTGTTTCCAGACATATCCATAGAACATAGGTAGTTGCGTATAACTCATCTTTTACTATCTCTATAAGAGTTCCATTTCTTATTATCGACACACCATTTCTACACAACAGTGTATGGTGTAGTCATTTGGGATCAAATCCAAATCTCTGATTAGTATGCCATGCATTCCTCAGATAGGTACTTGCCTCCGTGATCAAATCGCAGGCTACAAATGGATATACCTTGATAGTTCTCCACAATTGCTTAGTGTCCATTGACTTGCCAAAACACTTGCTTTTGTGGCACATCATGTATTCTAACCCATTTCTCGAGTAATCATCAAATGAAGTACTCGTACCTTATTGTCTGAGTAGACATAGGTCTGCATACATCAGAGTCAATCAATTCTTATACTTGTCCGGATCTTATATCTTATATCCATAAAGGATTGCTTAGTCATATTATCTTTCAAATTAGATTCTTAGGTCGGAAGGTCCACTCCTTCAACTTAATTGATCAAATATCAATTTTCGACCTTTGAACTTCTTATTTGAATAAACATGATTCAGCATAAGAATCCACAAGTATAATTGATAAAGAAATCTCTTATTAGTAAAACGAGTTTTACTACGGTTCGTTGCATTGTGGTGGACTCAGGATCCATCATTTATATATTGCTAGCCAATGTACCAGAATAGATAATATCATTATTTCTTCTTATAACCATCAAATGATTAAAAGAAATAAAATATCTATTTATTAGAAATCCAGAACAAAGTTCTTTCTAATATGAAAGGTACAAAAAAAGCAATAACTTAAAATGAAATCCTATAAATGTCCTCCACTGCAACTGCTGCCTCCTCTACAGCATTGCCCATGTAGACTACGATTTCTTCTTTTCTAAGTCGTCGGGTTTCCTGGAACCCTTGCATTGAATGCACATACCGTCAGTGGTTCCATATCTACACACCAGGTTCCGGTAGATAATACCACTCACTTTGTTTCACGACTAAAGAAAATTTCGTACTTTCTTTGAGAGGATAATCAGACTTCCAGTACCCAGACTGTTTGCATCGAGAATACTTGCCTATTGGCTTTCTCGTCCCATCTCGTGGTCCAAAGAGAACCACTGGGTTTCTTTGCTTTCTTGTCCTTTCCCCCGATTCATGCCTTTAGGTTCGAAACCTTTGGCATTGGCTACAAGAGCTTGCGATTTCCGTCTCAACTCGTCTAAAAGGTCAATCATCTCAAAAACGTTTTTAAGCGTTTCCTCGAAGTGACTGGCCTTTATGAGTATCCTCATCGCTTCTTGTCTAGCCGCCTATGTCAATAGGCTCGGGAGGACAAAGCTCATTGAGTACAACCTTGTACTCTTCAACAGTTTGGGTAATGTCTAGATCTCTATTCCAATCATTACATTTAGGGACCAGTGAGTTAAAATCCTTACGTATCACAGAAAGTGGGTTCAAAGCCATCTCCTAATCTATGAGCACATATAACAACAAACAATCGATTTAATCTCCGATATTATCTCCCTCAAATAATATCATTAAACCACTAATTACATCTAAAATCCCATCAGGTAAGGCAAGCCACATTCGTGTGGACGTTTACCCACCTAAATGATTTAGCAATTAGATTTGCTTCGTTCGTACATCAATTATAGCGTTACTTCGTTGTGAGGAATACTATAAAGCGTACCTAAGTGTAAACCATTACTCAGTATCTAAGAAGATTGTTTGGGACACGTATATTCACCGCAAGCCACGTTCGTGTGGACGTTTACGTTAACATACGCTCTTTTACTCCCTTCTATAACTGTCTACATCAATCGTTCCAAAATCCCATTCAATGTAGCAAGCCACGTTCGTGTGGACGTTTACTACACCAAAAGACTTTTACAATTGACTCCCAATTACTTGAATCATTTAATCTTGTAAATCAAGACGCGGAGAATCATAAGTGAAACTCAAAGTTTCTAACCAGTGATTCACCATGCGAACGACCCTATCTCTCATAGAATGAGGGAGCCGAGCAGACAATCAATCCACCTTCAAAAGATGGTACGACTGCCTCTAATTTGTGTCCTCGACATGACCAAGTGGCTTTGGCTCCATTCCACTCCCCGGGGTGAGAATGAGTCGACTTGAAATCAGTTTTGGAAAGACAAATTAGGCATTGTTTGATAGACTTAATCAATGTTTCTCGTAAGAGGAATTACAAGAATTCTCCTCCGATGACTTATCTATACGAACTTCAAAAGTTCATAAAAGTCACCAAGAGAACAACAATGGAGACCATGGCATTGTTTCCAATCCCTCTCCCACTTAGCTTTTTACAATAAAGGGATACGCTATCTAATGCATAATTAAATACACATAAGCATGCATACATGAAATAAAGCACATAGAATATTATCACATAATCAAAATAATACTAGAATATTATTTTCCGACTATTATGGCTTTATCGCATCTCCGTATGCTTCTTCTAGTCTTTAGTCTTCGTTCTTGAATGCTCCATGTGACGGGAATATTAATTCCAATATTTAAATCTATTTATTTTTAATAAATCAAAAAGTTACTTAATTCGAAAATTAAGTCAATCGAATAAATCAAAAATAAAATTAAATATTATTAATATTTTTTATTATTTTTATTTTCCTCTTCTAATTTCATTAAATCTCTAGAATCCTATCCAAGACCCACTTGGAATATTCTAGAAGATTTCCATAATGAAATAAGGAAATAAAATAATTTAGGACTCCTAGTCCTTCCAAATTAATTCCTTTCCTAATCCATTAAAAATTCCATAAAGGAATATTTAAATAAGGAAAAATTAATTTAGGACTCCTAAACTTTCCAAATTAATTATTTTCCTAATCCATTAAAAATTCCATAAAGGAATAATTAAATAGGAAAAATAAATTAATTATAAATTTATTCCCTTTCCTAATCCATGAATATTCACAAGAATAGAAATAATCAATAAGGAAAAATAAATTTATTCTAAATTTATTCTTTTCCTATTCCATGAGAATTCCCAAAAATAGGAATACTCAAAATAGGAAAACCGAATAATTTAGGAAAGAAAATCTTCGTCGGGAGAAGCACGGGGTGGGGATCCCCGCGCCCCTCCCATCGACCGCTAGCCGAGGAGGAGCACCACCGCCGCCGCCGCCCAACCACGAGCCACCATTACCGGTGACACCGCGGCCGAGAGGCGCGATGCGCCCTCCCCATGCGATCAATCGATCCATGGGATCGTCCATGGGGATTGGTCGATCCCGGAGCCCTCCCTCTCATCGTCTCCTCCGTCACACTTTTCCGGTCGTCGTTTCGGAATCGATCCAACGTAAAATAAATTACAAGTTTATTACTACGCTATCCGGTATCGGTTCTCTACATAAAAACGACCTCATACAATTTCCGGAAAAATAAGAACAAGCATTCACCACACAAGAACGAATATTGACATCACCGAGAGTTTAATAATCAAGAACATTATTATGACATTAATTAACAATAATTAAATCTAGCCATAATAATCGGAAACCCTGCAAGGTAGAACAATTTATCGAAAAATACCATGAACTAAAACCAACGCTCTGATACCAATTGTTGGAAATCGATATCCCGGAATTAATAAATTTAAATAAATAAATTATCTAATTAATTCCGACCGAAATCCTTCGAATATCCGGATTGTCTAAATTGCGGAACCGACAACCCAATCGAAAAACCTTTCGCCGGAAACCACCGCGAACCACCATACGCGTAACCGGGCTCGACCGAAAACACCACGCGGGGATAACCCCACGCGTGCCCTAGCCGATGTTGGAGTTGTGTACTTAATGTCTAGATTTAAGTAACGGTAAACTCCCGGTCATAGCATTTAATCTATTAAATTAATAAACAATTGTTTGCTTTTAATTATTATTAATTAAATATATGCAAATCATAGTCCTGGATTTTATAGGTTGTAGTTAGTATGGTGTTGCATGGGCACACAGAAGATCATACTATCGGTTACTCGTATTTAATCAAACAGTGGCTCACGACCTAGATGGACCCGGACCAATCCATCGGTATAGTCGTTGTGTGAGAGAGAAAATAATTTATCTTAATTATTTTATCACACTTGTACACTTGGTGTATTGAGCGGATCGTTGAGATTCATCGATTAGGATTGCCGGCGATAATCGATTCGAGTCTCAGTGTATTTTATTCTTAATCCCCGATATTGTTGCGGGTGTGTATATTTAATATAAGTGACTTTGATTTACCAAAGGAATTAACCGATTTAATTATTGGGTTAATTACCGGTTAAGTTGGGTCACTATATTTTATATATGGCATGCCGTGAATGATTGACCGGACAGTGTATCCCGGAAGGGTTGATAATATCCCCGAGATGAGTTCATAAGGAATTATTGTGTAAACCTCATGAGTGGATTCGTTCCGCACAATAATTAAGGTTGAATGGTACTAGTCTCGGATTAAAGAGATGAATAAATTAATTAGCAATAAATTAATTTTATTCATGGATATTTAAATCTTAAATACACGGAATAAATAATACTACCGGAGAAATATTATTTGATATAATATGGTTTAATATTGGGAGTGCAATTAATTTATATAGTGGAAAATAAATTAATTAATATTGATAAGGATTAATGGACTTGGGCAGTGGGCTCAATTTAATCTTCAATATTGGAAGCCCAATATTCCACCTCCTTTAGATCCCCTACGTAGCCTATAAAAGCACTACATGGCCTTCATAAATCATAAGACAAGATTATCATACTTGATATTCTAGAGAGTTGAAGGAGATCCATAGGAGTTCGATAGATCGTCGCCCACCCGACGTTCGAATGGAGTGCAAGGAATACGTGGGAAGATCCAAAAGGTTTTCAATTTGATTTCGTTTCTCCGCACAACGAATCAAAGGTATGATCATAAAACTCCTTGTGTGATTTTATGTTCAATTAATTGTGATACATACATGAACGCATGATCCGGGTAAACGACGAACTTCGGGGACGGGGATTCGAGATCCCCGACGAACGTTCGAAGGACCCTCGGCTGGGAGCCGAGGGATGCGATCGAACCTAGGGTTCGATCGCGGCGATATGGACGCCGGGGCGAGCGATCGAGCTGGGCTCGATCGCGGGGGCGAGCCGCGGCTGTTGCCGCGGTGGTCAGCTGGGCTGACCGTCCCTCCCGACGGCGTGGGCGGTGAAGTCGCCGGACTCACCGCCCCGGGGCTGCCGGAGCAGCCCCACGCGATCGATGGTGATCGCGAGCCCGCGATGGGCTCGGCTAGGGTTTTGGCCGCGGGTTCATCCCGCGACGATTCTCCGGTTGAGCTCCGGACATCGTGGAGCTCGTGATCGGTTTCCGGCGATGGGATTTCGATCGGGGTTATCGGTTCCGCAATTTTTGATACCCCGGGATATCGATTTCCAGCAATTGGTATCAGAGCGTTTGGTTTCGTGTTCATGTATGTGTTCAATTGTGTTCTACCTTGCAGGCATTCCGACTATCATGGTTTAATTAATTGTTAATTATTCGTTTAATTAATTGCTATTTAATTTACCATGATTGTTCGTTTATTAAACTCTCGGACATGTCGAGATTCGTTTTGTGTGGATGAATGCTTGTAATAGTAAAAATTCGGGGGTTAACCGAATTTAGATTTATTATTATTGTTCTATGTTTTCCGGAAAGTGTATAGGGTCGATTTCATGTATAGAATCGATACCGGAATTGTAAATTTATTTCTTGTAATTTATTTACGTTGGATCGATGCCGAGACGACCGCCGGAGAACTCGTGTGACGAAGAAGACGAAGAGGACGAAAAACCGGGGGGTCGATCATCCCCATGATCGATCCCCATGAGGATCGATCGACCCCACGCCAAGGGGCTGCCCGCTAGGGTTTCCGGCCACGCCGGCCACCGGTGGTGGTGGCGCGTGGCTAGGGGCGGCGGCGGTGGTGCCCGGCGATGGTGGTGGTCGACGGTGGGGGTGGTGCGGGGATCCCCAACCCGTGCTACTCCTACTCCTACCTAGATTCTACTTACCTAATTGATTCGGTTTTCCTAATTGATTTTTCCTATTTTTGGGAATTCTCATGGATTAGGAAAAGAATTAATTGTAATTAATTTTATTCCTTATTCTATTATGGATGTCTTCTAGAGTATTCCGAGTTCTACTTGGAATAGGATCCTAGAGATTTAATAGAATTGGAAAGGAATAAAAGTTAATTTAGGATTGATTTATTTCCTAATTGATTATTCCTTTTTTATGGGAATTTTCATAGTAATGGAAATTAATTAATCTTGGAAAGTAGAAGAGTCCTAATTTATTTTATTTCCTTATTCTATTATAGAAGTCTTCTAGAATATTCCAAGTTTAACTTGGATAGATTATTCTAGAGATTTAATAGAATTAGATAGAAAAGATAAATAAATAAAAATATTAATAATATTTAATTTTATTTTTGATTTATTCGATTGACTTAATTTTCGAATTAAGTATCTTTTGGATTTATTGAAAATAAATAGATTTAAATATTGGGATTAATATTCTCGTCACATGGAGCATTCAAGAACGAAGACTGAAGACTAGAAGACGCATACGGAGATGGAATAAAGCCATGATAGTCGAAAAATAATTTTTCTAGCATTATTTTGACTATGTGCTATGTGCTTTATTGCTTGTATGCATGCTTATGTGTTTAATTATGCATTAGATAGCGTATCCCTTTGTTATAAAAAGCTAAGTGGGAGAGGGGATGGAAACATTCCCATGGTCTCCATTACTGTTCTCTTGGTGACTCTTATGAACTTTTGAAGTTCGTATAGATGTGTCATTGGAGGAGAATTCTTGTAATTCCTTTTACAAGAAACATTGATTGAGTTTATCAAACAATGCCTAATTTGTCTTTCTGAAACTGACTTCAAGTCGACTCATTCTCACCCCGGGGAGTGGAATGGAGCCAAAGCCACTTGGTCATGTCGAGGACACAAATTAGAGGCAGTCGTACCATTCTTTGATAGATGGATCGATTGTCTGCTCGGCTCCCTCATCTAATGAGAGATAGGGTTGTTCGCATGGTGAATCACTGGTTAGAAACTTCGAGTTTCACTTATGATTCTCCGCGTCTTGATTTACGAAAATCGAATGGATCTCGTAACTGGGAGTCAATTATAAAAGTCTCTTAGTGTAGTAAACGTCCACACAACGTGGCTTGCTCCACTGACGGATTTTGGATTAATTGATGTAGACAGTTGTAAGAAATTGTGAAGAGTTGTGAAGTTGTCGTAAACGTCCACACAACGTGGCTTGCGGTGATGTAGCAATTCCAAACGATTTACTTTGGTGCTGAGTAATGGTTTACACTTAGATACGCCTTATAGTATTCCTCCCACCGAGGTTCCGCTATAAGTGATGTATGACCGAAGAAAATCTAATTGCTAAATCATTTGGGTGGGTAAACGTCCACACAACGTGGCTTGCCTTATCTGATGGGATTTTAGATGTGATTAGTGATTTAATGATATTATTTGAGGGAGATAATATCGGATATTAAATTAATTGTTTGTTTAAATGTGCTTATAGGTTTAGAGAATAGCTATGAACCCACTTTCTATGATACTCAAGGAGCATAAGCTCACTGGCCCGAACTATATTGATTGGAAGAGAAATTTAGACATTGTCCTAACTTCGGAGGAGTACAAGTTTGTACTCCATGAAGTGTGCCCTGCTGAGCCCACGGCTGCCTCAACTGATGAGGAAAAATTGACATATCGGAAGTGGAAAAAGGCTGATGAAATGGCTAGGTGTTATATTTTGGCTTCCATGTCAAATGTACTCCAAACCCAAAATGAGTCGATGGACACTGCCTATGATATGATGTTTAACCTCAAGGAGATGTTTGGGGAGCAAGATCGTGCGGCAAGGCAAGAAGCCATGAGAGTCCTCATGACAACTACTCAGTCTGAAGGAACGCCCGTAGGGGAGCACGTTCTTAAGATGATGGGTCTATTGAATGAGCTTGAGATCCTAGGAGCTCAAATTGATGCTGAGACGCAAGTCGACATCATACTCCAGTCTCTGACCCCTAGTTTTGAGCAGTTTCGCATGAGTTATAATATGGGTAAACTATCTTATTCTCTTGCACAACTCCTGACTGAACTGAAGGCGGCAGAGGGGATCTACAAGAAGGGCAAGTCTCAAGCGCTTGTAGCTACCAAGTCCAAAGGCTTTAAGCCTGGTGGAGGTAGGGGCAAGAGGAGGAAGCAAGCCTGGAAACCCAGTGGTGTCAAGAAGACTGTACCACGAGTGGGGGCTGCAAAGCCAAAGGGCAAGTGCTTCCGATGTAATAAGTCTGGACACTGGAAGTCTGAATGTCCTCTCAAAGGTACGAATTTTTCTTTAGTCGTAAAAACATAGTCAGTGGTATTATCTACCAGAATTCTGGTGTGTAGATATGGAACCACTGACGGTATGTGCATTTTTGAATGCAGGGGTTCCAGAAAACCCGGCGACTTAGAGAAGAAGAGTTCGAGTCTACACGGGCAAAAGCTGTAGAGGAGGCAGCGGTTGCGGTGGAAGACATTTATCTGCTTTAGTAGTTAAATAGGATTTCATTTCAAAGTTATTGCTTTATGTACCCTTTATTTTAGAAAGAACGTTTTGTTCTGGATTTCTATTATTTATGAATGGATATTTTATTTCTTTAATCATTGGATGATTTTGATAAGAAATAATGGCATTATCTATTCTGGTACATTAGATAGCAATATATGAATGATAGATCCTAAGTCTACCCCGATGCAACGAACCGTTCTATAACTTGTTTTACTTGTTAGATATTTTCTTTATTAATCATTATACTTGTGAATTCTTATACTTAGTAGTATTTTTCAAATAAGATTCAAATGGTCGAAATTGATTTGATCAATTATAGTTGAAGGAATGGACCTTCCGACCTAAGGATTGAATTTGGAGGATAATACGTCTAAGCAAACCTTTCTGGAAAAAGGATAGAATTCAAGACAAGTATTGAAAATGATTAGATATGCAGACATATGTGTATATTAGGAAGGTACGAGTAATTCTTTCAAGAATACTCAGTGATGGATTAGAATACTTGATGTGCCATAAAAGCAAAGTGTTTTGACTAGTCAATGGACACAAAGCTATTATGGGGAACCATCAAAGTATATCCATTAGAAGCCTGTGACTCGGTCGCGGAGGCCATCACCTATCTAAATAACACATAGCGTAATCAAAGATTGGGATTCAATTCCAAAGGGCCGCGCCATACACTTACGTGTAGAGATGGTGCGCTGTAAATAAGAAATGGAAATCTAATAGTAAAAGAACAAGTTGTTCGGAACTACCTATGTTCTATGGATATTCCTAGATACAACGGCATATTGAATATGGTTGTAGGATATCCTAGAAGATCGAAGTATTGTGTGTTCTATAGTACTATAAACCAGAGGGACATCTCGTCCGGTTCATAGAGGAAGACTATCAGATGAACCACAAAGCCTAAAATTGACGTAATACCTTGGAATGAGAAGAAGGACAAAAGACTAGGAACCAGCCAAACCGAGTAGAAGTACACCACATACTGCACCTATTGTTATTACTATTATTCACCGGGACGCCATTGCAGTGGGAGGTTGTCCGACAACCAGAGATATTCATAAGACTAGAGGAGTTCGGACTCTGGATCTAGTAGAGATGAAATCGACCCCTAGCTCTGCATAAGGGCGGTACTAGATCTAAATGTGCCTGCTTGGAACAATAAGGTTTATTGTTAAGAGGCTAGATCATTTAGAGTACAAGCTTAGTAAATCCATTTATGGATAGTAACAAAGCTATAAATCGTGGAACTTGCGAATTGATGAGAAAATCCATTTGATGGATTCATCAAAAGGCATAGACGAAAGGTGTATTGAAGACGTAATGGAAACAAGGTGGTGTTTCTCGGAGATTTTATGTAGATAACATTTTATCATTGGCAACAATGTAAAAATGTTGTCAGACATAAAATAATGGTTGTCTAAATAAATCGAGGTATAAGATTGAGTAGAAGTTAGAGCATGTTCTTAAGATCGTTCGTTCTAAACGATGAGAACATTGTACTTCTCCTAGATACCTTGTACGATTATGGTTTGTTTTTTTAAACATGCATACTTCTGAGAAAGGTTATTGCCTTTCAGAGACAGAATAAACATCTATCTAAAGGGTTTGTGTTCGTACACATGAAGGAGATAGACAAAGCAGTTTCCTATACTTCAAGTATGGAAAGCTTTATAGATGCAATGTTGTAAAACAAGAACCTGATATCAACTATGCGGTTTGCGTAGTGGGAGGATATCAAGATGATCTAGACAAGAGTTTTTCGGATGCTGTAATGGTACTTGCAAAGTACTGGATTATTAAGCAAGACGAAATCTTTTTAGATTACAGATTCTCAGATCCAAAAAATCAAAGAAAGGACCAGTGAAAGTCGATATCAGGCTATGTGTTCACTTTTAGAAAGAGGTGGAACCATCATAACCGAATAGCAGCCTCAGAGGCAGCGGAAGTTTTGGTTAGGTTCCGGGATAACCTCTTGACTTGGATATGACTCTTAGTTTACCAAAGGCTATTGGATAGCGGTGCACGGTGAACTGGAAGAGGTCATAAGTCAAAAGTGATGTTAACACATAGAGCAAGTACCACCTGATACGAGTCATCGTCAAGGGAGACGACGTAGTAGTCACCAAGATAACTTCAGAGCGGCAACCTAGATTGCTCACTCACATAGTACTTCTCGGAAGTACTCTTTCAAGCACGTGATGAGTATGGGAACCGGGAGTTTGGAGGAAATGACTAGACCTTAGTACAAGTGGGAGATTGTTGGAGTTGTGTACTTAATGTCTAGATTTAAGTAACGGTAAACTCCCGGTCATAGCATTTAATCTATTAAATTAATAAACAATTGTTTGCTTTTAATTATTATTAATTAAATATATGCAAATCATTGTCCTGGATTTTATACGTTGTAGTTAGTATGGTGTTGCATGGGCACACAGAAGATCATACTATCGGTTACTCGTATTTAATCAAACAGTGGCTCACGACCTAGATGGACCCGGACCAATCCATCGGTATAGTCGTTGTGTGAGAGAGAAAATAATTTATCTTAATTATTTTATCACACTTGTACACTTGGTGTATTGAGCGGATCGTTGAGATTCATCGATTAAGATTGCCGGCGATAATCGATTCGAGTCTCAGTGTATTTTATTCTTAATCCCCGATATTGTTGCGGGTGTGTATATTTAATATAAGTGACTTTGATTTACCAAAGGAATTAACCGATTTAATTATTGGGTTAATTACCGGTTAAGTTGGGTCACTATATTTTATATATGGCATACCGTGAATGATTGACCGGACAGTGTATCCCGGAAGGGTTGATAATATCCCCGAGATGAATTCATAAGGAATTATTGTGTAAACCTCATGAGTGGATTCGTTCCGCACAATAATTAAGGTTGAATGGTACTAGTCTCGGATTAAAGAGATGAATAAATTAATTAGCAATAAATTAATTTTATTCATGGATATTTAAATCTTAAATACACGGAATAAATAATACTAACGGAGAAATATTATTTGATATAATATGGTTTAATATTGGGAGTGCAATTAATTTATATAGTGGAAAATAAATTAATTAATATTGATAAGGATTAATGGACTTGGGCAGTGGGCTCAATTTAATCTTCAATATTGGAAGCCCAATATTCCACCTCCTTTAGATCCCCTACGTAGCCTATAAAAGCACTACATGACCTTCATAAATCATAAGACAAGATTATCATACTTGATATTCTAGAGAGTTGAAGGAGATCCATAGGAGTTCGATAGATCGTCGCCCACCCGACGTTCGAACGGAGTGCAAGGAATACGTGGGAAGATCCAAAAGGTTTTCAATTTGATTTCGTTTCTCCGCACAACGAATCAAAGGTATGATCATAAAACTCCTTGTGTGATTTTATGTTCAATTAATTGTGATACATACATGAACGCATGATCCGGGTAAACGACGAACTTCGGGGACGGGGATTCGAGATCCCCGGCGAACGTTCGAAGGACCCTCGGCTGGGAGCCGAGGGATGCGATCGAACCTAGGGTTCGATCGCGGCGATCCGCGCGAAGGGACCCCGGCTGGACGCCGGGGCGAGCGATCGAGCTGGGCTCGATCGCGGGGGCGAGCCGCGGCTGTTGCCGCGGTGGTCAGCTGGGCTGACCGTCCCTCTCGACGGCGTGGGCGGTGAATTCGCCGGACTCACCGCCCCGGGGCTGCCGGAGCAGCCCCACGCGATCGATGGTGATCGCGAGCCCGCGATGGGCTCGGCTAGGGTTTTGGCCGCGGGTTCATCCCGCGGCCATTCTCCGGTTGAGCTCCGGACATCGTGGAGCTCGTGATCGGTTTCCGGCGATGGGATTTCGATCGGGGTTATCGGTTCCGCAATTTTTGATACCCCGGGATATCGATTTCCAGCAGCCGAGCCCCGCGAGGGGCTCGCGATCACACGCGGTGATCGCCGGGGATGCGTCGTGCATCCCCCGGGGCTGCTCGTAGCAGCCCCCCGGCGGTGAGTCCGGCGACTCACCGCCACCGCTTGTGGAGGAGCGGTCCGCCCAGCGGACCGCGATCGGGCCAGCCACGCGGCTGCCTGGCGATCGAGCCCAGCTCGATCGCATGCCCCGGCGTCCAGCCGGGGCTCCTCCCGTGTGCACCGGCGATCGAGCCCTAGGGCTTCGATCGCCACCCTCGGCGTCTAGCCGAGGGTTCTCGTGCGATCCCGGCGGGGTTCGCTTGACCGCCCGCGGTCCGGTGATCTCCGATCACCACCGCGCGGTCAAACCCCGTCCCCGGGTTCGTCCCTCGGATCTTGGTTCATGATATTTTTACGATATTTAAACGATAAAATCATAAAGAGGGTTTTACGATTTACCTCGTTCTCGTTGTTCGGAAAAACGAAGAACTCAATTTGACGATCTTGAGATCTTCCCGCGTATTCCTTGCACTAGCTCGGACGTCGTGTGGGCGACGATATACCAAACTCCTTGGATCCTCCTCTCTACTTTCTCTCTCTAGAATTGTGATCTTCAACTTATGAGAATAGAGAAGACCATGTAGTGCTTTTATAGGCTACGTAGGGGATCTTAAGGAGGTGGAATATTGGGCTTCCAATATTAATGATTAAATTGAGCCCAAGCCCAAATCTATTAATCCATTAATATTAATTAATTCTATTTTCCACTATATAAAATTAATTGCACTCCCAATATTAAACCATATTATATCAAATAATATTTCTCCGGTAGTATTATTTATTCCGTGTATTTAAGATTTAAATATCCATGAATAAAATTAATTTATTGCTAATTAATTTATTCATCTCTTATTTCCGAGACTAGTACCATTCAACCTTAATTATTATGCGGAACGAATCCACCTGCAGGGTTTACATAATAATTCCTTATGAACTCATCTCTGGGATATTATCAACCCTTACGGGATACATGATGGAGTAGTATACTTAATGTCTAGATTTGAGTATTATGAACTCCTTGTACACTTTCATTTAGCTATTAATAACGAACATTCATTTGCTTTTAATTATTGTTAATTAATATATGCAAATTATAGTCCTGGATTTTATACGTTGTAGTTAGTATGGTGTTGCATGGGCACACAGAAGATCATACTATCGGTTACTCGTATTTAATCAAACAGTTGCTCACGACCTAGATGGACACGGACCAATCCATCGGTATAGTCGTTGTGTGAGAGAGAAAATAATTTATCTTAATTATTTTATCACACTTGTACACTTGGTGTATTGGGCGGATCGCTTGAGATTTATTGATTAGGATTGCCTTGGATAATCAATTTAAATCTCAGAGTATTTTATTCTTAATCCCCGATACAATTGCGGGTGTGTATATTTAGTATAAGTGACTTTGATTTTCCAAAGGAATTGACCGGTTTAATTATTGGGTCAATTACCGGTTAAGTTGGGTCACTATATTTTATATATGGCATGCCGTGAATTCTAGACGGGACAGTGTATCCCGTAAGGGTTGATAATATCCCCGAGATGAGCTCATAAGGATTTATTATGTAAACCTCGCGAGTGGATTTGTTCCGCATAATAAATAAGGTTGAGTGGTACTAGTCTCGGATAAAAGAGATGAATAAATTTATTAAGCAATAAATAAATTTTATTCATGGATATTTAAATCTTAAATACACGGAATAAATAATACTACCGGAGAAATATTATTCGATATAATATGGGTAAATATTGGGAGTGCAATTTTATTTATATAGTGGAAAATAAATAAAATTAATATTGATAAGGATTAATGGACTTGAGCATTGGGCTCAATTTAATCTTCAATATTAGAAGCCCAATATTCCACCTCCTTTAGATCCCCTACGTAGCCTATAAAAGCACTACATGGCCTTCATAAATAATAAGACAAGAATATCATTATTTGATAGTTCTAGAGAGTTGAAGGAGATCCATAGGAGTTCGATAGATCGTCGCCCACCCGACGTTCGAACGGAGTGCAAGGAATACGTGGGAAGATTCAAAGGTGTTTGATTTCGTTTCTCCGAACAACGAATCGAAGGTATAATATCTAAACCCTCTCGATATTATTTCGGTTTTGATTTATTGAAAATACCGTAGAACGCAAGATCCGAAGTTCGAACCCGGATTAGACGGACGATCGCGTGGTGGTGGCGAAGCCACCGGACCACGCCAATCGCCCGCTAGGGTTTCGGCGGGCACGGGGAGGATCGACCCTCGGCTGGGCCGAGGGCGTGCGATCGATCACGATGATCGATCGCTGGGCACGGGCTGGTGCCGTGCCCGACCCCGCCGTAAAGGCGGGGCTCCTCCATGCAGCGGCGAGTCGCCGGACTCGCCGCGGGGGGCTGCTTGGCAGCCCCGGCCGATCGCTGGATGCGATCGGCGTGCGATCGCACAACCCCGCGAAGCGGGGGTTCGGCTGGGGGCGGGCTGCGTACCTTCGGGTGCGTGGTCTCCAAAGGCTGGACCCCGGCGAGTTCGTCGGCGTTCGTGTGATCTCCGGCGAAGGGTTTGATCGGGTTATTGGTTTCCGCAAATTTTTAATAGCCCGGGATATCGAATTCCAACAATTGGTATCAGAGAGTGGTTTACGTTCGCTGTATTTTCGATAAAATTGTTCTACCTTGCAGGGTTCCGACTATTATGGCTTGATGATTATTCGTTTAATTATTTTGTCATGTGATTGTTGGTTTGATTAAACTCTCGGACATGTCGAGATTCGTTTTTGGTGGTGAATGCTTGTAATAGTAAAAATTCGGGGGTTGACCGAATTTAGGATTTATTATTACGTTCTACGTTTTTCCGGAAATTGTATAGGGTCGATTTCATGTATAGAATCGATACCGGATAGTGTAAAATTTATATTGTAATTTATTTTGCGTTGGATCGATGCCGAAACGACCGCCGGAGAAGACATGTGACGAAGGAGATGATCGAGAGGGTGAACGGGACAAGGATCGACCATCCCCATGGTCGATCCCATGAGGATCGATCGATCCATGCGTGGAGGCGCCGCCGGCAATGGTGGTCGGCCACCTCCTAGGCGTGGGTCGATGGTGGCGCGGGGATCCCCACCCCGTGCTATCCCGGTCCGGAGATTTACTTTCCTAATTGGTTCGGATTTTTCCTATTTGAGTATTCCTATTTTTGGGAATTCTCATGGATTAGGAAAAGAATTAATTGGAATTAATTTTATTTCCTTATTCTATTATGGAAGTCTTCTAGAGTATTCCGAGTTCAACTTGGAATAGGATCCTAGAGATTTAATAGAATTGGAAAGGAATAAAAGTTAATTTAGGATTGATTTATTTCCTAATTGATTATTCCTATTTTATGGGAATTTTCATAGTAATGGAAATTAATTAATCTTGGAAAGTAGAAGAGTCCTAAATTATTTTATTTCCTTATTTCATTATGGAAATCATCTAGAATATTCCAAGTGGGTCTTGGATAGATTATTCTAGAGATTTAATGAAGTAGAAAGGGAAAATAAAATAAATAAACATATTAATAATATTTAATTTTATTTTTGATTTATTCGATTGACTTAATTATTTTTAATTAAGTATCTTTTGGATTTATTAAAAATAAATAGATTTAAATATTGGAAATTAATATTCTCGTCACATGGAGCATTCAAGAACGAAGACTAAAGACTAGAAGATGCGTACGGAGATGGAGTAAAGCCATAATAGTCGGAAAATAATATTCTAGTATTATTTTGACTATGTGATAATACTATGTGCTTTATTACATGTATGCATGCTATATGTGTTTACTTTTATGCACTAGATAGCGTATCCCTTTATTGTAAAAAGCTAAGTGGGAGAGGGTATGGAAACATACCCATGGTCTCCATTGCTGCTCTCTTGGTGACTTTTATAAACTTTTGAAGTTTATATAGACAAGTTATTGGAGGAGAGTTCTTGTAATTCCTCTTACGAGAAACATTGATTAAGTTTATCAAACAATGCCTAATTTGTCTTTCCAAAGCTGATTTCAAGTCGACTCATTCTCACCCCGGGGAGTGGAATGGAGCCAGAGCCACTTGGTCATGTCGAGGACACAAATTAGAGGCAGTCGTACAATTCTTTGATAGATGGATCGATTGTCTGCTCGGCTCCCTCATTTATGAGAGATAAGGTTGTTCGCATGGTGAATCACTGGTTAGAAACTTCGAGTTTCACTTATGATTCTCCGCGTCTTGATTTACAAGATTGAATGGATCAAGTAATTGGGAGTCAATTATAAAAATCTCTTGGTGTAGTAAACGTCCACACCACGTGGCTTGCTATGCCGACGAATTTTGGATTAATTGATGTAGACAGTTGTAAGTAATTGTGAAGAGTTGTGAAGTTATCGTAAACGTCCACACCACGTGGCTTGCGGTAATGTAGCAATTCCAAGCGATTTGCTTTGGTGCTGAGTAATGGTTTACAATTAGATACGCCTTATAGTATTCCTCCCCACGAGGTTCCGCTATAAGTGATGTATGACCAAAGAAAATCTAATTGCTAAGTCGTTTGGGTGGGTAAACGTCCACACCACGTGGCTTGCCTTACCTGATGGGATTTTAGAGGCGATTAGTGATTTAATGATATTATTTAAGGGAGATAATATCGGATATTAAATTGTTTGTTTGTTTTATGTGCTTATAGGTTAAGAATGACTGTGACCCCACTTTGTGATATACTTAAGGATGAAAACTCACTGGTTCCATATAGTACTGATTGGAAAAGAAATCTAGACTTTGTTCAGACTGTCAAGCTTTCTGAATCCACTGTTGTTCCAACTACGTTGAGACATGGTGTGGAAGCTAGGCAAGAGGTGTTTAACATACCCACAGAATCGTTCCTCAATGAGTCCCTTGAAAACGGCTCGGCGAAGGCGATTTTTGTGCGTAAGTTAAGAGAAACACGAGCTCTTGTGGCTAGGCTAAAAGAAAAGCGTGAAAAGAGACCCAGTGGTTTAAAATCACGGATTGGGAAAGGCAAGCCGTTAGGCAGATGCTTTCGATGCAAACAGTTTGGGCACTGGAGGTCTGATTGTCCTCTCATCAAAGGTACGAAATTTTCCTTAGTCACCGAAACATTATCAGTGGTGTTATCTACCAGCACCTGGTGTGTAGATACGGGGGCCACTGATCATGTCTGCAATTCATTGCAGGGGTTCCAGGAAACCCGGAGACTTAGAGAGGGAGAGATCGTGGTCTACATGGGCAATGCCGCGAGTGTGGCGGCTGTTGCAGTGGGAGACGTTCACTTACGCTTTAGTAGTGATAGGGTTTTAGTTTTACATAATTGTCTTTATGTACCCAACTTTAGAAAGAATTTAATTTCGGTTTCTAAACTTATTATGAATGGATATTCTGTTTCTTTTGACCACTCTGTGATCATAAGAAGAAACAGTGAGATTATCTGTTCTGGTACATTGGTGGACGATTTGTATGTGCTAAATCCTGAGTCTAACACGATGCAACTAACCGAGAGTAATAACACATCTACGAACACCAATAAGAGAAAGGAACCTTCTAGGATGAATCAATTATACTTGTGGCATCTAAGGCTAGGTCATATAAACTCAAATAGGCTTCAAAGGTTGAAAGTTGATGGTCTAATCAGCAATGTTGAAGGAGAGGACCTTCCAACCTGCGAATCCTGTTTAGAGGGTAAAATGACCAAGCGTCCTTTTTCTGGTAAAGGACGGAGAGCTGAACAAGTATTGTATTTGATTCACTCTGATGTATGCGGACCTATGTCTACTCAGGCAAGGGGAGGGTACGAGTATTTCATCACCTTTACTGATGATTACTCAAGATATGGATATGTATACCTGATGCGCCACAAGAGTGATTCTTTTGACAAGTTCAAGGAATTCAAGGCTCTTGTGGAGAACCTTCGTGGTAAATCCATAAAATGCCTGCGATCTGATCGCGGAGGCGAGTACCTGTCTGGAGAATTCAAGGCATACTTGGCAGAGAATGGGATTGAATCCCAACTGACCTCACCATATACTCCTCAGCAGAATGGTGTGTCAGAAAGAAGGAATAGGACTCTTATGGAGATGGTGCGATCAATGATGAGTTACTCGGATTTACCTGTTATGTTCTGGGGACTTGCCTTGGAAACAGCGGCGTACATTCTAAATAGGGTTCCGACCAAAACAGTACCAACTACACCCATGGAATTGTGGAGTGGGCGTAAGCCTAACTTGGGACACATTCGGATCTGGGGTTGTCCAGCACATGTGTTGCGACAAGGTGCTGATAAGTTAGAACCTAGATCAGAATTACGGCTGTTTGTAGGATACCCGAAAGGAACTAAAGGTGGCATGTTCTATAGTCCTACGGACCAGAAGATCGTTATAAGTACTAATGCTCGGTTCTTAGAGGAAGACTATATCATGGACCACAAGCCCAAGAGTGACATAATACTCGATGAGTTGAGGGGAGACAAAGAAGACTTAGATACAGCCGAACCGAGTGTAGATACACCACTAGAATCTGCACCTAATACTGTCACTGTTAATACACCGGAACGCCGTCGTAGTGGGAGGGTTGTTAAACAACCAGATAGATGGATTGGACTGGGTGAGTCTTCGAACTCTAGACCTGGAGTTCATGAAATCGATCCCTGGACCTATGATGAGGCGGTACAAGATATAGATGCGTCTTCTTGGAAGAAAGCAATGAAATCCGAAATAGAATCTATGGATTCTAATAAAGTCTGGGATCTTGTAGAACCACCAAACGGCGTAAAGCCAATTGGGTGTAAATGGGTCTACAAGAGGAAGAGAGGATCTGACGGAAAGGTTGAAACCTTTAAAGCTCGGCTTGTTGCGAAAGGCTATACTCAGAAAGAAGGAATCGATTATGAGGAGACCTTTTCGCCGGTAGCCAAGATAAAGTCAATCCGGATTCTCTTATCCATAGCAGCTCATATGGATTATGAGGTGTGGCAAATGGATGTCAAGACAGGTTTCCTAAATGGAAGTCTTGACGAGACGATTTATATGAAACAGCCAGAAGGATTCATTGCTAAGGGGCGAGATCATCTAGTGTGCAAGCTTAATCGATCCATTTATGGATTGAAACAAGCCTCGAGATCGTGGAACCTGCGGTTTGATGAAGTAGTCCAATCTTTTGGATTCATTCAAAGCATGGACGAATCGTGTGTGTATTGGAAACGTGATGGAAAGAAGGTGGTGTTCCTCGTGCTTTATGTAGACGACATTCTTCTCATTGGCAACAGTGTAAAGATGTTATCAGACATAAAGGGATGGTTGTCTAGACAATTCGATATGAAAGATTTGGGAGAAGTCGGGCATGTTCTAGGGATCAAGGTTATAAGGGATCGCCGGAGTAGAACATTGTACCTATCCCAGCAATCTTACATAGACACGATTCTGGCTCGTTTTAACATGCAAGATTCCAAGAAGGGTGAACTGCCCTTCAGTAAAGGAACTTATCTTTCTAAGGAGATGTGTCCTCGGACACAGAAGGAGAAAGATTAAATGAAAGCAGTTCCCTACGCTTCGGCTGTGGGAAGCTTAATGTATGCAATGTTATGCACGAGGCCTGATATCTGTTATGCGGTTGGCATAGTAGCGAGATATCAGAGTAACCCTGGAAAGGCTCATTGGACTGCCGTAAAGAGCATTTTCAAGTATTTGCGAAATACTAAGGATTATGTTTTGATTTACGGGGCAGACAATCTGATTCCTTTGGGTTACACAGATTCGGATTTCCAAGCTGATAAGGACCGGCGTAAGTCGACATCAGGCTATGTGTACACTTTGGGAGGTGGAGCCGTATCATGGAAGAGTGTTAAGCAAAAGTGCATTTCGGACTCTACCATGGAAGCTGAATATGTTGCAGCCTCAGAGGCAGCGAAAGAGTCAGTTTGGTTCCTTAATTTCCTCCAGGACTTAGATGTGATTCCGAGTTTGCCCAAGGCTATGACAATTTATTGTGATAATAGCGGTGCAGTGGCAAACAGTAAGGAACCACAGTCCCATAGTGCTACGAAACACATAGAGCGCAAGTACCACCTGATTCGAGACATCGTCAAGAGGGGCGATGCGGTAGTCACCAAGATAGCTTCGGAGGACAACCTAGCGGACCCTTTTACCAAGATACTTCCTAAGGAAGTATATAACAAGCACTTGGAGGGTTTGGGAGTCAGAAGTTTGGAAGATAAGACTAGACCTTAGTATAAGTGGGAGATTGATGGAGTAGTATACTTAATGTCTAGATTTGAGTATTATGAACTCCTTGTACACTTTCATTTACCTATTAATAACGAACATTCATTTGCTTTTAATTATTGTTAATTAATATATGCAAATTATAGTCCTGGATTTTATACGTTGTAGTTAGTATGGTGTTGCATGGGCACACAGAAGATCATACTATCGGTTACTCGTATTTAATCAAACAGTTGCTCACGACCTAGATGGACACGGACCAATCCATCGGTATAGTCGTTGTGTGAGAGAGAAAATAATTTATCTTAATTATTTTATCACACTTGTACACTTGGTGTATTGGGCGGATCGCTTGAGATTTATTGATTAGGATTGCCTTGGATAATCAATTTAAATCTCAGAGTATTTTATTCTTAATCCCCGATACAATTGCGGGTGTGTATATTTAGTATAAGTGACTTTGATTTTCCAAAGGAATTGACCGGTTTAATTATTGGGTCAATTACCGGTTAAGTTGGGTCACTATATTTTATATATGGCATGCCGTGAATTCTTGACGGGACAGTGTATCTCGTAAGGGTTGATAATATCCCCGAGATGAGCTCATAAGGATTTATTATGTAAACCTCGCGAGTGGATTTGTTCCGCATAATAAATAAGGTTGAGTGGTACTAGTCTCGGATAAAAGAGATGAATAAATTTATTAAGCAATAAATAAATTTTATTCTTGAATATTTAAATCTTAAATACACGGAATAAATAATACTACCGGAGAAATATTATTCGATATAATATGGGTAAATATTGGGAGTGCAATTTTATTTATATAGTGGAAAATAAATAAAATTAATATTGATAAGGATTAATGGACTTGAGCATTGGGCTCAATTTAATCTTCAATATTAGAAGCCCAATATTCCACCTCCTTTAGATCCCCTACGTAGCCTATAAAAGCACTACATGGCCTTCATAAATCATAAGACAAGAATATCATTATTTGATAGTTCTAGAGAGTTGAAGGAGATCCATAGGAGTTCGATAGATCGTCGCCCACCCGACGTTCGAACGGAGTGCAAGGAATACGTGGGAAGATTCAAAGGTGTTTGATTTCGTTTCTCCGAACAACGAATCGAAGGTATAATATCTAAACCCTCTCGATATTATTTCGGTTTTGATTTATTGAAAATACCGTAGAACGCAAGATCCGAAGTTCGAACCCGGATTAGACGGACGATCGCGTGGTGGTGGCGAAGCCACCGGACCACGCCAATCGCCCGCTAGGGTTTCGGCGGGCACGGGGAGGATCGACCCTCGGTTGGGCCGAGGGCGTGCGATCGATCACGATGATCGATCGCTGGGCACGGGCTGGTGCCGTGCCCGACCCCGCCGTGAAGGCGGGGCTCCTCCATGCAGCGGCGAGTCGCCGGACTCGCTGCGGGGGGCTGCTTGGCAGCCCCGGCCGATCGCTGGATGCGATCGGCGTGCGATCGCACAACCCCGCGAAGCGGGGGTTCGGCTGGGGGCGGGCTGCGTACCTTCGGGTGCGTAGTCTCCAAAGGCTGACCCCGGCGAGTTCGTCGGCGTTCGTGTGATCTCCGGCGAAGGGTTTGATCGGGTTATTGGTTTCCGCAAATTTTTAATAGCCCGGGATATCGAATTCCAACAATACACTTTCCCGTCAAGTATTCACGGCATGCCATATATAAAATATAGTGACCCAACTTAACCGGTAATTAACCCAATAATTAAATCGGTTAATTCCTTTGGTAAATCAAAGTCACTTATATTAAATATACACACCCGCAATAGTATCGGGGATTAAGAATAAAATACACTGAGATTTAAATCGATTATCGCCGGCAATCCTAATCGATAAATCTCAACGATCCGCTCAATACACCAAGTGTACAAGTGTGATAAAATAATTAAGACAGGTTATTTTCTCTCTCACACAACGACTATACCGATGGATTGGTCCGTGTCCATCTAGGTCGTGAGCAACTGTTCGATTAAATACGAGTAACCGATAGTATGATCTTCTGTGTGGGGCCCGACACACCATACTAACTACAACGTATAAAATCCAGGACTATGATTTGCATATATTTAATTATAAATAATTAAACGCAAATAATTGTTTATTTAATTAAATAGATTAGTGGCAATGGATCGTGAGTTTCCGTTACTTAAATCTAGACATTAAGTACACAACTCCAACAATCTCCCAATTGTACTAAGGTCTAGTCATTTCCTCCAAACTCCTGACTCCCATACTCATCACGTGCTTAAGTTGTACTTCCAAGAAGTACTATGTGAATGAGCACTCTAGGTTGCCGCTCTGAAGTTATCTTGGTGACTACAGCGTCGTCTCCCTTGACGATGTCTCGTATCAGGTGGTACTTGCACTTTGTGTTATCTTACACTTATGGACTTGTGATCTCTCGTATGAATCGTGTTGGTCGGAAAAATTAAATATTAAAAATCGAGGGTTTTTTCGGAATATCGAACCGGAGTCGATCGTTCGTGGGCTCGGTGCGGGCTGCCGGGGAGGTGGCTGGAGGCACGGGCTGTACGGGCTGCTGGACGCGGGCTTAACACAGCTGGGCATGCCGGCGTGAGCCACCAGTGGTGGTGGTTCGCCGGCAGCCGGCGGCTGCGTTCGACGATCACGGTTTCGGCATCACGAACAGCTTCACGCTTGGACGAGCTCTTGATGGCGAGATGCTGTGCGGAAGCTCGACTGGTCGGCTTGGCGTTCACCATCGCGAGATGGTTGCGTTGACGAGCACGGCTAGACGCGTGGTTTGCGTGGGCTGTGACGGGGATGATGGCGTGTATCGTCGGTGGTGACAACATGCCGGAAATCGTCCCTGGTGCACAGGCCTCCCGAGTCCCGAAGAAGACGATCGATTGTTTTTCAAGTAGGCCGACATTGTTTTTAAAGTAGGCTGTATGCGTGAATTAAATTGGATGCGTGGCCTAGTCCACATGCATGGGGTATTAATGTTGCATGGCTTGGTGCCCACTTGCATTTCATATGCTTGGCCAGCCGTTGATGCACATCACCTATGCATGGTTCGATGGGGATGGACCTTTGATTCGAGCTGGTCTTGTTTATGGGTTCGTCCCGGTAAATTCGATCTTTCCGGAAATAATTTAATCTTTCTAATTTTATTTAATTTAATTTTGGAATTAATTCAAATTCTATTTGGATTAGATTTCTTAATTATGGAATTAAATAATGGAATTAGATGGAGAGTTAAATTAGGAAAGAAAATCCTAGTTTCTCTAGATATCCTATACCTACTTGGATTAGAAGTCTTAAGAAGAATCAAAATTCGATTTTGATTAGGATTCTTGAGATCTAATCTAAATAGGATTGAGAAATTATTAAAATATTGATTTTATTTAATTTAAGTATTTTATTTAAAATCTTTAGATTAATTCAAAATTTATTTTGGATTGGAAAATTTTGGATTTTATTTAGAATAGAATTAAATATGGAAATCAATGGATTTTAATAAAATATTGATTTTATTTAATTTAAGTATTTTATTTAAAATCTTTAGATTAATTCAAAATTTATTTTGGATTGGAAAATCTTGGATTTTATTTAGAATAGAATTAAATATGGAAATCAATGGATTTTAATAAAAATTGATTTTATTTAATTTAAGTATTTTATTTAAAATCAATAGATTAATTCAAAATTTATTTTGAATTAGAAAATCTTGGATTTTATTTAAAATAGAATTAAATATGGAAATCAATGGAATTGATTTTATTTAATTGGAGTAAAATTAAATATGAAAATCAAAGAATTTTTCCGTCGCTCGTCAAAGTATTCAAGACGTAGAATGAAGACTCAAGGCAAGCATGCAGGAATTCATCAAGGTACGAATAGTCGAGAAATAATTTTACTTGAGCGATTATTTGATTATTTGTGTACGTACTTGCATGAAATGTATGCTTGTAGTTATGCTTATGTGTATTTAATTATGCATTAGATAGCGTATCCCTTTGTTATAAAAAGCTAAGTGGGAGAGAGATTGGAAACAATGCCATGGTCTCCATTGCTGTTCTCTTGGTGACTTTTATGGACTTTTGAAGTTCGTATAGATAAGTCATTGGAGGAGAATTCTTGTAATTCCTTTTACAAGAGACATTGATTAAGTTTGTCAAACAATGCCTAATTTGTCTTTCTGAAACTGATTTCAAGTCGACTCATTCTCACCCCGGGGAGTGGAATGGAGCCAAAGCCACTTGGTCATGTCGAGGACACAAATTAGAGACTTTCGTGTCATTTTATGACTAGATCGATTGTCTGCTCGGCTCCCTCATTCTATGAGAGATAGGGTTGTTCGCATGGTGAATCACTGGTAAGAAACTTCGAGTTTCACTTATGATTCTCCGCGTCTTGATTTACAAGATTGAATGTATCAAGTAATTGGATGTCAATTGTAAAAGTCTTTTGGTGTAGTAAACGTCCACACTATCGTGGCTTGCTACATTGAATGGGATTTTGGAACGATTGATGTAGACAGTTATAGAAAGGAGTAAAGGAGCGTATGTTAACGTAAACGTCCACACTATCGTGGCTTGCGGTGAATATGCGTATCCCAAACAATCTTCTTAGATACTGAGTAATGGTTTACACTTAGGTACGCTTTATAGTATTCTTTCCATCGAAGTAACGCTATAATTGATGTACGACCGAAGCAAATCTAATTGCTAAATCATTTGGATAGGTAAACGTCCACACTATCGTGGCTTGCCATATCTGATGGGATTTTAGATGTGATTAGTGGTTTAATGATATTATTTGAGGGAGATAATATCGGAGATTAAATCGATTGTTTGTTATTATATGTGCTCATAGATTAGGAGATGGCTTTGAACCCACTTTATGTGATACTTAAGGATTTTAAACTCACTGGTCCCTAAATGTAATGATTGGAATAGAGATCTAGACATTACCCAAACTGTTAAAGAGTGCAAGGTTGTACTCAGTGAGCTTTGTCCTCCCGAGCCTATTGAAATAGGCGGATAGACAAGAAGCGATGAGGATACTCATAAAGGCCAGTCCTTCGAGGAAACGCTTAAACACGTTTTTGAGATGATTAACCTTTTGGATGAGTTGAGACGGAAATCGCAAGCTCTTGTAGCCAATGCCAATGGTTTCGAACCTAAGGGCAAGATCGGGGAAAAGGAAAAGAAAGCAAAGAAACCCAGTGGTCCTAAGCTACTTGGACCACGAGATGGGACGAGAAAGCCAAGAGGCAAGTGTTCTCGATACAAACAGTCTGGGTACTGGAAGTCTGATTATCCTCTCAAAGAAAGTACGAAATTTTCTTTAGTCGTGAAACATAGTCAGTGGTATTATCTACCGGAACTTGGTGTGTAGATATGGAACCACTGACGGTATGTGCATTTTAAATGCAAGGGTTCCAGGAAACCCAACGACTTAGAAAAGAAGAAATCGTAGTCTACATGGGCAATGCTGTGGAGGAGGCAGCAGTTGCAGTGGAGGACATTTTATAGGATTTCATTTTGAGTTATTGCTTTTATGTACCTTTTGATGGAGTTGTATTCTAAATGTCTAGTTTAGTACAAATACGGAACTCCTTATCTATGCCTCAGTCTATACATAATTCAAACATGATTGCATTTAATGCAATAGTCCTTGATGTATACGTTGTAGATAGTATGGCGTGAGGAGACACGCGGAAGATCATACTATCGGTTACTCGTATACTATCGAACAGTAGCTCACGACTTAGATGGACAGGGACAATCCATCGGTACGTCGTAGTGTGACTGGTAGATAGTCGGTCTTGACTATCATGTTACACTCGTACACTTGGTGTATTGAGCAGGACCACGGGAGGGCGTTCGATTTATACTAATCGGAGTAATCGAACTAGACCTCAGATATTACGGATATGTGAGTTCTTAATCCCTATATAATTATAGGTGCGTGTGTCCAATGCTCGGTTCTTTGATGTGCCAATGATTGAGACTAATTGATTAGTCAAGATCCTCGGTATATTGGGAATCGGAATTGTACACACGGCATGCTGTAGATTATAGACAGGAAACCGTGTCCCATTTACTGGGTTGATGATGTCCCCGAGATGAGCTCATAAAGTTTATCATGTAAACCCTGCAGGTGGATTCGTTCCACATGATAATAAGGATGAGTGGTACTAGTCTCGGATAATAAGAAATATATTAATTTAATTATTAGTAATTAATTAATTTATGGACATGCTGTTGGAATTCGCTATCCCGGGTTATCAAAATTGCGGAACCGATAACCCGAACGAACACTTCGCCGGAGATCATACGAACACCAACTCATCCGCCGGAGTCCGGGCTTTGGAGACCATGCATCCGAAGACGCACAGCCCGCCCCCACCCGAACCCCCGCGAGCCGGGGTTCGCACGATCGAAGGGATCGATCGCACGCCGGCGATCGATCGGGGTGGGGCTGTTCCGACAGCCCCAGCGGCGGGTCCGGCGACCCGCCACCACCAGGAGGCCCCCGCCTTCACGGCGGGGTAGGGCACGGCTCCAGCCCGTGCCCAGCGATCGACCTTCGTGGTCGATCGCACACCCTCGGCCCAGCCGAGGGTTCGCCTTCATCCCCGCGAAACCCTAGCCCGGGCGATCGCCTGTGGTCCGGTGGCTTCGCCACCACCACACGATCGTCCCCCGTTCATGGTTTCTTATCTCGGATCTTCGTCCTACGGTATTCTCGATAAAACCAAATCGAACAATTAACAAGGGGGTTGAGAATTGTACCTACGATTCGTTGTTCAGAGAAACGAAATCGACGACCTCGTGACCTTCCCGCGTATTCCTTGCACTTGTTCGAACGTCGGGTGGGCGACGAGCTATCGAACTTGTGGATCCTCTTCACTCTCAGAACTTTATTGTTGGCGTAACGTAGGTTAGTAAAGTGAAGACCACGTAGTGCTTTTATAGGCTACGAAGGGGATCAAAAGGAGAATAAATATTGGGCTTCAATATTGAAAATTAAATTGGGTCCAACCCAAATCCATTAATTCTTATCAATATTAATTTTATTTATTTTCCACTATATAAATAAAATTGCACTCCCAATATTATTCATATTATATCAAATAATATTTCTCCAACTTAGTATTATTTATTCCGTGTATTTAAGATTTAAATATCCATGAATAAAATTTATTTATTGCTTAATAAATTTATTCATCTCTTATATCCGAGACTAGTACCACTCAACCTTATTTATTATGCGGAACAAGTCCACTCGCGAGGTTTACATAATAAATCCTTATGAGCTCATCTCGGGGATATTATCAACCCTTACGGGATACACTGCCCCTTCAAGAATTCACGGCATGCCATATATAAAATATAGTGACCCAACTTAACCGGTAATTAACCCAATTATCAAACCGGTTAATTCCTTTGGTAAATCAAAGTCACTTATATTAAATATACACACCCGCAATTCTTTCAGGGATTAAGAATAAAATACTCCGAGTCTCAAATCAATTATCGCCGAGCAATCCTAATTGATGAGTCTCAATCGATCCGCTCAATACACCAAGTGTACAAGTGTGATAAAATAATTAAGATAAATTATTTTCTCTCTCACACAACGACTATACCGATGGATTGGTCCGTGTCCATCTAGGTCGTGAGCAACTGTTCGATTAAATACGAGTAACCGATAGTATGATCTTCTGTGTGCCCATGCAACACCATACTAACTACAACGTATAAAATCCAGGACTATAATTTGCATTTATTTAATTAACAATAATTAAAAGCAAATGAATGTCTGTAATTAATAGGTAAATGAAAGTGCATACAGAGTTCAGAATACTCAAATCTAGACATTAAGTATACTACTCCATCAATCTCCCACTTATACTAAGGTCTAGTCTTATCCTCCAAACTTCTGACTCCCAAACCCTCCAAGTGCTTGAAATATACTTCCTTAGGAAGTATCTTGGTGAAAGGGTCCGCTAGGTTGTCCTCCGAAGCTATCTTGGTGACTATCGCATCGCCCCTCTTGACGATGTCTCGAATCAGGTGGTACTTGCGCTCTATGTGTTTCATAGCACTATGGGACCGTGGTTCCTTACTGTTTGCCACTGCACCGCTATTATCACAATAAATTGTCATAGCCTTGGGCAAACTCGGAATCACATCTAAGTCCTGGAGGAAATTAAGGAACCAAACTGACTCTTTCGCTGCCTCTGAGGCTGCAACGTATTCAGCTTCCATGGTAGAGTCTGAAATGCACTTTTGCTTAACACTCCTCCATGATACGGCTCCACCTCCCATAGTGTACACATAGCCTGATGTCGACTTTCGCCGGTCCTTATCAGCTTGGAAATCCGAATCCGTATAACCCAAAGGCATAAGATTGTCTGCCCCGTAACTTAGAACATAATCCTTAGTATTTCGCAAATACTTGAAAATGCTCTTTACGGCAGTCCAATGAGCCTTTCCAGGGTTACTCTGATATCTCGCTACTACGCCAACAGCATAGCAGATATCAGGCCTCGTACATAACATTGCATACATTAAGCTTCCCACAGCCGAAGCGTAGGGAACTGCTTTCATTTCATCTTTCTCCTTTTGTGTCCGAGGACACATATCCTTAGAAAGATAAGTTCCTTTACTGAAGGGTAGTTCACCCTTCTTGGAATCTTGCATGTTAAAACGAGCCAGAATCGTGTCTATGTAAGATTGCTGGGATAGGTACAATGTTCTATTCCGGCGATCCCTTATAACCTTGATCCCTAGAACATGTCCGACTTCTCCCAAATCTTTCATATCGAATTGTCTAGACAACCATCCCTTTATGTCCGATAACATTTTCACACTGTTGCCAATGAGAAGAATGTCGTCTACATAAAGCACGAGAAACACCACCTTCTTTCCATCACGTTTCCAATACACACACGATTCGTCCATGCTTTGACTAAATCCAAAAGATTGGACTACTTCGTCAAACCGCAGGTTCCACGATCTCGAGGCTTGTTTCAATCCATAAATGGATCGATTAAGCTTGCACACTAGATGATCTCGCCCCTTAGCAATGAATCCTTCTGGTTGTTTCATATAAATCGTCTCGTCAAGACTTCCATTAAGGAAAGCTGTCTTGACATCCATTTGCCACACCTCATAATCCATATGAGCTGCTATGGATAAGAGAATCCGGATCGACTTTATCTTGGCTACCGGCGAGAAGGTCTCCTCATAATCGATTCCCTCTTTCTGAGTATATCCTTTCGCAACAAGCCGAGCTTTAAAGGTTTCAACCTTTCCGTCAGATCCTCTCTTTCTCTTGTAGACCCATTTACACCCAATTGGCTTCACGCCGCTTGGTGGTTCTACAAGATCCCAGACTTTATTAGAATCCATAGATTCTATTTCGGATTTCATTGCTTTCTTCCAAGAAGACGCATCTATATCTTGTACCGCCTCATCATAGGTCCAGGGATCGACTTCATGAACTCCAGGTCCAGAGTCCGAAGACTCACCCAGCCCAATCCATCTATTTGGTTGTTTAACAACCCTCCCACTACGACGGCGTTCCGGTGTATTAACAGTGACAGTATTAGGTGCAGGTTCTAGTGGTGTATCTATACTCGGTTCGGCTGTATCCAGGTCTTCCTCGTTACCTCTCAACTCATCAAGTATTATGTCACTTTTGGGCTTGTGGTCCATGACATAGTCTTCCTCTAGGAACCGAGCGTTAGTACTTATAACGATCTTCTGGTCCGTAGGACTATAGAACATGCCACCCTTAGTTCCTTTCGGGTATCCTACAAACAGCCGTATTTCTGATCTAGGTTCTAACTTATCGGCGCCTTGTCGCAACACATGTGCTGGACAACCCCAGATCCGAATGTGTCCCAAGTTAGGCTTACGCCCACTCCACAATTCCATGGGTGTAGTTGGCACTGTTTTGGTCGGAACCCTATTCAGAATGTACGCCGCTGTTTCCAAGGCAAGTCCCCAGAACATAACAGGTAAATCCGAGTAACTCATCATCGATCGCACCATCTCCATAAGAGTACTATTCCTTCTTTCTGACACACCATTCTGCTGAGGAGTATATGGTGAGGTCAGCTGGGATTCAATCCCATTCTCTGCCAAGTATGCCTTGAATTCTCCAGACAGGTACTCGCCTCCGCGATCAGATCGCAGGCATTTTATGGATTTACCACGAAGGTTCTCCACAAGAGCCTTGAACTCTTTGAACTTGCCAAAGGATTCGCTCTTGTGGCGCATCAGGTAAATATATCCATATCTTGAGTAATCATCAGTGAAAGTGATGAAGTACTCGTACCCTCCCCTTGCCTGAGTAGACATAGGTCCGCATACATCAGAGTGAATCAAATCCAATACTTGTTTAGCCCTCCGTCCTTTACCAGAAAAAGGACGCTTAGTCATTTTTCCCTCTAAACAGGATTCGCAGGTTGGAAGGTCCTCTCCTTCTACGCCAGTGATTAAATCATCAGCTTTCAACCTTTGAAGCCTATTCGAGTTTATATGACCTAGCCTTAGATGCCACAAGTATAATTGATTCATCTTAGAAGGTTCCTTTCTCTTATTGGTGTTCGTAGATGTGTTATTACTCTCGGTTAGTTGCATCGTGTTAGACTCAGGATTTAGCACATACAAATCGTCTATCAATGTACCAGAACAGATAATTTCACTATTTCTTCTTATGATCACAGAGTGGTCAAAAGAAACAGAATATCCATTCATAATAAGTTTAGAAACTGAAATCAAATTCTTTCTAAAGTTGGGTACATAAAGACAATTACGTAAAACTAAAACCCTATCACTACTGAAACGTAAGTGAACGTCTCCCACTGCAACAGCCGCCACCTTCGCGGCATTGCCCATGTAGACCACGATTTCTCCCTCTCTAAGTCTCCGGGTTTCCTGGAACCCCTGCAATGAATTGCAGACATGGTCAGTGGCACCCGTATCTACACACCAGGTGCTGGTAGATATCACCGCTGACAATGTTTCAGTGACTAAGGAAAATTTCGTACCTTTGATGAGAGGACAATCAGACCTCCAGTGCCCAGACTGCTTGCATCGAAAGCACTTGCCTCGCGGCTTGCTCTTCCCAATCCGTGGTTCAAAACCACTGGGCTTCTTTGCTTGCACTTCCAACTCGGCCACTAGAGCTTGTGATTCTCTGATCATACTTATCAGTTCAGTTCTTTTGAAATCGTTTTTAAGCGATTCCTCAAGAGGACTAAACTTGATGAGTATGTCAATCACTTCTAGTCCGGCTTCCTTACTATGTCCTAACATCTCCTTGAGGTCATTTTCAATGTCCTCATCAGTTGGGACAATAGTGGATTCGGAAGGCTCAACAGTCTGAACATTGTCCAGGTTTCTTTTCCAATCAGTACTATATGGAACCAGTGAGTTTTCATCTTTAAGTATATCACAAAGTGGGGTCACAGTCATTCCTAACCTATAAGCACATAAAACAAACAAACAATTTAATATCCGATATTATCTCCCCAAATAATATCATTAAATCACTAATCACATCTAAAATCCCATCAAGTAAGGCAAGCCACGTGGTGTGGACGTTTACCCACCCAAATGATTTAGCAATTAGATTTTCTTTGGCCATACATCGCTTATAGCGGAACCTCGTGGGGAGGAATACTATAAGGCGTATCTAAGTGTAAACCATTACTCAGTACCTAAAGTAAATTACTTGGAATCACTACATCACCGCAAGCCACGTGGTGTGGACGTTTACGATAACTTCACAACTCTTCATAATTACTTATAATTGTCTACATCAATTAATCCAAAGTCCGTCAGCATAGCAAGCCACGTGGTGTGGACGTTTACTACACTAAGAGACTTTTATAATTGACTCCCAATTACTTGATCCATTTAATCTCGTAAATCAATACGTGGAGAATCATAAATGAAACTCGAAGTTTCTAACCAGTGATTCACCATGCGAACAACCCTATCTCTCATAAATGAGGGAGCCGAGCAGACAAACGACCCATCTATAAAAGTATGGCACGAAAGTCTCTAATTTGTGTCCTCTACATGACCAAGTGGCTCTGGCTCCATTCCACTCCCCGGGGTGAGAATGAGTCGACTTGAAATCAGCTTTGGAAAGACAAATTAGGCATTGTTTGATAAACTTAATCAATGTTTCTCGTAAGAGGAATTACAAGAACTCTCCTCCAATAACTTATCTATATAAACTTCAAAAGTTTATAAAAGTCACCAAGAGAGCAGCAATGGAGACCATGGGTATGTTTCCATACCCTCTCCCACTTAGCTTTTTACAATAAAGGGATACGCTATCTAGTGCATAAAAGTAAACACATATAGCATGCATACATGTAATAAAGCACATAGTATTATCACATAGTCAAAATAATACTAGAATATTATTTTCCGACTATTATGGCTTCATCACATCCCCGTACGCATCTTCTAGTCTTTAGTCTTCGTTTCTTGAATGCTCCATGTGACGAGAATATTAATATCCAATATTTAAATCTATTTATTTTCAATTAATCCAAAAGTTACTTAATTCGAAAATTAAGTCAATTGAATATATCAAAAATAAAATTAAATATTATTAATATTTTTATTTATTTTATTTTTTCTTTTTCCACTTCATTAAATCTCTAGAATAATCTATCCGAGATCCTCTTGGAATATTCTAGATGATATCCATAATGAAATAAAGAAATAAAATAATTTAGGACTTTTATACTTTTCCAAATTTATTTTATTCCTAATCCATGAATATTCCCATGAGTAGGAATAATCAAATAGGAAAAATAAATTTAGTACTAAAATAATTCTTTTTCTATTTTTCTAGAATATTTCATAAAGAAATAATCAAAATAGGAAACAATGAATTAATTAGGAAAGTATATTTCCGGTAGGAGTAGCCCGGGTTGGGGAACCCCGAACCACCCCCACCTTCGCCGACCGGCCAGCCACGGGGAGGACCGCCGCCGCCTAGCCACGCCGCTAACCACCGAAACCGGTGGCAGCCGCGGCTAGGGCAACAGCCGCCCCGCGCCACGCCCTCGATCGGGCGTCCATGGGGATCGATCCAATCGATCCCTTGCCCTCTCCCTCTCGTCACTTCGTCTTCTCCGGCGGTCTTCGATTCGATCCAATCGCAAAATAAATTTACAAAAATCTAAATTACAATTCCGGTATCGATTCTATACACGAAATCGACCCTATACAATTTCCGGAAAAACAACGAACATAATAATAAATCCTAAATTCGGTCAACCCCCGAATTTTTACTATTACAAGCATTCACCACCAAAAACGAATCTCGACATGTCCGAGAGTTTAATAAAACCAACAATCACATGACAAAATAATTAAACGAATAATCATCAAGCCATAATAGTCGGATCCCTGCAAGGTAGAACAATTTTTATCGAAAATACCGCGAACGTAAACCACGCTCTGATACCAATTGTTGGAATTCGCTATCCCGGGTTATCAAAATTGCGGAACCGATAACCCGAACGAACACTTCGCCGGAGATCATACGAACACCAACTCATCCGCCGGAGTCCGGGCTTTGGAGACCATGCATCCGAAGACGCACAACCCGCCCCCACCCGAACCCCCGCGAGCCGGGGTTCGCACGATCGAAGGGATCGATCGCACGCCGGCGATCGATCGGGGTGGGGCTGTTCCGACAGCCCCAGCGGCGGGTCCGGCGACCCGCCACCACCAGGAGGCCCCCGCCTTCACGGCGGGGTAGGGCACGGCTCCAGCCCGTGCCCAGCGATCGACCTTCGTGGTCGATCGCACACCCTCGGCCCAGCCGAGGGTTCGCCTTCATCCCCGCGAAACCCTAGCCCGGGCGATCGCCTGTGGTCCGGTGGCTTCGCCACCACCACACGATCGTCCCCCGTTCATGGTTTCTTATCTCGGATCTTCGTCCTACGGTATTCTTGATAAAACCAAATCGAACAATTAACAAGGGGGTTGAGAATTGTACCTACGATTCGTTGTTCGGAGAAACGAAATCGACGACCTCGTGACCTTCCCGCGTATTCCTTGCACTTGTTCGAACGTCGGGTGGGCGACGAGCTATCGAACTTGTGGATCCTCTTCACTCTCAGAACTTTATTGTTGGCGTAACGTAGGTTAGTAAAGTGAAGACCACGTAGTGCTTTTATAGGCTACGAAGGGGATCAAAAGGAGAATAAATATTGGGCTTCAATATTGAAAATTAAATTGGGTCCAACCCAAATCCATTAATTCTTATCAATATTAATTTTATTTATTTTCCACTATATAAATAAAATTGCACTCCCAATATTATTCATATTATATCAAATAATATTTCTCCAACTTAGTATTATTTATTCCGTGTATTTAAGATTTAAATATCCATGAATAAAATTTATTTATTGCTTAATAAATTTATTCATCTCTTATATCCGAGACTAGTACCACTCAACCTTATTTATTATGCGGAACAAGTCCACTCGCGAGGTTTACATAATAAATCCTTATGAGCTCATCTCGGGGATATTATCAACCCTTACGGGATACACTGCCCCTTCAAGAATTCACGGCATGCCATATATAAAATATAGTGACCCAACTTAACCGGTAATTAACCCAATTATCAAACCGGTTAATTCCTTTGGTAAATCAAAGTCACTTATATTAAATATACACACCCGCAATTCTTTCAGGGATTAAGAATAAAATACTCCGAGTCTCAAATCAATTATCGCCGAGCAATCCTAATTGATGAGTCTCAATCGATCCGCTCAATACACCAAGTGTACAAGTGTGATAAAATAATTAAGATAAATTATTTTCTCTCTCACACAACGACTATACCGATGGATTGGTCCGTGTCCATCTAGGTCGTGAGCAACTGTTCGATTAAATACGAGTAACCGATAGTATGATCTTCTGTGTGCCCATGCAACACCATACTAACTACAACGTATAAAATCCAGGACTATAATTTGCATTTATTTAATTAACAATAATTAAAAGCAAATGAATGTCTGTAATTAATAGGTAAATGAAAGTGCATACAGAGTTCAGAATACTCAAATCTAGACATTAAGTATACTACTCCATCACATGCGATATCTTAAACACGGGGAAAATCATATATGTAATTTCGGCGGAAATATTATTGGTAAAATAATATAGATTAATTAATTGGGAATTAAATTATAATTTTATAGTGGAATTAATTATAATTAAAATTGGATTTAATTAAATTACAATTTAGCCTAATTAATTAATTGTCCTAAGGTCCCTAGTGTGGCCTATATATACCCCTCAATCTCTCTTCTCCTAACCTAAGTTTCGCCGCAATAATTAATTCTGTGGAGAAAAATAATTGTTAGCGCAATTAATTTTTTTCTCTACTTAATTAATTTAGTTTGCGCAATAACTTTTTCTGTAGAAAATAATTTGCTAGCGCAAATATATTTCTGGAGACAGAAAAACATCTCACGGTGGGTTTGAGAGAGAAGAAGAAGAGAAGACTCCGGTGGATCGTTGCCCACACAACGTCCGGCGTCGAGGGCTAGGATACACACTAGAAGATCTGGGGTGTTCGCCAATTCGGCTTCTCCGAATCACGCATCAAAGGTAAAGAATCGAAAACCCTATTCCGCATCTTATTCGATTCTTCTCGTACGTAATGATATAACGAACCTCCGATCGAGTTCCGGGATCGTGGTTGGTGTTCCTAGATCACTGTGGGGTCGCTGACTTCCAGAACGGTGGTCGGAATCGGAAAAGCCGGCCAGAAACGGACCTGGAATAGCAGCGTCGCGCTGCTGTTCGCGACGCTGTCGTCCGACAGCGTTTTCTGTCGGCCGACAAGGGCCTGTCGGACGACACCATTTGGTGTCGGACGACAGAGAGGTCAGCAGCCTCTCGTTTCGCGCGGTCGTGCCTCGGGTGCGATGGCTGGGCGCGTTTCGGGTCAGGGGCTTCGTCGTGAACACAGTAGGCACGCTGGAGGTCGACTGGGCGTGTCCGGATGTTCGAATGGTCGAACGAACTCGTCCCGGGTAGTCGATTTCCAACAATTGGTATCAGAGCCGGTTATCGATTTGTTGTATTGTTCGTATGTTTTTGTGATGCAGGATGAACCCGATTATTATGGCCAACATTATGGGATGTTGTATGATAATTTTGTTGTGGTTTGTTAAACTCTCGGGCTTGTCGAGATTTTTTTGTTTTGGAAATGTTGCTTGTTTGTAATAGATAAAAACGACGGGTTGAGTCGTTAGGTTTATTTATTTATTTCCGTTGTTTTTCCGGGCATGTATAGGATCGATCACCCTGTATAGGATCGATGCCGGATTTAGTAGATTTATTCTTGTAATTTTTCTTGCTATTTTTGGTGGATCGAGACGAGATCGAAACCCGGAGAAACGAGAGTCGAGGAGACAAACCGGCACCGGGCAGCCATCGAACACACCCCGTGTTCGCGATGGGCAGCAGCGGGGCTGGGGTTCGTTCGACCCAACGAGCGACTCAACGAGGCTCGAGACGAGGCTCCAGTGGGAGGAGTTCGTCTCTTGACCCTCGAGCGAGTCGGTGGTGGACCGAGACCGAGACGAGCAACGAGATCCAAGAGACGTGCATTGGAGAACACTTAAGGCCATAATAATCGGGACCACGTTAATTGCTTTTTGCTTGTTTTACGTGCTTTATTATTATGCTTAATTGTTTATGCATGTTATCCCTTATCGTAAAATACTAAGTGGGAGAGGGATTGGAAACAATCCCGCGGTCTCCATTCTCTGTTTTGAATGTGATGTGTATTGACTTACGAGTTGGCTTTAGTGTCATCCTCCCTATCGGATAAAGTCGATACACGGATATCACTGGATCAAAATTCGAATTTAAAATCCACTTATAAAATTGAACAATTATATTTCTCAAAAGCAATGCCTAATCTGTCTTTCAAAGACTGATTTCAACTCGACTCATTCTCACCCCGAGGAGTGGAATGGAGCCAAAGCGCTTGGTTATGTCGATGACACAGATTAGAGACTTTCGAGTCATTCGATGACTAGATCGATTGTCTGATTGGCTCCCTCACCTAGTGAGAGATAGGGCTCAATTGCATGATTGATCGCTGGTTAGAAACTTCGAGTTTCACTTACGAGATATCAAGCTTTGATTAATAAAATTGTGAAATTTAATAAATGTAAGAGTCAATTAACAAAGCTGTTTGTTTTAGTAAACGTCCACACTATCGTGGCTTGCTAAATGGAAACGATACTTTGGGTTAATTGAGACTCTATGACATTTTAATAAGTTGGATTCAATTAATAAAGTTGTTTGTTTTAGTAAACGTCCACACTAACGTGGCTTGCTAAATGGAAACGGAACTTTGGGATTAATTGAGGCTCGACAGTTATAGAAAATCGTGGAGGACCGCATGTCAACGTAAACGTCCACATGAACGTGGCTTGCGGTGGACATGTAGTTCCCGAGCGGTGGACTTAGTACTGAGAAATGGTACACACTTAGGTATACTTTATAGTATCCTCCCCATCGGAGTCACTGCTATAATGATGTACGACCAAAGTAAAAATCCAATTATAAAATCGTTTGGATTAGTATACGTCCACAAGAACGTGGCATGCTAGTCTGATGGGATTTTGGAAATGATTGGTAGTTTAATGATATTATTTGAGGGAAATGATATCGAATTAAACTCATTGTTTGTTTTATATGGTATTATTCCCATTAAAAGTCAAAAACTCACTGAACCTGTTTGTATGGATTAAAGAAGAAACATGGACATTGTCCTAACTGCAGAGGAGTACAAATATGTACTCCAAGTCAATTAACCTGCTGAACCAAATGATGCTTCCACTATTGAGGAAAGGAAGCTCATGGAAATGGATCAAGGCTCTGAGATGACGCGGAGCTGCATTATGGCTTTCATGTCAAAATGTGATGTGACATCGGGATCAAGCCATGACCATTACCTATGATATGATGCTTAACCTCAAGAAGTTTTTGGTTATCAGGACAGGACAGCCGGGCAAAATGCAATGGGGCAACTCATGACGGCCATCGCGTCCGAAGGAACGCCCGCGAGGGATCACGTTCCTAGGATGATGTGCTATCTGAATGAGATAGAGATCCTAGGATCGATTATCGATGGGGTAACCCAAGTCGATAATGTGCTCCAGTCTCTGCCGAGAAGTTTTGAGCAGTTCCGCCTGAACTATAACATGAATAAGGGGTCTTATTCATTGGCTGAACTCCTGATTGAACTTCAAGCGGCTGAGGGAATCTTTAAGGGCTCTCAAGCACTTGTGGCTGAGAAATTGGCTCTTCCTAGGCCTCCGGGCGGCGAAAGGAAGAAGAAGCAAAAATGGAAACCCAGTGGGCCTAATGTATCTGGACCACGGAATGGGACAAGCAAGCCCTAAGGGCAAGTGCTTCCGTTGTAAGCAGTCTGGATACTGGGAGTTTTAACTGTCCTCTCAAGCAACAAGAAGTTGACTTTTCCTTAATCACCGAAATATGTTTAGTGGTGTTATCTACCAGTACCTGGTGTGTGGATACGTGAACCACTAATCATGTCTGCACTTAAATGCAGGGGTTCCAGGAAACCCGGAGACTTAGATAGGAAGAAGTAATAACCTACATGGGCAATACTGTTAAGGTAACAGCCGTTGCAGTGGGATATGTTAAATGGTTTTAACGGTAGGATTTTAGTTCAAATAAATTGTCTTTATGTGCCGGCATTTAGAAAGAAATTTTATTTCGGATTTCTAAATTGGCTTAGAATGGATATTCCGTTTCTTTGGATAGTTTCATACTTATCAGAGTAGGAAACGGGAATACTATCTATTCTGGTACATTGATAGACAATTTAATACTAAATCCATATTCTTCCACGATGCAACAGACCGGAGCTAATAACACATTTTCGAAACCCAATAAGAGTAAAGATTCTTCTAAGATGAATCAAATGTACTTATGGCATCTTAGGCTAGATCATTTTAACTTGAGTACGATTCAAAGGATGAAAGCTGATGGACCACTCAGCTAGGTTGAAGGAAAGGACCTTCCCATCTTCGAATCATACTTGGAAGTGTAAATGACCAAGCAACCCTTTACGGTTAAAGGGAAAAGATCCAAGAAAGTACTAGAGTTGATTCGCTCTGATATGTGCAGACCTCTTTGAGGAGTAAGGCATACTTATCAGAAAATGGGATTAACTCCCAAAATTGACTACACATTTTATGCCTAGGCAAAAATGTTGTATTAGTAAGAAGGAATAGGACTCTTATAGATTTGGGAAAGTAGGCAATGAGTTATACAGAGTTACCTAATTCAGTTTTGGGATATGCCTTGGAAACAGCGGCGTTTATCCTGAACTTGATTCCTTTGGAAACTTGTACAGATATTCGGCTGTTTATAGGATACCCTAAGAAAACGAATTGAGATATGTAATATAGTCCAAAGGACCAGGTATTCGTTGATTGCATCAACGTTCGGTTCTTATACATGGACTATATATGCAAGAATCACAAGCCCAAGAGTAGAGTAATACTTAATGTGCTTAGAGGGACTGATCAAGACTTAGAACCAGCCTAACTGAGTAGTTCACTACTATAATCTTTAGTCACTAAAGATACACCGGAGCGTCGTCGTAGTGGGAGGGTTGTTAGACAACCCAACAGGTTCATCTTTATAGGTGAGTCTTCGGACTTGTTACCTGGAGAACATGAAGCCGAACCCTGGATCTATGACGAGACGCTGAAATATCAAGATGCTCAGTCTTGGCTAAAGTCGATCCGGATTCTTTTGTCTTCACATGGAAGATGGAAGTCAAGACAGATTTCCTAAATCGAAGTCTTGACGGGGCCATCTGTGTGGGACAGCCAGAGAGATTCATCGAAAAGAGCCAAGAGAATTCGGTAAGCAAGCTTAATCAATCTTAGGATTGAAGGAAGCTTCAAGATCTTGGACACATGCGGACCTATGAGAAAATCCATTTCATGGATTCATTCAAGGCATGTTTAGGTCCTGAGTGTAATAAAGAAGTGACAGAAAAGATGTGGTGTTTTCTCATTCTTTATGTAGACGACATCCTTCTAAATTGGCAACAATATGAAAGATGTTATCGGACATAAAGGGATGGTTGTCCGAGTAATTCAATGTAAGAGACTTAGGAGAAGTCGGGAATGTTCTTGGGATCAAAGTAATAAATGATCGCCAGAAAAGAACATAGAACTTATCTCGAGCCTCATACATAAATACAATTCTTACTCGTTGCAGCATACAGAATTCCAAGAAAGGTTTTCACCTTTTAGATGTGGAATAATTTATCTAAAGTTTTGTGTCTGACACAATAAGGAGATAAATGAAAAGTAAGCAGTTCCCTACACCTTAAACGGTGGGAAGCTTAATGTATGCAGTGCTGTGCGCGAGATTGATATCTATTATGCCGTGGGCATGGTGGTGAGATATCATAGTAATCCTGGAAAGGATCACTCGACTGACGTAAAGAACATGTTTAGGCTCCTGCAGAGGACCAGGAAATATGTTCTGAGTTACAGAGCAGTCAAGTTGTTTCCTTTGGATTACATAGAATTGGATTTCCGATCAAACAGGGACAGTCGAAAGTCGAAGTCAGGCTATGTGTTCTCACTGTGAATTGGAGCAGTCACATGGAAGAGTGTAAAGCAGCGGTGCATTACGGACTCTACCATGGAAGCTGAAAGGATAACGACCTCTGGGGCAGTTAAAAGGTCAGTGTGGCTCCAGAACTTCCTGAGAGACTTAGATGTGGTTTCTAGTTTGCCCAAAGCTATTTTGAATAGCGGTATATTGGCAAACCTGAAATGCCACGAGTCCACAGTGGGAGATAACACGTAGAGCGCAAGTACCACCTGATTCGAGAGATCGCCTAGTAAGACGATGCAGTTGTCACCTAGATAGCATCGAGAGGATTTCCTGGTAAACCCGTTCACAGAGGCTATTCCAGCGAAAGCGTTGGGTAGGCGTGATAAGGTTATGGGAATCTGATGTTAGGGAGAGGGCGACTAGACTTTTAGTATAAGTGGGAGATTGATGGAGTTGTATTCTAAATGTCTAGTTTAGTACAAATACGGAACTCCTTATCTATGCCTCAGTCTATACATAATTCAAACATGATTGCATTTAATGCAATAGTCCTTGATGTATACGTTGTAGATAGTATGGCGTGAGGAGACACGCGGAAGATCATACTATCGGTTACTCGTATACTATCGAACAGTAGCTCACGACTTAGATGGACAGGGACAATCCATCGGTACGTCGTAGTGTGACTGGTAGATAGTCGGTCTTGACTATCATGTTACACTCGTACACTTGGTGTATTGAGCAGGACCACGGGAGGGCGTTCGATTTATACTAATCGGAGTAATCGAACTAGACCTCAGATATTACGGATATGTGAGTTCTTAATCCCTATATAATTATAGGTGCGTGTGTCCAATGCTCAGTTCTTTGATGTGCCAATGAGTGAGACTAATTGATTAGTCAAGATCCTCGGTATATTGGGAATTGGAATTGTACACACGGCATGCTGTAGATTATAGACAGGAAACCGTGTCCCATTTACTGGGTTGATGATGTCCCCGAGATGAGCTCATAAAGTTTATCATGTAAACCCTGCAGGTGGATTCGTTCCACATGATAATAAGGATGAGTGGTACTAGTCTCGGATAATAAGAAATGAATTAATTTAATTATTAGTAATTAATTAATTCATGGACATGCGATATCTTAAACACGGGGAAAATCATATATGTAATTTCGGCGGAAATATTATTGGTAAAATAATATAGATTAATTAATTGGGAATTCAATTATAATTTTACAGTGGAATTAATTATAATTAAAAATGGATTTAATTAAAGGTTTTCTTTTAAGGACACCGGTTTAATTAAATTACAATTTAGCCTAATTAATTAATTGTCCTAAGGTCCCTAGTGTGGCCTATATATACCCCTCAATCTCTCTTCTGCTAACCTAAGTTTCGCCGCAATAATTAATTCTGTGGAGAAAAATAATTGTTAGCGCAATTAATCTTTTTCTCTACTTAATTAATTTAGTTTGCGCAATAACTTTTTCTGTAGAAAATAATTTGCTAGCGCAAATATATTTCTGGAGACAGAAAAACATCTCACGGTGGGTTTGAGAGAGAAGAAGAAGAGAAGACTCCGGTGGATCGTTGCCCACACAACGTCCGGCGTCGAAGGCTAGGATACACACTAGAAGATCTGGGGTGTTCGCCAATTCGGCTTCTCCGAATCATACATCAAAGGTAAAGAATCGAAAACCCTATTCCGCATCTTATTCGATTCTTCTCGTACGTAATGATATAACGAACCTCCGATCGAGTTCCGGGATCGTGGTTGGTGTTCCTAGATCACTGTGGGGTCGCTGACTTCCAGAACGGTGGTCGGAATCAGAAAAACCGGCCAGAAACGGACCTGGAATAGCAGCGTCGCGCTGCTGTTCGCGACGCTGTCGTCCGACAGCGTTTTCTGTCGGCCGACAAGGGCCTGTCGGACGACACCATTTGGTGTCGGACGACAGAGAGGTCAGCAGCCTCTCGTTTCGCGCGGTCGTGCCTCGGGTGCGATGGCTGGGCGCGTTTCGGGTCAGGGGCTTCGTCGTGAACACAGTAGGCACGCTGGAGGTCGACTGGGCGTGTCCGGATGTTCGAATGGTCGAACGGACTCGTCCCGGGTAGTCGATTTCCATCACCTTTCATATTAGAAAGAACTCAGTTCTGGATTTCTAATGAATAGATATTTTATTTCTTTTAATCATTTGATGGTTATAAGAAGAAATAATGATATTATCTATTTTGGTACATTAGCTAGCAATATATAAATAATGAATCCTGAGTCCACCACGATGCAACGAACCGTTTTATATATAACTCGTTTTACTAATAAGAGATTTCTTTATTTAATCATTTATACTTGTGGATTCTTATGCTAAGTCATATTTATTCAAATGAGAAGTTCAAAGGTCGAAAATTGATTATAAGATCAATTAAGTTGAAGGAGTGGACCTTCCGACCTAAGAATCTAATTTGGGAGATAATACGACTAAGCAATCCTTTATGGATATAAGATATAAGATCCGGACAAGTATTAGAATTGATTGACTCTGATGTATGATCAGAGCTTGGGATTGGATCCCAAGTGACTACACCATACAGTCATCTGTAGAAATGGTGTTGGAGTTGTGTACTTAATGTCTAGATTTAAGTATCGGTAAACTCCCGGTCATAGCATTTAACCTATTTAATTAATAAACAATTATTTGCATTTAATTATTATTAATTAATTATGCAAAATATAGTCCTGGATTTTATACATTGTAGTTAGTATGGTGTTGCATGGGCACACAGAAGATCATACTATCGGTTACTCGTATTTAATCAAACAGTTGCTCACGACCTAGATGGACATGGACCAATCCATCGGTATAGTCGTTGTGTGAGAGAGAAAATAATTTATCTTAATTATTTTATCACACTTGTACACTTGGTGTATTGGGCGGATCGCTTGAGATTTATTGATTAGGATTGCCTTGGATAATCAATTTAAAACTCAGAGTATTTTATTCTTAATCCCCGATATTATTACGGGTGTGTATATTTAATATAAGTGACTTTGATTTTCCAAAGGAATTAACCGATTTAGTTATTGGGTTAATTACCGGTTAAGTTGGGTCGCTATATTTTATATATGACATGCCGTGAATACTTGACGGGAAAGTGTATCCCGGAAGGGTTGATAATATCCCCGAGATGAGTTCATAAGGAATTATTATGTAAACCCAACAGGTGGATTTAATCCGCATAATAATTAAGGTTGAACGGTACTAGTCTCGGATATAAGAGATGAATAAATTAATTAGCAATAAATTAATTTTATTCATGGATATTTAAATCTTAAATACACGGAATAAATAATACTACCGGAGAAATATTATTTGATATAATATGGTTTAATATTGGGAGTGCAATTAATTTATATATTGGAAAATAAATTAATTAATATTGATAAGGATTAATGGAATTGAGCATTGGGCTCAATTTAATCTTCAATATTGGAAGCCCAATATTCCACCTCCTTTAGATTCCCTACGTAGCCTATAAAAGCACTACATGGCCTTCATAAATCATAAGACAAGAATATCAATAGTTGATAGTTCTAGAGAGTTGAAGGAGATCCATAGGAGTTCGATAGATCGTCGCCCACACGACGTTCGAACGGAGTGCAAGGAATACGTAGGAAGATTCGAAGGTCTTCAAAGGTGTTTGATTTCGTTTCTCCGAACAATGAATCAAAGGTAAAATCATAAACCCTTCTATGATTTTATGAGATGTTAATTGTAGCATATACATGAACACACGATCCGGATAAACGTATGAACTTCGGGGACGGGGATTCGAGATCCCCGGCGAAGATCGAGGAACCCTCGATGGGATCGAGGGAGGCGGCCGAACCCTAGGGTTCGACCGCCGGCGCGCGGACGGAGGGAAGAGCCCCGGCTGGACGCCGGGGCACGGGATCAACCGAGGGTCGATCGCCGGGGTTCGCCGTGGGCTGGTGCCACGGCGGGAGAACCCCAGCCCTCCTCGACCGGCGGCGTCGCGGGCTGAAGCCCTCGGCTGGAGCCGAGGGGGCGATCGAACCTAGGGTTCGATCGCCGGGTGAGCTGCAGGTTTACCCGCAGCGCCTCGTATCAAGCTGCGGGGTTTCCCGCAGCGGCGATGCGGGGAGGATCGAACCCCCCCGCGAGTAGCGAGCCCGTGAGCTCGCTGCGGGGCTGCTACGAGCAGCCCCGGGGATGCCTCGTGCATCCCCAGCGATCATCATGGAGATGATCGCGAGCCCCGTACGGGGGCTCGGCTGAGTGCTCGCGGCCTTCGGGCCTCGCTGAGTATTCGGTCGGGCCTCGGCTCGTGCGGTGGTTCGCGTTCGGATCTCCGGTGATGAAGGATTTCGGTCGGGTTATTATTTTCCGCAAATTTTAATAGCCCGGGATATCGATTTCCAACAATTGGTATCAGAGCGTTTGGTTTCGTGTTCATGTATATGTTCTATTATCGTTCTACCTTGCAGGGATTTCCGGCTATCATGGTTGGATTTAATTATTGTGTTAATTAATTATCATGATTATTCGTTTATTAAACTCTCGGACATGTCGAGATTCGTTTTGTGTGGATGAATGTTTGTAATAGTAAAAATTCGGGGGTTGACCGAATTTAGGATTTATTATTACGTTCTATGTTCTCCGGAAAATGTATAGGGTCGATTTCATGTATAGAATCGATACCGGAATTGTAAATTTAATTCTTGTAATTTATTTACGTTGGATCGATGCTGAGACGACCGCCGGAGAACACATGTGACGAAGGAGAAGACGTGAGGGAGGACCGGGGATCGATTGGATCGATCCCATGATGAGATCGATCGATGGCATGGGAGAGGGGCCCGATCGCCCCTGCCGCGGGCTGCCGCCGGTTCGGTGGCTGGCCGGCGTGGCTGGGCGGCGGTGCTCCTCCCCGGGGGCCGGTCGGTCGAAGGTGGGGTGGCGTGGGGTCTCCCGATCTCATGCTACTCCTACCTAGATTCACTTTCCTAATTAATTCGGTTTTCCTATTTGAGTTTTTCCTATTTTTGGGAATTCTCATGGATTAGGAAAAGAATTAATTGGAATTAATTTTATTTCCTTATTCTATTATGGAAGTCTTCTAGAGTATTCCGAGTTCTACTTGGAATAGGATCCTAGAGATTTAATAGAATTGGAAAGGAATAAAAGTTAATTTAGGATTGATTTGTTTCCTAATTGATTATTCCTATTTTATGGGAATTTTCATAGTAATGGAAATTAATTTATCTTGGAAAGTAGAAGAGTCCTAATTTATTTTATTCCCTTATTCTATTATAGAAGTCTTCTAGAATATTCCAAGTCTCACTTGGATAGATTATTCTAGAGATTTAATAGAATTAGATAGGAAAATAAATAAATAAATGAGTATTAATAATATTTAATTTTATTTTTGATTTATTCGATTGACTTAATTTTCGAATTAAGTATCTTTTGGATTTATTAAAAATAAAATAGATTTAAATATTGGGATTAATATTCTCGTCACATGGAGCATTCAAGAACGAAGACTGAAGACTAGAAGATGCGTACGGAGATGGAATAAAGCCATGATAGTCGGGAAAATAATTTCTAGCACTATTTTGACTATGTGATACTATGTGCTTTATTGCTTGTATGCATGCTTATGTGTTTAATTATGCATTAGATAGCGTATCCCTTTGTTATAAAAAGCTAAGTGGGAGAGGGGATGGAAACATTCCCGTGGTCTCCATTACTGTTCTCTTGGTGACATTTATGAGCTTTGGAAGTTCATATAGATATGTCATTGAAGGAGAATTCTTGTAATTCTTTTTACAAGAAACATTGATCAAGTTTATCAAACAATGCCTAATTTGTCTTTCTGAAACTGACTTCAAGTCGACTCATTCTCACCCCGGGGAGTGGAATGGAGCCAAAGCCACTTGGTCATGTGGATGACACAAATTAGAGACCTTCGTACCATTCTTTGACAGATGGATCGATTGTCTGCTCGGCTCCCTCATCTAATGAGAGATAGGGTTGTTTGCATGGTGAATCACTGGTTAGAAACTTCGAGTTTCACTTATGATTCTCCGCGTCTTGATCTACGAAAATAGAATGGTTCTTGTAATTGGGAGTCAATTATAAAAGTCTCTTAGTGTAGTAAACGTCCACACCACGTGGCTTGCTATACTGACGGATTTTGGATTAATTGATGTAGACAGTTGTAAGTAATTGTGAAGAGTTGTGAAATTATCGTAAACGTCCACACCACGTGGCTTGCGGTGATGTAGCAATTCCAAACGATGTACTTTGGTGCTGAGTAATGGTTTACACTTAGATACGCGTTATAGTATTCTTCCCCACGAAGTTACGCTATAATCGATGTATGACCAAAGAAAATCTAATTGCTAAATCATTTAGGTGGGTAAACGTCCACACCACGTGGCTTGCCTTACCTGATGGGATTTTAGACGTAATTAGTAATTTAATGATATTATTTGAGGGAGATAATATCGGATATTAAATTAATTGTTTGTTTATATGTGCTTATAGGTTTAGAGAATTGCTATGAATCCACTTTCGTTAATACTTAAGGAATTCAACGCACTGGTTCCATACTATGTTGGATGGAATAAAGAGTTAGACATTACTCAGACTGTAAAGGAGTACAAAGATGTACTCAGCGAAACTTGTCCTCCTAGACCTACCATTAACTCAACTGATGAGGAAATAGTTGACTTTGAAAAGTGGGATAGTGCTCTTGCATTAGCCACTAATCATGATGTCATGCTAAAACTCAAGTTGATGTTTAGACATGATGTAAAGGCTAGAAAAGAGGCGATGAGGATACTCATAAAGGTCAGTTGCTTCGAGGAAACGCTTGAACACGTTTTTGAGATGCTAGATCTTTTAGACGAGTTGAGGACAGTCGCAAGCTCTTGTAGCCAAGGCCAAAGGTTTCGAACCTAAGGGCATACATAAGGAAAAGGAGAAGAAGACAAGTGGATCCAGTAGTCCTAAGGGACTTGGATCAAAGGGTGGGATAAAGAAGCCTTTTGGCAAATATTCCCGAGGAAAGCAGTCTGAGTACTGGGGGTCTATATCTTGTCCTCTCAAAGGTACAAATTTTTCTTTAGTCGAAAAACATAGTCAGCGGTATTATCTACCAGAATTCTGGTGTGTAGATATGGAACCACTGACGGTATGTGCATTTAAAATGCAGGGGTTCCAGAAAACCCGGCGACTTAGAGAAGAAGAGTTCGAGTCCACATGGGCGGATCTGTTGAGGAAGCAGCGGTTGCAGTGGAAGACATTTGTTTTTATAGGATTTCATTTCAAGTTTATTGCCTTATGTACCTTTTACTTTAGAAAGAACTTTTGTTCTGGGTTTCTATTATTAATGGATATTTTATTTCTTTAATCATTTGATGGTTTGGATAAGAAATAATAGTGATATCTATTCTGGTACATTAGATAGCAATATATGAATGATAAAATCCTTAGTCTACCACGATGCAACAAACCGATATGCATAACTTGTTTTACTTATTAGATATATTTCTTTATTAATCATTATACTTGTGGATTCTTATACTTAGTAGTATTTATTCAAATGAGATTCAAAAGGTCGAAATTGATTTGATCAATTATAGTTGAAGGAATGGACCTTCCGACCTAAGAATCAAGTTTGGAAGGTAATACAACTTTTGGTAAAGGATAGAATTCGGACAAGTATTGAGGATGATCAATGATATGTGAAAGGTGCGAGTAGTTCTTTTAAGAATACTCGAAGATGGATTAGAATGCTTGATGTGCCATAAAAGCGAAGTGTTTTAGTCACAAAGCAATTATGGGGAATCTTCAAAGTATATCCATTCGAAGCCTGCGACTAAAATCGCGGAGGCTACCACATAACACATAGCATAATCAAAGATTGAGATTAAGTCTCAAATGACTACACCATACACTTACGTGTAGAGATGGTGAGTCAGTAAGAAATAGAATTCTAATAGTGAAAGAGCAAGTTGTTCGGAACTACCTATGTTCTATGGATATTCCTGGAGACAACGGCATATTCAATATGGTTGTAGGATATCCTAGATGAACAAAGTATTGTGTGTTCTATAGTACTATGAACCAGAAGGACGTGTAACGCCCGGTTCCTAGAGAAAGACTATTAGAAGAGCCACAAAGCCCGAACTGACGCAGTACCTTGGAATGAGAAAAAGGACAAAGACTAGGAACCAGCCAAACCGAGTAGAAGTACACCACACACTGCACCTAATGTTATTACTGTTATACACCGGGACGCCGTTGCAGTGGGAGGTTGTTAAGACAACCGAAGATGTTCATAAGACTAGAAGAGTTTCGGACTCTGGATCTAGTAAAGATGAAATCGATCCCTAGCTCTGCATAAGGGCAGTATTAGATCTAAATGTGCCTGCTTAGAAAAACAATAAGGATTATTGTTAAGAGGCAAGATCATTTAGAGTACAAGCTTAGTAAATCCATTATGGATTGAAACAAAGCTATAAATCGTGGAACTTGCGAATTGATGGGATAGTCCATTTGATGGATTCATCAAAAGGCATAGACGAAAGGTGTATTGGAGACGTAATGGAAACAAGGTGGTGTTTCTCGGAGATTTCATGTAGATAACATTTTATCATTGGCCAACAATGTAAAGATGTTGTCAGACATAAAATAATGGTTGTCTAAATAAATCGAGATATAAGATTGAATAGAAGTTAGATCATGTTCTTAAGATCGTTCGTTCTAACGATAAGAACATTGTACTTCTCCTAGATATCTTATACAATTATGGTTTGTTTTAAACATGCATACTTCTGAGAAAGGTTATTGCCTTTCAGAGACAGAATATACATCTATCTAAAGGATATGTGTTTCGAACACATGAAGAAGATAGATGAAGACAAAGCAGTTTCCTACACTTTATGTGTGGAAATCCTTATAGATGCAATGTTGTAAAACGAGAACCTGATATCAACTATGCGGTTTGCGTAGTGGGAGGATATCAAAGTAATCTGGATAAGGGATGTTCGAATGCTGTAAGAGTACTTTCCTAGTACTGGCTTACGGAGCAAGGCGAAATCTTCTTGGATTACAGTTTCCCAGATCCAAAAAATCAAAGAAGGACCAGTGTAAGTCGAGATCAGGCTGTGTGTTCACTTTTAGAAAGAGGTGGAACCATGAAAATGAAATAGTGATAAGCAGGACGCTTCTCAGACTCTCTCATAACCAAATAGCAGCCTCAGAGGCAGCGGAAGTTTTGGTTAGGTTCCGGGATGACCTCTGGACTTGGATATGACTCTTGGTTTACCAAAGGCTATTGTATAGCGGTGCATGGTAAACTGGAAGAAGTCATAAGTTCAGAAAGTGATGATAACACATAGAGCAAGTACCACCCGATTCGAGCCATCGTCTAGGGAGACGACGCAGTAGTCACCAAGATAACTTCAGAGCGACAACCTAGATTGCTTATTCACATAATACTTCTGGAAAGTATAACTTAAGCACGTGATGAGTATGGGAGTCGGGAGTTTGGAGGAAATGACTAGACCTTAGTACAAGTGGGAGATTGTTGGAGTTGTGTACTTAATGTCTAGATTTAAGTATCGGTAAACTCCCGGTCATAGCATTTAACCTATTTAATTAATAAACAATTATTTGCATTTAATTATTATTAATTAATTATGCAAAATATAGTCCTGGATTTTATACATTGTAGTTAGTATGGTGTTGCATGGGCACACAGAAGATCATACTATCGGTTACTCGTATTTAATCAAACAGTTGCTCACGACCTAGATGGACATGGACCAATCCATCGGTATAGTCGTTGTGTGAGAGAGAAAATAATTTATCTTAATTATTTTATCACACTTGTACACTTGGTGTATTGGGCGGATCGCTTGAGATTTATTGATTAGGATTGCCTTGGATAATCAATTTAAAACTCAGAGTATTTTATTCTTAATCCCCGATATTATTACGGGTGTGTATATTTAATATAAGTGACTTTGATTTTCCAAAGGAATTAACCGATTTAGTTATTGGGTTAATTACCGGTTAAGTTGGGTCGCTATATTTTATATATGACATGCCGTGAATACTTGACGGGAAAGTGTATCCCGGAAGGGTTGATAATATCCCCGAGATGAGTTCATAAGGAATTATTATGTAAACCCTGCAGGTGGATTTAATCCGCATAATAATTAAGGTTGAACGGTACTAGTCTCGGATATAAGAGATGAATAAATTAATTAGCAATAAATTAATTTTATTCATGGATATTTAAATCTTAAATACACGGAATAAATAATACTACCGGAGAAATATTATTTGATATAATATGGTTTAATATTGGGAGTGCAATTAATTTATATAGTGGAAAATAAATTAATTAATATTGATAAGGATTAATGGACTTGAGCATTGGGCTCAATTTAATCTTCAATATTGGTAGCCCAATATTCCACCTCCTTTAGATCCCCTACGTAGCCTATAAAAGCACTACATGGCCTTCATAAATCATAAGACAAGAATATCAATAGTTGATAGTTCTAGAGAGTTGAAGGAGATCCATAGGAGTTCGATAGATCGTCGCCCACACGACGTTCGAACGGAGTGCAAGGAATACGTAGGAAGATTCGAAGGTCTTCAAAGGTGTTTGATTTCGTTTCTCCGAACAACGAATCAAAGGTAAAATCATAAACCCTTCTATGATTTTATGAGATGTTAATTGTAGCATATACATGAACACACGATCCGGATAAACGTATGAACTTCGGGGACGGGGATTCGAGATCCCCGGCGAAGATCAAGGAACCCTCGATGGGATCGAGGGAGGCGGCCGAACCCTAGGGTTCGACCGCCGGCGCGCGGACGGAGGGAGGAGCCCCGGCTGGACGCCGGGGCACGGGATCGACCGAGGGTCGATCGCCGGGGTTCGCCGTGGGCTGGTGCCACGGCGGGAGAACCCCAGCCCTCCTCGACCGGCGGCGTCGCGGGCTGAAGCCCTCGGCTGGAGCCGAGGGAGCGATCGAACCTAGGGTTCGATCGCCGGGTGAGCTGCAGGTTTACCCGCAGCGCCTCGTATCAAGCTGCGGGGTTTCCCGCAGCGGCGATGCGGGGAGGATCGAACCCCCCCGCGAGTAGCGAGCCCGTGAGCTCGCTGCGGGGCTGCTACGAGCAGCCCCGGGGATGCCTCGTGCATCCCCAGCGATCATCATGGAGATGATCGCGAGCCCCGTACGGGGGCTCGGCTGAGTGCTCGCGTCCTTCGGGCCTCGCTGAGTATTCGGTCGGGCCTCGGCTCGTGCGGTGGTTCGCGTTCGGATCTCCGGTGATGAAGGATTTCGGTCGGGTTATTATTTTCCGCAAATTTTAATAGCCCGGGATATCGATTTCCAACAAATGGTGTGTCGGAAATAAGAAATGGAACTCTTATAGAAATAGTAAAAGCACGATTTAAACGGAACTACCTATGTTCTATGGATATATCTTGGAAACAACGGCACATTCAAATGTGGTTGTAGAATATCCGAGGAGAACAAGAAGTGTGTGTTCAATAGTACTATGAACCAGAAGGACGTTATAAGTTCTAACGCCCGGTTCTTAGAGGAAGACTATTAGATGAACCACAAGCCCAAAATGACATGATACTTCTGAAGAGAGAGAAAACAATTAAGACTTAGAACCAGCCGAACCGAGTAGCGGTATACCACTAACTGCACCTACTGTTATTACTGTTTATACACCGGAATGCCATTGTATTGGGATGTTGTTTGACAACCGGAGATATTCATAAGACTAGGAGAGTTTTGAACTCTGGACCTAGTATACATGAAATCAATCCCTGGATCTACATGAAGGCGGTACTGGATCTAAATGTGCCTTCTTGGAAAGCAATAAGGATTATTGCTAAGAAGCAAGATCATTTAGAGTACAAGCTTAGTTGATCCATTTATGGATTGGAACAAAGCATTGAAATCGTGGTACTTGCAAATTGATGAGATAGTCCATTTTATGGATTCATCAAAGCATAGACGAATCGAGTGTATAGGAAACGTGATGGAAACAAGGTGGTGTTTCTCAGAGGTTTTATGTAGATAGCATTTTATCATTGGTTCCAATGTAAAGATGTTGTCAGACATAAAATGATGGTTGTCTAGAAAAATCGATATATGAGATAAAGAAGAAGTTAGAGCATGTTCTTAAGATCTAGGATCTCAAGAAAAGAACATTGTACTTCTCTAGATATCTTGTACGATTATGGTTCGTTTTAACATGCAAGATTCCGAGAAAAGTTCGTTACCTTTCAGAGACGGAATGCATCTATCTAAGGATATGTGTTTTATAACACAAAAGGAGATAGAAGCAATGAAAGCAGACTCCTACACTTCGAGTGTGGAAAGCTTAATAAATGTGATGTTGAAAACAAGAACCTGATATCGGCTATGCGGTTAGCATAGTGGGAGGATATCAAGGTAATCCTGGAAAGGAATACTTGACTGCTGTAATGAACATTTTAAGTACTTTCGAAGTACTGGAAATTATGTTCTGGATTACGGAGCAGACGAAGCATTTCCTTTGGATTACATTCTCTTAGATTTCTAATCGAATGAGGACCGGTGTAAGTCGATATCAGGCTATGTGTTTCACTATTAAAGGAGAAGGAGTTTTAACATGGAAGAGTGATAAGCACGATGCTTTTCGGACTCTGCCATAGGTAACCATATAGCGGCCTCAAAGGCAGCGGAAGTTTTGGTATAACTCCGGGATAATCTCTGGGACTTAGATGTGATTCTTAATTTGCCAAAGGCTATGTAAATAGCGGTGCGATGGCAAATGGTAAGAAATCACAAGTCCATAAGTGTAAGATAACACATAGTGCAAGTACCACCTGATACGAGTCATCATCGAGGGAGACGACGCTGTAGTCACCAAGATAACTTCAGAGCGGCAACCTAGAGTGCTCATTCACATAGTACTTCTTGGAAGTACAACTTAAGCACGTGATGAGTATGGGAGTCGGGAGTTTGGAGGAAATGACTAGACCTTAGTACAAGTGGGAGATTGTTGGAGTTGTGTACTTAATGTCTAGATTTAAGTAACGGTAACTCCCGGTCATTGCCATTAATCTATTTAATTAAATAAACAATTATTTGCGTTTAATTATTTATTATTAAATATATGCAAATTATAGTCCTAGATTATATACGTTGTAGTTAGTATGGTGTGCGACGTCACACGGAAGATCATACTATCGGTTACTCGTATTTAATCGAACAGTTGCTCACGACCTAGATGGACACAGACCAATCCATCGGTATAGTCGTTGTATGAGAGAGAAAATAATTTGTCTTAATTATTTTATCATACTTGTACACTTGGTGTATTGAGCGGATCTACTTGAGATTTATCGATTAGGATTGCCGGCGATAATCGATTCAAGTCTCAGTGTATTTTATTCTTAATCCCCGATACTATTGCAGGTGTGTATATTTAATATAAGTGACTTTGATTTACCAAAGGAATTAACCGATTTAATTATTGGGTTAATTACCGGTTAAGTTGGGTCACTATATTTTATATATGACATGCCGTGAATACTTGACGGGAAAGTGTATCCCGTAAGGGTTGATAATATCCCCGAGATGAGTTCATAAGGAATTATTATGTAAACCCTGCAGGTGGATTCGTTCCGCATAATAATTAAGGTTGAATGGTACTAGTCTCGGAAATAAGAGATGAATAAATTAATTAGCAATAAATTAATTTTATTCATGGATATTTATATCTTAAATACACGGAATAAATAATACTACCGGAGAAATATTATTTGATATAATATGGTTTAATATTGGGAGTGCAATTAATTTATATAGTGGAAAATAAATTAATTAATAATAGTAAGGATTAATAGATTTGGGCTTGGGCTCAATTTAATCACTATTATTGGAAGCCCAATATTCCACCTCCTTAAGATCCCCTACGTAGCCTATAAAAGCACTACATGGTCTTCTCTATTCTCATAACTTGAAGAACACAATTCTAGAGAGAGAAAGTAGAGAGGAGGATCCATGGAGTTCGGTAGATCGTCGCCCACACGACGTCCGGGCTAGTGCAAGGAATACGTCGGAAGATCTCAAGGTCATCATAAGATCTCGTTTCTCCGCACAAAGAATCGAAAGGTGAATTAAATATTTCCGCTATTTAATTCTTATTGAAATCAATTATCGAAAAACAAGATCCAAGGATCGTACCCCGGATTAGACGACGAACGCGTGGTGGCGATCTAGGATCGCCGGACCACGGCGATCGCCGCCTAGGTTTTCGAAGGGGCGAGAGGGATCGACCCTCGGCTGGGCCGAGGGCATGCGATCGATCGCATGGATCGATCGCGGAGGGTGCGGGCTGGTGCCACCCCTCCCCACCGTGAAGGTGGACCCCTCCAGGCGGCGGCGAGTCGCCGGACTCGCCGCGGGGGCTGCTGGGCAGCCCCACCCCAACCGATCGATGATGCGATCGGTGATCGCATGGAGCCCCGCTCGCGGGGGCTCGGCTGGGGCAGCGGCGTGCATTCGGGTGCGTCGTGTCCTCGGTCGTGCTCCGGCGCGTGCGGTGGTGTTCGCGTGACTTCCGACGAAGGGTTTTTGATCGGAGTTGTCATGTTCCGCAATTCCGGCAACTCCGGGTGATCAATTTCCAACAGGAAAGTCCTCATCTTTCACACCACTGAGTATTCCATCAGTTATCAACCTTTGAATCCTGCCCAAGTTAAAATGACCTAGCCTAAGATGCCATAAGTACTTTTGATTCATCCTAGAAGGCTCCTTTCTCTTATTGGTACTAGATGTGTTAAAAGACTCTACTCGTTGCATCGTGGAATAATTAGGATTCAGTATATATAAGTTGCCTATCAATGTACCAGAACAGATATAATCACCATTCTTTTTTACAACAACAGAACTATCAAAAGAAACTGAATATCCATTCAAAACCAACTTAGAAACCGAAACAAGGTTCTTTCTAAAGTTCGGTACATAAAGACAATTATTCAATACTAAAACTTTATTATTAAAAGATAAAAGAACATCTCCCACTGCAACTGCCGCCACTTTCGTAGCGTTGCCCATGTAGATGGTGATCTCTCCCTCTCTAAGCCTAGGGTTTCCTGGAACCCCTGCAAAGAATTGCAGACATGATCAGTGGCTCCCGTATCCACACACCAGGTACCGGTGGATAACACCACTAAACATGTTTCAGTAACTAAGGAAAAGTTCATACCTCCTTGTCTGAGAGGACAATTAGACTTCCAATGTCCAGACTGCTTGCAACGGAAACACTTGCCCTTAGGCTGGTTCACTCCAATCTGTGGTCCACCATTTCTGGGTCCACTGGGTTTCCATTGTTGCCTCTTCTTTCTTTTGCCGCCCGGAGGCCTGGAAAGATCCAACTTCACAGCCGCAAGCACTTGTGATTTTCTTAATTCACTCACAAATTCCATTCTTTTGGAATCGTTTTCAAGTGATTCCTTAAGAGGACCGAATTTCTTGAGTAAGTTAATCACTTCTTGTCCGGCTTCCGCACTATGTCTTAACATCTTCCTGAGTTCATCTTTAATGTCCTCATCAGTTAAGACTTCAGTGGGAGTAGAAGGTTTAATAGTCTGGACAATGTCCAAGTTTCGTTTCCAATCAACATAGTTTGGACCAGTGAGTTTGTTTTCTTTTAGTATAATGGACAGCGGGTTGAGTGCCATATCTATAAAAGAGACAAATCAAACCGTCAAATTTAATTCGATATTAACTCCCTTAATTAATACCATTAAATTTACCAATCAATCCTAAAATCCCATCAGACTAGCATGACACGTTCATGTGGACGTATACTGGTCCAAACGATTTTATAACTGGACTTTTACTTCGGTCGTACATCATTACAGCAGTAACTCCGATGGGGAGGATACTGTAAAGCGTACCTAAGTGTATACCATTTCTCAGTACTAAGTTAACCGCTCGGAAACTACACGCCCACCGCAAGCCACGTTAGTGTGGACGTTTACGTTGACATGCGGTCCCTTTACGATTTCCTATAACTGTCGAGCCTCAATTAACCCAAAGTTCCGTTTCCGTCTAGTAAGCCACGATAGTGTGGACGTTTACTAAACAAACAACTTTGTTAATTGAATTCCATTTAATAAATTTCACAATTTCGTTAATCAAAGCTTGATGTCTCGTAAGTGAAACTCGAAGTTTCTAACCAGCGATCAATCATGCAATTGAGCCCTATCTCTCACTAGGTGAGGGAACCAACCAGACATTCGATCCAGTCATCAAATGACTCGAATGTCTCTAATCTGTGTCATCGACATAACCAAGCGCTTTGGCTCCATTCCACTCCCCGGGGTGAGAATGAGTCGAGTTGAAATTAGTCTTTGAAAGACATATTAGGCATTGCTTTGAAAAACTTAATTGTTCAATTTTAAAATTGGAATTTCATTCGAATTTCGATCAAAGTGATTTCCGTGTATCGACTTTATCCGATAGGGAGGATGACACTAAAGCCAACTCGTAAGTCAATACACATCACTCTCGAAACAGAGAATGGAGACCGCGGGATTGTTTCCAATCCCTCTCCCACTTAGTATTTTACGATTTAGGGATATACATGCATAAAATAATAAGCATAATAAAACACGTAAATCACATAAGAAAGCAATTAACGTGGCCCGATTATTATGGCCTTAAAATCTTGAATGCACGTCTCTTGGAACTCGAACTCGTTGCTCGTCTCGACTTCGATTCTCGTTCCTCCGGGCTTCGATCTCGTCTCGATCCAATAGTAGAAAAATTAAAAAAAATATTCTACTAACTCCGGTATCGATACTATACATTTTGATCGACCCTATACAAGTCCCGAATTCAACGAAAAAATAAATAAACCTAAAAACTCAACCCGTCGTTTTTATCTATTACAAACAAGCAACTTTCCAAAAATAAAACCGATCTCGACAAGCCCGAGAGTTTAATCAAAACCACACACACAGCACAAAATACCAAAAATAAATTGGCCATAATAATCGGGTGATCCTGCAAAACAATTCTCGCAAACAATACGAAGAACGTATATAACCGACTCTGATACCAATTGTTGGAAATCGACTACCCGGGACATGTCCGTTCGACTACTCGAACATCCGGACAAGCCCAGTCAACATCCAGTGTGCCCACTGTGTTCACGACGAAGCCCCTGACCCGAATTGCACCCAGCCATCGCACCCGAGGCACGACCGCGCAAAACGAGAGGCTTCTGGCCTCTCTGTCGTCCGACACCAGAAGGTGTCGTCCGACAAGGCTGTTCACCGTCGTCCGACACCAGAAGGTGTCGTCCGACATGCCTGTCGGCCGACAGTCAAACTTGTCGTCCGACACCCGTCGCGAACAGCGGCGGGATTCGCCCGTTCTGTCTGTTCCGATGCGATTTTCTCGATCCGACTGCCATGCCTGAGGTCAGAAACCTCCCAGCAGTCCGAGAACATCACATCCAAGCCACGGAACCCGATCTTACATTCAAAGTATGATCAACGAGAAATTAGATCGAATTAAATTGCGGAATAGAGAATTCGATCTCATACCTTCTCGGTCGATTGTTGAGACCTTAGATGCTTCTAACGTATGCCTCAGATCCCGTCTCCAACCGTTGTGTGGGCAACGATCCGCTGGAGCTTTCCCGTCTGTACTCTCTCTACTAACAACAGCGTCAATATTTCTTTTTCTCTCTTAGAGAAAAATATTAGCGCGAACTTATTTAAATTTACAGAGAAAAATAATAATTGCGTTAACGCAATTGTTTTTCTCAGCAAAATGAAATAGCGGCGAATGTTAGTGTTGGGATATGTACTTCGATCCTACGTGTGCAATCGATAAAGTCATAAGGTCGTCTATGGATGTTAAATGATTATTTGATAATATTAAATTGTTGGGAACAATATAATATTGATCAATAAATTATACCTAGAGGGTCACACACGGACTCAAAGATGATGTACGATGCTTGTTAATTATATTGATTTAGAATCAATATTTACGTGAATTTATATGCATGCATGGGATGCATTGCATGGCTTGCATGGATGCATGTCACTTAGTGTGACATGGCATGCCACACAAGCAAGAGAGACCACATCTTATGCCATTGTGGCATAGTGATGTGTACTTGACCTTTCATCTCCCCATTACCCACCCATTATGTGATATAATGGTGCATATTCATTATGGGGGTTACAAGAGGGTAATGGAGATGGAAATGAAGGTATTAAGTAGTGAAAATCTGATTTTCACAATCCCTTAATCACCACCCACGAAATTCACAAGTAAAAGAGAGAAAAGAGGTTGTTCTTGGAGAATCAACTCGATCAAGCAAGCAAGTCATCATCCGGGTTCGTGTGCAACACGTAGAGGCCGGGCCATTTGTGCGGCTTCAACATCCGGGCGATCTAGACAAGAGGAGTGACGAGGTCATTCACAAGGAGAGCTTCGAGAGGCTGATCCATTTGAGGTGGTTCAATCGACTCAACACCACCTCAAAGACATCAACGAATCACTTCGTCACCATAAGTAAGTAATCGTTGAACCTTATATATATATATATATATTGGATATATATATATTGGATGTGTATATATATATATATATATATATATATGTGTTTATATGTGTTCTTATACACATTAAGTGTGCACTAAGATCATGGCATAGTAGATCTATTGCTTTACACGCTTCCGCACACACGGTATATCGATTGGATCGGTATAACGGTACCTTCAATTGGTATCAGAGCCTAGGGCTCGTGCACACTTTTGTGTTGGACACAAGAAGTTTAATCAACATAATTGGATTAATTGTTTAATTGTGATTATGTGATTAGATGTAAGGCCGGCCACCGTTAGTGGTCGGGTGAATGAATTCGTCGTTTTTTACGTTTCGATTGGCCATAGTCTTTTGAGGGCTGCGTCCCTTGGAATCAATTGTAATAGATAGGTTTTTCTATTATATTTGTATTGTACTACTTGTAAGCGATGGACTTAGTCCATGGTTCGATGGAGGATCTCGGCTCTCTGGCGAAAACGAGAAGAAACGAAGCAAAACGAAGCAAAACGAAGCAAAACGGACAAAACCGGGCTGCTGGAGCCAAACGGCGGGCGCCGTTGTAGCTCCAGCGGGCGCTGTTTTGTTTCGGCGGGCGCCGTTTTGGAAACGGCGACCGTCGAAAGCCCTTTTTCTTGGCAGATTGTTCCCGGACCTTTCGGCGGGCGCCGTTTTGGAAACGGCGACCGCCGGTGGTGTTCAGCGACCGCTGGTTGTGAAACGGCGGGCGTTGTTCGTGGTTTTATGGGTACGGAATAGATTTGACCAAAATCGGAGGGCACGGAACTAAAACGGAGGGCGAGGACCAGTCCAGAAGATGTTCAAGGCTTTTGTTGTTATTTTAATCTTTTCGTTTGAGAGTTATGAGGTTCTAGGGGCCTTTCGATTTCGTATTTATTTGCTTTGCTAGTTATAGGTTGTTTTATGTTATAAATGTTCAACTTACATATAAACAAACCTATGCATGCAAGTTCCCAAAAATAATGAGTATAATGTCTTGTCCAAAACATCACACTCATGAAGCCCTCGATCATAAGTTGGTAGGTCCGCCTCAGCGGGGTACTACTTGTTATCTTGGGATAAGTGGGAGTAAGGGTTAGACCCTTACACGTGAGTTTGGTTTTCTCATCGATAGATCCACTGCAGGCGTGGCTATCGAGACATGAGATGAGAATGGGACTCTCATCGACCGAGAGTGACATTAGATGTCATTGACATGGGATGTCTACCTATCTTAGACTTCTTAAGTGCGGACTCAGTCGGCTTAAGAATTTGCAAGATGAGGGTCTTGGGATTGTTTTGTTCAAGGGAACAAAGATATTAGATATCGATTGAACAAAATGAAATAAATAAGTAGTTTGTTAGACAACCTTATTTGTTTACCGCTTTGTGAATGTTTACATACTTTATTTATCTTTCTTTTGTAGTTTATCATGTTAATTTCAACTCGATTCAAGTTTGGTTCAATTCTTGATTATGAAAAATTGAACAACATAAATTTTCTTGATTCACAACGTAATTTGAGGATGGTCCTCAAATACGAAGACAATGAAAATGTGTTAGATAACCACATCCTAAGATATCATTGAACAACTCAATAGCATGTTCGGGGAATATGCTAAGATTGAGCGGTTCGGTATGACCAGGGTCATCGCTTCAGCTAGGCTGGAAAAATGGAAATCTATGGAATCACATGTACAACAAATGATTGGATTATTTGTTTCAAGTGACCGCCTAGATTTTTCCTATGATGATTATTTGGCAACCGATTTCATACTTCAATCTCATTATGGTTATAATGCCTTTAGGCTAAATTTTCCATATGAATGGTTTGAAGAAATCGCTTCGTGAGCTCCACGGGATGCTCAAGGCTGTTGAGCCGGCGATAGAAAAGGACCCTAAGAGGGAAATTCTTATGATATGGGATAGGGTATTCAAAAGAGCATGGGCAAGAAGGCTACTAGGGTTCCTAGGGAATCTCAATGCGTCTACTGCAAAAGTGTTGGACACTACTTGCAAACATATAAAAGTTCATATTTTATTCAATTTAAAAACAAATGCCTAATTTGTCTTTCATTTGATGGATTATAAGGTTAGGATTATTTACACCTCGGGGAGTGATTTAATCCAAAACACTTAAGTTCATCAATGACACAAATTAGAGACTTTCGAGCCATTGGATGGCGTGAATCGATTGTCTGGTTGGCTCCCTCATATTTTATGAGAGATAGGGCTTCAATTGCATGATAATATCGTTGGTTAGAAAACTTCAATTTTTCACTTACGATTTATCACGTTTTGACATTGAGATAATTTTGAATGGAAATTTGAATGAGATTCAATTATTGGGAATAATTGAATTTGCCCAAAGTTCAAAGAAGATGTGAAGAACGGGGTTGCTTCATCTTCAAGTATTAATGATATAGACATTAAACTTCACAAATTCTACTTCTTGGGTATTGGATGCCAAATGTGGTTCTCACATTTTATGTGGAGGAACTACATAGAAGTATAAGTTTGGTGAATAGAGATGTCGATCTACGGGCAAGAAATGGAGCGAAGGTCGCTGCATTAGCCGTATGATCATATGATGTTATTTTGCCTTAGGGCCCTGTTTTAGTATTATAACTATGAAATTTCGTACCTTCAATAAACAATGAATATTGGTTCAGTATTAGATACTGATGGATTAGTTTTTCACTATTAAATAGTTTGGTAACTATTTTAATTGTGAATTATTCTTTGTTTTGGTACGATTATTATATTGTTTATGTATAACTTAAAGTTGACAAATCATATATATCATTAAGACCAAAGGCCAAATCGAATAAGTATCGATGAGACATAACTGAAACATTGTTGATTAGATCAAATCAAAATCTAAACATGTAACGAAGCTTCTTTTAGAAGGAATTTTAGAATCATTTGACTTGGAGTCATTTGATACATGTGAATGATGTGTGATTGAAAAGATAACAATGTCATCTTTCTTGGAGAAAGGAGAACATGTGAGTAATTAGGGATGATCCATACTGATGTATGTGGAACCTATTAGTTCACAAGCACATGAAGGTTATGTTTCGGAAAAGAGAAAACAAACTATATTAGATATAGTTCGACCATTCGATGATAGGTTTAAATGAACTACTGGTCTCTTTTGGGAACACACAATTCTAGACTTCAACTTATACACTGAATAGGAAGCTGTCAAAAGCTGTTGATAAGACACCATACTAGGTATGGAAAGGGAGGGTCCCTAAATTGTTTTCATCAAAATTTGAGGTTCTAAAAGCTTCTCTGACGAGATTTATCTCTATAGAGCTTGAACTCAAATGGGATAAAAGTTTCTTTATGGTATCCATAAGAAACTCGAGGGTACAACTTCTACGATCTATCTGAGAACAATATTTTGTTGCTCGAGATAGTGATTTTCTTGAAAAGAGTTATCTTTCCTAGAAATTCAGTGGGAGCTCGGTTGTCTGGAACGAGGTTCAAGTGAAACAACTAATGATGAATTTCAAGACTGGGTTGAGAGTATTCTTATGGTTTTGGAAACCATACCAGCCCTCGTAGGTCCAGAAATGCATAGATCTCTATTATTCAAATACTTAGATATTGTGATCAATGAGAGATATGAATTCATGCTTTTGGAAAGCGATGAACCTTCGACCTATATTCAAGCTATGACGAGTCCAGCTACTTAAAATTGGCATGGTGCCATGAAATCTGAGATGATATCAATATCTGACAATCAAGTTTTGAACTTGATATATTTGCATCACGGGGTTAGACCCAATGAATGCTAATAGATCTTTAAGATCTAAACAGACAGATGGAAAACCTAGGGTTTTCAAAGCAAGGTTGATGGTAAAAGTTTTATTCACGAGGTGGATTATGGAAAAACTTTCACCAATTGCTTTGATTAGATCATTCAGATTATCTTACCCATTACTACTCATCTTGATAATGAGTTATGGTAATATTGGATGTTAAAACTAACTTCTTGAATTGGATTCTAGAAGAGGCTGTGTTTTAACACAGCCAAAGAGTTTTATCGATCTTAATAAGGCTGAGAAATTATGCAAGCTTATAGTTCTATTTATGGAATAAAGAATGCATATCAGAGTAGCAATCTTCAGTTCAATGAATTCATACTGGGATTTGGATTTCAGAGGAACTCGGAAGAGTCTTGTTTTACAAGAAGATCAGTGGGAGTTACGTTGTATTAATTGTGTTGTATGTCGGTGACATACTCCTTATTGGAAACAATGTTTCTATGCTTAATTCTATTAAAGAATGGCTTGGGAATTGTTTTTCAATGAAGGATCTTGGAGAAGCACAGTACATATTGGGCATCAAGATCTGTCGGAACAGATCGAAAATGATGTTTGGACTTAGTCAAGTGACCTATTTTGATAAGGTACTTGATAAGTTCAGAATGAAAGACGCCAAAAAGGGTCTCATTCCAATGAGTCATGGCACATCTCTTAGCAAGATGCAAGGCCCTACGGGACTTGATGAGCAAAAGAGGATGGAAAACATTCCTTATGCTTCGGCAATAGGGTCTATAATGTATGCCATGATATGTACACGACCGGACGTATCGTGTGCTTTGAGCATGACGAGTCAGTTTCAAGGAAATCCAGGTGAGGCGCATTAGACTGCGGCCAAGAATATTCTTATGTACCTTAGATGGACTTAAGAATATTTTTTTGTCTTTGGAAGACAAAAAGAGTTGATATTAACAAGCTGTTTGAATGCTAACTTCAAAACAGACTAAGATAATTTCCGATTTTAATCTGGTTATATCTTTTGTCTGGATAGAGGTGAAATTAGCTGGAATAGTTCCATGCAATGCAATATAGCTAATTAAACTACATAAGCTGAGTACAATACTGCATTGGATGCAGTGACGTTGGTAGTTCAGATTTGAAAGTTCTTCAATGAACTAGGTGGCGTAACTAGCTCGGCCCATCTGATAGTTCTCTATTTATAGTAGATCTATCGCGCAAGCCAATGAGCCTAGGGAGCACTACAAATCTAAAGATGGTGCTTAGGAAGTTCCACATTATCTGGGAGATAGTTTTGTGGAGACATCGAGATAATAAAGTTGCAACTTTTGGTAAGGTTGCAAACCCGCTTTCTAAACCTCTCCAGCAGTTTAAGCTTGAGGCTTTCACGACTGCAATAGAGATCAGACATCTTAGAGATGGGTTGTGATTTCTATTACTGTATTAGATACTTTTGGAGATTTGGTAGACATTCACTCATATGTATAATACATATTTCTTCATATAAATATGGTTTAATTTATATGAATTGTCCAAATGATTAAGTAATATCGATTGGGTTATGAGGTCGACTTACCGCATAATAAAGTCCCAATGGTTGAACTGATATACTTGAATCATATGCTTGTTCCTAGTTCGTATAATCGAGTACGGACAAACCGATAATACAAAGAACTAGATTGTAATGTGTACTATAGCGCCGCTTCATGGGCTAGTGATGTGGGACATCGAGTACAATTACATAGATATTAGCTGGGAGCTAATGATCGAACAGACCCGACTGGAATAGTATTTAAGATTTCGAGTCATAATACTATTTCATTGACTGTCGAGCAATTTCCTCTGACCTGAGTAGTCCAGAGTGATTCCATTGTGAAATGATGTACTTTGATACAAGTAAACGCCTTTCGTAAAAGGAGGTTATAAAACTTGTTATTGGGTATATCAGGAAGCAAGTGGGAGAGCTTGGATTGACAAGATGGGATTGTCCTCCATTTTATAATGGGATACATGTCTTACCGGCCACTTGGAGAGTCGAGACTGTGGAAAATACGTGGCCACGTCCAGATTCGTATCATAGTGATAAATCTGGTTTTACAGTCTGTCTCAAAGTCCAAGAAAGGTTTGAACCGATTGAGGATGACTCGAGTCTTGCCTCAAGTTCAAACTTAGACATAAAGTGACAAAAGGAAGTTGGCAGCACACTGGCTCTGAAGGCCAAGTGGGAGATTGTTGGGATATGTCCTTCGATCCTACGTGTGCAATCGATAAAGTCATAAGGTCGTCTATGGATGTTAAATGATTATTTGATAATATTAAATTGTTGGGAACAATATAATATTGATCAATAAATTATACCTACAGGGTCACACACGGACTCAAAGATGATGTACGATGCTTGTTAATTATATTGATTTAGAATCAATATTTACGTGAATTTATATGCATGCATGGGATGCATTGCATGGCTTGCATGGATGCATGTCACTTAGTGTGACATGGCATGCCACACAAGCAAGAGAGACCACATCTTATGCCATTGTGGCATAGTGATGTGTACTTGACCTTTCATCTCCCCATTACCCACCCATTATGTGATATAATGGTGCATATTCATTATGGGGGTTACAAGAGGGTAATGGAGATGGAAATGAAGGTATTAAGTAGTGAAAATCTGATTTTCACAATCACTTGATCACCACCCACGAAATTCACAAGTAAAAGAGAGAAAAGAGGTTGTTCTTGGAGAATCAACTCGATCAAGCAAGCAAGTCATCATCCGGGTTCGTGTGCAACACGTAGAGGCCGGGCCATTTGTGCGGCTTCAACATCCGGGCGATCTAGACAAGAGGAGTGACGAGGTCATTCACAAGGAGAGCTTCGAGAGGCTGATCCATTTGAGGTGGTTCAATCGACTCAACACCACCTCAACGACATCAACGAATCACTTCGTCACCATAAGTAAGTAATCGTTGAACCTTATATATATATATATATTGGATATATATATATTGGATGTGTATATATATATATATGTGTTTATATGTGTTCTTATACACATTAAGTGTGCACTAAGATCATGGCATAGTAGATCTATTGCTTTACACGCTTCCGCACACACGGTATATCGATTGGATCGGTATAACGGTACCTTCAGTTAGGTCTTAGGAGAGTAAGGGAGGGGGTTTATATAGAGTTACGTTAGGGACCTTAGGATAAATTAATTAAGGGCTAAATTGAAATATTAATTAACTTGGAATACGTAAACGCAATTCCTTAATTAATCGATTTCAATTTTAATTATTATTCACTCCACTAAAAAATAATAATTGAATTCCCGAAATTAATTTTAATATTATTTCAACAATAATAATTCCGCCGAAATTACATAAACGACCTTCCCCGTGTTTAAGATATCGTATGTCCACGAATTAATTTTATTACTAATAATTAAATTAATTCGTCTCTTATTATCCGAGACTAGTACCACTCAACCTTATTATCATGTGGAACAAATCCACCTGCAGGGTTTACATGATAAACTTTATGAGCTCATCTCGGGGACATCATCAACCCGATAAACGGGACACGGTTTCCTGTCTATAATCTATAGCATGCCGTGTGTACAATTCTGATTCCCAATTTACCGAGTATCTCGACTAATCAATTAGTCTCACTCATTGGCATATTAACGAACCGAGAATTGGACACACGCACCTATAATTATATAGGGATTAGGAATTCATATATCCGTAATCTCTGAGGTCTAGTTCGATTACTTCTATTAGTATAAATCGAACGCCCTCCCGTGGTCCTGCTCAATACACCAAGTGTACGAGTGTAACATAATAGTCAAGACCAACTATTACCCAGTCACACTACGACGTACCGATGGATTGTCCCTGTCCATCTAAGTCGTGAGCTTCTGTTCGATAGTATACGAGTAACCGACAGTATGATCTTCCGCGTGTCTCCTCACGCCATACCGTCTACAACGTATACATCTAGGACTATTGCATTCAAGTACATGATAGACAAAATGCCGACAGTTTGATTAATAGATAATGAAAAACACAGATAAGGAGTTACATATTGTCACTAAACTAGACATTTAGAATATAACTCCATCAACCACCGCTCGGTCTATCCCCGTCCCCGGTTTCGCCGTTTTTCCGGATCGTGTGTTCATGTACGTATTACAATTAATTCACATAAAATCACACAAGGAGTTTTATGATCATACCTTTCGATTCGTTGTGCGGAGAAACGGAATCAATTGATGACCTTACGATCTTCCCACGTATTCCTTGCACTCCGTTCGAACGTCGGGTGGGCGATGATCTATCGAACTCCTATGGATCTCCTTCAAGTCTCTAGAACTATCTGATGGAGTTATATTCTAAATGTCTAGTTTAGTGACAATATGGAACTCCTTATCTGTGTTTTTTCATTATCTATTAATCAAACTGTCGGCATTTTGTCTATCTTGTACTAGAAATCAATAGTACTAGATATATACGTTGTAGACAGTATGGCGTGAGGAGACACGCGGAAGATCATACTGTCGGTTACTCGTATATTATCAAACAGAAGCTCACGACTTAGATGGACAGGGACAATCCATCTGTACGTCGTAGTGTGACTGGGTAATAGTTGGTCTTGACTATTATGTTACACTTGTACACTTGGTGTATTGAGCAGGACCACGGGAGGGCGTTCGATTTATACTAATCGACGTAATCGAACTAGACCTCAGAGATTACGGATATACGAATTCCTAATCCCTATATAATTATAGGTGCGTGTGTCCAATTCTCGGTTCTTTAATATGCCAATGAGTGAGACTAATTGATTAGTCGAGATACTCGGTAAATTGGGAATCGGAATTGTACACATGGCATGCTATAGATTATAGACAGGAAACCGTGTCCCGTTTATCGGGTTGATAACGTCCCCGAGATGAGCTCATAAAGTTTATCATGTAAACCCTGCAGGTGGATTTGTTCCACATGATAATAAGGATGAGTGGTACTAGTCTCGGATAATAAGAAACGAGTTAATTTAATTATTAGTAATTAAATAAATTCGTGGACGTTCGATATCTTAAACACGGGGAAAGTCGTATATGTAATTTCGGCGGAATTATTATTGTTGAAATAATATTAAATTTATTTCGGGAATTCAATTATAATTTTATAGTGGAATTTATTATAATTAAAATTCAATTTAATTAAAGGTTTTCTTTTAAGGACACCGGTTTAATTAAATTGCAATTTAGCCCGGGATTTATTTACCTAAGGGGTCCCTAGTGTAACTCTATAAATATCCCTACCTTACCTATCCTAAACCTACATTCCGCAGCTTTTTATTTTTCGGAGAAAATTATTGCGCTAGCGCAATTAAGTTTTTCTCTGCAAAAATAATAGAGTGTAGCGCAAATATTTTTCTCTCATCAGAGAAAAGAAATATAGCGTTGGTATAAAAGGAGAAGGCAGAGAAGGAGACCCAACGGATCGTTGCCCACACAACGGTTGGAGTCAAGGGAAGAGGCATACACTAGCAATCGCTAAGGTCTCAACAATCGACCGATAAGGTATGAGATCGGAACTTTTTATTCCGCATTTATTCGATCTCACTTTTCCTCGTTGATCATACTTTGAACGTAGATCGGGTTCCGGGGTTGTGGGTTGTATTCCTCGACTACTGGGGGTTCTAGGACCTTCGGATCGGTAGTCGGATGAGGAAAAACGACCCGGAAACGAGCCCGGAACAGCAACGTCGCGTTGCTGTTCGCGGAGAAACGGCGACCGCCGTTTCTAAACGGCGACCGCCGTTTTGCTGTTTTCCTGGCAGCCCGCTCCGGCTCGCGCGGTTGTCCTTTGGGGCAATGGCTGGGCGTGAATCGGGGCATGGGCTGGGAAAGCGAACGAAGTAGCGACACCGGATGTCGACTGGGATCGTTCGGATGTTCGAGCGATCGAACGAACGCATCCCAGGTATTCGATTTCCAACAATTGGTATCAGAGCGAGGTTTGTGCGTTCTTGTATTGTTTACGAGTTTTGTTTTGCAGGATAACCCGATTATTATGGTCATGTTGTATGTACTGTAATTTTTTTGTGGTTTGTTAAACTCTCGGGGTTGTCGAGATCTTTGTTTTTTTGAATCGTTGCTTGCTTGTAATAGTTAAAACGACGGGTTGAGTCGTTTAAGTTTTCTATTTCGGTTTTTTCGTTTTTTCGTTTATCCGGGTGTATAGGATCGATCATTCCTGTATAGGATCGATGCCGGAAGTAGTTAGCTTTACTATGTAATGTTGTTGCTGCTTGGTGGATCGAGACGAGATCGAAGGCCGGACGAACGAGGGTCGAGAAGTCGAACCCGCGGGCTGCTGAAGGGCAAACGGCGGTCGCCGTTTCGCTAGTTTCTTGGCAGCAGCTCCGCGGGGGTTCGACGGACACCACGGATCGCTCGTCGAGGCCTGGGATGATACTCCAGTGTGAGGGGTTCGTCTCTTGGCACTTAGACGAGTCGGTGGTGGATCGAGACCTAGACGAGCAACGAGACGAAGATCCGAGGAGACGTGCATCGAAGATTTTAAAGGCCATAATAATCGGGCCACGTTAAATGCTTTCTATGTGTTTACGTGTTTTATTATGCTTTAAATTCATATGCATGTGAATGTTATCCCTTTTTTCGTAAAAACTAAGTGGGAGAGGGATTGGAAACAATCCCGCGGTCTCCATTCTCTGTTTTGATGGTGATGTGTGTCGCTTACGAGTTGGCTTTAGTGTCATCCTCCCTATCGGATAAAGTTGACACACGGATATCACTGGATCAAAATTCGAATTCAATTCCATTTATAGAATTGAACACTTAAGTTTTTCAAAGCAATGCCTAATCTGTCTTTCAAAGACTAATTTCAACTCGACTCATTCTCACCCCGGGGAGTGGAATGGAGCCAAAGCGCTTGGTTATGTCGATGACACAGATTAGAGACATTCGAGTCATTTGATGACTAGATTGATTGTCTGGTTGGCTCCCTCACCTAGTGAGACATAGGGCTCAATTGCATGATTGATCGCTGGTTAGAAACTTCGAGTTTCACTTACGAGATATCAAGCTTTGATTAACGAAATTGTGAAATTTATTAAATGGAATTCAATTAACAAAGTTGTTTGTTTAGTAAACGTCCACACTATCGTGGCTTGCTAGACGGAAACGGAAATTTGGGTTAATTGAGGCTCGACAGTTAAAGGAAATCGTAAAGAGCCCGCATGTCAACGTAAACGTCCACACTAACGTGGCTTGCGGTGGGCGTGTAGTTTCCGAGCGGTTAACTTAGTACTGAGAAATGGTATACACTTAGGTACGCTTTACAGTATCCTCCCCATCGGAGTCACTGCTGTAATGATGTACGACCAAAGTAAAAGTCCAGTTATAAAATCGTTTGGACTAGTATACGTCCACATGAACGTGGCATGCTAGTCTGATGGGATTTTAGGATTGATTGGTAAATTTAATGATATTAATTAAGGGAGTTAATATCGAATTAAATTTGACAGTTTGATTTGTCTCTTTTATAGATATGGCACTCAACCTGCTGTCCATTATACTAAAAGAAAAAAACTCACTGGTCCAAACTATGTTGATTGGAAACGAAACTTGGACATTGTCCTAACTGCTGAGGAGTACAAATATGTACTCCATGTGGTTTGTCCTGATGAACCTACTGATACCTCCACTCCTGAGGAAAAGGAAGCTCATCGGAAGTGGATCAAGGCTGATCAGATGGCGCGGTGCTACATTTTGGCTTCTATGTCAAATGTGCTGCAACATCAGCATGAGGCCATGACCACTGCCTATGATATGATGCTTAACCTCAAGGAGATGTTTGGTAGTCAGGATAGGGCAGCCAGGCAAGATGCTATGAGGAAACTCATGACGGCCACCATGTCCGAAGGAACGCCCGTGAGGGATCACGTTCTTAGGATGATTGGCTATCTGAATGAGATAGAGATTATGGGAGGAGCTATCGATGGGGAAACCCAGATCGATATAGTGCTCCAGTCTCTGCCTAGGAGTTTTGAGAAGTTCCGCCTGAACTATAACATGAACAAGAGGTTATATTCGCTGGCGGAACTCCTGACTGAACTCCAGGCGGCAGAGGGAATCTTTAAGAAGTCTCAGGCACTTGTGGCTGTGAAACTTCCTGGCCCTCCGGGGACTAAGAGGAAGAAGAAGCAAGGACAGACACCCAGTGGACCCAGAAATGGTGGACCACAGAATGGAGTGAACAAGCCCAAGGGCAAGTGTTTCCGTTGCAAGCAGTCTGGACATTGGAAGTCTAATTGTCCTCTCAGACAAGGAGGTATGAACTTTTCCTTAGTCACTGAAACATGTTTAGCGGTGTTATCCACCGGTACCTGGTGTGTGGATACGGGAGCCACTAATCATGTCTGCAATTCTTTGCAGGGGTTCCAGGAAACCCGTCGGCTTAGAGAGGGAGAGATCACTATCTACATGGGCAACGCTACGAAAGTGGCGGCGGTTGCAGTGGGAGATATTTATTTGTCTTTTAATAATAAAGTTTTGGTATTGAATAATTGTCTTTATGTACTGAATTTTAGAAAGAACCTTGTTTCGGTTTCTAAGTTGGTTTTGAATGGATATTCTGTTTCTTTTGATAATTCTGTTATTGTCAAGAAGAATGGTGGTTATATCTGTTCTGGTACATTGATAGGCAACTTATATATACTGAATCCCACAATGCAAAGTGTAGAGTCATATAACACATCTAGTACCAATAAGAGAAAGAAGCCTTCTAGGATGAATCAAAAGTACTTATGGCATCTTAGGCTAGGTCATATTAACTTGGGTAGGATTCAAAGGTTGATAACTGATGGAATACTCAGTGGTCTGAAAGATGAGGACTTTCCGACCTGTGAATCATGCCTGGAAGGAAAAATGACCAAGCGACCCTTTAGTGATAAGGGGTATAGATCCAAGGAAGTACTGGAGTTGATTCTGTTGGAGTTGTGTACTTAATGTCAAGATTTAAGTAACGGAAACTCACGATCCATTGCCATTAATCTATTTAATTAAATAAACAATTATTTGCGTTTAATTATTTATAATTAAATATATGCAAATCATAGTCCTGGATTTTATACGTTGTAGTTAGTATGGTGTTGCATGGGCGCACAGAAGATCATACTATCGGTTACTCGTATTTAATCGAACAGTTGCTTACGACCTAGATGGACACGGACCAATCCATCGGTATAGTCGTTGTGTGAGAGAGAAAATAATTTGTCTTAATTATTTTATCACACTTGTTCACTTGGTGTATTGGGCGGATCGCTTGAGATTTATCGATTAGGATTGCCGGCGATAATCGATTTAAGTCTCAGTGTATTTTATTCTTAATCCCCGAAACTATTGCGGGTGTGTATATTTAATATAAGTGACTTTGATTTACCAAAGGAATTAACCGATTTAATTATTGGGTTAATTACCGGTTAAGTTGGGTCACTATATTTTATATATGGCATGCCGTGAATACTTGACGGGAAAGTGTATCCCGTAAGGGTTGATAATATCCCCGAGATGAGTTCATAAGGAATTATTATGTAAACCCTGCAGGTGGATTCGTTCCGCATAATAATTAAGGTTGAATGGTACTAGTCTCGGATATAAGAGATGAATAAATTAATTAGCAATAAATTAATTTTATTCATGGATATTTATATCTTAAATACACGGAATAAATAATACTACCGGAGAAATATTATTTGATATAATATGGTTTAATATTGGGAGTGCAATTAATTTTATATAGTGGAAAATAGAATTAATTAATATTAATGGATTAATAGATTTGGGCTTGGACTCAATTTAATCATTAATATTGGAAGCCCAATATTCCACCTCCTTAAGATCCCCTACGTAGCCTATAAAAGCACTACATGGTCTTCTCTATTCTCATAACTTGAAGATCACAATTCTAGAGAGAGAGAGAAAGTAGAGAGGAAGATCCATGGAGTTCGATAGATCGTCGCCCACACGACGTCCGAGCTAGTGCAAGGAATACGCGGGAAGATCTCAAGGTCGTCAAATTGAGTTCTTCGTTTTTCCGAACAACGAGAACGAGGTAAATCATAAAACCCTCTTTATGATTTTATTGTTTATTTATCGTAAAATTATCATGAACCAAGATCCGAAACACGCGACTCATGACGAGGACGAACCGGGCGGTGGTGGTTGAAGACCACCGTACCGCCGGCGGCTCGTCGGCTCGATCGGGGATGGGTCGAGGGCGTGAAGCCCAGCTGGACGCCGAGCGCCGCTCGCGCGGGGCTGCCTCCGCTCACGCGGAGGGGCAGCCGCTCGCGCGGCTGGACCGCCGCTCGCGCGGCGGTGGTTGCGGGCTGATCGCTAGCCACGGTTCAACCGTGGCTTGAGGGCGATCAGCGGGGCGTGGCTGGGATGCCCAGCGGGCTGCCAAGGGCAGCCCTAGGCGGCTGCCGTGTACAGCCGCGAACCCTCGCGAGGGCTCGATCGAACAAGCCGCGGGTTCACCCGCGGTTAGGGTTTGGTTGAAACCGGATTCGTGGTGGTTCGTGGCGGGATGTTCCGGCAACCGGGAGTCGATTGGAGTTGTCGTTCCGCAAATTTTACAACTCCGGATATTCGATCTCCAAAGGATTTCGGTCGAAATTAATTACATAATTAATTTTAATTAATTTATTAATTCCGGGATATCGATTTCCAACAGATTCACTCTGATTTGTGCGGGCCCTTATCTGTCCAAGCGAGAGGAGGTTACGAATATTTCGTAACCTTCACTGATGATTACTCAAGGTATGGTTTTACTCAGAGCGAGTGCTTTGACAAGTTCAAGGAGTACAAAGCTCTTGTGGAGAACCTTCATGGTAAAACCATAAAGACTCTACGATCTGATCGTGGAGGAGAGTACCTCTCGGGAGAGTTTAAGGCGTACTTATTAGAGAATGGGATTGACTCCCAGATGACTGCACCATACACGCCCCAGCAGAATGGTGTAGCAGAAAGAAGGAATAGGACTCTTATGGAAATGGTAAGATCTATGATGAGTTACTCAGACCTACCAGTTTCGTTCTGGGGATATGCCTTGGAAACAGCGGCGTATATCCTGAACTTAGTTCCTTCTAAATCAGTCCCTAAGACGCCCTCGGAATTGTGGACCGGGCGAAAGCCGAACTTGAAACACATTCGGATCTGGGGTTGTCCAGCACATGTGCTGAAGCATGGGGCTGATAAGTTGGAATCTCGTTCAGAAGATCGTTGTTAGCACCAACGCTCAGTTCTTGGAAGAGGATTATATAATGGACCACAAGCCCAAGAGTGAGATAATACTAAACGAACTGAGAGGAGACGATCAAGGCTTAGATCCAACCGAACCGGGTGATACGCCACCACAGTCTGCACCTGTAGTTACTGAGGTTACACCGGAGCGTCGTCGTAGTGGGAGGGTTGTTTGACAACCCGATAGGTTCATGTTTATAGGTGAGTCTTCGGACTTGTTACCTGGAGAACATGAAGCCGATCCCTGGACCTACGGCGAGGCGCTTAAAGATCAAGATGCTCAGTCTTGGCAAAAGGCGATGAAATCTGAGATTGAATCAATGGATTCAAATCAGGTCTGGAATCTTGTAGCACCGCCCAAAGGTGTAAAAGCCATTGGTTGCAAGTGGGTGTACAAGAGAAAAAGAGGGTCTGACGGGAAGGTTGAAACCTTCAAGGTTAGGCTTGTTGCGAAAGGGTATACTCAGAAAGAAGGGATCGATTATGAGGAAACCTTTTCGCCGGTAGCTATGCTAAAGTCGATCCGGATTCTTTTGTCTATAGCATCTCATATGGATTATGAGGTGTGGCAAATGGACGTCAAGACAGCATTCTTGAATGGGAATCTTGAGGAGACCATTTACATGAGACAGCCAGAAGGTTTCATCAAGAAAGGCCAAGAGCATCTAGTGTGTAAGCTAAACCGATCCATTTATGGATTGAAGCAAGCTTCTAGATCTAGGAACATGCGGTTTGATGAGGTTATCCAGTCTTATGGATTCATTCAAAGCATGGACGAGTCATGTGTATACCGGAGAAGTGACGGAAACAGCGTGGCGTTTCTCGTGCTTTATGTAGACGACATCCTTCTAATTGGCAACAATGTGAAGATGTTGTCGGACATAAAGGGATGGTTGTCCAAGCAATTCGATATGAAAGACTTAGGACAAGTTGGGCATGTTCTTGGGATCAAGGTTATAAGGGATCGCCGGAAAAGAACATTAAGCTTGTCCCAGGCTTCATATATTGATACGATTCTGGCTCGTTTCAACATGCAGAATTCCAAGAGAGGTGCTCAACCTTTCTGCCATGGAATTCATCTATCTAAAGACATGTGTCCCAAAACACAAAAGGAGATAGATTACATGAAGAAAGTTCCTTATGCTTCGGCAGTAGGAAGTCTAATGTATGCTATGTTGTGCACGAGACCTGATATCTGCTATGCCGTGGGCATGGTAGCCAGATATCAGAGTAACCCTGGACAGGGTCACTGGACTGCTGTAAAGAACATACTTAAGTACCTGCGAAGGACTAGGAATTATGTTCTGAGTTACAAAGCGTCCGAGTTGATTCCTATTGGTTACACAGACTCGGATTTCCAATCTGATAAGGATCAGCGAAAGTCTACATCAGGCTATGTGTTCACATTGGGAGGTGGAGCAGTCTCATGGAAGAGTGTTAAGCAGAAATGCATTTCGGACTCTACCATGGAAGCCGAATATGTAGCAGCCTCTGAGGCTGCTAAAGAATCGGTGTGGCTCCGGAACTTCCTTATGGACTTGGATGTGGTTCCTAAAATGCCTAGAGCTATCACAATTTATTGTGACAATAGCGGTGCAGTGGCTAATGCAAAGGAACCACGAGCCCACAATGCGAGTAAACACATAGATCGCAAGTACCACCTGATTAGAGACATCGTCAGGAGAGGCGATGCGGTTGTCACCAAGATTGCATCAGCGGATAACCTGGCTGACCCCTTTACGAAGGCACTTCCAGCGGAAACGTTCAAGAGACACGTGAAGGGGATGGGTATCGGATGTATGGTAGAGGGCAACTAGAGATTTAGTATAAGTGGGAGATTGATGGAGTTATATTCTAAATGTCTAGTTTAGTGACAATATGGAACTCCTTATCTGTGTTTTTTCATTATCTATAAATCAAACTGTCGGCATTTTGTCTATCTTGTACTAGAATGCAATAGTCCTAGATATATACGTTGTAGACAGTATGGCGTGAGGAGACACGCGGAAGATCATACTGTCGGTTACTCGTATATTATCAAACAGAAGCTCACGACTTAGATGGACAGGGACAATCCATCGGTACGTCGTAGTGTGACTGGGTAATAGTTGGTCTTGACTATTATGTTACACTTGTACACTTGGTGTATTGAGCAGGACCACGGGAGGGCGTTCGATTTATACTAATCGACGTAATCGAACTAGACCTTAGAGATTACAGATATACGAATTCCTAATCCCTATATAATTATAGGTGCGTGTGTCCAATTCTCGGTTCTTTAATATGCCAATGAGTGAGACTAATTGATTAGTCGAGATACTCGGTAAATTGGGAATCGGAATTGTACACATGGCATGCTATAGATTATAGACAGGAAACTGTGTCCCGTTTATCGGGTTGATAACGTCCCCGAGATGAGCTCATAAAGTTTATCATGTAAACCCTGCAGGTGGATTTGTTCCACATGATAATAAGGATGAGTGGTACTAGTCTCGGATAATAAGAAACGAGTTAATTTAATTATTAGTAATTAAATAAATTCGTGGACGTTCGATATCTTAAACACGGGGAAAGTCGTATATGTAATTTCGGCGGAATTATTATTGTTGAAATAATATTAAATTTATTTCGGGAATTCAATTATAATTTTATAGTGGAATTAATTATAATTAAAATTCAATTTAATTAAAGGTTTTCTTTTAAGGACACCGGTTTAATTAAATTGCAATTTAGCCCGGGATTTATTTACCTAAGGGGTCCCTAGTGTAACTCTATAAATATCCCTACCTTACCTATCCTAAACCTACATTCCGCAACTTTTTATTTTTCTGAGAAAATTATTGCGCTAGCGCAATTAAGTTTTTCTCTGCAAAAATAATAGAGTGTAGCGCAAATATTTTTCTCTCATCAGAGAAAAGAAATATAGCGCTGGTAGAAAAGGAGAAGGCAGAGAAGGAGACCCAACGGATCGTTGCCCACACAACGGTTGGAGTCAAGGGAAGAGGCATACACTAGCAATCGCTAAGGTCTCAACAATCGACCGATAAGGTATGAGATCGGAACTTTTTATTCCGCATTTATTCGATCTCACTTTTCCTCGTTGATCATACTTTGAACGTAGATCGGGTTCCGGGGTTGTGGGTTGTATTCCTCGACTACTGGGGGTTCTAGGACCTTCGGATCGGTAGTCGGATGAGGAAAAACGACCCGGAAACGAGCCCGGAACAGCAACGTCGCGTTGCTGTTCGCGGAGAAACGGCGACCGCCGTTTTGCTGTTTTCCTGGCAGCCCGCTCCGGCTCGCGCGGTTGTCCTTTGGAGCAATGGCTGGGCGTGAATCGGGGCACGGGCTGGGAAAGCGAACGAAGTATCGACACCGGATGTCGACTGGGATCGTTCGGATGTTCGAGCGATCGAACGAACGCATCCCGGGTAGTCGATTTCCAACACTATCAAGTATTGATATTCTTGTCTTATTTAAGTTATGAATTATGAAGGCCATTAAGTGCTTTTATAGGCTACGTAGGGGATCTAAAGGAGGTGGAATATTGGGCTTCCAATATTGAAGATTAAATTGAGCCCAATGCTCAAGTCCATTAATCCTTATCAATATTAATTAATTTATTTTCCACTATATAAATTAATTGCACTCCCAATATTAAACCATATTATATCAAATAATATTTCTCCGGTAGTATTATTTATTCCGTGTATTTAAGATTTAAATATCCATGAATAAAATTAATTTATTGCTAATTAATTTATTCATCTCTTGTATCCGAGACTAGTACCATTCAACCTTAATTATTGTGCGGAACGAATCCACTCATGAGGTTTACACAATAATTCCTTATTAACTCATCTCGGGGATATTATCAACCCTTCCGGGATACACTTTCCCGTCAAGTATTCACGGCATGTCATATATAAAATATAGTGACCCAACTTAACCGGTAATTAACCCAATAATTAAATCGGTTAATTCCTTTGGTAAATCAAAGTCACTTATACTAAATATACACACCCGCAATAGTATCGGGGATTAAGAATAAAATACACTGAGACTTGAATCGATTATCGCCGGCAATCCTAATCGATAAATCTCAAGCGATCCGCCCAATACACCAAGTGAACAAGTGTGATAAAATAATCAAGACAAATTATTTTCTATTTCACACAACGACTATACCGATGGATTGGTCTGTGTCCATCTAGGTCGTGAGCAACTGTTTGATTAAATACGAGTAACCGATAGTATGATCTTCTGTGTGGGGCCCGACACACCATACTAACTACAACGTATAAAATCCAGGACTATGATTTGCATATGTTTAATTATCAATAATTAAACGCAAACAATTGTTTATTAATTTAATAGATTAAATGCTATGACCGGGAGTTTACCGTTACTTAAATCTAGACATTAAGTACACAACTCCAACAATCTCCCACTTGTACTAAGGTTTAGTCATTTCCTCCAAACTCCCGACTCCCATACTCATCACGTGCTTAAGTTGTACTTCCAAGAAGTACTATGTGAATGAGCAATCTAGGTTGCCGCTCTGAAGTTATCTTGGTGACTACTACGTCGTCTCCCTCGACGATGACTCGTATCAGGTGGTACTTGCTCTATGTGTTATCATCACTTTTAGACTTCTGATTTCTTCCAGTTTACCATGCACCTCTATACAATAGCCTTTGGTAAACTAAGAATCATATCCAAGCCTTAGAGGTTATCCAGGAACCTAACCAAAACTTCCGCTGCCTCTGAGGCTGCTATTCGGTTATGAGAAAGTCCGAGAAGCATCCTCCTTATCACTCTTTCATTTTAAGGTTCCACCTCTCCAAAAGTGAACACATAGTCTGATATCGACTTACACTGGTCCTTCTCTGATCTGAGATCTGAGAATATGTAATCCAAGAGGATTTCGTCTTGCTTAGTAATCCAGTACTTCGCAAGTACTACTACAGCATCCGAAAATCTCTTGTCCAGATTACTTTGAAATCCTCCCACTACGCAAACCGCATAGTTGATATCAGGTTCTTGTTTTTCAACATTGCATTTATCAAGCTTTCCACATAAAATATAGGAAACTGCTTTGTATCATCTATCTCCTTTATGTGTTAGAAACACATGACCTTAGATAGATATTAGTACTATTAAGATGAAACGTAGAAGTTTGAATATTTTTTGAACTAACTAGTAATATTGTTACAAAGTTATCTACATACTTACCAAATTGTTCATGATCCGCATGCGTAATCACTTAATTCACCAATTTCAAAGGTTGATCATGTTTTTTGAATTATTTTGACTATGAAATTGATGTTTAATGTAACATAACAACTTTACAATTGAAAAAAAGGCATTAAAATCAATTAAAATGTAATTATGTTCTAAAGCACTTGGTGGGGCACTTGGTGGGGTACTTGGTGGCCTCTGCACTTGGTCACCACCAAGTGCACTTGGTCACAGTGACCAAGTGCATCGACCAACTGCCGAATAAAAAATACTTTTATTTTTCCCCAGCGACCAAGTGCACTTGGTGGCGCCACCAAGTGCAGAATTTTTATTTTTATTTTTTATAATCTCAATTTTTTATATTTTTTTATACTTAATTTAAATATTTTTTATAAAATATATTTTCTTATAAATTTATATATTTGTTTGATTTGGTTTATAAAATGAAATAGTTTATTTTTTTACAAATTATATTAAATTAAATAGGTTAATATATTATAAATAATTTTAAAACAAATTGACGGGATTTATTTAGTTAATAACTTGGAAAGCTCTCGCGCTTTTTCGTCCGAATCCGAAGTGCCTATGAAAGAAAGAGCCGGGAGGAATAATGTGTGGGGCTGAAGTATCAAAGGCGTACACATTCAAATCTTTCGTCGTGTAAATAAATCGTGGCCTCCTCCACCGGAACCCATCCTGCAAAAACACAATTAATTAATAAACATAACATAATAAATATTTAAAAAAAAAAAATTCGGCACTCAGTCGATCGACTGAGTGACCGGATAGGGCACTCGCCCGGTCACTCGCTCGGTCACTTGGCCGGGCACTTGATCGGTCACTCGGCCGAGCACCTTCTTCCCCGCGGCCGAGGGGTCGACCGAGGGGGGCGGCCGAGTGCCGAAGAACTCAATTTTTTCAGGCGATTTCTGGCCCAATTCAACATCCAATTTCTACTCTAAACCAACTACAACACTCATACAAACTCAAAGGCTACCAATTCACGTATAAAATCGAACACAATATTGAAAAAACTCGAAATTCAAAACCTAGTTTTCGAAAACTTACCGGAGCTTGGAGCGGCCATTGTTGCTCCTTTTCGTGCACGGCTTCCTCTTCGTCATTGTGCTCTTCTTCGTGCTCGTTTTCCGACATTTGGGCGGCCGGATTTCTCAAAAATCGCCGGCGGGTGTTTTGGGTGTGGGGGACCGACGGGGAGATAGAAGAAAAGGGGGGACCGAATTTTGGATTTTTTTTTTGTCTTTCCTTATTTTTTATTTATTTATTTTTTTTGTTCTTTTTTTAATTGTTTTGTTGTGTTTTGAAAAAGGGGAGGGTAAATGTGTATTTTCCTTTACAAAATGTATAGAATGTGTGTGTTTTTATTTAAGAGTTCAAAATGTATATGTGTTTTATATTTGTAACCATTTAAAATTTTCTCTCTATTTCTTAATTGAGATGGTCTTATACATAAGTAAAATATTTGAATTGAAGTTGTAGTATAAAATCGATGTAGTTTCAATCATAATTTTTGTTTAAAGTACATTAATATTTTAATACAAAATGTACTTTAAAATTTTCATTGACACTTCAATATAATAATATTAGGGTAATTAATTTGTACAATATCAAAATGATGTGAATTGCATATGTAATATTGAATGAACAATTTTTTATTTATACAGTGTGAACATGTCCTATAATTTAATTGAACATGTTCTATAATTTAATTGAATAATGTGAAAATTAATACAATAACATTGAGAGTAATTATTTGATGCAAAATTAAACTAAATTATTCAAATAGATTAATCTAATGGTGTGTAATGAACATTTTCTCAATTATGATTATATAAAAATGCATCGATTCTATACAAGAATAATAATTATAAAATAATTAATTTAAACATTTAATGTGACATTTTAATATAATAATATTGAGTATACTTAAATAGTCAATTTTCTCAAAAGAAATTATTTTTATTTTTACGAAGTGAATTGATATTTTAGTTGGAATATGCAAGTTGTATAATTTGATTTATTTATATTTATGTAAAAATTTGAAATCCTAATATATAGCTTAGATAATTTAGAATGCAATTTAATAATAATATTTTAATTGAGTAGCTCATATCATATAAAAGTCATGTATTAAAGTCATGTAACTTGGATTATAATTTGATATACTTCAATATAAAAGTATTAAATTATATTTTATTATTATTGAAAAAAATTAAATTAAATTATTTTTATTGATTTTTTTATTCATATTCAAGAATGTTGGAATTGTGACTCGAATAAATAATAAGGATGCAAGAAGGGAGTCGGTACAAGAATTTTGTTCACGGTAATTTAAGTTGAATGAAGTTATCATGACTTCATTAATTAATTGACATCAATGGTCAATTAATTTATTACGTGGGACATAAACAATGAGGATGGGCAGTGAAGTCGTCTGCTATGATTCGACTCAGGATTCTCTTGGTGCAGTCCGACTATTTTTGGTCCGTTTATTTATTTAGGCATAGATAATTATATTGAGATTATAATTATATTCCTTATGAATTTAGGAGTCATAAATTAAGAAAATTATTTATTCCTAATTCTAATTGTTTCCAATTTGATAGGTTTGCTACACCTATAAATTGGGGTTCTCCGGTAGATGAAAATCATAGAGTGAATTGTAAGCCTCAACGATGTAGTGGATTTCTTTCTTCCCGTGGTTTTTTCCCGTGTTTCGGGTTTCCACGTAAATTGTGTGTTCGTTCTTTTCGTTTATCTTTTCCTTCGCATCTCATATATATTTCGAGAGCCATGAGAGATTTAGTTTCAATAACGCAACAAGTGGTGTTAGAGGATCGTAAAGAGCACAACAAGTGGTATCAGAGCAGGTTACGATCCTGTGACATGTTATCAAGAGCTTTCGTGGGGATCCCGGACGGGGAATCCATATAAGGCGGGCGTTGCGGATATTGGTGTTTCTAGATCCAGGTGGAGCTCGAGAATATTTTGGGAGATGGCGACGATGGTTGATATTCGGTGTTAGATCGGAACACGTGGTTCTCTTCATGGCGGTTCAAGGTGGAGTTGGTTCAGTGGTTCTAACCAACATGGATCTTGATGATGCGTTGCTGGAGCATGGACGATGTCAAGCGCGATGGAGCCAGAAGAGAAGTTATGGAAGAATAGAAAGGTGAGGTATAATTGCACTCTATCCCTCCGGTGATTTGTTTCATGCGGTCGCGGCTTTGCGATCGAGGGAGACGATGAAGGAGGTTTTGAGTAGTGAAAATCCGGGGGAATGTCTTGGTGTCCAGAGTTGGGCAAAGATGAAGAAATTCCAGGGGGTTTGTCATTACTACAAGAAAAGGGGCGTGGTGAAAATCTAGGTGAATTTCTTAATGGCCAAGGTGGAGCATGGAAGAAATTCTAGGGGGTTTTTCACTACTGCAAGGAGGATGGCCACGTGAAGGGGGGCTGTCAGGCCCTGAAGAATCGGAGAAAGGAATCGAAGGTGGCCGATTCCGCAGAAGGAGGTTTCATCGATGTGGAACTCCTGGTTGTCTCTGGTTTGGGGAACGTGTGAGGGGTGGATCTTGGATTCTAGATGTTCGATGGTGTCGGTTGATCGGTGGTCATGGGGCATGATACATCGTGTGAGATACTCAGCACGGGAACTATGAGAATCAAGATCGTCGATGGGCATATTCGAACCCTCGGTACTGCAAAGTACGTTCCGGTCCTGAATGGTAATCTTATCTCTCTCAGACCTTAGATCCGAATGGGTACCAACTTCGGTAAAGGTGGAGTGTTAAAAGTAAGTCGGGGCGACTTATTTTGCGAGGCGAGAGAAAGATTTGGTGGATTGTATGAGCTATGCGGCAACACAATTACCAAGTGGGCAACTGCCTCTGCCCAAGGAAGTCATTCGCTGGAAGGTGAGTCGGGTTCACCTTTTAAAAGTCATGTGCATGTGTGTTGGTGTCGGGGACACCGGGAATACTAACCCGAATAGTATTCAAAATTTGGAGAATCGAGCCTAGGTGTACTATGGATAGCACTGGAGTATTGGCGAATGCAGGTGGTGCTGATAGTAGTGGGAAGGCGAGATTTGAGAATGGAGATTGCGTGGAGGTCATAGAGCTTGGTGGTACCCAAGTGATGATCGGTGCAACTTCGCATTCTTGTACTAAGTTTGGTGCGGTTCAAACTTAGGTTGCTCATGTTTTGAGTGAGTCCTGCGGGGCTGGGTGGAAGAAAGAAAAATAGGTCTACGATCGTTAGAGATTGGGCGGCTTGAAGTCGCGGGAATTCTCGTCAAGGTGGAGATTTGTTGGAATTGTGACTCGAATAAATAATAAGGATGCAAGAAGGGAGTCGGTACAAGAATTTTGTTCACGGTAATTTAAGTTGAATGAAGTTATCATGACTTCATTAATTAATTGACATCAATGGTCAATTAAGTTATTACGTGGGACATAAACAATGAGGATGGGAAGTGAAGTCGTGTGCTATGATTCGACTCAGGATTCTCTTGGTGCAGTCCGACTATTTTTGGTCCGTTTATTTATTTAGGGATAGATAATTATATTGAGATTATAATTATATTCCTTATAGATTTAGGAGTCATAAATTAGGAAAAGTATTTATTCCTAATTCTAATTGTTTCCAATTTGATAGGTTTGCTACACTTATAAATTGGGGTTCTCCGGTAGATGAAAATCATAGAGTGAATTGTAAGCCTCAACGATGTAGTGGATTTCTTTCTTCTCGTGGTTTTTTCCCGTGTTTTGGGTTTCCACGTAAATTGTGTATTCGTTCTTTTCGTTTATCTTTTTCTTCGCATCTCATATATATTTCGAGAGCCGTAAGAGATTTCGTTTCAATATCGCAACAAGTAGTGTTAGAGGATCGTAAAGAGCACAACAAAGAAGAATAACGAGACAGTTTGTTTGTTCATTGATCACATTTTATTATTATTCTTTTTTTCTATTTAATGCTTGGCATAATTTAAAACTTTACCTTTTGGGTTTGAAAGGTTTGAAGGAGTTTTGTTAATTTTATATTACATTTTGTTTGTTGTCACTTTCTAAGTTGAATTGGTTACGGAATAAATTGCATAAATGCTTCTCTGTTAATAATACTATGTATAACCATGAACATAAAGCTTCATTTCCCTTTTTGTAGTTTTTGATCAAATTATGTTGGATTCGAGTAGTGTTGATAATGAGCCATGCTTGTGTATGTGTGTGTGTTTATAATCATAATATAAATCTTTGATGTTTTTTATCGTTCTGCAATTTTGGTACCGTGTAGTCATGCGCACTCGTCTTGCCTCGTCTTGAATGGCAAGACGAGCCCTCTCTAGTATATATATATATATATATATATATATATATATATATATATATATATATATATATGACTAGAAGATATGTAATCTCAATCCGATTGATCTTATCAAACCTTGCTGTAACGCCCCGCTTTTGGAAACTCATTTATAATATAATAATTTGAAAAATGAAGTATATAAATATTTTCTAAAAATACTATATTTTAGTAGAAAATATATATATACCAATAATAATGGTAAGTAATATGTTATAGTAAAATATGTTATATTTTGGAATAGGTGACCGGCGAGCCAACGGTTGGCCGAGCAGTTAACCGTATTCCGTTATATAACGGTTTATTTCGTTAATTAATGAAACCTATATTAATGGCATATACTATATATACTCCCAATGTTGAATCATAGATATAGTCCTGTACAGTTACACATGTTGTATGAATTCGGTTTTGTGGAAACCGAGAGATAATTCTGTTAACGCAACGTAACTCGTCAAACTCAGTTCCTAGTCGATGTGTTACGCCAATAACAAGGATACCCGGCCTTTCCCCCTTGAGACTAGCACTTAGTGTACGTGGGCTAATCTCGAGCCTCGGTGTTGGGACATCGACATACTTGAGTGGGTGCTCACTGTTGATGAGTTCATTGAACCCCCTCTCCCTGGAATCTATAAGTGGTTATCACTGATCGAGTAGAGAATTCCATAATATAGTTGTACACAATTAATCCTTAAGACCCAGACATCACCGTGACTTCATCAGAGGACTAGCTGTAACGTGACATGTCTCTGATTCCCTGGAAAGGGAGTAAGTCGAAAAAGGAGAAAATGTTCGTGCACTTCGAAATCTGATGTGAAGTCTGTGCATGGTAGTAGGGGATCTGATCGCTTGATATAGATCATGGATGTCCTGTGTGTTCTGATGGTTCGTAGTCCCGGAATCTTTGGCTAGAGTTGAATAGTGAGGTGATTAGAGAAATGTGTTTCTCTGAATCAATCACGACTGGATTTTACGAAACCTAGAACGTACGCACAGTTATCAAACTCAACAAGAGATCTCGATTAACCAATATCTCTAGTTTGATCGGGACATATGTATCGGAGGGATCGTACTGTACGCTAACTATATTACAAGGTTCTTGCAGGCACTTCATTTGTATCTAGGGAATTAGTGAAGCGTTGCTGCTAGACGCTCGTCACTGATTCGTTGGTCACCGACTTGTTCGGAGATTAAATAATATGATTATTAATCTAAAACTCTTGGGAGTAGTTGAAATAAGAACAATATGTTGTTCGAATCACAATATGTTGTGAGCCCACGGCTAGTTATACACCTGAACCATTGAGGGTCACATTCTCGTGTAAACCGATCTTTGAATACGATCATGTATTAATTAACTGTTAATTAAGTACATATATGTTGGAGTTGTGTACTTAATGTCTAGATTTAAGTAACGTAAACTCACGATCCATTGCCACTAATCTATTTAATTAAATAAACAATTATTTGCGTTTAATTATTTATAATTATATATATGCAAATTATAGTCCTGGATTCTATACGTTGTAGTTAGTATGGTGTGTCGGGCCCACACAGAAGATCATACTATCGGTTACTCGTATTTAATCGAACAGTTGCTCACGACCTAGATGGACACGGACCAATCCATCGGTATAGTCGTTGTGTGAGAGAGAAAATAATTTATCTTAATTATTTTATCACACTTGTACACTTGGTGTATTGAGCGGATCGTTGAGATTCATCGATTAGGATTGCCGGCGATAATCGATTCGAGTCTCAGTGTATTTTATTCTTAATCCCCGAAACTATTGCAGGTGTGTATATTTAATATAAGTGACTTTGATTTACCAAAGGAATTAACCGATTTAATTATTGGGTTAATTAACGGTTAAGTTGGGTCACTATATTTTATATATGGCATGCCGTGAATACTTGACGGGAAAGTGTATCCCGTAAGGGTTGATAATATCCCCGAGATGAGTTCATAAGGAATTATTATGTAAACCCTGCAGGTGGATTCGTTCCGCATAATAATTAAGGTTGAATGGTACTAGTCTCGGATATAAGAGATGAATAAATTAATTAGCAATAAATTAATTTTATTCATGGATATTTATATCTTAAATACACGGAATAAATAATACTACCGGAGAAATATTATTTGATATAATATGGTTTAATATTGGGAGTGCAATTAATTTTATATAGTGGAAAATAGAATTAATTAATATTGATAAGGATTAATGGACTTGAGCATTGGGCTCAATTTAATCTTCAATATTGGAAGCTCAATATTCCACCTCCTTAAGATCCCCTACGTAGCCTATAAAAGCACTACATGGTCTTCTCTAATCTCATAACTTGAAGATCACAATTCTAGAGAGAGAAAGTAGAGAGGAGGATCCATGGAGTTCGGTAGATCGTCGCCCACACGACGTCCGGGCTAGTGCAAGGAATACGTGGGAAGATCTCAAGGTCATCAAATTGAGTTCTTCGTTTTTTCGAACAACGAGAACGAGGTAAATCGTAAAACCCTCTTTATGATTTTATCGTTTAATTATCGTGAGAATATCATGAACCAAGATCCGAGAACGAGACCCAAGACGAGGACGAACCGAGCGGTGGTGGTCGAAGACCACCGGACCGCCGGCGGATCGTCGGCTCGCCTAGGAGGGGTCGAAGGGCGTGAGCCTCGGCTGGACGCCGAGACTCGATAGAGCAGGAGCTCGATCGCCCGTGCACAACCAGCGGGCTGCTGGAGCAGCCCCGCTCACGCGGCTGGACCGCCGCTCGAGCGGCGGTGGCTGGTGGTGATCGCAAGCCACAGTTCGCCGTGGCTGGTCGTGCGATCACCGGGGGCGGCTGGGCGTGCATAAGGGGCTGCCAAGGGGCAGCCCTAGGCGGCTGCCAAGGACAGCCGCGAGCCCCATGCGGGGGCTCGACCGGACAGCCGCGGGCTATCCCCGCGGCGGCTTGTTTGGTTGAGTCCGGCTTCGTCGTGGTTCGTGGCGGGATGTTCCGGCAACCGGGAGTCGATTGAAGTTGTCGTTCCGCAATTTGACAACCCGGATATTCGATCTCCAAAGGATTTCGGTCGGAATTAATTAGATAATTTATTTATTTAAATTTATTAATTCCGGGACATCGATTTCCAACAATTGGTATCAGAGCGTTGGTTTTAGTTCATGGTATTTTTCGATAAATTGTTCTACCTTGCAGGGTTTCCGATTATTATGGCTAGATTTAATTTTGTTAATTAATGTCATAATAATGTTCTTGATTATTAAACTCTCGGTGATGTTATTTGTTCTTGTGTGGTGAATGCTTGTTCTTAATTTTTCCGGAAATTGTGAGGTCGATTTCATGTAGAGAATCGATACCGGATAGCGTAGTAATAAATTTGTAATTTATTTTACGTTGGATCATTCCGAAACGACGACCGGAAAAGTGTGACGGAGGTGAAGAAGAAAGGGAGGACGAGGGACGGCCATCCCCATGGCCGATCCACGGGGATCAATCGACCGCGAAGGGCTGCCCCGCGGTGACTCTCGGCCACGCCGGCCACCGATGGTGGTGGCGCGTGGGCTGGGGTTGGCCGTGGTGATGCTCTCGGCCGGCGATGATGGTGGGGGGACGCGTGGTCCTCGTGATCTCGTGCTCTCCCGCCAAGATCCAACTTTCCTAAATTATTCGGTTTTCCTATTTTGATTATTCCTATTCTTGGGAATTCTCATGGAATAATAAAAGAATAAATTTAGAATAAATTTATTTTTCCTTATTGATTATTCCTATTCTTGGGAATTTTCATAGATTAGGAAAAGGAATAAATTTATAATTAATTTATTTTTCCTATTTAATTATTCCTTTATGGAATTTTTAATGGATTAGGAAAATAATTAATTTGGAAAGTTTAGGAGTCCTAAATTAATTTTTCCTTATTTAATTATTCATTTATGGAATTTTTAATGGATTAGGAAAGGAATTAATTTGGAAGGACTAGGAGTCCTAAATTATTTTATTTCCTTATTTCATTATGGAAATCATCTAGAATATTCCAAGTGGGTCTTGGATAGATTATTCTAGAGATTTAATGAAGTAGAAAGGGAAAATAAAATAAATTATTTTATTTCCTTATTTCATTATAGAAGTCTTCTAGAATATTCCAAGTGGGTCTTGGATAGATTATTCTAGAGATTTAATGGAGTAGAAAAGAAAAATAAAAATAATAAAAAATATTAATAATATTTAATTTTATTTTTGATATATTCGATTGACTTAATTTTCGAATTAAGTAACTTTTGGATTAATTGAAAATAAATAGATTTAAATATTGGAATTAATATTCCCGTCACATGGAGCATTCAAGAACGAAGACTAAAGACTAGAAGATGCGTACGGGGATGCGATAAAGCCATAATAGTCGGAAAATAATATTCTAGCATTATTTTGATTATGTGATAATATTCTATGTGCTTTATTTCATGTATGCATGCTTATGTGTATTTAATTATGCATTAGATACCGTATCCCTTTATTGTAAAAAGCTAAGTGGGAGAGGGTATGGAAACATATCCATGGTCTCCATTGCTGTTCTCTTGGTGACTTTTATGGACTTTTGAAGTTCGTATAGACAAGTCATTGGAGGAGAATTCTTGTAATTCCTCTTACGAGAAACATTGATTAAGTTTATCAAACAATGCCTAATTTGTCTTTCCAAAACTGATTTCAAGTCGACTCATTCTCACCCCGGGGAGTGGAATGGAGCCAAAGCCACTTGGTCATGTCGAGGACACAAATTAGAGACCTTCGTACCATCCTTTTGAAGGTGGATCGATTGTCTGCTCGGCTCCCTCATTTATGAGAGATAGGGTCGTTCGCATGGTGAATCACTGGTTAGAAACTTCGAGTTTCACTTATGATTCTCCGCGTCTTGATTTACAAGATTAAATGAGTCAAGTAATTGGGAGTCAATTGTAAAAGTCTTTTGGTGTAGTAAACGTCCACACTATCGTGGCTTGCTGCATTGAATGGGATTTTGGAACGATTGATGTAGACAGTTATAGAAGGGAGTAAAGGAGCGTGTGTTAACGTAAACGTCCACACTATCGTGGCTTGCGGTGAATATACGTATCCCAAACAATCTTCTTAGATACTGAGTAATGGTTTACACTTAGGTACGCTTCTTAGTATTCTTCCCATAGAAGTAACGCTAATGATGATGTACGACCGAAGCAAATCTAATTGCTAAATCATTTGGATAGGTAAACATCCACACTATCGTGGCTTGCCATATCTGATGGGATTTTAGATGTGATTAGTGGTTTAATGATATTATTTGAGGGAGATAATATTGGAGATTAAATCGATTGTTTGTTGTTATATGTGCTCATAGATTAGGATATGGCTTTGAACCCACTTTCTGTGATACGTAAGGATTTTAAACTCATTGGTCCCTAAATGTAATGATTGGAATAGAGATCTAGACATTGTCCAGACTGTTGAAGAGTACTGGTTAGTACTCAGTAAGCTTTGTCCTCCCGAGCCTATTGACATAGGCGGCTAGACAAGAAGCGATGAGGATACTCATAAAGGCCAGTCGCTTCGAGGAAACGCTTAAACACGTTTTTGAGATGATTGACCTTTTAGACGAGTTGAGTCGGAAATCGCAAGCTCTTGTAGCCAATGCCAAAAGTTTTTGAACCTAAGGGCAAAATCGGGGGAAAGGAAAAGCAAGCAAAGAAACCCAGTGGTCCTAAGTGTCTTGGACCACGAGATGGGATGAGAAAGCCAATAGGCAAGTGTTATCGATGCAAACAGTCTGGGTACTGGAAGTCTGATTATCCTCTCAAAGAAAGTACGAAATTTTCTTTAGTCGAAAAACATAGTCAGTGGTATTATCTACCGGAACCTGGTGTGTAGATATGGAACCACTGACGGTATGTGCATTTTAAATGCAAAGGTTCCAGGAAACCTAACGACTTGGAAAAGAAGAAATCGTAGTCTACATGGGCAATGCTGTAGAGGAGGCAGCAGTTGCAGTGGAGGACATTTTATAGGATTTCATTTTGAGTTATTGCTTTTATGTACCTTTCATATTAGAAAGAACTTTGTTCTAGATTTCTAATAAATGGATATTTTATTTCTTTTAATCATTTGATGGTTATAAGAAGAAATAATGATATTATCTATTTTGGTACATTGGCTAGCAATATATAAATGATGAATCCTGAGTCCACCACGATGCAACGAACCGTAGTATGAAACTCGTTTTACTAATAAGAGATTTCTTTATCAATTATACTTGTGGATTCTTATGCTGAGTCATGTTTATTCAAATAAGAAGTTCAATGGTCGAAAATTGATATTTGATCAATTAAGTTGAGGGAGTGGACCTTCCGACCTAAGAATCTAATTTGGAAGATAATATGACTAAGCAATCCTTTATGGATATAAGATGTAAGATCCGGACAAGTATAAGAATTGATTGACTCTGATGTATGCAGACCTATGCCTACTCAGACAATAAGGTACGAGTACGTCATTTTATGATTACTCGAAAAATGGATTAGAATACCTGATGTGCCACAAAAGCAAGTGTTTTGACAAGTCAATGGACACAAAGCTATTGTGGAGAACCTTCAAGGTATATCCATTTGTAGCCTGCGATTTGATCGTGGAGGCATGTACCTGTCTGAAGAATGCATGGCATACTAATCAGAGATTGGGATTTGATCCCAAATAACTACACCATACACTGTTGTGTAGAGATGGTGTGTCGATAATAAGAAATGGAACTCTTATAGAGATAGTAAAAGATGAGTTACACGGAACTACCTATGTTCTATGGATATGTCTGGAAACAACGGTGCATTCAAATGCGGTTGTAGAATATCCTAGAAGAACAAAAGATGTGTGTTCAATGGTACTATGAACCAGAAGGACGTTATAAGTTCTAATGCCCGGTTCTTAGAGAAAGACTATATGATGAACCACAAGCCCCAAGTGACATGATACTTTGAAATGAGAGAGAGAGATTAAGACTTAGAACCAGCCGAACCGAGTAGCGGTACACCACTGACTGCACCTACTGTTATCACTATTTATACACCGGAATGCCATTGTAGTGGGAGGTTGTGGGACAACCGGAGATATTCATAAGACTAGGAGAGTCTTCAAACTCTGGACCTAGTATACATGAAATCGATCCCTAGAACTACATGAAGGCAGTACTAGATCTAAATGTGCCTTCTTGGAGAGCAATAAGGATTATTGCTAAGAGGCGAGATCATTTAGAGTACAAGCTTAGTTGATCCATTTATGGATTGTAGCAAAGCTAGAGTTCGTGGAACTTGCGCATTGATGAGATAGTCCATTTGATGGATTCATCAAAAGGCATTGACGAATCGTGTGTATGGGAAACGTGATGGAAACAAGGTGGTGTTTCTCGGAGGTTTTATGTAGATAACATTTTATCATTGGTAACAATGTAAAGATGTTGTCAGACATAAAATGGTGGTTGTCTAGATAAATCATTATGAAAGATATAGGAAGAAGTTGGACATGTTCTTGAGATCTTGGATCTCTAGGAAAGAACGTTGTACTTCTCCTGGACATCTTACATATATATGATTATGGTTCGTTTTAACATGCAAGATTCCGAGAAAGGTTCGTTACCTTTCAGAGACGGAATGCATCTATCTAAGGATATGTGTTTTGGAACACAAAAGAAGATAGAAGCAATGAAAGCAGTTTCCTACACTTTTAGTGTGGAAAGCTTAATAAATGCATTGTTGAAAACAAGAACCTGATATCGGCTATGCGGTTAGCGTAGTGGGAGGATATCAAGGTAATCCTGGAAAGGAATATTCGACTGCTGTAAAAGTACTTTCGAAGTACTGTTCTAGACTACGAAGCAGAGGAGCATTTCCTTTGGATTACATTCTCTTAGATTTCTAATCAAATGAGGACCGGTGTAAGTCGATATCAGGCTATGTGTTTCACTATTGAAGGAGAAGGAGTTTTAACATGGAAGAGTGATAAGCACGATGCTTTTCGGACTCTGCCATGGGTAACCAAATAGCGGCCTCAGAGGCAGCGGAAGTTTTGGTATAACTCCGGGATAATCTCTGGGACTTAGAGGTGATTCTTAATTTGCCAAAAGGCTATGTGTATAGCGGTGCGATGGCAAATGGTAAGAAATCACAAGTCCATAAGTGTAAGATAACACATAGAGCAAGTACCACCTGATACGAGTCATCGTCGAGGGAGACGACGCTGTAGTCACCAAGATAACTTCAGAGCGACAACCTAGAGTGCTCATTCACATAGTACTTCTTGGAAGTACAACTTAAGCACGTGATGAGTATGGGAGTCGGGAGTTTGGAGGAAATGACTAGACCTTAGTACAAGTGGGAGATTGTTGGAGTTGTGTACTTAATGTCTAGATTTAAGTAACGTAAACTCACGATCCATTGCCACTAATCTATTTAATTAAATAAACAATTATTTGCGTTTAATTATTTATAATTAAATATATGCAAATTATAGTCCTGGATTCTATACGTTGTAGTTAGTATGGTGTGTCGGGCCCACACAGAAGATCATACTATCGGTTACTCGTATTTAATCGAACAGTTGCTCACGACCTAGATGGACACGGACCAATCCATCGGTATAGTCGTTGTGTGAGAGAGAAAATAATTTATCTTAATTATTTTATCACACTTGTACACTTGGTGTATTGAGCGGATCGTTGAGATTCATCGATTAGGATTGCCGGCGATAATCGATTCGAGTCTCAGTGTATTTTATTCTTAATCCCCGAAACTATTGCGGGTGTGTATATTTAATATAAGTGACTTTGATTTACTAAAGGAATTAACCGATTTAATTATTGGGTTAATTACCGGTTAAGTTGGGTCACTATATTTTATATATGGCATGCCGTGAATACTTGACGGGAAAGTGTATCCCGTAAGGGTTGATAATATCCCCGAGATGAGTTCATAAGGAATTATTATGTAAACCCTGCAGGTGGATTCGTTCCGCATAATAATTAAGGTTGAATGGTACTAGTCTCGGATATAAGAGATGAATAAATTAATTAGCAATAAATTAATTTTATTCATGGATATTTATATCTTAAATACACGGAATAAATAATACTACCGGAGAAATATTATTTGATATAATATGGTTTAATATTAGGAGTGCAATTAATTTTATATAGTGGAAAATAGAATTAATTAATATTGATAAGGATTAATGGACTTGAGCATTGGGCTCAATTTAATCTTCAATATTGGAAGCTCAATATTCCACCTCCTTAATATCCCCTACGTAGCCTATAAAAGCACTACATGGTCTTCTCTAATCTCATAACTTGAAGATCACAATTCTAGAGAGAGAAAGTAGAGAGGAGGATCCATGGAGTTCGGTAGATCGTCGCCCACACGACGTCCGGGCTAGTGCAAGGAATACGTGGGAAGATCTCAAGGTCATCAAATTGAGTTCTTCGTTTTTCCGAACAACGAGAACGAGTTAAATCGTAAAACCCTCTTTATGATTTTATCGTTTAATTATCGTGAGAATATCATGAACCAAGATCCGAGAACGAGACCCAAGACGAGGACGAACCGAGCGGTGGTGGTCGAAGACCACCGGACCGCCGGCGGATCGTCGACTCGCCTAGGAGGGGTCGAAGGGCGTGAGCCTCGGCTGGACGCCGAGACTCGATAGAGCAGGAGCTCGATCGCCCGTGCACAACCAGCGGGCTGCTGGAGCAGCCCCGCTCACGCGGCTGGACCGCCGCTCGAGCGGCGGTGGCTGGTGGTGATCGCAAGCCACGGTTCGCCGTGGCTGGTCGTGCGATCACCGGGGGCGGCTGGGCGTGCATAAGGGGCTGCCAAGGGCAGCCCTAGGCGGCTGCCAAGGACAGCCGCGAGCCCCATGCGGGGGCTCGACCGGACAGCCGCGGGCTATCCCCGCGGCGGCTTGTTTGGTTGAGTCCGGCTTCGTCGTGGTTCGTGGCGGGATGTTCCGGCAACCGGGAGTCGATTGAAGTTGTCGTTCCACAATTTGACAACCCGGATATTCGATCTCCAAAGGATTTCGATCGGAATTAATTAGATAATTTATTTATTTAAATTTATTAATTCCGGGACATCGATTTCCAACAATATAGTCGGAGGTCAATATGATTGAATCCGAGATTCATAATTGTGATTATGAGTTGGAAATAATACTGAGCTAAAGAAAACGGACACGGTGGTGTACACTTTCTATTTTGGGAAATTTTCCGATTTAGCAGTACCCCTGAAATAGGCTTTCCGATTTTGTGAAATTGGAAATTTTTATTATTATCTCATATTGATGATAAAATTAAAACGAGAACGAAAATATAAATTTTATATTTTTCGGAGATCAAATTGATTGTCAATTTTGGAGAAACGTAATGACAGCTAGTGAATTGGGCCGGCTAGGGTTAATGGATCCGATCCATTAGGGTTTGAGCCCAACAAGCTCCTTTCTTCACCTATAAAAGGAGCTCCATAGGCATGAGAATAAACACACAAAAGTGAAGAGCTCAAAACCCTAGCCTCATTTCTCTCCTCTCCTTCTCCCTCTCGTCCGCCCCCTCGGCCCCTCCCTCGGAGGACCGCCGACCACCGGAGCCGCCGCCCGCCGCCGCCTAGTGCCGCTGTCGGCAGCCGCCTCCCCTCGCCGGAATCCGATTCCGGCACCGTTTTTCCGGCCCGTTTTTCCCGTCGTATTCTCCCTTACGTGTTTCTAGTGCAATACGTAAGTTGGATTACCTATACGAGGTGAAACCTGATTAGACGAGAGACGGCGAAGGAACGCCCGAGCAAAGCCCGAGTCGCGCCCGTGCGCTCCAGCCGTGACTTACGAGTCCAGCCGAGAGCCACGCCACTCGCCCGGCTCTCCCCGCACACGACCCGTGCCGTCCCCGCGTCGCATCCGCGCGACTTCCGACGAACCTAGTTTCGTCCGATGAATCCCTGAGGTACTTAAGATTAAATTCAGATTTAATTGTTTGTTTACGTAATTAATTATATATGTTTAATTAATCAATTTGATTAATTGATTAGAATTAAGTAATATGATTATATTAATTTTAAATTTGACGCAAATTAATTATGTGAGAATGTTTACATAAACTAATTGATTAGAATTAAATAATATGATTATGTTAATTGTCTTATGTACTTAAGTAATTAATTGTTTAGTGTAATATATTAATATGATTAATATAATTGCGCTAGAAGTAATTAATTAATATGATTAATATAATTGCGCTAAAAGTAATTAATTTATATGATATGTGATGCATGAATTAAATATTTAATTATTTGATAATTAAATTAAATGGTGAATTGTTTATTCTAATAGATTTGAATTAAATCAATTAATGCATGTAATATTGAAAATATGATTTTCAATAAATAAAATACAATATAATGTAAAATGTTTACATTAATGAAAAACGGTTTTTCATAAATTTTTGTTTTCCGCTGTGTATACATGCACGATCACCAACAGTGGTATCAGAGCATAGGTTCTGAAATTGATTAATTGTCTATGATTATAATCACCTAAAGCATCTGTTTGTTGAATTGATTGATTTAATGTTGTTTAATTGGGACTTAGTTGTTTCTGTTAAGATATTTATTTTTATCTAATAGATCGAAACAATGTCTAATTTGTTATCAAGTAACAATTCAATGTCGAACATGAATGCACCTCGGGGAGTGATTCATCTAGACTTGTTTTTGTTAAAACAAATTAGAGACATCGAGCCATATGATGGCATGATTCGATGGTCTGCTCGGCTCCCCCACTTATGGGAGATAGGGTCGCTTGCATGATAAATCGCTGGTTAGAAACCTCGAGTTTCACTTACGAGACATCACGTTTTGATTATTAAGATATTAATAAATTGAAATAGAAAGGAAGTATTTAATTTAGTGAAATTATTTATTTACCAATTAAATAATTGATTTAAATATTCGATCAACAGGGTGATAGATTAATTAATTGATTTAATTGTTAAATCGAGTTAATTAATGGAGAACCATTTAATTTGCATACCTCGTTTTAATTGTGATTAAATGCTATGTGAATTATATATATATATATATATATATATATATATATATATATATATATATATATATATTGTGATATATGTTATGATCGTATGTGCTCGTTAGGATGACCTATAGAGGACATAGTTGTTAAGAATCAACAATCGATCACTCACTTCATTCTCTCCTGAGAATGTATAACGATTATTCTGATGAGATAATCAATCATATACTCCTCAATTCTCTCCCGAGAATGTATATCAAGCCTTAAAGGAGAACCAATGTGTCGTTCTTTCTCCTTTCCTTCTACCGACAATAAATTATGTGAAAGCCACTTACAAGTAGTATGGTATGTCGTGTTAGCGGGGAGTACTGCTTGTGAGTTAAGCTGTAATTTATTGACATAAGATGGAGAGGTGTTAGCTACGATTCTTTTAAATATGTGTGGTCGGATAGATTAACTATGGGCTTACACATGTTTACTGGAGTCCAACTTTCACTTCTCACATCGGTAGGTCGGTCTTGACACATGGTTGACTTTGAAGGGTACGATTAACGTAGTTCATTGTCATGGTGAGGAAAAGTAATCTTTAGGGTCACATAGAGATGTGATTGAAAATGTTTCTACCATTAGGTGATATAATCGGGCTAGATTAACTACGAGTTATATTCACGCTATTGGACCTAAAGCCCAACTAAGGAAAAATAAGTTTTCCCGTCTGTCCGCTAGAGGATAGCGGAATTCGAAAAATTTAGTGGGAGGAAGTTAAATGATAAAGACCAAACATTTAATTGTGATCATTAATAACAAATTATCTCAATGTTAATCTTCTTAATATTTCTCAGTAATATTCTCTAAGATATCTCGTAACATCGATACTCGACCAATCCAAATCAAAACTCACTGGCCCAAACCATTTGAATTGGAATCTCAATCTTGTGATTTAAAATGATGAGTGCCTCTATGTACTTGAGAATAGATTATTTGATAATCTCACTCAACCTTTGACTGTTGAGGAATGCCACTTATGAGAAGTGGATTTCTAGTTCTTATTGTTGGAGTTGTTTACTTAATGTCTAGATTTAAGTAACGGAAACTCACGATCCATTGCCATTAATCTATTTAATTAAATAAACAATTATTTGTGTTTAATTATTCATAATTAAATATATGCAAATTATAGTCCTGGATTCTATACGTTGTAGTTAGTATGGTGTGTCGGGCCCACACAGATGATCATACTATCGGTTACTCGTATTTAATCGAAACAGTTGCTCACGACCTAGATGGACACGGACCAATCCATCGGTATAGTCGTTGTGTGAGAGAGAAAATAATCTGTCTTGATTATTTTATCACACTTGTACACTTGGTGTATTGGGCGGATCGCTTGAGATTTATCGATTAGGATTGCCTTGGATAATCGATTTAAATCTCAGTGTATTTTATTCTTAATCCCCGATACTATTGCGAGTATGTATATTTAATATAAGTGACTTTGATTTTCCAAAGGAATTGACCGGTTTAATTATTGGGTCAATTACCGGTTAAGTTGGGTCACTATATTTTATATATGGCATGCCGTGAATACTTGACGGGAAAGTGTATCCCGTAAGGGTTGATAATATCCCCGAGATGAGTTCATAAGGAATTATTATGTAAACCCTGCAGGTGGATTCGTTCCGCATAATAATTAAGGTTGAATGGTACTATTCTCGGATATAAGAGATGAATAAATTAATTAGCAGTAAATTAATTTTATTCATGGATATTTATATCTTAAATACACGGAATAAATAATACTACCGGAGAAATATTATTTGATATAATATGGTTTAATATTGGGAGTGCAATTAATTTTATATAGTGGAAAATAGAATTAATTAATATTAATGGATTAATAGATTTGGGCTTGGGCTCAATTTAATCATTAATATTGGAAGCCCAATATTCCACCTCCTTAAGATCCCCTACGTAGCCTATAAAAGCACTACATGGTCTTCTCTATTCATATATCTCTCATAAGTTGAAGATCACCGGACCGCGGGCGGTCAAGCGAACCCCGCCGGGATCGCACGAGAACCCTCGGCTGGACGCCGAGGGTGGCGATCGAAGCCCTAGGGCTCGATCGCCGGTGCACACGGGAGGAGCCCCGGCTGGACGTCGGGGCATGCGATCGAGCTGGGCTCGATCGCCGGGCAGCCGCGTGGCTGGCCCGATCGCGGTCCGCTGGGCGGACCGCTCCTCCACGAGCGGTGGCGGTGAGTCGCCGGACTCACCGTCGGGCCCCGGGGGATGCACGACGCATCCCCGGCGATCACCGCGTGTGATCGCGAGCCCCTCGCGGGGCTCGGCTAGGGCACGCGTGGGGTTATCCCCGCGTGGTGTTTTCGGTCGAGCCCGGTTACGCGTATGGTGGCTCGCGGTGGTTTCCGGCGAAAGGTTTTTCGATTGGGTTGTCGGTTCCGCAATTTAGACAATCCGGATATTCGAAGGATTTCGGTCGGAATTAATTAGATAATTTATTTATTTAAATTTATTAATTCCGGGATATCGATTTCCAACAATTGGTATCAGAGCGTTGGTTTTAGTTCATGGTATTTTTCGATAAATTGTTCTACCTTGTAGTGTTTCCGATTATTATGGCTAGATTTAATTTTTGTTAATTAATGTCATAATAATGTTCTTGATTATTAAACTCTCGTTGATGTCGAGATTCGTTCTTGTGTGGTGAATGTTTGTTCTTATTTTTCCGGAAATTGTTCGAGGTCGTTTTCATGTAGAGAATCGATACCGGATAGCGTAGTAATAAATTTGTAATTTATATTACGTTGGATCGAGGACGAAACGACGACCGGAAAAGTGTGACGGAGGAGACGAAGAGAGGGAGGACTCGGTTCGGCCATCCCCATGGTCGAACCATGAAGGATCGAAGGCCGCGGGGATGCCTCAATCGTGGCTGGCCGGAACCGCCGACTCCACCGGTGGTGGTGGATCGCCGGTGAGGCTAGCCGGGCGGTTGGCGACCCTCGGTCGATGCTACGGGGATGGACACGGGGATCCCCAATCCGTGTTCGTTCCGGTAAAGATCCAACTTTCCTAAATTATTCGGTTTTCCTATTTTGAGTATTCTTTTTTTTGGGAATTCTCATGGAATAGGAAAAGAATAAATTTAGAATAAATTTATTTTTCCTTATTGATTATTCCTATTCTTGGGAATATTCATTGATTAGGAAAAGGAATAAATTTAGAATTAATTTATTTTTCCTATTTAATTATTCCTTTATGGAATTTTTAATGGATTAGGAAAATAATTAATTTGGAAAGTTTAGGAGTCCTTAATTAATTTTTCCTTATTTAATTATTCCTTTATGGATTTTTTAATAGAAAAGGAGAGGAATTAATTTGGAAGGATTAGGAGTCCTAAATTATTTTATTTCCTTATTTCATTATGGATATCTTCTAGAATATTCCAAGTGGGTCTTGGATAGGATTCTAGAGATTTAATGAATTAGAAAGGAAAATAATAATAAATAAAAATATTAATAATATTTAATTTTATTTTTGATTTATTCGATTGACTTAATTTTCGAATTAAGTAACTTTTGAATTTGTTAAAAATAAATAGATTTAAATATTGGAATTAATATTCCCGTCACATGGAGCATTCAAGAACGAAGACTAAAGACTAGAAGAAGCATACGGAGATGCGATAAAGCCATAATAGTCGGAAAATAATATTCTAGTATTATTTTGATTATGTGATAATATACTATGTGCTTTATTTCATGTATGCATGCTTATGTGTATTTAATTATGCATTAGATAGCGTATCCCTTTACTGTAAAAAGCTAAGTGGGAGAGGGATTGGAAACAATGCCATGGTCTCCATTGCTGTTCTCTTGGTGACTTTTATGAACTTTCGAAGTACATATAGATAAGTCATTGGAGGAGAATTCTTGTAATTCCTCTTACGAGAAACATTGATTAAGTTTATCAAACAATGCCTATTTTGTCTTTCCAAAACTGATTTCAAGTCGACTCATTCTCACCCCGGGGAGTGGAATGGAGCCAAAGCCACTTGGTCATGTCGAGGACACAAATTAGAGACTTTCGTGTCATTTGATGACTAGATCGATTGTCTGCTCGGCTCCCTCATTTTATGAGAGATAGGGTCGTTCGCATGGTGAATCACTGGTAAGAAACTTCGAGTTTCACTTATGATTCTCCGCGTCTTGATTTACAAGATTAAATGAATCAAGTAATTGGGAGTCAATTATAAAAGTCTCTTGGTGTAGTAAACGTCCACACCACGTGGCTTGCTATATTAACGGATTTTGGATTAATTGATGTAGACAGTTATAAGGAATTGTGAAGAGTTGTGAAGTTGTCGTGAACGTCCACACCACGTGGCTTGCGGTGATGTAGCAATTCCAAACGATTTACTTTAGTACTGAGTAATGGTTTACACTTAGATACGCATTATAGTATTCTTCCCCACGAAGTTACGCTATAAGTGATGTATGACCGAAGCAAATCTAATTGCTAAATCATTTGGATTGGTAAACGTCCACACCACGTGGCTTGCCATATCTGATGGGATTTTAGATGTGATTAGTGGTTTAATGATATTATTTGAGGGAGATAATATCGGAGATTAAATCGATTGTTTGTTGTTATATGTGCTCATAGATTAGGATATGGCTTTGAACCCACTTTATGTGATACTTGAGGAATTTAAACTCACTGGTCCCTAAATGCATTGATTGGAATAGAGATCTAGACAATGCCCAAACTGTTGAAGAGTACAAGTTTGTACTCAATGATCTTTGTCCTCCTGAGCCTATTAATGTCTCAACTAATGAGGAAAGGACTGATTTTGATATCATGTTCAAACTCAAGTTGGTGTTTAGACATGAAATAGGCGGCTAGACAAGAAGCGATTAGGATACTCATAAAGGCCAGTCGCTTCGAGGAAACGCTTATAAACGTTTTTGAGATGATTAACCTTTTAGACGAGTTGAGACGGAAATCGCAAGCTCTTGTAGCCAATGCCAAAGGTTTCAAACCTAAAGGCATGAATCGGGGGAAAGGAAAAGAAATCAAAGAAACCCAGTGGTTCTAAGTTACTTGGACTACGAGATGGGACGAGAAAGCCAATAGGCAAGTATTCTCGATGCAAACAGTCTGGGTACTGGAAGTCTGATTGTCCTCTCAAAGGAAGTACGAAATTTTCTTTAGTCGTAAAACATAGTCAGTGGTATTGTCTACCGGAACCTGGTGTGTAGATATGGAACCACTGACGGTATGTGCATTTTTAAATGCAAAGATTCCAGGAAACCTAACGACTTAGAAAAGAAGAAATCGTAGTCTACATGGGCAATGCTGTAGAGGAGGCAGCAGTTGCAGTGGAGGACATTTTATAGGATTTCATTTTGAGTTATTGCTTTTATGTACCTTTCATATTAGAAAGAACTTTGTTCTGGATTTCTAATGAATGGATATTTTATTTCTTTTAATCATTTGATGGTTATAAGAAGAAATAATGATATTATCTATTCTGGTACATTAGCTAGCAATATATAAATGATGAATCCTAAATCCACCACGATGCAACGAACTGTAGTATGAAACTCGTTTTACTAATAAGAGATTTCTTTATCAATTATACTTGTGGATTCTTATGCTGAGTCATGTTTATTCAAATAAGAAGTTCAAAGGTCGAAAATTGATATTTGATCAATTAAGTTGAAGGAGTGGACCTTCCGACCTAAGAATCTAATTTGGAAGATAATATGACTAAGCAATTCTTTATGGATATAAGATATAAGATCCGGACAAGTATAAGAATTGATTGACTCTGATATATGCAGACCTATGTCTACTCAGACAATAAGGTACGAGTACTTCATTTTATGATTACTCGAAAAATGGATTAGAATACCTGATGTGCCACAAAAGCAAGTGTTTTGACAACTCAATGGACACAAAGCTGTTGTGGAGAACCATCAAGGTATATCCATTTGTAGCCTGCGATTTGATCGCGGAGGCAAGTACCTATCTGAGAAATGCATGGCATACTGATCAGAGATTGGGATTTGATCCCAAATGACTACACCATACACTGTTGTGTAGAAATGGTGTGTCGTAAACAAGAAATGGAACTCTTATAGAAATAGTAAAATCATGAGTTATACGGAACTACCTATGTTCTATGGATATGTCTGGAAACAACGGCGCATTCAAATGCGGTTGTAGAATATCCTTGAAGAACAAAAGATGTGTGTTCAATAGTACTATGAACCAGAAGGACGTTATAAGCTCTTGTTACACCATAAAAATCCGGTGGTTGCGTGTGGGAGAGAAGGGGGGCGGTTGTTGGAGTTGTGTACTTAATGTCTAGATTTAAGTAACGGAAACTCACGATCCATTGCCATTAATCTATTTAATTAAATAAACAATTATTTGCATTTAATTATTTATAATTAAATATATGCAAATCATAGTCCTGGATTTTATAGTTGTAGTTAGTATGGTGTTGCATGGGCGCACAGAAGATCATACTATCGGTTACTCGTATTTAATCGAACAGTTGCTCACGACCTAGATGGACACGGACCAATCCATCGGTATAGTCGTTGTGTGAGAGAGAAAATAATCTATCTTGATTATTTTATCACACTTGTACACTTGGTGTATTGAACGGATCGTTTGAGATTTATCGATTAGGATTGCCGGCGATAATCGATTTAAGTCTCAGTGTATTTTATTCTCAATCCCCGATACTATTGCGGGTGTGTATATTTAATATAAGTGACTTTGATTTACCAAAGGAATTAACCGATTTAATTATTGGGTTAATTACCGGTTAAGTTGGGTCACTATATTTTATATATGACATGCCGTGAATACTTGACGGGAAAGTGTATCCCGTAAGGGTTGATAATATCCCCGAGATGAGTTCATAAGGAATTATTATGTAAACCCTGCAGGTGGATTTAATCCGCATAATAATTAAGGTTGAATGGTACTAGTCTCGGATATAAGAGATGAATAAATTAATTAGCAATAAATTAATTTTATTCATGGATATTTATATCTTAAATACACGGAATAAATAATACTATCGGAGAAATATTATTTGATATAATATGGTTTAATATTGGGAGTGCAATTAATTTTATATAGTGGAAAATAGAATTAATTAATATTAATGGATTAATAGATTTGGGCTTGGGCTCAATTTAATCATTAATATTGGAAGCCCAATATTCCACCTCCTTAAGATCCCCTACGTAGCCTATAAAAGCACTACATGGTCTTCTCTATTCTCATAACTTGAAGATCACAATTCTAGAGAGAGAAAGTAGAGAGGAGGATCCATGGAGTTCGGTAGATCGTCGCCCACACGACGTCCGGGCTAGTGCAAGGAATACGTGGGAAGATCTCAAGGTCATCATAAGATCTCGTTTCTCCGCACAACGAATCGAAAGGTGAATTAAATATTTCCGCTATTTAATTCTTATTGAAATCAATTATCGGAAAACAAGATCCAAGGGTCGAACCCGGAGTAGACGGACGATCGCGTGGTGGTGGCGAAGCCACCGGACCACGCCAATCGCCCGCTAGGGTTTCGGCGGGGGCGAGAGGGTCGAACCCTCGGCTGGAGCCGAGGGGATGCGATCGATCGCTTGGATCGATCGCGGAGGGCGCGGGCTGGTGCCGCCCCTCCCCACCGTGAAGGTGGCTGACCTCCAGGCGGAGGCGAGTCGCCGGACTCGCCGCGGGGGCTGCATGGGCAGCCCCACCCAATCGATCACATGAGCCCCGCGGACGGGGGCTCGGGCTGGGCGTGCGCGCGGCTTCGGCCGTGTCGTGCGTTCGGCTCGTGCTCCGGGTCGTACGCGGCGTTCGTGTTATCTCCGGCGAAGGGTTCGTTCGGGTTATTGGTTTCCGCAAATTTAAATAACCCGGGATATCGAATTCCAACAATTGGTATCAGAGCGTACGGTTACGTTTTTCGTTAATTGTTTCGATAATTGATTATCGTTGTTTATAGCCATAGATTAATTTAAATTGTTAAATTATTGTGCTATATTGTTCTACGTACTTGTTTTTCTCTCTTGTATGAATCGTGTTTGTCGGAAAAATTAAATATTAAAATCGAGGGTTTTTCGGAATATCGAACCTTGTCGATCGACCGTGGGCTCGGGAGAGGGTTGCGGGTGTTGCTGGACGTGAGCAGGGGCGTGGCTGGGCGTGCCGGCGTATGCCACCAGTGGTGGTGGTTCGCCGGCAGCCGGCATCTGTGCTCGGCAGTCGCGTTGGCGGCATCACGCACGCGACTTCGGATTCGAGCTCGGACGGCATGATCGCACGCTGTTGGTACGCCTAGGGCTCATAGCGGGCTGCTGGGCAGCAGCTGGACGTCTGGGCTCGTCGACTTGGCGTTCACCATCGTGGGATGGTTCGCCGGAAGTCGACGGATGTCCGGTGAGTCGCGGCTGCTCCGGCAAACGTCCGCGCGATCGTTCGATCGACCGCGGCGAGATGGCTGGTCGCACAGGCTGGGATGTTGGCGGAAATCGACGGCTTGATTCACCAAGGGCGGTGGTCGCCGGATGTCGAGATCGCTAGCAAGCCTCCCGTGGCTGGGCAAGCCTTTGCGGGCTGCTGTGTGGGCCGATACGGTTGAATGAATTAATTCATTCTCGATGCTGTACATGGTCTTGTGCATAATGCATGACATGTTTTTTTTTAATTCACGATGCTGTTCAAGGCATGGTACGTGAATTGCATGTCCACATGCATAGAGTTATTTGATGCATGGCATGGCGTGGATAGTGCTGTGTATGGATACACGGGCATGCACTTTCTGGGTTCGATGTTGGGTCGACTGGAATTCGATTCTAAGTTCGTCCCGGTAAATCCGATCTTTCCGCAAATAATTTAATCTTTCTAATTTTATTTAATTTAATTTTGGAATTAATTCAAATTCTATTTGGATTAGATTTCTTAATTATGGAATTAAATAATGGAGTTAGATGGAGAGTTAAATTAGGAAAGAAAATCCTAGTTTCTCTAGATATCCTATACCTACTTGGATTAGAAGTCTTAAGAAGAATCAAAATTTGATTTTGATTAGGATTCTTGAGATCTAATCTAAATAGGATTGAGAAATTATTAAAATATTGATTTTATTTAATTTAAGTATTTTATTTAAAATCATTAGATTAATTCAAAATTTATTTTGAATTGGAAAATCTTGGATTTTATTTAGAATAGAATTAAATATGGAAATCAATGGATTTTAATAATATTGATTTTATTTAATTTAAGTATTTTATTTAAAATCATTAGATTAATTCAAAATTTATTTTGGATTGGAAAATCTTGGATTTTATTTAGAATAGAATTAAATATGGAAATCAATGGATTTTAATAATATTGATTTTATTTAATTTAAGTATTTTATTTAAAATCAATAGATTAATTCAAAATTTATTTTGGATTGGAAAATCTTGGATTTTATTTAAAATAGAATTAAGTATGGAAATCAATGGAATTGATTTTATTTAATTGGAGTATTTTATTTAAAATCATTAGATTGATTCAAATTTTTTTTGAATTGGAATCTTGGATTTTATTTAAAATAAATTAAATATGAGAATCAAAGAATTTTTCCGTCGCTCGGCAAAGTATTCAAGACGTAGAATGAAGACTCAAGGAAAGCATGCTGGAATTCATCAAGGTACGAATAGTCGAGAAATAATTTTTTACTTGAGCAATTATTTGATTATTTGTGTACGTACTTGCATGAAATGTATGTTTGTTATTATGCTTATGTGTATTTAATTATGCATTAGATAGCGTATCCCTTTATTGTAAAAAGCTAAGTGGGAGAGGGAATGGAAACATTGCCATGGTCTCCATTGCTGTTCTCTTGGTGACTTTTATGGACTTCTGAAGTTCATATAGATAAGTCATTGGAGGAGAATTCTTGTAATTCCTTTTACGAGAAACATTAATTAAGTTTATCAAACAATGCCTAATTTGTCTTTCCAAAGCTGATTTCAAGTCGACTCATTCTCACCCCGGGGAGTGGAATGGAGCCAAAGCCACTTGGTCATGTAGAGGACACAAATTAGAGACTTCCGTGCCATTCTTTGATAGATGGGTCGCTTGTCTGCTCGGCTCCCTCATTTATGAGAGATAGGGTCGTTCGCATGGCGAATCACTGGTTAGAAACTTCGAGTTTCACTTATGATTCTCCACGTCTTGATTTACAAGATTAAATGGATCAAGTAATTGGGAGTCAATTATAAAAGTCTCTTAGTATAGTAAACGTCCACACCACGTGGCTTGCTATGCTGACGGACTTTGGATTAATTGATGTAGACAGTTGTAAGTAATTATGAAGAGTTGTGAAGTTATCGTAAACGTCCACACCACGTGGCTTGCGGTGATGTAGCAATTCCAAGTAATTTACTTTGGTACTGAGTAATGGTTTACACTTAGATACGCATTATAGTATTCCTCCCCACGAGGTTCCGCTATAAGTGATGTGTTGGAAATCGACTACCCGGGACACATCCATTCGAACACTCGAACATCCGGACGTCCCCAATCGACTTCTGGAAGTCACCCCCGGACAGCCAAAGCCACCCGCCCAAGAGATCGCGCATCCGCCGCAGCCGAAGCCGCGGCTCGCGATCTGCCCGGAGCAGGCGACCGCCTGCCCACCAGGCGAGCGCTCGCGCAGCAAGGCAAGCGAGCGCTTGCTGCCCAGGCGAGCGCCCGCGACCTGTCGCGAGCGGGCGCTTGCTCCTCTGGCGGTCGCCTGGCTGCTGCGAACAGCAGCGCGATCCGCCCGTTCCGGCTGTTCCGATGAGATTTTCTCGATCCGACTGCCACGCCGGAGGTCAGAAAACTCCCAGCAGTCCGAGAACATCACATCCAAGCCACGGAACCCGATCTTTGGTTCGTTGTATGATTAACGCAAAAACAGAGATCGAATTAAAAGTGCGGAATAAGAACCGATCTCATACCTTCTCGGTCGATTGTTGAGACCTTAGCGATTGCTAGTGTATGTCTCTGCCCCGATCCCAACCGTTGTGTGGGCAACGATCTGTTGGTCTCACCTTCTCTGCTTCTCTGATAAACCACCGCAATATCCCTTTTACTTTTCTGTGTAAAATAATTGCGCAAAGCTTTATTGATTTTTACAGAAGAAATTATATTTGCGTTAACGCAATTAATTTCTGCTGCAAAAATAAATGCGGCGAATGTTAGGTTTAGGAGAGGGCAAGGGGGGGGGGTTTAAATAGAGCTACACTAGGGACCCCTTAGGTAAATAAATTCCGGGCTGAACTGCAATATTAATTAACTAGGAGTCCTTAAAGGAAAACCTTTAATTAATTACAATTCTAATTATTATTAATTCCACTAAATAATAATAATTGAATTCCCGAAATAAATTTAATATTATTTCAACAATAATAATTCCGCCGAAATTACATATACGACTTTCCCCGTGTTTAAGATATCGAACGTCCACGAATTTATTTAATTACTAATAATTAAATTAATTCGTTTCTTATTATCCGAGACTAGTACCACTCATCCTTATTATCATGTGGAACAAATCCACCTGCAGGGTTTACATGATAAACTTTATGAGCTCATCTCGGGGACGTCATCAACCCGATAAACGGGACACGGTTTCCTGTCTATAATCTATAGCATGCCGTGTGTACAATTCCAATTCCCAATTTACCGAGTATCTCGACTAATCAATTAGTCTCACTCATTGGCAAGTTAAAGAACCGAGAATTGGACATACGCACCTATAATTATATAGGGATTAAGAATTCGTATATCCGTAATTCTGAGGTCTAGTTCGATTACGTCGATTAGTATAAATCGAACGACCTCCCGTGGTCCTGCTCAATACACCAAGTGTACAAGTGTAACATAATAGTCAAGACCAACTATTACCCAGTCACACTACGACGTACCGATGGATTGTCCCTGTCCATCTAAGTCGTGAGCTTCTGTTCTATAGTATACGAGTAACCGACAGTATGATCTTCCGCGTGTCTCCTCACGCCATACTGTCTACAACGTATATATCTAGGACTATTGCATTCAAGTACATGATAGACAAAAATGCCGACAGTTTGATTAATAGATAGTGAAAAAAAAACACAGATAAGGAGTTCCATATTGTCACTAAACTAGACATTTAGAATATAACTCCATCAATCTCCCACTTATACTAAAAAGTCTAGTTGCCCTCTACCATACATCCGATACCCATCCCCTTCACGTGTCTCTTGAACGCTTCCGCTGGAAGTGCCTTCGTAAAGGGGTCAGCCAGGTTATCCGCTGATGCAATCTTGGTGACAACCGCATCGCCTCTCCTGACGATGTCTCTAATCAGGTGGTACTTGCGATCTATGTGTTTACTCGCATTGTGGGCTCGTGGTTCCTTTGCATTTGCCACTGCACCGCTATTGTCACAATAAATTGTGATAGCTCTAGGCATCTTAGGAACCACATCCAAGTCCATAAGGAAGTTCCGGAGCCACACCGATTCTTTAGCTGCCTCAGAGGCTGCTACATATTCGGCTTCCATGGTAGAGTCCGAAATGCATTTCTGCTTAACACTCTTCCATGAAATTGCTCCACCTCCCAATGTGAACACATAGCCTGATGTAGACTTTCGCTGATCCTTATCAGATTGGAAATCCGAGTCTGTGTAACCAATAGGAATCAACTCGGACGCTTTGTAACTCAGAACATAATTCCTAGTCCTTCGCAGGTACTTAAGTATGTTCTTTACAGCAGTCCAGTGACCCTGTCCAGGGTTACTCTGATATCTAGCTACCATGCCTACGGCATAGCAGATATCAGGCCTCGTGCACAACATTGCATACATTAGACTTCCTACTGCCGAAGCGTAAGGAACCTTCTTCATGTAGTCTATCTCCTTTTGTGTTTTGGGACACATATCTTTAGATAGACGAATTCCATGGCAGAAAGGTTGAGCACCTCTCTTGGAATTCTGCATGTTGAAACGAGCCAGAATCGTATCAATATATGAAGCCTGGGACAAGCTCAATGTTCTTTTCTGGCGATCCCGTATAACCTTGATCCCAAGAACATGCCCAACTTGTCCTAAGTCTTTCATATCGAATTGCTTGGACAACCATCCCTTTATGTCTGACAACATCTTCACATTGTTGCCAATTAGAAGAATGTCGTCTACATAAAGCACGAGAAACGCCACACTATTTCCGTCACATCTCCGGTATACACATGACTCGTCCATGCTTTGAATGAATCCATAAGACTGGATAACCTCATCAAAACGCATGTTCCAAGATCTAGAAGCTTGCTTCAATCCATAAATGGATCGGTTTAGCTTACACACTAGATGCTCTTGGCCTTTCTTAATGAAACCTTCTGGTTGTCTCATGTAAATGGTCTCGTCAAGATTCCCATTCAAGAATGCTGTCTTGACGTCCATTTGCCACACCTCATAATCCATATGAGCTGCTATAGACAAAAGAATCCGGATCGACTTTAGCATAGCTACCGGCGAAAAGGTTTCCTCATAATCGATCCCTTCTTTCTGAGTATACCCTTTCGCAACAAGCCTAGCCTTGAAGGTTTCAACCTTCCCTTCAGACCCTCTTTTTCTCTTGTACACCCACTTGCAACCAATGGCTTTTACACCTTTGGGCGGTGCTACAAGATTCCAGACCTGATTTGAATCCATTGATTCAATCTCAGATTTCATCGCTTTTTGCCAAGACTGAGCATCTTGATCTTTAAGCGCCTCGCCGTAGGTCCAGGGATCGGCTTCATGTTCTCCAGGTAACAAGTCCGAAGACTCACCTATAAACATGAACCTATCGGGTTGTCGAACAACTCTCCCACTACGACGACGCTCCGGTGTAACCTCAGTAACTACAGGTGCAGACTGTGGTGGCGTATCACCCGGTTCGGTTGGATCTAAGCCTTGATCGTCCCCTCTCAGTTCGTTTAGTATTATCTCACTCTTGGGCTTGTGGTCCATTATATAATCCTCTTCCAAGAACCGAGCGTTGGTGCTAACAACGATCTTCTGGTCCTGAGGACTATAAAATAGACCACCTTTCGTTCCTCTAGGATATCCTATAAACAACCGAATATCTGAACGAGGTTCCAATTTATCAGCCCCATGCTTCAGCACATGTGCTGGACAACCCCAGATCCGAATGTGTTTCAAGTTCGGCTTTCGCCCGGTCCACAATTCCGAGGGCGTCTTAGGGACTGATTTAGAAGGAACTAAGTTCAGTATATACGCCGCTGTTTCCAAGGCATATCCCCAGAACGAAACTGGTAGGTCTGAATAACTCATCATAGATCTTACCATTTCCATAAGAGTCCTATTCCTTCTTTCTGCTACACCATTCTGCTGGGGCGTGTATGGTGCAGTCATCTGGGAGTCAATCCCATTCTCTAATAAGTACGCCTTAAACTCTCCCGAGAGGTACTCTCCTCCACGATCAGATCGTAGAGTCTTTATGGTTTTACCATGAAGGTTCTCCACAAGAGCTTTGTACTCCTTGAACTTGTCAAAGCACTCGCTCTTGCGGCGCATCAGGTATATAAAACCATACCTTGAGTAATCATCAGTGAAGGTTACGAAATATTCATAACCTCCTCTCGCTTGGACAGATAAAGGCCCGCACAAATCAGAGTGAATCAACTCTAGTACTTCCTTGGATCTATACCCTTTATCACTAAAGGGTCGCTTGGTCATTTTTCCTTCCAGGCATGATTCGCAGGTTGGAAAGTCCTCATCTTTCACACCACTGAGTATTCCATCAGTTATCAACCTTTGAATCCTGCCCAAGTTAATATGACCTAGCCTAAGATGCCATAAGTACTTTTGATTCATCCTAGAAGGCTCCTTTCTCTTATTGGTACTAGATGTGTTAAAAGACTCTACTCGTTGCATCGTGGAATAATCAGGATTCAGTATATATAAGTTGCCTATCAATGTACCAGAACAGATATACTCACCATCCTTTTTGATAATAACAGAACTATCAAAAGAAACAGAATATTTATTCAAAACCAACTTAGAAACCGAAACAAGGTTCTTTCTAAAGTTCGGTACATAAAGACAATTATTCAATACTAAAACTTTATTATTAAAAGATAAATGAACATCTCCCACTGCAACCGCCGCCACTTTCGTAGCGTTGCCCATGTAGATGGTGATCTCTCCCTCTCTAAGCCGCCGGGTTTCCTGGAACCCCTGCAAAGAATTGCAGACATGATCAGTGGCTCCCGTATCCACACACCAGGTACCGGTGGATAACACCGCTAAACATGTTTCAGTGACTAAGGAAAAGTTCGTACCTCCTTGTCTGAGAGGACAATTCGACTTCCAATGTCCAGACTGCTTGCAACGGAAACACTTGCCCTTGGGCTTGTTCACTCCATTCTGTGGTCCACCATTTCTGGGTCCACTGGGTTTCCGTCCTTACTTCTTCTTCCTCTTAGTCCCCGGAGGACCAGGAAGTTTCACAGCCACAAGTGCATGAGATTTCTTAAAGATTCCCTCTGCCGCCTGGAGTTCAGTCAGGAGTTCCGCCAACGTATATAACCTCTTGTTCATGTTATAGTTCAGGCGGAACTGCTCAAAACTCTTAGGCAGAGATTGGAGCACTATATCGATCTGGGTTTCCCCATCGATAGATCCTCCCATAATCTCTATCTCATTCAGATGGCCCATCATCCTAAGAACGTGATCCCTCACGGGCGTTCCTTCAGACATAGTGGCCGTCATGAGTTGTCTCATGGCATCTTGCCTGGCTGCCCTATCCTGACTACCAAACATATCCTTGAGGTTAAGCATCATATCATAGGCAGTGTCCATGGCTTCATGCTGATGTTGCAGCACATTTGACATAGAAGCCAAAATGTAGCACCGCGCCATCTGATTAGCCTTGACCCACTTCCGATGAGCTTCCTTTTCCTCAGGAGTAGAGGTATCAGTAGGTTCATTAGGACAATACTCATGGAGTACATATTTGTACTCCTCAGCAGTCAGGACAATGTCCAAGTTTCGTTTCCAGTCAATATAGTTCGGACCAGTGAGTTTGTTCTCTTTTAGTATCACAGACAGTGGGTTGAGTGCCATATCTATAAAAGAGACAAATCAAACCGTCAAATTTAATTCGATATCAACTCCCTTAATTAATATCATTAAATTTACCAATCAATCCTAAAATCCCATCAGACTAGCATGCCACGTTCATGTGGACGTATACTAGTCCAAACGATTTTATAATTGGACTTTTACTTCGGTCGTACATCATTACAGCAGTGACTCCGATGGGGAGGATACTGTAAAGCGTACCTAAGTGTATACCATTTCTCAGTACTAAGTTAACCGCTTGGAAACTACACGCCCACCGCAAGCCACGTTAGTGTGGACGTTTACGTTGACATGCGGTCCCTTTACGATTTCCTATAACTGTCGAGCCTCAATTAACCCAAAGTTCCGTTTCCGTCTAGTAAGCCACGATAGTGTGGACGTTTACTAAACAAACAACTTTGTTAATTGAATTCCATTTAATAAATTTCACAATTTAGTTAATCAAAGCTTGATATCTCGTAAGTGAAACTCGAAGTTTCTAACCAGCGATCAATCATGCAATTGAGCCCTATCTCTCACTGGGTGAGGGAGCCAACCAGACAATCGATCTAGTCATCAAATGACTCGAATGTCTCTAATCTGTGTCATCGACATAACCAAGCGCTTTGGCTCCATTCCACTCCCCGGGGTGAGAATGAGTCGAGTTGAAATTAGTCTTTGAAAGACAGATTAGGCATTGCTTTTGAAAAACTTAATTGTTCAATTTTAAAATTGGAATTTCATTCGAATTTCGATCAAAGTGATTTCCGTGTATCGACTTTATCCGATAGGGAGGATGACACTAAAGCCAACTCGTAAGTCAATACACATCACTCTCGAAACAGAGAATGGAGACCGCGGGATTGTTTCCAATCCCTCTCCCACTTAGTATTTTACGATTTAGGGATATACATGCATAAAATAATAAGCATAATAAAACACGTAAATCACATAGGAAAGCAATTAACGTGGCCCGATTATTATGGCCTTAAAATCTTGAATGCACGTCTCTTGGAACTCGAACTCGTTGCTCGTCTCGACTTCGATTCTCGTTCCTCCGGGCTTCGATCTCGTCTCGATCCAATAGCAGAAATTAATTACAAAATTATTCTACTAAGTCCGGTATCGATCCTATACATTTTGATCGACCCTATACAAGTCCCGGATCCAACGAAAAGATAAATAAACCTAACGACTCAACCCGTCGTTTTTATCTATTACAAACAAGCAACTTTCCAAAAATAAAACCGATCTCGACAAGCCCGAGAGTTTAATCAAAACCACATACATACAGCACAAAATATCAAAAAAAATTGGCCATAATAATCGGGTTCAACCTGCAAGGTAACACGCGCAAAAATACAACGAACCGATAACCTGGCTCTGATACCAATTGTTGGAAATCGACTACCCGGGACACATCCATTCGAACACTCGAACATCCGGACGTCCCCAATCGACTTCTGGAAGTCACCCCCGGACAGCCAAAGCCACCCGCCCAAGAGATCGCGCATCCGCCGCAGCCGAAGCCGCGGCTCGCGATCTGCCCGTAGCAGGCGACCGCCTGCCCACCAGGCGAGCGCTCGCGCAGCAAGGCAAGCGAGCGCTTGCTGCCCAGGCGAGCGCCCGCGACCTGTCGCGAGCGGGCGCTTGCTCCTCTGGCGGTCGCCTGGCTGCTGCGAACAGCAGCGCGATCCGCCCGTTCCGGCTGTTCCGATGAGATTTTCTCGATCCGACTGCCACGCCGGAGGTCAGAAAACTCCCAGCAGTCCGAGAACATCACATCCAAGCCACGGAACCCGATCTTTGGTTCGTTGTATGATTAACGCAAAAACAGAGATCGAATTAAAAGTGCGGAATAAGAACCGATCTCATACCTTCTCGGTCGATTGTTGAGACCTTAGCGATTGCTAGTGTATGTCTCTGCCCCGATCCCAACCGTTGTGTGGGCAACGATCTGTTGGTCTCACCTTCTCTGCTTCTCTGATAAACCACCGCAATATCCCTTTTACTTTTCTGTGTAAAATAATTGCGCAAAGCTTTATTGATTTTTACAGAAGAAATTATATTTGCGTTAACGCAATTAATTTCTGCTGCAAAAATAAATGCGGCGAATGTTAGGTTTAGGAGAGGGCAAGGGGGGGGGGGGTTAAATAGAGCTACACTAGGGACCCCTTAGGTAAATAAATTCCGGGCTGAACTGCAATATTAATTAACTAGGAGTCCTTAAAGGAAAACCTTTAATTAATTACAATTCTAATTATTATTAATTCCACTAAATAATAATAATTGAATTCCCGAAATAAATTTAATATTATTTCAACAATAATAATTCCGCCGAAATTACATATACGACTTTCCCCGTGTTTAAGATATCGAACGTCCACGAATTTATTTAATTACTAATAATTAAATTAATTCGTTTCTTATTATCCGAGACTAGTACCCCTCATCCTTATTATCATGTGGAACAAATCCACCTGCAGGGTTTACATGATAAACTTTATGAGCTCATCTCGGGGACGTCATCAACCCGATAAACGGGACACGGTTTCCTGTCTATAATCTATAGCATGCCGTGTGTACAATTCCAATTCCCAATTTACCGAGTATCTCGACTAATCAATTAGTCTCACTCATTGGCAAGTTAAAGAACCGAGAATTGGACATACGCACCTATAATTATATAGGGATTAAGAATTCGTATATCCGTAATTCTGAGGTCTAGTTCGATTACGTCGATTAGTATAAATCGAACGCCCTCCCGTGGTCCTGCTCAATACACCAAGTGTACAAGTGTAACATAATAGTCAAGACCAACTATTACCCAGTCACACTACGACGTACCGATGGATTGTCCCTGTCCATCTAAGTCGTGAGCTTCTGTTCTATAGTATACGAGTAACCGACAGTATGATCTTCCGCGTGTCTCCTCACGCCATACTGTCTACAACGTATATATCTAGGACTATTGCATTCAAGTACATGATAGACAAAAATGCCGACAGTTTGATTAATAGATAGTGAAAAAAAAACACAGATAAGGAGTTCCATATTGTCACTAAACTAGACATTTAGAATATAACTCCATCATGATGTATGACCGAAGCAAATCTAATTGCTAAATCATTTGGGTGGGTAAACGTCCACACCACACGTGGCTTGCCTTACCTGATGGGATTTTAGATGTGATTAGTGGTTTAATGATATTATTTGAGGGAGATAATATCGGAGATTAAATCGATTCTTTGTTGTTATATGTGCTCATAGATTAGGATATGGCTTTGAACCCACTTTATGTGATACGTAAGGATTTTAAACTCATTGGTCCCTAAATGTAATGATTGGAATAGAGATCTAGACATTACCCAAACTGTTGAAGAGTACAAGGTTGCACTCAGTGAGCTTTGTCCTCCCGAGCCTATTGACATAGGCGGCTAGACAAGAAGCGATGAGGATACTCATAAAGGCCAGTCACTTCGAGGAAACGCTTAAAAACGTTTTTGAGATGATTGACCTTTTAGACGAGTTGAGACGGAAATCGCAAGCTCTTGTAGCCAATGCCAAAGGTTTCGAACCTAAAGGCATGAATCGGGGGAAAGGACAAGAAAGCAAAGAAACCCAGTGGTTCTTTTTGGACCACGAGATGGGACGAGAAAGCCAAGAGGCAAGAGTTCTCGAAGCAAACAGTCTGGGTACTGGAAGTCTGATTATCCTCTCAAAGAAAGTACGAAATTTTCTTTAGTCGTAAAACATAGTCAGTGGTATTATCTACCGGAACCTGGTGTGTAGATATGGAACCACTGACGGTATGTGCAAGGTTCCAGGAAACCCGACGACTTAGAAAAGAAAAGATCGTAGTCTACATGGGTAATGCTGTAAGGAGGCAGCTGTTGCAGTGGAGGACATTTTATAGGATTTTATTTTGGGTTATTGCTTTTATGTACCTTTCAAATTAGAAAGAACTTTGTTCTGGATTTCTAATAAATGGATATTTTATTTCTTTTAATCATTTGATGGTTATAAGAAGAAATAATGATAGTATCTATTTTGGTACATTAGCTAGCAATATATAAATGATGAATCCTGAGTCCACCACGATGCAACGAACCGTTTTATATATATAACTCGTTTTACTAATAAGAGATTTCTTTATTTAATCATTTATACTTGTGGATTCTTATGCTAAGTCATATTTATTCAAATGAGAAGTTCAAAGGTCGAAAATTGATTGTAAGATCAATTAAGTTGAAGGAGTGGACCTTCCGACCTAAGAATCTAATTTGGAAGATAATACGACTAAGCAATCCTTTATGGATATAAGATATAAGATCTGGACAAGTATTAGAATTGATTGACTCTGATTTATGATCAGAGCTTGGGATTGAATCCCAAGTGACAACACCATACAGTCCTCTGTAAGATTGGTGTGTCGGAAATAAGAAATGGAACTCTTATAGAAATAGTAAAAGCGCGAGTTAAACGGAACTACCTATGTTCTATGGATATGTCTTGGAAACAACGGCACATTCAAATGTGGTTGTAGAATATCCTAGAAGAACAAAAGGTGTGTGTTCGATAGTACTATGAACCAGAAGGACGTTATAAGTTCTAACGCCCGGTTCTTAGAGGAAGACTATTAGATGAACCACAAAGCCCAAAATGACATGATACTTTTGTAAGAGAGAAAACGATTAAGACTTAGAACCAGCCGAACCGAGTAGCGGTACACCACTAACTGCACCTACTGTTATTACTGTTTATACACTGGAATGCCGTTGTAGTGGGAGGTTGTTTGACAACCGGAGATATTCATAAGACTAGGAGAGTTTTGAACTCTGGACCTAGTATACATGAAATCAATCCCTGGATCTACATGAAGGCGGTACTAGATCTAAATGTGCCTTCTTGGAAAGCAATAAGGATTATTGCTAAAAAGGCAAGATCATTTAGAGTACAAGCTTAGTTGATCCATTTATGGATTGGAACAAAGCATTGAGTTCGTGGTACTTGCAAATTGATGAGATAGTCCATTTTATGGATTCATCAAAGCATAGACGAATCGAGTGTATGGGAAACATGATGGAAACAAGGTGGTGTTTCTCGGAGGTTTTATGTAGATAGCATTTTATCATTGGTAACAATGTAAAGATGTTGTCAGACATAAAATGATGGTTGTCTAGAAAAATCGATATATAAGATAAAGAAGAAGTTAGAGCATGTTCTTAAGATCTAGGATCTCAAGAAAAGAACATTGTACTTCTCTAGATATCTTATACGATTATGGTTCGTTTTAACATGCAAGATTCCGAGAAAGGTTCGTTACCTTTCAAAGACGGAATGCATCTATCTAAGGATATGTGTTTTGGAACACAAAAGGAGATAGAAGCAATGAAAGCGGTTTCCTACACTTCAAGTGTGGAAAGCTTGATAAATGCATTTTTGAAAACGAGAACCTGATATCGGCTATGCAGTGAGCATAGTGGGAGGATATCAAGGTAATCCTGGAAAGGAATATTCGACTGCCGTAAAAGTACTTTCGAAGTACTGTTCTAGGCTACGAAGCAGACGAGTTTTTCCTTTGGATTACATTCTCTTAGATTTCTAATCGAATAAGGACCGGTGTAAGTCGATCAGGCTATGTGTTTCACTATTAAAGGAGAAGGAGTTTTAACATGGAAGAGTGATAAGCACGATGCTTTTCGGACTCTGCCATGGGTAACCAAATAGCGGCCTCAGAGGCAGCGGAAGTTTTGGTATAACTCCGGGATAATCTCTGGGACTTAGATGTGATTCTTAATTTGCCAAAGGCTATGTAAATAGCGGTGCAATGGCAAATGGTAAGAAATCACTAGTCCATAAAGTGTAAGATAACACATAGTGCAAGTACCACCTGATACGAGTCATCGTCAAGGGAGACGACGCTGTAGTCACCAAGATAACTTCAGAGCGGCAACCTAGAGTGCTCATTCACATAGTACTTCTTGGAAGTACAACTTAAGCACGTGATGAGTATGGGAGTCGGGAGTTTGGAGGAAATGACTAGACCTTAGTACAAGTGGGAGATTGTTGGAGTTGTGTACTTAATGTCTAGATTTAAGTAACGGAAACTCACGATCCATTGCCATTAATCTATTTAATTAAATAAACAATTATTTGCATTTAATTATTTATAATTAAATATATGCAAATCATAGTCCTGGATTTTATACGTTGTAGTTAGTATGGTGTTGCATGGGCGCACAGAAAATCATACTATCGGTTACTCGTATTTAATCGAACAGTTGCTCACGACCTAGATGGACACGGACCAATCTATCGGTATAGTCGTTGTGTGAGAGAGAAAATAATCTATCTTGATTATTTTATCACACTTGTACACTTGGTGTATTGAGCGGATCGTTTGAGATTTATCGATTAGGATTGCCGGCGATAATCGATTTAAGTCTCAGTGTATTTTATTCTCAATCCCCGATACTATTGCGGGTGTGTATATTTAATATAAGTGACTTTGATTTACCAAAGGAATTAACCGATTTAATTATTGGGTTAATTACCGGTTAAGTTGGGTCACTATATTTTATATATGACATGCCGTGAATACTTGACGGGAAAGTGTATCCCGTAAGGGTTGATAATATCCCCGAGATGAGTTCATAAGGAATTATTATGTAAACCCTGCAGGTGGATTTAATCCGCATAATAATTAAGGTTGAATGGTACTAGTCTCGGATATAAGAGATGAATAAATTAATTAGCAATAAATTAATTTTATTCATGGATATTTATATCTTAAATACACGGAATAAATAATACTATCGGAGAAATATTATTTGATATAATATGGTTTAATATTGGGAGTGCAATTAATTTTATATAGTGGAAAATAGAATTAATTAATATTAATGGATTAATAGATTTGGGCTTGGGCTCAATTTAATCATTAATATTGGAAGCCCAATATTCTACCTCCTTAAGATCCCCTACGTAGCCTATAAAAGCACTACATGGTCTTCTCTATTCTCATAACTTGAAGATCACAATTCTAGAGAGAGAAAGTAGAGAGGAGGATCCATGGAGTTCGGTAGATCGTCGCCCACACGACGTCCGGGCTAGTGCAAGGAATACGTGGGAAGATCTCAAGGTCATCATAAGATCTCGTTTCTCCGCACAACGAATCGAAAGGTGAATTAAATATTTCCGCTATTTAATTCTTATTGAAATCAATTATCGGAAAACAAGATCCAAGGGTCGAACCCGGAGTAGACGGACGATCGCGTGGTGGTGGCGAAGCCACCGGACCACGCCAATCGCCCGCTAGGGTTTCGGCGGGGGCGAGAGGGTCGAACCCTCGGCTGGAGCCGAGGGGATGCGATCGATCGCTTGGATCGATCGCGGAGGGCGCGGGCTGGTGCCGCCCCTCCCCACCGTGAAGGTGGCTGACCTCCAGGCGGCGGCGAGTCGCCGGACTCGCCGCGGGGGCTGCATGGGCAGCCCCACCCAATCGATCACATGAGCCCCGCGGACGGGGGCTCGGGCTGGGCGTGCGCGCGGCTTCGGCCGTGTCGTGCGTTCGGCTCGTGCTCCGGGTCGTACGCGGCGTTCGTGTTATCTCCGGCGAAGGGTTCGTTCGGGTTATTGGTTTCCGCAAATTTAAATAACCCGGGATATCGAATTCCAACAGCGGTTACCTCCCTCGAGGGCCTTCGGGTGGTTGTTACACCATAAAAATCCGAAGACGACATGAGGAGCTTCGGGTGGTTGATACCTCCCTCGAGGGCCTCGTCGTAGTCGCGGCATGATTTGATTTACAGAACAAGGAAAATAAAAACACAAACAAAAGATTTCGTAAGGGAAAATAAGATAAATCGAGAGCGAATTTTTCTTACCCAAAATATGAATTCTGAATTGTGCAAAGTAATTTCAAAAAACTTTGAAAGCAAAAATAATGATATGGAAACTGTAAGGGCGCTGTAATTGCGTGTGGGAGAGAAGGGGGGCGGTTACCGAGAAAAAAGCACTCAATTACTGCCCCACTATCTCATAACCCTATCAAATCACTCTGTAACCGCCAGGCCACGTGGCCAGAAAAACCTGCAAAAAGGTAACTTTTAAAGATTCAAATCTTTTCAAATCTTTTCATATTATCTCTTGATTTATTGATTTATTTTAATCAATTAAAGACCGAAATTAATTCGGCATGCAAAAAGTCTTCCCATCTATACAGGGAAAGAAAATACATTGTTCCAGTACCATACTTATTATTTGTACAGGGGAGTATTAAGACACAACCCCGTGAAAGAAATACTGAATTTTCTTATCCGAGGACTATATGTGTCCATGACAAAAATACTAATCGGGAAGAATCCCGAAAGAAATTTTTTATCAATGCAGGTACAAAAGTCCAGAACGATAAGAATCGCAATCTCCTCTCCGTCCCTCTCAGAATTATCTTTCAAGAACACACTAGAGCCACCTAAAATCAAAGACATCCCAAGAAGATCCCACGTCAAAATCCACTGCTGACAAGATCCACAAGCCAAATATCAACTCCGAAGAGTATCAAGAGTCGATTACCAGGAGATCCAAGACCAAACTTCAGAAAAAAAGATGTTATAATCCATCAATTTTCCTGGGGGCCAATGTTACACCATAAAAATCCGACACCGACACGTGTCCAGGCGACCGGAGCCACGTCATCAAGAAGGCGATCAAAACGACGGACCAAAGTCAGAATTGAAGCCATGTCTGAAAAAGGTACCAGGCGAGCTTAACAGTAGCCCCAGGAAGACAGCCCCGTACCAGAGTGGGGGATCAGTCAGATAAAGCTCCAGGCAAGAGGCGGTGCGCCTCTGGTGATATGCAGCAAGTGGAAGACAAGATTAGTGGGTATTTAATGTAATGACTTAAAAGTCTTCATTAGTGGGATTAGAATTGATAGGAGGCTAATAGGTGGCATAAGAAGAGCTTGCATGCTCATGCATATTACTAGTATAAAAGAGAGGGGAGAGAGAGGAGAAAAGGACTTCACCTTTTTTCTATTTTTCCAAATACTTTAAGTAAAGGAAAATGAAGAGCTTTAAGCTCAAGAACATCATGTTCATTTCCAGATTTCCGGCCATACATTTTCCGATCTATAATCTGTCCCAAAACAAATAAATATTCTGTTGGTGCCCTTCTTTATATACCCCCCCGTTCCAGTATTAGTTTGATTTAGAGAAAAAGGGTCCGAACAGTGGCGCTAGAAGGAGGGGTTAGGTTTTACGCATCGGAAAAAGAGGTTCAACCGGCGAAGAAATGGCAGACGAGAGAGAAGGCGCGACGGCATCCGACGACTCTGGTGTTTCTGGCAGGTGGCGCGACGTCATGGGCAAGGCGGTTATCGAGGATCCCAACGCTCTGGCGGCTGAGGCAGACCCAGAATCCGTCGACCGTGACGCGCAACCGCCGCCAATCCAGATTGTCGATGAGGAAAGCCCCGCCGACGGCCATGCAGAACCCGATCTGCATTCGGATTCTCAGGTAAGAACTCCTATTCGCCGTCATCGTTCTCGCCGCCGTGCTCGTCGTTTGCACCCGTATGATTTGGGAGGGCCGTTGACGCCCGTTGTGGCTCCGCCCCCAATCAAATTCGGAAATCTGGATACTCCAGAAAAAATTGATGAAGCCGTGCATGCTCTTATGCACAGAAAATACGTTTTGACAACTCCATTGAAACATGCAACCGGTGCTTTTATGACACCTGGACATGCCACAACTGTGGCTCCAGAGAAGGTCAAACGCCTCCACAGGAGAGAGCGAAAAAAGCACCCGGTGATAGATCTAAACCGAAATGCTGAATCTGTGGCCACTTCGACGGATCGTCGAAGGAGAGGCAGCCAGAGTGACATGCAACGGTATCGAGAGGGTTCTTCTGTGCCAGGGGCCCGAGGGGTTGTGGCAGAGGACCCGGAGATCGTAGATCTGAAGCAGAAATATGCTGAGTTGGAGAGACGAATAAATGAGGGACAGGGTGTGCATGTACCTTCAGGTTACAAAAATGAACCCCTGGCCCCAGAGGTTGAACATGCATCCATGCAAACTGAAATCCTCCCCATGCAATCCTTAGTCTATGACGGTAAACTGACCCAGAGACTCATTTGAGTAGGTTCAGATCTTACATGTCCGGCCGCGGCGCAACTGATGCGACGCGCTGTAGACTCTTTCCCCTTACGTTGGGTGATGTTCCCCACAAATGGTACGCTGGCCTCCCTGCACACTCGATTAAATGTTTCGATGATTTGGTGCAAAGGTTCGTGACGCATTTTGCCTCTAAGGCTGTGAGACTGGAACAGAGCCAACGTCTACTCGGGATAAAACAGGATGATGAGGAGTCGGATGAAAGGTATGTGGATCGAGTTGAGGAGATTCTCCTGGCTGGCGGAGAGGATATAAATGAGAATTTAAAACTCCATACCGCCATGACCGGTTTGAGGAGAAGCTCAAAGTTGTTCAAATCTATGATGAAAAATTATCCAAAATCCTATGAGGAATTCAGGGTGAAAGCTGCTGCGGAAGTAGCTTACCAGAGGTTGACCGGGACCCCACGGGGCTCGGGCGAAACCAAAAAGAAGGCCACATTCTCTTCGTAGAAAAGGCCAAACTATATTGGTAAGAAACCCAGTGGCAAAACCGGTATTGATTCCAGGATGGATGAAATAAGGGAACTGGAAGCCAACATTCGTCGTGAAACTGGTAAGGCCCCAGAGGCCATTTTGCAGGTGTTCCTGACTCAGAGGGTAGATGTGTTAACCAGGCCCCCACCTATTAACACTCCCCCAGAGAAGTTGAACCCGAACCTATGGTGTGATTTCCATGAGAAACACGGCCATTCGACAAACCAGTGCCGTCAGTTACTGAGGCAACTGTGGAGGCTGTTTAATGAGGGAAAACTGTGGCAGTACCTCCCCTGTCCCGGGGCTGTAGGGAATGAGCCACGGGGTCAGAATCCCCAGGGCCCTCCACTAGCTGCACCGGGCCAGAATCAAAATATTCCGGGACCTCCGGGTCCCCAGGAAGTTATGATGATTGGTGGTGTCAGGCCCTTAACTGAAGACAGCAAGCGGAAACGCAAAAGGGACTTTGCTATGTGGGAAGTCCTGATGGCTACTGCGCCTTCGCAGAGCGCAACAATCTGTGACACTGTGGTGATATCTTTCACGCCACGGGATCGAGCTGAGGCCAAATTCCCGAGGGATGAACCCCTGGTGATCAGGGCGAGGATCCTGGGAATTGATGTGTCTCGCACTTTGGTTGACAACGGTGCTCACTGCAATGTTCTGTATAAGAATGCCCTGGATCAGATGGGCAAGCTAGCCCGTTATGTCTCACCGTGCGATCTGATACTCAAAGGTTTTGGCAACGACGTGGTACATCCATATGGCAAAATCGTACTGCCGGTGGAGCTGAAAGATGTCAAGAATCCAGGTCTGATGTTGGTTAGGAACTTGGAATTTGTAATAATAGATAGGGAGAGCGGCTATAACGCACTCTTAGGTAGGCCCTTTTTGGAAGCTTTCGAAGCGGTAGCCTCATCCTACTACTATTGTGTAAAATTCCCTACTCCCTCCGGTGCTGTTGGCACCGTTAGAGGTGATCTAGTAATGGCAAGGAAGTGTCTTTTGTATTTCTGTGATCTTGATAACTTAGTTATAATTGCGAGTGATAATCCCCAGAAAAGTCTGGCGGAAAACACCAAAGACTCACAGGATGAGCACACCAAAGACTCACAGGATGAGCACACCAAAGACTCACAGGATGAGTACACCAAAGACTCACAGGATGAGCACACCAAAGACTCACAGGATGAGCAAAACAAAAAGTCCCGAGTGGCTGAAGTTACTTGTACGGGTGTGGAATCCCAGGATCCTGATAACATAAATACCGTGGGGCCCGGAGCGATCCAAGAGTTGGTTCCGGGGAAGGAAGCAAATTCCCCAGGGCAAGATCCCTGTGCGGGAACAACTTCCACAAACCAAACTCTGGATCGCATGGGGCCAGAGCACGAGAATTATGATCCCAGGACAGGGACCAAGTATCGGAAAGGAACCGCCATGGAGGTGGTCGAAAACTTAGACTCCATAGTGTTGGATCCCGAGCAAGCTCATAAGCACATACTCGTGGGTACACATATGTTAGAGCACACTCGAAGTGGACTGATCAATTTCCTCAGGGAAAATCAGAGTACCTTCTCTTGGTCAAATGCGGATGTGGGAAAGATAGATCCCAAACATGCATGTCATCGGCTAAAAATCGACCCCAAGAGAAAACCTATAGCCCAGAGGCGAAGGAAAATGGGGCCCGAGAAGTGCGAAGCACTGGCCGGGGAAGTGAACAAATTAATTGAGAATAAACTGGTGAGGCAAGCCTCGAGCGATGCCACCTGGTTATCCAATGCTGTGATGGTATCGAAGACAGTGGGCGCCTGGAGACTGTGCATAGATTTTACAGATCTGAATAATGAATGTCCCAAGGACCACTTTCCGATGCCACACATAGATCACCTTGTTGATAACTTGACAGGTCATGCTATATTCTCAACGATCGATGCTAAAGCAGGATATCATCAGATCCCGATGCACCCAGACGACATAGAGCACACGGCGTTCTACACGGAGAAAGGGGTGTTTTGCTGGGAAAGAATGCCCTTCGGGTTGAAGAACGCCGGGGCCACGTATCAAAGGTTAGTAAACATGATGTTTATAGATTTAATCGGTAAAACTGTTGAAGTATATATCGATGATATCATTGTGAAAAGCAAGAATGAAGCAGATCACATAAAAGACCTTGCAGAAGTCTTTAAGATTCTGGGGCACTACAATATGAAACTGAATCCCAAAAAATGCAATTTCGGTATCAAGAAAGGTATGATCCTAGGCCATGTAGTCGGGGAACATGAAATTGAACCCAACCCGGCCAAGATCAGAGCCATAATGGACATGCGGGAACCCCGGGATATCAAGGGTGTGCAGCGCCTAACGGGTTGCTTGGCCGCCCTGAGCCGGTATGTCTCCTGTTTAGGGGATAAAACCCGTCCTTTCTTTGCCTCCATCAAAGGAAATAAATTCCACTGGAAAAAAGATGCTCAAGAAGCTTTCAAGCAAATCAAAGAGTATCTATCCAGTCCCAAAGTGGTTGTAGCTCCGAAGCCCGGGGAAAAGTTATATCTGTACTTAGCCGCGTCGGAACATGCCATCAGCGCAGTTCTGACGAGAGCAGACGGAACAAAACACCTCCCCGTGTACTTCGTGAGCCAAGTCCTGCATGAAGCAGAAGTACGGTACACACCGTTAGAAAAACTCACTTATGCCCTGATTGTGGCTGTGAGAAAACTCCGGGCGTATCTTTTTTAGCACCCCGTAGAGGTTTTAACAACCATGCCGCTAAGGCAAGTATTGCACCGGTCCGATGTCACCGGGAGACTCCTGAAGTGGGCTCTGGAGATAAGTCAGTATGACATAACCTTCAGCCCCAGGACAGCAATCAAGGCCCAAGTGTTGGCCGATTTTATTGTGGAACTGACGTTCCCGGAAAAGTCCAATAATCAATCACGCGCGTGGAAATTGTACGTGGACGGTTCATCCACCACAGCGTGCTCGGGGGCCGGTATAGTACTACTTGGACCCGAGGGAGATTCAATCACCCAGGCGGTTAAATTCGAGTTCCCTGCGTCGAATAATGAGTCTGAATATGAAGCTCTCGTCGCGGGACTAGAATTAGCCATAGCCGTTGGTGTGAAAATTTTAATTATATTCATGGACTCCCAACTAGTTGTAAACCATGTGACTGGTGAGTATGAAGCCAAGGGAGAACAAATGATCAAATACCTGGAGTTGGTAGGATCACTTTGTAAAAAGATCCCAGAGGTAGTAATCGAACAGATCCCGAGGGAACATAACTCACAGGCAGACGCCTTGTCAAAGCTAGCCTCTTCGGAAGGCTCGGCAGATTTTTCAAAAATCATGTTGACTAAGTTATTAAATCCCTCGGTAGATCGAAGAGCAGAACAACTGCCAATTCTGCCCGTATCCGGTGAGGACTGGCGAGCACCAATCCTAAGGTACATTGATACTGGGGAATTGCCGCCAGACAAAACCGAAGGCAAGCAATTGCGGATCCGGGCAGCAAAATATACAATCTTAAATTCGGATCTCTACCGGAAGAGTTATTCCCTTCAACTGCTGAAATGCGTGTCGAAGGAGGAAGGACTGAGACTCCTGGAAGAGATCCACGACGGCGTCTGTGGGAACCATGCCGGGGGAAGATCCTTGGCACATAAAATAATGGGTCAAGGCTATTACTGGCCAAGCCTTCGGAAGGACGCCATTGGCTATGCCCGAAAGTGCGTAAAGTGCCAAGTAATAGGTCCTACCATTAGAACTTCCCCAGAGATGCTAAGATCCCTGTACAGTCCCTGGCCGTTTGCTCGTTGGGGAATCGATCTGATAGGACCACTGGCAACGGCCCGGGGAGGGGTAAAATTCGCCATAGTAGCAGATGATTATTTCACCAAATGGGTGGAAGCAGAGTCACTGAACAAGATAGACCAAGCACAGGTCATCAAATTCCTATGGAAGAATATTATATGTCGCTTCGGTTTACCGGAGACGATAATTTCCGATAATGGAAAACAATTCGACGGGGTAGAGGTGGCGGAGTTCTGTGAGAGATGGAAAATCAGAAGATTATTCTCCACTCCGTACCACCCCCAAACGAATGGACAGGTTGAAGCCGTCAATAAGATTCTGAAACACACCATTAATGCCAAGCTCGAGGAGCGAAAAGGCAAATGGGCAGACGAGCTCCCAGAAGTCCTATGGTCCTATAGGACAACAGCCAGACCGGCTACAGGAGAAACCCCATATTCATTAGCGTTCGGCACCGAAGCCGTGATCCCGGCGGAAATTACGGTGTTGTCACATCGAACCGCCCAGGGAGCCGGCGGTGAAAACGAGGAAGCGCTCCGAAGAGAGCTAGACCTTTTGGAAGAAAAAAGGTTAGCTTCTGACTCGTTGAATGAAATGAACAAGCAAAGAATTGCAAAGTGGTATAACTCCAAAGTTAGAGCCAGAGACTTCCTAGTGGGAGACCTGGTACTAAAAATGATCCTGGGAGCACATCCTGGGGCCCTGTGTCAATCCTGGGAAGGTCCGTTTAGAGTAAGCCAGTGCCTCCAGAACGGAGTGTATGAACTAGAGCTACTCGACGGCACAAAAGATCAGTATCGCTGGAATGCGTTACATTTGAAAAAATTATATCATTAGCCTGGGAGCTAAAAAATGTTGTAGGGCCTTTTGGCGGAAACACAATGTAATGCGTATTGGCAAACTCTATCTATAAAGAAGGTTTTGAAGTCTAAATTTGAGGTAATGTACCACTATCAATTTCTTCTTACCTCTTTCATTTTTATTTTTATAAATATATAATCACTCCGGGAGAAGGCTTAAAGCCATACCCATGTGATAAATATGAATAAGCCGAAAAGAAGTCAGAACTTCACTTAGGCAAACCCCATACATGGGATGATTATAAATACTATGAAGTATATCTTTTACCGGGAAGAGGCTTAAAGCTGTACCCAGGTAATAAACATATCTATGCCGGGAAAAACTTAGATTTTTACCCAGGCAATCCGTCGTTAAAGGAGGATGAGACAATAAATATACTATTCTGGTGAGAGCATTTATGCTTCTCCCGAGTTAACCCTTTTTAGGGGATGATTCCTGTACCAGGAAATAAATTTTTGGCATCCCTGTGAAAGTCTATAAGACTTGAGGGCCGACGAATTCTCTTCTCGGGGATTAGAATTCAGAAGACTCTGGATCCCTCGGGGAGAGAATAAGAGATTGTTTGGTAAATCCAAGAGGCTTAGAAAAAGTCCACTGGTGCCAAACTTAAGCTTTATAGGAAATCGGTTGAGGTAAGCAAATGGGACCAGGGCCGAAAGCGAGTACCATAAGGAAGAGAACATTTACCTTTAACCGACCTATAAAGTTAAGAGCTCAAAGTACCTAGAACGAAGGGTAGAGCCAAATTATCCGGACTTGAAAGGCTGACATTTTATGAAAAGAGCCATGTCGGGTAATAAAGAGGTGCAAACGCATCCAAATTGTTCAGAGATCCCAATGAGAGGATCCTAACAAAAACTTGCAAATAAAAAGAGGTGCAAACGCATCCAAATTGTTTAGAGGTCCCCAAGAGAGGATCCTACCAAAAAACTAGCAGAAACTTAAAGTTCTAAGCTATTACACACCATAAAAACATGAGAAATTGTCTGAGGCCGAAGGCCTATAGATAATACTTATGAAATAAAAAGAGGTTAAAAACCCTGGGTTTTTCACACCCAGGGGGACTTCAAATTTTTGCAGACTCTTGAGTTTTGACACTCAAGAGGTGGAATTACCATCACGGGGAGGAGTCACGGTAGAATCTTTTGGCATGCCCCTGGGCCCGTCACCAACCAGATCCTGTGCCTCCCCATCCTTCATCTCTTCATCTTCTTTGTTTTCTTCTTCTGTTGTAGCAGTGGGCAGTTCACCAGGCATGCAGAGCTTGTCATAAGTGGGCCACCACTTCATGTCTATGCCGAACTCGACCTCAAGATCTTTGAATGGCTGCGGCACCCGGTCATCGAGTGTGTCCTCCTTCATATAGTCTTTGAGTGTCTTGAGGGCGAAGTCTTTGACAATTTCATTCTGCTCCTTAGCCGCTGACCTGACCATTCCAACATAAGCAGTCACATAAAGAAGGTTAGATAAAATTCGAGGGTTATGCGTTGGAGACTCTAGCATCTCGCAAGCATTATCGAAATTATCTGTGGTCTCCTTTAGATCAGTTTCGGTCTGGGCCAGCTTGGCCTTCAATTCTTTTATTTCCCGGGACGTCTCGTCCAGGGCCTGCTCCATCATCTTCTCACTCTCCTTGACCGTCTTCAGGGCCTCCTCCAACTCAGATTTTATTTTCGCCTTTTCAGTCCGCTCAGTGTCAATGACTTTCCGGCAAGTGTCCCGATCCCCGGCTGCAGATTTATATGCCTCATTGAGCTCCTTGGTGTGTTGCTCGAGCTTTTTTGCATTGGTTTCGTGTGCTACGATTGTCTCGAGCATTTTCTCTGTACGAGTATGAGCACCGGCGATGGCCACTGTAGCTTGACTGGTTAGCTTGAGCGCCAGGGAAAGCGCGTGGTTGTCATGGTCCATCAAGTCATTGAACTCGGTAGTCCAGCACCGGCCAACTGCATTAATTGCCTCGCCCACAGGACTGCTTTGAGTAGACACCGGAGGGATGGGACCGAGCCCGGAATAGAATGACACGAGCACTTGAGGAATTGGAGGATCGTGCAGGGACAGTCTGAAGGATGATACAGTGAGAAGAATGAGTGTAGAGTAGAAGACTCAAAATAAATATATTTTTAGAGTATAAACAAAACAAGTAAAATTTCTTACTTGGAGAACAGCTCAGCATGTAACCCATACCTAGCGTTTTCGCTAGTATTGGAGGAACGTGGTGGAGAGTCTGTAACATCAATTATGGCCCCCTGGGCCCCCTTGCGTTTTTTCCCTTCCTGTTTGACTTTGAGCAGTGACGTAGCTCCAGAAGGTGGCAATCCAGTGCTCGGGGCAGCTTCAGACATCACTGTGTCAGAGGTCAGAGGAGTTTCTTGATAAGAATCCACCACATTCATCAACCCGAGTGGATCGGACTCCGTTCCCGGGTTGGATAGAGTGTGGGATCGGGTTCGGCCTGCGGGAGTGTTTGATGAACCACCCCGGGTTTTCACAGCACTCTTTCCTCGCCCAGCTGATGTGTTGGCTTTAGCTTTTCGCCCTTTGGTGAAAACTGCAGCGTCCACGATGCCGAGGGAGCCAAATATATCTCTGTTGTCAGCCATGCCTTCAGGTTTTTCAGTGAAGATAGTGTTGAAATACTCTGCACAGGAAACACTTAAACTATTATGCCGGGAGGTTTGTAAGGATATCCCAGGGCAGTTTTAGTTTAAAGTACATAATGGAGTACCGGGAAGTCTTTTTAGATATCCCAGGGAAGACCATTTAAAAAACAAAAATATAACTAAGTACCAGGGAGTTGAAAAATTCCCAGGGAAACCAATACTCGGTTTTTAAGCAGAATACCAGGAGATTTGAAAAAGTCTTACAGGGAAAACTTAAACACTTTGAGAAAAGGTACCTGGATAGTCTCGACCTTCGATGTATGGTGGGTAATATAGACCGGCTTCGTCCCGAACGTCGTCGTTGTACAAATTGCAATCTCTTTTTTCTGATGGTATACACAGTGCTAGGAGATTCGCCGTCTCTAAATCCCACGAGAGATTTATTGCTTTCGGCAATCGACCACCTGCATCATTGAAAAAAGTTTAGATCAGTCAAAATTGTACGATGACGAGTTTGCGAGGCTTACAGTCAGGTTTTTCAGAGTATGTGACAGGAATGTCAATCTCCCCATTCCGGGTTTGAGTTTTCCAGTGACCAGAAACAAATAACCACCGATCCCACCAGCGAATGTCTTTGAGTTTGGGTTCCTTGATCTTCACTTTGTTCGGCCTGAGACGAACCCTGTAATCCCCGCGGGAGGAGGAGTTGGAGATAACGGGGCTGAAGAATTGATGGAACTCCTCACCGGTAATGGATCGAGAAAGCCCCACCTGGCCCAACACGGTGAGTACCCCGTATAGTTGGCCCCATCCGTTTGGATGCAGTTGGTGGGGGGCTAATCCCCAGAGGTTGAGGAGTCCGGAGATGGAGGGGTGTAGCGTGTTGGAGTTGTGTACTTAATGTCTAGATTTAAGTAACGGAAACTCACGATCCATTGCCATTAATCTATTTAATTAAATAAACAATTATTTACGTTTAATTATTTATAATTAAATATATGCAAATTATAGTCCTGGATTATATACGTTGTAGTTAGTATGGTGTGCGACGTCACACAGAAGATCATACTATCGGTTACTCGTATTTAATCGAACGGTTGCTCACGACCTAGATGGACACGGACCAATCCATCGGTATAGTCGTTGTGTGAGAGATAAAATAATCTGTCTTGATTATTTTATCACACTTGTACACTTGGTGTATTGAGCGGATCTGCTTGAGATTTATCGATTAGGATTGTCGGCGATAATCGATTTAAGTCTCAGTGTATTTTATTCTTAATCCTCGATATTATTGCGGGTGTGTATATTTAATATAAGTGACTTTGATTTACCAAAGGAATTAACCGATTTAATTATTGGGTTAATTACCGGTTAAGTTGGGTCACTATATTTTATATATGACATGCCGTGAATACTTGACGGGAAAGTGTATCCCGTAAGGGTTGATAATATCCCCGAGATGAGTTCATAAGGAATTATTATGTAAACCCTGCAGGTGGATTCGTTCCGCATAATAATTAAGGTTGAATGGTACTAGTCTCGGATATAAGAGATGAATAAATTAATTAGCAATAAATTAATTTTATTCATGGATATTTATATCTTAAATACACGGAATAAATAATACTACCGGAGAAATATTATTTGATATAATATGGTTTAATATTGGGAGTGCAATTAATTTTATATAGTGGAAAATAGAATTAATTAATAATAGTAAGGATTAATAGATTTGGGCTTGGGCTCAATTTAATCACTATTATTGGAAGCCCAATATTCCACCTCCTTAAGATCCCCTACGTAGCCTATAAAAGCACTACATGGTCTTCACAATTAGACAAGACAAGATAATCATACTTGATTAGTCTAGAGAGTTCGTGAAGGAGATCCATGGAGTTCGGTAGATCGTCGCCCACACGACGTCCGAGCTAGTGCAAGGAATACGTGGGAAGATCTCAAGGTCGTCAAATTGAGTTCTACGTTTTTCCGAACAACGAGAACGAGGTAAATCGTAAAACCCTCTTTATGATTTTATCGTTTAATTATCGTAAAAATATCATGAACCAAGATCCGAGGGACGAACCCGGGGACGGGGATCGACCTCGCGGTGATGATCGAAGATCATCGGACCGCGGGACGTCGGGAGATCCCCGCCGGGATCGAAGGCAACAAACCCTCGGCTGGACGCCGAGGGTGGCGATCGGCCCTAGGGCGCGATCGCCGTGCGCGAACGGGGACGCCGGGGTTGCGATCGAGCGCGTGCTCGATCGCTGGGGGCGCGGGCTGGTGCCGCCCCCCGTTCCACCGTGAGCGGCGAGTCGCCGGACTCGCCGCGGGGCTGCCGGAGCAGCCCCATCGATCGTGATCAGCGATCGCGAGCCCCTCGCGGGGGCTCGGCTAGGGCATCCGCGGGTTCATCCCGCGGCGGGTGTTCTTGGCCGGGCTCCGGCTCGTGAGGTGGTTCGTGGTTGTTTTCCGGCGAAAGGATTTCGATTGGGTTGTCGGTTCCGCAATTTAGACAATCCGGATATTCGATCTCCAAAGGATTTCGGTCGGAATTAATTAGATAATTAATTTTTATTAATTTATTAATTTCGGGATATCGATTTCCAACAATTGGTATCAGAGTGTTGGTTTTAGTTCATGGTATTTTTCGATAAATTGTTCTACCTTGTAGGGTTTCCGATTATTATGGCTAGATTTAATTTTGTTAATTAATGTCATAATAATGTTCTTGATTATTAAACTCTCGGTGATGTCAATATTTGTTCTTGTGTGGTGAATGCTTGTTCTTAATTTTTCCGGAAATTGTTTGAGGTCGTTTTGTTGAGAATCGATACCGGATAGCGTAATAATAAATTTGTAATTTATTTACGTTGGATCGATGACGAAACGATCGCCGGAAAAGTGTGACGGAGGAGACGAAGAGAGGGAGGACCGGGGATCGATCACGAGGATCGATCCCATGAGGATCGATCGCCCGGGCTGCCCTAGGGCTCTCGGCCACGCCGGCCACCAAGGGTGGTGGCGCGTGAGCCTTGGCCGGCGGTGGTAGTGGCGGTCGATGGTGGGGATGGCGTGGGGATCCCCAACCCATGCTATTCCTACCAAGATCCAACTTTCCTAATTGATTCGGTTTTCCTATTTTGAGTATTCCTAGTTTTGGGAATTCTCATGGAAATAGGAAAAGAATTAATTGGAATTAATTTATTTCCTTATTCTATTATGGAAGTCTTCTAGAATATTCTAAGTTCTACTTGGAATAGGATTCTAGAGATTTAATAGAATTGGAAAGGAAAATAATTAATTATTAAATTAATTTATTTCCTAATTGATTATTCCTATTTTATGGGAATTTTCATGGACATGGAAATTAATTAATTTTGGAAAGTAGAAGAGTCCTTAATTAATTTTTCCTATTTAATTATTCCTTTATGGAATTTTTAATGGATTAGGAAAGGAATTAATTTGGAAGGATTAAGAGTCCTAAATTATGTTATTTCCTTATTTCATTATGAAAATCATCTAGAATATTGCAAGTGGGTCTTGGATAGATTATTCTAGAGATTTAATGAAGTAGAAAGGGAAAATAAAATAAATTATTTTATTTCCTTATTTCATTATGGAAGTCTTCTAGAATATTCCAAGTGGGTCTTGGATATATTATTCTAGAGATTTAATGAAGTAGAAAAGGAAAATAAAAATAATAAAAATATTAATAATATTTAATTTTATTTTTGATATATTCGATTGACTTAATTTTCGAATTAAATAACTTTTGGATTAATTGAAAATAAATAGATTTAAATATTGAAATTAATATTCCCGTCACATGGAGCATTCAAGAACGAAGACTGAAGACTAGAAGATGCGTACGGGGATGCGATAAAGCTATAATAGTCGGAAAATAATATTCTAGTATTATTTTGATTATGTGATAATATTCTATGTGCTTTATTTCATGTATGCATGCTTATGTGTATTTAATTATGCATTAGATAGCGTATCCCTTTGTTATAAAAAGCTAAGTGGGAGAGGGTATGGAAACATATCCATGGTCTCCATTGTTGTTCTCTTGGTGACTTTTATGGACTTTTGAAGTTCGTTTAGACAAGTCATTGGAGGAGAATTCTTGTAATTCCTTTTACGAGAAACATTGATTAAGTTTATCAAACAATGCCTATTTTGTCTTTCCAAAACTGATTTCAAGTCGACTCATTCTCACCCCGGGGAGTGGAATGGAGCCAAAGCCACTTGGTCATGTCGAGGACACAAATTAGAGGCAGTCGTACAATCTTTTGAAGGTGGATCGATTGTCTGCTCGGCTCCCTCATTTATGAGAGATAGGGTTGTTCGCATGGTGAATCACTGGTTAGAAACTTCGAGTTTCACTTATGATTCTCCGCGTCTTGATTTACAAGATTAAATGAATCAAGTAATTGGGAGTCAATTGTAAAAGTCTTTTGGTGTAGTAAACGTCCACACTATCGTGGCTTGCTACATTGAATGGGATTTTGGAACGATTGATGTAGACAGTTATAGAAGGGAGTAAAGGAGCGTATGTTAACGTAAACGTCCACACTATCGTGGCTTGCGGTGAATATGCGTGTCCCAAACAATCTTCTTAGATACTGAGTAATGGTTTACACTTAGGTACGCTTCTTAGTATTCTTCCCATCGAAGTAACACTAATGATGATGTACGACCGAAGGAAATCTAATTGCTAAATCATTTGGATAGGTAAACGTCCACACTATCGTGGCTTGCCATATCTAATGGGATTTTAGATGTGATTAGTGGTTTAATGATATTATTTGAGGGAGATAATATCGGAGATTAAATCGATTGTTTGTTGTTATATGTGCTCATAGATTAGGATATGGCTTTGAACCCATTTTCTGTGATATGTAAGGTTTTTAAACTCATTGGTCCCTAAATATAATGATTGGAATAGAGATCTAGACATTGTCCAGACTGTTGAAGAGTACTGGTTAGTACTCAGTAAGCTTTGTCCTCCCGAGCCTATTGACATAGGCGGCTAGACAAGAAGCGATGAGGATACTCATAAAGGCCAGTCGCTTCGAGGAAACGCTTAAACACGTTTTTGAGATGATTGACCTTTTAGACGAGTTGAGTCGGAAATCGCAAGCTCTTGTAGCCAATGCCAAAGGTTTTGAACCTAAGGGCAAAATCGGGGGAAAGGAAAAGCAAGCAAAGAAACCCAGTGGTCCTAAGTGTCTTGGACCACGAGATGGGACGAGAAAGCCAATAGGCAAGTGTTCTCGATGCAAACAGTCTGGGTACTGGAAGTCTGATTATCCTCTCAAAGAAAATACGAAATTTTCTTTAAGTCGTAAAACATAGTCAGTGGTATTATCTACCGGAACCTGGTGTGTAGATATGGAACCACTGACGGTATGTGCATTTTAAATGTAGAGGTTCCAGGAAACCTAACGACTTTGAAAAGAAAAATCGTAGTCTACATGGGCAATGCTGTAGAGGAGGCAGCAGTTGCAGTGGAGGACATTTTATAGGATTTCATTTTGAGTTATTGCTTTTATGTACCTTTCTTATTAGAAAGAACTTTGTTCTGGATTTCTAATTAATGGATATTTTATTTCTTTTAATCATTTGATGGTTATAAGAAGAAATAATGATATTATCTATTCTGGTACATTAGCTAGCAATATATAAATGATGAATCCTGAGTCCACCACGATGCAACGAACCGTAGTGTGAAACTCGTTTTACTAATAAGAGATTTCTTTATCAATTATACTTGTGGATTCTTATGCTGAGTCATGTTTATTCAAATAAGAAGTTCAAAGGTCGAAAATTGATTTTTGAGCAATTAAGTTGAAGGAGTGGACCTTCCGACCTAAGAATCTAATTTGGAAGATAATGTGACTAAGCAATCCTTTATGGATATAAGATGTAAGATCCGGACAAGTATAAGAATTGATTGACTCTGATGTATGCAGACCGATGTCTACTCAGACAATAAGGTACGAGTACTTCATTTGATGATTACTCGAGAAATGGATTAGAATACATGATGTGCCACAAAAGCAAGTGTTTTGACAAGTCAATGGACACTAAGCAATTGTGGAGAACCATCAAGGTATATCCATTTGTAGCCTGCGATTTGATCGCGGAGGCAAGTACCTGTCTGAGGAATGCATGGCATACTAATCAGAAATTGGGATTTGATCCTAAATGACTTCACCATACACTGTTGTGTAGAAATGGTGTGTCGTAAACAAGAAATGGAACTCTTATAGAAATAGTAAAAGCATGAGTTATACGGAACTACCTATGTTCTATGGATATATCTGGAAACAACGGCGCATTTAAATGCGGTTGTAGAATGTCCTAGAAGAACAAAAGATGTGTGTTCAATAGTACTATGAACCAGAAGGACGTTATAAGTTCTAACGCCCGGTTCTTAGAGAAAGACTATACGATGAACCACAAGCCCAAAGTGACATGATACTTTGAAATGAGAGAGAAAGATTAAGACTTAGAACCAGCCGAACCGAGTAGCGGTACACCACTGACTGCACCTACTGTTATTACTGTTTATACACCGGAATGCCGTTGTAGTGGGAGGTTGTGGAACAACCGAAGATGTTCATAAGACTAGGTGAGTTTTCGGACTCTGGACCTAGTATACATGAAATCGATCCCTGGATCTACATGAAGGCCGTACTAGATCTAAATGTGCCTTCTTGGAAAGCAATAAGGATTATTGCTAAGAGGCGAGATCATTTAGAGTACAAGCTTAGTTGATCCGTTTATGGATTGAAACAAAGCATTGAGTTCGTGGTACTTGCAAATTGATGAGATAGTCCATTTTATGGATTCATCAAAAGCATAGACGAATCGTGTGTATTGGAAACGTAATGGAAAAACAAGGTGGTGTTTCTCGGAGGTTTTATGTAGATAACATTTTATCATTGGTAACAATGTAAAGATGTTGTCAGACATAAAATGGTGGTTGTCTAGATAAATCATTATGAAAGATATAGGAAGAAGTTGGACATGTTCTTGAGATCTTGGATCTCTAGGAATGAACATTGTACTTCTCCTGGACATCTTACATATATGATTATGGTTCGTTTTAACATGCAAGATTCCGAGAAAGGTTCGTTACCTTTCAGAGACGGAATGCATCCATCTAAGGATATGTGTTTTGGAACACAAAAGGAGATAGAAGCAATGAAAGCAGTTTCCTACACTTTTAGTATGGAAAGCTTAATAAATGCATTGTTGAAAACAAGAACCTGATATCGGCTATGCAGTGAGCATAGTGGGAGGATATCAAGGTAATCCTGGAAAGGAATATTCGACTGCTGTAAAAGTACTTTCGAAGTACTGTTCTAGACTACGAAGCAGACGAGCATTTCCTTTGGATTACATTCTCTTAGATTTCTAATCAAATGAGGACCGGTGTAAGTCGATATCAGGCTATGTGTTTCACTATTGAAGGAGAAGGAGTTTTAACATGGAAGAGTGATAAGCACGATGCTTTTCGGACTCTCCCATGGGTAACCAAATAGCGGCCTCAGAGGCAGCGGAAGTTTTGGTATAACTCCGGGATAATCTCTGGGACTTAGATGTGATTCTTAATTTGCCAAAGGCTATGTAAATAGCGGTGCAATGGCAAATGGGAAGAAATCACTAGTCCATAAGTGTAAGATAACACATAGTGCAAGTACCACCTGATACGAGTCATCGTCGAGGGAGACGACGCTGTAGTCACCAAGATAACTTCAGAGCGGCAACCTAGAGTGCTCATTCACATAGTACTTCTTGGAAGTACAACTTAAGCACGTGATGAGTATGGGAGTCGGGAGTTTGGAGGAAATGACTAGACCTTAGTACAAGTGGGAGATTGTTGGAGTTGTGTACTTAATGTCTAGATTTAAGTAACGGAAACTCACGATCCATTGCCATTAATCTATTTAATTAAATAAACAATTATTTACGTTTAATTATTTATAATTAAATATATGCAAATTATAGTCCTGGATTATATACGTTGTAGTTAGTATGGTGTGCGACGTCACACAGAAGATCATACTATCGGTTACTCGTATTTAATCGAACGGTTGCTCACGACCTAGATGGACACGGACCAATCCATCGGTATAGTCGTTGTGTGAGAGATAAAATAATCTGTCTTGATTATTTTATCACACTTGTACACTTGGTGTATTGAGCGGATCTGCTTGAGATTTATCGATTAGGATTGCCGGCGATAATCGATTTAAGTCTCAGTGTATTTTATTCTTAATCCTCGATATTATTGCGGGTGTGTATATTTAATATAAGTGACTTTGATTTACCAAAGGAATTAACCGATTTAATTATTGGGTTAATTACCGGTTAAGTTGGGTCACTATATTTTATATATGACATGCCGTGAATACTTGACGGGAAAGTGTATCCCGTAAGGGTTGATAATATCCCCGAGATGAGTTCATAAGGAATTATTATGTAAACCCTGCAGGTGGATTCGTTCCGCATAATAATTAAGGTTGAATGGTACTAGTCTCGGATATAAGAGATGAATAAATTAATTAGCAATAAATTAATTTTATTCATGGATATTTATATCTTAAATACACGGAATAAATAATACTACCGGAGAAATATTATTTGATATAATATGGTTTAATATTGGGAGTGCAATTAATTTTATATAGTGGAAAATAGAATTAATTAATAATAGTAAGGATTAATAGATTTGGGCTTGGGCTCAATTTAATCACTATTATTGGAAGCCCAATATTCCACCTCCTTAAGATCCCCTACGTAGCCTATAAAAGCACTACATGGTCTTCACAATTAGAAAAGACAAGATAATCATACTTGATTAGTCTAGAGAGTTCGTGAAGGAGATCCATGGAGTTCGGTAGATCGTCGCCCACACGACGTCCGAGCTAGTGCAAGGAATACGTGGGAAGATCTCAAGGTCGTCAAATTGAGTTCTACGTTTTTCCGAACAACGAGAACGAGGTAAATCGTAAAACCCTCTTTATGATTTTATCGTTTAATTATCGTAAAAATATCATGAACCAAGATCCGAGGGACGAACCCGGGGACGGGGATCGACCTCTCGGTGATGATCGAAGATCATCGGACCGCGGGACGTCGGGAGATCCCCGCCGGGATCGAAGGCAACAAACTCTCGGCTGGACGCCGAGGGTGGCGATCGGCCCTAGGGCGCGATCGCCGTGCGCGAACGGGGACGCCGGGGGTGCGATCGAGCGCGTGCTCGATCGCTGGGGGCGCGGGCTGGTGCCGCCCCCCGTTCCACCGTGAGCGGCGAGTCGCCGGACTCGCCGCGGGGCTGCCGGAGCAGCCCCATCGATCGCGATCAGCGATCGCGAGCCCCTCGCGGGGGCTCGGTTAGGGCATCCGCGGGTTCATCCCGCGGCGAGTGTTCTTGGCCGGGCTCCGGCTCGTGAGGTGGTTCGTGGTTGTTTTCCGGCGAAAGGATTTCGATTGGGTTGTCTGTTCCTTAATTTAGACAATCCGGATATTCGATCTCCAAAGGATTTCGGTCGGAATTAATTAGATAATTAATTTTTATTAATTTATTAATTTCGGGATATCGATTTCCAACATAGCGGAAACCGCAACCCCACGTTCAGTGCGTCCTCTCCGACGGCCACCATTCCCGCCGGCGGGCAGCACGCCGATTCTCCAGGTAATGGCACATAAAGATGAACATTATTGGGAATCCTCCATTTCTTTCACTTCTCTAGTAGTGTTGAAGGGTCTACTGTACTTTTCCGGCCGTGAGCGCCCCAATCTTGGTGATCCGGATCGGGCCCCACCGGTATTGATTTTCTCGTAACCGGTTGGTAAGGCCCCTCGGTAACTGGATCTGGCGCCTCCGGCGACGGAAGGTCAGGCACGACGCCCTCCATGAACGATTTATACTCTCTGCCGAAGACGACATGAGGAGCTTCGGGTGGTTGATACCTCCCTCGAGGGCCTCGTCGTAGTCGCGGCATGATTTGATTTACAGAACAAGGAAAATAAAAACACAAACAAAAGATTTCGTAAGGGAAAATAAGATAAATCGAGAGCGAATTTTTCTTACCCAAAATATGAATTCTGAATTGTGCAAAGTAATTTCAAAAAACTTTGAAAGCGAAAATAATGATATGGAAACTGTAAGGGCGCTGTAATTGCGTGTGGGAGAGAAGGGGGGCGGTTACCGAGAAAAAAGCACTCAATTACTGCCCCACTATCTCATAACCCTATCAAATCACTCTGTAACCGCCAGGCCACGTGGCCAGAAAAACCTGCAAAAAGGTAACTTTTAAAGATTCAAATCTTTTCAAATCTTTTCATATTATCTCTTGATTTATTGATTTATTTTAATCAATTAAAGACCGAAATTAATTCGGCATGCAAAAAGTCTTCCCATCTACACAGGGAAAGAAAATACATGGTTCCAGTACCATACTTATTATTTGTACAGGGGAGTATTAAGACACAGCCCCGTGAAAGAAATACTGAATTTTCTTATCCGAGGACTAAATGTGTCCATTACAAAAATACTAATCGGGAAGAATCCCGAAAGAAATTTTTGATCAATGCAGGTACAAAAGTCCAGAACGATAAGAATCGCAATCTCCTCTCCGTCCCTCTCAGAATTATCTTTCAAGACCACACTAGAGCCACCTAAAATCAAAGACATCCCAAGAAGATCCCACGTCAAAATCCACTGCTGACAAGATCCACAAGCCAAATATCAACTCCGAAGAGTATCAAGAGTCGATTACCAGGAGATCCAAGACCAAACTTCAGAAAAAAAGATGTTATAATCCATCAATTTTCCTGGGGGCCAATGTTACACCATAAAAATCCGACACCGACACGTGTCCAGGCGACCGGAGCCACGTCATCAAGAAGGCGATCAAAACGACGGACCAAAGTCAGAATTGAAGCCATGTCTGAAAAAGGTACCAGGCGAGCTTAACAGTAGCCCCAGGAAGACAGCCCCGTACCAGAGTGGGGGATCAGTCAAATAAAGCTCCAGGCAAGAGGCGGTGCGCCTCTGGTGACATGCAGCAAGTGGAAGATAAGATTAGTGGGTATTTAATGTAATGACTTAAAAGTCTTCATTAGTGGGATTAGATGTGATAGGAGGCTAATAGGTGGCATAAGAAGAGCTTGCATGCTCATGCATATTACTAGTATAAAAGAGAGGGGAGAGAGAGGAGAAAAGGACTTCACCTTTTTTCTATTTTTCCAAATACTTTAAGTAAAGGAAAATGAAGAGCTTTAAGCTCAAGAACATCATGTTCATTTCCAGATTTCCGGCCATACATTTTCCGATCTATAATCTGTCCCAAAACAAATAAATATTCTGTTGGTGCCCTTCTTTATATACCCCCCCCCCCCCCCCCCCCCGTTCCAGTATTAGTTTGATTTAGAGAAAAAGGGTCCGAACAGCTCTAACGCCCGGTTCTTGGAGAAAGACTATATGATGAACCACAAGCCCAAGATGACGTAATACTTTGAAATGAGAGAGAAAGATTAAGACTTAGAACCAGCCGAACCGAGTAGCGGTACACCAGCACCTACTGTTATCACTATTTATACACCGGAATGCCATTGTAGTGGGAGGTTGTGGGTCAACCAGAGATATTCATAAGACTAGGTGAGTCTTCGGACTCTGGACCTAGTATACATGAAATCGATCCCTGGATCTACACAGAGGCATTACTAGATCTAAATGTGCTCTGTTGGAAAACAATAAGGATTATTGCTAAGAGGCAAGATCATTTAGAGTACAAGCTTAGTTGATCCATTTATGGATTGGAACAAAGCATTGAATTTGTGGTACTTGCAAATTGATGAGATAGTCCATTTAAAGGATTCATCAAATCATAGACGAATCATGTGTATTGGAAACGTGATAGAACAAGGTGGTGTTTCTCGGGTTTTATGTAGAGAACATTCTTATCATTGGTAACAATGTAAAGATGTTGTCAAGACATAAAATGAGGTTGTCTAGATAAATCAATATGAAAGATATAGGAAGAAGTTGGACATGTTCTTGAGATCTTGGATCTCTGGGAAAGAACATTGTACTTCTCCTGGACATCTTACATATATATGATTATGGTTCGTTTTAACATGCAAGATTCCGAGAAAGGTTCGTTACCTTTCAGAGACGGAATGCATCTATCTAAGGATATGTGTTTTAAAACACAAAATGAGATAGAAGCAATGAAAGCGGTTTCCTACACTTCGAGTGTGGAAAGCTTGATAAATGCGATGTTGAAAACAAGAACCTGATATCGGCTATGCGGTTAGCATAGTGGGAGGATATCAAGGTAATCCTGGAAAGGAATACTTGACTGCTGTAATGAACATTTTAAGTACTTTCGAAGTACTGGAAACTATGTTCTGGATTACGGAGCTGTTGGAGTTGTGTACTTAATGTCTAGATTTAAGTAAAGGAAACTCACGATCCATTGCCACTAATCTATTTAATTAAATAAACAATTATTTGCATTTAATTATTTATAATTAAATATATGCAAATTATAGTCCTGGATTCTATACGTTGTAGTTAGTATGGTGTGTCGGGCCCACACAGAAGATCATACTATCGGTTACTCGTATTTAATCGAACAGTTGCTCACGACCTAGATGGACACGGACCAATCCATCGGTATAGTCGTTGTGTGAGAGAGAAAATAATTTGTCTTAATTATTTTATCACACTTGTACACTTGGTGTATTGAGCGGATCGTTGAGATTCATCGATTAGGATTGCCGGCGATAATCGATTCGAGTCTCAGTGTATTTTATTCTTAATCCCCGAAACTATTGCGGGTGTGTATATTTAATATAAGTGACTTTGATTTACCAAAGGAATTAACCGATTTAATTATTGGGTTAATTACCGGTTAAGTTGGGTCACTATATTTTATATATGACATGCCGTGAATACTTGACGGGAAAGTGTATCCCGTAAGGGTTGATAATATCCCCGAGATGAGTTCATAAGGAATTATTATGTAAACCCTGCAGGTGGATTCGTTCCGCATAATAATTAAGGTTGAATGGTACTAGTCTCGGATATAAGAGATGAATAAATTAATTAGCAATAAATTAATTTTATTCATGGATATTTATATCTTAAATACACGGAATAAATAATACTACCGGAGAAATATTATTTGATATAATATGGTTTAATATTGGGAGTGCAATTAATTTATATAGTGGAAAATAAATTAATTAATAATAGTAAGGATTAATAGATTTGGGCTTGGGCTCAATTTAATCACTATTATTGGAAGCCCAATATTCCACCTCCTTAAGATCCCCTACGTAGCCTATAAAAGCACTACATGGTCTTCTCTATTCTCATAACTTGAAGATCACAATTCTAGAGAGAGAAAGTAGAGAGGAGGATCCATGGAGTTCGGTAGATCGTCGCCCACACGACGTCCGGACTAGTGCAAGGAATACGCGGAAAGATCTCAAAGTCGTCAAATTGAGTTCTTCGTTTTTCCGAACAACGAGAACGAGGTAAATCGTAAAACCCTCTTTATGATATTATCGTTAATTAGCGTAAAAATATCGTGAACCAAGATCCAAGGGACGAACCCCGGAACGAGGGTCGACCGGCGGTGGTGGTCGAAGACCACCGGACCGCGGCGGTCGAGGATCCCCGTTGGGGATCGCGGACGTGAGAAGCCCCGGCTGGGAGCCGGGGATGCGATCGAACCTAGGGTTCGATCGCGGGGTGCTGTGGGCTCGACCCGCAGCCGCTCGCGCGTTGCTGCGGGGATTCCCGTAGCGGCTCGCGTGAGCGAGCCACCCTTCACGGGCAGCGAGTCATGGACTCGCTGCGGGGCTGCTACGAGCAGCCCCGGGGATGCTACGAGCAGCCCCGGGGATGCTACGAGCATCCCCAGCGATCGCACGGAGCGATCGCGACCCCCCTCGTGGGGGCTCGGCTGGCAGCCGCGGGTTTACCCGTGGCGGGGTTCGGTCGGGCCTCCGGTCACGTGGGGTGCTCGTGGTTTCTCCGGCGATCGGGATTTCGATTGGGTTGTCGGTTCCGCAATTTAGACAATCCGGATATTCGATTTCCAAAGGATTTCGGTCGGAATTAATTGGATAATTAATTTTAATTGATTTATTAATTCCGGGATATCGATTTCCAACAATTGGTATCAGAGCGTTGGTTTTAGTTCATGGTATTTTTCGATAAATTGTTCTACCTTGCAGGGTTTCCGATTATTATGGCTAGATTTAATTATTGTTAATTAATGTCATAATAATGTTCTTGATTATTAAACTCTCGGTGATGTCAATATTTGTTCTTGTGTGGTGAATGCTTGTTCTTATTTTTTCCGAAAATTGTATGAGGTCGATTTCATGTAGAGAATCAATACAGGAGAACGTAGTAATAAATTTGTAATTTATTTACGTTGGATCGATGACGAAACGACCGCCGGAAAAGTGTGACGGAGGAGACGAAGAGAGGGAGGACCGGGGATCGATCACGAGGATCGATCCCATGAGGATCGATCGCCCGGGCTGCCCTAGGGCTCTCGGCCACGCCGGCCACCAAGGGTGGTGGCGCGTGAGCCTTGGCCGGCGGTGGTAGTGGCGGTCGATGGTGGGGATGGCGTGGGGATCCCCAACCCATGCTATTCCTACCAAGATCCAACTTTCCTAATTGATTCGGTTTTCCTATTTTGAGTATTCCTAGTTTTGGGAATTCTCATGGAAATAGGAAAAGAATTAATTGGAATTAATTTATTTCCTTATTCTATTATGGAAGTCTTCTAGAATATTCTAAGTTCTACTTGGAATAGGATTCTAGAGATTTAATAGAATTGGAGAGGAAAATAATTAATTATTAAATTAATTTATTTCCTAATTGATTATTCCTATTTTATGGGAATTTTCATTGACATGGAAATTAATTAATTTTGGAAAGTAGAAGAGTCCTTAATTAATTTTTCCTATTTAATTATTCCTTTATGGAATTTTTAATGGATTAGGAAAGGAATTAATTTGGAAGGATTAAGAGTCCTAAATTATTTTATTTCCTTATTTCATTATGGAAATCATCTAGAATATTCCAAGTGGGTCTTGGATAGATTATTCTAGAGATTTAATGAAGTAGAAAGGGAAAATAAAATAAATTATTTTATTTCCTTGTTTCATTATGGAAGTCTTCTAGAATATTCCAAGTGGGTCTTGGATAGATTATTCTAGAGATTTAATGAAGTAGAAAAGGAAAATAAAAATAATAAAAATATTAATAATATTTAATTTTATTTTTGATATATTCGATTGACTTAATTTTCGAATTAAGTAACTTTTGGATTAATTGAAAATAAATAGATTTAAATATTGGAATTAATATTCCCGTCACATGGAGCATTCAAGAACGAAGACTAAAGACTAGAAGACGCATACGGGGATGCGATAAAGCCATAATAGTCGGAAAATAATATTCTAGTATTATTTTGATTATGTGATAATATTCTATGTGCTTTATTTCATGTATGCATGCTTATGTGTATTTAATTATGCATTAGATAGCGTATCCCTTTATTGTAAAAAGCTAAGTGGGAGAGGGTATGGAAACATATCCATGGTCTCCATTGTTGTTCTCTTGGTGACTTTTATGGACTTTTGAAGTTCGTATAGACAAGTCATTGGAGGAGAATTCTTGTAATTCCTCTTACGAGAAACATTGATTAAGTTTATCAAACAATGCCTAATTTGTCTTTCCAAAACTGATTTCAAGTCGACTCATTCTCACCCCGGGGAGTGGAATGGAGCCAAAGCCACTTGGTCATGTCGAGGACACAAATTAGAGGCAGTCGTACCATCTTTTGAAGGTGGATCGCTTGTCTGCTCGGCTCCCTCATTCTATGAGAGATAGGGTCGTTCGCATGGTGAATCACTGGTTAGAAACTTCGAGTTTCACTTATGATTTTCCGCGTCTTGATTTACAAGATTAAATGAATCAAGTAATTGGGAGTCAATTATAAAAGTCTCTTGGTGTAGTAAACGTCCACACAACGTGGCTTGCTATATCGACGGATTTTGGATTAATTGATGTAGACAGTTATAGGGAGTTGTGAAGGATTGTGAGTTATCGTAAACGTCCACACAACGTGGCTTGCGGTGATCTTGCGGTTCCAAACGGCTCACCTTAGTACTGAGTAATGGTTTACACTTAGGTACGCTTTATAGTATTCTTCCCAACGAAGTTACGCTATAATTGATGTACGACCGAAGCAAATCTAATTGCTAAATCATTTGGATAGGTAAACGTCCACACAACGTGGCTTGCCATATCTGATGGGATTTTAGATGTGATTAGTGGTTTAATGATATTATTTGAGGGAGATAATATCGGAGATTAAATCGATTGTTTGTTGTTATATGTGCTCATAGATTAGGATATGGCTTTGAACCCACTTTATGTGATACTTAAGGATTTTAAACTCACTGGTCCCTAAATGTAATGATTGGAATAAAGATCTAGACATTACCCAAACTGTTAAAGAGTACAAGTTTGTACTCAGTGAGCTTTGTCCTCCCGAGCCTACAAATGCCTTAACTTATGAAGAAAGGACTGATTTTAAGAAGTGGGAAAATGCTTTTGCAATAACCACTGATTATGGTATCATGTTCAAACTCAAGGTGTTTAAACATGACATAGGCGGCTAGACAAGAAGCGATGAGGATACTCATAAAGGCCAGTCGCTTCGAGGAAACGCTTAAACACGTTTTTGAGATGATTGACCTTTTAGACGAGTTGAGACGGAAATCGCAAGCTCTTGTAGCCAATGCCAAAGGTTTCGAACCTAAGGGAAAAATCGGGGGAAAGGAAAAGCAAACAAAGAAACCCAGTGGTCCTAGGTTTCTTGGACCACGAGATGGGACGAGAAAGCCATGAGGCAAGAGTTCTCGATGCAAACAGTCTGGGTACTGGAAGTCTGATCATCCTCTCAAAGAAAGTACAAAATTCTTCTTTAGTCGTAGAACATAGTCAGTGGTACTATCTACCGGAACATGGTGTGTAGATATGGAACCACTGACGGTATGTGCATTTTAAATGCAAAGGTTCCAGGAAACCTAACGACTTGAAAAAGAAGAAATCGTAGTCTACATGGGCAATGCTGTAGAGGAGGCAGCAGTTGCAGTGGAGGACATTTTATAGGATTTCATTTTGAGTTATTGCTTTTATGTACCTTTCATATTAGAAAGAACTTTGTTCTAGATTTCTAATAAATGGATATTTTATTTCTTTTAATCATTTGATGGTTATAAGAAGAAATAATGATATTATCTATTTTGGTACATTGACTAGCAATATATAAATGATGAATCCTGAGTCCACCACGATGCAACGAACCGTAGTATGAAACTCGTTTTACTAATAAGAGATTTCTTTATCAATTATACTTGTGGATTCTTATGCTGAGTCATGTTTATTCAAATAAGAAGTTCAAAGGTCGAAAATTGATATTTGGATCAATTAAGTTGAAGGAGTGGACCTTCCGACCTAAGAATCTAATTTGGAAGATAATATGACTAAGCAATCCTTCATGGATATAAGATGTAATATCCGGACAAGTATAAGAATTGATTGACTCTGATGTATGCAGACCTATGTCTACTCAGACAATAAGGTACGAGTACTTCATTTGATGATTACTCGAGAAATGGATTAGAATACCTGATGTGCCACAAAAGCAAGTGTTTTAACAAGTCAATGGACACTAAGCAATTGTGGAGAACCATCAAGATATATCCATTTGTAGCCTGCGATTTGATCGCGGAGGCAAGTACCTGTCTGAGGAATGCATGGCATACTAATCAGAGATTGGGATTCGATCCCAAATGACTACACCATACACTGTTGTGTAGAGATTGTGTGTCGATAATAAGAAATAGAACTCTTATAGAGATAGTAAAAGATGAGTTACACGGAACTACCTATGTTCTATGGATATGTCTGGAAACAACGGCGCATTCAAATGCGGTTGTAGAATATCCTAGAAGAACAAAAGATGTGTGTTCAATAGTACTATGAACCAGAAGGACGTTATAAGTTCTAACGCCCGGTTCTTAGAGAAAGTCTATATGATGAACCACAAGCCCAAAGTGACATGATACTTTGAAATGAGAGAGAAAGATTAAGACTTAGAACCAGACGAACCGAGTAGCGGTACACCACTAACTGCACCTACTGTTATCACTGTTTATACACCGGAATGCCATTGTAGTGGGAGGTTGTGGGACAACCGGAGATATTCATAAGACTAGGAGAGTCTTCGGACTCCGGACCTAGATTACATGAAATCGATCCCTAGATCTACATGAAGGCCGTACTAGATCTAAATATGCCTTCTTGGAGAGCAATAAGGATTATTGCTAAGAGGCGAGATCATTTAGAGTACAAGCTTAGTTGATCCATTTATGGATTGAAACAAAGCATTGAGTTCGTGGTACTTGCAAATTGATGAGATAGTCCATTTTATGGATTCATCAAAAGCATAGACGAATTGTGTGTATTGGAAACGTGATGGAAAACAAGGTGGTGTTTCTCGGAGGTTTTATGTAGATGACACTCTTATCATTGGCAACAATGTAAAGATGTTGTCAGACATAAAATGATGGTTGTCTAGAAAAATCGATATATGAGATGAAGAAGAAGTTAGAGCATGTTCTTAAGATCTAGGATCTTAAGAAAAGAACATTGTACTTCTCCTGGACATCTTACATATATATGATTATGGTTCGTTTTAACATGCAAGATTCCGAGAAAGGTTTGTTACCGTTCAGAGACGGAATGCATCTATCTAAGGATATGTGTTTTGGAACACAAAAGGAGATAGAAGCAATGAAAGCAGTTTCCTACACTTTGAGTGTGGAAAGCTTAATAAATGCATTGTTGAAAACAAGAACCTGATATCGGCTATGCGGTTAGCATAGTGGGAGGATATCAAGGTAATCCTGGAAAGGAATATTCGACTGCTGTAAAAGTACTTTCGAGGTACTGTTCTAGACTACGAAGCAGACGAGCATTTCCTTTGGATTACATTCTCTTAGATTTCTAATCAAATGAGGACCGGTGTAAGTCGATATCAGGCTATGTGTTTCACTATTGAAGGAGAAGGAGTTTTAACATGGAAGAGTGATAAGCACGATGCTTTTCGGACTCTCCCATAGGTAACCAAATAGCGGCCTCAGAGGTAGCGGAAGTTTTGGTATAACTCCGGGATAATCTCTGGGACTTAGATGTGATTCTTAATTTGCCAAAGGCTATTTAAATAGTGGTGCAATGGCAAATGGTAAGAAATCACAAGTCCATAAGTGTAAGATAACACATAGTGCAAGTACCACCTGATACGAGTCATCGTCAAGGGAGACGACGCTGTATTCACCAAGATAACTTCAGAGCGGCAACCTAGAGTGCTCATTCACATAGTACTTCTTGGAAGTACAACTTAAGCACGTGATGAGTATGGGAGTCGGGAGTTTGGAGGAAATGACTAGACCTTAGTACAAGTGGGAGATTGTTGGAGTTGTGTACTTAATGTCTAGATTTAAGTAAAGGAAACTCACGATCCATTGCCACTAATCTATTTAATTAAATAAACAATTATTTGCATTTAATTATTTATAATTAAATATATGCAAATTATAGTCCTGGATTCTATACGTTGTAGTTAGTATGGTGTGTCGGGCCCACACAGAAGATCATACTATCGGTTACTCGTATTTAATCGAACAGTTGCTCACGACCTAGATGGACACGGACCAATCCATCGGTATAGTCGTTGTGTGAGAGAGAAAATAATTTGTCTTAATTATTTTATCACACTTGTACACTTGGTGTATTGAGCGGATCGTTGAGATTCATCGATTAGGATTGCCGGCGATAATCGATTCGAGTCTCAGTGTATTTTATTCTTAATCCCCGAAACTATTGCGGGTGTGTATATTTAATATAAGTGACTTTGATTTACCAAAGGAATTAACCGATTTAATTATTGGGTTAATTACCGGTTAAGTTGGGTCACTATATTTTATATATGACATGCCGTGAATACTTGACGGGAAAGTGTATCCCGTAAGGGTTGATAATATCCCCGAGATGAGTTCATAAGGAATTATTATGTAAACCCTGCAGGTGGATTCGTTCCGCATAATAATTAAGGTTGAATGGTACTAGTCTCGGATATAAGAGATGAATAAATTAATTAGCAATAAATTAATTTTATTCATGGATATTTATATCTTAAATACACGGAATAAATAATACTACCGGAGAAATATTATTTGATATAATATGGTTTAATATTGGGAGTGCAATTAATTTATATAGTGGAAAATAAATTAATTAATAATAGTAAGGATTAATAGATTTGGGCTTGGGCTCAATTTAATCACTATTATTGGAAGCCCAATATTCCACCTCCTTAAGATCCCCTACGTAGCCTATAAAAGCACTACATGGTCTTCTCTATTCTCATAACTTGAAGATCACAATTCTAGAGAGAGAAAGTAGAGAGGAGGATCCATGGAGTTCGGTAGATCGTCGCCAACACGACGTCCGGACTAGTGCAAGGAATACGCGGGAAGATCTCAAGGTCGTCAAATTGAGTTCTTCGTTTTTCCGAACAACGAGAACGAGGTAAATCGTAAAACTCTCTTTATGATTTTATCGTTAATTATCGTAAAAATATCGTGAACCAAGATCCAAGGGACGAACCTCGGAACGAGGGTCGACCGGCGGTGGTGGTCGAAGACCACCGGACCGCGGCGGTCGAGGATCCCCGTTGGGGATCGCGGACGTGAGAAGCCCCGGCTGGGAGCCGGGGATGCGATCGAACCTAGGGTTCGATCGCGGGGTGCTGCGGGCTCGACCCGCAGCCGCTCGCGCGTTGCTGCGGGGATTCCCGTAGCGGCTCGCGTGAGCGAGCCACCCTTCACGGGAAGCGAGTCATGGACTCGCTGCGGGGCTGCTACGAGCAGCCCCGGGGATGCTACGAGCATCCCAAGCGATCGCACGGAGCGATCGCGACCCCCCTCGTGGGGGCTCGGCTGGCAGCCGCGGGTTTACCCGTGGCGGGGTTCGGTCGGGCCTCCGGTCACGTGGGGTGCTCGTGGTTTCTCCGGCGATCGGGATTTCGATTGGGTTGTCGGTTCCGCAATTTAGACAATCCGGATATTCGATTTCCAAAGGATTTCGGTCGGAATTAATTGGATAATTAATTTTAATTGATTTATTAATTCCGGGATATAGATTTCCAACAGGAGCAAACAATCTTTTCCTTTGGATTACATTCTCTTAGATTTCTAATCAAATGAGGACCGGTGTAAGTCGATATCAGGCTATGTGTTTCACTATTGAAGGAGAAGGAGTTTTAACATGGAAGAGTGATAAGCACGATGCTTCTCGGACTCTCCCTTGGGTAACCAAATAGCGGCCTCAGAGGCAGCGGAAGTTTTGGTATAACTCCGGGATAATCTCCGGGACTTAGAGGTGATTCTTAATTTGCCAAAAGGCTATGTGAATAGTGGTGCGATGGCAAATGGTAAGAAATCACAAGTCCATAAGTGTAAGATAACACATAGTGCAAGTACCACCTGATACGAGTCATCGTCGAGGGAGACGACGCTGTAGTCACCAAGATAACTTCAGAGCGGCAACCTAGAGTGCTCATTCACATAGTACTTCTTGGAAGTACAACTTAAGCACGTGATGAGTATGGGAGTCGGGAGTTTGGAGGAAATGACTAGACCTTAGTACAAGTGGGAGATTGTTGGAGTTGTGTACTTAATGTCTAGATTTAAGTAACGGAAACTCACGATCCATTGCCATTAATCTATTTAATTAAATAAACAATTATTTGCGTTTAATTATTCATAATTAAATATATGCAAATTATAGTCCTGGATTCTATACGTTGTAGTTAGTATGGTGTGTCGGGCCCACACAGAAGATCATACTATCGGTTACTCGTATTTAATCGAACAGTTGCTCACGACCTAGATGGACACGGACCAATCCATCGGTATAGTCGTTGTGTGAGAGAGAAAATAATCTGTCTTGATTATTTTATCACACTTGTACACTTGAGATTTATCGATTAGGATTGCCTTGGATAATCGATTTAAATCTCAGTGTATTTTATTCTTAATCCCCGATACTATTGCGGGTGTGTATATTTAATATAAGTGACTTTGATTTTCCAAAGGAATTGACCGGTTTAATTATTGGGTCAATTACCGGTTAAGTTGGGTCACTATATTTTATATATGGCATGCCGTGAATACTTGACAGAAAAGTGTATCCCGTAAGGGTTGATAATATCCCCGAGATGAGTTCATAAGGAATTATTATGTAAACCCTGCAGGTGGATTCGTTCCGCATAATAATTAAGGTTGAATGGTACTATTCTCGGATATAAGAGATGAATAAATTAATTAGCAATAAATTAATTTTATTCATGGATATTTATATCTTAAATACACGGAATAAATAATACTACCGGAGAAATATTATTTGATATAATATGGTTTAATATTGGGAGTGCAATTAATTTTATATAGTGGAAAATAGAATTAATTAATATTAATGGATTAATAGATTTGGGCTTGGGCTCAATTTAATCATTAATATTGGTAGCCCAATATTCCACCTCTTAAGATCCCCTACGTAGCCTATAAAAGCACTACATGGTCTTCTCTATTCATATATCTCTCATAAGTTGAAGATCACCGGACCGCGGGCGGTCAAGCGAACCCCGCCGGGATCGCACGAGAACCCTCGGCTGGACGCCGAGGGTGGCGATCGAAGCCCTAGGGCTCGATCGCCGGTGCACACGGGAGGAGCCCCGGCTGGACGCCGGGGCATGCGATCGAGCTATGCTCGATCGCCGGGCAGCCGCGTGGCTGGCCCGATCGCGGTGCGCTTGGCGGACAGCTCCTCCACGAGCGGTGGCGGTGAGTCGCCGGACTCACCGCCGGGGGGCTGCTACGAGCAGCCCCGGGGGATGCACGACGCATCCCCGGCGATCACCGCGTGTGATCGCGAGCCCCTCGCGGGGCTCGGCTAGGGCACGCGTGGGGTTAACCCCGCGTGGTGTTTTCGGTCGAGCCCGGTTACGCGTATGGTGGCTCGCGGTGGTTTCCGGCGAAAGGTTTTTCGATTGGGTTGTCGGTTCCGCAATTTAGACAATCCGGATATTCGAAGGATTTCGGTCGGAATTAATTAGATAATTTATTTATTTAAATTTATTAATTCTGGGATATCGATTTCCAACACTTATGAATCGATCATTATGAACTACAACATGAACAAAGCTCGATCCTTCAATGGATAAGTTGTTCAAGATGTTGATCAAAGAGTCAACCATCAAAACGAGAAATTTGTTCTAATTATTGCTTCTTCATGAAAGAAGTGTTCTTCTTGAAGAAAATGACGGAAATAGTTTCCGGTCTAAGCATAAAGATGGATAAAGATGATACTAGAAGGGTGACTAAGAACAAGGTCAACAAATGAGTTGATGACGCTTGCCATCATTGTGTGAATAAAGGTCTAAGTGCCATAACTGCTAAAATACCTTGGGCAGAAGCGTTCTGACAAAGGTTCGTACTAGGTTTTAGTTATTCTATTGTTTTGAACAATTGATTATTTGTTTCGTCTAAATTTAGAAACTTACTATTAATAGAAACGTTCTATTATTAGATCTTACTTCTATATTTGATATAGAAGGTAAAGGTTTTAATTTTGTTTTGGAAATCTGATTTCCTTTATACAAAAGGGAAGCAAATATGATTTGCTAAAGACGATTAAACAAATAAACAAGAATGAACTAAACCCAAATATCAGCAATAGATATAAGTCAAAACCCCGCACAACTTTAGCACACTAGTTGAGTGTGTTGAAGGTCTATTGGATTTGATCCAAACAGAGATGTGTGATCCACTAATGTGTTAGTGTTGAGGGTGGTTTTCAACTACATAATGTACTTATGAAGTACACGTCTTTAATTTTGAAATGTTCAATAAATTTAGACATCAAAGTAGGAAACCAACTTGGTTGCTATATTTAGAAATTACGATATGATCGTGGTAATAAATATTTAAGCACCAAGCTTATTGACTATCTAAAAGAGAATATGATTCTCTGGCAATGGACTCCGTCTGGAACTCCTTAATTGTATTGAGTGTCCGAATGTTGGAATCAAACTTTGTTGGTCATGGTTCGATCCACAAAGGGGTTCACCAAATTGCCGACGAAACTGTACAAGTCCTGCACTTTTGACAATCGTCTATTTGCTGAATAGTGTTACCACCAAAGCAGTTAAAACCACACCATATGAACTTGGGAACTCCCGTATCCTGTTTGCGTGAAGCGGCTAGTGGGAGATAAGTTGGATAGTAGATCCGGCTTATGCCATTTTGTGGGGTATCCTGAACATTCACAAGGATACCTATTATACTATATTTCTAAAACAAAATATTTGTTTAAAGAAATGTTGCCTTCTTAGAGAAGAAGTTTCTATTCGATAGAAAAGGCAATATAGTAAATCTCGAAATAGCTCGAGAATATGAACCACACTATGAAGTTAAAACACAAGTTCTTGGAGATGAACCAATTCAACAAACCACTAATATACCTCTTCATCTATCGGTTCGTAAATCCAAAAATGTTCGGAAGGTACCTGGTAGACGGTTCCAACTTGATAATGATCAAGATAAAGTTGACGATGGATATGATCCAATAAACTTCAACAGATTCGTATTGGATACGAATATGGGACATTGGCTTATTGCCATGAAATTCATAATGGACTGTATGTACTCCAACAAGGTTTGACCTTGGTAGATCCACCAAAGGGAATCGTTCCCAAAGGCTGCATATTGATCTATTAATTATGACGTGAGAGTATATATATAGAAAGGTGTGACCTTTAAAGCAAGGATGATTGCGAAAGAAGTTACTCAAAGACAATGTGTTGTTTATGAGGTAATCTTTCCATCAGTCGCTATGCTTAAGTCCATTACAGTTTTGCTGGCCATTTCTGCATAGTACGACTATGAGATATGGAAAATAGATATGAAGTCTACTTTCCTTGAATGTGATATTATGGAAGAGTTGTAGCGCAGCCGGAAGGCTTCATATTTTCTGGAAAGGAGCAAAAGGTTTGCATACTACAGCGATCCATTTATGGATTGAAACGAGCATCCCTAAAATGGAACATGTGTTTTAATACAATAGTCAAAGCGTTGACTTGGTATAAAACTTGGAGGAACCTTGTATTCAAGAAGGTTAGTGGGAGCGCAGTGAAATTTAAGTGTTGTACGTTGATGACATACTAATCATAGGGATGATTGAGTGATGTTGCAGTCAACGAAAGCACCGTTATCCACACGTTTCTCGAATAAAGGATTTGAGGAGAGGCATCCCACGTATTTTGATACGTCAATCTAGATATGGATCTAGAAGGATGCACAATCTTCTCAATCCCTGTACATAGAAACTGTTTCTGAAATGGTTTAGCATGGAAGAATCCTGAAGAGATTCTTGCCAATGTCCCATGGGGTTCATCTCTCGTAATTCGTGTAACTGTAATGTTGATGGAATTCGAGGAGATGAAATGGACAACACATATATCTCCGCATTATGTATGTCATGTTGTGTACTAGACGTGATATTATAAATGTTGTAAGTGTCACAAGTGAATATCAGTCGAACCCAAGACCGGCTTATTTGAAGTCGTGAAGGACGAAATCCTTGAGCACTAGCAATCAAAAGCATTAAGGAATTGTTCTTAGCCTATGGGACGTCCGAGTTGAATTTAGAGGTACTTACGAACTCTAGTTTTCAACCGGATGTGGATGACTAAAAGTCGAATATCCTTGAATGGTTCCTGCAACGACTAATGATTCTACCACGAGAACCTGAATATGTTGCAGCATCTAAAGCTGTAAAAGAGACTGTTTTGGACACGGAACTTTATCCAAATGTTGGTTATAAATCCGGACGCAAATAATTAAGTAACTTGTATTGTGATTATACGGTGTCCTGTAGCAAATGCTAAGGAACCGAGATCTCATCAGAAGTCCAAACATGTACTTGAGAGAATATCATGTGATCTAAGAGATCAATGACAGAGGTGACGTCTGAGTCGAGAGTGTCACTTCGGAAGATAACTTTGTAGATCCCTGTACTAGGCCTTTATCTGAATGTCCGCGAGAAACATCGAGGGTCGATGGGACTAAGATTCATGGATAGTTGGCTCTAGGTCAAGTGGGAGATTGTTGGAATAGGTGACCGGCGAGCCAACGGTTGGCCGAGCGGTTAACCGTATTCCGTTATATAACGGTTTATTTCGTTAATTAATGAAACCTATATTAATGGCAGATACTATATCTACTCCCAATGTTGAATCATAGATATAGTCATGTACAGTTACACATGTTTTATGAATTCGGTTTTGTGGAAACCGAGAGATAATTCTGTTAACGCAACGTAACTTGTCAAACTCAGTTCCTAGTCGATGGGTTACGCCAATAACAAGGATACCCGGCCTTTCCCCCTTGAGACTAGCACTTAGTGTATGTGGGCTAATCTCGAGCCTCGGTGTTGGGACATCGACATACTTGAGTGGGTGCTCACTGTTGATGAGTTCACTGAACCCCCTCTCCCTGGAATCTCTAAGTGGTTATCACTGATCGAGTAGAGAATTCCATAATATAGTAGTACACAATTAATCCTTAAGACCCAGACATCACCGTGACTTCATCAGAGGACTAGCTGTATCGTGACATGTCTCTGATTCCCTGGAAAGGGAGTAAGTCGAAAAAGGAGACAATGTTCGTGCACTTCGAAATCTGATGTGAAGTATGTGCATGGTAGTAGGGGATCTGATCGCTTGATATAGATCATGGATGTCCTGTGTGTTCTGATGGTTCGTAGTCCCGGAATCTCTGGCCAGAGTTGAATAGTGAGGTGATTAGAGAAATGTGTTTCTCTGAATCAATCACGACTGGATTTTACGAAACCTAGAACGTACGCACAGTTATCAAACTCAACAAGAGATCTCGATTAACCAATATCACTAGTTTGATCGGGACATATGTATCGGAGGGATCGTACTGTACGCTAACTATATTACAAGGTTCTTGCAGGCACTTCATTTGTATCTAGGGAATTAGTGAAGCGTTGCTGCTAGACGCTCGTCATTGATTCGTTGGGCACCGACTTGTTCAGAGATTAAATAATATGATTATTAATCTAAAACTCTTGGGAGTATTTGAAATAAGAACAATATGTTGTTCGAATCACAATATGTTGTGAGCCCACGGCTAGTTATACACCTGAACCATTGAGGGTCACATTCTCGTGTAAACTGATCCTTGAATACGATCATGTATTAATTAACTGTTAATTATGTACATATAGTCGGAGGTCAATATGATTGAATCCGAGATTCATAATTGTGATTATGAGTTGGAAATAATACTGAGCTGAAGAAAACGGACACGGTGGTGTACACTTTCTATTTTGGGAAATTTCCCGATTTAGCAGTACCCCTGAAATGGGCTTTCCGATTTTGTGAAATTGGAAATTTTTATTATTATCTCATATTGATGATAAAATTAAAACGAGAACGAAAATATAAATATTATATTTTTCGGAGATCAAATTGATTGTCAATTTTGGAGAAACGTAATGACGGCTAGTGAATTGGGTCGGCTAGGGTTAATGGATCCGATCCATTAGGGTTTGAGCCCAACAAGCTCCTTTCTTCACCTATAAAAGGAGCTCCATAAGCATGAGAATAAACACACAAAAGTGATGAGCTCAAAACCCTAGCTTCATTTCTCTCCTCTCCTTCTCCCTCTCGTCCGCCCCTCGGCCCCTCCCTCGGAGGACCGCCGACCACCGGAGCCGCCGCCCCGCCGCCGCCTAGTGCCGCCGCCGGCAGCCGCCTCCCCTCGCCGGAATCCGATTCCGGCACCGTTTTTCCAGCCCGTTTTTCCCGTCGTATTCTCCTTTACGTGTTTCTAGTGCAATACGTAAGTTGGATTACCTATACGAGGTGAAACCTGATTAGACGAGAGACGCCGAAGGAACGCCCGAGCAAAGCCCGAGTCGCGCCCGTGCGCTCCAGCCGTGACACACGAGTCCAGCCGAGAGCCCCGCCACTCGACCGGCTCTCCCCGCACACGACCCGTGTCGTCCCCGCGTCGCATCCGCGCGACTTCCGACGAACCTAGTTTCGTCCAATGAATCCCTTAGTACTTAAGATTAAATTCAGATTTAATTGTTTGCGTTAAATGTTTGTCTTAATTATCAATTTGACGCAAACTGATTATGTGTTGTTTACGTAATTAATTATATATGTGTAATTAATCAATTTGATTAATTTAATTGCACAATTCAAGTGGATTAGAATATGTTAATTTTCAATTTGACGCAAATTAATTATGTGAGAATGTTTATATAAAGTAATTAATTAGAATTAAATAATATGATTATGTTAATTGCCAATTTGACACAAGTTAATTATGTGCGCATGTTTACGTAATTAATTGTTTAGTGTAATATATTAATATGATTAATATAATTGCACTAGTAATTAATTAATATGATTAATATAATTGCGCTAGAAATAATTAATTTATATGATAATATAATTGCGCTAGAAGTAATTAATTTACATTAATGAAAAACGGTTTTTCATAAAAATTTTGTTTTACGCTGCTGCGTATACATGCACGATCACCAACAATTTTAGTAGAAAATATATATATACCAATAATAATGGTAAGTAATATGTTATAGTAAAAGTTGAGATTTTAAATCCTATTAAAATAGGATAACATTTCACAATTTTCTGTGTCGTACTAGACCGGAACAAAACATAATCGGTTCAAGTCAATACACCGAATATTAATTCATAATATATATCACATTACCGCAGCCGATGAAAATGTAATAATTAAACATAATAGTTTGGAAAGATTTATTCCATTGCCCCGTCGTCTCTCCCATGGGCATCCCCTGTCGTACCTAAAAAAAATGTATTGAAGGGATGAGCTCAATGACTCAGTAGGGAAAAACTTTATCAGGTCTAATGTTCATAAATCAAACAAGTCAAACGTAAACATATCCGTAACGAGAAAGCATTAACGATAAACATGAACATTTACTTGAAACTTGGTGCGCACATAAAACACGGCGGGATTCCCCCGATGACCCTTAATTCGATCACTGACCCCTCGAGGGATCACAGGTTTTATTAACTTAATATCGTTCAATCACATCACAAATAATTCACGTAAAACATATTTAATTTTAAAACATTAAAAGAGATAAGAAATTCCCTACCTTAATTAGGCGTGCAAAGTTCTTAACCCAAAATCCGTAACGTGCTCGAGTAACTCGTTACCTACACACAAACTCTTTTTATTATTATATTTATTATTAAATTTTTATAAATTTAATAAGTTAATATACTTATATATATTAGTACGTATATATTTAATATTGCAAGTAGGATACATGAGTTTGATGGGCTTTGGGAGTAAAATGAGTTTGAAGAAAAGTGGGCTTAGAAAGAGTAAAATGTGTTTGTGGGAAAATGGGTTTAGGAGAGTTAGGAGTAAGGCTTGGACTAAAGGCCCATCTCATCTTTGAAAAAAAAGAACGAACAAAATCCCCAATCCCCACTTTCACTTTCATTCGGGAAGGGATTTTTGTACAGGGGGAAAAGAGTGGGCGAACGATGGCTACAAGAAATGGGTTAAGCGGTCCTTGTATCGTTTTTATCCTTTACGGACTGGGAGTGAAAGAATTTTAGTGACGTTGAAATTAAGCTCGACGGGTGAGGGCTTCGGTAATGGAGACATCATTGAAGAGGATGACGGATTTCGGTCAAGCAATGGCAACGCATCCCGGAAGGACTCGGGTGATGATAATCAGCGATTTATGGTTGTTGATTTCAGCGATGGCAACAAGACGGTCAGCCATGGTTTCAACAAGAATAAGGGCGGGTCTCCAACCGAAATCGATGGTTGCGAAGGTTCGGCTAATGGGTAACAGCGAGTAAGGCGACTCAACCTCGACGTGGGGCTGATCGTGTTGGGGCTAACGAATAGGTTTCAATAAGCACGGGTGGTCGAGCGCGGATTTACGGTAATGATTCGGTCCACTTACGGCTGATTGAAAGGTTTTATATGTTAGTCGAGAAGTTCGACAGGCGTTCTGGGGGTCGATGGGTTTGGGCAGCGGTTCGGGTTCAAGGATGGTCTGAACAAGGGGGTGCACGTGCTCGACTGTGTGCTTGAAAGAAGAATTCGGGTCGTCGACGGGGAGTTTTCGGTTTCTCTAATGAGGGTGGAAGAGGACTGGTGTATGAACTTGGTTTCGGGTTAACAATGGCTTAAGCGAAAGGATTTTCAGAGAGGTCGTGAGATGAAGAAGGGCTTTGATTTCATGAAATAATAAGCAACCTGTATAAAAGTATATATATATACTATATTTAGAGGAGAAGCTGAGGAGGAGGAGGAGGAGGAGGAGTAGCGAGTACCTCTTCCCTCGAGTTTTATTCAGGTGTGTTTATTTGAGTGATATCCTCGTGGTATTTCTGGGCCAAGATTTTGAGCAGTGATCCCGTAAGATCCGGGCTTCATAAATTCTTACAGTGGCTGAATCTAATTTTGGGAAAGGAAAAGATTTTGGAAATGATGGACGCACATGGAGGGAGTGTGTTATCCTTGTGAGAAGAGACGCACAATTAATTAGTTGCAGGTAGTAGAGTAGCTGATACTAATAGGTACATGTAAGGTTGCACATGGAAAATTAACAGCTCGTGTGATAGCATGTAATTTATAATTTATGGCAGTTGGTTTATAGAGAGTAGCTGTGTCAGAGTGTAGAGTTCATCATTCTTTAAAATGTGGTTGAACGTATTTTTGGCAAAAAGAAGAGGTCTTTGAAGACGAATGCACGTGAGGAAAAAGATGATAGCTATTAGTTGATAGTAGTATAGCAGGTCTACACTTTTTTGAATTTATTTGGAGACAATATCTCCACGATCTTCGGGCCTAATAAGAACAACTTGTAATATTTATTATTATCAACTTAATTTACGAATATTTGATTTTTGGGAACTAAATTAAAATATTTACTAAATTGTACTTACTATTATTATTATTATTATTATTATTATTATTATTATTATTATTATTTAGTGAGTATGACTTTAAGATTTATATATTTTGAATTAATAGGGTGAGTTTTGTAAATTAAATGTTAAATATTCGATAGACGTGTCGAAGCATCACACTTGCTAAATGAGATCAAATTCAATAATGATAAAGAACCATGCAAAAGACAAAAATAACAACTATTTATGTGCATATATGCTTTTTTGATCTCCATATATGCTTTTTCGATCATCGATCAGTTATGTATGATTTGAATATTTGAGAATCACAAGGTTTCTTATTTATGTATCAAAGAAGAATATATCAAATTAAATCAAGTTCGATCATTGTAGTGCCGCAAAAACACTCACAAATAAAGAATGCCAAAAATAAATCATTGAATGACAATGGACTATTCTTATCACCTCACACTTAAACATAAATTAATTAATAAAATAATACTTTTTTTGTCTAGTATATTACTATTAATAATAAAAAAAATAATTAATTTTCAATAAATTCAATAATTTCACCCACCAAACGAATATCAATTGGTCCAACATCAATTACTCCAACAGCTCCAAACAAATTTACTATTGTATATATAATTTAAAATAATAATTAATTTTTTTATCTAACTAAAAATTTATGAATTTTTTTTTATTGAAAAAATGTCAAAAAGTAATTTTTTTTTTTTTATAATCTAGCTCTATCTATTTTTAGCCATCGAGTTATATTTTAAAAATGGTAAATAGCAAGAGTTATTTTTTGGTCAAAATGTCAAATGACAAGGGTCATTTTGGCCAAATGATTGATGTTGCTATTACCTAACAGGTAAAAGCCTTTCATCTTGGCACATGTCCAATAAAATTAAACCAAACAACTTATTTGTAAGAAATTTATTTTTGGCTAACTAAGGGTAGTTAGTGGCCGCACACAAACACGTGATGTGTGTTTCATGCAAGTTAACCAATCTAATTGGCTTATATCAGAACAATCAAACACGCACTAAAAGAACTACCTCCAATCATAATTGTCGAGCCACTGACTCTTATCAGTGCAGGTCAACATTCCGCTGACAATTGTTAAAGTCTCCTCAAATTTGAAAATAAACTAACATTGTTTACCACATCATTTCCACAATTATATACAACGGATACCAATCCTACAATAGATTCACAATAATTCTTACTGCTGAACCGTATATACACATGTCATTTGACAAATTTTAAATTTATTTTCTTTTCTTTTGAGAGAAGTAAACTATACCAAACGGAAGAATGTTATTATCAAAATTTACTTTGGAGTGAATCCAATTGTCTATGCCAACTCAAAACTTATTACAACTGATAGACTCCCTACATTCACCCGTCAATTAAAAAAGATAAAAACCATGGCATAATTTCTATTCGACTTTTATAATTCAAAAATTACTCTCAAGCATCAATTTATTTCATCTCAATTGTTCTTCGTAATTTAAGAATAATTTTCACGAATGTTCTTTAATTCAAGTTCTAAATATTAAATCTTTCCTATATCGTTGCAAATTGCACAAAGTGAGGTCACGCTTTATCTTTGGATCATCGAGCCAGATTAACATATAAGATAATTTTCATTGGGTAATCACACGAGTTCATCTTCTTCAACCGATTATCTCAGTTTCCTATTCGATTGCAACATTATGCTTAGGCTCTTCTACCGGTATTTGATGAATTTACTCGTGTAGGAAGATTTCTCTTAAATTGAATTGAGAAAATTAATTGATTGGACAATTGTTAGATCTAATGAAAGTAATCAGTTGTTGAATAACCTTAAGGAAGTAGATCACTCGTTGATTATAGGCAAACAAACACTCCTGAAATAAACAGTTTCTACCACAACAACAAAACAAATACTATATGCTCACCCCGACCTCCTCTTCTACCCTGTGTGACCTACAACTAGTGTATCACTTTTGGGTAAGTAAAATAGTAAATCAAGTACCGTTCTGCAATTAATGTGAAAAGTCATAAGTCGCATTCACTAACCATAACGAGTTCTATAAACTGAGCCGCAATTGCTTGTTTGGGCAGCAGAATGAGTTGGATTTGAAGGGGGAGATGTGTGCACCCTGAGCTCTGTAAGAGTTGCATTCAGCTGATGGAGCGTGTTGTGCCTGAGGTGGGTCCGCAACTTCATCCATGAAATTCCGCCAAAACAAAATTGGAAACACTAGCCAGTTAACACCTCAATCATCAATATTACCATAATGTCAAAGCTATTTTAGAACAGTTTAATATGATTTTGAAAGGAAAAGAAGCCTAAACAATGTGTGCATCAAAGAAGTTAAGAAACTGAAAATACGTCAAAAGATACAAAGACTAATATATACCGGTTTTGTTATCCAGATCCCATTTTCTTGAAATACTTGGAAAGTCTCAATACTAGAAAGAGTACATCGTTTTCTCGCATATAGCATCAGAAGATGACGATGTTCATCACAGCCAAAGGGATTGTAGTAATTAAACTAACCAACATTGTACAGCTCCAATTTGGTCTAGGCTGGTAGAATTAAAGAACAAGTATTCTTTTGCATGAGGAACTAACTAACTTAATGTACTTGCCGACACAAACTCAAATCCGTTTGACCAACTAAATAAGCCGTTCTTAGAAATAAGAAATGAAAAAGAGGGAAAGAAATACACAAATGTATATTAAGTACAATTTCTATGTAATTACCAATTACATGATATATTTATCAGCATAAAAACTACACATATAATGTTTCTAAACATAATTCATAATGTCATCTGCAAAGGTTTAAGGGATGTCTTAGGAGCATAATCCATAAGGAGTGGTTTTGTAATTACTACAAGACTACCTTCTGTGATGCTGAATTAATATGAGCTACGATTAACGGTTCATAATTTAACCGATTTCATAATTAATGTCACTGAAGTTGAACCCTTGGTTGATGTTTCATATATTGCAATTCACAGGGCAGTTAAGCAGACAGAAAGAGAAGGAAAACCTGAGTGATCACCGAGGAAGCTGCCTGACCAGATGATGAATGAGATGCTTCGCTTCCATACGCAGATACGCAGATATACCCTTGATGATGTTGTCTTTCTGGCAGAGGTTGCATATCAGCTGGTGGATAATACCAATACCAACCCCTAGAAAAAGGTGACATCAGAAACTAGTTTAAAGTGATAAAAGTTTTACACATTTCTGTCTATAAAAAAATTAAAAAAGTGCATATACTGGTAGGTAGTCTATATAATACTTGGGCTTTATAACACCCCCTACCTGATAACCGGTTTTGAGAGGTACAACATCACCAACAACTAAATCAAATATTAAAACCTTACTTTTATGCCCGCTCCTAATCACCTAAAATGACATTCTAAAGATATAAAGGACAAATGAATAGAAATAAAAAGGTAGAATTGCAAAAGTCAATTTCACATGAGGCCTACCTCCATTTGAATGTTTTTGCTTCTCTTTGTTCAAATTTTGGAACTTAAGGGATTGTTTGTAATCACTTACAGCTGCAAAAAGTAGAAAAATTACACATAATCAGTTATTTGTTCATTGTATATCTGCGAACATGATACTCGAGTATTTGGTATAGATGATAACAAGATAACTAAAAGAAATTTTATATGAGCATTGGAAAGATAATAACCATGAGCCACCTACCTCAAGGAAAGAGCAACGGTACATATACACCAGTTGTCTGTCAGCTTGCGTCGTTTGTTCCTACAATGAGGTGTATAGCATAATTTAAAAAACTAGTCAAATTAGAAGAATGATACATCATACTACATGTCTAAATATAAAAGGACAAGTCTAATAGGATTATTTCCTAGATCATACCTCAGCAATTCGTTCAAATAGTCTTTCAAATAAACGTTGTGTTAGGCCTTGTTGTTCTTCTTCAAACAAGGCATTTGGTGCACCCCAAATGGTGTATATCTTTCCACTACCAGTCTGATCAATCGAAGGATATGGATAACGAACAATTGAACAATCATTATATAATTTATATATGTACGTAGAATAGTTGTGTGCATTTCTATAGCAAGAATGTTGCTAGTGTACTACAGTGAAATCCATGATTACATGTCCAATAATACACGGAATAAATGACCTTGTTCAACAGGATTATTATCATTGGATGATAAAATTTGGATCAAACAATCAAAATCAGAAGTACCATCTTATTCCATCTTCAAAGTCCTAACATAAGTACAACTACTGAGAGCATTTATCAAGAACGTAACCAATGTTCTAAAAAACGATAGGCGCTAGCAGGTCGGTGACCTGGGGCCTAGCGCCTAGACGGCTAGGCGGGGCCTAGACGGGGCCTAGGCGGATTTAGTTTTTTTTTTTTTTTTTAATTTATATATAAATATATATATATAGTTTATGGAGTAGAATATAATATTAGTATCTCAATATATAAATATATATATATATATATATATATATATATATATATATATATATATATATATATTATAGATGTAGCAAAAAGGAAAAAAAAATAGAAAAAAAACAAATAGAAAACTAAATTTAATACTAGTAACGGGAAGAGCAAAAGGAAAAGTAATAGAAAAAGTAACATTGGAAAGGGGAAAAAATACATTGGGAAGGAAAACAAAAACAATAAAAAAAAATGTTTAAATTGATAAAAGTCAACATGAAGATAACTAGTAGAATAAAATATACTAGTAATAGAAAGAAGAAAAGGAAAAGACACAGAAAAAAAATTACAGTAGCGCAAAAGAATGGAAAAGAAAATCGGCAAGGAGCAACTGAGTCGAGGAAAAAGAAAACCAGCAAGGTGGCAATTCAAGAGGCGGGGAGGAGCAGTGAGAAATTTTTTCTCAAATTTTTCTTGTAACATTTACAATCTAGGGTCTCCATTCCAGCTGCCAATCTAGGGCCTAGCAGCCGCCTAGCCCGTCTAACAGCCGCTTAGCCCGTCTAACAGCCGCCTAGCCCGTCTAACATATCCTAGTTGGAACAGTGAACGATTAATATTCCCTGCTTCTTTCAAGCGACTTATTGTGTGGAGAATCAATTTTCTTTTCACAAGCATACACCTCAACAACGGTCACCTGTACAAGACTGTAGAAAACACTAACATACAAGACGTCATATAAATTAAACACCTCAGATCATCATTATTTATCAACCATAGAAACTAATGCACATCCCTATTTTATCTCTACGATACAAGTAAAAGCTGCAAATGGTGGTTGCACCTAATTCAGAGTAAGGGTCCCAGTTTTATCACTCCAAATGGTGGTTGCAGAACCCATTGTTTCACAGGCTGAAAGCCTACTTACCTGCATTTCAATTACTTAATACGACTCTCTGAATATACTCGGGAAATATTTAAGGAAAAGGAATGGGGTTAAGCTGCCACTACTCTATATGAAGTATACATACCAATGCCTTATCAGCCAGCATTTTTCTCAATGAATATGCAAGCCAACAAGGAAAAGTACATATTAAAGAACACTATCTGAAGACAAAATATCCGTATACATCAACTGTTAGGGTACAAAGAGTGTTTTCTTTTCTAATAGTAATAGCTCGTGTTAACTATACACTAAGAAATGAGAACACATTTGCCACCAAATTTACGTCGCACATTAAATGGTTGACAAAACCAAATGTTCTCAAATCCACCAGATCATGACTTAATACGATAACCATGTAAAAAAGTAAGGAGCATAAGGATATACTAAAAGAGCTTGGTTCCAATTTTCCTCTATTCTAACTTAGTTAAAACAATCATCATACGTATTGGAATATATCAATCCTACAAATCCATCAAGAAGAAAAGGGTCACTCGTGGAGAAATACAACAATTACACAAAGACCTCAGGTGGCAATAAATTAACGGGTATTGCTTCGCGAGAAACTCCCATCGAAGTTATCTGTGAATTTTTATTCCATTGAACACTGGCATTGCATTTCAATCAAGGAGAATGTAAAAGGTTAGAAAATATGGTCATAAACATACCTGTAAAAACAATGACCATAAAGACTGCAATGGCAATGCTTCCTCCATCATACCAACCTTCTTTTATCCTCTAAAATGAGAATACACTTCTTGAAACCAATAAAAAATAATCAATAATATAAGTATGTTATCATTTTATAATCAGTTCTTTTTGTTCTTCACAAACATGATCAAGCTCTCCAGATGGTCATCCCATACAAGCTTGACTGTATCTTGGATATTAGAATATGTTGCTGAGTTACAGTCTCTTTGGATTCTTTAATTTAATTGACTAAGTTAATAAAATATAAAACAAATTAAACTAGAGAATAGTTATCATGAAACTCTAGAAAATGTAAAAATAAAATAAAAAATGAATTTCAATAGCATAGTTTCACTTTTTATCAGCATAAACGATCATACAGTTAATATTTTTTCTTTCTCAAGTAAGAAAAAGTATTTTATTAAATGCAATAATTAAATATATATCATGCTTTCAAACTATCCATTCATTAAAAAATTATACTGATTTTGATTTTCTGGATTAAACAAATATAAGTTGGGGTCATCTGCTCATGAGACTGCCAAAACAATTGTATTGATTCATTAAGGTGAGAACATTCCATGTTTCTATTGCAAATTGACCAAGACAAATCATTTGCTGAGACAGATGATCAGGCAAAGGCCCAAAACAGAATATGCAATCTTATAATACAATTTATGTAATACAAACTACCTCATCTGACCTAAGTACAAATACCAAGGATGAAACAGGCAGTCGTAGCAACTATCAAGATTATTAGAGTGGTATCTCGACATGCGTCCTAGACAAAGCTCTAGACAAGGAAAGAAGAAAAAAGAATAACAATTTCCCAATTATACATGTGAATAAGTGTTTTCCTTTATTAAGATAGCTACCTTACAAAAAAAATCACTCACCCAAAAATTCCTCCCTTGGATGTGTTTGACCCAAAAACTCTCTTTCTGTTCATGAAATCAGTCTCATCACCAGATAGACCTTTCTCCAAACTCGATTTTAACTTTGAGCAACTCCCTTAATCTGACGCAATGATAAAAGGACAAGAAGTCAGGATAACATAAAATGCCAAGCCTAAAAAAGTATGACACTCAAGCTAAATATGTAGAGATGCAATAGTGATAAACTTGCCCCTCCGATTTGCAGTAAACGTGAGAGATTGTGCTCCCTAGATACTGAAACTAATTCTTCAGAGCTTATGTAAAAATCACCAATTTGAGTAGGGCTTGAAGGCAACTCTGAAATAGCTTGAGCTACAGTAAGTTAAACAGCAATAACGATAACATGGAAGATAATCAGCAGCCTATGTTGATGCTCCAGAAGAATATATATTTACAGAATCGCAATTGAATATAACACCAATATGATAATGCCCGCCCCGAATAAGATCTTAACAAAGGAAAATCGCAGATATTCTCAAACTTCAACATTTCAAAGTTACTCAAAAGAAATTATACGCAGAGGAAAATAATGAGCAGGAAAAGTCATGATACAACAAGGGCTTAAATTTTTCCTGGATTAATATCTCACAACAAATTAATTATAGCTTCACCAAAGAAATGATAATAAAAGAATTGTGGTAAGTATGTAGTTAACAAAAGGCAATTATATGACAGAAATAAGGTTTAAACAATTTTATTTTGGGGTAATAGAGTTCTATCGTAGGCTGTAGCTGAACCAACATAAAATTTTCTATGTAGAACAGCATCAAAATGCAATTACCATTCAGTCTTGCCCCGCCACTTGGAAAAGAACAGCAGCCTGGTCAAGGAATTATTGATTAATAATCAATTGACTTCATCAAAGATGATGAGCATAGATGAATCAGGAATAATGTAAAAGTTTTACCCGAATGACTTGTGCATGCGTTCTAATCTCAGAAATTAATTCCTTCATCTCTTCTTCTTTCTTCAAGTCTAATGTATACCGGAAACGTCGAGAAGCATTTAGGACCAGTGAAGTTTTCTGAATGACAGAAATTGAAAACAAGTGTTGCACTAATTTAATAGACAACAAAAGATTATCATTATTCAAAACAATATAACTCACCGTGCAGATTCATACATAGCACAAAAACCAAGTATTGAACAAATCTGGTAGGTTCAAGAAGTCATAGGCATGACAGAATGGGCAGTAATCGCCTGTTTGGGCAGCAGAATGAGTTGGATTTGAAGGGGGAGATGTGTGCACCATGCCATTAGCTCCGTACAAGTTGCAGTCAGCTGATGGAGCGTGTTGTGCCTGAGGTGGGTCCACAACTTCGGCCATGAAATTTTGCCAAAACAAATATCAAAAAGCTAGCAAGTTAACACCTCGATAATCAATGTTGCCATAATGTCAAATCTATTTAAGAAAACAGTTTAATATGATTTTGAAAGGAAAAGAAGCCTAAACATTGTGTGCATCAAAGAAGTTAAGAAACTGAAAATACGTCAAAACATACAAAGACTAATATATACGGGTGTTGTTATCCAGATCCCATTTTCTTGAAATACTGGGAATGTCTCAATAAAAGAAAGAGTACATCGTTTTCTCGCATACAGCATCAGAAGATGACAATGTTTATCACAGCCAAAGAATTTAGTAATAAAACTAACAAACATTGTACAACTCCAACTTTGGTCTAGGCTGGCAGAATTAAAGAATAAGTAATTTTTTGCATGAGTAACTAAAAACTTCATAAATTGTTGTGTCATCACGTTTCTTGGAATGGGAATTTTTTTAAAAAGGTGCATCAAAGAATTACTGCATAAATCTACAAACTCAGTCTAAGACATAACCAAAAAATGAAGCAGACGTGTTATAGTTTGGGATGTTCACGTAGTTCAGTATGCCCAAGGTGTTATAACAAAAGACTTACCCGTGTTAAATCTTTCGGGAAGTGTACCAAAATACAATTTAAATCTGGATTCCTTATTGTGTTTTTCCTTCATGCTCCACAAGACCAACATTGTCTCCACAAGACCTACATTGTTTCCTTCATGTACCAAAATACAATTTAAATACAAAAATGCATTTGAGTGGACTTACAGGCTATGCCCAGTTTTGTCTTTAGACCATTATTCCCACCCCACTCTAATAGATCCTTTTCTTTCTCACAGCTGAAGTTGTCGACTATTTTAGTCTCTTCACCATATTCCTTTCCAACTCTATCCATCCTATCAACAATTTTTTCTCGTAATTTCTTTAGTGCATTTTTCATTGTGTGCTTGTCAATCACTTTTAGTATTGAGTGAAGAGCTTCCAGTTCATTCCTTGGCTAATAAAATGCCCCGAATTAATAATGTCTCCTCCAAAATATAGTTCCACCCGAAACATAAGCCATTCAAATAAGATATATACCTTAGTTACTTGTAGGCGTTTTAGAGAGAGGGAAAAGGATAACCTGCAAGTTTAAAAAAAATAACTTCTGGGGTAAAATAAAATTATTGATAGCATCTAATATTAGCAATCACTTATAAGCTCTTGAAAATAAGTAAATAAGATGCTTAAGAGCTTATAATCTCTTTACATATGTTTGCTATTTTTTCTGAAAAGTGATTATTAGATGGCAGATTCAAACATAAGCTCCGTAAAAAGGTAACTGCACAACACCTACCTTTTTCTACACATCTCATAAGCTCCTAAACTTTAGATATGTAAAAACTAAGAACAGCTTCTATAATAAGATCTAACAGCTTACAAGTAGTGAAGTTGTAAGATCTTTAATATATGTTCGGGTAAACACCATCTTAGGCCGATGCAGATATTAGAGTCCCATGGTTACTTTAGTATTCTCTGAAATCCTAAGTTATGAAATTTAATTTATGGTTCAATGATCAGTAGCCTCTTACAAGATAAGAAAAATCCATGTAGTCTAAGAATGAATAATGTTACAGAAAATGTTACCTCGTTGAAATTTACGATTCTTGCCCGTTTAACCAATGAGTCTAAGAAATCATTCAGCTGATCGAAAGTAGAAGAGCTTCTAATTCGCAACGAGCCCTCTGGTTCAAAACCCATATCCTTAAGTAGTTTCTGGCACAAGCCAACAAAGGGAGTTGCATTAAGGAAGAGGATTAAAAAACTTATGCGGAAAAGATAGAGTGAAGGAAAATAAATAAATTTCTGACCTTCTTCTTTTCTAAGACAGGGTCGGTTTCAGGAAGCTCGATAACCAAAGTGAGTTCATCATCACTTCTCATGCTAGCCACAAACCAATAGTCAAGTCATTAGCTATACTTCAAATATTAATGTTTTCAGATTTCAAGGATAATTCTTTCATACCAATTCCCATCTTTCACTTTAATTTTCATATGCAGAATTTCCGTTAACAAAGCCTAATACTATCAAATTAAACCAAAAATAATACCTAATGCAGAACAAAGGAGAAGGAAAAATACACACTGAAACACGTCTGAGCGTGTCGTTTGAGGGTTTACCTTGTCAACGTCCATGGTAAAGACTCTAGGGCTCTGAACTGAAGAGAGCTCCCGTCGTTCTAGCGGCTGAGGGGGAAGTAGATTTTTTTAGCCCTCTACATGCTTATTAAATTATTTCACCATATCCCTTTATTTATTTATATTATTTATTTATGTTAATTAGTTTATTATTATTCTACTATGATTTTATTCGTAATGTCTAAAATATTTGACTAAAGTTTAGTGAACTTCAAAGTTCAAATGGGGAGAGGGAGAGAAATTTTTGAATGATTTTTTAAAAAGACTAGTCTTCTTTTCCACTTTAAATATCACTCTTATCTTTTATAACAATTTCTTGTTATAATAACATGTGATATTTAGGAAGACGTATTGATTATAGAGTTTATAAGATTTTTTATGACTTTTAAAGTTTAGAGATATTCAATCTTGATTTTTAAAATTTTTTAAAAATTTTGAGGTATTTAATATAGATTTTAAATAGTCTTAAAAAATCTATAGGTATTCAAAATTCAGTTGATTTTAAAATTCAATTGATTTTATTGAATTCTCTCTTACAAATATGAAATATTCGAACTTTTTATTCTCTCATAATGAGTAGAAATTTACATGAATTTCACATATTAAATTATTATTAAAAATAAAATTTTAAATATTTTATAATAAATTACATTTTATATTTATTTTTCTTCTAATAAACTATATTATTATTAAAATAATAAAAACTTAAAAAATTATATAAAAAAGTTATACTTGTTTTTTCTTTTATTAAAAAAATTATATTAATAAATTATTATTAAAAAATAATAAAAATTGAAAAATTATATATAAAAAAATTGAAGAATTTTATGTAATATTTTTTTTATAAAGTATATTTTTATCAATAGCGCAACAAATAATCAATAAGTACATTTCTATCACTACTTATAGTGCGCAAAAATCAATAAACATCATCATAACTTCATAAAAAAAATTATGTAATCAAATAAAATTTATGAAAATTAATATAAATCCATAAAAAAAAAGTAGTCAAACTCTGTACGGAATTTATGAATTTTTTAAGTCTATAAACTTTTTAAAGTTCAAAAAAATCCAGTAAAATCACAATTGAATACACCATCGAGTGAAAGAGAAGACTGGTCATTTTAAAAAATCATTCAAAAATTTCTCTATATGGAGGTGAGTCAACTTATAGCTTTTCATTTGAGTCAATTTCTCTACAATTGTTAGATCTAATGAAAGTAATCAGTTGTTGAATAACCTTGAGGAGGTAGATCACTCGTTGATTATAGGCAAACACTCCTGAAATAAACAGTTTCTACCACAACAACAAAACAAATACTATATGCACACACGGACCTCCTCTTCTACCCTACGGCCTACAACTAGTTTATCATTTTTGCGTAAGTAAAATAGTAAATCAAGTACCATTCTGCAATTGATGTCAAAAGTCATAAGTCGCATTCACTAACCATAAAGGGTTCTATAAACTGAGCCGTAATTGCCTGTTTGGGCAGCAGAATGAGTTGAATTTGAAGGGGGAGATGTGTGCACCATGCCATGAGCTCTGTAAGAGTTGCAGTCAGCTGATGGAGCGTGTTGGCCATCAAATTCTGCCAAAACAAAAATGGAAAAGCTAGTCAGTTAACACCTCGAATCATCAATATTACCATAATGTCAAAAGCTATTTAAGAAGACAATTTAATAGTATGATTTTGAAAGGAAAAGAAGCCTAAACAATGTGTGCATCAAAGAAGTTAAGAAACTGAAAATACGTCAAAAGATACAAAGACTAATATATACCGGTTTTGTTATCCAGATCCCATTTTCTTGATAAACTTGGAAAGTCTCAATACAAGAAAGAGTACATCGTTTACTCGCATATAGAGCATCAGAAGATGACGATGTTCATCACAGCCAAAGGGATTGTAGTAATTAAACTAACCAACATTGTACAGCTCCAATTTGGTCTAGGCTGGTAGAATTAAAGAACAAGTATTCTTTTGCATGAGGAACTAACTAACTTAATGTACTTGCCGACACAAACTCAAATCCGTTTGACCAACTAAAGAAGCCGTTCTTAGAAATAAGAAATGAAAAAGAGGGAAAGAAATACACAAATGTATATTAAGTACAATTTCTATGTAATTACCAATTACATGATATATTTATCAGCATAAAAACTACACATAATGTTTCTAAACATAATTCATAATGTCATCTGCAAAGGTTTAAGGGATGTCTTAGGAGCATAATCCATAAGGAGTGGTTTTGTAATTACTACAAGACCACCTTCTGTGATGCTGAATTCACAGGGCAGATAAGCAGACAGAAAGAGAAGGAAAACCTGAGGGATCACTGAGGAAGCTGCCTGATCAGATGATGAATGAGATGCTTCTCTTCCATACGCAGATATACCCTTGATGATGTTCTCTTTCTGGTAGAAGTTGCATATTAGCCATCAAACTGCCTCGGATGAGGCATGAAGTGAGGGCTACCTCCATATCCCTGACCTGCATAACCTTGTGGTGGAAAATATTGAGGTGCTCCATTTATGAATTAGACATTTGCATCTGAAACAGCTTAAAGTAAGCTCCAAGGATTATAGTCAAATATCATTATATAACATATTACCAGCCCAGAAAGATTTCCAAGAAAAGCAAACCTACTTGCATTTCAATTACTGATATTATGCTTAGATCAACCAGAAATTTTACATATGCTCTATGAATTTATCAGCACTCATCAAAATACTTCAAATAGTGTATCTCTGACAATAAACAAAATGAGCATAAAAATACAAACACATACTTCAACTTGGGAATTTTACAATTTTCTGTTAATTGTATAAACCAAAAACCAGAAGATCAACAGAAGGTAAGTATTAATGCTTTAATCATGATCAGTATGAATAAAAATGTTGAAGATGATAGATAATAGTTGATAGAAGCAACGTTATATGTTTCAAATCACATGTAACAATCCAATCCACCAAATTAAAGAGCAAAAGTGCTATTTTACACATCATACATCATGTAGTAATTGTTTTAAGAAATTTTTATCCTCTCTAATTCACAAAAGCTGGTCACATTTCTGTTCCAAATTTTTAAGATTCAAGCATGTCCCAAAAGATGATTTCAATGGTCTGAAGTTGATCCCAGCGATCATGTAATTATATAAATTAAGATTAAGATATTGATTCTTTCAAATTTCATGGAGATGCAATGAGTTCGAAACTCATAAATAGAGAATTAGAAAATGTAATCAGGTAAACTATACAAAGCACCGGAATATTGGAAAACATGATTATGTACAGGATTGTACTACATAGGCACCAACTTGGTATAGACAGAAAGAAGATAGAAGCAGTATATATCCCAAAACAGAATACAGGAGATGGAAATTTGTAACGAGAAAAATGTGATCCAAGAACTTTAACAATGCAGTTGGACTCTTCTTGATAGTTGAATGCATTTGACGGTTGTGCCTTGTTTACAAGCTACCTGCTTGAGCAGCTGGTAAGAGAAGCCTTGACGAGATTTTTCCTACTGGACCTGATGAAGCATGAGAGGATTCATTTTCCAGTCCATCCAGAACACATTTGTGAACAATGAGAAGACCATCTACAGCGAGAGTATCTGGATCTTCTTAGGCAGTTACCAATACCAACCCTGAGAAAAAGGTGACATCAACATGTTAATAGTGATAAAGCTTTACAGTAAACTTCACATTTATGTCTACGAAAAAATAAAAAAAAGTGCATAAACTGGTAGGTAGTCTATATAATACTTGGGCTTTATAACATCCCCTACCCACAAACATTAAAATGGAGCACTTTGCAACAGATTTTGAGGTTATGATAGTAGACTAATATGATTTTTCAACAAGGTAGCTGTTCCCAAAGGACTAATATGATGGAGACCTTCTATTCATCTGATCATCGATTTTGAGAGGTACAACATCACCAACAACTAAATCAAAATATTGAAATTTTACTTTTATGCCCGCTTCTAATCACCAGAAAATAACACTCTAAAGATATAAAGGACAAATGAATAGAAATAAAAAGGTAGAATTGCAAAAGTCAATTTCACATGAGGCCTACCTCCATTTGAATGTTTGCTTCTCTACGTTCAAATTTTGGAACTGAAGGGATTGTTTGTAATCACTTACAGATGCAAAAGGTAGAAAAATTACACATAATCAGTTATTTGTTCATTGTATATCTGCGAACATGATACTCGAGTATTTGGTATAGATGATAAAAAGATAACTAAAAGAAATTTTAGATGAGCATTGGAAAGATAATAACCATGAGCCACCTACCTCAAGGAAAGAGCAACGGTACATATACACCAGTTGTCTGTCAGCTTGCTTCGTTTGTTCCTACAATGAGGTGTATAGCATAATTTAAAAAAGTAGTCAAATTAGAAGAATGATACATCATACTACATATAAAAGGACAAGTCTAATAGGATCATTTTCTATATCATACCTCAGCCATTCGTTCAAATAGTCATTCAAATACACGTGCTAGGCCTTGTTTTTCTTCTTCAAACAAGACATTTGGTCCACCCCACAAGACATTATGTCTTTCCAGTTTCCACTGACATAAGTACAACTACTGAGAGCATTCATCAAGAACGTAACATATCATGATAGTAATATATCCAGATATAAGTTACTACAACTTAATTTCTTTTTTAAGTTGTACTTCATATTTAAGAAGTAAAATATTCCTTTACAATGAAATTGTTCTCTGAAATTGGACAACTACCAGTGCAAAACATATCCTAGTTGGGACAGCGAAGGATTAATATTCCCTGCTTCTTTCAAGCGCTCTCCAGCCACACCGGTTTCCTTTTGTCTGTCAGATCAAGCAAGGTCAACGAAATTGATTCTGCTCATTTTCAAGCGGCCTAAGCCATCAGCTGCACTCTGCAATTTATATAAGTGATAATTCAGTAGACTCTGTGGCAAAAATGAGCAGCTAAAGAAAAAAAGAAAAAAAAAAAAGGAGGCGCACACACGCAACAATTGGATGTGACTGCACCCTCGTGTAGAGCACACAGAAAAAGAGATGCAATATCAACTCATGGACAAGTTCACGCTAAGTTCAATTACTCAACTCAGAATTCAATACATGAGATATGCAACCATTGTATAAATAGAGTAAAGGTTCGAGCATCTAAGTTCTCAATTCAAAGAGTTCGTTACCTTGCCACGTGATTCAACCACACAGGTGAAAACACTGTGGGAACGAGAACTTTCAGCATTTACACATGTATACTAGTGGATACAAATATAAACTTTAAAAGGGTTATTTTAAAAAAATTAGGGAGGATTTTTTTATTTTAATGATAGTTACTAAGTTCAGGATAATATTGTATTTGTAAAAAAAAAAGTATTCTAGGAAGTGTAAGTAGAGAGCACAATAAGAAAATGCTTTAAAGACCAACCTGATGTAAAACCTATAGGCTATAGCAATAGAGAAGAGCCATAATTTCCAGCTGAGTCGAACAGTAGAAGTGAACTTCCCCAGAAAGAAGATTATGTAACCTGGACATCAATGGAGGATATGCATAAGGATATATTATATATATGATATGAAATACATAAAATATAATACATATGTAATGTCATAAGAAAAAAACCTGAAAAACCACTTCAAAACCCAAATATTCCCATGAAGAAGAGATGTCTTTTCGTGACTCATTTCCATACATTGATTTCATCTGGCTTTCAAGCATTGAATTCATTGAATATCTAAAATTACAGTCAATAATAGGATAAGAGGACTGATAAGAAGAATTTATAGCCTACTTGAAGAATAAAGGGAAACTCATCCCAGATTTACATAAACATCAGACATATCTCCTTTTATTTCTAGTTTTGAGAAACGAAACATTAAAATGTGCATTGCACCTGACAAAGGACAAATGTGTTAAATATGAGTGTATTCTTCACTTGGAAAGCATGATCACTCGAATCATGCCTAGACTCAGGATGCTACTTCCTCGGAAATTGAGAACCAAGAGAACAATGACTTGATATAGAGCTTAAAAAATCAATCAACGATTAAATTTTTTCAGTAACAAACTCAGCCATTAAAAATGCAATTTCACATGGTCATAAAAGTGTACTTTTTATAAGAGGCTCCCTAAAAAACAAAAACAAAGATCTTAATTATAAGACACGCCAAACATAAATTAAGATAAAGTGAATTAGTAAGAATAAAGAATATGTAATCCTTACCCATCTGGACATTTGGCAAAACAACAGAGTAATATATAAGGTTTTGTATCACGAGCATCAATAGGTTTTTTTGATAATTTTTCCTTGAGATAACAACCAACAATCACATCTTCCATTATCTTAAAGAAATTTGAACATTTTGCTTACGGGTTCACTATGACAATAGTTGTATGGACCATATAATATAGATTTTCAAGCTAAGATACAACAAGGAAATATGAAGTACAGTTTAGTAAGAAAAAGCTATCTTGCATTGCCTCACTTGCAAGAGGCGTCCAAGCAACATAAATGGCAAAAACATCAGTTAGACAAAGCTTGCCTTATTTAACTCTTCTGATTAAAGCTTAGTGACAGAAAAATTAAGTATTTCACACAAATCATTGAAGTGACACAAATCCTGAAGGATATGCAAAGCAAATTCCAAATTTTAAAAGTTTTCAGACTCCGTTATATTGCAGTTTCCCGGGATGCAAGAACCACCATTTTTATTTTGTTTTACATGACAAAAAAGGAGGATGAGCAGAATCCACATAGAACTTGCATCCATGTTAGGATCATATGCACATACTCTGGATCCTTGATCCTTCAGGTCAATCATTATATATATATATATTATGTATTTTATTAATTATTTGTTTACAAGAGCAGGATTGCTAAAGCCAGATGGAAAAATCAATCATACAACAATGGAAAACCCAAGCAATGATAATTACGCTAATACTGGAATGATAATAAAGCAAAAAATTGTTAGGATTGGCAACACAAAGCCAGTGTTCTGGTCTCTTTACAATCATTATCACACATTACATCTAATTATTCAGAAGTATTGAAGAAGCTATAAATCACTTTCATGGAGTATGAAGGAAAGGTTATACGACCGAACCTTATCTTCATCCATCGGAACCACACAGTCATTTGTATCAATGTAACTTATCCTTGCCGTCTCAGTATCGGGATGTTCCTTGATGTAACTATCCCATGCTTCATCTGTAGCTGTGATCGAACCTGATGCTTCGTCCCACTTGAAATCAGGATGGTCGAGCAGCAAACTCGCATTAATATACTGTTTTTTCATGGCAACGTAACAGCTCTTCAGTTAATTGCTCGTTATCCCACCAATAACCTGTTTGAATGCGGATGTTATCACAAATGAGCTTCCAGCCTTTTTTGCTAAAAGATTTGTTCAACGTGTTTCCTTGGTGAACCTGCTCTACCATCAAATCAGCCAACGTCTTAGTCACTTTGCACGTGATTGATTTTAAGGCTGCTGTGATAGTTGAGGTTTCGGCGGGCGGGGTCGTGCGACTAGCCATCTAGCAAGAAACAATAACCCATATATCATCACATGCAAGTAACATCCTATAGTATCAACAAGAAATATTAACAAAAAACAAGCCTAGCACAGTTTCCATCCTATCCTGAGACATAAATCAGTCTGGGATCGACTCGAACCTAGGTTTTATTTTAAAAAACATTTATGAAGCTAGTATTTCACAAATGAAATGAAATGCCTACTCTTCGCATGCGGTGACAGACGTATAGCCTTTCTACATACTAAAATTAAAAATCCACAATTCATAAGATAGCCTCCGAAATTTCCAGGCCCATCATCCTGCACACTCCACTCGAAAGAAACAATAACCATATCAACACATTCAAGTAACATCAAGAAATATTAACCGAAAACAAGCCTAAGCAAAGTTGCCATCCTATCCTGAGACTAAATCAGTCTGGGCTCAACTCGAACCTAAGTTTTATTTAAAACAAAACATTTAAGAAGCTAGTATTTCACAATGAAATGAAATGCTGCCGCCTACTCGTCGCCTGCGGTGACAGTCGTATAGCCTTTCTACATACTAAAATTAAAAATCCAGAATTCATTAGATAGCCTCCAACAATTACAGGCCCATCATCCATGTACAGTCCAAATTTGATTGATTTCCATTTATTCATCAACTCAATCAATCACACAAAATAGGTAAAGAAATAAATAGCGAAAAATCACACACTAAATAAAAAGATATACCCGTGTATGTACCAATAATTATCGAAACGGAATTTCGTTCTTTTGTTGAGGGGAAATGCAGAATATAAATTCGCTTCAAAACTCAATATAAATTCAGAATCCGGATTACGAAAGATAGGAAGAAAAAAAATGATTTTTACCAATATGATGATTGAGCAGCGGCGACTATTGACGTCTTCGTCGGAGCCTAGGGTGGCTGTCGTGGTGGCTGCGGAGGCGATTGGGGAGTGGGTACGGTTCTGCCGTTTTGGTTAGGGCAGGACTCAGGGGAAAGAGCGTTTTCTTTGTTTTCACTATTTTTCATTTTGATTACTGCTAGTATTTTCAGGAAACCTTAGGTTTAGGATATTTACGCATCGCTTATTAATTTAATTTACAAACCACTATGAGCAGTACACCCCTAGTACATCCTTGTTATAATACCTATTTTATTCTTTATACTTACGTGCACCTTATACTTTTATTGGTTAATTTCGACACGTCAAATTAAAATAAAAAACCAGATATTTGTTATTTTCGACACCTCAAATTAAAATAAAAAATCAGAAATAAAATTATGATTTATGAATAAGCTGACAATTGGCGACAACAAGTTAAAAGATTTCACGGTGCAGAACGACAACACCGAGTCACGATTATGATAAAGCTCGTGATGCAAAAAGATGAGCAACCCGCTAGCGATTTAGGAATTGAAGAAGGTTTAATTTTTAAAGGATCAATTCTTGAAGTCCGAGTTTACTTGACCCAGACTAGTTTTTTGGTTAATATTTTTTAGCACAAAAAATGCTAATTGTTTTTGTCCAACTCATTCGTAATTACAATTCTCTATAGTGATTAAAAATAATAAGTACGTTTTTTTAGTCAAAATTGAAAAAAAAAACAATAATTAAAATAATGTATTATTTTTAGTAAAAAAAATTGTAGTTACTGATGAATTGAACTAAATTAATTAGCCTCATAGGCAAGACGGAAATTTTGAGAATTCCCGCTGCGGTTATTAGAGTCTTTCTGCAAAATTGAATTGTTGTTTACCAAATAGTACTATTATATTTTAGGTCATGTTCTTTAAAATTTATTTTCATTTTTATTGTGTTAAATTTAACTTTTTTTCATATTCTATTGGACTAGCAACAAAAGGTGTCAATGTCAAGCTTCTTTTTTCAGAAAGATTAATGTGAACGAGATTTATTATTAATTTTTGGATTGAGTGGAAAAAAATTGTAATTAGTGAAAGAACTGTGATATTATTTTTATATATTTATTTTAATGACGAGAATGTTGGTAGTTTAAGAGATACTATATCCTATTTATAAAATTTGTAAAATAAATTAATTGAAGGGGCTTAAGGTGGTAAATTATTAGTGTTTGTAGTGTAAATAAATTCACCATTTATGAAAATATTTTGTGCCCATGAAGATTATAAAGAATACTACATTGCAAAATAAAAATAAAATATTGAGCATGTTGAGGTAGACTTCTAGAAGCTCTTCTTGTATATTTCATGTCTTTATTTAGGATTATGAGTCCTCTTATGGGAAGGCGTGAAAGAAAGTACAATAATAAATTGATGTCTCAACTAAAGTTGTTAGGTATTATATTGTCGTTAGGTATAATATTTTCGTTAGAGATAAACCATTTTTTGGAAAATGGTGATGGCTAAAGCGATTAATTAGAAGCAAAATATGGAATGCAATTGAATGGTGAGATGTTGGACTACTCGTTCATACGAGTTTTATGAGTCATGGAAATCTTACCCATGTGTATCCAGATTTACAGCGTTTAGTTGATCTTAAGGTCAGAAGGTTTCAGAATTAAGGGGGGTTTGGTTAGTGGATCTTGAGGTTAGAAGGTTTCAGAATTAAGGGGAGTTTGGTTAGGTAACTCTTGAATTAATTAAAAACTTTAATGTATTTTATATTTACACTTTTATCCTTATAATATTAATTAATTAATAATATTAATATTAATCATAATAATTCAGAATTAGTTTAATAAATTTTAGTTTAACTAGTCCTCTTGCCCGTGCGATGCACGTGCTTTAATTCCATTTTTTTTTACTCGGATTAGTGCTCAAACTACTTAAATTTAATGTTTAACATAAACTCATTTTAGATGTAGATGATGGAAAAATAAAGATTAGGTGATGATTTAATTGAAAAAGTACATATAAGAAATTACATTGATATTACAAATTTTGGAATACTTCTTTATAGACAACATTTGTTGTTCTATTCGTAAGACGTCCACGCTCATCACAAAGAAGAAGCTTCAACCCGGTCGTGTTGGTTACTCTAGACAACGCAACATACAATTGACCGTGGGTAAATACTGGTTTCTTCAAATATATTGCAACATTTGTCAACGACTGACCTTGACTCTTATTAATCGTCATGGCATACGATATCATAATCGGAAATTGTCTTCGTTGGAATGAAAACAGGAATTTGGTATCCGAGGGCGTCAGGGCAATTCGAGGAATAAAAACCATTTCCCCAGAATTATTTCCTCCTAATACTTTGGCCTGGATAATATAATTACCGAGTTGCGTTACAACCATCCTGGTACCATTGCATAGACCGACAGAGGCATCCATATTCCGCAACAGCATAACGGGCACCCCAACCTAATAAGAAACAGTAGATGTATCAATAACTATATACCATGTCCCATCATTTCATAAATTGTTTAATTATATAAAAGAAACATAACGTGGCTTGACTAAGAAAATATGTTGGAAAATAAAAATAAAGCTAATACTTATTTTAATTAATAGAAATAGATTTTAGTAAAAAAAATTATAATAATACTAACCTTCAACTTCAGCTCGTGGTTTGGCAGTCCGGAACACTTGATGGTATTCAAAAACTCAACCGAATGCATTTGATCAAACATATTATCTCCGCGTTCGGAAGGCACAATACTATCGGAACTCAGGTAAATTCTTTCGTCGGTATTATGCATTGCAACCATGTAATCATTTATCTCATTCACGTCATCCAGAGTCGGCGCAAGAATCGCCCTTCCGTCTAGAAAATTGATATCCCCTATGTGTTCATGGAAAGACGGATACGCGACCTCAACAATCGATTGAATATAATTATTCGATTGAGTTATCAAATATTCATTCGGGATCTCTATATCTATTTCCCCGTCGTTGTCGCCGCCAGCAGTACCATCCCCTATAGAAGACAGCCAATCCGAGAACTCACGCAACTTACGACCATCATTTCCATCGCCGACATTTTGCAACCTCATGTTCTTGGTCAGCCGCAAAACTTTGCAATTTATCCATATATCGGAAGAATTAATAGTGGCGTGAACAATATCCTGCCTCGTACCTTTAGGAATGACCGGTAGAATTTGACGAAAATCTCCCCCAAAAACAACAACTTTGCCTCCGAAAGGCAGATGCTCGGCTTCAGGTCGATGGGAGCTCATGATATCACGCATGGTACGATCAAGTGCTTCAAAACAATTTCTAGAAAAATAAAAACCAAATAAACATAAATATGAGTATATTAAACTTAAAATTAATTTGTAAACACATAAATATAAGACGGCAGACATCAAATAAATATACCTATGCATCATAGGAGCCTCGTCCCATATAATAAGTTTGGTCTTAATAATCAATTTTCCCAGATCGCTTTGCTTCTTGATGTTACACGTAGAGCTTTCATGCAAAGATATGGGAATCTTTAATCTGGAATGGGCCGTTCTACCTCCTGGTAAAAGAAGAGAAGCTATACCACTCGATGCGACATTTAGAACAATGTCGCCTCTAGCTCGAACAGCTGCTGAGAGAGTCTTCCAAACGAAAGTCTTGCCGGTTCCACCATAACCATACAAAAAGAAAACCTGGCCTTTTGGATCGTCGAGAGTTCGAACGATTGTTTTATAAGCCTTCCGCTGATCCTCATTCAACATGGCCACCAATTGATCGTACTCCACTCGCTGAGCATTTCTATCATAGGAAAGCTCGGCTGCTAAGAGGCTGTTTTGTCCAACAGTAAGATCAACGAATTTTGGATAAGGCATATTGGGAATATCTTTCAACGTTTGTCCTTGGCGCTTCATCATCTCTTCAATGAATTGTAAGCACAAATTATAAATTTCATCTTGCGAAAGAGTTACATCTGAGTATAACACAAAAAATCACGTCAATAATTTACAGTGGTAATTAAAATCTATCGCATGATATAAATTACATGCAAAATATCTAGTAAGAAGTCACATTTAATAACAGACACATATATCCTAATTAAATAAGAACAATGCATCAATATTAAAAACACTGACCAATTTTTTTAAAAAAATAGCAAAAACAATAATTGAGCCGATAATACTAATATTAATATATACCAAAACTTTAAACATAAAAATACCTTGATTATTGACGGTGTTACGATATATTTTCAGCACGTCAACAGATAAATAATCTTTGCATTCTTCCCAAACCTTTTCTGGGCTGGTCAATGCTGAACATGTTAGCATGTTGACGAAAAGTGTTCGCAACATGAAATCTGTACCCCACTTTGAAGCCTCTTTTAGTGCATCGATGTATTCTTTATCGTCATCCAACAAACCACGGGCAAAACAGGCTTCTTTATAGGTTGTATACGTCTTTCCATCGTACGTTTTAACATCATCGAAGGATGTGCAGCCACGAACGATATTGAGAAGAATTCTCAAATAATACAACTCTCCGGCTCCTGGATACATATAAGCTAATCTTCCGAGAGCTATTCCTCGTTGCCTCGGTCGCCATTCCATTTGCTGATCATTCCATACAAATTTCTGAGGAAATTCAGCATAAGTCAAGCTCCTCGCTTCAGGATATTTAGAATTCGCGTCGAGCCAAGCTGTGAACATTGTTTCTTTCGAAGAAGACTTCAACAAAACCTTTTTTGTAGACTCTTTGGCTCTAAACATAATATTCTGTTCTTTGTGACAATGGTAGCCAAGCCTAATGACATTCGTTTCTCTGAAATGCATTTCGTATGCAAACAACCTCCATGCAGCTTCGGAAGCGGATATGTACCTACAGTCAAAGTACTGTTTGATTTCATCAATAACTTTTTTTCCTTGACTGGGAACATAAGACTGATAAAATACAGCCGTTGTGCGATCATTCCCTTTGTGCACATATTTAAACAAATATTTGATGGAGCGCGATCTGTTGCAACATTCGACGTTAATATGCCCGCCATACTTTTTAAGCAGGGCAGGGTTGTGGGGTACGACAAACCTGCATTACGTAAGTAGAAGTAATAAGAATTTGTAATGGGTTGCGATTGTTATATATTTAAATCTATATATGTAATTTTAAAATATTTATTATTTAAATTACATATTAATTAAACTTATAATAGACGAAGTTAAAAATGAAAATTACCTATTGTCGAGATCAATACCATTCTTATTGACGTATCGGCCTAGATCCCTTCATCTGTACACGACGAAACCATCATTATCTACAGTAGTTCTGGTAGCAAAATTCTTTGGAAAATGCTTGGTGCATTTATTTCCGACCATGCAAGGTGATTTCATATTGGCAACTCCGCAAGGGCCGTGAAGCATGTGTTGTTTCACTGCTTCATAATACGCCTTGTCGTCACTTTCATTGGGGATCTCTGCCTTTATTATTCCGTCAACAACGTCAGCACTCACGTTCTCGGGAATACCCTTGAGAAAAATGAGAATGTGCGCATGCGGCAAGCCACGTTTCTGGAACTCCACCGTGTATATAACTGCAAAAAGCAGCGTTGGAGAACAACAATTAATTGATTGTAAAATACACCAACTGATGAATTAAACTTATTATTTGGTAACTTTATTAATATAATAAAATATTACCTGCGCTGGTTTCTCCAAAAATCTTGTCGAATCGAATTTCTCTCAACAAATTATCTAGCTTAGAGTGGAAAACCCGAGAAACTATATCTGGTATGTCGGCAGCAGTGAGACCTCTTTTTTTAACATATCTTGTTATTTCATCCCAATTAGAATTGCACGTGAAAGTGACGAACAAATTCGGATATCCAACCCATTTGCATATAGACATAGCATCGTGATAGTTCTGTATCATGAAGCGTGCTCCTCCAACAAACGAAGAAGGTAAAATTATTCTCTTGCCAGTATTGGCGGCATTATCTTCTCCACGATGCAATGCATCATCCAACGCAGCGTAAGAGTCGCACCGAAAATCTTGTTGATGATTTTTCATGTAAGCAATACGGTAAGATTCAACCATAGTGTAGGCGTCGACAATAAATTGCTGAAACAAACGTCGACTGAATAATATGTGAGGAGACTCGTTGGACCTCTCCATGAGTCTGTAGGCAAAGTATTCTCGCATGGTAACAAATTTTTCTTTTTGCTCTCTGCTCCTATCAGTTTGACAGTGAACAACGTCATCTCTAAAACCGTCTTCTCCGAATAAAAACAGCAAGGGATATTGGAGAGGCAAATAAGCCGTGTGCAATTCATTTATGCGTTTCAACTTGCCGTCATTTTTTTGTTCAACAATAATATCTCTCCGGTCCTTAAGATTCTCAACGTCTCCAACTATCAAGGCCACAACTTCACTTGCTTGGGGCAAATTATGCGTACGTCCATCACTTTGTCTTTTAGAAATTAATCTCAGCCTGATTTCAGATGTTTTATCCTTTTTCATCTTTTCTCCGGAAGAACGAAAAGAACTCACCAATAAGTTGTTATCATCTAAAATTTTTTTTAGAGATGTAACTATTTGAGATTCAATACTCTGAGACTCTTCGTCATCTTCCTCATCTACCGGTTCAGATTCTTTTCTGTACAAACCAAAATTAATCAATTATGATATAATATAGACGCACAAAATATTTAAATATTATAAAATAGGTGGCTGACCTCATCATGTTTAATCGATGTTTTACTTCATTGTCCGTATCGTAAATGTACAACTGAGCAAACATTGGTTTCTCAGAATCTTCTGGCATCAAAGACCCAATTAGATGATAGTTCTCTCCATGTATCCTGTAGTTTGGCGGCGATCTTCCGGTATTATAGGAATTATCAACTTTACCACCCATAGAAGTAAAGGAAAACATCATATTGTAGAATCGCATCGATTTTTGGAATTTTTTACTCATTTTGTCGGTCTCGTATAATAATTTTTTGTAGTCGGCAGGGGGATCTGGCATACCAGCTAATTTAATTTTTCCTGACGAATAGCAACACATTCAATAATATATCGATGAAACAAATGTTAAAAAATTTTACTAAATCCTTTTAGAATTTGACAAAAAGAAAGTTTAAGAGATAAACAAACCATGCATGCAACAGAGATTGAACAACGGATTTCCCCGCGGATTCCGGGCCTTCTCGAGTCTTTCGTCTAACCAAAATACAGCTTTACAGTGTTTACAGGTCCACTCAGGATCACCAATATCATGGTAACCTTGTAATGAAAGATTGAAGTTAAAAATAAATATTAGTAGAGGTCAAGTAAAATGACTCAAATAAAATATTTTTTTATAAATAATGATACAAATATGTGTAACATCGTACCTGTGTTGTTATCAACCATCGATTTAGGAAGTCTTTTATTTGTTGCATCGATCGCAACAAATGTATTTAAAATCTTCTCAGGTGGTTTGGTAACATTTGACGACCCAGCATTCACATGATTGGGGAGATTTGTAACATTATTCTTACGGTTATTTTGCAGCAATGATGCTGAAATTTACATAATAAAAAGAAAGACAACTTATATTAATTATATGTGTAAACATTTTGTATGAGAAAATATAATAACATCATAACTAAATATATTTAAAGAATTAATAAGTAAAATACTTGTTGTTTGAACGAATGAGAAATCAACATCCAAATTGCGCGCTGGTAGAATAATTATATTTTCTTTATTCCTGTTAGCATTAACCTCACTTGATTCCAAAATAGGAAAAGTTGAAACATTTGTACAATTCACAGCCGAACCAGGAGTTCCCACTAATAACAAAAAAAAAAAAAAAATTCAACAAATTTTTTAAATAAATCAAATAAAAAGAGTCACTGTTTAAAAAACAGCGTATAACAATAAACGAACCGTTTGTTATGTCCATCAATGGCATGGTATTTTTATTCCGTTTCACATTATTGGCGACACTACTATTAATTGTTCGTTTGTTGTCGCGCTGCTCAGTCAGACACGATCTTTGATAAGGACTGATATTTTCCGCAGCCGTCCAATTATTGATCGTTGGAAGCCGAATTACTGCATGAAAGTCGTCAACGTAATAAATTCACTCTAAAATATCAGAAAAGTAATAAGATACATAATAAATTTTACATGAACCGGACACTCCTTTGGGTGAAACAACGATGCCTCCACCAACATTTTTATTGACGACGCTATTATTATTCGTATAAGACTCCAACACAAAAGTATCTGCCGATTTAAACAATTCAACCATATTAATTATTCAGTGATATAGTATGTAAAAAAAATATTGCATTAGTAAATGAAATGAGAAGACATGTTATTTAATTATACATTTCAAAGATAGAGTACACAAAAAACTAACCGTTTGTCATGTCCCTCAATGGCAGTCCGTGTTTATTTCGTTTTGTAGTATCGACGAAACTGCCCAAGACTTTTCGTTTGTTGATGCGCTGATCCGTGACACACGAACTTTGATACGGAGACATATTTTCCGCGGTAGTGCCAAAATTGTTCCTTGGAAGCTTACCTACTGCATAAAAGTTGTAAACGTGGTACATTAAATAAATCACGACTATAGTAATAAGATTTTAACAACAAAGATTACTTGAGCCAGATACTCCTTCGGGTGAAATTACGATTCCTCTATTAACATTCTTTTTTACAGCGCTGGTATTATTCGCATAAGACTCCAACAGAAACGCATCTGAGCATTTAAAATCAATTAGTATTATCAGTTAACATGTATTTACTAAACCTATATCATTAGAAAACATTTCACGGAAAATATGCTTGTGTGAAATAATAACTGTAATCATCGCAGGTCCTCTTGTCCGTAATTCCAACTGGCGAGGTGCATTTGCCTTTTCCTTTATCTGTATATACAAAACAAACAATAAAACGATATAACTATCGACATGGTGTGTCCAATGGCGAAATCATTTGCCAAATAAAAAAAAGTTTATCGAAAAACATTACCTGTGTTCCTTGTATTTTTGCTTGACGACATTCTTATCGCCTAAATGAGTCAAATGAGATTCTTCCACGAACATTTCAGATTGAAAATAACAAAATCAACAGTAGAAGACATTAGTTATTGTCTATTAGCAAGCAATTTATAAATATGTTTCCATTATAACAAATATATAAATCACTTACGCAGAATTTGAAAACTGGAATATGAGAATTGTCGTCAAGACATCTACAAAAAGAATAGCAATCAGAATTATACTTCAATTGAATTAATTAACGGGAGAAATATTGGGCTGATTATATAGCTAGAGATTTTTATGTAATTTGGAAAAGATCCAAAATATCTTTTTGGATAACAACAATTAGCACAATATTAGGAATACAATATAAATCAATACAAATACATACACAAAAATTAAAGACAATTCCTAAAAATCCGAACCATAAACTTAATTTTGGCAAATATTTTATACAGTGTTATATAGTATGTATTATATTATTATACTCAATAATAAGTTACTATTGTATTACTTCCGGGGATCTTACTAAATATATATACATATATATCAGATAACTTAAATTTCAGGTGTATTTACAATAATATATTAAAAAAAACTTTCCAGTTATTATTAATTACAAATCAGAAACATAATTTTAAGATATCTTTATTTATTAAAAAAAATACGTAAACTATTATTGATTCAATCTTAGAGAATGAAATAGAATATAACAAATTAATAAAGTTGTATTCAATGAAAAAAGTATAATATAATACTTTAATTTTTATTATCGGAGAATGGAATAGAATACAACGAAAGTAACAGGTAAAACAAAATTTGAATCAACACTTTTTTATTAAAAATAAATAAATCGTAAATAATGAAATGTTGAAATTAAAATCCAAAGGAACATAAAATCCAAAAGATATAAATAGTTATTCAAAATTATTATTCCAAAAACATTAAATAATGATAAATAAATATGGTTCAAATAGAGACTTTAATCAGACTTTAACTTTGAAGAAATGGATCCCTGTTCGTCAATCGGATCATCATCGTCAGATATCATTTCCAAAACTCGTTTGCATCGCTTTTGAATTACTGGTGATTTGAAGTCTTCTTCAACATTCCCATACAATTTTTGATCAACGTCGAATTCATTATCGTCAACAGAATCTTTGTAGGACATCAATGGATATCCCAATATTTTGTGATCCGTCTTCTTGTGAGATTTGATAAGTTCATCATCATCTGAATATTTATCTACCACAAACTCTTTTTCTCTGCCCTCGAGCTGCTTCGCCTCAGAGCTCACTTTGAACATTAACTCTCGTCCAATGAGGTCTTCTAATGCTTGTGGAACGGGAAGCTTAAAAGAATCTTTGGAAGATCGTTCGACATCTTCATCTGGAATTGAATCCTATTTCAATAATAATTTCATGTTAGGCCAAACTATTATCATTTTTTATAATATGAATTCGTATATTGATTCACACATATATACTCAGAGTAGGTCTTTTAAAAAATATATGTTGTTACCTGGATAAGTTCAGATAATGATTCCCCCGCTGTTTTACCGATCAGGTTGGCGACAATGTCATTCCAAAGAAGTACAACTACATTATCGGTACCATCCACAACTTTTGCATGAACCTTGTACTTCGAAACAGCAACTACATAATCAACACAGGTTTCACAATACATCTTTGATTCTTGCTCGATAACCTTCCTCTTGCACCTACTACAACCGGTGTAGCACCATCCTCTTTCGTACAAAATTTCAGATATAGAAGCGACGATCCAAAATTTACCAACCTACACATGCGTTGTTGATGAAATTGAGTGTCTATGCAAATTGGACGTTGTTATATATATTTATATTAGTAACTACAGAAACTTAATTAAAAAAATACAATAAATAACAAAGTACTCACCACGTTGTTAGATTTAAGATCCTTCAAACTCAGAAAAACAGTAGCAGAGTTTTGCAACTCATCTTTAATGCTAAGAAAAGAGGATGAACCGGACATCAAAGAACCATCAAAAGATCTAGAATTGTTGTCATTTAAAGGTAACCTGCATAATAAAATGAGACGTGGAACGTTACATAATATAAGTGAACATAAATTGAAAGTTCAATTAACATTATAGAAAACGGTTGAACATTACTTGGCCGAGAATTCAACAATCTCATCAAGATTTTGATTGACAATAACTTTGGTAGCATGATAAGTGTTTGTCACACTAACAAAATCTGTACATTATTATTTAAAATCAACAAATAAAAACGTTAATGGAACATTATAGTAAAATAAATAGGTATAATATGAAAATCCTAATAAAAATTAAGATGAAAAACTTACTTCGAAAGGTTTTACGACGACACATCTGAACAACAACACAGTTATCATCGAGAAGATTTTTCTCACGAACTCGGTCGACAAACTCTCTCAACTCATGGCAATAAGGCTCCCAAAGAGTACAATAAATAGTTTTTTGCCTGCATCACGAAATATAAATGATATTAGTGATTTTAATATAATATTCTAAACAATCACTTATAAGATAAAATCATAATTAAAAAACTTACTCTAAATCTTCAAGATAAAGCTGGATACTCTTTGGTCCAGTAACAGAAGGATCATCTTTCATCTTAGTGTCATTAATGTCAATAACACGTCCAATAATATCTTGAAATAAATTTAGTCATAGAACATTAAAATCAAAACACAAAAAATAATTGATAAATGTATTTACAACAAATTTCAATAAAAAAAAAAGTAAATAGGTTAAGTAATACCAAACAGAGGACCATCATCATTGGTCATATTGTCTTTGATATCAGTGAAACTTCTAAAATCGAAAACTGATTTTGGAAATCTGGGATAAACAACTGGGGCAATTAAAGTGTTCCTCTGTAGGTAGATCCTGTAGGAATTGTCCGCTACGGCAAAATTCTTTTGTCGTTCAGAAACAGAAAATTGCCTCACGGATATCAAATCACCTTCATTGAGATTGTGTTCAAATAGTTCAATAAGTCATTTTCTGGCCGTAGCTTGAATTCTTGTACCCTTCAAAAAACGACAATTAAACATTTAGTATATACTATGAATTTGCAGCTGAATTATATTAATGAAACCATAGTTAAAAAATATAAAACTAATTAAGAATCTACACATATATATCTAAAATTAAATTAATGGGAGTATTTTGACTTACATCTTTATCCATAAATAAAAACTCGAGGGTTTCTTGCATCTTGCCGACTCCAGTAGTCCTCCACTTTCTACAGACTCGAACACGAATATTCCAATCAATTCTATTTTTATTTATTTCAGAAAGAGGAGTGTATGGGTGAGATGATTCGAATTCGGTCTTCATTGTTATTAATGGCTGACGTTTTGATATAAATTTTTCCACTATCTATGGCCTTTTATAAAGGACCGGGTGATAAGTATTTTTTCAATATATATGGTAAAAGATATATACACAATTATTTAGTATATATCTAAATCTTTTATTTAAAGATAATATAGGGATTCTGAATAGTATATATTTCGTACTTAATCGTAAAAGGAATAAAGATAGTATAATTATTCTGGAATGATTCTTTATTTTCAGTAGGGTTACACAAAATGGAAATATTTATTTATTGTATTAAATTAATTGAATAATTGAATAGTTTAATAAATTCACTTATTAAATAATAAGTAACTTCTTAAAATCTACGTTTTAGCAATTTGTAAGTATTTAAATTGCAGTTGATGATAATGATAATAAATTCAATAGAATTCAAAGGATCTGGGACAAATCAAAATTGGAATATAGTCAAATTAATAATTCTGTAATTAATAAGGTAAATTTAATATTTGGTCAAACTTATCATTATATAAACACTGCCCAATATTTATTATTCATTATATATTATGTAAGTCTATATATATTTACATAAATTGAATTATTATGATAAACAATATACAATATTTTTATTATATCAGTACAGGTATCTTTATATAATAAAAGTCATATAATGGTACAAAAATTGGAAAATAAGTCATTCATACATAATCAATTCAAAACATGCATGAAATGAATAATTATGCAAGAAAATAAACTGTTTAATCATACTTTAGCAAGGCAATTTCAATTGTTTTTTAGTTTAAGCAGTAAGTAGAAGAATAATAAAACAAACAACAACAAAATGAATTAAACTAAAGCAGGGATGTTGTGCTGGTTTATATCTTCTTCCCATTGTTCTTCAAACCTATTACACATTAAAAAGAATATTAATTTAGAATTCTTCGCGTGTGATTACATAAATACCGAGAATACATAAAGAAATATTCAACATTTAAATTAAAACTTTACCGCTTATTGTACTCAACCGCCTCATCAATATTATAATAGATAAGAACATTAGTGGCACCATCAGTATTGTGCAAGACAAAATCACCTACAAAATGTGTACAAAATAAAAATAAAATCTAGCAGGCTAATACCAAAATGTGTACAAAATAAAAATAAATTTTAGCAGGCTAATAGATAATATCAATATACATACTACATTACCGTTGAATAACATGGATCTGGCAAGTTGAATGATTATAACGGCACGGCCAAACGTTTCTTTCATAGACATGTCGAGAACTCTCATAATTTCGGTTGAGAATGGGCCGAAATATATGAAGTCCAAAGCCCCAAAACTATTGAATTCAATATTAGATAATTTGAAGATTACATAACATAGATTATATAAAAAATCATTCAATTAAAAGTAGTAAAACTTACTTTAGATCTGCAACACGAAGACGAATATACTTTGTTCCTTCACCGGCAACTCCATTCACCATTGTATAATCAACACCAATAACGTGGCCAATGATGTCTTGTAAAGTAAAGTATGAAATAAAATGAATTAAATACGATACACGTTAGAGCTAACAGATTTAAACTTTGATTAACTAAAAAAAACCGTTGATAAAAGAAGAATTCTTTGTAAAACAAACAATCTACTCACCGAGGAGAGGACCACATGCTGGAAAGTTGTACTGATTCACACAAAAAAACGGACGAAAATTGTAAATCGATTTAGGAAAATCTTGATACAATGTCGATTCAACAACTGTTTCTTTTAAGAAACAGATAGTATAAGGATTATCGACGATCATAGTTGTCTCGCTGGAGGGCAGCACAGTGAAATTTTTCACATTGATCAGATCACCTACGATGATCTTATCGTAAAACTTATTAATCAATTCCTTCTTCACCGATGCATGAATCTGATCGCGCTGATCAACAAACACTTCGAATATCAGTTTCAATTTATGTGCGGATGCATAATTTAAAAACATGACTAAATAACTACATATATTCAAGCAGAAATTAACTTAAATTAACAAAAAAAGTCATCAGCAAGTTTTTTAAATATTAGAGCAATTCAAAACATGACATATTTTATTATATTAATATACAAATTTAAAGATTCAAAATATTTAAAATGAGTTGTTCATGTCAGTAACTGTAAGAGACAACATTATCAGATTTAATAATAAAGTAATAATAATAATAAGAAGGCAGTTTCATCAAATAAGTATGAATTCAAAGATTAGATAAATATAGAACGGATTAAAAAGGAATTTAGTTATCTAACCATGAGATCTATCAAAACAATTTCCATCGAGTGAGTTCCTTGCTGTACACCCGGAGAGATCCATGTTCTGCACACTCTCACAACGATATTCCAATTAGTACTGGACGTAGTCAGACCGCGTAGAATATCGTGTCCAGCCATTAATATCTTAAATTAAGAACTGCAAAAGATAAAGGCGTTCAATATAAAGGAAGAAGGAGATAGTCTGGATACGCTTAAAGAAATATGAACCGTTGTAAAAGAAAAACTCGATTTCTGTACCAAAAATTGCGTCTTGAATAGGAAGCGAATCAGTGATGCATATAAATATATTTAATATATGTATTGAATAGAAAAGAGTGGGGATGTTTAGGTATTTTAAATCTATCTAAGTTGTTCGATTGACATGTTTTCCATATATAATAAGTATATAGCAATCTTTTAAAATATTTTTTTATTGTGATAAGTATAGCTAACCGGTTAATAATTATCTTTACTAATAATAAGTTTGTGAAAATCAAAAGAGCACGACATTTAAGATGTTGATAGATATGCAAATTCATTTCCTATTGAATCAAATTTAAACATGAAAAATTATAAACATTTCACAGTAATATAAACATGCAGACTATAGATATCAGCTTTTTCATTAGATTTTTTATTTATTAGTAGAAAACATAAAAATAAATATATAATAATAAATGAAGAATTTATTCAATGATCCAAACACACGCAAGAAGGTTGGATCAGTCTTAAAAATAAAACAAATTCAAGCTTAAATTAAAATGCCAATAGACTTAAATCTATGTTTAATAAAACTATTATTGTAGCTGAAAGGTAACCACTATAGAACGAATCACCGTTGAACTTGCTACTGCTTCTTGGAATTTCCATAATATTATTTAAGGTAATATTTATTCCGAAACAATTCTTCTTTGAGCTGCGGGAGAAGGTGAGAATTATCGCTACCCATATCCACAATGTACTCCGACAATCTTCTAAGTAGATGGCCTGGATCAACTCTGACCTTTAATATTAACTCTTTTCCAAGAAGTGAAGATACAACGTCAGGGATTATTTTGTTTATATTTTCATTACCCAAAGTAACAAACGAATTGAGGGGAGAATCCTTATAACAATACAATAAAAATGTAGTTAGAAAACTGAAATAAAGTAAAATTAATAGTTAAATTAAAAGAATTTATATGTGAATGATAAAATTACTTACAGTGATAATTGAATGAATAACTTCAGGAGCTGATTTGCGAATTAGAAAGAAAGCAAGGTCATTCATCAAGATAAAATTTGCAGAGTCATTTCCGTCGTTAACACGCACATGAATTTTATATTTTGAGTGAGGAATAAGATCTTGACCACAGGAATAGCACAACAAACCGAAAGAGGAGACGTCTTCCGAATCATTGCAAATTGGGCAAGTGGTGTAAAACCAACCATTATTCGAAGTAATTTCAGTTACTTTAACAACTGTCCATATTTTCTGAACCTGTATTAAACAGAAAAGTAATAAATTAAAACATTATATATTTATATTTCAGGCAAAAATAAAATTGGAATTAAGATCTAAATAAAAATTATTATAGTAACATACCTTCCGACAAAGTTTAAGACGGAATAGAGATAAGACATTTACTGAGTTGCTCTGCAATTCCTTTTCGGCAATAATCACACATGGTGACTTAAATTCAGATTCATCCAATGAAAGAGATTCTATAGTGATAGGCATCCTAATTTTGAGTATAAGTAAGGGACAATGAATAAGTAATTTAAACAAAAAAATATATAGTCAAATATTATATAAATGAGAAGATTAATAAGTACTTTTTTCCAAATTGTGCCAGTATTCGTTTAATGAATAAAATTCAAATACACTTTTACCTTGATTTAAAAAAAAGAATATCAGGCAAATCTTGGTTCACTATTATGGTAGTTGCATTGCCGTGATTTGAAACACAAATTTCACCTACAAAAAAATACATTAACACAATTAGAAGAGTACACTTAAAATTTTGCGTGTTTAAAAAAGTTGTAAGTATTAATAATTCCCAAAATATACCACGCATGATTGCTTTTTTACAGAGATGCACAATCAAAACGATTTCAGACATTTTATCACTTTTCAAATACTGAATTAATTCGGATATCTCGGGAGAAAGAGGATGGAAAAAAATGCAACGCAAACGGTCACCGCTGTATAAAAAGAAAAATAATCGATTATTTTAATTAGTAATTGAACTATTCATCGAAAATAGTAAGAACTGTGAGATAGTCATGCGTTAATATAACAAACGTACTTTAAATCTTGAAGCATAATGTGCAATCGATCGGCATACGTATTTTCCTTGAGAACAATTACATGGCCAATGACATCTACGCAAAAGGAATATTATGAAAAAATAACATGAAACATAGACAAACATAAATACTTTGGAAATTTAATATTACCAAATAAAGGATCGTCATCGACAGTTGAATGATCTTTAACGTCTGCGAAACTCTTGAAACCGAATACTTTATGATATAAGTAAGGATAATCAGATTTCTGAATATAAGTAAGACACTTAAATAGTATCATGTACTTATGATCACATATGCAGTTTTCAATAGGTTTCTCTACAACATCAAAATGTCGAATATTGCACATAATCCCTTCTTTAATCTGGCTGTCAAAATATCCAAAAAGGGATTCTTGTACAGAGGCTTGTATACGATTGCCCTTTCATGAGAAATTTAGAGTAAAAACATATAAGAACAAAAACAAAAAAAAAACAATAAACTGTTAATAAGGTTGAATCATATTGGACGACTTACATAAAAATCCACCAATAGAATTTCAAAGGACTTTGCAATTTTATCTTCTCCGTAGGTATACCATTTCCTACATATCCGAATAGCTAAAATCGGTTCTGAGTTGGATGGGTCTATTTCAGCCAAAGATGAATAAAAATTAGACATTTTTTTATTAGGACTAAGACTGCGATTGATTTGAAAACTAATGAAGTATGTTTACCTCTTTTATAGCAAAAATCCAAAAATTAGGGTTAAAGAAAGATATGAGAATCCATATGATTTACAATTCAAAAAACAGTAGGATTCTTATAGTATTAATATTTAATATATTGTATGTTAAGAATCTTAGTTCGAATTATTTTCATACTTGGAATTGTACAATTAACTGATACAATATATCATTAAATAGTTCTAATAATTAAGTACGATTATATGTCAACATAAATTTATGAATTTATTGTATACACGATTCCAATTATTAAACAACACACAAAAACATTGGTGAAGAGACCATGATAAGGGAAATAAGTACTTATAATAATAACATTCCTCGGCATATAAGCGTTTATAAACTGCGTATTTTATTTAACTCGAGGATTTATTTCATTAATCGGCTGAAAATTGAAAAAAAAACTTTTTAAAATCGTGAAGAACTTGATAAGTCCCCGAGTTCCAATCATCTAAGCTGTTGAGATGAATACATCAGTAAAATAAAAACAGACAAAGTAAGAGATGTAAATAAAGTGAATATGATAAAGATAAACTTATTACAATTAGACGTTCATGCGAGATGTCATTTGAAATTACATTGAATTCACTAATAAATAATGAAAACAAAAAATTTTGAAACACAAACAACCAACGCGGTTAAAGATTTAACTCAAACACCATTATTATAAAATGATTCAATCGCCAGTCTTCTTATTAAATTGAATATAATATAAAATAATATTAATAAAAGACAATCTTCTTATTATAAATAAGATTTAAAATAAGAAAAAAGCATTAAAAAATAACGATCCTTCATAATAAACAAAGCTTGTGGAAAATTCAGGAGATGTTGATTACGTTGGAAGATTTTCGCTTCTTTTGGTCAAACCTGTAAAAATAATATGACCAGTTCATTAGATTTATATGCACGATGCTTAACCTTTGTGAATGTATAATTTTATTTATTGATAGACGTAAAACTTTGCATACCTTTGTAAGTATTCAACTGCCTCGCAAACATGATGATAAATAATAACTTTAGTAGCACCATCAGTGTTGTGCAATACAAACTCCTCTACAGAAATGAGTTAATATTAATATGAATTTAAATTAATTACATGGAAGCAAAAAGTAATTAAACAGTAAATATAATATAATATTTAGTAGACAACTTACCGTTGAACATCATAGTGGTCGCAAGTTGAACAATGATAACAACACGACCCAATCTTTTATCCGCAGCCATCTCAACAATATTTTTAATATCACTCGAGAAAGGAGCGAAATGGACAAATATGAGGTTTTTAGAACTGCAACGTCAATTTTAAGTTACTTGATTATGAAACAAAATTATAGTAACCAATATAAATTAAAAATAAATTAATAAGACATACTTGACGTCTCCAATACGAAACCGAATGTACTTCAGTCCTCGGCCACAATTCCCATTAATCATCGAGTAATCAACATCAAGTACGTGACCAATAATATCTTGTACATATAATTAAGAATTCAAAATCATGTGGTAAAATTATGTTTGTACCCAAAACGATCTTTGAAAAAAAGAAAATACTGAAACATACCAAGAAGAGGACCACTTTCTGGAAAGGAATGCTCACTAATAGCCCAAAATGGTTGGAATTTATAGATAGATATTGGAAAATTTGGGTCGCATGTTGATTCAACAGATGTTCCTTTCACAAAGCGGATCATCAAAGAGTTGTCAACAATCAGATTTGCATAAGAGGTATACATCACACGAAAGTTCTTCACAACGTATAATCCACCTTCCACAATTTTCTTGTCAAAATCTTTTACGCAAACATCCTTGGGAACGCATGCATGGATTTGTGTTCCCTGGTTGATTTTTTTAATTATAAAGGTTAATACAAATATATGAATAACATAATCATGAACTCAAACAAAAAATATATGGCTATAATATGATAAACAAAAAAAATGATCATACATCTGAATCCATCATGACGATTTCCAAATTACGCGGAATGATACTGGAACCGGGAGACATCCATTTCCTACATATGCGTACCAAGATGCTAACGTCGTTGCCAACAGTAGTTAAATTGACGATAAATTTGTGCGCCATTAGTGATTACTCGTATATTGAATAACTTAATAATATGTATAGAGTTATATAGGATCAGTGACAACAAACTATCATAAATAATTGGAAAAGATATGTGGTAATCTTATAGAAAAACACGATATTAGGTTAAAATAAAAATAAGAGTAATATACGCAACTTGTAATTATCGTTTATAGAATATATATATTCCATATATATTTATATATATTCCATACGTATACTGTTATACTGGTACATATATTCGATACATATTTCTGTTCAGATTTTTATTAAGTTTAATTGGTATTTTTTAGTAATTATTTTAGTAATATAAAAATAAAATAAAATATAAATTTTTCTAAAATAAAAATATTATATTAAGAAAAAACAATGTCGGATAGTCCTTTAAAATAAGCCCAATAAATTACTACAAAATTAAAACATGTTAGATAAGCCCAAAAATTTGTGAAAACATGGTGTAGTTGTATTAAGCGTCCAAAATTGTCAATGATTTTGTTTAATCGAGAACATGTAAAAGATTGTGTATCCCAATTTAAAATTCATTGAGATATGTAGTTCAACATTTAAAATAACAATCAAACTAAATTTATCAAGAAACATATACAAAATAATTAGTAAAAAACATTAAAAGTTGAACACAAAGACGATTACTAATGTATGTACAATAACATCCAGAATAAGTTACATAATACATGTTTGTGTCTTAGCATAATCAACTTCAAAAGCCACAGATAATATAGATTCAAAGTTTTGCCGAGGTACAAAAGCATAACAAAAAGGAAAACATACATATAATGTCATTGTTTTGATAATCAAAAGCATAAACAAATCAGTACGAAACTGGTTCAAAAGATGAGTCCATTACTTTTCAAAAACATCAAATATTTAGCTGATTCTTCACAGGACAATTCAGATATCAATTCATATCGATATCGTCGACGGCTTGGTTGGGAACATCTGCCAGCCTGTTTAAAATATAAAAAAGATGAAAATAAAGTAAATGTATACATGATCTAAGGATGAACTATAATCATATGCAACCACATGGAGGTTCAAATTAAGACATAACGTACATCTTACTATACACAACAGCAACATCAGTAAGGTTATACAACGACACTCGCGTAACCTTGTCAAAATTACAAAGAACAAATTGACCTGCGACACAAAGTAAGAAATGGCAGTTATAATTTTATACAACTTGAAAATGACAATTGTATCCATAAAGACAATATCAGATAAAAGAATACCATTGAACATAGTGCTATCACAGAGGGATATGATCAGAATAGCTTTGTTCAATCTTCCTTCAGACCACAGGTCAACATACCCTTTCACCTCATTGGAATATGGACCAAACAGGAAGAAGTTATGCTGGTTTTTGCTAATAGAAAGATATAAACAAATTGTGATAAGTTACATAGAAACTTTGAATTAAATAATATTATACATAAATGGCCATAAAAATTGTAGAGAGTACCTCTGATCAGAAATAAGAAAGCGAATGTATTCATCTGCTCCAGTTCCATCACCATACATCATTGAGTCATCCATTTCAATGAGGGTACCAACACAATCTTGAACAATCAGATAAAGCAATCAGGAAACAAAGATTATCATTAAACAGATGATAAAATATAGTAAATATACATGCAAGAGAAATACTTATATGAGTGGTACATACCAAACAATGGACCATCCTCCGGATAAGAGTTGTTGTTGATCTGATCAAGAGGCACGAATTTGTAGGGAGATAAAGGCAAACCTGGGTCCACAACACAGGAAACGATTGTTTCTTTAAGGAAATTAATCATCATGGTGTTAGTCAAAAGAGGATTTATATTTGGGCTTGGTACAACTTCAACATTTCTGATGCTGTAAACATCTCCCTCGTGAATCCGGAAACAGAATCGATTCACCAATGAACTCCCAACATAACCATGAATGTGAGAACCCTGATTCATTAAAATAAACGAAAACCTAATTAGATGTATTTATGGTCTTTATAGATGTTGCTTTTTATTTTGATATTCATGAAGCGAACAACTCAAATCTATATATCTTTAAAACCCAGATATATAAATTTTCAAAAAAGATTGTTAACACAGCAGATTTCGTTTACGATTTTGATGCTCGATAACAGAAAATTCATAAATTTTAAAACATGCTAAATAAAGTAAATATTACCTGCATATCCATGAGAACCAAATCCATACACAGTGGGGTTTTCTCAGAGCATTCCGCAACCATTTTTCTTGTGCAACGGACAACGATAGTCCAACCAACCGTGTCCGCTTTCAGTTCGGAAATCTGCTGAACATTAACCATGTTTTTGTTTTTCACAGGAAAAGAAGACGAAGAGCTTCGACGGTTTTCTTTGATTAGAGAGAATGACAGTAGAAAGAAAGTGATTACAGCTTTTGCGTTTATCTATAAAAGAAACCTAAAAGTCCTTGTTTAGTAGAGCGGTTTAAGCATCTTTTTCTTAGATGCAATCATTACTGAAATTAGATAAATGTTTAACAATATCTAATAATAAGATACATTAATTACTCATTTGTTTTATAAATACCATTGTTTAATTGTGATCATATCATAATATTTGTAAGGTTTATTTAAAGGGTTAATTATGATTACAACGTAAGTATTTTTAATACACTAATATTGAGAAGTTGATACTAAATAAAATTGTAGCTTAAAAAATTTAAGGGAAAATAAATCATTAATAGGAAATAGTGACATGCACACTTCTTTGTGTCTTCATCATCACTTGTGGAACAATTCGTCGAAGTATTAATGGATTCCGAGACGCCGTCACGAAGTGTAAGGTAGGATGGATTACGGATTAATCGTTCCTTGTGTAGCCATAATAATATAGAATCCACGTTTGGCATACCCAGAATGTGATTACAAAATCTTTCTAGTTGGTTGTCTCCATCAACACCGACCTTCAACATAAACTCGTTTCCAATAATAGAGGATACAACGGATGGAGTTACTTTGTTTATACTTGCCATCGTAGATCTTACAATAGGATTGTCGGCACTATCCTTTAATACACAAACATATATAAGTGAGGATAAAAATATATATTTGTCATAATAAAATAAATATTCACATATATGCGAGAGAGAATTAAATACCTGGAGAATCGAAAGAATATATCGATCAGCTGAGTTCGGATTTAGAAATAATGCCACTTCATTAATCAATACAAAATTCACGAAGTCTTTTCCGTCATAAACTTGGAGATGAATTTTAAATTTAGTGCGACAAATAAGATCACGAAGACAGAAATAACACGCAAAATTGCAATAGTTGACATACTGTGAATGATTGCACGTGGGACAAATTATATAATACCAACATCGCTTGGATAGTTGCTCATTGAGTTTTACCACTGTGCAAATCTTAGTAACCTGCCGTAAACATAATAATAATTTTAAATCAAGTTTGCTTTACACATATATTAAAAATAACAAAAATTCAGATTTATACACATGAAATTTTAACTCATATACCTCTCGTAAAACAGAAAGAAACTCTTTTTCGGATGAATTGCATCCGGACAATGAAGAAAATAACCAAGACATAGATCCTTATGAAAAACAAAATTTGCAGATTTGTGTAGTTGAATGAAAAAATGAAATCATTCTATCATATTTATAATAGGTACACAAAAATTTCGGAATAATAGGAGTGATAAGAATGAATCGATTATAATTAAAGTGATCACATATCCTTAATTGCGATTTTTTCTATACTTGTTTTAGGGTACGTTTAAAAAAAATTAGATTTTTTAATTATGTTAAGTAAATATATGTATATATATATATATATACAAAAAGATAAAGCAATGGTATAATACTATAAATTTGATAAATTTTCAATAAATCTTTATATAATACAGAATCAGTAACGTAAATATAAATTGTAGGTTAAATATATAATTTAAAGTTTATAAAACGTTCGAACACATGTTAATTACGTTTATTACTGTCTAGGGTTTGGGTTATTTTATATATACTATACAAAGTAGATGTATTTCAAAATTATTTTAAAAATAAAATTCGTTAAGAAATAACAATACAATATTTTGACTATACATAATGAAGGACATGCAAAATAATAGGAATCATATAATTTTTTTTAAAGAACCTGCACTTAGAATTCGGATATAACAAATGTTGCAAAAAAAAAGAAGAAGTTAATAATGAGGAAACAAAACAATTTTTGTAAATGAAGACTTCTTGTAGAAATTTTTTTTAAAATAAGAAATGTACCAGTTCATACTAATAAGAGAAATAATAGTTTCAACATAATCTGGGTAATTGCAGTCACTCGGAGTCAGAACCCAAATACAAATACTCACGTTGTCGAACAACGTACAACGTATTTGACTTATAATCGTAATAGAAGTCCAACTTACTGCCGACTTCAAACTTATTCAGATCATAAAAGTCCTTCCATTCGCTGCCGATAAAAATACTTTTATTTCTTTCTGATTCAGTTGGTCTATGCAAGGACGCTTCAATTTTAATTCCTCTATTATTTGACAGTGTCAACTCAGATTTGTTCTCAAGTTTAGTCTTCGTGGCAAACATCCTCGGAATAGTCTGAAAATCATGAAAAAATTATAATGTTAAAATTAATTTAAAACTAAATTAAGTAGTCAAATAGCTTGTAGTAGAAATTACCAGTCGATAGTGTTGATTTGGTCCAAGTTGTTCAGAAAACTTGTCCGAGAGACTCTTTAAGTCTACTTCGCGACCTCTTTTTTTGTGGTCAACATCATACGTTATCTCAACACCATCGACATCATAGATATGTACATGGAAGTAGATTGGATCAATCAAATGAAAAGTCAGCAACTGCCCCGTTTTTATTTCATATTTTTCCCGAAACTCCTGCCAACCGGAGAATATATGCAGACGACCGTGTTTGTCTTCACCCAAAGCAACAGAATGAGAAGGAGCATAAGGTGTCTTCATTTCGGCAAAGGACGGCATACGGTATGAGCACTTTTCAAGGAACGATGTAGGTATTTGCTTAGCAAAAGAAATAATTGGTTAAACTCAGAGTTATATATAAACACAGAATCTGAAGACGACATAGTATATATACTTACAACACTATCAATATCTCCATCGTTGATCGTAATGTGGAATCTCATTGGACATGGTACTCTTGTTGTTACTTGAGAAACATTTAGCATATCAGTAGATAGTACTTTAGATGTATCAAACTTTTAAAATAAAAAGACAACAAATAGGTATAATGCTCAGTTAATTGGGCAGGGAATACAAAAATGAAAATCTTAATAATTTAAACAAAGAATTAAAAGAATAATTTAACGAAACTAATGAGTTTAAGAAATACAGAAATCGATAATCCAGTCTCGGCCATAGACCGAATTTGAAACAAAATCTTATCACCAACAAAAAATTTAAAAGAAGTATAAAAAACAAACTAATCGATACAATAACAAAAGGAGAGAATACTCACAGTCAACTACACCAGGATTCATCTTTCCGAGATTTCTACTTGAACTTCCACCGGAATAGTTAGTATTAGGAGAGTTGGAATTCATGTCTAGTATGAACTGTGACCTCCGCTTCTGAAATAAGAGAAGAATTATGAACGACGACTAAACCTAGATCTTATGAATAAAGAGAAAATAGATTAACGACTAACCCTAGATTATTATCTTCTGAATAAGGAGAAAATAGATGAACGACAAACCCTAGATTGTTTTTGAAAAAGGTAAAGTTTCTTATGAAGATGATGAAGCGACGGGTAGGGTATAAAAAGAAAAAGTATTAATATTATATTTATTACAAAATATTCATTCATTATTTAAAGTGTATTTCAACATAATTATATAAGATTAAATTTGGAATAAATATCATCATTATTATCTTCCTATAATTAAGAGTTATAATTTGAAAATTTGAATTAAACATGAATTGTTTACTATAAATAAGCACTAATTTAACCGAATATTTATCGATTTTCAAGTAATGAATGTAAATTATAATTTAAATTTAATTAATTAATATTAAGTGAATACAATTATTATTAATATTAATATATATTAGCGGTGAGAATCAATAAATTAGTACTATAGTGATCATAATAATAGTAAATTTACACCGCTTTCAAAGTTACATTAGAAAAAAATATCAATAACATTAATAAATCTCAAAGAGGAGGGAGGATACAACATATATTAATCATAATATATAAAATTAAAACCAATATATCAGATTATTCATTTACTCATTAAGGCATACTATCACTTGGATTCTCTAACAAATTATCGCAATTCAACACCCAAGCAAACTCGATAGCCTCTCGTGGGAGAACCTAGAACACACCCAAGCAAATTCGATAGCTTCTCGTGGGAGAACATAGAACTCGAGAGATCGATTGATCGCAGCCTCAACATCGATCCCATGCGACGGTTCTTAAAAGAGATCGGGTCGATATGTACGGGTATCTATTCAGCAAATGCTCATAGAGAAGGGGCTTCAAGGATTTCCGGAAAAATCTTATCCCTTGCTCCTCAGGCTTCTCTACATCCAGGTGAGGAAATCGAGGCGAGCTTCTCCGTGATAATACACCGCGAGAGACATGCGATTCTAGGGCACATAGAGAGTTTGAGATGAACAATAACATCACTTGTAGAAATCTTGTACTGATATTTAGCTAAGGACCTGTTATCAACATTGAAAATTTTAAAACGATGTTAGAATGAGCGCATCATAAAATTACTTGATCCAAACTAACTAATTCAAAAAACTTAAAACTATAAAACAATTCGTGTTGATCTAAATACTTACATTGTAGTGTACCTGAAAAAAAAAACAGCCATAGAAATAGTTAGATTAGAAGATAATACTCATCTGCAAATAATACAAACAAACAAATATAAAACGAATAGATCAATAATCACAAAACTATAAAAAAAAAATACTTACAATTCTCCCTGAAAAATAAGAAAAAAAATTAATACGATAATTGTTATATTAAGAAAACGGAAATTACACAAATAAGGAGATTAATACACGATTGGATCAATATCAAATTATCAAACAAAAGAAAGTAACACTTACAGTGGTCCTGCAAAAAAAAAATTAATATAGAATAATAATAAATCATAAATAATTTAATTGCGAAAAAATAAAAAAATAATGAAAGCAGAATAATAAAAATGAAAGGGAGAAGACGCGTTATATAGTGATAAAAGAGCTGCGTTTATAATGGAAATATATTAATATAATATCTTTTGAATGAAATTGATTGATTCAGTAGAGATAATTATGGAGAAAACCGCGTGAATTAAATTAGGGAGTGAATGATTTTACTATAATTAAGGAGTTATAATAGTAAACATAATAAAACTAATTCGGCCGAAATAAGTTGCTAAATATTTATATAATTAGTGGCGTAATTAATACTGTTTTTCTTAATAATAATAATTAATAAATATTAATCAATTAATAGTGAGAACACATTCTTAATCTAGCAGTGATTTATTTAGCAATAAGTGTGAACACAAAAAAATCCAAACGGGTAGGACATATGACACCTAGGACATTTGCTAGCTGAATTATATTTTATATAGATACTTTTAATAAATTTTATTAAAATCTTTATTAATTATTTGATTATAAAGATAATTTTATTTAATATTTTATTAATTTTATTTAAAAAATTAATTACTTTATAATAATTATTATTATTTTTTTGAAATTTAATGTATCTATGTTAATTTATTTGACACATAATGCTGTGTGACGTGCATTGACACGATTCTCAAAAACGAGCAATATTAACGATTACTCAATTAAAAAAATATTAACAAAATAGGTTTGCAAGACAATTACACAATTCTCATAAAAAATGTAAACTCAACTAAAATGTTTAAATTAAAATCTTTAAATAAAATGAATGTTATGTTTTATATTAATGTATAAATTAAATTATTTTTTATAAAAAAACAAGATTATAATGTATAAAAAATACAATACGAATTAAATGAATTCAACAAATATGTATTATTCATATTTAATTTAATATATCATGTAAATTAAATTAGTAATCATTTTTTGTTGATAAATCTTTTAAGTATTTGAGTTATTTTATTTTTAATTGATCTTTAATAAGTAATATTATTAAATTAATTCTAAAAAATAGCAAATTTCTACTAATTTAATTAATTAATTATTTTTACTTTATTGTTATTATTTAATTTTTAAAAATTAAATAAAAATGTAAAATTCTTGTAATTTAATTAATTATTCATACCATAATACAAATTAATAATAAAAAAAAAAGATAATCATTCAATATATTAATTTATTTTTAATTTCTTCTTTACCATTTTTTACACGTAATTTAATAAATTTTAATTATTTTATTTGTTAGTTATATTGTACGTGAGAATTTAATAGATTTTGGTAATATTTAGAAAAAATATATTTTTAAAAGATTTTATTGATTTTTTTTCCTAATTAATAAACTAATTTAATAATAATTAAAATATTAGTATTTATTAAATTAAAAACTTAATAATGACACGTTACATAATATAATTAGTGGTGTATAGAATGATCTGTACACCTCTGTCGAAGGCCTCTATTTTACATAATAATTTTTTATCTGATTTTTTTAGCAAAAAGACATTTGTCTCGATTTTTTGGCCAAAAATTCCATTAAGTGACATCGAAAACTTGACACACTATGGGAAAATGTCTCATAGACACCGGGCATTGACTGGTGTTAAAAAAAAAATTGTCTGGTGTCATTGTGCGTGGTGTTAAAGATCAGCAATGTTTTAGCACCAGTCATTGACCGGTGTTAAACATCATTTATAACACCGGGTTTTGTGACCTAGACCGGTGTCTATAGTATAAAAGACACCGGTCAATTCAATGAAAACCAGCAAAATCAACCGGTGTGAAAAGTAATAACATCGGTCTTTTTTATACATGACCGATGTCTATAATATTTTTTGAAATCGGTATTTAACTCTAAGAATGATGTCTATGATTGTTTTTAACATCAGTTTTAAACTCTAGGACCGATGTTGATAATAATTAAATTATAAAATATGTAATTTTATGAATTGACAATAATTAAAATTACATTAAATTCATGAAATCCATATACAATATTCAAAATACCCAAATTTCCAAATCCTTACAATTGTGAAACAACATTATTCCATAAACATGCCATTACAAAACATTACAAAACATTGAGTACAAAATATCTTTATACTTGTCATTTCACAAGCAAACGCAACCTTTCCCTTGAAATTCGCCACCTGAGATATATCTGTATATTTGATAGTAAAAAATAAATTTCATCATTAAATAAGAATTAAAGGCTTAAGAAACATGCCCTAAAGAATTTGGGGGATAAAAGGGAGGACGATGAATTAACGAATGAGCCTTTTCAATCGTAGTTCAACATAAGCAGATTATATCACACAATAAACATTTTGATAAATCAGAAACAATTCTATAAAAAAAAGGGAAATAAAATTGATACACACAAAATGTGGATACATTCAACTAAAAATCAATCCCAGGATTTCTTCTTTTTTATTCATCATTTCAAACCCACAAACTTCCATTACATATGCAAATAAAAAAAATTCATGTGAAGAGAATGTATTTAGTTAAAGCAGACAAATTAAACTATAACAATTGCACTATTAATTCCTACAGGTGGAGAAAAACAAAATTTATAACCTTATCCAAATAATTAGAATAATATAAAAATATATAAAACAAGTCTACCTACTTGGTGGAGGAGAATACAGTAACAAGTGCACTATTAATTCCTACAGGTGGAGAAAAACAAAATTTATAACCTTATCCAAATAATTAGAATAATATAAAAATATATAAAACAAGTCTACCTACTTGCTGGAGGAGAATACAGTAATGTAGACTTACCATCGGCTGCATCCGTTTCTTTCCAATCGGGTAGTTAAACTGGTTTGGGTTTCTCATGGCATGAGAAGTAAACCAAAGGCTCAACCCTGATAATAGGTCCAAGAAAGAATCCATAGTTGACACAATGACAGCCAATCACTCTTGGCAAGTAGATTCAGTTCATCCTGACAGATAATTGAGAATATTAAGAAACAAAATTAGTACCACTTCATAAAATGTGGATAACTACACTGTGACTTTATTAATGGTATTTCTCCATTCTAGTCTTCAAGCATACTTTTGTGGGAAAAACTGAAAGAGGAACACGATTTCTTGTTCACAAATGATCGGCACGTTTCCTCGTCGATTGAAACACGAATCAAGTAATCACACAATTTTTGACAAACAAAATAAAACCCATATTTTGATACAATACCAAATTGCCAAAAATAAAAGGAGCCCCATTATCATTGCTTGCCAGTGAAACATATCCTCGCAAACAGGTCCTGTTAATGTCAATAGAAAAGAAGAAAAAATCAATGCGACCATTCATCTTAGCTTTGATAGAAAACACAAATGTGTTGTCCTCAAACAGTTTTGTACCAAACCATACAATTGAAATTATATGACTTTAAACATGAATTTCTGTTAAAGCACGGAATACTTGGACCAGATTCTGGATAGCATGACTACGTCAACCCTCCTCTTTTTTCACAAGAACAGCAGCTGCGTATAGTAAGGCAGCGTGTAAAGGAGCCGTAAAACATGTTAAAAAATAAATTTAAGAAACATAAACATTGGAGACCTTCTGAATTGCAAATTGCATCCAACGCATATAATCAGAGGCAAGCAATTAACATTTTTAATATGAAACTCTGAAAAAACAGACCATGGGCTGCAGCAACAGGCACTGGTGTGGAAGTTGAGAATATAAAAGACTGACCACGTCTTTGGGTGATATGTAACCCAATACTAAGAGAAACACATGGTGATTCCAGATTAATAACTCAATAGAACCAAAAACCTCAGATTGCAACAATATTTCACTGGTGCTATCACCATATCAAGTAGTGATATGTAACCCTGGAAGTTACTAAGTAGTACTAGTACAACAAGACTTCTTTTTCAACTGAAGTAGTAGCTCAGGAATTATTGGAAGCAGTTAAAGAAGCTGAATCAAACAGCTCGAGACATCTGATTCCGAACAAACAAAAGAAATCGATATATAAATTTGGAGGTCGGGAAATCCAACCTGATGTTGTTGTCGTTGAACTCCTTGAAGCTCTCGGCGGCGATTGCGCCTTGGAGATGAAAGGCATTCGCCATGGCCGCATCACCCAGCCGCTCCTCTAGGTTTCGGGCTTCTCCGACGAAAACGATTGGCGGGAAATCATCTAGGGTTTTCAGAACCGAGTTCAATTCCCCCCGATTCAGGTACTACGACAGCTGCAGCGCCTTCTTCGACTTCGAGCTGTCCAGCGCCCATTTCTTCGGATCCGCCTTGATCTCGACAGCGGCGGTTGAGGAGGATGAAGCGGCGGGGAAAAATGGGGTTTTCGAATTGGAAAAATCGGCGGAGTGGATGGACGAGATGGGTTTGGCGGTGGATCTGACGGTGAGAGACGGAGGAGCGGGGTTGAAACGGGAATGGGTTTGAGGGATTGGGGAGGGTGTGTTGCGGAGGAGATGTGCAGGGGAGCGAGCGCCATTGCAGCCGAAATGAAGTTAAAATTCTATTCGAAGCGTGGGTCTGGGTCTTTTTTATGGGAGAGTTAAAAATTAGGTTGGAAAAATTACTAGTTTTTTTAACACCATTCTAGGCTAATAGGGCCGATGTTAAAAAAAATAATAATTTTATTTAAAAAAATAGATATACTAATAACACCACTCGGAAGAAAAAATGGTGTTATAAATAAAAATTGAAATTTGAAATCGAATCTTTAACACCAGTTTATAAAAAATCCGACGTTAAAAGTAGTTTAATCTTCACTTTTTTCGCGACCGGTGTTATAAACATTTTTAACACCGTTCCCAAAGACGCCCGGTGTCTATGAACTGGTGTCTATGAAACATTTTCCCATAGTGACATGACATATTTCATATTATATTGCTTCTGATGGTATGTATAGAGTGATTTGTACACCTGTGTCGAAGGCCTCTAATTAAATAATAATCTTTTATCTCGGTTTTGTTTTAGCAAACGGACATTTGTCTCGATTTTTCGGCCAAAAATTCCATTATTGCAAAGTGACATCGAAAACTTGACATGGTACATTTCATACTATATTGCTTCTGATGAGTCCACTCGCCGTCTTAGACACGACACAAGCTCATGTACTGAATAATTAAATAATAACGATAACAAAAACAATGATTCTTTGATATGTGGATGTATGTGCACTAGATTTGAAACTCATTAATGTTCTATTATAATATTATATTTTGATAATTTTTTGCAATTTTGTTCAAACTTATTGAAAATATAGTAAAAGAATGACTTCTTTTGATTAGTGTGGTGGAATAACATCTTTTCTCTTGATTAGACTATTGTTAACATGAATGTTCACTATAATAGTTCACCAAAATAGTTTTTCTTTAAACAGTTTGTTTTCCCAAATGGAGAGAATCTTGAGATTAATGATACATCAATTCAGTGTGATATATAGTTTATATCTTTTCATTGTACATATTTCTCTCAAATTATTAGGCACATTTTCCGAAAGTTTTTCCATGTAATAGTGTCTGTCTTATATGAGAGGATGTAAATATAGGATTACGTTTTACACGCTTAGGCCATCTCCAACCGAACACAAAAACGTAAACTCAAAAATAAGTTTAATTTTAAGTTTACAATAATTTGGCTCCAACCGAGATTCCAATACTCAAACTTAAAAGAATATTCTCAAATTATTCTTCTTATACAATTTGTTATACTATTTTTGTAAATAATCAATATGTTTACAAATTTACAATTTAACCCCATAACTTTTGACATTAAATTTAAAAAATTTAATAAATATTATTTTCAATTTAAAATTTCAAAAATAATAAATATAAAAGATAAAATAAAATATTAATTAAATATTAACAAAATTGCGCAAACATAAAATATTTAATATTTAATTATAAATATTTATTTTTATTTTTAAAATAAAATTTTATTTTAATTATTAATGATATGATTGTTAAAAAATATTATATTACAAAATATATTAAATAAAAAATTAAAATAAAAAGTTTATAGTTTTTTTTATTAATTTGTAAAATAAAAGGATTATTTTATAAATAATAAATAGTTTTTGGTTTGAGTTTAAGGTAAACGTAAATCTAAGTATTTTTTACGTGGGTCCCACCATAAAACTTATAATAAGTTTATGTTTTGGTATCGATTGGAGCATCTACCCTACTCCAAAATAAGTTTTTGGTATCGGTTGGAGATGCTCTTACTATAATAGTGGACCAATATCATTTGGTGCACTTTTTACAAGTGATTGCCTATACATATTTCAGCAAATTGGTTGTCACTGTTTCTGAAATACCATCGAAAACAACTATCATCCTAGCAAAGTTAATTCTTTTTTTTTTTAAATCAGTATTGCTTGATTAACCGCCATATAAATTTATACAATTCTAATAAATTTAAATTAACTATACTTATTTTTAATTAGAAAAAAATATGTTATTTAATTTTAATAAAACTTAAAAAAATCTATTATCGAAAATCACTCTATTATTAATTTTCCTTTACTAAATACACCTTATTATTATAAATTTAAAATATATTTTTTAACTTAATACATAAATACAATTATCAAAGCGTACACTCTTACATTTAAATAATAAATATCTCTTAGTAAAATTGAAAAAAGAAATTATTTAATTAATTGAAACATCACAAAATAAAGTAATTTTTTTTAACAATTATTGACAAAAATAGTGTAGGAAAAATAAAATTTAAAAATAATATAAAAAGTGAATTAAAAAAACTACACCAAAACCAGTAAGAAAAATGAAATAAAAAAAATATTGAAAAAAATACATAAAAAAATTCAAAAGAAAAAATGGTAATAAAATTATTAATAAAAACATAAGATAAAATTAAAATAAAATTGATGTTCCTTGTTTAGTTTATTTTTTCTTTTAATTTTTACAGTTTTATGTGTTAATTATTTTAGATTTTCTTTTATTTTTTCAGTTTTTTCATGTTTTTTTCTTATGCTTTTTTATCTATTCATTTTTTAAGTTTTATGTGTTATTTATTTTAGATTTTTTTTATTTTTTCAGAATTGTCATGTTTTTTTTATGCTTTTTTATCTATTCATTTTTGATTTATTTTGTTAGAATTTTCCAATTTATTTTTTTAAAAAAAATTGCACTTATTTTAAATTTATTTGTTTAGTTGTGTTTTATATTATTTTGATACTATATATTTCTAAAAAAATGAGTAATGTTTTCCTGTTTTTTATAATTTTTAAAAATAAGAGTAGATTTTTTTTAGTTTCTTTCATTTTTATTAAAAAAGAGAATTGATAGAGTAGATTTTTTTAGTTTCTTTCATTTTTATTAAAAAATTGAATTGATTTATTTATATTAAGGGAATGTTTGATGATTTATTTATATAAAAATAAATTACATAAACAGTAAAATATTAAGAGATCCTCATGCCCTAATGCATGTTACCCGTAGAAGAAAAACTCCTCTCATAAAAAGAAGTTTACTCGTAGTTAAAGTCATGATACAGTAAAACCTCTATAAATTAATACCCTTGAGACCGAGAAATTTTATCAATTTAAAGAAGTATTAATATATCGATAAATTAATATTTTATTAATTAAAAGAGAGATATTTAAAATTCTGTAAATTTAAGTACAATGTATTTCAAATAAATTATTAAAATTCACGTATCAACCAATTCAATGTAATTACTTAATATATTCATGTATAATATAAATTCAATGTATAATCTTAACTATTATATTAATTGAATTATATATTTATTAAATGAAATATTTTCTATATATATTTCAATATGAAAATAAACTAATTCATAATTTCAAATCATGTCTTCTCATCATCTAAAAGGTATCACAAAATCATCCATGAATGATCAAATGCGCAAAGCATTATGTGAATACAAAAGAGATCATCAAAATTTTTTGTTGCAGCTAGACAACTCGACACCAGAACTCTTGACGGCAATTAAAAAAATGAGAGATGAAATTCAATTAAATTTAAATTTTAGGAAAAATCAAGTAACAATAGATTCATATTTTAGCAAATTACCATAATATTTATAATTGTAATATTTACAAATTATTAATTTAGAGTTTTGATGGGACCTAATACTTATAAAGATTTTTTCAAAAATATTATTATTATATTATTTTATCGAATTGGATCATTTTTTTCAAAGGCCCGAGTCGGGACCGGACGTTTTTATTATATTAGAGAGGTTATTAATTTATCGAGTATTAATTTATAGAGGTTTTACTGTATATATTTTTTTTGTTATATTTTAAATTTTATTGTGTAATTAACTGCTTCTCTTGCAGGCAATGGTTTCACTAAGCTGCAATTGGACTACGAAAATTTGCTCTAGAATTCGAAACTAAGTTATTTTTTTTTTCGAATTCAATTTTGTATTGTAGCTATCTCTGTATTAGTATATATTTTTTTTATCAATGTCATTTTTGTACACAGAGGACAACGAGTTTTATCCAACCTAATTGTTTGACAAGAAAGTTTGTTGATGTCAATATTGTTATGGATGAGAAATGCAGAGAATGCATTCCTAATATCTTATTTTATGCAAATGGAAAAAAAAGTTTGGGGTCAGATGTTATTTTTATGATCAAGTAGGTAACTCATATTTTAATCTAGATATAATTTATTTTATTATTTTTATGTTCCACACATTATTATAATTATTGTGTGCTCCACACTTATTTATTATTTTTGTTTCAATTCTTCTTATTATTTTAACCTTCACATATTTATATTTTTTTTACTAAGTATTAATTGTTTTTGTATTTTATTCTTAAACATAATTATTATTTTTTGTTATATGTGTAATAAACTTTTATATAAATATTGAATATAAAGATGTGTCATGTATATGATAAAATTTTTTATAAATATTTGAAATTACGCCTTCAGCGTAGGATACCAATTTTTCGTAAAATTGGTCTTGAACACACAGACAGCAGCTTCAGTCTGTCAAAACACTCGCACAAATTTGAAGTACAAAAGTGGAGACAAAGTTATGTAATAGTTTTCATTTCATTGAACACAAAACTTAAACTATTACACTTGTAGAGTATGGTAGGCAAAACGATTACAAGAAGTTTCCCGAGTGTCGCAACAACTCCCACTAACTTGCAATCTAGCACACGAGTACCTAAAGCTATATCTCCTAGCTCTAATCTTGGCACACGGTGCAAAAGCTACTACACAAACTCGAAGCTCGACTATGATTCTAAAAATCAGATTTCGTTCTCTCAAAATCGTCAAATGATGAAATGACATCCATGGGTATTTATAGTAGAGTCGCACATGTGAGGGTGATGACGTGGCACGTTCTCATTCGTCGCATGCTTGGCCTATGTCACTTTTCCATGGATGACATCATCATTGTAGAACTTGGATTCTTGAATCTTGGAATCTTGAATCTTTGATTCTTGAATCCTTGAATCTTGAATCTTCAATTTCAAAAACAAACTTCAATTTCAATCTTGACTCCATCGATCTCAATTCTTCATCTTCAATTTCTTGTGAAAATCTCTAAGTGTTGAAGTCTCAGAATTTCATCGTCTTCATGGTCGTCGATCTTGTTGAAGTTGCAAACTTGGAACAATTCTTCATTTCCTCGAACTGAGTACCTCGTGAAAGAAAACACGTAGTAAGTACTTAGTCTTAGAATTAAAAACACAAAAAACACGAGTCGCCGGTTTTTGCGTAGGGAGTGCAAAACCGGCGACTCCAGTCGCCGTTTCTTGACAAGGCACAAAAGCGGCGACTCCAGTCGCTGGAACCAAGTAACACACGCACGCGGCGACTCCAGTCGCCATTTCCCATCCTTGCACAAAGCGGCGACAAAAGTCGCTGGAAAAGTTTCTTCGCTTGCATGTCACACAAACGGCGACTCCTGTCGCCGTTCCACACTTCACCAAAAACGGCGACGCCAGTCGCCGTTTCCCTTGTAATCCAAAACCGGAGACTACAGTCTCTGTTTCTTCAGCACGCTCCAAAATCGGCGACTGCAGTCGCCGTTTCTGCACACACCCAAAGCGGCGACTCCTGTCGCCGTTTCCTTGCATCCTCGCAAAAGTGGCGACTCGAGTCGCTGGTTCCATGCAATTCCAAAAGCGGAGACTCAAGTCTCCATTTCCATGCGCAAGGTAGTTGACTTCGGATTCTTAACCTGTAATCCTGAAAATCAACAAAAACAAGAACACAAGGAAAAAAACGTTGTCGCCAAAATCAATATTTACAATCTCCCCCTTTTTGGCACAACTCACAAAAACCAAGTTAAGTAAAAACAGAGATACAAGTATCTCCCCCTCAACCAAACAAACCATAAAAAATAATTAAGTAAAAAGATGGAAAAACATCAATCATACAATCAATGAAAAACCATAAAAATACTTAGATAAAATATCAACCATTCAACAAAAACTTAGATAGAGAATTCAAGGTAAGAAAAACCAAGTTTCAAAACAAGAATTCCAGAGTTAAGCAAATATGAAAAACCAATGCATGAACGAATTCCGAGTTTGATGCATGCAAAACAAAACAAGTAAAACGAGTTCAGAAGTTAAACAAAAACATAAATTAAAAAACTTGAACTTGAGCTTGGAACTTCAGTCTTGAGTTGGATCACGCTCCGGACTTCCGATTGTCTCTTCTTCATCATCCTCATAGCTGAAACCATCGTCGGAGCTAGAGTCGTCACTTTCGTCAGAGTCTGAATCCGGATCACCGAAAATCTCGTCCTCACCCAAACCATCTCCAGTATCGTCGTCAACATCAACAACGTCGACATCATCATCGTCCTTGAGACCATCAGACGGCATCGCGAACGACGCCCCTGGATTTGTAGAATCCTCCATTTTCTTCTTTCCTTTGTCTCGAATATCAAACACACCAGTGAAAATCTCATCATCAGTTTTCTCTGCATCATCTGACTTCTCACCGTCATCTTTCACCACTTCTATCAGTTTGCTTTTGGACAGCTGCGAGTGAGCTTCCTGAATAGCATCCCTAACCATCTTTAGAATAAATGTATCTTTCAGACTTGCATCTGGGGATCCAACATCTCCAAGTCCTCCCCCTTGTTGGATTTCCCGTTGCAGTTTCCGGAAAGATTGTTTCTGTTTCTCTTGAGCTTCAATCATCCTGTTGTACGCGACAACATGTTCGGCTTGACGCTTTTCCATAGCCAGTGAATCGACATAGAATTCTTGAACCACTGCCGAAGGAACCACAGCACGGTGACTATGGATCGGATGATAAGGATTTTGATGAGAGGGAATTCCAGAAGTTGGGCCAAAACCGCGAGGAACGGTAGTCGGTCGAGCTTCAGGTTGGATGTCAACTTCGGCAGCTGCAGATGATGATTCAATTTTTTGACGTTTGGCAGTTGGAGACTTATCTTTCTTAACTGCCGATTTACGTTTTCTTCCAGACGATGGCGATGGCGGAGGTGTTAAGATATCAGGAAGTGCATTCCTGTCAACGAGTCCATGCCAGGGTAAGTCAATGACCCTTTTGTTTGGTTTCAGATACTCGCCCGTGATCTTGACTGCCCCGTTTTTCTTCATCTTTTTCTCGATAGGAGTGTCAGGGACAAAGCCTTGGTCATGAAGCATGCCATAAATCAAACATGGATGCGTGAGATGAAATTTTTTCTCCGTGGGCAACTCAGCTTGCCTGATGATGGTTTCATCTGACAGTTTGGCAATTTTGCATAAGTCAGCGAAAATGATTTTGCCCAGGTTAACTTGTTCGCCGCAACTGAGGCGGAAGATAAGGTGCATCAACTCAGGTTCCAAGACAGTTGGATCCCGATTGGCAATCCAGTTTGACATCCCAAGACGATGCAGGATGCCATAGAAAGCAGACAACTTGGATGGCGGCGGCAGTTCAGACTTAACTTTTTCTGAGTTATGAATGTGCCAATCTTCAGGTCTTCAGCTCTTTCCGCAGCTGTCGGTGATGTCCATCTGGAATCGATTTCCAACCTTTCCAGAAAAGCGTTTATGGAGAAGGGACGGAACTTGTACAACTTTTGTCGAAACACAAAGCAGCCATACGACCGACTCATCGGATTGGCAAAATCAGGGGACAAGCTAGCATAGAACTTGTAGAGGATTGGAACGGAGTAACGATAGGTAAGATTCACGGACTTAAGCATGTGCATCTGAGTCAGAAATTGTGTGATGCCATGTTTTTCATAGTCCTCCTTGAGGATAGTTCGATCAGTGTGAATTGGTAACTTCTGAATAAGTTCGTGACGGCTTTCTGCAGTTGGGGTGAAGAAATCGTCAGAGTGAGCTTTCGGGCAATCGGAGTATTCAGAAATGTATTTGAAGCCGGCAGTTGAGATTTGGGATCCAGTTGATCCAGAAGAGTGAGGCCCCAAAGGAGGTTTCTGAGAGCTGTGGGATTTTGATTTTGCAGCTGACCCACCAGCCGATGTTTTTGGGGTCGATGGTTTCACTCCACTGCCGCTGACGACAGGTTTCTTTCCAGGGCCACTTCCAGTTGGAAGCGATGATTTCGATGTCTTTGGATCTTTCCCAGCAGACACAGTTGCAGTTGATGGAATGTTCACAACTTTCTTTCCATCCTTCGTTATCTCGCCAGCTGCGAGTAACCTGTTGTATTCAGCTCTGGACACCGTTCCCTTATAGATGCGAAGAGAAGTATCCCTTTCTTTGCCAGGTTTTTCTGACTTCGAATCCTTGCTCCGAGCAGAGGAGTGAGCAGGAGTTGCAGTTTTAGTCAAGTCAGGTTCGGCGGACAAAGCTTTGCGACGATCAACTTTGTCAAGATGAGTTTTCAGTTCTTCATACGCAGCTTTCTTGGACACAGGAGAAGGAGCCTTGTCGAACTGCTCTTGCAGATACGCAGTCATGTCGGCCATCATATCATCGAAGTTTTTAGCCATGTCGAAGTTAAGTTAAGTGACAGAGAGTTGGTGGCTGCGAGAATAGTGAATCACGAAAACGAAGTTCAACTTCAGAAACTAGGACAGGGCGCCGGTTGCGCAAAGCTAGAGTTGCCGGATGCAACGGAAAAGCAAGAACTTAGAACTAAGAGTTTCGGAAGCCAAACTTGCAGTTGAGAGTTCGAGAGCTTGAGAGTTAGAATATTCTGATGTAAGCGTAAATGAATTAGGTTTTCATCAAGGCCTATTTATAGGAGAAATTTGGGCCGCCCGTCGGAATGAAAAAGCCCAGTCCAAGACCTGCAAACAGCTCATTTCAAGAAGAAAATTAGGTGTAAAAAGACGAACAAAAATTTATTAATTTGAAAATATTATTAAAATAATGATTTTCAAAATTAATAAAAATGAAATAAATAAAATAAAAACAATAATAAAATTTTGAAAAACAAACCAAGGCGTGAGAACCGAAGTTGAGAACCATCGGTTGAGAAACGAAGTTGAGAGCCATTGGTTGAGAAACGAAGTTGAGAGCCATTGGTTGAAAAACTTGAGATGTCAATTTTTTCGTAGACACAGAAAATCGGCTAAGGCAAGGAACGAGAGTCGCCGGTTTTGTGACCTAATTTGAGTCGCCACATTTTCGGTGACCAGAGTCTCCGGAATTTTGCAATCCAGTGATGTCAAGAAAATGGAGACTAGATTCTCCGGTTTTAGGCGAGTCGCCGCTTTTGACATCAGTCGCCGTTATTGGAGATTCTCCGTTTTGGATGCAAGCTGAGTCTCCGGTTTTGACATTTTGGCCGAGTCTCCGTTTTTTGTCTAAGTTCAGGACTTCGGAAAATCCGGCGACTGCAGTCGCCGGTTTTTTGCAAGGTTGAGTCGCCGAGTTTGTGTCCAGGTGAGTTAGTTTAATTTGCGTGTTTGAATCTCCAAAAACTTGTCATTTGGACTTTGCGAGTTGGCCGTCGCTACACTAAAAAATTTGACTTCAGAGATGGTAAACCACGTAGCGCTGGATATGAACTACAAAAATGCAAAATCAAAACAACACATCCCGAGTTAGTCATTCAAGTGTTCAACACACTACAAACATTCAAAACCATTTTAGTGGAGATTCGAGGGGTGATATTAGGCAATGAAGAGCAAATATTTTCCCAGAAAAGAATCCACATTTTCATCAGTTTCCAAAACCAAAAATTTTTCACACGAGGTGATATCAACTTTGAGGTATATGAAAAATCTCTCATATTAAAAACCGGTGGGATGGACCGAAGTATTTGATAGATATTGAACTTGTCCTTCGTCACAATCACAAGAATACATGCCGTGTTTCGTCGGAACACATTTGATGAGTTTGCACCGCACAAGTGATTTTAATTCATGAGTACAAGGTGAACTTTTAAGGCACTCCACTTGGGACTAGCTTTTTACTTCAATCAGAGGGGAGCCGGGGGAACCGGCGACCTCCAGACGAGTTTATAGCTTTAAATGAAATGCAACAGACACTCATTACAGCAGTCAGAGGGGAGCTTCACTTGCGTCCTCCAAAGTGTGATAGAGAGTGTCTTAAAGAACAGCGTCCATGTGCCACCTTTCGAAGAGGGGAGCCGGGGGAACCGGCGTCCTCCGTTACTTGGTATTATGGATCTATGCAAATGATAGCTTATGGGAGTTATATGCCAAGTTCACATGTTTGTACTCAGAGGAATAAATGCACTTGGGTCCGAAGACTAAAGCGGCCTCGAATCCATGTTCAGCTTTATTAGACTAATCCACGACGATTCGGCGTGCATATTCAGAAGTAAAGAAAATAATCTTTCAGACTTCAAAATTTTCGTGAACTCTTAAAGAGAACACATGCAGAGAGAATTTCTTAGAGTTTGAAATCTCTCAAAGTCAAGAGGTTTGGTAAAGATGTCAGCGAGTTGTTTTTCTGTTGAAATATGCTGTAGACTGACTATATCACGATCAACCAAATCTCTAATGAAATGATGTCGAATGTCAATGTGTTTAGTTCTTGAATGCTGGACAGGATTTTCGCTGATTTTGATAGCACTCTGATTATCACAAAACAGCACCAGTGGAGCACTCTCGATGAGATAGTCATTCAACATTTGTTTCAACCAAAGCAGTTGAGTGCAGCAACTTCCAGCTGCAACATATTCAGACTCGGCAGTCGAGAGAGCTATGCAATTTTGTTTGCGACTATGCCACGAGACAATATTATTTCCAAGGAAGCAGCAGCATCCAGAAGTGCTTTTACGTTCATCAGTATCGCTTGCCCAATCCGCATCGGAGTAACCGACAAGATTTGATGAAGTGTCACATGCATACCAAAGGCCAAGTTCAGAAGTCCCAGAGATGTAGCGGAGAATCCGTTTGACAGCTCGTAGATGGTCCTCCTTTGGATCAGCTTGGTACCTAGCACACATACAGACACTAAACATAATGTCAGGGCGAGTAGCGGTTAGATAGAGTAAACTTCCAATCATGGAACGAAAAAGTGTTTGATCAACACTTCGACTTTTAGTCGATTTAGATAACCGTTCAGTTGTCGCCATGGGAGTTTTTGCGGGCTTGGCATGATGCATCTCAAATTTTTCGACCATGTTTTTCGCATATTTGCTTTGAGAAACGAAGATCCCATTTGGTCGTTGAGAAATTTGTAGTCCAAGAAACTGATGTAGCTCTCCTTCAAGACTCATCTGAAAAGTTGAAGACATGGATTCCGTGAAAGCTTTCACGAGTTTAGAGCAGGTAGCGCCAAAGACAATGTCATCAACGTAAATCTGAGCAACCATCATGTGTTTCCCATCACGTTTAATGAAAAGAGTTTTGTCCACAGAGCCACGTTCAAAGCCGAACTTTAGAAGATAGTCCGTCAAACATCCATACCAGGCGCGAGGTGCCTGTTTCAACCCATAGAGAGCTTTGTGAAGTTTGTAGACATGATTTGGTTTCTTAGGATCCTCAAAACCTTTCGGTTGAGCTACATAAACTTCTTCTTCCAAAACCCCATTTAGGAATGCAGCTTTGACATCCATTTGTCTGAGTTTGATGCCGAGGTGGCATGCAATAGCAATTAAGAGTCTGATGGATTCAATTCGTGCAACTGGAGCAAAGGTTTCATCAAAATCAATACCCTCAACTTGGGCATAGCCTTGTGCGACAAGTCGTGATTTGTTTCGAACAACTTGGTTGTGTTCATCAGTTTTATTTTTGAAGATCCATTTAGTTCCAACTACATTCATGTTTGACGTTCTGGGAACTAAGGACCAAACATTGTTTCTGGTAAACTCATTCAGCTCTTCTTGCATGGCCATGATCCAAAAATCTTCCTTCATGGCTTCCTTGTAATTTCTCGGCTCATTTTCAGAAAGAAAGCAAGAGATGCCGATTTCATTATAAATTGCAGAAGTGCAGATGTTGTAGAGTTCGTCGGGAGAATTCATCGGTTTCTTTGAGCGTGTAGTTCGCTCATTCATGCTTCCGATCATTTGGTTCGGTGGATGACGCTTTTGAATATGAACAGGTGCTTCTCTCGTAGCATTTGCTGGGTTTTCAATTTTTAGCTCAGTTTCTTCATCTTCAGACGATGAAGTATGATTATCCCGATTGCTAGAATCTCCAACTTCAGGTGAAGTGTTTGGAGTAAAATTTTCTGGAGACACATTCTCAGAATCAGCAGTTGTGGGTGTCGATGGAAAATTTTGATATTCCAAAAAATTCCTTCTTTTACCCAGTCTTCCTCAGCATCTTTTCCCAGAAAGTCTTGTTCATCAAAATTTATGTTCACAGTTTCGATGACTTTCTTAGTTCGAAGATTGTAGGCACGGTAAGCATGGCTATTTTGACTATAACCAACAAAAATTCCACGATCAGCTTTGGCTTCAAATTTCTTCAGAGGATCACGATCCTTCAAAATATAGCAAGTACAGCCAAAGACACGAAAGTGTGCAACTGAAGGTTTCTTGCCATTCACAAGTTCATAGGCAGTTGCGGTCGTCCCAGATCGAATACTTATCCGATTCAAAATGTATCCAGCAGTGGAGACGGCTTCTGCCCAAAAGGTTCGCGCAAGATTTTTCGAGATAAGCATTACACGTGCCATTTCTTGCAGCGTTCGATTTTTACGTTCGGCAATCCCATTTTGTTGAGGAGTTTTTGGGGCCGAGTATTCATGATGAATTCCCTTCATCATACAGAACTCATTGAAGCTAGCATTTTGAAATTCAGTTCCGTGATCACTTCTGATCCTTTTTACTTTAGCTTCATGATTTGTCTTAATCCATTTCACAATGCCTTTGAAGGCATCAAAAGTTTCATCTTTGGTGGCCAGAAATCTCGTCCAAGTGTAACGAGAAAAATCATCAACTACGACCAACACATATTCTTTCTTTGCTATGCTTTTGACTTCCATTGGACCCATTAAGTCCATATGCAGCAATTCAAATGGAGCCGAAGTGCTCATTAATGTTGGCAGTGCAGGATGAGGAGTTCTCGTCAGCTTTCCCTTCTGACAGTCACCGCACACTCGCTTTTCAATTTTGGGGAGTTGAGAGATTCCTCGAACTATCTCCCCCTTAACCAGTTTACTCAGGTTTCGAGTGCCAGTGTGGCCAAGTCGTTGATGCCACAAATCAACTTCATCAGGAACGGTCACAGAAAAACAACTATACTCAGTTGTATAGCAATTATTTTTAGCACGTGGACCTTCCATTATGCAATTTCCTTCAACATCAAAAACTCTGCAAGACTCCTTATCAAAACTCACATTCAGTCCTTCATCACACAGTTGACTGATGGAGATAAGATTAGCAACTAGTCCCTTCACATGGACAACATTTCTGATAGGAGGTAAACCTTTGATTTGTAGAGTCCCCTATCCTTTTACGACGCCTTTCGCTCCCCCTCCAAACACTACGGGAGCTCCAGTCATAGGCTCGTAGTTTTTTAGAAACTTTTTCGTGCCAGTCATATGGCGGGAACAACCACTATCAAAATACTAAATTCCTTTGGTTCCGGTTTCAGAAGCATTTAGTGCAACATTGCAGAAAATGAGTTCTCTTGGTTGCCAACTGACTTTTTCGGAGTTAGAGTTAAGTTCAATTTTACTCTCTTGAGACTTAGGCACCCATTTCTTCTTGTAATTTGATGTTTGTACATTTCTCTCAGTCACAGTCTGCAGATTTGTTTTAACTTTTAAGTTTGGAGAAATGGTTTTCTTTGAGTCCTTAGCAACCTCAACCTTTTTCACATCAAAAGTTTGCAACTTTGTTTGAACCACAGACTTCATATTTTTCTCAACACTCAACTTTTGAGAATTTCGTGATTTGTCATCCTTAGTCATCAACTCACGGTTCATGTCAGCTTTAAGTTTGTAGCAAAATGGTCTTATGTGTCCGAGCACATTGCAGTAGTGACAGACATATTCACGTCTTTGACGGGTTTCAGCTTTTGTTGGCGTTTTGACAAAATCATTATTTGAGTGAGGAGATTTTCTGTTAAGTTTCAAGTTCCGAGGTTCATCCAACTTTTTCAGCAATGTTTTCTCATATGGCAAGATCCCTCGAGGATGTTTCACAATATTTTTGGGGAATTGATATGTCTCAGATTTAGAGTTCGAAGTCGAGGCCGACTTCTGAGGTTTAGTTTCAGGAGACTTAGCAATCTTCTTCCCGTCAGCAATGTCCTTCCGTTTCAATATTTCAGACTCAGCTTTAAGTTCATCCTCTGGTTGATCATTTGATGCTTTGACAAATGTCACATCTTTCTTCACTGGTGTAGAGTAAATAGACTCAAAAACTTTTTGAAAGCCGAGTCCATAGCGATTAGGATTCATGTAGGACGCAGCATTATCAAACACAGAAGAATTCGTATTCATCTTCCTCAAAAGTTCGTCAGTCATGTGAAGTTTTTCCTTCAAAACGTAACGTTCCTTGTCTGTCATGGCAAGGTCAGTCTGAGCTTTCAGAAGGGATGACTTTAGTTCATCATTCTCAGCATCGGAGTTTTTGAACAAAGTTTGAAGTTTCTTAACTTCTGCAGTTTCCTTCTTCAGGAGAGCTTTCAGTTTCGAATTTTCAGAATTCGACTTCTCAAAAGATTCTCTTAGTTTGACAACCTCTTTGTAGTATTTATGTTTTTCTTCGAAGAGAGTATAAAACTTGATCTTCAGAATTGTTAGAGAATTATTCAACCTCCGTTTCTCGTCTGTCGTCTTTTCAACTGAGTTTTTCAACTCTACAGCCTCGTCATACATCTTCCGGTTAGCAGTTGAGAGTTCGTTACAAGATTCTGTAAGAACCTTTAAAGACACTTCAAGTGCACCATTCTCAGTGATAACTAAGTCATAGGATTTTGAGAGTTCAGTGTGACTCTCGTTCAAGGCAAGCAGCTCAGCACTTACACATTCAGTTTGAAATACTTTAGGAGTCATCTCATTTTCCACAGACTCAGTCACGGATTCAACATCCGAAAAAATATCATCATCACAGAAATTTCGATTTTCAGATGCCACACGGAAAATGTTATCTGCGGTAGCAGTATCCTTTAGAAAGGCAGCAATTTGAAAATTTTCAACTTCAAAGTTTGCAAGGTCAAAACCTTCATCAAACGTGACAACTAGAGCGTTGTCCTCATCGTCATCAGAATTTTCATTCTCAGATTCCTCATTTTCTGAGATTACATTTTCATCATCAAAAACTACGTAGCTCACGGGCAGTTTCTTTTTGCGATGTAAGTTAGGACACTCGTTTTTGACATGTCCAAATCCTTTGCATTCAAAGCACTGCATTTTGGAAACATCCTTGCTAGTAGAAGAATATGGAGAATGTTTTGTCTCCTTAAATTTTTTGTCAGAGAATGAGGTTTGATTCCGGTTGTCTGAGTTTCTCTGAAAAGAGTTAGAATTTTTCTGAAATTTCCGAAAGTTACGGGCACGGTTCTTCCTCTTAAACTCTTGTTTCACAAGATAAGTGACTATCTCAGTCAGTGCAGCAAGTTTGTCCGGATTATTAGAGTTAATCAGTCTCTCTATATCCTCAGCTTCCTCATCATCAGATTCACCCAGATCAGCAGAAAAACTACTTTCAGATTTCTCATTTTTCACATGAGGTTTTCGAGAGTTCGAGCTTCTTGAACTCTTCCCTTTCTCAGAAATCTTGAGAGCAGTCATTGGTTCGTAGACAAGTGACATATCTGGGTTACTTCGAACTTTGAGAGTCAAATCATAATTTCTCAAATCCGCCATCAAGTCAGCATAATCCCAGTTATGATTCTCGTCGTTGCGAGCTTCGATAGTTAGCACTTTGCTTTCGAATCTGGAGTTTACACTTGATAGGACCTTCTCATAGACCATGGGAGCAGGAAAGATTTCTCCTAGTTCGAACGCCTCGTTGACATATCTCATGATCTTGTCCAAGTAGTCATTTATGTCTTCATCTTCCCTCATTCGAAGTTGATGGAATTGGGCAGTGATAGTTCGGATTTTTGATCGCTTGACTGCATGACTACCCTCACACGTTCTTTGTAACGTTTCCCATGCATCTCTGGCAGAAGTGCAATTTTTGACCAGCTGATACATACTAAGGTCCAGCCATTCACATATAATAAGTAGAGCCTTGCTATTCGCAGTTGACAAATCATGCTCTTCTCTAGTCCAGTTTTGTTCAGGTTTGGGAGTTCTCACGCCATCTGCGTCTTCAGTATATGGGCGTTCCCATCCTTCCAACACTGCCATCCAAGATCTAGAGTCAAGGCCTTTAATTCTAGCTGAAACTTTAGCTTTCCAGTTAGAGTAGTTCTGATACCAATTTTTCGTGAAATTGGTCTTGAACACACAGACAGCAACTTCAGTCTGTCAAAACACTCGCACAAATTTGAAGTACAAAAGTGGAGACAAAGTTATGTAATAGTTTTCATTTCATTGAACACAAAACTTAAACTATTACACTTGTAGAGTATGGTAGACAAAACGATTACAAGAAGTTTCCCGAGTGTCGCAACAACTCCCACTAACTTGCAATCTAGCACACGAGTACCTAAAGCTATATCTCCTAGCTCTAATCTTGGCACACGGTGCAAAAGCTACTACACAAACTCGAAGCTCGACTATGATTCTAAAAATCAGATTTCGTTCTCTCAAAATCGTCAAATGATGAAATGACATCCATGGGTATTTATAGTAGAGTCGCACATGTGAGGGTGATGACGTGGCACGTTCTCATTCGTCGCATGCTTGGCCTATGTCACTTTTCCATGGATGACATCATCATTGTAGAACTTGGATTCTTGAATCTTGGAATCTTGAATCTTTGATTCTTGAATCCTTGAATCTTGAATCTTCAATTTCAAAAACAAACTTCAATTTCAATCTTGACTCCATCGATCTCAATTCTTCATCTTCAATTTCTTGTGAAAATCTCTAAGTGTTGAAGTCTCAGAATTTCATCGTCTTCATGGTCGTCGATCTTGTTGAAGTTGCAAACTTGGAACAATTCTTCATTTCCTCGAACTGAGTACCTCGTGAAAGAAAACACGTAGTAAGTACTTAGTCTTAGAATTAAAAACACAAAAAACACGAGTCGCCGGTTTTTGCGTAGGGAGTGCAAAACCGGCGACTCCAGTCGCCGTTTCTTGACAAGGCACAAAAGCGGCGACTCCAGTCGCTGGAACCAAGTAACACACGCACGCGGCGACTCCAGTCGCCATTTCCCATCCTTGCACAAAGCGGCGACAAAAGTCGCCGGAAAAGTTTCTTCGCTTGCATGTCACACAAACGGCGACTCCTTTCGCCGTTCCACACTTCACCAAAAACGGCGACGCCAGTCGCCGTTTCCCTTGTAATCCAAAACCGGAGACTACAGTCTCCGTTTCTTCAGCACGCTCCAAAATCGGCGACTGCAATCGCCGTTTCTGCACACACCCAAAGCGGCGACTCCTGTCGCCGTTTCCTTGCATCCTCGCAAAAGTGGCGACTCGAGTCGCTGGTTCCATGCAATTCCAAAAGCGGAGACTCAAGTCTCCATTTCCATGCGCAAGGTAGTTGACTTCGGATTCTTAACCTGTAATCCTGAAAATCAACAAAAACAAGAACACAAGGAAAAAAACGTTGTCGCCAAAATCAACATTTACAATATTGAATATAAAGATTAATTGCAAAATGATTATTCTTTTAACCATATTTAAGTCACAAAATTATATTTTATTCTACACACGTAGTTATTATTATCTATTATATTTTATTCTACACACATAATTAATTTATATTTCAAAATGACAAATTTTAGAAAAAAAAATTAGTTTGATTTTTGAAATTATACAAAACTACCGTAACAATTGTTTTATTATAAATAAAATTAATTATATTTTTCCTTATTATAATTTGGGATAGTGATATATATGTTTTGTTATTATGTTTTTGTAGGAGTGACAATAGTACACAATTATATTTCAAACAATTTGTATATGAATTGTACCAACTTTAATGGTATACCATCAACATGAAGTATACGGTAAGATATACTGTATCAATATTAAAATGTGGTACGTTATACAAAATTTTCATGTATCATAGTACAAAGTATTTACCAATTTATATCAAACAAATTAATAATAAATTTATATTTTAAAAAATAAAGAAAAATAGTAAAAAATATATATTGTACATGATACCGATCAAATTGTTAATTTATTTAATTTTCTACTTTATATACATAAAAAATTTATAATTAAATTTTATGCTTTGTTTACTTGAATAAAAAAAAATTAAAGCGAAAAATTATACAAATAAACTCTAAATATCAATAATTTTATCAAAATAGTAATATTGAATAAAGAAAATTATATTATCATTTGGAAAAGAAAATATAACACTCCGCTTTACGTTTTGTAAAATAAAGAGAAAGTCGTTTAAATAAAAGAATTTATTTGAAAGCATTTAATCAAGTGCTTAGGGTTACTAATAATAAACCATGATTTTCAAAGTAATAACATTTTTTAAAAAGGGCAAATGTTTTCAAATATTTCAAAAGTCGAGCTCAAAAGTCAAAATAAACATAATAAAAATCAAAGCCGTAGCCATAATATCGTAAATATAATATGGCATCCTCGAACTCTTTGTGCGTATCTAAAAATATTTTGTTGATTGAGGTGAGTTCAACGTGGTAACTTATCTCAAAATCATGAATTATATCATCAATATATAGCACGTATAAATTCACGACAAATGTATTCAGGTACAACATATAACTCAATAAATCTTCACATCTCACCTAAAATAACGTATGGTAAGTAGGCACATTCATCACGAGATAAGACAATCGTGACATGAACATAGCAAGTATGTATATATATATCTCACATAAAATAACGTATGGTATGTAGGCACATTCATCACGAGATAAGACAAGCGTGACATGAACATAGCACGTACTTAAGACATATACATTTTTCACATACAAAACATATATTTCAAATAATGAACTTGTAGTAACATATATATACACTTTACATACTTCCGCTCCTGCTATCGGACTTTATTGTCATTTTTATCTACGGGTGAATCTTGTTTTTATCATATTACTATCACTCCTGTCTACGAGTGAACCTAATTATGTCACTCCGGCCGACGGTATTTTCATGACATATATATCATTTGACAATGTGCATGTTACCATATCATATAACATTATGCATATCACATAATACATTCAGATATAACATATAACATCAACATATCCACTAACACTCATATTGCATGCACACAACATATAAAGTAAGCAATCACATTATTCATCAAACATTTTAATAACCATAAGTTGACATGAGTTCATATAATTAATATTCGTCAACAACCATTCACGTAAATAAACACATAAGCACATAAAAATAATATAGCTCTTCATAAGCTCCTAGGCTCGATCGTCCTATATCCCTCGATTAATGTTCGACTCCTAGCAACAAGTCTACTAAATTAGTATTATAAATTATTATATATTTTATTGATGTATAAATATTGTGTAAATATAAATAATATAATTTGTGTTATATATATATATAATTAATGTGTATATTTATATATAATGTACAGTATGTGGATTCTACACGAGAGAGAGAGAGAGAGAGAGAGAGAGAGAGAGAGAGAGAGAGAGAGAGAGAGAGAGAGAGAGAGAGAGAGAGAGAGAGAGAGAGAGAGAGAGAGAGAGAGAGAGACTAGGTTATACCGTAGAAGCATGCCGATGAAAACTACGAGGCGCAACGGCCTCTGTCTCCGGCAAGGAAAGAGGCTCGACTTCGGCATCTACTCAGATGTTCGTCGGCGTGGATGAATCGAACGGATCCAACGGGGACTTCGATAGATCTCCAGCGGCGGCTTGAACTCGGCAGCGTCGGAGGTGTTCGGGTGGGTTGTGAGGATCGGAAACGGGCTGAATTGGGCTCGAAAAAGGTCGAACGTAGATGTATGTATATGTATATGTGTAATATGTGTGTGTACGTCGTACATATGTGTGGTTGTGTAAAGAAAAAGAAGAGGACATGGAGAGAGGCGGAGGAGAAAAGAGAAATTGAAAAGCTTGAGTTTACTTTTTTATTTTTGGCATGAATTAAAACATTGATTTTGTGTAAGAGAGGGAAAGAATGTATTTTTGTGTCTTGTTTGTTTTGTTGCCAGAAAGGAGGGTGAGGGGTGTGTGGTTCTTGGGATGTGTAAGAAAGTCAAACATAATCATGACATGATTGTGGTATAACATACATATTTGGTTTTGTTTTTATAATTTATTTGTTAAGACACTTAGATAATATATATTTTAATTGATCAATTGATAAAGTTAAATGAAAATTATATCTCTAAATTGATCAAGTATATAAGCGCTTAGATAACACAAATTTTAATTGATTAATTTGGAATAAAGTTAAATGAAAATTATATCCCTAAATTGATTAAGTGCATAAGAAGATATTATAGAAAAAGAGAACTTAAAGCAAAAATAAAGTAATTGATGAGATTAAACGATAATTGTAGATAAAAGGCTGCTTGGAGATATGAGATACATTTCATAGAACCAATAGGTTGTTAGACTTGATTTTTACTTTCCAACCAACAAAATTTTGTTTTCAAAGGGAATTTTTATTTAGGCCATTTTTCGATAAAGCCTCCTTCAAATGAGATCACTTTCACATTTTGGATGATCGGCAAATTATCTTCTTATTTTGATTGACACGCAAATTAAAAAAAAAAAAATTAGATTTACTAAAAATATAAAAATAAAAATGTATTTAAAGTGAAAAAATAAAATTAATTTTAAATAAAGTAAACAAAATAGGTGAAAAGTTAAGAGTGTAATTGTAGTTTAAAGTAAATGTTGTAATTTCGGCTCCCAAATTACTTCACACAAAATAGCTTTAAATATAAAATAGATGGGAAAAAAAAAACGATATAAAATATAGAACACAAATTTACGTGGCAACTCAAAATAGCTTCTGCTTCCGCCTCTGGGCACCACGCACGATCTATTTATTTATGCACCCCTTACTTTCACTACTCGTTCGGTGTTTATCAAAAACGCATCCTGCAATGTAATTGTCACTACTATCAATTACAATGGACGTATCAATGCAGATTTGAGACTGAAGCCATGATCCGTGACGATTTGTTTTGCCACTCCAAACCTAGCTATGACCTGATTGAATATGAACAACGCTGTCTCGCCATCATTCTTGAACGTAGACATGGCTTGCTTTTCCCAAGCGTTGTTGGTTCTTATCCGCTTCGGAGGTTGGAGGAGGTTAATCAATAGGGGAATCAGCTGCTATTTAATCTTCCTCTATCAATTCATTTTTAAACCAAAGGGAAAAACCACGGGCGAAGGAGAAAATATCACTATAATCGAATCAACGGGGTTACAAATATAGATCTCTCAATATATCTATCTCACAAAAATCTCCAAATATAGATCTCTCAATATACCTATCTCACGAAAATCTCTCTCTAGAAACGCTCTCTCAAGATGTTCTCAATAACATGCTCACAATATTCTGAATAATATCGATCTCTCAAATAAATGCTCTCAATAACATTAATCGAGTTACTAATGATCAAGCATGTAGATCCCTATTTATAGGTAAATTAATTACTTCTAGCATTTATCATATAAATTAATTATTTCTAACGCAATTATATTAATCATATTAATAAATTACACTAAACAGCAATTAAATTTATCAAATAAATTAATTACTTGTAGCGCAATTATATTTATCATATAAATTAATTATTTCTAACGCAATCATATTAATCATATTAATAAATTACACTAAACAATTAATTATGAAAACATGCTCACATAATTAATTTGCCTCAAATTTACCATTAACATAATCATATTATTTAATTTACATTCAGATTATCTTTAATAGAGTTGATAAGAATACTAATACACCTACAAAGAAAAAAAAAAGGAGAATAACACAAATTAGTGTTAGAAATAATATTACATGTAAATGATAAATATCAACAAATAATATAATAAGTTAATATTAGGGTATGAAGCCGATTGATTTTTAATAATATTTAATTAAATAGTACAAATATAAATCTCTCAATATATCTATTTCACGAAAATCTCTATCTCTAGAAACGCTCTCTCAAAACCTCAAAACGATGTTCTCAATAACACGCTCACGATATTCTCAATAATATCGATCTCTCAAATTAATGCTCTCAATAACATTAATCGAGTTACTAATGATCAAGCATGTAGATCCATATTTATAGGTGTAGCAATGTAACAATTAAATTAGGAATAAAACTGTTTTATTCCTATTTCAAATAAACTTAAATTCTCCTACCAAATAATAAAATTATATTCCCAATATAATTCTATTTCTTAAACAAAGAAACACCGATATTTTGCTCCTCAAAATAATTCACGATCAGAACAAAATTCCTCTTCAACACACGAAATCGACGCGCCTCCAATTGTATCGTACGGCTGGTATATGCTGAACGAATGAACAAATTAGTGGCCCCACTAATATTCCTAGGGGGCCTCAACCTATTTCCAATTCAAACAATTCGGACACAGCTAATTAATTAAGACAATTTGCTCCAACGCTCATTGTCGTTAATTCTGGTAACATGCGTCGACTCGGTCGCGTGCTAGTTCCGTTTCGTCTATCCGTTTTAACTCTCGTTTCTTTTATTTCGATTAGATTCAGTCACCACTCAACCGTAAAAAAAAACAATGAAACTTTATACATTAAAATGTAAAATTTAATGATTCCTAATTAATGAAACTAGTAACAACTCCCTGCGATACACAGAAATATTTAATTTAAATTTTTTGGTTAAAAAATCCTAAATTTAATATAAATAATGTAAATTATATTATTTTTCATTAAAAACAATTAAAATTTGTATATTTATATAAATAACAAATTTTAAAATACCTATTCACAATTTAGTATTATTATTCTACTTGTAAACTTTATTGTAAATAACTAAATATTACTCATGAATTGCAACATACAATTGTTCTTAAATATTGAATTCTTAAAAAAATATATCAACTTTGATTTGCCGTAAATCAATTGTCAATTTGTCATATTCGTTAACAAAAAGTGTTATTAAAACATGATTTTTTATATATATTGTTATTTAGAAATCTTCGTATTTCAATTTACATATAATAACATGATATAAATATTAATAATATATAAAAAACAATTTTGTATTTATAAATAAATAAATAAATTATATTAGTTTACATAGCATAAAAAACTATTCTAATCACGTCATTAAGAATATTTAATTAATGCATTAAGTAATAAATCAATAATAAAAATATAGAAATATATATAGAAATAAAATTATATGGTCAACAATGATTACGTAAAAAGTAAAGTTTTATCTTGATTTCTAGGTTATTTTTATCTTTACAAAAAAACTATTTACTTATGTATGTATTACTTATGATCAACTATAGTTATATGTAACGATGTAGAATATCACACATTTTTTATATTATCATAAAAGATTACAAGCACAACATAGGTAATTGATATAAACAACTAAAATGTAATTAAGTCAATAACAGGCCCTTTATAACATAGCCTCTTGTCAAATAATAATAATAATAATAATAATAATAATAATAATAATAATTATTATTATTATTATTAGATAATCTAACATAATGTTTAAATAAAAGAAAATATGATTTTTTTATCCATACATTATTATTTTATCCTAAAGATAAATAAGATATTTTATCGGTGAATTTGAAAGTTCAAACACTTAAATATTACTTTCTAATTAAAGATATATTGAATTTATATTTTCGTTTCATATTTACATTTAATTTATTAAATATCTGTATCAACTCATTCAATTTTTTATTTGTTTATTTCTATTTATAATTATATGTTACTTTAATTTTTAATAATTTTAAATATCAAAACAAACTTTCTCGTCTTTCGCCAACTCAAAGTAGTCTAGTCTAGTAGTGCGATATCATGCGCGACTATTATTAAGATTCATGAGCTGATTGGTAAAAAAAAAAATCAACATGATAGTGCTATTTATTAATAATTAATATAGAAATTAAAATTTAAATAGTTATATAATTTTCTTATATTGTTTTGATATTAAGTAATTTAGAGAAAAAATTAAAATGAGATTATGATTTAAAGAAAAAGATTCTAGTTTACCTCCCTAACAAAAAAGGTAATTTATTAATTGAGTATATATAATTTAATGTATTTATATTTCTCCCTAACAAAAAAGGTAATTTATTAATTGAGTATATATAATTTAATGTATTTATATTTCTTGTATTCATAATGAAGGTAAGATTTTGAAATTGGATTTGTCTATTTTAACCTTTTTATTATATATAATCATATTTTCCATTTATTACATACGTTTTATATATTAAATGCTGAAATCTCAATCGTTTGGACAGAGATTCTTGAAATCAATCACAGAACACTGTTTTTGGAAATTATTTTTTGATTGCGATTGTGTTTTTTTCAAAATTCAAAAAACATTCATAGACGTTCAAAAATTTGACAAGATACCGTTTGTATGTTCTTGAACTCCACCGAGGTAAATTCTTGTTCTTCTTTGAATATCGATAATCGTGGGTTTGTTTTTTATTTTTTGTAAATACACTAACAAAGGTTCTGCTAGATCATCTATCAAAGTGTATACGAGATGAACAATGCCTCTTGTTGGAAGTGCAAATTTCAGTCTGGTTGTCAACACACTATCACGTCATGCTTTTTGTGTTTTTATTTTTTTGTGAAGAACACACGGCTCCCAAATATAAACTGTGTCATTGCGGGTTTTTTTGTCAAGTTCTATCGGTGGTTGGTTCTACTGATGTTAAAATTTATGTCCATGAAGTATAGTAATAAACGGGGTTTGCTAGCGTAGTGTTAAGATTGATTAATCATTCTACCGTTTATATAATCAAATCTGGCCTTTGCGACTTTTTCATAATTTTGGTTGAGGTTAACCGAGCATCTTTTCTTGTTGCAGGACCAATGGATGCTTATGTTGCTAAGATTGTTTACAATGGCGAGGGTGCAGCTATATCGTTTGGCTCCAACTTATCCTTCAACGAACTATGCGACAATATTCGAATCCAATTCCCGATTTTGATTGACAAGGCGTTACAACTTAAATTCTCGGTGGTTCCCTAATCAACAATCTATCGTCTACGTAACGACGTCGACATGTCCATGTTATTTTTGGTACTCCGTCAACTAACGTCGTCTTGGGTCGATATTAGCGTTTCAACAATCAACGAAGCCACTCCTGTGATGAATCAACCTCCTGTTCAAGCACCAACTGAGGATATTTTTCCCGACTTAGACCCAAACCAATACCTGGGGTGCTTTAGAAGGGAAGATGCGAAGTCATATATGACCGAGCCATGAAAGAGTTATATCACGCATAAAGGTCAAATTTTTGAACGTGGAGCTAAGGACTTTAGGGTTAAGCTGCGAATGTATGCCATCGAGGTTGGTTTTGAATACTTCTACGGAATAAATAAGCCAAATCGTGTCACAGCTTTTTGCAAGAAAAGGGATGCTGAAGGCTGCCAATGGCGCGTAAAAGCCTCGATGAATAGGTATTCTGCACTTCTTTTATTTCTTAATGTATTCAACAATAGGTATGGTTCACTTGATATGCTTTGAAAGTTTATATTTCCAGTAGTTAATAGTCAATGGGATTAAGAGCTTCAAGTAGTTTTTCAAAATTTTTGCTTTGGATTTCTTACACTGTCACCTAATCACTCCGTTGAATTTTGTACGTCAATCATGGTAAATGTCAAAAATAATTCAAGAAAACTTTTTTCCACTACGATTCTAATCATCATAGTGTGCACTGACATGCCTAATTAACTAGTACTGTGTTCTTCATAGATTGTTGAGATGTTATTTATATCGATTCCTGTTCATTAGTATAGAGAACATTGTTCAGGGACATGCTTTTTTGTCATATTAATTGTCTGTCACAGCTTGTTCAATCTACTACTTAATTTTTTTAAATCTCAGGCACAATGGATTCTTCAACATATACGATTTGGAAAATGAACACAAGTGCAGATCAGTTGTTCGTCTTTCCAAGAGCAAGATGCTCTCCAGTAATATTATTAAAGCAGTAATGGTCGACAAGATTCGTGATAACCCGAACTCCAAAGCAGTTGATATTCTAAAAGATATGAAGTTGAATTTCGGATTAGATATTCCATACCACAAGGCCTGGTACGGGAAGGAACGTGCTAGGGATGATGTGCTCGGTGTGGAGGCTGACTCATACCGCCAGCTAAGATGGTTCGGTCAGAACACGATACAAGCTAATCCCGGCTCAAGAATTGATGTCCAATGTCTGCCATTAACAGAATCTCAGGACAATGAATACAGGTTTCAACTGATGTTCGTGTCATACGCCTCCACATTTAGCGGATTTGAGCATTGCAGGCCAGTACTCCATATTGACGCTACATTCATTACAAACAAGTATAGAGGAATGCTCCTTGCGGCTACAGCTAAGGATGCTAATTGTGGTATGATCATTTGCGTATTTTTATGATTTCTGTTTCAGTATTTGAAAATTAGTGTTTCAGTAGTTTTCCTTTCCATTTGGGGAACTTAGTTGAATTTGTTGTTATTTATCATAGAATAAAAGGAGACAGTTAATTTCATCGATCAATTTGTTCGGGTACTTTTTCGATTGCGTTTAACAATGAAAATGACCAGTTAAACTAATGTTCTGGTACACAATTGTATGTCGCAACAAGTCAGCCTATTGACTGCCTACTTTTCTTGTTAAACAGGTCTATATCCAGTAGCTTACGCCATTGTGGATTCTGAAAATGAGAGCAACTGGACATACTTTCTCGAGAATATCAAAGCTTGTTTAGCCACGGGTTCTGGACGCACAATTACTTTTATTTCAGACCGTAATCTTGGTTTGTTAGCTGCTGTCCGTAGTGTTTTTCCTAACAGCCCTCTTGGATTTTGTTATCGACATTTGTATGCTAATTTACTCAATAAGTATCCATCAGGCTCAGTTCATGGCAAGAGGATTACTTACTTATTTATGGTAGCTGCATACTCACGTGACGAAGAGAGTTTTGAATTACATTTACATAAACTTAAACAAGAAGGTGGCCAAATAGTTGAAGACTTTTTAAAGGATCTGCCTCCTAAAACTTGGGCATCGTGTCGTTTCAACGGGGAGAGGTTTGGTGAAATGACGAACAATCTAGCGGAGTGTTTTAACAGTTGGGTTAAAGATTTAAAGGGGTTGCCAATCACATATTTAAACAATGAAATCCGCGTTAGAATAATGAACCTTATTGCGACACGGAAAAAGTTGGCCGATGGATGGGTATCAGAACTATGTCCCGTCATGGAGAAGAGATTGGCAGCTAATCTTGAACTAGGAAGACATTGGCGTGCTAGCATGTCAAACGAGTTTCTTTACGAAATTAAGACGGGAGATCATACCGTTGGTGTTGACCTGCTAAAGAAGATTTGCTCGTGTGGTGAGTGGCAAATTCATGGTTTCCCTTGTGCGCATGCCCTAGTTGCTGCTCAGAGTCAAACTTCGAATATTTACTCTTATGTCGATCCTCTCTTTCAGGTCCGATACTAGTATCATCTAAATTCAATTCCCCTGCTAGTTAGCATATTATTATAGAACTAAGGATTATTGCTTATTATGCAGGTGGATAAATATCGCTTGACGTACTCTTTTACAATCAATCCCGTCCCCACTATAGCAAAACCAATTCAGATGGTTTCACAGACCGTCAACATCAAACCTCCAAAGACACGACGTCCAGCTGGGCGACCAAGACAAGTGAGGTTAAAGCCCAGGAGTGAGATCAAACGGATAATCAAGTGTAGTCGCTGTAACAAATTCAAGAACCACAACAAGAAGACATGCAAAGAAGTTATATAGTATGGAGTTTATCAAACTTTATTGCAGTTCATGCCCAATAAAACACGGTGTTGGTTGCAGCTTTCAACCGAGGTTGAATATTAATAAATCTGAGTCATGGTTTAAGATTCACATGAAACTATGTTCATTATTTCTGGTATTTTGTAATACATTGGTCTCATTTACATTTATCATCTTTTTAGTTTCTATTGCTGTGGAGTTTTTTACTAAGATAGTGTTAAATTTACCAGTGATTGTTTTTTGTTTTTTCCTACAGCAAAAGTTAACTCCATCGGACACTTTGTGTTGGTAAATCATTTTGGAAGTACGGTTTGAAGGTACCGGTATACCGATCCAATCGATATATCGTGTGTGCGGAAGCGTGTAAAGCAATAGATCTACTATGCCATGATCTTAGTGCACACATATATATGTATAGACACATATTTATATATATATATACATCCAATATATATATATAGAGAGATTAACAAGAACACTTACAACCGGTGTAGCGTGCCTCGTTGATGTTGATGAAGGTGGTGTTGAGTCGATTGAACCACCTTCATGGATCAGCCTTGAGAATGACCTCGTCACTCTTCTTGTCTAGATCGCCCGGATGTTGAAACCGCACAAATGGCCCGGCCTCTACGTGTTGCACACGAACCCGGATGACGAACACTTTGCTTGATTGAGTCGGTTCTCCAAGAACACTCTCTCCTTTCTCTCCTTTAGTTGTGAATTTCGTGGCTGATGTTATGTATTATGAAAATCTGATTTTCATCCATATATTAGCATCATTATGCATGTCATAACACCCCATTGTAACCTCCAACATAATGGGCATCAATTATGCACCATTAACATGCAAAAGGAGTTACAAAGGAGGTGAAAGGTCATGCCACATACACATGCCACTATGCATTGTATGTGATCTCACTTGCTTGTGTGGCATGTCATGTCACACTATGTGACATGCATCCATGCATCCCATGCATGTGAATTAAATCCACGTAAATATTGATTCTAAATCAATATATATATATTAAGCATCGTACATCATCTTCGAGTCCGTGTGTGACCCTGTAGGTATAATTATCGATCAATATTATATTGCTCCCAGCAATTAATATTATCGAATAATAATTTAACATCCATAGACGACCTTATGACTTTATCGATTGCACACGTAGGATCGAAGGACATATCCCAACAATCTCCCACTTGGCCTTCAGAGCCAGTGTGCTGCCAACTTCCTGTTGTCACTTTATTTCTAAGTTTGAACTTGAGGCAAGACTCGAGTCATCCTCAATCGGTTCAAACCTTTCTTGGACTTTGAGACAGACTGTAAAACCAGATTTATCACTATGATACGAATCTGGACGTGGCCACGTATTTTCCACAGTCTCGACTCTCCAAGTGGCCGGTAAGACATGTATCCCATTATAAAATGGAGGACAATCCCATCTTGTCAATCCAAGCTCTCCCACTTGCTTCCTGATATACCCAATAACAAGTTTTATAACCTCCTTTTACGAAAGGCGTTTACTTGTATCAAAGTACACCATTTCACAATGGAATCACTCTGGACTACTCAGGTCAGAGGAAATTGCTCGACAGTCAATGAAATAGTATTATGACTCGAAATCTTAAATACTATTCCAGTCGGGTCTGTTCGATCATTAGCTCCCAGCTAATATCTATGTAATTGTACTTGATGTCCCACATCACTAGCCCATGAAGCGGCGCTATAGTACACATTACAAACTAGTTCTTTGTATTATCGGTTTGTCCGTACTCGATTATACGAACTAGGAACAAGCATATGATTCAAGTATATCAGTTCAACCATTGGGACTTCATTATGCGGTAAGTCGACCTCATAACCCAATCGATATTACTTAATCATTTGGACAATTCATATAAATTAAACCATATTTATATGAAGAAATATGTATTATACATATGAGTGAATGTCTACCAAATCTCCAAAAGTATCTAATACAGTAATAGAAATCACAACCCATCTCTAAGATGTCTGATCTCTATTGCAGTCGTGAAAGCCTCAAGCTTAAACTGCTGGAGAGGTTTAGAAAATGGGTTTGCAACCTTACCAAAAGTCGCAACTTTATTATCTCGATGTCTCCACAAAACTATCTCCCAAATAATGTGGAACTTCCTGAGCACCAGTTTTAGACTTGTGGTGCTTCCTAGCTCATAGGCTTGCGCGATAACTCTACTATAAATAGAGAACTATCGGATGGGCTGAGCTAGTTACGCCACCTAGTTCATTCAAGAACTTTCAAATCCTAACTGCCAACATTACTGCATCCAATGCAATACTGTGCTCAGCTTTTGCAGTTTAATCAGCTATATTGCATTGCATGGAACTATTCCAGCAAATATCACCTCTAACCAGACAAAAGATATAACCAGATTAAAATCGGAAATTATCTTAGTCTGTTTTGAAGTTAGCATTCAAACAGCTTGTTAATATCAACTCCTTTTGTCTTCCAAAGACAACAAAATATTCTTTAGTCCATCTAAGGTACATAAGAATATTCTTGGCCGCAGTCTAATGCGCCTCACCTGGGTTTCCTTGAAACTGACTCGTCATGCTCAAAGCATACGATACGTCCGGTCGTGTACATATCATGGCGTACATTATAGACCCTATTGCCGAAGCATAAGGAATGTTTTCCATCCTCTTTTGCTCATCAAGTCCCGTAGGGCCTTGCATCTTGCTAAGAGATGTGCCATGACTCATTGGAATGAGACCCTTTTTGGCGTCTTTCATTCTGAACTTATCAAGTACCTTATCAATATAGGTCACTTGACTAAGTCCAAACATCATTTTCGATCTGTTCTTGATGCCCAATATGTACTGTGCTTCTCCAAGATCCTTCATTGAAAAACAATTCCCAAGCCATTCTTTAATAGAATTAAGCATAGAAACATTGTTTCCAATAAGGAGTATGTCACCGACATACAACACAATTAATACAACGTAACTCCCACTGATCTTCTTGTAAAACAAGACTCTTCCGAGTTCCTCTGAAATCCAAATCCCAGTATGGATTCATTGAACTGAAGATTGCTACTCCGATATGCATTCTTTATTCCATAAATAGAACTATAAGCTTGCATAATTTCTCAGCCTTATTAAGATCGATAAAACTCTTTGGCTGTGTTAAAACACAACCTCTTCTAGAATCCAATTCAAGAAGTTAGTTTTAACATCCAATATTACCATAACTCATTATCAAGATGAGTAGTAATGGCTAAGATAATCTGAATGATTTAATCAAAGCAATTGGTGAAAGTTTTTCATAATCCACCTCGTGAATAAAACTTTTACCATCAACCTTGCTTTAAAAACCCTAGGTTTTCCATCTGTCTGTTTAGATCTTAAAGATCTATTAGCATTCATTGGGTCTAACCCTGTGATGCAAATATATCAAGTTCCAAACTTGATTATCAGATATTGATATCATCTCAGATTTCATGGCACCATGCCAATTTTCAGTAGCTGGACTCGTCATAGCTTGGAATTAGGTCGAAGGTTCACCGCTTTCCAAAAGCATGAATTCATATCTCTCATTGGTCACAATATCTAAGTATTTGAATAATAGAGATAGATTTATGCCTTTCGGACCTACGAGGGCTGGTATGGCTTCCAAAACCATAAGAATACTCTCAACCCAGTCTTGAGTATTCATCGTTAGTTGTTTCACTTGAACCTCGTTCAAGACAACCGAGCTCCCACTGAATTTCTAGAAAAGATAACTCTTTTCAAGAAAATCACTATCTCGAGCAACAAAATATTGTTCTCAGATAGATCGTAGAAGTTGTACCCTCAAGTTTCTTATGGATACCATACAGAAACTTTTATCCCATTTGAGTTCAAGCTCTATAGAGATAAATCTCGTCAGAGAAGCTTTTAGAACCTCAAATTTTGATGAAAACAATTTAGGGACCCTCCTTTTCCATACCTAGTATGGTGTCTTATCAACAGCTTTTGACAGCTTCCTATTCAGTGTATAAGTTGAAGTCTAGAATTGTGTGTTCCCAAAAGAGACCAGTAGTTCATTTAGACCTCTCATCGAATGGTCGAACTATATCTAATATAGTTTGTTTTCTCTTTTCCGAAACATAACCTTCATGTGCTTGTGAACTAATAGGTTCCACATACATCAGTATGTATCATCCCTAATTACTCACATGTTCTTCTTTCTCCAATAAAGATGACATTGTTATCTTTTCAATCACACATCATTCACATGTATCAAATGACTCCAAGTCAAATGATTCTAAAATTCCTTCTAAAAGAAGCTTCGTTACATGTTTAGATTTTGATTTGATCTAATCAACAATGTTTCAGTTATGTCTCATCGATACTTATTCGATTTGGCCTTTGGTCTTAATGATATATATGATTTGTCAAGTTTAAAGTATACATAAACAATATAATAATCGTACCAAAACAAAGAATAATTCACAATTAAAATAGTTACCAAACTATTTAATAGTGAAAAACTAATCCATCAGTATCTAATACTGAACCAATATTCATTGTTTATTGAAGGTACGAAATTACATAGTTATAATACTAAAACAGGGCCCTAAGGCAAAACAACATCATATGATCATACGGCTAATGCAGCGACCTTCGCTCCATTTCTCGTCCTAGATCGACATCTCTATTCACCAAACTTATACTTCTATGTAGTTCCTTCACATGCAAATGTGAGAACCACATTTGGCATCCAATACCCAAGAAGTAGAATTTGTGAAGTTTAATGTCTATAACATTAATACCTGAAGATGAAACAACCCCGTTCTTCACATCTTCTTTGAACTTTGGGCAAATTCAATTATTCCCAATAATTGAGTTTCATTCAAATTTCTCATTCAAAATTATCTCAATGTCAAAACGTGATAAATCGTAAGTGAAAAATCGAAGTTTTCTAACCAGCGATATTATCATGCAATTGAAGCCCTATCTCTCATAAAATATGAGGGAGCCAACCAGACAATCGATTCACGCCATCCAATGGCTCGAAAGTCTCTAATTTGTGTCAATGATGAACTTAAGTGTTTAGGATTAAATCACTCCCTGAGGTGTAAATAATCATAACCTTATAATCCATCAAATGAAAGACAAATTAGGCATTTGTTTTGAAATTGAATAAAATATGAACTTTTATATGTTTGCAAGTAGTGTCCAACACTTTTGCAGTAGACGCATTGAGATTCCCTAGGAACTCTAGTAGCCTTCTTGCCCATGCTCTTTTGAATACCTCATCCCTTATCATAAGAATATCCCTCTCAGGGTCCTTTTTAATTGACGACTCATCATCTTAGAAAAATTTAGGAGATCACTTAAAACAAATAATCCAATTATTTGTTGTACATGTGGTCCCTATAGGTTTCTCTTTTCCAGCCTAGCTGAATCGATGACCCTGGTTATTCAGAACTTTTCAATCTTAGCATATTCCCCGAACATGCTATTGAGTTGTTCAATGATATCTTAGGATGTGGTTATTTAACACATTTTCCTTGTCTTCGTATTTGAGGACCATCCTCAAATTACGTTGTTAATCAAGAAAATTTATGTTGTTCAATTTTTCACAATCAAGAATTGAACGAAACTTGAATTGAGTTGATATTAGACATGATAAACTACAAAAGAAAGATAAATAAAGTATGTAAACATCCACAAAGCGGTAAACAAATAAGGTTGTCTAACAATTGTACTTATTTATTTCATTTTGTTCAATTGATATCCAATATCATTGTCCCTTAGAACAAAACGATCCCGAGATCCTCATCTTGTAAATATTTAAGCCGACTGAGTCCGCACTTAAGTATTTCAAGATAGGTAGACATACCCATGTCAATGATATCTAATATCACTCTCGGTCGACGAGAATCTCATTCTCATCTCATGTCTCGATAGCCACGCCTCCAGTGGATCTATCGATGAGAAAACCAAACTCACGTGTAAGGGTCTAACCCTTACTCCCACTTATCCCAAGATAACAAGTAGTACCCCGCTGAGGCGGACCTACCAACTTATGATCGAGGGCTTTATGGGTGTGATGTTTTGGACAAGACATTATACTCATTATTTTGGAACTTGCATGCATAGGTTTGTTTATATGTAAGTTGAACATTTATAACATAAAACAACCTATAACTAGCAAAGCAAATAAATACGAAATCGAAAGGCCCCTAGAACCTCACAACTCTCAAACGAAAAGATTAAAAGCAACAAAATAGGCCTTGAACATCTTCTGGACTGGTCCTCGCCCTCCGTTTTAGTTCCGTGCCCTCCGATTTTGGTCAAATCTATTCCGTACCCATAAAACCACGAACGGCGCCCGCCGTTTCACAATCAGCGGTCGCCGAACACCACCGGCGGTCGCCATTTCCAAAACGGCGCCCGCCGAAAGGTCCGGGAACAATCTGCCAAGAAAAAAGCCTTTCGGCGGTCGCCGTTTCCAAAACAGCGCCCGCCGAAACAAAACAGCGCCCGCTGGAGCTACAACGGCGCCCGCCGTTTGGCTCCAGCAGCCCGGTTTTGTCCGCTTTGCTTCGTTTTGCTTCGTTTCTTCTCGTTTTCGCCGGAGAGCCGAGATCCTCCATCGAACCATGGACCAAGTCCATCGCTTACAAGTAGTACAATACAAATATAATAGAAAAACCTATCTATTACAAATGATTCCAAGGGACGCAGCCCTCAAAAGACTATGGCCAATCGAAACGTAAAAAACGACAATTTCATTCACCCGACCACTAACGGTGGTCGGCCTTACATCTAATCACATAATCACAATTAAACAAATAATCCAATTATGTTGATTTAACCTTCGTGTCCAACACAAAAGTGTGCACGAGCCCTAGGCTCTGATACCAATTGAAGGTACCGGTATACCGATCCAATCGATATATCGTGTATGCGGAAGCGTGTAAAGCAATAGATCTACTATGCCATGATCTTAGTGCACACATATATATATGTATAGACACATATTTATATATATATATATATACATCCAATATATATATAGAGAGAGATTAACAAGAACACTTACAACCGGTGTAGCGTGCCTCGTTGATGTTGATGAAGGTGGTATTGAGTCGATTGAACCACCTTCATGGATCAGCCTTGAGAATGACCTCGTCACTCTTCTTGTCTAGATCCCCCGGATGTTGAAACCGCACAAATGGCCCGGCCTCTACGTGTTGCACACGAACCCGGATGACGAACACTTTGCTTGATTGAGTCGGTTCTCCAAGAACACTCTCTCCTTTCTCTCCTTTAGTTGTGAATTTCGTGGCTGATGTTATGTATTATGAAAATCTGATTTTCATCCATATATTAGCATCATTATGCATGTCATAACACCCCATTGTAACCTCCAACATAATGGGCATCAATTATGCACCATTAACATGCAAAAGGAGTTACAAAGGAGGTGAAAGGTCATGCCACATACACATGCCACTATGCATTGTATGTGATCTCACTTGCTTGTGTGGCATGTCATGTCACACTATGTGACATGCATCCATGCAAGCCATGCATCCCATGCATGTGAATTAAATCCACGTAAATATTGATTCTAAATCAATATATATATATTAAGCATCGTACATCATCTTCGAGTCCGTGTGTGACCCTGTAGGTATAATTATCGATCAATATTATATTGCTCCCAGCAATTAATATTATCGAATAATAATTTAACATCCATAGACGACCTTATGACTTTATCGATTGCACACGTAGGATCGAAGGACATATCCCAACAATCTCCCACTTGGCCTTCAGAGCCAGTGTGCTGCCAACTTCCTGTTGTCACTTTATTTCTAAGTTTGAACTTGAGGCAAGACTCGAGTCATCCTCAATCGGTTCAAACCTTTCTTGGACTTTGAGACAGACTGTAAAACCAGATTTATCACTATGATACGAATCTGGACGTGGCCACGTATTTTCCACAGTCTCGACTCTCCAAGTGGCCGGTAAGACATGTATCCCATTATAAAATGGAGGACAATCCCATCTTGTCAATCCAAGCTCTCCCACTTGCTTCCTGATATACCCAATAACAAGTTTTATAACCTCCTTTTACGAAAGGCGTTTACTTGTATCAAAGTACACCATTTCACAATGGAATCACTCTGGACTACTCAGGTCAGAGGAAATTGCTCGACAGTCAATGAAATAGTATTATGACTCGAAATCTTAAATACTATTCCAGTCGGGTCTGTTCGATCATTAGCTCCCAGCTAATATCTATGTAATTGTACTTGATGTCCCACATCACTAGCCCATGAAGCGGCGCTATAGTACACATTACAAACTAGTTCTTTGTATTATCGGTTTGTCCGTACTCGATTATACGAACTAGGAACAAGCATATGATTCAAGTATATCAGTTCAACCATTGGGACTTCATTATGCGGTAAGTCGACCTCATAACCCAATCGATATTACTTAATCATTTGGACAATTCATATAAATTAAACCATATTTATATGAAGAAATATGTATTATACATATGAGTGAATGTCTACCAAATCTCCAAAAGTATCTAATACAGTAATAGAAATCACAACCCATCTCTAAGATGTCTGATCTCTATTGCAGTCGTGAAAGCCTCAAGCTTAAACTGCTGGAGAGGTTTAGAAAATGGGTTTGCAACCTTACCAAAAGTCGCAACTTTATTATCTCGATGTCTCCACAAAACTATCTCCCAGATAATGTGGAACTTCCTGAGCACCAGTTTTAGACTTGTGGTGCTTCCTAGCTCATAGGCTTGCGCGATAACTCTACTATAAATAGAGAACTATCGGATGGGCTGAGCTAGTTACGCCACCTAGTTCATTCAAGAACTTTCAAATCCTAACTGCCAACATTACTGCATCCAATGCAATACTGTGCTCAGCTTTTGCAGTTTAATCAGCTATATTGCATTGCATGGAACTATTCCAGCAAATATCACCTCTAACCAGACAAAAGATATAACCAGATTAAAATCGGAAATTATCTTAGTCTGTTTTGAAGTTAGCATTCAAACAGCTTGTTAATATCAACTCCTTTTGTCTTCCAAAGACAACAAAATATTCTTTAGTCCATCTAAGGTACATAAGAATATTCTTGGCCGCAGTCTAATGCGCCTCACCTGGGTTTCCTTGAAACTGACTCGTCATGCTCAAAGCATACGATACGTCCGGTCGTGTACATATCATGGCGTACATTATAGACCCTATTGCCGAAGCATAAGGAATGTTTTCCATCCTCTTTTGCTCATCAAGTCCCGTAGGGCCTTGCATCTTGCTAAGAGATGTGCCATGACTCATTGGAATGAGACCCTTTTTGGCGTCTTTCATTCTGAACTTATCAAGTACCTTATCAATATAGGTCACTTGACTAAGTCCAAACATCATTTTCGATCTGTTCTTGATGCCCAATATGTACTGTGCTTCTCCAAGATCCTTCATTGAAAAACAATTCCCAAGCCATTCTTTAATAGAATTAAGCATAGAAACATTGTTTCCAATAAGGAGTATGTCACCGACATACAACACAATTAATACAACGTAACTCCCACTGATCTTCTTGTAAAACAAGACTCTTCCGAGTTCCTCTGAAATCCAAATCCCAGTATGGATTCATTGAACTGAAGATTGCTACTCCGATATGCATTCTTTATTCCATAAATAGAACTATAAGCTTGCATAATTTCTCAGCCTTATTAAGATCGATAAAACTCTTTGGCTGTGTTAAAACACAACCTCTTCTAGAATCCAATTCAAGAAGTTAGTTTTAACATCCAATATTACCATAACTCATTATCAAGATGAGTAGTAATGGCTAAGATAATCTGAATGATTTAATCAAAGCAATTGGTGAAAGTTTTTCATAATCCACCTCGTGAATAAAACTTTTACCATCAACCTTGCTTTAAAAACCCTAGGTTTTCCATCTGTCTGTTTAGATCTTAAAGATCTATTAGCATTCATTGGGTCTAACCCTGTGATGCAAATATATCAAGTTCCAAACTTGATTATCAGATATTGATATCATCTCAGATTTCATGGCACCATGCCAATTTTCAGTAGCTGGACTCGTCATAGCTTGGAATTAGGTCGAAGGTTCACCGCTTTCCAAAAGCATGAATTCATATCTCTCATTGGTCACAATATCTAAGTATTTGAATAATAGAGATAGATTTATGCCTTTCGGACCTACGAGGGCTGGTATGGCTTCCAAAACCATAAGAATACTCTCAACCCAGTCTTGAGTATTCATCGTTAGTTGTTTCACTTGAACCTCGTTCAAGACAACCGAGCTCCCACTGAATTTCTAGAAAAGATAACTCTTTTCAAGAAAATCACTATCTCGAGCAACAAAATATTGTTCTCAGATAGATCGTAGAAGTTGTACCCTCGAGTTTCTTATGGATACCATACAGAAACTTTTATCCCATTTGAGTTCAAGCTCTATAGAGATAAATCTCGTCAGAGAAGCTTTTAGAACCTCAAATTTTGATGAAAACAATTTAGGGACCCTCCTTTTCCATACCTAGTATGGTGTCTTATCAACAGCTTTTGACAGCTTCCTATTCAGTGTATAAGTTGAAGTCTAGAATTGTGTGTTCCCAAAAGAGACCAGTAGTTCATTTAGACCTCTCATCGAATGGTCGAACTATATCTAATATAGTTTGTTTTCTCTTTTCCGAAACATAACCTTCATGTGCTTGTGAACTAATAGGTTCCACATACATCAGTATGTATCATCCCTAATTACTCACATGTTCTTCTTTCTCCAATAAAGATGACATTGTTATCTTTTCAATCACACATCATTCACATGTATCAAATGACTCCAAGTCAAATGATTCTAAAATTCCTTCTAAAAGAAGCTTCGTTACATGTTTAGATTTTGATTTGATCTAATCAACAATGTTTCAGTTATGTCTCATCGATACTTATTCGATTTGGCCTTTGGTCTTAATGATATATATGATTTGTCAAGTTTAAAGTATACATAAACAATATAATAATCGTACCAAAACAAAGAATAATTCACAATTAAAATAGTTACCAAACTATTTAATAGTGAAAAACTAATCCATCAGTATCTAATACTGAACCAATATTCATTGTTTATTGAAGGTACGAAATTACATAGTTATAATACTAAAACAGGGCCCTAAGGCAAAACAACATCATATGATCATACGGCTAATGCAGCGACCTTCGCTCCATTTCTCGTCCTAGATCGACATCTCTATTCACCAAACTTATACTTCTATGTAGTTCCTTCACATGCAAATGTGAGAACCACATTTGGCATCCAATACCCAAGAAGTAGAATTTGTGAAGTTTAATGTCTATAACATTAATACCTGAAGATGAAACAACCCCGTTCTTCACATCTTCTTTGAACTTTGGGCAAATTCAATTATTCCCAATAATTGAGTTTCATTCAAATTTCTCATTCAAAATTATCTCAATGTCAAAACGTGATAAATCGTAAGTGAAAAATCGAAGTTTTCTAACCAGCGATATTATCATGCAATTGAAGCCCTATCTCTCATAAAATATGAGGGAGCCAACCAGACAATCGATTCACGCCATCCAATGGCTCGAAAGTCTCTAATTTGTGTCAATGATGAACTTAAGTGTTTAGGATTAAATCACTCCCTGAGGTGTAAATAATCATAACCTTATAATCCATCAAATGAAAGACAAATTAGGCATTTGTTTTGAAATTGAATAAAATATGAACTTTTATATGTTTGCAAGTAGTGTCCAACACTTTTGCAGTAGACGCATTGAGATTCCCTAGGAACTCTAGTAGCCTTCTTGCCCATGCTCTTTTGAATACCTCATCCCTTATCATAAGAATATCCCTCTCAGGGTCCTTTTTAATTGACGACTCATCATCTTAGAAAAATTTAGGAGATCACTTAAAACAAATAATCCAATTATTTGTTGTACATGTGGTCCCTATAGGTTTCTCTTTTCCAGCCTAGCTGAATCGATGACCCTGGTTATTCAGAACTTTTCAATCTTAGCATATTCCCCGAACATGCTATTGAGTTGTTCAATGATATCTTAGGATGTGGTTATTTAACACATTTTCCTTGTCTTCGTATTTGAGGACCATCCTCAAATTACGTTGTTAATCAAGAAAATTTATGTTGTTCAATTTTTCACAATCAAGAATTGAACGAAACTTGAATTGAGTTGATATTAGACATGATAAACTACAAAAGAAAGATAAATAAAGTATGTAAACATCCACAAAGCGGTAAACAAATAAGGTTGTCTAACAATTGTACTTATTTATTTCATTTTGTTCAATTGATATCCAATATCATTGTCCCTTAGAACAAAACGATCCCGAGATCCTCATCTTGTAAATATTTAAGCCGACTGAGTCCGCACTTAAGTATTTCAAGATAGGTAGACATACCCATGTCAATGATATCTAATATCACTCTCGGTCGACGAGAATCTCATTCTCATCTCATGTCTCGATAGCCACGCCTCCAGTGGATCTATCGATGAGAAAACCAAACTCACGTGTAAGGGTCTAACCCTTACTCCCACTTATCCCAAGATAACAAGTAGTACCCCGCTGAGGCGGACCTACCAACTTATGATCGAGGGCTTTATGGGTGTGATGTTTTGGACAAGACATTATACTCATTATTTTGGAACTTGCATGCATAGGTTTGTTTATATGTAAGTTGAACATTTATAACATAAAACAACCTATAACTAGCAAAGCAAATAAATACGAAATCGAAAGGCCCCTAGAACCTCACAACTCTCAAACGAAAAGATTAAAAGCAACAAAATAGGCCTTGAACATCTTCTGGACTGGTCCTCGCCCTCCGTTTTAGTTCCGTGCCCTCCGATTTTGGTCAAATCTATTCCGTACCCATAAAACCACGAACGGCGCCCGCCGTTTCACAATCAGCGGTCGCCGAACACCACCGGCGGTCGCCATTTCCAAAACGGCGCCCGCCGAAAGGTCCGGGAACAATCTGCCAAGAAAAAAGCCTTTCGGCGGTCGCCGTTTCCAAAACAGCGCCCGCCGAAACAAAACAGCGCCCGCTGGAGCTACAACGGCGCCCGCCGTTTGGCTCCAGCAGCCCGGTTTTGTCCGCTTTGCTTCGTTTTGCTTCGTTTCTTCTCGTTTTCGCCGGAGAGCCGAGATCCTCCATCGAACCATGGACCAAGTCCATCGCTTACAAGTAGTACAATACAAATATAATAGAAAAACCTATCTATTACAAATGATTCCAAGGGACGCAGCCCTCAAAAGACTATGGCCAATCGAAACGTAAAAAACGACAATTTCATTCACCCGACCACTAACGGTGGTCGGCCTTACATCTAATCACATAATCACAATTAAACAAATAATCCAATTATGTTGATTTAACCTTCGTGTCCAACACAAAAGTGTGCACGAGCCCTAGGCTCTGATACCAATTGAAGGTACCGGTATACCGATCCAATCGATATATCGTGTATGCGGAAGCGTGTAAAGCAATAGATCTACTATGCCATGATCTTAGTGCACACATATATATATGTATAGACACATATTTATATATATATATATACATCCAATATATATATATAGAGAGATTAACAAGAACACTTACAACCGGTGTAGCGTGCCTCGTTGATGTTGATGAAGGTGGTATTGAGTCGATTGAACCACCTTCATGGATCAGCCTTGAGAATGACCTCGTCACTCTTCTTGTCTAGATCGCCCGGATGTTGAAACCGCACAAATGGCCCGGCCTCTACGTGTTGCACACGAACCCGGATGACGAACACTTTGCTTGATTGAGTCGGTTCTCCAAGAACACTCTCTCCTTTCTCTCCTTTAGTTGTGAATTTCGTGGCTGATGTTATGTATTATGAAAATCTGATTTTCATCCATATATTAGCATCATTATGCATGTCATAACACCCCATTGTAACCTCCAACATAATGGGCATCAATTATGCACCATTAACATGCAAAAGGAGTTACAAAGGAGGTGAAAGGTCATGCCACATACACATGCCACTATGCATTGTATGTGATCTCACTTGCTTGTGTGGCATGCCATGTCACACTATGTGACATGCATCCATGCAAGCCATGCATCCCATGCATGTGAATTAAATCCACGTAAATATTGATTCTAAATCAATATATATATATATTAAGCATCGTACATCATCTTCGAGTCCGTGTGTGACCCTGTAGGTATAATTATCGATCAATATTATATTGCTCCCAGCAATTAATATTATCGAATAATCATTTAACATCCATAGACGACCTTATGACTTTATCGATTGCACACGTAGGATCGAAGGACATATCCCAACACGGTTAACACTGAGAAATGATTAGTTTAACTGTTATACAGTGTTTTTGCTACACATGATTATGTTCATACAATTCAGTTGAGTTTTAATTTATTAGTGTTTCTGAGAATCATATTGATTTTCTTGCATTTATTCTACGTATACGCTTAAATCTGAGTCCTAGACTATGTTGTTGTGGATCATAAAGGGTAATAGGAACAATTTATATTTCTGTTGTTGTGGATCATTCACACAACGACAATATCACTTTTAAGTATAGTAACAATGATAATAGTGGGTATAAAAGAATACTAGTTCAGGGGAGTGAAAAACTGGTTCAAGGGTATTAGCTAATGAACACATGCCAACTAGTTGAATGTATCTATTAACAACCATGCTCAGTGTATGATATACTGGTTAGTTTGGAACATTCACACTACCAGAATACAGGCAGTGTTGTGAATAGTGTATATATATTGAACTATATCTAATTGAAGTATGGGATTCATGACATACAAATCTACTTCTATATTGTCATTATGTTAACACCAATCATCCAACATACACTACAAATCAAAGTATTACTTGAAAGTTATATAAGAACAACATAATTTACTAGTTAGAAAGACTTTACCCATGCGTGTGTGTAAAGCGACCTGGTGACCAAGGGAATATCGTCGCGTGACATAATCTCTTCTTCAAGCAAGCACATATACGCATCAATTATTGTGGTGGTCAAAGCTTCGGTTGACAACAAGATATCGATCTCGTGCCGTGTTATGTCAGTTAGGCCAGATTCATTAGCCTTCCAGAAGCTTTCACTGAAACAAAAATGTATCACTAAAGGTAAATACAAAATAAAGATCTATTCACAATAAGTTCGCGAATGAATATTACGACACATACCCTAGAGGTGCTTTCTCAACATACACCTTCAGACTGTTCCTTGTGTATGCATCTAACAAGGACTGGAAATTTTTATTCTTGTTCCACCGATTCTTCAGAATCTTCTCTTCCTTGGTGTCCTTCAGTGCGTCAACATCGATTATCGTAGGAGGTGACCTGTTTTTAGCATTATTCCTTGCAATCCTCCTTTTCTTCACAATAGGAAAATAGTAGATGTTGTCATTTCGTGGCTTCAGTATTCGTTTATCCGGCAGATCTGCGTACGAATATAGGCCTATCGACGATCCTGTCATCCCCGTATGCATATCATCCAGTGGCAAGATAGTCGATGTACACTGTGCAGGAAGCAGAGGTTCTGGGGTATGGACATCGTCGTCACTCAAGAGGGCAAAGCTTGGTCCATCGAAATTAGAACATATCACATTGTCGCGTGCTGCACCAAATACTGAATTTGTTTTAGCGTCAGTTCGTGGCGTTTCTCCACCTGTAGATTAGTGTTTACTGTGTATGTAAAAAACCGTTCCCAACTTCAAACTTAATTCTTTATGGATTTGAAATTGTTCACATTACCTTCTGGTTTATTACTCTTTGCAGACTCCACAGATTTCTCAACAACCTCTACTGCCTCGATGCAAAGCATATCAAACTCCTCCTCTTCTAAAGGTTTTAATGTAGAAAATTAACAATTTGTATATCCAAAGGTATTATATATATATATATATATATATATATTTATCGTACCTGACATCTGCTTTCCAGCAGAGTGTATAGGTGATCCGAACCCCCCTCTGGGATCATCGCATCCGACCACCATAGCCCACTGTTGTTTATCACCTAACATAGTTTAAGACAATAAACCAAGATCATGGTTGTTAAGGTAGGCATAACACTATCCACATAACACAGATTAACAAATATAGATTCACACATTCATAGTCAGTCAAAGTTTAGCAAAAATAACATACAACACAATAAGAGATTAAAAATATTACAACTGATCCTAGAGTTAGGGACTACTTTTAACACTATTTAAACTGACTTTGTTCATCTCTTTCCTGAAACACAAGTTCATTATCCGGAGCCCTTCTTCCTTGCGCTTCATGGGACTGAACATCATCTGGTATTCAATTCAAGTATAATTAAGTAGTGTTAAACATTTTGAATTCGATGTGCCATACTTTAATTGAACTAGTATATTTAAATACCATATTACCTTTCTGAAAATCTGTAGAGTCAACCTCGTTCACACTAGGTTCACCGTGTCCTTCCGTCCTCGGTGCACTTTTGGATACCGAATCTTCGATAATCTGTTTGAGTCTTTTAATCTTCAACTCCTGCTCCTCAGATTTAGTCTTCAAAAGATGAATCTCTCTCTTTGAATCTTCAACTTCCTTTATGAGATCCGCCATTGACAGACCGTACCCATCGTTATCGGTTCCGTTAATTCTTGCCTGCCAGGTTCACAAACAACCAAATCAAAACAAAAGACAACATAATAGATTAATATATTGTGCACTAATCTAAACTATCAGCAGTTTGACAAGTCGAACTCACACAGAATTCTGTAAAACTCATCTTCTTCAGCATCTTCTCCAGAACGGTCAAATCATAGCGTCTTGTTAGAGGCAACGCATCCTCCATCCCAGCCATTGGTTTTAGAATGTTTGTTTTCAAACATAACCAATACTGCGAAAAGTAATATATCAGTAATATGTAATACAATGTGATATCTGACCATAACATAATAGAAACTGTAATGAAAAGGCTTACAAGAATTATATAGCAACATCCTCCAGTGTTCTTTGATGTAGAATCCCTGGTGAAGTATGTTTCCAGCTTCTCATTAAGGTATTTCAAAACCTCCTTCGCCCATGCATATTTACCTATCTCGTTCAAATCCTCGCATGCTCGGACATGCTTCATACTTAGACTACCCATTCCATTTGCGAACAGGAACTTGATGCATATATCAATAATAACGAGGCGTGCCAAGTTCTGATCTCTCTCTTCAACATCAATCACCCTCACAGGCACTTTGAGCAGTTCTCGAGTGATTGCATCAGCAACGTCCGACTTCTTTATCGTGGACTTGTGACGAGCCCGTATGCTTGTCGTTAGGGGCAAACAAGCTGTCAAAATGAAATTTGTATTTAGCCAGTACTTTTATCACTACAAAACGTAGATAATGGTAAGTACGTGGGGTCGGTCCCACAAGGAGGCAATTACAGTAGGTGATCTCGGCTTTGCCCAAGGGGTTGTCACAAAAAGATTTGATTTTGGGGTGCTGTGGGCACAGCGGTTTTGCAATCGTTTCAACACTTTGACTAACTACGGCTAACCAAACTAACATGCAAATAAATAAACTAAAAGTAAACAAACCAAACACTCAGATCTAACAGAATACTAAAAGCAAAACTGAATCAAATAGGAAACAAAGCATCCGGGCAAACGACTTCACTCAGGATCGTTAGGGCAAACTACCGTTCATTGGCACTAAAGATTTTTACCAGCGGTTTGTCAGCAGTTATGGGGTGTGTAAGACAAAAGTGGTCCTATTGCGTCACGCCCAACAGTTGCCCCACCCCTTATCTATCCTTACTGTATAAAGAGAAGGCTAGCTAACACTTTGCCTAATCCCCCTGGATCTGAACAATTCGATAACCTATGCGACCAAACATGGATCTAGTTTGCCCAAACCCGCATTACCCTCTAGACAGACCTGCTCGGCCAATAGCATGCTCGAAACATACGACCGCATCTCCTGCAAGTTCTAGTGCTATGCCCGCAACAATACTACAAGGTACATCTATGCGGTTTGCCAATCACCAGTATCCCAGTTTGTAAAGGTTCACTAGTGGTCGTCCTAGTTTGCCCAAACTCCCCAGAAATAAACCTCAAACAACTTTGCCTCGGGAACAAACGCCCAACCGGTTAGTTCAGCCCCTCCAACCTCGCGGTCTAACTAAACCCTAATTTCACCTTTGATCCGCCCCTGCCCAGATGCACAATTAACTTAGCCGATCATACTGAAAATAAAAGACAAAATAATTAAGGGAAAACGATCTATATTATTCATAGCTTCAAATCGTAAAATCGTTTTTGAAGGAAATCGGAAAACGGAATTAAAAACTAAAGAACATAAAAACATAAAATTGTTTCTCGACCCGAAGGTCGGATCTACTCAAAACAAACAAGAGACTCGGACGAACAGCTCCGATCTCTTCTCCGGCGACTCCTCCGGCGGCGATGGCGACTGCGGGACCGGCGGCTCTTCCGACTTCTCGGTGCGTAAATGTGTTCTTTTTGCTGCCCGTCGCGCCCCGCTCTTTTAAAGACTCCAAATTTGAATTTGAATTCCCGGCTGTTGCTCCTCCCTAAGGAATAGGGGTCAGCGGTCAATGATTTGGGGATAAGTCAAATCCCCCCGAATCCAGGGATTCTGGTGCGCTGACTCCTTGCCCAAAGGGAATCTTCTGTCTTCAGCCGTTCTCTGCCCAAACCGGAATTCTGCAGGTATTTCTTCTTCTCCACAGATGGTCGGACCAGGCACGGTACTTGGTAATTCTGGCTCTTCTGCTTCGTGACCTTACCCATTTGCCCGATGTGGTCAAACTGTTGCTTGTCACTACTGCTCCAGAACTTTGCCCAAAGAAGGGGATTTCCTTGCCTCTTTTGCCCAGTGCGCCACCTGTTACCTGCATCACCACACACTCTGCCCAAACACCTAATTGTGCCCTCCCAGACACGTAAACGACTCAAACTGACTCGAAAAAGGGTGTAAAAGTGCTCTAAGATGAGCAAATAAAATGGCTCATCAGAACCGCACACACTTGGATACGCTTGTCCCCAAGCGTGGGCTCTGATTTGCCTGACTCAAGACCAAAGTGAAAACAGAAATGAAAGAAGTAGGGAGAAATAAAGCAAAGGACTTTAGCATGATCAGTACAGGGCATAGTACATACAGATAACACAAAATTCAAGTAAAGATAAAAATAAGTCAAGAGTCTGTTCAAGGTCTTTGGGTTCACTTCCTCACAGTGTTTCTCTCTTTTCAGTGTATGGGTTCAATGACACTCATTTTCTGCTGTGATTCCACTTTGCCTAAATTTGCCGTATTGCTAACCTGAGTTTGTTTTAACTATGCAGGGGGGTTATCAAAGGGACTTTTATTAGGTTGTAGTGTTGGGCTCATTTGGGTAGATTTTGAGGAGTAGGCTCTATTTGGGCAGAGGGCTTTTTGATGTTAGCCTTTCTCTGCCACTTTGCCCCTTTTCTTACGGGCCTTAGCACAACAACTATTATTATTATATTTTTTCTTTTTTTTTTTCTTTTTTTTTCTTTTTTTTTTTTTTTTTTTTCTTACACTATGCCCTAACTCCCTCTTTTCTCTCTGGCTGCCTATGTAATGTGGGCATAATACCAGATGGGTTCACAAAGAATATTCAATCAGGCTCAAAGGGGCTAGCAAGGGACAGTGTTATTTATTCAGGCAAACTGAAACAAGAAAATGCCCTAATCATCTAACTACCCCTACTCAGTCAAACTACTCATTTCAGCAAATAGGCAAAGACAAGCATTGTAAATATCACAGCAGACTCTCAAAGAAAGAAATCATATATCAATGTAGGCTCAATTCTCACAGTTTGCCTAGAACAGTTCCATCATCCCTATTTCATGCATCTTAACTACAAAGTTTGAGTTACTGTATGTATGTTTGCCCAAAGTGATCACATAATCATGCTGACTCGATTAGAAACAGGGGTTTGCCCTTTCCCTTTCCCCCCTCACACACTTTGCCTGGGCAAAGTGTGCAAAAGTAATAAGATTGGTAAGGGCTACCCACGACCAGACTGTGACTCAAAAAGTTTGGCGCACCTGCCCCCTCACACACTTTGCCTGGGCAAAGTGTGTCAGCAGGGAGATCAACCTAGTCTCCCCCGAACCAAAGTGACTCGGGGGTGACTTTAACAAAAATAAAGAAAATAAAATAATAAAAAAAACTAACAACTACTAAAAAAAAAAACAAGGGAGGGTACAAATTAGGAGGTGGAGGCAGGTGTGTACCTGAATCCACTGTAGTCAAAGTATGCGATCATCATCGCCTTCACTTCCTCGAAAACCTTCTCGATCTTGTCCAAACGAGCCTCGATGGCTCCCTGTCTCTCTGCAACTTCCTCTTTGGCCTTAGCCTCAGCAACCGAATCTCTCACCTCTGCCTTCACCGGAACTGGTTTCTCCTCCAGGAACTTCACACTGCCATCACTCAAAGGGACTATGTCCTGCATGCGCTTGAAGCACTGGATGTCAAACTTGCCCTCCACCATCATCTCTGGCTCTTTGCCCTTCCTCTTCAAGTTCATCTTGGCTGCGTACACCATCGGAAAATGGGCCAATGATAGGCGCTGGAGGGGGTGAGTTTGCAACCACTTCATTTGGACAGAGAGGCAAGAACTGAAGTGCAGCCTGATCTTCTGAGTCATGCACCATAGTATGCCCAGCTCGAGATGGGAAATAGCACTGCTTGTGTCGATCTTGCCGAAGAAATTGATGGCCAGGATCCGGTGGCAAACCCTGAGTGCATGGCTCTTCAACTGGATTGACTTGGTGCTTTGCCCCACGAACTCGCCTCCTTTGCCCAACTGCTTCCAGATCTTCTGCAGCTCCTTCTTTGTGTACTCTGGCAAAGCCCTCAGTGAATCCTGGTACGCCTTTGACTTCAGATCTGCAATACCTGCCATATCCAAACACAAATCAAGTTCGTTACCACCAGTGGAAACAGCTTGATCAAACAACTCAAACTGGATCCCTATAACTCCCTCATCTCTGGTTTCCTTGATTCCCAGTGAACCAAAGAATTCTCGCACCACCTCCTCACTGATTTGCCCAGACCACTCAAGAAACGGCTCCCACCCTATGGCCTTGAAATACCCTCGAACCTCCTTCTCCACACCCATCAGTTTGAGCGATTCAAAACACACCGTCTTGGGGGCCGCGATTTCGCGCGCCGTCGTGTCAACCGCCTTTCTCTTCTTCGTGGATGCGCGGGTCCGGCTTTTGGGGGTTTTGTAGGTCACCTCCTCCACATCGTCCTCCTCCATCGGAGTCTTGCCGGCGGCCGTCGATTCCTCCTTCTCTTTCTCGTCGGAGGTGGATCCGGCAGTGGGGGTGGGAGAAACCTTCTTCTTGCCTTTGCCCGCAGCCCTTTTTTGCTTCTTTTTCGGGGGGCTGTCAACGGCTGCTTTGCCCTCCTCCTCCTGAGCGGCGGTGGCTAGGGTTTCCAGATCCTTCTCGCTGGTGGTCTTAGACTCGTCGATTTCTTTGGCCAAATCGTCGATTGGGGTGTTGTCCGTCTCCGTCGTGGCGGGGCTTGGCGGTATGGTGGCCAGGGGTATGGCATGGATGGCTTCCTCGGCGGTGGGGGACTTGGGTTTCGCTGGGCTTGACTGCTTCGGCGACACCATCTTCCTTAACTTGGTTGCGGCGGTACCTATAAGAAGATCAATTAGGGTTCCGTGAGGGATTTTTCTGAGTTTGTTTTTTGCTCTTGTAGATACCATCTGGAGAGAGAAAAGGAGTTATATATATTAGGGTTTTTTGAATTTTGAAAATAGAGGAGTTAATGGCAGTTATCGATAATTGTGGGGAGTGGATAGGGGCGTGATGATGATGGAGTTGCAGAGTCCCTGATGGGACGGTTTTCAGCCCTTGAAAATCGCAACTGCCCACTTGCGCTCCTGTTTGCCCAAAGCCTCAGTCTGCCCAAGGTAAACTCCTGCAACATCAAAAACACACATACCCTTCCTTACGGCGCAGTCAAAGTCTCTTGTTACAAGTAGTTTTATTCCTAATCTAAATAAAGGGAAATAACAAAAATAAACAAACATACCAGGTTGCCTCCTGGCCAGCGCCCTAGTTATAGTCCCGGGCAGGACCCAATTGCTTATTTGATCACTCAATCAGGGCAAGCTGCCTTCCAGATTCTCTTGCCCAAAGTAGGGCTTCACTCTATGGCCATTCACTTTGAATATATAGTCATCATCCTTTTTGCTTTTCAATTCCACAGATCCATTTGGGCTGACATGGTGAACAAAATATGGCCCTTCCCATTTAGAAGACAGTTTGCCCGTACGGAACTGACTCCTGGTTTGGTACAGTAAGACTAACTGTCCAGCTTCAATCTTTTTCTTCTTAATCAGTTTGTCATGGGCCCTTTTGGTCCGCTCTTTGTAGTGGGCAGCATGGTCATACGCCTCAATGCGAAGCTGCTCCAATTCGACCAAGTCAAGTTTACGCTCGTTCCCAGCCAGATCCCAGTCAAAGTTGACCTTGTTCACAGCCCAGTGTGCCTTGTGCTCTATCTCTACGGGCAAATGACAGGCATTCCCAAATATCATTCGGTAGGGAGATATGCCAAATGGAGTCTTGAACGCAGTGCGGTATGCCCACAGTGCATCATCCAGTTTGCCTGCCCAATCCTTCCCCTCTGGTCTAACTGTCTTCCTCAGAATAGCCTTGATAATCCTGTTAGAGAGTTCTGCTTGTCCGTTTGCCTGGGGGTGATAGGCACAGGTGATCCGATGAGTGACTCCATATTTTCTAAGTAACCTCTCAATGATATAATTGCAGAAATGGGTCCCCTGATCACTGATAAGCGCTCTGGGCACACCGAATCGAGTAAAGATATTCCCTTTGAGGAATTCAGCCACAATGCGCGAATCATTGGTGGTGGTGGCCTTTGCCTCGACCCACTTGGAGACATAATCAACTGCCAGGAGTATGTATTCCTTACCTTGTGAATTCGGAAATGGCCCCATGAAGTCTATGCCCCAAACATCAAAGATCTCTACTGGTAGTATGGGCACAGAGGGCATTTCATTGCGCTTGGTCAAGTTGCCTTCCTTCTGACACTCGTCACACCTCTTACACAGGTCATAGCAGTCTTTGAGCAAAGTGTTCCAGTAGAATCCGCAATCTAGAACCTTTCTTGCCGTTCGCCTAGGCCCAAAGTGGCCTCCACAGGGTTGCTTGTGGCAATGATCCACTATGCCCTGCTGCTCAGACTCAGGAATGCATCTTCTAAGGACTTGGTCTTCACATCTTTTCCACAAATAGGGTTCATCCCAAACGTAGCTCCTTGCCTCGCGTTTCATCTTGTTTTTCTCATAATACGTCATGCCTTCCCTGAAAATTCCTGTAACCATAAAGTTCACAAGGTCAGCAAACCATGGCTCTTCGCCCAAAGTGGTAATAGAATATAAATGCTCATCGGGGAATGTTTCGGTGATAGGCATATCCTCTTCTTTTTGGAGAATCCTACTGAGGTGATCCGCCACCAGATTTTGATTCCCAGATTTGTCTCGAATTTCAATGTCAAACTCCTGGAGTAACAGGATCCATCGAATAAGCCTTGGTTTAGTCTCCTTCTTTGCCATGAGGTACTTCAACGCAGCATGGTCTGTGTACACTATGGTCTTACTGCCCAGCAGATATGACCTAAACTTCTCGAAGGCAAAGACTATGGCTAAGAGCTCCTTCTCGGTTGTGGCATAGTTGCTTTGGGCGGCATTAAGGGTCTTCGAGGCGTAGTAGATCACATGTCTTTCTTTCCCTTTAATTTGCCCTAGCACAGCTCCTACTGCATATCCACTTGCATCACACATAAGTTCGAATGGCATGCCCCACTCTGGTGGTTGAATAATAGGCGCTGTGACCAATCTCTCCTTCAAGTGGTTGAAAGCAGCCTTGCAATCCTCATCAAAGTCCCATTCTACATCATTCTGAAGCAGTCTGGTCAAAGGGCGAGCAATTTGGGCAAAGTCTTTCACAAAGCGTCTGTAGAAGCCAGCATGCCCTAAGAACCCTCTGACTTGCTTCACATTCCTTGGATATGGTAGCTTCGAGATGACTTCGATTTTTGCTTTGTCCACCTCTATGCCCTTAGCTGAAATAACATGTCCAAGGACAATTCCCTCTTCGACCATGAAATGGCATTTTTCGTAATTCAGTACGAGGCTCTTCTCCACACACCTTTTGAGCACCATCTCTAAGTGTTCCAGGCAGGAGTCAAAGGAGTTGCCATACACTGTGAAATCGTCCATGAACACTTCAATTCCATTCTCGAGCAGGTCAGCGAAGATACTCATCATGCATCTTTGAAAAGTTCCTGGTGCATTGCAGAGGCCAAAGGGCATCCTTCTGTAGGCAAAGGTGCCAAAGGGACAGGTGAAGGTGGTTTTGTCCTAATCCTCTTGAGCGACCCATATCTGCATATACCCTGAGTAGCCATCTAGAAAACAGAAATGCTTCTTCCCAGCCAATCTCTCTAACATTTCATCGATGAAGGGCAAAGGGAAGTGGTCCTTGCGGGTTACCTTGTTCAGTTTGCGGTAGTCAATGCAAACTCTCCAACCAGTTTGTAGTCGTGTGGCAATCTGCTCATTCCTTTCGTTCTCTATGACTTGAACTCCAGACTTCTTTGGTACCACGTGCACTGGGCTAACCCACTTGCTGTCTGACACTGGGTAAATTATGCCCACACTGAGAAGCTTTTTGATTTCTTTTAGCACAACTTCCTTCATTGCTGGATTGAGCTTCCTTTGGGGATCACGTACGGGCATAGAGTCATCTTCCAGAAGAATGTGGTGTTGGCAGATGCTTGGACTTATCCCTCTGATGTCAGCCAAAGTCCACCCTATGGCCTGTTTGTACTGCCCCAGCACATATCTCAACTTTGCCTCCTCTGCCTCTTGTAAATAGGCACTTATGATGACGGGCAAAGTGTCATTATTTCCCAAATATAGATACTTGAGATGCTTGGGCAGTTTTTTCAATTCCAGCATTGGTGGCTTTTCAAGGGAAGGCACCATGATCATTTCTTCAATCTCTATTGGTTTGCCCGGGTTGCCTTTGAAGTCCTCCAGAGAGTCTAACTGCTCAACTGCTTCTTGTAATTCTTCTGGTTCACCCTCCATATCAAACTCAGTAAGCCCTTGCTGGATGGCTATCTCAGTATGGTCATACTTGCCACATTGGAGTGCCTTTGCCTCCACTGCTTTCTCAATTTGGTCAATGTAGTGGATTTCTTCGGTGTCGGCTGGGTGCTTCATGGATTTGTAGAGGTCAAAGGTGACCGTCTCTCCTTCGAATTTGCACGTTAGCCTTCCGGTTTCACAGTCGATGTGGGTCCTTGCTGTTTTGAGGAACTGTCTGCCCAATATCATCACAGGGGCTTTACTTGATCTGCCCATATCGAGTACATAGAAATCAGCAGGAAATATTAACTCTTCCACTTTGACCAGGATCTTCCAGTATGCCCTCAGGATAAACATTAGATCTATCAGCCAGTTGGATCACAACTCTAGTGGGCTTCAGTTGCCCGATTTCCAGGTCTTCGTACATCGTTTTGGGCATAACGTTGATTGATGCTCCCAGATCGAGCATTGTCTTCTCTATCTTCATATGCCCTATGATGCACGGAATGTAGAACATGCCTGGGTCTCCACACTTTGTAGGTCCAGTCTTTTTAATAACTGCAGAGACATTCTCCCCTACCTCAAACTTCGCATCATCCTGATATTTGACCTTCTTTGTGCAAAGCTCTTTCAAGAACTTAGCACATCTGGGCATAGCGTTCAGTATGGTCAGAAGGGGCATATTGATTTCCACCTTCTTGAACATTTTGAACATCTCTTGAGTTTCTTCCTTCTCACGGTTTTTACTCAGTCTGCCCGGGAAGGGTGGTTTGATTTTCGGTGGTGGAGATTTGTCCCTCTTTGCCCTGACTGTTACCTCTTCTTGCTCAAGGTCTGTCCCAGGGTCTTCCTCAATGACTGGGGGGCCATCTAACACGGGCTCTTTGCCCTTTTCTGCAGACTTTTCTACTATGGTGAGTGGTTTGCCACTCCTGAGCTGGACTGCATTAACATGAGCATTGTTCACTTCGACTTTTGGGGGCAAAGTACCTCCTTTCTGTTCCAGCTTTGCCACCACTTGAGTAAGATGTGAGACTTGGGCCCCTAGATTTTGGAACTGCCCTCTAGTCTCTTGCTTGAATTTCTCATTCTCTTGGTGGGCTTTGGCATTCTCTTGCTGGAACTTAATATTCTCTTTGACCAAAGTTTCCATCATTTCAGACAAAGTAGGCCCTTTGGTCTGAGCGGGCTGGTGGTACATCCCTGGGCCTTGCTGTTGGTATTGCCCCTGCTGATTGTAGCGCTGGAAATTCTGGTTACCATTATACCCCTCATTGTAGTTGTTGCTATTCCCATACCTATTATCATAGTATGGTTTCCCCCTTCCTTGCCCATTACCGTTACTCTGCCCCATCGCTTTGACCTCCTCGTCATACAGTGAGGGGCATTCATCAGTTGCATGCTCTATGCCCTGGCAGATCTGGCAAGCTTTCACACCTCTCTTTGGCCCGGTGGCCATAGTGTTCATAAACTTTTCCATCGCGCTGCATAGTTTGTCGATTTTTAGATCCGCAGCAGTGGTTGTCCCCAAATTGGTCCTGGGCAACTCACTTCCATCATCTCTGAACTCCTCTGCCATCTCCTTGAAGAGTTTAAATGCCTCCTCAGCACTTTTATTCAGGATGGACCCTCCACTGGCAGCATGCAAGAGGGTTCTCTCGTGCATCCTTAGCCCAGACACAAAGTATTGGATCAAATCGTGATCAGGGATTTGGTGCTGAGGACACTTTGCCAACATCTGCTTAAACCGTGCCCAATAAGCGGGAAACTCTTCGCCTGCCCCCATCCTAATGCTACTGATGTTCCTTCGCATGTGTTGGATCCGGGCGGCAGGGAAGTATTTTTCCAAAAACTTCTGCTGGAGTTGTGCCCAAGTAGTGATTTGTCCTTCGGGCAGAGTGTAGAGCTACTCTCGTGCTCCATCCCCAAGTGAAAAGGGAAAAGCCAGCAGTCGGATGTATTCACTCAAAGGGGGCCCTCCCCTTATTGTTCCGCAGGCTAACTCGAAGTCTTGAAGATGCCTCTGTGGGTCTTCCATGGGCATATCGCTGAACTTAGGCAGTATTTGGATGAAATTGTGTTTCATCTCCCAGTTCTCGTTGATGGTGGGCAAAGTGATGGCTGATTGTTGGAGGTTCAGATTGGCAGGGAACATCATTTCCCTTAGGGTTGCCATTACGGCTGGTTCCGGTGAAGGTCTTGGTGGGGTAACTGGTTCACCTCTCCTTGCCCTTCTCGGATTTTCTGCCCTTGGTGATCGGGCAGCTTCTTGGGCGGCACGTGCTAACGCTTTGGCTAGTCTTGTCTCTTTTCGGATTCGTTTCGCGGTCTTTTCGATCTCAGGGTCGTACCAGGGTACAATCTCTTTGCCCGAAGTGAAATCCTGCATAAACAAAACAAGTCAAACTGTTAGCACAGACGACTTACTGTTGGAAATTTGCCTCCCCGGCAACGGCGCCAATTTTGACGAGCCCGTATGCTTATCGTTAGGGGCAAACAAGCTGTCAAAATGAAATTTGTATTTAGCCAGTACTTTTATCACTACAAAACGTAGATAATGGTAAGTACGTGGGGTCGGTCCCACAAGGAGGCAATTACATTAGGTGATCTCGGCTTTGCCCAAGGGGTTGTCACAAAAAGATTTGATTTTGGGGTGCTGTGGGCACAGCGGTTTTGCAATCGTTTCAACACTTTGACTAACTACGGCTAACCAAACTAACATGCAAATAAATAAAACTAAAAGTAAACAAACCAAACACTCAGATCTAACAGAATACTAAAAGCAAAACTGAATCAAATAGGAAACAAAGCATCCGGGCAAACGACTTCACTCAGGATCGTTAGGGCAAACTACCGTTCATTGGCACTAAAGATTTTTACCAGCGGTTTGTCAGCAGTTATGGGGTGTGTAAGACAAAAGTGGTCCTATTGCGTCACGCCCAACAGTTGCCCCACCCCTTATCTATCCTTACTGTATAAAGAGAAGGCTAGCTAACACTTTGCCTAATCCCCCTGGATCTGAACAATTCGATAACCTATGCGACCAAACATGGATCTAGTTTGCCCAAACCCGCATTACCCTCTAGACAGACCTGCTCGGCCAATAGCATGCTCGAAACATACGACCGCATCTCCTGCAAGTTCTAGTGCTATGCCCGCAACAATACTACAAGGTACATCTATGCGGTTTGCCAATCACCAGTATCCCAGTTTGTAAAGGTTCACTAGTGGTCGTCCTAGTTTGCCCAAACTCCCCAGAAATAAACCTCAAACAACTTTGCCTCGGGAACAAACGCCCAACCGGTTAGTTCAGCCCCTCCAACCTCGCGGTCTAACTAAACCCTAATTTCACCTTTGATCCGCCCCTGCCCAGATGCACAATTAACTTAGCCGATCATACTGAAAATAAAAGACAAAATAATTAAGGGAAAACGATCTATATTATTCATAGCTTCAAATCGTAAAATCGTTTTTGAAGGAAATCAGAAAACGGAATTAAAAACTAAAGAACATAAAAACATAAAATTGTTTCTCGACCCGAAGGTCGGATCTACTCAAAACAAACAAGAGACTCGGACGAACAGCTCCGATCTCTTCTCCGGCGACTCCTCCGGCGGCGACGGCGACTGCGGGACCGCGGCTCTTCCGACTTCTCGGTGCGTAATTGTGTTCTTTTTGCTGCCCGTCGCGCCCCGCTCTTTTAAAGACTCCAAATTTGAATTTGAATTCCCAGCTGTTGCTCCTCCCTAAGGAATAGGGGTCAGCGGTCAATGATTTGGGGATAAGTCAAATCCCCCCGAATCCAGGGATTCTGGTGCGCTGACTCCTTGCCCAAAGGGAATCTTCTGTCTTCAGCCGTTCTCTGCCCAAACCGGAATTCTGCAGGTATTTCTTCTTCTCCACAGATGGTCGGACCAGGCACGGTACTTGGTAATTCTGGCTCTTCTGCTTCGTGACCTTACCCATTTGCCCGATGTGGTCAAACTGTTGCTTGTCACTACTGCTCCAGAACTTTGCCCAAAGAAGGGGATTTCCTTGCCTCTTTTGCCCAGTGCGCCACCTGTTACCTGCATCACCACACACTCTGCCCAAACACCTAATTGTGCCCTCCCAGACACGTAAATGACTCAAACTGACTCGAAAAAGGGTGTAAAAGTGCTCTAAGATGAGCAAATAAAATGGCTCATCAACTTGCCTATTCCAAATGCTTCCACCACAAACGCCGAAGGTGGAGTACCTTTCTCTTCAATGTTCTCTCCAGCACCACTCAACCCAAGTATGTTTTCGACATCTTTCACAGATATTTGGCCGTGTGTACCTCCGAATGAAAAGGATTCATCTTCTTTGTTGTAACCTTTTAGAATCATGCAAAGCTGATTGTTTGACTTAGAAATAGTCAATTTACCGGTGAAGAATAGATCAAATAAATCTGCAAATGGGGTTTGGGAAAAAATCCTTCTAACACCCTCTGTGATAGGGTTTCCTGTTTTGTCATTGTACTCAGGAACAGTGCTCCTAAACTGTGGAGTCTGCGAATCATAACAAAAGAACATGTCAGTCGATAAAATGTTTAAAAGTATTCTGTTATTAGTAGTGTGAATTATAATTGGTAATATGCTTGAGAGTGTTATTGGAAGTATGAATTTTATACAACTAAGTAAGTAAACAGAGTACACGTTCTTGTACTACATATAGGTCTTGTCATATGGCAGTGTTAAAATGGGTTAATTATGTCTACATATAGGTCTTGTCAACACGTAATCCAACATTGTTAAAATGGGTTAATTATGTCTACCTAAAGGTCTTGAAATATGGCAGTGTTTGAGTATGTGGATCTAATACTACATATTAAAATGTTTGTTCACAAACCACGAAAAAACTTATGCAACAACAACTATAAAAGACACTGAACATGGTTTGTATTAGATGATGAGGTTCGATACATTAAACTAGTGGACAGTTGTTCATTAGCTAATACCCTTGTATCAGGTTCACAGTATCTGAAGTCGTGTTGGTAGTACATTTGATAGTGTTATTGTTAGTGTGAATTATCAACTGTTCTCAAATAAACCTAAACAGTACACTACCACTAACTGTGCAGTGTTAGTCCCATTAACCCATAACAGTACACTGCCACTATTCAATAGATTAGTTGAATTAACCCTGAAACTTACACTGTCACTGTGCAGTTTGTGCAGGAGATTGTCAGTTTTTGCCTTGAAAGTTTTATTTGTAGTGTGATTGTACAACATAAGCCAAAAAACCTGATCAAAACACTGCCACTAAACGTGCAAAGTGTGGCAGAGGTCGGTTCCATTAAACATGAACCGAACACTGCTACTATGCAGTGTATGCACAAGATTAGTAGATCCGTCTTGCTTACATTTAGATATTAGATGTTTATTTTTGCATTAATTATCAACCACTTCTTGTTAAAATATAGGAAGCATACCTGTATATTTCTGAGCATATGAACCCATACGTGTAATATTCGGTTCAAAACAAGTCACTGATAAAACGTAAACTTACTCTAATTATAATTTTACTTACTACATCAATGAGTATTACTCTATCAGACTACTATAAGGAATGATGACATCAGATCATGTATAAAAGCCAGCATATTGGACATACCTTTTTAACAGCCATCATTTCTCGAGCAAGCTTGCCACGACCGATTCCAATTTTTATTCCACTCTGGTAAATAAAGAAATTTTGTCATACACGTTGACACACTGTGTGCATTAGTAATACGTTCTCTGACGGATGTTGAAATCATTTGAATAGACAACTGAATTAATTCATTCACTTACGCGCTTTTTTTTCTTTAGAATAAACTGGTTAGATTGAAAATCGTCATCGCTTACAATCACTTGTTCGTACTCCTAAAAGAAAGTAGAATTCATTCCGATTAGGTTTTATGAATACGGAACATAATAATGTTGCATATACCTTTTGCTTCTTAGCTATTTTCGGAGTGTTTATTCCAACGTTGAATCTTTTCCTCTTTTGCGACTTTATCGGCACCGGCCTGTTAGTATTCTTTGCTACCTTTTTGGCAACCTATTGGGTAATTAGTAGATAGTTTGGATAACGACAGACATTGAATGCCTGATTTTAAACAAAACTTCGAATACCTTTTTAGGTTCAGGTTGTGACTCAGATGTAGTTGCCTCAAAGTCATTATTCAGACTACGTTTGGCCGATCTAGAATAGGCCTCTCTAATCTGAACCTTCTTTTTCAGCGAATCGGAACGTGTTGTCGGAGACATCTTCACAAGTCATGTTTCAAAACAGGAAGTTTTAAGATATCAAATAACCAAATTATGATTCGTCAAACACATGGCAAAAAAACAATAACATATATGGATCTATGGTTTGTTGATAAATCAGTTATCAAAACCAAATCAGTTTACTACACAGTGTTTTCCACAAAGAAATGGTGAAGATTAAATCATAAATCAACTATTTTTCAACATAAAACAACACACAAAATTGATATTATGATCCATTATAGTGCTCTAACTGTGAAAAAAGCTATCGAGGCTGACACTACAGTACCTACTACTCTCTAATCCGTCTGATTGCAGATTTTGGTAAAAGCATAAAAATATGAAAATATTTGTACAGGATCAAAACATAAAATACGTCATCAAATTTGCAGAATTGAGACAAATTGAATATTAATCTTTCAACATGCAATTGTTTATGCTCCTACACTGCCTATATGCAGACCTAATCTTTTGTGTAGGCAATCAGAAAACCCCAAATCAGGTATGCAATCTATGCAACCATTAATTTCAATTCACTGACACTTAATTCACAATACTTACCTTAACACTACGATGCTTCGATTAAGACAGTAAACACTGGAAAAGACGACACCGGCGATATGTGAATTCCGCAAGTCTTGATTTTTAGGTTTCAGTTTTTCACGCTCATGAAGGATTGTAGTGTATCTGTAGAAGCTGATAGTGGGATTTGTATTTAATTGCATACCCCTTTTTTTTGGTAGTGTATGGTTATATATGGTAACTGTATAATTAGTATCATCAATTAAGATATACCATATAATTTGTTAATGATGAAATATATTATATAGTTTTCAGTAATTAAAAGGGCAATTTAGGTAAATCTAGTTTTTTTATAATTAGTGTAAAGATTGGTCTTAATATGTGTTTTAGAGTAAGATATTTACCCTTTTTAAAAATCCCCCTTTGATATTTGGATTTAGTAAATATTTGTATTATCTCATTCAAATATGGTTTGTGTTTTCGTATATGTACATGATTAAATGTTACTTTAATACTATATTTAATAAATGTAAATATCAAAACAATATGTGAATTCAAGATATGTATGTGTTATTAGAACCTTGATAATATTATTTTTATTAGTTTAATATTGGTAGTAATGAATGAGAATAATATTTCTGTATAAATATAAAAATTAGTAAAGTGAAGATTTGTTATAAATTGAGAGAAAATAATAAAAAAAAAGTATTTGTACTCCACAATCCATAATTAAAGATAAGATATGTTATTAATTAAGAATAATCCGCAATTAAAGATAAGATACGTTATTAATATAACTAGTATCTAGGGGTGTCAATGGGTCGTGTTGGGTCGGGTTCGTGTTGTGTCAAAGGTATTCGCGGATGACAAAACATAAATCCAAACCCAACCCATTTAATAATCGTGTCGAAAAATCAAACCCAAACCCAACCTATTTATAAACGGGTTACCCATTTATAACCCGTTTCCAACCCATTTAACCCATTTAATTTTAAAATTAAAATTTTATATTTTTTTATAAATAGAAATATTATAAAATAATTTAATTTCTAAAATAATAACATATATAATGTAAACACATAATAAAATGTTACACGCTTGTCGTTTAGCGTATTATATAGTGATAGTTATTTAAATAGTTATTCGGTTGAATATAATAAATTCTACATTATCACAAATCAAAAGAGAATTAATCGATCTTTCTAAACAAAAAATATATTAATATTATATATTTAATAAATAATGTATTATTATAATATAATAATTAAAATTAATTTAATAAATGGGTTAAACGGGTTAATTTCGAGTTCGCAGGTCGACTCGCGGTTGACCCATTTAATAAATGGGTCATGGCGGGTTGACCCGCCGTTGACCCGCTTTTTAATCGTGCGGGTTCAACTCGCTTTATTTCGTGTGGGTTTCGAGTCGTGTTATCGGGTCGTGTCCAAATTGACAGGCCTACTAGTATCTTTCTACCCGTGCGATGCCCGAGATTAAAAAACTGAAGTTTCTCCGGCTACTATTTTAATTTAATTTGAAATATAAAAGATATTTTGGAGAAATTTTGGAGAAATTGATAATACATAAAAACAACTGAAATGAAAAAGGTAAATTCACATTTCGGAACACCTCCTTGTAAACGACATTGGTAGCTTTATTCGTAAGGTTACCATTCGAATCACAAATTAAGAATTTCAATCCCGCTCGATTAGTGACTCTTGAAACTGCAACATATAGCTGTCCGTGTGTGAACACCGGCCTTCTCAACAGAACCCCACCTTTGACAACGATTGACCTTGACTTTTGTTAATTGTCATAGCATAAGATATCATAATTGAGAATTGCCGACGTTGGAATCGAAACGGCAAATTTGAGTTAGAAGACGTAAGTGGCAACCTCGGAATGAGAACAATTTCATATTTCTTTTCGCCTCCTAATACCTTTGCCTCTATCACAAAGGTTCCCAATTTTGAAATTACCAATCGAGTGCCATTACATAAGTCTACACTGTGATCGAGATTTCTTAACAACATTATAGGCACCCCAACCTACAAAAAATGATAAATAATTTCATTTTTAAATTATAGATAGAAAATATAAACAGTTACAACATAAAATATGAGGAGGCATAATGAGATTTTTAGGATATATTTATATTTAAATTATAGTTGTTAAGACATTAGCAGGGTTAGTAATAAAGAAAACTAATATTTATAGATCTTAGTATACAAACAGAAAAAATAACAATTTTAAAAAACCTGGAAAATCTTTATTTTATTGTCTAATCTAAATACATTAAAATAGTCCTAAACATTCATTTTTATTTGAAGTGTAATTAAAAAATTCAAAAATAATAATTTACACTAACCTTAAGCTTCAGGACATAGTTTGGCAAACCGTAACATTTAATCGTGTTTAAATATTCTGTGGAATGTATTTGATAAAAAATGGTTGTCCCTTTATCAGTCGTATCAATAGAGTCCGCACTAAGATAAACTTTCTCTTCAGTTGAATGTAGGCTAACCATGTACTCATTAACGGCTTCGACTTCATCCAAAGTAGGACACAAAATTGCCCGACCTTGCAAGAAGTTACTGTCTCCTATATGCTGGTGGAATTCCGGGAAAATAGCTTGAACGATGGAACCGATGTAGTCGTTTGAGTTGGATATAATGAGATCATCGGGGATTTCAATAACAGCTTCACCATATGGTTTGTGTTTTCGTATATGTATATGATTAAATGTTACTTTAATACTATATTTAATAAATGTAAATATCAAAACAATATGTGAATTGTATGTGTTATTAGAACCTTGATAATATTATTTTTATTACTTTAATATTGGTAGTAATGAATGAGAATAATATTTCTGTATAAATATAAAAATTAGTAAAATGAAGATTTGTTATAAATTGAGAGAAAATAATAAAAAGAAAGTTTTTTTACTCCATAATCCATAATTAAAGATAATATATGTTATTAATTAAGAATAATCCACAATTAAAGATAAGATACGTTATTAATATAATGAATGTTTGTCGATTCTCATTTCACAATCAACATAAAATTTGTTACAGAATTAGTTGTGAAATTAATTAGGAAAATTTATTTAAAAACTATACAATAATCAATTAAATTTAAGACTTTTTAAAATTTAATTACCAATACATATATCATACTTCCGGGAGTACAATATAAAAATAATTAAGAAATCTTCATTTTAAAAAACAATTACTATAAACATTAAATTAGCATACGAATGAATATATTAACATACATAATGAATATTTATCCAAAAATACATGAAGATATACACATGGGTGTACAATTAGAATCGTACTCCTAGGAACAAGATATAAATTGCTTTTAATTACAGTAAAACCTCTATAAAAATTTAATTACTGTATAATTGAAATCATTAAAATTACTAATTAGTTGTTTAAGTAATAATTTAAATTTCAACAAACTAATCGATGAAAGTATATACAGTATACGAAAATGTCAAATTATATAACAATATACGTATATTAAAATAAGGATGAGAGTGTAAATTTTACATTCTTATGGGACATGATCTTCGAACCATAATCAGCCGTTGACCTCCACGGCCAATAAAGAACTATCGAAATCCATTATCCAAGCAATTCCAATTGCATTAATAGATAACAGTTAAATATAAAATCCAAAAATATATGAAATAAAAATTAAAAATTGAAACACGTTAAATAAAAGTGTTGAATTTTGGTTTCTCCACTTCCACCCGAAAAGAAAAATAGTTGGATACGATTCTGGGAGTGTTCAGGTTTATCAACAAATTCAATATGAAATTTAATTGGTTGTTGCAAATTGAAATCATGATCTTGGATAATAGATAAAATCTGAAAAAATAAAAATAAAAACTTATAATAAATAGAAAACAAAGATAATTAAAATGAAGAAAAATATTTGATGTGCGGCAAAACAAACAACAAAAAATAATTTAAAATAATCTATAGATAAAAATCATGTAGAAAACTAATACTAATATATTAATATTTTTTCAAAATTCACATTAAAAAACTTGACCCCATAAATAAAACACTTTACAATATGATTTTTAAGAAAATACGTGATGATCGATCGTGATAAATTCCAAGTATAAACTATACTGTTTCCTTTTGCATTTCAACTATTGATATTTAAAATCCATTATCGGTACTGCAAAAAAAAAAAAAAACAAATTATTAGAAATGTGTCTGAATGAATCAGGGAATGTTTCAACGGGAACCGCGGCAAGATGGAAATACCATTTCTTGGGTTGTCGTACATGAATTGCTCGACGTAGGGCGAGTGGCGAGCTACATGATTCCGCTTAGAAGCACAACTGCGGGTCCGGGTCCCGAGGGCACCTACGCACATGCCTTGTACCTAGTTGTATTTTGAATTGAGAAAAAACAAAAACAAAAATCAAAATTAAAAGAAGTAGAAATAAATTAAAATCTGAAAGAGAATATTGAGTCGTTCAAGCGGAGCTTGATGAAGGATCTGACGACTCCGCTGGCAAGAAGCTGCGACGCGGTGCCAATATACAAAACATGGGGTGCGTGAGTGAAGGAAATTATTAGACCTAACACTATAAGAAATAAGTATGGAAAATTTTAATGGATATATATATATATATATATATATATATATATATATATATATATATATATATATATAAAATGTTTTAAAAAAAACTTAAAATCACTGATTGTAGAGCTTGCAAAAAATACAAATACATCAACCTAAGAACATAAACAATAATTAGCACAATAATTTAATCATGCAAAACGAAAAAAAAATTGTTTTTAACATCAACCTAATATAACAATAATTAGCACAATACATGAGTTCGTACGCATCCAGCAAAGTTTTAATATTTTATTGATTTTATTCTCAACTCTCTCTCTCTATATCTCTATCCTAAATTCTTGTTATAATTAATTCAATGAGTTGCGTAATTAATCTAAGATAACAATTATTTTGTTGTACAAATTTAATGCATGCCTAATTTTTTTTTTTCTTAATTTTATTTAATAATTAGTTGTATTCTGAATTTATTTAATGTCTTAGCATTTATTTCAATTTTTTCCATTAGCTACGTCCACATAATTTTAAATAAAACAATAAATTTTAATATTCAAAATTTATTAATTACACACGATAAAAAAATACTAGTATAAAAAATAATTGTTTTTCAAAAGATAAATTGTTTAAAAGTGATGAAAAATAACATATACTAAAACAAAATAACATGTTTAAACAATTTTCAATTTAAATTTGTATCATCTTTATCTTCCATTGTAGAGCCGCTAAAGTGCAAACTTGCATTATCATCGCTCAATGAAGACCTTCATTAACAATAAAAAAAAATTAATACAATAAGGTTAGAATATAAACATAAATAAAAATAAATTATTTATTACTTACAAGTTTTTTATAGTCGGACAATTTCATTTATCATGAGACTGATTCACTTTACCACATCCATGGCAAAGTCGATTTTTTTTATTTTTTGCAGTGTTGATTGCCTTTTCTTTTCCTCCCAGAAGTCTTTTACCACACCCTTTTGCTCGCACTTCATCAGGTTCACCGTAAGTTTTTTCCAAATCACAAGAAGAATGTACACTTGTCAACACATCTTCATTACTACCTTTCTGTATATTTTTTTTCTGTGGATGCCGTTACACCTATACGAGTATGGGTGAATTGTTCGATTTGCTCATTAATGGAACGAACTCCGTCTACAAACATTTGCTTTGTTTCCTCACATAATAATGCTTTGTCAACTAAATCCAATAATGATTGGATAAATTGACTACGAATCAAGAGATAAGAATTACCATCATCAATATGATTTTCCATTTCTCGCACAAGTCGGAGCTTATAATTGAAGCTATCAAGCACTTCACTCTCAAACTTAAAGTATATTTCATTTGTGTAAATACCAACCATTTGATCCAATAGATCAAGATTTACTTTAAGTTTGGGCTTCTCAATTATATCTTTGTGATCAGCCATCAACTCTTCGTGTCGTTGGCGTACAAGTCCCCTGCCAAACTGTATCATAAAATCTACTAATAAATTTCCCTTTGAAACAAATCTTTTGAAAAATGAATGACCACTCTCTGCTCGTTGGCTACTTGACATGCCGGCCGAAAAAATGTGATTAACATATGCAGGAATCCATTTTGAACGAAGTTGATACTGATGTTCTAACCACTTATTCTCTTGAAGCCCACTTTTTTTAATAAGACTTTCCCATGCTAAATCAAACTCTTCAGAAGTCTCTGATTTCCAAATGCAATTCATGAACTCACTTTTGTAAATACTGTACTTTAGTGCATCAATCTTCTCTGAGAACTTCATTAAGATGTGCCAACTACAATACCTCTGAAATGTATTTGGAAGAACAATAGGAAATGCTTTAGCCATAGCGGGGTCTTGATCAGTAATAATCATTTTTGGAGCACCACCAGACATAAATTCTAAAAAGTTAGTAAATAACCATATAAAATCATCCACGCTCTCGTGATTCAAGAATCCACAAGCAAATATAAATGTCTGACCATGGTTGTTAACCCCCATAATTGGTGCAAAAATCATTCCATACCGATTAGTATTATACGTAGTATCAAAGATCACCACATCACCATAAAATGCATAAGCCCGCCTAGAAATTGCATCAGACCAAAAGCAACGAGTTATCTTTTTATCTTCACCAACATCAATTTTGTAAGTAAACGACGGATTCTTGGATTTCTCTAGTTCTAGATACTCATAAAACATTTCACCATCTTTACCTTTATTTTCAACGCGCATATCCCTTGCATGGTTATACAAATCTGTTTGCGTGCAACCGATATTTTCTATGCCTCCAGATTGAACTCCAAGCAAACTAAATTGTTGATGAGGAGGTATATTTACCATGGACAATTGCTTAGTTAGAGACTTTGTCGCGGCGGAAACACTACGATGCGACCTCAAAAGGTGAACTTTCGATGGAGAGGAAAGCGGGTGACTGTGCTGTTCATTGAAAACAGTTACTACGTATTTTTCACTATTTGACTTTAAAACCGCAATTTTAGCATTACAGTTCTCACTTAAGCTTCCTCGACGCCTTTTTTTTTCCGGCTTCAACAATTCTTTAAGAATTCCCTTGTTTAAAGCATACAAACTCTTTTCGTTTGATGTCTCCACTCTCGCTCTCTTTTTTCGTAGTCCAAGCTCGTATACTAAATCCAGCCACTTTAGCATAAGCATTATAAAATGTGACAACATCATCAATTGTATCAAATTGTTGCCCTTTTTTTGGCTTCAAACTCCTTTGATACTTGAGGAGTGTATACCTTGCTATTTTCATCCGAGTCTTCATCTAAATTAATTCCAATATCCACATTTTCAATTCTCTCTTCTGCTTGACCGTTCAAATTATTCATACTCTTCAAATATCTGTAATATCGTAAAATACAAATAAACAAAAAATAAATAAAAACACAAATTTTAATTATAATAATTATTTTTATGTCTAGATAGTTGTTATTTTTGTAAACAAATAACATATTTATAAATTACAGTATAACTAACCTTAATTTTTTTTACTAATAATTAAAAAGAAAAAGTTTATACTGTACGTGAGTCTCCTTGTATCAGTACTCATGATAATGCATAGTGTATATTTAAGAAACCGACAAATTTGAGCAGCATTGAAACTACCGGTTTTAAATCTACTTAATAACATAACAATTTATTTATACAATGGTGAGTTGTGAAAATCAATTGATCAAATATTACTACCGACTCATTAATTTTATTTAGAGGTAGAAATAATTGACAATTTGAATATGTGAGAAAAAAATTAAAATAAATTTTAAAACATTAAATAAATTAAGAATACAGGTACGCAACTGAATACTACTATAAGAAATAAAATTAAGAAAGAACAAAATTTACTTACAATTTTCTGTAGAAGAGAACTTGTATAAGACTGAATTTGAAGTTGTTGTCAAGTTGCGAAGATTATAACTGAATAACATAGGGTTAATAGGGGTTATTTATATAGAGAGGAAAAATTATATTTGTAAATTATTTCCTAGATTAATTACGAACTCATTGAATTAAATATAGCAAGAATTTAAGATAGATATAAAGAGAGAGAGTTGAGAATAAAATCAATAAAATATTAAAACTTTGCTGGATGCGTATGAACTCATCCGTAGGAGAAGCCTACCCTATATATACACAATTTTTTTAAAAAAAAAAACTTAAAATTACTGATTGTAGAGCTTGCAAAAAATACAAATACATCAACCTAAGAACATAAACAATAATTAGCACAATAATTTAATTATGCAAAACGAAAAAAAATTGTTTTTAACCATGTGAATAAAAATGAATGAATAGAGAAAAGCATGATTTTATATATGTTCGTGTATGGTAAAAAAAGATTTAGTGATATAAATAAATTAATCTTGATATAAATTAGATAGATTTGATGGAGTGAATAAAGGAAAAATCGTGTGGAAAAATATGATATATACACCCTTCTTTTTTTTTATAAGACGTACTAAGCTTTAACACAAGTATTAAGAAACTATTTTATTTCAATTAATATTTATTGAAAAAATAAAATGATAAATACAATGAAATTTGATTGATGGAAAAAAAACATGTGCATAAAAATAGAAAAAATTATGAATTAATATTATTATATCATTTAGTAAAGCTAAAACGTCTTATAAAATGAAAATAAATAACACTCTTAAATGACTTATAAAAAAAGAGGAGGAAGTATATATATATATATATTAATTTGAATATATTTAAGAGAAACTTTACTATAATTAATAAGTCTATAAATGTAAAAAATCTTAATAATATATAAATTCTGAATACTAATAATTCCAATTAGCCATTAGGAACAGTCAATTTTGCCAACTAGGATTAAATTGAAATCTAATTGTCCAATAAGAATGCTCAATTCAATTTCACTTGCGTTCACACCCATTCTCAATCTTTTCTTCTCTTTTTTTATTTAACCCAAAATTAAAATCAGTAAATGAAACACCGTAATTGAAACGCATCCGGTCAAATTCCCCATTCTGAAAATTCTTTTTTCCTTCGATCTTCATCCCCTTCGCTATCAAATTTAGGGTTTCAATCGAGGGATTTTTCCTTCGCTGCTCTATCAAAATTCTGACTCTTAACAATATTTATTTTTTTTTCAGTTTCATAATCAACCATTTCAATATCGATGATTGTCTTTTTTTTTTGCAGATTAACTTCTCATCCGTCATCCTCTCCCAAATTGCAGTCCGTAAGTTTCTTCAATTTTTTTCTATGTGCTTAAAAATCGATGCTTAAATTATCTGCTAATCATCCTTGATGACAAGGCGATTGTGGATAGCGACGGCGAAGAAGATGATGAGGAGGATGGGGTTCTTCGTCTGTTCAACTTCTGCTGCCGTACTCTACTTGATCAGTTCTCTTCTCCTTCAAACTTCACCCGCTGCTCTATCAAAAGTAGGGTTTGGAAACTTCATCCGCTGCTCTATGGTTTGGATCAAGGTTTTTTTTTGCCATTCGCTGCTCTATTAGGTAATATACGATTGTTTCAGATTTGTTGTTTAAATTCAGTCAGAATCAATCGAGTTTCTCCCTTCTCGAACATATATCCACATCTTTTTCGATCCATCACTTTTTCTTCTCCCAATTTGCAGGTTCCATCCTAATCACGATTTCTTTTTGCAGATTTTTCTCTAATCTAAGCATATTTGAGTTTCTTTTTGCAGATTTATTGGTGAGAAAATTTCAGCTATGTGATTACTGTTTTTAGGGCTTATCAGATTTGGGGTTTAATTTGAGTAAAAACTTGACTATAGATTAAGCCTCAGAGCGACGAGCTCACTGCTGCGGTATTTTTTGCAGTTTTTGAAATTTTATTTTCTTACTATGTGTGTGTTTTTGTTTTACAGATGAATGGTTTCATCACGTCACACCTAAGAGGGGGTCAAATGAATATTTTCAGAATTATTTGTTGTTAGGTCCATCCAGAAGTGGAGGTGTGAATGTATAACAATATTGTTATTAGTTACTGTATTACTTCTCCGTGCTGTGATTTGTTTTTTGAACACATGAGAAGTGATTTTGGTTTGCTCTCTGATTTCGGCTAACAGTGTAGTATTTATTTTGTTTCAGGTTCAAATTTCCTCTACCCTGGTGATATAATTCCTTTTTTTCTAGAAAGCCTCTATTTCTGATAATCGACAGTGATAACAGCCATGCATTCAAGGCAGGTTTGTTAAAACTTTTGTAGTGTACCTCACGACAAATATATAGTGTATACATTAGCAGCATTTTTATTCTGCAATATCATAATTATTTGTTAAATTCAATAAGATAGCATTAAGCATATAATGAAGAAAAAATATACGATGTCAAATTTTATTTTTTCCAGATTCATAATTAATAACGTCTAATCGCCACTCCACTTCGCCGCCGCTAATGGCCACGACGAGGTAATTTTGATTTAATTCGTTCATTCAATATGTTCGATTTTTGTTGCTGATTTGTGAGTATTGGGGGGTTTTCAGATCGCCACATTGTTGATGGAGAACGAAGCTGATGTGAACTCTCGAAATTATTCTGGGCAGGTACTAATCATTTGCTGGGTACAGTTGTTGGTAATTTATATTTATGATGATAGTGGTGGCGGCAACGACTATGGTGAATTGGTGATCGTGTTTATGTTGGTAGCTTTAATTTTTTTTTTTATGATGGAAGTCCTTTTTATTAGTAATTGGATATTTGACGAATAATCGAACTTCTGTTTTTTTATTTTTCGCAGACGGCATTGATGCAAGCTTTGTCGATATGGGCATTGGAAAGTTGTTCAAACCCTTCTTCTCTTTAGGTGCAATATGATATGTGTACAATTAGACTTACTTTTTTAACTGCTAATTTTAATTAATTTTTCTTTTTAAATAACGGCTTCCATATTTTTCACCATGGCCTATCTTACATGATTGTGTCGAGACAAATGATGAGAAACTTTGTATACATATTATTTTGTGGGGTGAACTATAAGTTGCGTGTATAATAGTTTTTAACTTTAAATTTCATTATATGGGATGCATCTGTACTTGAATCTTCTCTGTTGTTGATTTTCCTATTCAAAAATATTAATAAATTTTGAGACATGGGGAGAGTCCTCAAATGAGTTGCGCTATCTGCCTGTTTACAAAGAGACTTACAAGGTACATACTTGCACTTTTAGTGGGTCCAAACGCCCAGTTTATACGACAAAACTGTACAAAATAAAAAAAAAATTATTGCAGTAACATTTACTTGATTTTAATATAAAAGAATTTGAAACATTTTGCTTAAATTCCTAATATTGTACAGTAGTATAACTCTGTGATCATTATGCGCTCAGAACATCTGTTGTCTTTGATTTGATTCTGAAAATTTTGCTTAGTTTCAGGATTTGCATTTTATGTGTTTTATACGAGTATGTCGTGTAATATGTATGAACTAATTATATCATGTCATTTTCTTAGAGCTTGAAATCAAGAGTTCGGTTCCCTGGACACGACAATGAGAGCCTGGTTCCAATATTTACTCCCCGAGATCTGTACCAGATTCTGTACCAAATGCCCCACTTGAAGAACTACTCCATCGTGAAATCCCTGTGCAAAGCTTCTCACCTGAATAAATTAAGGAAGCATTTGAGGTGGCAAAAAATAGTATCGAGCTTCTGAGCACTGTTTTATCGTCTTCTCCACAGCAAGATGCTCTTCAGGTTACTATCATTGGTTTATATTTTTTTGATGCCAAATATGCTGCTTCAAATTAACATTTACATTTGTGTTTGTCTCTCTCTTCCCCCCACCCCGTTTTGTCAGTTCAGTTATGGTACTATTTAAACATGTTTAATGTGATTATTTTCCTTTTTATTATTTTCCCCAAGATTATAAATATTGCTAGGTTGATCATCGTGTCATCATAGATCATCATGCAATTATTCATATTACTTGAAATATTTGGGGTTTAATCATTGCCATCTAAGTATTTGTCATCACATACAGTATTGTACTTCGAATGCGGAATGCGTCATCTGAAAAAATTGTGTATGGCCATAAAAATAACATTTATTCCTCTTATCAAAAAAATTAACGATGTTTTTGTTCTGTTGTTAATATTTAGCCATTTATATTACTCCATCCCCCAAAGATATTAGGAGTACTATCTTTTAGTAATTTTTTTGTGTTCTTAGTGCTTTCAAAAATGAAACAAGCATATGATTTTGACAGACAAACAAAGAAAACAAGCCTATCTTTAACTAATGATATGGTTGAGTAGGATGCTCAAGATAATTCTGGAATGTCGAAAAGCTAACTAATGAAAAAGTGCTGCTTTTATTTGGTTGTCTTAATTTTAATTTTGTTGGTTTTCTCCTCAGGATGACTTAGCCACCACACTGTTACAACAATGCCGGGACTCCCAATACACCGTTCAGAGCAAAATTTGGTGGGGGCTTTGTTGTTGAAGGTGCAGGTGTGTGTTTAATATCTTTCGATTTCTCTTTTGAAGTCTGTGACTAATTATTTAATTAGTTAATATGAATTTATTTCTCTTTTGAAGTCTGTGACTAACCAACATACAAGATTCCATAAAGCGTGGGTTGTACGTCCACTGTAACCAACATACATCATTCACATATATTTCGGATCGACGAGGTTTGTGAGTAGTTTTTGTAATCTTGATTATAGCTTTGATTAAATCGCCAATTTATCAAACATTTTGTTTTGTTTTTTTAATCATTTTTTATTTTCTGACTTCAAATATCATTTGTCTTCATTGGATAGCCATGCTGGGAATTAGGCGAAGTTTTCATTAACTACGTAGTTACATTAGAGTCTAATTTTTCTATTTTATCTGTTTATTTGTACAGGCTTTTATATTATATACATGGTTGGGGTATGAAACTTGCGACATTTTTATAATGTAAAATTATCATAAAATATAATAGCTCCTTTTGTTTAAGTTATTAATCGATTTGATATGTGTGTCAACTATAATCATTGTGTGTTGCTATTGTGTGTTGCTATTACTTCAGCAATTATCAAGTATTTAGGTTCAATGGTGTCATCAACTTCGTAATCTATTGCCTCTAGATTTTTCTTGCATCTGGTTTTGCTACAGCCTACATGTAATATGCTTATTTTTTGTTCTCAGGTTGGAAGTGTCGATATGCTGAATTGTTACTATGCCAATGGAGAGGTTTGGGTCTTTCACTCTTTAAGAATTTTTCAAGTGAGTCTGTTTATTTTATGTTGTAATAATGAAATAGCATAAACTATGGTTATCTATTGGGACTGTGCTCAGCTCATCAGGATCGCTGGCATGATCTACCATGCCACATAATTAATTGCTTCTATATTACTATATCTTATGAATATGTAAACAGTGATGATGAAGCAGTCTCTTTACTGTCCTAAAATTGTTTTCTTAGTAGTGTTAAAATCATGTTCTTACGTTCATTTAAACAGAATTTCTTGGATTAAGATTGTTCTCAACTCACTTCAAAGATACTTGATGTCGACATGGCTGTGATGATACATTTTTCCATTTTAATTTATTTGCATCTATTTTATATTAGTATACCAATATATGATTGAGTTATACACTTTGTCTAATATTTTGCATTTCTTCTAGATATTTGATTGACTTTAGTGATCTGGATGTGCCTAAAGCAATGCCATCACTGCCTGTGGGTTTAGAAAGCAGTCAATTAAGAAGCAATGCCACCACTGCCGTTTTTATTGAATTCCAGTGTTTTTTTTTCTCTGAAAGTCGGTTTCTTCGTTCTTTTTTTTCTCATCGATCATAACGATCTCTTTTTCAATTTTCATATTTTGCAGCGAAATCATCGAGTGCTCAAATACAGCAGCGACGCTCGGAACAAAAAAATCTTCCTCTGTTACGGAACGATTCTCATATGTTCATGTTTTGAAATTCTTTTTAACAGACATTGAAGCTTCAGTACTCGCGGTGTGTTTTAGGGTTACACCTCTCGAGGTAGGGTTATTTATTTTATTTTAAAATATATTTTTTGTTTAGATTTTTGTGAATCAGTTTTTATCTCTGTATTGAAATGTTGGTTCATGAGTGTATCATATTCGGTTTTTTGTTTAATCAATTTATTAGTGAAATTCAGGGTGATTTATGTGGTTTTTTGATTAAATGTTTGATTGATAGCTTAAGCAAATGTGGTTGAAAGAACTTGCGGCTGATCTCCGGAAGCAAAGGCAGGAGAATTACAATGTCAATGAGAAAAAAACGTCGGTCAGTTACACTTGCATTGTTGATTCTTCTTATATTAATGAGATCCGATGCCTTTTTCAGTTGACCATATTTCATCCAGCAATTTTTAAATTGATTTTCCCAAATTCAATTGTTTTCCAGATTTAAGTATGTATATTTTGTTTGCTGATGTTTGTTTGATAATTATATTTTGTCTTCTCCGAACAGTCAATTTTGCCATGTAGGATCAAATTGAAATCTAATTGTCCAATAAAAATGCTCAATTTCACTTGCGTTCACACTCATTCTCAATCTTTTCTTATTTTTTTTAATTTAAAAATCAAAATTAAAACCATTGAAACGTCCGGTCAAACATCACACAATTAAATTCATTTTTTCTTTTCTTCCGCTTCTATACTCTCAATTTCCAAATTCATCAGTTCTCTTCTCCTTCAAACTTCATCCGCTGCTCTATCAAAAGTAGGGTTTGGAAACTTCATCCGCTGCTCTATGGTTTGGATCAAGGTTTTTTTTGCCATTCGCTACTCTATTAGGTTTAATATTGTTTTTGTTGTTGTTGGATTAATAGATCGATTTAATTAGTTCCTCTTGCACCATTTGCTTCACGTTTATTTATTAATAACTCCTAAACTGCCATAAAATCATTAGAGAACACATAATTCTGTAACATGTAAAGTTACAAATATGAATTTCAGGTCGAGGTTTGTTTTCGATCTTTGTAATAGTTAGAAAGACCAATTAACCCTTTTGTAATATGTAGCAAATATACATGTGCGTGGACAAGTATCTTTTCTTGCAATTTTTGAACTCTTCGAGTTTTGTAATTCAGAGTGTGAAAAGTGTGCCGGTTCTTGCAAATTGCAATGTGGTCCGATGAAAATTATTGCGTTATATGATATATTATTGAAGCGTTAAATTTAATTTCCAGCCCATACTATGCACATTCTTAAGATTTTCAGCTGAACTATTTTTAAATTGCAACCTTATCTTTCAATATATGTTTCTTACTTTGTATCATACATTGTACATTTGTACTATTAGTTGATTTAGTCACCGAAATGTCTCGCCTTCTTATTGTCAGGAATATATGCTTATGGACCCATTTATGAATGGATTTGCGGAGTTGCAAGACAGACACGGAGATATGAGGCTCGATGTGGACAATATGTCATATGAGGTACTTCATTGTCAATATACCCTTTTATATCTCAAACTCGAAGAAATCTTTGTTGTTTTACATATGTCGAAAACCATATCATGTGGACCGGAATTGCTGCCTTTGGAGGATAGAATAGGCAATGTGAGTACTGAACTAAGTGACAAACATATTAGGAGCTCCATGAAACAATGGATGTTCGATTCGATTTATGTCTCACCAAACTTGGAACCATGTTGTATATGCCAGGTCAGAGCCCATTTCATTTCGTGCAAATCTAGATTGGATGTACAGAAAGCCAAAATATTTAATTAATTCAATTTTGATGCTAAAGTTGTAATTTAACTCTTAATAATATGGAAAGTCGGAACGGTAAAGTCTCTTTCTTTCAGATCTCCTGGAACTGCATTTTCCATTTTTTAAGACAGTAGCAGTGGTTTTTTAATGGATCTCCTGTTAGAAATGGCAAAGTCGGACTTAAAGCAGACAGAAACAAAGAAATAGTGTCATGTTATTTTAATTTTTTAATAAGAATTTTTCAGCCCGGTGATGCACGGGATTAACATGTTGTTAAATATACATTTTTTAATTAATATAGATTAATTATAAGTAATCCACATTATTTTGTTCGGGATTAACATTTTGTTAAATATACATTTTTTGTAGATGTTTTGCTTTGTTGTGCAGTGATCTTTTAGGCCTCGTTTGGTAAGCAAGATAGTTTATCTCGGGATATTTAAGATAATTTATCTATGTATTTTTAACGGATGAATAGGATTTTAACATGTGTTTGGTTCATATTTGTGATATTTTATATAATCATGGAGATATTTATGTTGACAAAAACAATGACCAAAATATCCTCAAAAAAATATTATTCCATCTCTATTCAATTTTCCTATCTCATAATACAGGTATGTTCATCTCTTTCATCTTCCTTTCTTTGCCTGTAGATGCAAAAAAAAAAAACAATAATAAACAACATTATTTAAAAAGAAAAAAAAAACATTAATTAACTATGTTTTATTATGAATTAGGAACAGATCTATTCAAAATAAAAAAATGAAAAAATAAATAAAATACACATCCATCCTCGTTCATAGTTGCAGATCTATTCAAACAAAAGAAAAGAAAACTAACACATACCTTTCATCTTTCGTAATTATAGATCCATGAGAAACACGCAAAAAAATATAAAGAAGAGAGGAAGAATCGAAAAACAATTATAACGCCTTCCATAGTTGCAGATCTATTCAAACAAAAGAAAAGAAAACTAACACATACCTTTCATCTTTCGTAATTATAGATCCATGAGAAACACGCAAAAAAATATAAAGAAGAGAGGAAGAATCGAAAAACAATTATAACGCCTTCGTTACGAAAAGGGAAAATGAAAAGCAAATGAAAATATAATTATATTTTGATTTAAATGTATGAAGGGTATGTTTGTAATTAGAAATAAAATATAAATACTGTTGAAATAAGATTTGTATCTTACCGGGGTGGGCAGTTAATTCTATAGAAAAGCAACAGTAATTAGCAGCGGGCTTCCAATCTATTGCAGCCAAACATATGATATCTATAGATAACTAAACTATCTAACACTTATATGGGCTACCAAACGGGGCCTTAAGATGTATGTTTTCTTTCAATTTTTTCGATTTTAAGTAAATTTATGTATTTATTTGAACTTTGTTATTTATTTTATGTATCATGATAAATATTAGTAATAAAATAATATTATAAATTGAGTAGTTAATCATTATTGAAACATAAGTACAAAAATTATTTTAAAAATTAATTTTATTAATGATTTTATCATACACTTTTAGAATCTACACGAGTTTTATGATTAAGTGACTCATGAAAACAATTATAATTATTTTTCAACACTAAGTTATCATTTTTTTTCTTTATGTTTAGAAATACAAATTAATGAATAAAACATTGTAATTGAAAAAATGGATGATAGGATATATAAACAAAACAAGTATTAAATAATTAAATTTTATTGCGTATATATAATGTTTGATAAGAGAGATAACAAATAATTCTAGCAACAATACGAATATAATACAAATAGAAAAAAACCTTAATAATTTAACAATACAATGAATATTTTATATATTTAATTAATTTTATTATTATTTTAGTTAGAATTCAATATAGTTGAAACACAAATAAAATAATTATTTAAATTATAATTAAAGAAGAATACTATTATATAAGATTAAAAATATTTTTAATATATTAATAACAATTTCTGAATATATGTATCATTTTTTAAAAGTACTCTTTAGTCTCTCTAACCTACACATTCTTTTTATAATACAAAGATTTCTTAATAGTATTGTTGAAATTTAATAACTGATAAGCTGCTTTAAGCTTCCACATTACACATTTTCGACTTTAATTATATATTTTTCTGATGAGCTACTTTAAGTTTTGACATTACACTTTTTATTGGATAATGTGTTGAGTGACTATTTGTGGACCAAGGCCGTACTCCTTTCATTTTAATAAATATTGATTCGTATTACAATTTACTTCGAATTTCGAAGCATAGTTTGCACGAGAAGAAAAACAATTTCAATTAATATTTTTTTGATTTTCTATATCATTAAATAAGAATACAAATAAAGAGAATATTGAAACATTTTAAATTATTATTGATTTTTTTTTCAATTTATTCAAAATTATAAAATTGAGATTTATCATATTTAATTTCATTTAATAATTATAGTAAATTCCTTATATTTCATTATTCATCAATAATATATTCGGTTTTCAACTTAAATATAGAAATTAATAAATAAATAAATAAATATTATTATTCAATCAAAATCCTATAATTCAAAATTATATATTTCAAGATTTTTTTTTTAATAATATATTTATTAATATGTGATGAGAATGATAATCTGAGGAATAAGACTACAAATGTTGTGTATTAGAATTAAGGAGGTTTTCAGAAATTTGAGGTGAACATAAATAATATTTATTATTTGTTTTTATATCTATGTTCGGTAGAGATATTTTACTCCCTCATTGTAAGTCAACACTCTATCTATTTTGTATTAATGTATTTGTTTTTTACTGATACAACTTTGACTTCAGATCAATCTTTGGTGCCGTATGGATTTTTTGTATCCAAGTACCAGGTATGTTTTTACTCAGCTTATTTATCAGCTAAATTTACAAATAAAATTATGTGAAAATGATTTGGGAATTTGAGAAAAAGATGATGAAATTATTACCAATAATCATGGGAGCAACTACTTCTTAAGCCACCTTATAAATGGCAAAACATATACTGTATGTATATATGTAATCCATTTGTGTTGTTGGTAGTAGTATGCTTGAGGTATGTATTGTACGTTTCAGTTCTTAAATATGAGTTTTTTTGTTACAAAATGATTAATGACCATGCGCAATATAAATTGCAATATATTTTGCGATTTTTTTTTTGTGCAGGTTCAGATATGCATTTTGTTGCTTCTGCTCTTAAAATTGAGTTCTTAATTTAAAATTACTGACTTTGTACAATTATCCAGTTGTTTTAAAATCGATTTAATTGGCCCAATTCAATTCTCTCCTGTGTTTAAATCTCATTTCAGACTTTCTAATTGTAGGTTATTGTTTTTTAAATTGATTCTCCTTAATTTAGTTTTCCATTGTGTTTAAATCTGAGTTCTTAATTTAAATTGATTACTGTTTTTTTGTGCAGGTTTTGGTTGATCGTCGTGAAGTGTAGGGATATTCGGAGTTTAGACCTCTCTTTCGACTCGGTAATACTGCGATTTTGTTTCAAATTTTAGATTTCGTTAGATGTCGTGTTGTTATTGTCGGTTGTATTTTTCTTGATGCAGTTTACCGGCAATTGCTTATCGTAAGTCTTACTGTTTCAGCAGCTTGAATATTAAAGTCTTGGAGGATGTTAGGTATCGATGATGATAGCCTTGCGGCTCTAAATTTAGGATGCAAAACATTTTAGTTAATAATCATTCTGGTATACGTGTTTGAGATGCAATTTTCGAGTTGATCAATTATCTAACAAATGTTTCGTAAATGGTTCGTATCGTTTTAACAGACGCATGATGTGTCAAGTAGTCAGTATTTAAGCCACGCCGGATAAATAATTTCAAAACATTAATTTTTTCTTGACCCTGTTAATTTCATAAATTATTATTCAAAAATAATTTCAAAACATTAATTTTTTCTTGGCCCTATTAATTTCATGCATGATGACATCTTTTACATTTATGTTACATTAAAAAATTATTATTAGAATACACTTCAAACATTTTTTTTAAAATTTGTATATCATTATAAATTTAAATAAATTAATAAAACATTGTTATTAAAAAATTGAGAATGAGAGATAAGTAGATTATTTATGTTGTTACGAATTACGATATATTCGGATTATGTAGTCCATTTATTTCTGTAAAAAAAATAAAATATTCACTATTTATAAGTAATATTAGGTGGATCTTCTAAATCCAAAGTACTAAAGTGAGTTGTCGTATCAAAAACTTTAGTTCCAATTACTACTGATTTTTTCTGATATCTAACTATATATCTGTTCGATTAATAGACATCACAACCATGCGCATAGAAGCAGGAGTCATTCAACTTTACTCTCACCTTCAGCGTATGTCATTAGTCCATTTTTAAAATTTGAATCACAAGAAAGTAATTAGAAATTTCATAATGTCGACGATATTGGTATTCACTATTTATAAGTAATATTAGGTGGATCTTCTAAATCCAAAGTACTAAAGTGAGTTGTCGTATCAAAAACTTTAGTTCCAATTACTACTGATTTTTTCTGATATCTAACTATATATTTGTTCGATTAATAGACATCACAACCATGCGCATAGAAGCAGGAGTCATTCAACTTTACTCTCACCTTCAGCGTATGTCATTAGTCCATTTTTGAAATTTGAATCACAAGAAAGTAATTAGAAATTTCATAATGTCGACGATATTGGTATTCGACAATTATAATTTATAGTCAATATATGATGAATACAAATTTGTTTTATTAATTTATAGTCAACTATCTATACAGTTAAAGTCTAACTGTATAAGACGACTAATTAAGAAGACTGAGTATAAGTCTAAAACAACAGACTATTACTTTAAGTTTAAATTTAAAAGAAGACTGAAATTGAGTATAAGTCTAAAACGACGGACAATTTCTCCTGATTTAAGATTGTCATTTCGCTTTCAAGTTGACAATTCCCTATTAAGAAGACTAATTAAATTATTATAAATTATTATTCAAAAAAACTTCAAATCATCTTTTATTTTATTTTCTTTATTTTTTAAAATAAAAATAAATTAATAAAACAAAGTGAAATGAAAAATATTTGAATTACAAAATAAAAAATATCTATAATTCAGAATATTATTACGATAATGTTAATATAAAGATTCACACAGATTATATATTTAGTAAATATTTCAATTAAAACACTGATAATTATGATTAAAAACACTACAATTTTTTTTAATGTTTTGTATATTATAAAACTTATTAAAACAAATTGAGAAATGTGATATTTTAAATAAAACCAAAATAATGCTAAACAATTTAATTTAATTAACTATTCAATAGTTTTACATTTATAATTTACAATGTTATATGCTTAAGAAATAAATTATTATTCAAAAAAAAACTTTCAAATCATTTTTTTAATTATTTTTATTTATAAAAATAAAAATAAATTAATAAACACAGTGAGATGGAAGATATTCGAATACATAATTAAAAATAGCAATTATTCAAATTTTCTATAATATTAATTATACCACAATTATAGTAGCATTATAGTACCATTCAAAAATTATTTTATAAATTAAATTGGATTCTTAATTTTAGTACATTAATAAAATCAATATTATTTTTAATCAAATATTCATTAATTATAGTAAACATTCTAAATTATTTTTAAATATATTGATAATCAATTAGTTTTCCTTATATATTGTTTTTTTTAATTAATTGACTAAATATTTAGATTAGAGATACGCATTAGTTGACTTTCTACTATGTATTTTCGAAAATGTAAATTAAACTTTAAGTTTTTCAAATATTCGGATATATAAAAAGTTGTTTATATTTTACTTCTCTATTTATTTATTTTCCAATTTAGTTATTTACAATATTAAAGCTAATTTATTTATAATATAATAATAATATATTTTATAGATCTTATGTTGATTCACATCTCATAATTGATTATTATAATTATGATCAATAAAAATCATATATTGAAAATATAATTATTTACCAATTCAATTTTATTAATTAAATAATAAATTCACTATTGTATATATAAATCACATTATATATTTTAAGAGATCAATAAAAAGAAATTGAGTAGACAGATAATAGAAACACAATCAAAATAATTATTTAAAAATTTGGATTGAACATAAATAAATAAAAATTATCTTTATCTAGGTGTGTTAATTATATTGTGTCTATAACATTGTTAATTTTTGAACAATCCAAGATCAATAAATCATTTTCAAAATATCTAATTGTTTTTTTTTTTCAAATTTATGAATATAAAAATAAATCTTTATACAATTATTTTAACATATACAATAAAATCAAGATTAAAATAAATCCGGGCGAAGCTTTGAGTGGTACTCTCCGTGCATCCCACGGACAAATGTATGTTACAGTTTCAAGGGTGACTAACCGAGCAGGGTTGAAATTCTTAATATGTGATGAGAACGGTAACCTGACGAATAAGACTACAAATGTTGTGTACAATGAGATTTTCAGAAATTTGGATAAAACATAAATTAAAAAAAATTATTTTTATCTAGGTTTGTTAGTTATATTATGCGTATAACATTGTTAATTTTTTAACAATTCAAAATCAATAAATCATTGTCAAAACATCTAAATTTATTTTTTCAAACTTATGAATATAAACATAAATCTTTATACAATTGTTTTAACATATACAATAAAATCAAGATAAAAAATAAAATCAAGATCAAAATAAATCCGGGCGAAGCTTTGAGTGGTACTCCCAGTGCAACGCACGGGCAGAAGGATCTAGTTATACAATAAATCGGTACGATAAAATTGTATGAAAATCACTAATTTTATGAAAATCAGTAGAATTTGAAAATTAAAAGCACAAAATAAATGCTCATTACCTATTCATATTTAGTTATTTTTAATTTGAATTGTCCATAATTCTCATTAAAAAATAAACTGAATAAAAGTCTAATGTTAACCATAATATAAATTAATTATAGGGGAAATAATTAAAAATAAGAATATATATATATATATATATATATATATATATATATATATATATTCTTATTTTTAATTATTTCCCCTATAATTAATTTATATTATGGTTAACATTAGACTTTTATTCAGTTTATTATATATATATATATATATATATATATATATATATATATATATATATATGAAGAGTTTTGAATTGTTACTCAATTATTATATCATAAATTATAAATCATAAATCTCGGTATAATTGATTCGTTATATATTGTTATTTTGATATATATGATAAGATATGTAATTGAATTGATGAATTAAGTAACAATCGGTTAAAAAATATTTTGCTCAAATTTTCATTTTTAATATTAAATAGTTGCGTTAAATCAAATTAATTTGTGTAAAATAATAAATAAAATTTACTATTATTAAAAATAATTAAATTCATAAAGAGATTAATAAAAAAATAGTATTCAAAATTAAATTAATAAAAAAATACTACAATAACAAATTAATTTGTGTAAAGTATAAAAATATGTTACTCAAATACTTATTATTTTCATTTTTAATATTAAATAATTGCTTAAATACTTATTGTTTTCATTTTTAATATTATATAATTGCGTTAAATCAAATTAATTTATACAAAGTAAAAAATTATGTTAAAATTACCTTCAGCAAGAGTTCACTCTACTTTCAGCAGGGATATACTTCCAGCTCACTCTACCTCCCGCAAGACCTAAGTCTACCTTCAGCAAAAGATATACTCCAAGTTCACTCTACCTACAACAAGATAACTCTTACACACTATGAAGTGAGTCAAAAAAAAGTGTATAGGGTTTAAAGTTTAGTAAAAAATAAATTTTACAAGAAGTATTTATGAAAAAATGGATTTTGATTTATTAATTTACTTGTTAAACCTTATAAAATATACTTTCTAATTAAAAATAGTTTTTTTTTGTTTTTTTTTATTATTTAAGGTATTATTAATTTTATAATTATAAAAAAAAGTAAAATAATTACTATTCTACCCTTAACGGTTAATAAATAACTATCCCTATATTTAAATACAAAAAAGGTATTTTTGGAATTTTACTTAAATTTATAATTAAAAAATACCAATTCACTTACTTATAATCAATTATTTAAACTTACCTTTCTTTAAAAATCACCCATTTTACGATGAGTAATGATATTTACACTTCCAACATTACTTCCTACACCCTACATAATTTTTTATTATTTAAATAATATTATAAAAACTCAAAAATAACCTTTATACTATAAAACTTATAAAATACAATAATAAATAATATGTTACATTATTAATTTATTAGAAAAATATTTTAAAAAAGAATTGAGATGTAAGGGGATCGCTTCCTCCACTTCTGCGATCGCATCCGGCGACTCATGTTTCCCCCTCTCGCCGGAGAAAACCCACGAATCGTAATCTTCTACTACATCATAAGAACATGAAAAAGCTTAACCACAAACGCCTCATAGATCTCGTCCTCGCATCCTCCACCTCTGATATGTAAGGCGTCGACAATTCCTCCACCTCTAAGGTCTCGTCCCCTCGTTGTCGCGCCGGATTTACCTGGTTCCGCGAGCACCAAGCACACCGTCACTAACCCCATCATAGTCATCTCTCGAATTATTCCCAAATTGACAACGCCGTCACTAACCCCATCGTAGTCATCTCTCGAATTATTTCCAAATTGACAACGCCAATTTTCGCCGTCACGATAGCCATGATTAATTTCGAAATCGGCCGGAAACATCAACCATTTTTCGGGCAACGGACTTCCGGCAGTACAGCACCGTAAATGGCGAGCTTCGTCAACAGGGATTGGGAACAGAGAAATTAATTAATACTCTATTATTTAATTAGTATGAATATTAAAGAATAAAATATACTCTATAATTAGTTTAAATATTGAAGAAATTAAAGTTTTATTTTAAGGGTGATTTAGACTTCTTATAGTATTATTTTAAAAAGAAAAAATTAAATAGAGTGTACAAAGTAAAGTTAGAGGTGTAGATATCATCACCCTTTTACAATTATTAAAAATAGAGCTTGAACAAAAATTATAAGTGAGATTTAAACAGTGTATACTTACTAAAAATAGTAAATTCAAGGAGGAAGAGATTTGCACCTACTAAAAATAGTAATTTCAAGGAGGAAGAGATTGAACAAAAATTATAAGTGGAATTTGAAACGGTATAGATGTGCACGATTTATTATGCAGTGAATTTGAACGGTAAATAATATTTTTTTATTAATTTTTTTGTTGTAATTTTTTTATAAAAATTAACTTGCGTTAAGTAATAAAAATATGTTACTCAAATACTAGTACTTATTATTTTCATTTTTAATGATAAATATTTGCTCAAATTTTCATTTTAAATATTAAATATTTGTTTTAAATCAAATTAATTTGCGTAAAATAATAAATAAATTTTATTGGATTTTGCTCGATCGTCGATCGTCGTCAAAGTTGTGTGCCTTTTGATTGATTTGAAATTACTTAGTCAAAAGACCTAGTAATTTCTACCACCTAAACAGGTCGTTAGCCGCTTTTAGTCCCTCGCTCAAGATTCGGGATTTCAAGCCCTTTGAATGACTATCGACTCAGACACTATAATGCCGTGAATCGGGTAAGAAGATATACCTACTAGCTAGCATGACTTTAAAGAAGAGAAGCCCTCTGGCTAAATTACTCAAGAATTTTATTAATTTCTAAATATATGAATTACAAATGATATGGAGAGCCCTTTATTTATAGAGTGATTATAAATTTAAAAAATGAAATGTAATTATTAGTTTGGAAAGGAAAATGTATCATTTTGCCTTAATTTTGATGGAGTTATATTCTAAATGTCTAGTTTAGTGACAATATGGAACTCCTTATCTGTGTTTTACATTATCTATTAATCAAACTGTCAGCATTTAATCTATCATGTACTTGAATGCAATAGTCCTAGATATATACGTTGTAGACAGTATGACGTGAGGAGACACGCGGAAGATCATACTGTCGGTTACTCGTATACTATCGAACAGAAGTTCACGACTTAGATGGACAGGGACAATCCATCGGTAGGTCGTAGTGTGACTGGGTAATAGTTGGTCTTGACTATTATGTTACACTCGTACACTTGGTGTATTGAGCAGGACCACGGGAGGGCGTTCGATTTATACTAATCGACGTAATCGAACTAGACCTCAGAGATTACGGATATACGAATTCCTAATCCCTATATAATTATAGGTGCGTGTGTCCAATTCTCGGTTCTTTAACTTGCCAATGAGTGAGACTATTTGATTAGTCGAGATACTCGGTAAATTGGGAATCGGAATTGTACACACGGCATGCTATAGATTATAGACAGGAAACCGTGTCCCGTTTATCGGGTTGATGACGTCCCCGAGATGAGCTCATAAAGTTTATCATGTAAACCCTGCAGGTGGATTTGTTCCACATGATAATAAGGATGAGTGGTACTAGTCTCGGATAATAAGAAACGAGTTAATTTAATTATTAGTAATTAAATAAATTCGTGGACGTTCGATATCTTAAACACGGGGAAAGTCGTGTATGTAATTTCGGCGGAAAATATTATTGGTAAAATAATATGAATTAATTAATTGGGAATTCAATTATAATTTTATAGTGGAATTAATTATAATTAAAATTGGATTTAATTAAAGGTTTTCTTTTAAGGACACCGGTTTAATTAAATTGCAATTTAGCCTAATTAATTAATTAACCTAAGGTCCCTAGTGTGGCCTATTTAAACCCCTCCCCCCTCTCTTCTCTAGACCTAACTTACGCAGCTTTTATTTTTCTTCACTTGAGAAAATAAAACGTGAGAGAGAGTTTAAGAGAGAAGAAGAAGAGGAGACTTCCGGTGGATCGTTGCCCACACAACGTCTGGAGTCGAGGGCTAGGATACACACTAGAAGATCAGAGGTGTTCGCCTATTCGGCTTCTCCGAATCACGCATCAAAGGTAAAGAATCGAAAACCCTATTCCGCATCTTTTTCGATTCTTATTGTACGTAATAATCCAACGGACCTACGATCGGGTTCCGGACATCGTGGATCGCATTCCTCGACTACTGGGGGTTCTAGGACCTTCGGATCGGTAGTCGGAAGAGGAAAAATGACCCGGAAACGAGCCCGGAACAGCTGATCGCGCTGCTGAAGGACAAACGGCGACCGCCGTTTTGCTCTTTTTCGGGCAGCCCGCTCCAGCTTGCGCGGTTGTCCTCCGGGGCAACGGCTGGGCGTGAATTGGGGCACGGGCTGGGCACGTGGACGAAGTAGCGGATCTGGAGGTCGACTGGGATCGTTCGGATGTTCGAGTGATCGAACGAACGCATCCCGGGTAGTCGATTTCCAACAATTGGTATCAGAGCCGGTTATTGGTTTGTTGTATTGTTCGTACGTTTATGATGCAGGATGAACCCGATTATTATGGCCAACATTGTGGGATGTTGTATGATAATTTTATTGTGGTTTGTTAAACTCTCGGGGTTGTCGAGATCTTTATTTTGAATCGTTGCTTGCTTGTAATAGTTAAAACGACGGGTTGAGTCGTTTAGGTTTTCTATTTCGGTTTTTCGTTTTTCGTTTATCCGGGTGTATAGGATCGATCGATATGTATAGGATCGATGCCGGAAGTAGTATGTTTTACTCTTGTAATGTTGCTGCTGCTTGGTGGATCGAGACGAGATCGAGGGCCGGACGAACGAGGGTCGAGAAGTCGAACCCGCGGCTGCTGAAGGGCAAACGGCGGTCGCCGTTTCTCAAACGGCGGTCGCCGTTTCGCTGGATTCTTGGCAGCAGCTTGCGGGGGTTCGACTGACACCACGGATCGCTCGTCGAGGCTTGGGATGATACTCCAGTGGGAGGGGTTCGTCTCTTGGCACTTAGACGAGTCGGTGGTGGATCGAGACCTAGACGAGCAACGAGACGAAGATCCGAGAAGACGTGCATCGAAGATTTTAAAGGCCATAATAATCGGGCCACGTTAAATGCTTTCTATGTGTTTACGTGTTTTATTATGCTTTAATTTCATATGCATGTGAATGTTATCCCTTTCGTAAAAACTAAGTGGGAGAGGGATTGGAAACAATCCCGCGGTCTCCATTCTCTGTTTTGATGGTGATGTGTGTCGCTTACGAGTTGGCTTTAGTGTCATCCTCCCTATCGGATAAAGTTGACACACGGATATCACTGGATCAAAATTCGAATTCAATTCCATTTATAGAATTGAACACTTAAGTTTTTCAAAGCAATGCCTAATCTGTCTTTCAAAGACTAATTTCAACTCGACTCATTCTCACCCCGGGGAGTGGAATGGAGCCAAAGCGCTTGGTTATGTCGATGACACAGATTAGAGACATTCGAGTCATTTGATGACTAGATCGATTGTCTTGTTGGCTCCCTCACTTTGTGAGAGATAGGGCTCAATTGCATGATTGATCGCTGGTTAGAAACTTCGAGTTTCACTTACGAGATATCAAGCTTTGATTAACGAAATTGTGAAATTTTTTAAATGGAATTCAATTAACAAAGTTGTTTGTTTAGTAAACGTCCACACTATCGTGGCTTACTAGACGGAAACGGAACTTTGGGTTAATTGAGGCTCGACAGTTATAGGAAATCGTAAAGGGACCGCATGTCAACGTAAACGTCCACACTAACGTGGCTTGCGGTGGGCGTGTAGTTTCCGAGCGGTTAACTTAGTACTGAGAAATGGTATACACTTAGGTACGCTTTACAGTATCCTCCCCATCGGAGTCACTGCTGTAATGATGTACGACCAAAGTAAAAGTCCAGTTATAAAATCGTTTGGACTAGTATACGTCCACATGAACGTGGCATGCTAGTCTGATGGGATTTTAGGATTAATTGGTAAATTTAATGATATTAATTAAGGGAGTTAATATCGAATTAAATTTGACAGTTTGATTTGTCTCTTTTATAGATATGGCACTCAACCCGCTGTCCATTATACTAAAAGAAAACAAACTCACTGGTCCAAACTATGTTGATTGGAAACGAAACTTGGACATTGTCCTAACTGCTGAGGAGTACAAGTATGTACTCCATGAGGTTTGTCCTGATGAACCTATTGATACCTCCACTCCTGAGGAAAAGGAAGCTCATCGGAAGTGGGTCAAGGCTGATCAGATGGCGCGGTGCTACATTTTGGCTTCTATGTCAAATGTGCTGCAACATCAGCATGAGGCCATGACCACTGCCTATGATATGATGCTTAACCTCAAGGAGATGTTTGGTAGTCAGGATAGGGCAGCCAGGCAAGATGCCATGAGAAAACTCATGACGGCCACTATGTCCGAAGGAACGCCCGTGAGGGATCACGTTCTTAGGATGATAGGCTATCTGAATGAGATAGAGATTATGGGAGGAGCTATCGATGGGGAAACCCAGATCGATATAGTGCTCCAGTCTCTGCCTAGGAGTTTTGAGCAGTTCCGCCTGAACTATAACATGAACAAGAGGTTATATTCGTTGGCGGAGCTCCTGACTGAACTCCAGGCGGCAGAGGGAATCTTTAAGAAATCTCAGGCACTTGTGGCTGTGAAACTTCCTGGCCCTCCGGGGACTAAGAGGAAGAAGAAGCAAGGACGGAAACCCAGTGGACCCAGCAATGGTGGACCACGGAATGGAGTGAACAAGCCCAAGGGCAAGTGTTTTCGTTGCAAGCAGTCTGGACATTGGAAGTCTAATTGTCCTCTCAGACAAGGAGGTATGAACTTTTCCTTAGTCACTGAAACATGTTTAGCGGTGTTATCCACCGGTACCTGGTGTGTGGATACGGGAGCCACTGATCATGTCTGCAATTCTTTGCAGGGGTTCCAGGAAACCCGGCGGCTTAGAGAGGGAGAGATCACTATCTACATGGGCAACGCTACGAAAGTGGCGGCAGTTGCAGTGGGAGATATTTATTTGTCTTTTAATAATAAAGTTTTGGTATTGAATAATTGTTTTTATGTACCGAATTTTAGAAAGAACCTTGTTTCGGTTTCTAAATTGGTTTTGAATGAATATTCTGTTTCTTTTGATAGTTCTGTTATTATCAAAAAGAATGGTGAGTATATCTGTTCTGGTACATTGATAGGCAACTTATATATACTGAATCCTGATTATTCCACGATGCAACGAGTAGAGTCAAATAATACATCTAGTACCAATAAGAGAAAGGAGCCTTCTAGAATGAATCAAAAGTACTTATGGCATCTTAGGCTAGGTCATATTAACTTGGGCAGGATTCAAAGGTTGATAACTGATGGAATACTCAGTGGTGTGAAAGATGAGGACTTTCCAACCTGCGAATCATGCCTGGAAGGAAAAATGACCAAGCGACCCTTTAGTGATAAGGGGTATAGATCCAAGGAAGTACTGGAATTGATTCACTCTGATTTGTGCGGGCCTTTATCTGTCCAAGCGAGAGGAGGTTATGGATATTTCGTAACCTTCACTGATGATTACTCAAGGTATGGTTTTATATACCTGATGCGCCGCAAGAGCGAGTGCTTTGACAAGTTCAAGGAGTACAAAGCTCTTGTGGAGAACCTTCATGGTAAAACCATAAAGACTCTACGATCTGATCGTGGAGGAGAGTACCTCTCGGGAGAGTTTAAGGCGTACTTATTAGAGAATGGGATTGACTCCCAGATGACTGCACCATACACGCCCCAGCAGAATGGTGTAGCAGAAAGAAGGAATAGGACTCTTATGGAAATGGTAAGATCTATGATGAGTTATTCAGAACTACCAGTTTCGTTCTGGGGATATGCCTTGGAAACAGCGGCGTATATCCTGAACTTAGTTCCTTCTAAATCAGTCCCGAAGACGCCCTCGGAATTGTGGACCGGGCGAAAGCCAAATTTGAAACACATTCGGATCTGGGGTTGTCCAGCACATATGCTGAAGCATGGGGCTGATAAGTTGGAATCTCGTTCAGATATTCGGTTGTTTATAGGATATCCTAGAGGAACGAAAGGTGGTCTATTTTATAGTCCTAAGGACCAGAAGATCGTTGTTAGCACCAACGCTCGGTTCTTGGAAGAGGATTATATAATGGACCACAAGCCCAAGAGTGAGATAATACTTAACGAACTGAGAGGGGACGATCAAGGCTTAGATCCAACCGAACCGGGTGATACGCCACCACAGTCTGCACCTGTAGTTACTGAGGTTACACCGGAGCCTCGTCGTAGTGGGAGGGTTGTTCGACAACCCGATAGGTTCATGTTTATAGGTGAGTCTTCGGACTTGTTACCTGGAGAACATGAAGCCGATCCCTGGACCTATGGCGAGGCGCTTAAAGATCAAGATGCTCAGTCTTGGCAAAAGGCGATGAAATCTGAGATTGAATCAATGGATTCAAATCAGGTCTGGAATCTTGTAGCACCGCCCAAAGGTGTAAAAGCCATTGGTTGCAAGTGGGTGTACAAGAGAAAAAGAGGGTCTGACGGGAAGGTTGAAACCTTCAAGGCTAGGCTTGTTGCGAAAGGGTATACTCAGAAAGAAGGGATCGATTATGAGGAAACTTTTTCGCCGGTAGCTATGCTAAAGTCGATCCGGATTCTTTTGTCTATAGCATCTCATATGGATTATGAGGTGTGGCAAATGGACGTCAAGACAGCATTCTTGAATGGGAATCTTGACGAGACCATTTACATGAGACAGCCAGAAGGTTTCATCAAGAAAGGCCAAGAGCATCTAGTGTGTAAGCTAAACCGATCCATTTATGGATTGAAGCAAGCTTCTAGATCTTGGAACATGCGGTTTGATGAGGTTATCCAGTCTTATGGATTCATTCAAAGCATGGACGAGTCGTGTGTATACCGGAGAAGTGACGGAAACAGTGTGGCGTTTCTCGTGCTTTATGTAGATGACATCCTTCTAATTGGCAACAATGTGAAGATGTTGTCAGACATAAAGGGATGGTTGTCCAAGCAATTCGATATGAAAGACTTAGGACAAGTTGGGCATGTTCTTGGGATCAAGGTTATAAGGGATCGCCGGAAAAGAACATTAAGCTTGTCCCAGGCTTCATATATTGATACGATTCTGGCTCGTTTCAACATGCAGAATTCCAAGAGAGGTGCTCAACCTTTCTGCCATGGAATTCATCTATCTAAATACATGTGTCCCAAAACACAAAAGGAGATAGATTACATGAAGAAGGTTCCTTATGCTTCGGCAGTAGGAAGTCTAATGTATGCCATGTTGTGCACGAGACCTGATATCTGCTATGCCGTGGGCATGGTAGCTAGATATCAGAGTAACCCTGGACAGGGTCACTGGACTGCTGTAAAGAACATACTTAAGTACCTGCGAAGGACTAGGAATTATGTTCTGAGTTACAAAGCGTCCGAGTTGATTCCTATTGGTTACACAGACTCGGATTTCCAATCTGATAAGGATCAGCGAAAGTCTACATCAGGCTATGTGTTCACATTGGGAGGTGGAGCAGTCTCATGGAAGAGTGTTAAGCAGAAATGCATTTCGGACTCTACCATGGAAGCCGAATATGTAGCAGCCTCTGAGGCAGCTAAAGAATCGGTGTGGCTCCGGAACTTCCTCATGGACTTGGATGTGGTTCCTAAGATGCCTAGAGCTATCACAATTTATTGTGACAATAGCGGTGCAGTGGCAAATGCAAAGGAACCACGAGCCCACAATGCGAGTAAACACATAGATCGCAAGTACCACCTGATTAGAGACATCGTCAGGAGAGGCGATGCGGTTGTCACCAAGATTGCATCAGCGGATAACCTGGCTGACCCCTTTACGAAGGCACTTCCAGCGGAAGCGTTCAAGAGACACGTGAAGGGGATGGGTATCGGATGTATGGTAGAGGGCAATTAGAGATTTAGTATAAGTGGGAGATTGATGGAGTTATATTCTAAATGTCTAGTTTAGTGACAATATGGAACTCCTTATCTGTGTTTTACATTATCTATTAATCAAACTGTCAGCATTTAATCTATCATGTACTTGAATGCAATAGTCCTAGATATATACGTTGTAGACAGTATGGCGTGAGGAGACACGCGGAAGATCATACTGTCGGTTACTCGTATACTATCGAACAGAAGCTCACGACTTAGATGGACAGGGACAATCCATCGGTACGTCGTAGTGTGACTGGGTAATAGTTGGTCTTGACTATTATGTTACACTCGTACACTTGGTGTATTGAGCAGGACCACGGGAGGGCGTTCGATTTATACTAATCGACGTAATCGAACTAGACCTCAGAGATTACGGATATACGAATTCCTAATCCCTATATAATTATAGGTGCGTGTGTCCAATTCTCGGTTCTTTAACTTGCCAATGAGTGAGACTATTTGATTAGTCGAGATACTCGGTAAATTGGGAATCGGAATTGTACACACGGCATGCTATAGATTATAGACAGGAAACCGTGTCCCGTTTATCGGGTTGATGACGTCCCCGAGATGAGCTCATAAAGTTTATCATGTAAACCCTGCAGGTGGATTTGTTCCACATGATAATAAGGATGAGTGGTACTAGTCTCGGATAATAAGAAACGAGTTAATTTAATTATTAGTAATTAAATAAATTCGTGGACGTTCGATATCTTAAACACGGGGAAAGTCGTGTATGTAATTTCGGCGGAAAATATTATTGGTAAAATAATATGAATTAATTAATTGGGAATTCAATTATAATTTTATAGTGGAATTAATTATAATTAAAATTGGATTTAATTAAAGGTTTTCTTTTAAGGACACCGGTTTAATTAAATTGCAATTTAGCCTAATTAATTAATTAACCTAAGGTCCCTAGTGTGGCCTATTTAAACCCCTCCCCCCTCTCTTCTCTAGACCTAACTTACGCAGCTTTTATTTTTCTTCACTTGAGAAAATAAAACGTGAGAGAGAGTTTAAGAGAGAAGAAGAAGAGGAGACTTCCGGTGGATCGTTGCCCACACAACGTCTGGAGTCGAGGGCTAGGATACACACTAGAAGATCAGAGGTGTTCGCCTATTCGGCTTCTCCGAATCACGCATCAAAGGTAAAGAATCGAAAACCCTATTCCGCATCTTTTTCGATTCTTATTGTACGTAATAATCCAACGGACCTACGATCGGGTTCCGGACATCGTGGATCGCATTCCTCGACTACTGGGGGTTCTAGGACCTTCGGATCGGTAGTCGGAAGAGGAAAAACGACCCGGAAACGAGCCCGGAATAGCAGATCGCGCTGCTGTCCGCGCTGCTGAAGGACAAACGGCGACCGCCGTTTCTTAAACGGCGACCGCCGTTTTGCTCTTTTTCGGGCAGCCCGCTCCAGCTTGCGCGGTTGTCCTCCGGGGCAACGGCTGGGCGTGAATTGGGGCACGGGCTGGGCACGTGGACGAAGTAGCGGATCTGGAGGTCGACTGGGATCGTTCGGATGTTCGAGTGATCGAACGAACGCATCCCGGGTAGTCGATTTCCAACAAATTTGAATCCTCAGTACTTTTCGACTAGTTGCACTTGTGCACCGCACCAATTAGTTTGATCAATATTTGTAATCTATATTTACTACCCTTTCATCCTATACTACACATGAGTCGATTGTAAAAGCTTATTCGTAGGCTGTTTTATCTACATGTATTGGTAATAGTTATGCATTTAATAATTATTTATTTTATTAATCGATGTGACTAGTCATCCAACAAACCCTATGTAGCTCATCTAATCAATGAATATGATTAATGGTTGAGTAATCATCCGATTCGGGGATGTGGCGGCGATAGTAGTAGCAACATTTATTTTTAAAGACATTATTTTTTTTATGCTTTTCGCTTTTGAAACTTCACACTTGAGTATTTTTATTTAAATTTGACTATTGAGGGTTGCTTTTTAGTTAAAGATTTAATTATGAAAAAGTCGTTTTGACATTTTGTTATTTTAAATACTTCAATTTCTTTTTAAGAAATAAGGAAATCCTCGATAGTTTATGTTATGAAAAATAGGATGTTACAAAAAGAACTACCTCCAATCACAATTGTTAAGCCACTCACTCTTATTAGTGCAGGCGACATTTCGTTGACAATTGTTTAAGTCCCTTCAAATTTGAAAATAAACTATCATTGTTAACTAATGTCAACCCCACAATAGATTTACGATAATTCCTACTACTGAATCGTCTATAGCAATGTCATTGGACAAACATTAAATTTATTTTATTTTCTTTTGAGAGAAGTGTAAAAATCTATTTAATATATAAATTCAGACTTTTATGATACCACGTGGACAATGTGAACACAAAAAAATACACTATAAAAAATGAGCATGTTCACATGGCACATATAAGCCTTTCATTTGTCTACAATTGATTATGTGGTTTTTTTACTAATAATAAATATGACGTGGCGTTTAATTATTTGATTTAAATTACAATTCTTTAATATATGGAATAAAGTCGTTATTTATGGACCAAATAATTTGAATGATTTAAATTACAAGTCAACGATTACATTACCTATTTAGATTTACTTAATTATAGAATAAAATCGTGACTTATGGACCAATTCACTCAATCTTGGTGGGAATTTATTAAACAATTCATTATTAATTGATTGTAATTGAACATTTATTTTATATATATATATATATATATATATATATATATATCCAAATTTTGTTGATTACAATGTGAACAAAAAAATAAATAAACTACAAAAAATGAACATGTTCACTTTAATGCATACATATATTTACAATTTTATGAAGAGACTCTTTTTAACAATAATTAATACTATGTGACTTTGAATTAGCTATTGTGATTAAATGATTTATGATTTAAAATCAGTAATGTACATTTTTACCTATTAATTAGCTATGGTAATGGTGAGATTCAGCTTTACTATTAATTAGTTATGCAAATTTACACTCATTTCCTAAATTTTTTAAATAATACATAATAAAATATTAAAATAAAATTATAGGATCAGTTGATTTCTACATAACAAATCGTGTGCAATTAATACAATTTAGTTATTTACTGAGACTGGCTGAACTAATTTGGACAAAATTGAACTAAATCGAGTTCTTTTTGGACTTATTCAGTTCAGGTTCAATTCAGTTCTGACCTATTAAGCTAATTTCAGTTCAGTTCAGACATATTAAGTTAAGTTCGATTTTTTTTATATCAATATTTTAAAATTAAATTCAATTGAACTTAATTTCAGTTCAACTTATTTCAGTTCAGACGTATTAAGTTAAGTTTAGTTCAATTCAGATCTACTAAGTTCAGTTCAGACCTATTTAGTTCATTCCAGTTCAATTGACCAAGTTTCAGTCCAAAAGAACAAACCTTAATATGTTTGAACTAAACTTTCTGAAATTAGGACCTTTTCATTTGAACTTATTCTCAGTTTGCTAAGTTCAATTCAGTCTCATTCATTTCAGGTTCAATTCATACCTATAAAGTCATTTCAGTTCAGTTCATACATATTAAGTTCAATTCAATTATTTAATTTTATTTATTTATTTTTATTATTATTATTTCAATGTTTAAAAATTATTTAATCACTTTATTATATTAAATAATTACATAATTGAAATATATAATATATATAAATATACATAATTCTAAAATTTCAAGAGAATATATGTAAATAATAAATAATATAATTATAAAAACTATTGTGTTGGTCCTTACAACAACACATGGACAATATCGAATAAATACAATTAAATATTTATTGAGGTTCCTTAACAATGACAATTCTTTTAGATTATTTTCGGTTCGATTCATTACAATCCAGTTAAGACCAATTAAGTTCAGTACAGTTCAGTTCAAATCCATTAAGTTAAGTTCAATTCAATTAAGTTCAATTCCGTTCAATTAACTTATGTTCAGTTTAATTTAGTTCTGCCATTTTTTTTATTTGTTATATTTATTATTTTAATATTGTAAAATTAAAGTAAATTTAACTTAATTTCAGTTCAATGCAGAGTTTAGAATTATTAAGTAATTCAGACCTATTAAATTCAGTTAAGTTCAATGAGTTTTATTCCATTTGAACTTATTCTCAGTCCACTTTAGTTCAGTTCCTTTAGAATTATTAAGTAATTCAGACCTATTAAATTCAGTTAAGTTCAGTGAGTTTTATTCTATTTGAACTTATTCTCAGTCCACTTTAGTTCAGTTCAGACTCATTCAGTTCAGTTCTGACCTATTACTTTTCATTCCGTTCAGTTTAGACCTATTAAGGACATTTCTTTTGGAAAAAATCTGGACGAACTGAGATTAATAGGTTTGAACTGAACTGAACTTAATATGTGTGAACTTAACTTAAATTTAGTTCAGGCAATTTCAGTTCAAAAGAGCAAATTCTTAGTCCAAAAGATTATTCAATTTAGCCACATCAATAAAGTATTTTTTCAGAACCATTTAGAATCTTTTCATTTGGACTGAAACTGGCTTAACTGAACTAAACCGAGTTCTTTTGGACTTATTCTGAGTTCGCTTCATTTCATTTCAGTTCAAATTCATTAAGTTCAGTTCAGTTAAGATCCATTTTAGTTCAAATCTACTAAGTCAAGTTCAGTCATTTAAATTTTTATTATTATTATTTCAATATTTTAAAATTAAATTAAATTGAACTTAATTTTAGTTCACTTCTGACCTATAAATAATATATAATAAAATAATAACATAAAATTATAGGGTCGGTTGATTTCTACACAACAACCGTGTACAATCAATACAATTTAGTTATTTACTGAAACTGGCTGAACTGATTTGAACAAAACTGAACTAAACTGAGTTCTTTTGGACTTATTCTCAGTTCGCTAAGTTCAGTTCAGACTTATTCAGTTGAGGTTCAGTTCAGTTCATACCTATTAAGCTCATTTCATTTGAGTTCACACCAATTAAGTTCAGTTCAGTTAATTAATTTTAAATTATTATTTCAATATTGTATAATTAAATTCAATTGAACTTAATTTCAGTTTAGTTTATTTCAGTTCAGACCTATTAAGTTCAGTTCAGTTGAATTCAGATATACTAAGTTCAGTTCACACCTATTTAGTTCATTCCAGTTGAATTGACCAAATTCGGTCCAAAAGAACACGTTTTTAATAGGTTTGAACTGAACTTAGTGAACTTAAGACCTTTCAATTTGGACTTATTCTTAGTTCGCTGAGTTCAGTTCAGTCTCATTAGTTTAGACTTATAAGTCAATTTTAGTTCAATTCATTAAGTTCAATTTAGTTATTTAATATTATTTATTTATTTTTATTATTATTATTTCAACGTTTAAAAATAATTTAATCACCTTATTATATTAAATAATTACATAATTGAAATATATAATATATATAAATATAAATGATTACATAATTATAAAATTTCAAAAGAATATATGTAAATAATAAATAATATAATTATTAAAACTATTGTATTGTTACCACAACAAATGGAAAGTATCGAATAAACCCAATTAAATAATTATTGGGATTCCATGACATGTTCTTTTAGACTTATTTTCAATTCCATTCATTACAATTCAGTTAATACCAATTAAGTTCAGTCCAGTTCAGTTTTAAATCAATTAAGTTTTGTTCAATTCAATTAAGTTAGATTCAGACCCATTCAGTTAATTCATTTATTTGTTTATTTATTATTTGTTTAGCCCAACAGATTTTTCAATTTTACACAATGAATAAAGTATATTTTTAGCACCAATTAGGACATGCTCAGATCTACTAAGTTCAATTTAGTCCAGTTCAAAAATATTAAATTAATTCCAGTTCAGACCTATTAAGTTCAATTCAGTTCAGTTCAGACATATTAAGTCCAGTCCAGTTCAGCCAATTTCAGTTCAAAAGAGCAAATTCTTAGTCAAAAAGTTTTTTCAATTTACCCACATTATTAATGTATTTTTTTAGAACCATTTAGAATCTTTTATTTTGGACTGAAACTGGCTTAACTCAACTAAGCAAAATTGAACTAAATCGAGTTCTTTTGGACTTATCTGAGTTCGCTTCATTTCAGTTCAGTTCAGATCCATTAAGTTCAGTTCACTTCAGTTAAGATTAATTAAGTTTTGTTCGGTTCAGTTCAGATCTACTAAGTAAAGTTCAGTCATTTAATTTGTTTTATTATTATTTCAATATTTTAAAATTAAATTAAATTAAACTTAATTTTAGTTCAGTTCAGACCTATAAATAATACATAATTAAATAATAAAATAAAATTATAGATTCGGTTGATTTCTACATAACAATCGTGTGCAATCAATACACTTTAGTTATTTTATTGAAACGGGCTAAATTGATATGAACAAAACTGAACTAAACTGAGTTCTTTTGGACTTATTCTCAGTTCGCTAAGTTCAGTTCAGACTTATTCAGTTCAGGTTCCGTTCAATTCAGACTTATTAAGCTCATTTCAGTTCAGTTCACACTTATTAAGTTCAGTTGAGTTATTTAATTTTTTTTTATATTTCAGTATTGTATAATATAATGCAATTGAACTTAATTTCAGTTTAGTTTATTTCAGTTCAGACCTATTAAGTTCAGTTCAATTCAATTCAGATCTACTAAGTTCAGTTCAGACATATTTAGTTCATTTCAGTTCAATTGACCAAGTTTCAGTCCAAAAGAACAGGTCATTAATAGGTTTGAACTGAACTTAGTGAACTCAAGACCTTTTCATTTGGACTTATTCTTAGTTCGCTGAGTTCAGTTGAGTCTCATTCAATTCAGGTTCAGTTCAGACCTATAAGTAAATTTCAGTTCAGTTCATACATATTAAGTTCAATTTCGTTATTTAATATTATTTATTTGTTTTTATTATTATTATTTTAACATTTAAAAATTATTTTTTATCTTATTATATTAAATAATTACATAATTGAAATATATAATATATATAAATATACATGATTACATAATTATAAAATTTCAAAAGAATATATGGTCTTTACAACAACACATGGACAATATCCAATAAATGCAATTAAATAATTATTGGGGTTGACATGTTCTTTTAGACTTATTTTGAGTTCGATTCATTACAATTCAGTTAAGACAAATTAAGTTCAGTTTAGTTGAGTTCAAATCCATTAAGTTCAGTTCAATTCAATTAAGTTCAATTCAGACCCATCAAATTCTGTTCATTTCAGTTTAGTTCAGTTATTTTTTTATTTGTTATTATTATTATTATTATTATTATTATTATTATTATTATTATTATTATTATTATTATTATTATTATTATTATTATTATTATTATTATTATTATTATTATTATTATTATTATCATTATTATTATTATTATTATTATTTTTATTTTAATATTTTAAAATTAAATTAAATTGAACTTAATTTCAGTTCAATGGAGAGTTCAGACTTTTTAAGTTCAATTCAGACCTATTAAATTCAGTTAAGTTCAATCAATTTCATTCCATTTGAACTTATTCTCAGTCCACTTCAGTTCAGTTCAGACTCATTTAGTTCAGTTCTGACCTATTAATTTTTATTCCGTTCAGTTTAGACATATTAAGGACATTTCTTCTGGACTGAATCTGGTTGAACTGAACTTAATAGGTTTGAACTAAACTGAATAAAATAAAACTGAACTTAACTTAATAGGGGTCTGAACTTAACTTAAAAAATAACAATATTAAAAATAAAAATAAAATTTTTAATGACTGAACTAAATTAAATTGAATTCAACTTAATTTAATTGATTTGATCTGAACAGAATTGAACTTAATGAGTCTGAACTCTACTGAACTAAAGGGAACTGAGAATAATTTCAAAAGAACAGCTCCTAAGTTAGTTCAATCATTTAATCTTTAATTTTTTTATTATTTCAATATTTTAAAATTTAATTCAGTTGAAGTTAATTTCAGTTTTGTTAAATTCAGTTCATTTCAGTCTAGACCTATTAAGTTCAGTTCAATTAAGTTCATTTTAAACCTATTAAGTTCAATTTATTTCAATTTAGTTTAGACGTTCAGTTCACTTCATTTTAGTTTGCACCTATTGAGTTTAGTTTAGTTCAATTAATACATAATAAGTTTAGTTTATTTCAATTCAGACCTATTAAATTAGTTCAGATCACCCAGTTTTAGTCCAATTGTTTTTCCAATTTTACACAAATAAATAAAGTATTTTTTTTTATCCCCACTTAAGCACATGTTCTTTTATTCTCAGTTGTTTCAGTTCACATCCATTAAATTCAGTTCAGTTCCGTTCAGATCTGTTTAGTCTCTTTAGTTTCATTTCAGTTCACTTATTTATTTATTTATTTATTTATTTTATTATTATTATTATTATTATTATTATTATTATTATTATTATTATTATTATTATTATTATTATTATTATTATTATTATTATTTCAATATTTTAAAATTAATTTCAATTTAATTTAATTTCAGACTTATTTGTTTAATTTTATAGAATTATAATTATCTCAAACAGATCAAATTTTCGAAGTATATCAGGTGCCGATAATGATGTTACGAAATATTGAACACACGACTGATTTATGCAATGGAGATCGATTGATAATGATGTTTAGAAAAAAAGGATTCAGAAAATTTTGTATATATTCAAAGAGTGACGCTCAATCCATCCGATGAGCGAATTCCGTTTCGGTTTAGAGTCGTCAATTCCCCGTAATGATATCTTATGATATTTAGATTAACAAAAGTAAATGTTAATCTGTGTCCTGCTTTATTTAACCCAACTAAACAACATAAATGTCAAAATTTATAAATTAATTATGTGTTTTATAAATATATTTAAGATTATAACCTTAAATTCTAAAGTTATTAATCCAAATTTCAATCTTTTACCGAGTGCAATAGAAATTTCAAAACATAAAATTTAACTACAATACTAATTATGATTCATTTTTCAAAAAATCCAATTTTATTAAACAAAATTAGTTCATTTAAATTCTTACCATAGTACAACTTATTAGGTAATTGTTCAAAAATTTAATTAAAAATACACTTATAAAATAAAATTATTTATAATTTTTAATAAGTATAAATTTATAATTAATATAAAAATACAAATATTCAGTTTTTTGTTTTTAGCAATTTTTAACTAAAAAAATTACACTACATATTACTGTGCATCGCACGGGCAGTTGATACTAGTTATACTAAACCGAAGAATGTTATTATCAAAATTTACTTTTGAGTGAATCCAATTGTCTATGCCAATTCGAAACTTATTACAATTGATAGACTCCTACATTCACCCGTCGATTCAAAACGATAAAAACTATTGCATAATTTCAATTCCACTTTTATAATTCAAAAATTACTCTCAAATATCAAAATATCTCCTCTAAATTGTTCTTCCTAATTTAAAAATAATTTTCATGAATGTTCTTTAATTCAAGTTCTAATTATTAGATCTCTCCTATATAGTTGCAAATTGCACAAAGTGAGTTCACGTTTTATCTTTAGATCATCGAGCCCGATCAACATATAAGATTAATTTCATTGGGTAAACACACGAGTTCATCCTATTCGTCAATATTACCAATAATGTCAAAGCTATTTAAGACAATTTAATATGATTTTGGAAGGAAAAGAAGCCTAAACAATGTGTGCATCAAAGAAGCTAAAAAACAGAAAATACGTCAAAAGATACAAAGACTATAATGTACACGGGTGTTGTTATCCAGATCCCATTTTCTTGATAAACTTGGAAAGTCTCAATACAAGAAAGAGTACATCGTTTACTCGCATATAGAGCATCAGAAGATGACGATGTTCATCACAGCCAAAGGGATTGTAGTAATTAAACTAACCAACATTGTACAGCTCCAATTTGGTCTAGGCTGGTAGAATTAAAGAACAAGTATTCTTTTGCATGAGGAACTAACTAACTTAATGTACTTGCCGACACAAACTCAAATCCGTTTGACCAACTAAAGAAGCCGTTCTTAGAAATAAGAAATGAAAAAGAGGGAAAGAAATACACAAATGTATATTAAGTACAATTTCTATGTAATTACCAATTACATGATATATTTATCAGCATAAAAACTACACATAATGTTTCTAAACATAATTCATAATGTCATCTGCAAAGGTTTAAGGGATGTCTTAGGAGCATAATCCATAAGGAGTGGTTTTGTAATTACTACAAGACCACCTTCTGTGATGCTGAATTCACAGGGCAGATAAGCAGACAGAAAGAGAAGGAAAACCTGAGGGATCACTGAGGAAGCTGCCTGATCAGATGATGAATGAGATGCTTCTCTTCCATACGCAGATATACCCTTGATGATGTTCTCTTTCTGGTAGAAGTTGCATATTAGCCATCAAACTGCCTCGGATGAGGCATGAAGTGAGGGCTACCTCCATATCCCTGACCTGCATAACCTTGTGGTGGAAAATATTGAGGTGCTCCATTTATGAATTAGACATTTGCATCTGAAACAGCTTAAAGTAAGCTCCAAGGATTATAGTCAAATATCATTATATAACATATTACCAGCCCAGAAAGATTTCCAAGAAAAGCAAACCTACTTGCATTTCAATTACTGATATTATGCTTAGATCAACCAGAAATTTTACATATGCTCTATGAATTTATCAGCACTCATCAAAATACTTCAAATAGTGTATCTCTGACAATAAACAAAATGAGCATAAAAATACAAACACATACTTCAACTTGGGAATTTTACAATTTTCTGTTAATTGTATAAACCAAAAACCAGAAGATCAACAGAAGGTAAGTATTAATGCTTTAATCATGATCAGTATGAATAAAAATGTTGAAGATGATAGATAATAGTTGATAGAAGCAACGTTATATGTTTCAAATCACATGTAACAATCCAATCCACCAAATTAAAGAGCAAAAGTGCTATTTTACACATCATACATCATGTAGTAATTGTTTTAAGAAATTTTTATCCTCTCTAATTCACAAAAGCTGGTCACATTTCTGTTCCAAATTTTTAAGATTCAAGCATGTCCCAAAAGATGATTTCAATGGTCTGAAGTTGATCCCAGCGATCATGTAATTATATAAATTAAGATTAAGATATTGATTCTTTCAAATTTCATGGAGATGCAATGAGTTCGAAACTCATAAATAGAGAATTAGAAAATGTAATCAGGTAAACTATACAAAGCACCGGAATATTGGAAAACATGATTATGTACAGGATTGTACTACATAGGCACCAACTTGGTATAGACAGAAAGAAGATAGAAGCAGTATATATCCCAAAACAGAATACAGGAGATGGAAATTTGTAACGAGAAAAATGTGATCCAAGAACTTTAACAATGCAGTTGGACTCTTCTTGATAGTTGAATGCATTTGACGGTTGTGCCTTGTTTACAAGCTACCTGCTTGAGCAGCTGGTAAGAGAAGCCTTGACGAGATTTTTCCTACTGGACCTGATGAAGCATGAGAGGATTCATTTTCCAGTCCATCCAGAACACATTTGTGAACAATGAGAAGACCATCTACAGCGAGAGTATCTGGATCTTCTTAGGCAGTTACCAATACCAACCCTGAGAAAAAGGTGACATCAACATGTTAATAGTGATAAAGCTTTACAGTAAACTTCACATTTATGTCTACGAAAAAATAAAAAAAAGTGCATAAACTGGTAGGTAGTCTATATAATACTTGGGCTTTATAACATCCCCTACCCACAAACATTAAAATGGAGCACTTTGCAACAGATTTTGAGGTTATGATAGTAGACTAATATGATTTTTCAACAAGGTAGCTGTTCCCAAAGGACTAATATGATGGAGACCTTCTATTCATCTGATCATCGATTTTGAGAGGTACAACATCACCAACAACTAAATCAAAATATTGAAATTTTACTTTTATGCCCGCTTCTAATCACCAGAAAATAACACTCTAAAGATATAAAGGACAAATGAATAGAAATAAAAAGGTAGAATTGCAAAAGTCAATTTCACATGAGGCCTACCTCCATTTGAATGTTTGCTTCTCTACGTTCAAATTTTGGAACTGAAGGGATTGTTTGTAATCACTTACAGATGCAAAAGGTAGAAAAATTACACATAATCAGTTATTTGTTCATTGTATATCTGCGAACATGATACTCGAGTATTTGGTATAGATGATAAAAAGATAACTAAAAGAAATTTTAGATGAGCATTGGAAAGATAATAACCATGAGCCACCTACCTCAAGGAAAGAGCAACGGTACATATACACCAGTTGTCTGTCAGCTTGCTTCGTTTGTTCCTACAATGAGGTGTATAGCATAATTTAAAAAAGTAGTCAAATTAGAAGAATGATACATCATACTACATATAAAAGGACAAGTCTAATAGGATCATTTTCTAGATCATACCTCAGCAATTCGTTCAAATAGTATTTCAAATACACGTTGTGCTAGGCCTTGTTTTTCTTCTTCAAACAAGACATTTGGTCCACCCCAGATGGTGTGTCTTTCCAGTACCAATCTGATCAATCGAAGGATATGCATAACGTACAATTGAACAATCATTAATTCATTATATATGTATGTAGAATAGTTGTGTGCATTTCTATAGCAAGAATGTTGCTAGTGTACTACAACGAAATCCATGATTACCTGTTCAATAATACACTGAATAAATGACCTTGTTCAACAGGATTATTATCATTGGATGATCCAATTTGGATCAAACAATCAAAATCAGAAGTACCATCTTCAAAGTCCTAACATAAGTACAACTACTGAGAGCATTCATCAAGAACGTAACAGATCATGATAGTAATATATCCAGATTTTACTACAACTTAATTTCGTTTTTAAGCTGTACTTCATATTTGAGAAGTAAAATATTCCTTACCAATCAAGTTGTTCTCTGAAATTGGACAACTACCAGTGCAAAACATACCCTAGTTGGGACAGCGAAAGATTAATATTCCGTACTTCTTTCAAACGCTCTCCAGCCGCACCGATTTCCTTTTGTCTCTCAGATCCAGCTAGGTCAACAAAATTGATTCTGATCATTTTCAAGAGGCCTAAGCCATCAGCTGCACTCTACAATTTATATAAGTGATAATTCAGTAGACATTTAAACAAAAATGAGCAGCTAAAGAAACAAAAAAACGGAAGGCGCACATACTCAACAATTGGATGGCTCATGCGAGCACACAGAAAAAGAGATGCAATATGAAGTATGAACTCATTACAAGTTCACACTCAGTTCAACTACTCAACTCAGAATCCAATACATGAGATGTGCAACCATTGTATAAATAGAGTAGGGTTCGAGCATCTAAGTTCTCAATTCAAAGAGTTCGTTACACCTTGCCATGTGATTCAACCACACAGGTGAAAACCCTGTGGGAACGAGAACTTTCAGCATTTACACATGGATACTAGTGGATACAAATATAAACCTTAAAAGGGTTATTTAAAAAAAAATAGAGAGGATTTTTTAATTTTAATGATAGTTATTAAGTTGAGGATAATATTGTATTTGTAAAAAAAAATATTCTAGTAAGTGTAAGTAACGAGCACAATAAGAAAATGCTTAAACACCAACCTGATGTAAAATCTATAGCAATAGAGACGAACGATAATTTCCAGCTGAGTCAAACAGTAGAAGTGAACTTCCCCAGAAAGAAGATTATGATAACCTGGACATCAATGGAGGATATGCATAAGGGTATAGATGATATGAAATACATAAAATATAATACATATGTAATGTCATAAGAAAAAACCTGAAGAACCACTTCAAGGCCAACTATTCCCATGAAGAGATGGTTTTTCGTGACTCCTTTCCATGCATTGATTTCATCTGGCTTCCGAGCATTGAATTCATTGAATATCTAAAATTACAGTCAATAATAGGATAAGAAGTCTGATAAGAAGAATTTATAGCTACTTAATAAAGAGGAACTCATCCCAAATTTACATAAACATCATCAGACATCTCTCCGATTATTTCTAATTTTGAGAAACGAAACATTAAAATGTGCATTGTACCTGACAAAGGACACATGTGTTAAATATGAGCATATTCTTCACTTGGAAAGCATGTCGAATCATGTCCTAGACTCAGGATGCTACTTCCTCGGAAATTGAGAACGAAGAAAACAATGACTTGATATAGAGCTTAAAAAATCAATCAACGATTAAATTTTCGAGTTACCAACTCAGCCATTCAAAATGCAGTTCCACGTGGTCATAAAAGTGTACTTTTTATAAGAGGCTCCCTAGGAAACAAAAACAAAAATCTTAATTATAAGACAAGCCAAACAGAAATTAAGATAAAATGAATTAGTAAGATTAAAGAATATGTAATCCTTACCCCATTCTGGACATTTGGCAAAACAACAGAGTAATATTTAAGGTTTTATATCACGAGCATCAATAGGTTTAATGATAATTTTTCCTTGAGATAAACACCAACAATCACATTTTCCATTATCTTAAAGAAATTTGAATATTTTGCTTATGGGTTCACCATGAACATATAACCAACCAGACAATGGTTGTACGAAGCATAAACTAAAGATTTTCAAGCTAAGATACAACAAGGAAATCTGAAGCACGGTTTAGTAAGAAAAACCTCTCTTGCATTATTGCCTCACTTGCAAGAGTCGTCCAAGCAACATAAATGGGAAAAACATCAGTTAGACAAAGCTTGCCTTATTGAAATCTTCTGATTAAAGCTTAATGACAGAAAAATTAAGTATTATCGGCAGTTCACACACATTGAAGTGACACAAATCTTCTGATTAAAGCTTAGTGACAGAAAAATTAAGTATTATCAGCAGTTCACACAAATCATTGAAGTGACACAAATCCTGAAGGATATACAAAGTAAATTCCAAATTTTAAGTATCAAAAATCACATCATATGAAGAAAAATATGGTTCAAATATCCATTGCGAGAACAATATCAGCCTACACCATTGCGAGAATACCCATTAGAGAGACCAATATCAGCCTACACCATTAGAGCATCAAAAATCACATCGTATGAAGAAAAATATGGTTCAAACAATATTTAGAAAATAAAGAAATAGATGGAACAATGGGAGGTAACTCAAAGGCCTTCAAACAGACTAATATCACCATTATCAATCACCAGCACCTTTACGGCACCAAAAATGAAACCCATGAACATAACACATTCACATATTACTTGGAAATAGACCAAGAACATGTAGTCTAGATTAATTAAATGTTTATTTAGAAATAAATAACAAATAAATGGTTAGAAAAATATGATTTAAATTTACAATTTGACAAGGGATTCATCACTTAAAGATGAATTGATGCAACAATCAAAATTAACAATGATTTGGACGCCTAAGTACCAGGCTACCAGCTGTGAAAACAAATTACAACCAGACCTCATGCAATGCAGGAGCATCATCGGTGCCATCTCCAGTGAGAACAACTGCATTTCCCCTCTTTCTATGTGCTTGGACAAGCAAAAGTTTGTCATTCGGAGATGGCATTCCCATTACCAGAACAAAAAAATAGCGCAAAGAACACATTTGCATATTTTCCAAAATAAGGATTGAGATACACTAATTCAATACATTTAAACCCCTACTAAGTTTTCAGCTCATACCGAAATCCTATCAGCCACTTCTAATTTCTGTGTTTTTGTAAGATTACGAAATGTCCTTCCTCCAATAAGATTAGGCTCGGTGACATCTGGATTTGTACCTAGTATACCATACTCCAATGCTATTGCTCTAGCTATTTGAAGGTTGTCTACAGTGACTACCCTTACCTTTAAACCAACATAAGTGCATCAGTTGAGGAACTTAATGTTCACAAAAACGAACCAATAAGATTACATAAAACATGTCCATAAAACATTTAAACAAAGAGAGGATAATGTCTTAATCGATAAGGATGAATTTGAACCGAATACGTTTTTAGAGCAGGAAAATAAATGTCAGCAATTTTGTTTATAAACATAATGATACAATGGTTAATTGGTCATAATATACATTAAAATCAACCCAATTTCGTTCGCTCACATGAATTCATAGTGAGGATATACTAACATTACATTTCACGCGGGGTTATGATGGGGTAAATGGATGTACTTACCTTAACACCAGCATTAGTACATAACTGAACAGTATCACTCACATCTGATCGGCAAGGAACCTATATCAGACAATTGTTAATCCTGAAAAACAAACAATACTTTGACAGTCGAAAACTGATACAGTCATGCCGAGAAGACAGATTTAATGACCTAACGGGAGGAAACAGAGACTTAAAATAAGAAATCAAGCAATTATATACGTGCAGGAAGTATTGACAGGGTGAACTCTGTTTCTAACTAATAAAGAAAAAAGAAAAATATAACCACAAGTCACATAAGAGATAACCAAAAGCAGTAAAGCAGATTCATTTTCAGAGATGAATTAGTTTCAGGGTACCAAGAAATATGATGGCAAATAGAAAAGTATCTACAATGGTTATTCATTTTCCGGTTCATTAAGTTGAAAATTTTAGTCAACACTCAATAGTCTCATAATCTTCTTATGATGCAAATGCATAAAATTTCTTTCACACAAGACAGAAATCAAAGAGAAAATAGTTATTGTGATGAAGGCTCCGAATGATATCTACTATAACTAACATCAATTATAAATACACAAGAGGTTATACCTTGATACCAACAATGGCTAGCAGAATGAGGTCTCCATCAGGTAACTGCAATTCTCCAGTTCATCACTAGCCGGTACCTTCTCTATTTCATAAAGCCTATAGGCAATAGCAACACAACGTAAGTTTCCTGCAGACATATCTTCAATTGCTTTCTTATAAAATGATAACTGCACAGAACAATAAGCTTACAGAACAGATGAATTCAAAATGATAATTATGCTAATACTGGAATGATAATAAAGCAAAAAATTGTTAGGATTGGCAACACAAAGCCAGTGTTCTGGTCTCCTTACAATCATTATCACACATTACATCTAATTATTCTGAAGTATTGAAGAAGCTATAAATCACTTTCATGGAATATGAAGGAAAGGTTATACAACCGAACCTTATCTTCATCCATCGGAACCACACAGTCATTTGTATCAATGTAACTTATACAAGACGCAAGTACTGTTTCTGCAGCCCCTTTCCAATGCATATGAACCTCAGATTTGGACTGCCAAAACAGTCGCAATTATCAGAACCGCCTAACTACATTTTGTTTGTGAATTAAAAAAGCCAGGAAAACATTTTTTACCAGTTTTAGTTCAACACCGCTTTGCTTTTTTCCGAGTTAAATGGAAAAGCCTGAATAATAACTGAGTCTGATTGAACACCATCAAAGTCCATTCCAAGCTGAAGAACAAAATAAGAAGGGAGATGATAAGTTAACTAAGGAGAAATGAAAATTCCACTGACAACAAAGCCTTTGTTGCAATACTTTTACTCCCCACTGCAGAATGACCTTTCCTGTTGGTGATCCGTGATCCAGACACCTCAAAAGCTCCACCACCGTGCTCAACACAAGCCATAGAAAGTACCAGTGTATAAAATTGAGCTAGAGAAATAAAATACAAGATCCCCCACAGTTATGACGAGGCATTTTGTTTCAAAATCGACAGCTCAAATAATATAAAATATTCAGGAATAATGGAATATCTCAACTAAAATTAACAATATTAAAAAAATTAAATTCATCTTAACATCTATGTCCAATATATGAATCTAGACATTACAAACATGACAATATAGCACATACGGACAGACCATAATAGAAAATATTCAGGAACAAGTTTTTTTCTGCAACAAAACAAAAAACTAAAAAATTGACAAAAATATTTAAACAACAATGGATCATAATATAAGACAATAAAACATCCTTGCATAACATGACAAGACAGCGATTTCTTCTCAATAATTCTCAATATGAAACAGATAAGGACTTGTGTCATGCGGGTCTTCTTATAAAGTGATTCATACCACAAATCAAAATTGTTTGACAAATTTTGGAGATTACAAAAGTCAAATTTTATACCACATTAGAAGAGAAATTTCATGCTCAATTAAAAATTACAGCTAACAAAAATTGTAGAGGCATTTACAGAGTTCTACTTTCCGAGAAGCATAACAGCACAAGCAGCATACATTCCGCAACAAACAACTCTGAGACAGAACCTAATTATTAATTGTTACACACCACCAAAACTAAGGCCTTAAAAACACATGGCACAAGTTATATAATGCCCAAGCCTCTTCCTATTATACGTATATTGTAACCTAAAAATTTATCAAAAAGAAAGAAAAAATCGGAAAATAACATACCTCATCCACAAAAACACTCCCAAATTTGTTTTGTGCAATGCCTTCAAATAGCAAAGAGAAAACAACCTTAGGAGGAAAACATGACTTATTGTCTGGAGGAGCAATTTTCTTTTCACAAGCATACACCTCAACTACGGTCATCTGTACAAGACTTAGAAAACACTAACGTACACGACGTCATATAAATTAAACACCCCAGATCATCATTATTTATCAACCATAGAAACTAATACACATCCCATATTTTATCTCTACGATACAAGTAAAAGCTGCAAATGGTGGTTGCACCTGATTCAGAGTAAGAGTCCCAGTTTTATCACTCCAAATGGTGGTTGCAGAACCCATTGTTTAACAGGCTGAAAGCCTCCTTACTTGCATTTCAATTACTTAATACGACTCTCTGAATATACTCTGGAAATATTGAAGGAAAAGGAATGTGGTTAAGCTGCCACTACTCAATATGACGTATACATACCAATGCCTTATCTGCCAGCATTTCTCTCATTGATATGCAAGCCTACAAGGAAAAGTACATATTAAAGAACACTATCTGAAGACAAAATATCCATATACATAATCTGTTAGGGTACAAAGAGTGTCACAAAGATGGAGAATGGTAAAGAGAAAACATGAAAAGTAACAGATGCAGTTTCGGGAATCCTTTTCTATGGGAAAGATGTATGCGAAACATTCTATACTATTGTCGGTTAATCACAATGACAAGCACATGAATGAATAGAGGAATAAAATTATTCTCCGCAATGGCAAGGACAGGACTTAACAGGCGATGGAAATTAACACTTCTAAATAGACCTAAGTCAGAGTCACGGCCAATGGAAGACACTCAGGTAAAGCCACAACTACAATGGTCACCTCTATCCGGATTGGTCAGGAACTCAAGATGAGCAAGATTAAAACAAAGCCATCTATGTCATCACCGACTTTAGTCTTTCCATACGTGAATTGAACTCTCCCTTCAGGATCTTTAAATCTCTAAAAATCTGTAAGAGCCAGTAAAAAATCTGTCAATTCTCAAAATTGATTATAGAATTCAATTCTCCAAACCAGTAACTGTAAGAGCAGATTATGTTTTATATCAATTAAAAAATACCTGGCCATGACTACAACCAGAACAACAACTGCTACAACAAGACCAATTATTCCTATACAAGTTCCAACCCCATTCAATCATACCTAAAGTTACGAAAATTTAGGAAAGGTCATAATCCGAAGCCACCACTAAGCATCATCAAAATGTTCCAAACTTCAAACATTCCAACCTGTAATGGTGTTTCTTCACCATTATCCTCGAAAATGCTCGCCATAAGTAGTCTCCACTCTGTTTATTCCCACGCTTGTTGCCTGCGGAAAAAGTATCATTCCAAAAGACTATCACGTAGAAGTCCACTGAAATATGAGATAGCGACATTCACAAATGCACATGTCCAAAAAATGCATGCACTTCTAAAGGCGTGAAGTGTATGTTCCTACAAATCAATTTACCGCACAAAAAAACCATAAGATTTCTACACATATATTTGACGCACAGCGAGCATTATTGTTCTTATCATGAGCGACAAGAATCAATTTCTGAGCTTAAAGCGTGTTGTAAAACAAGATATTAAAAAACAGTCGATACAAGAAGCAATTTATCCAGACAACCATGTCATATCAACATGTTAACTTCTTATTACTCTTCTGCAGTTGTCCAATTACACTGTAGTAGGTGAAACGAGATTAACGGATGCACATTAATTAATCAACATAGAACATTTACAATCTCCACCAAAAGAAAGACGTCAACTACTTTATAAGTTTACAAGCCCATCCACCCATACATATACTAATACAAGCAAAGATAATAGTCTATGTAAAGTTGAATACAAGAAACTAAATGCCGACTGTAAATTAAGTCATATGAGTAGTAGTTTATAAACAAAAATGAGATTAGTACCAGCATAGTGCCATAGCCATCAGCAACCTTGCATCCACATAAGAAAGGGAGCTCTTGTAGGGTCCTTGTGAACCTAACCAGAGCAGAATATCAAGTAAATAAGAGTGCGGACAAAGTGAGCAGAATAGAAATACAGCAGATGATATCATGAGGCTTACAATTTTACTCTCACCAGTCATACTTGATTCATCAATTGAAAGAGAGTGTCCAGAGATAACAAGTCCATCTGCTGGTACCTGTAGACATATGAATCCAAGTACTGAATCGATAAATCCAGACACCACACCTCCCTAACAAATACTGTCTTTCAAAAACTAAAAGAATACACAAAAAGTATTCAACAAGGTGGCCGTTCCCAAAGGAGGGATGGAGATCTTCCATTCACCTAATCACCGATTTTGAGAGGTACAACATCACAAACAACTAAATCAAATATGGCAACCTTACTTCTACACCCGCTCCTAAACACCTGAAAATGACATTCTAAAGATATAAAGGACAAAGGAAGAGAAATAAAAAGGTAAAATTGCAAAAGTCAATTTCACATGAGGCCTAACTCCATTTGAATGTTTTGCTTCTCTTCGTTCAAATTTTGGAACTGAAGGGAATGTTTGTAATCACTTACAGCTGCAAAAAGTAGAAAAAGTGCATATAATTTGCTAAAGTTAACCATGCCAAAGGTATTATGAAACAAGATTTGCTGCTATTATAAGAACGCAGGCTACAGTTTCTTATATAGCAACTTTCCCCATAATATTTCTCATTAAAACTGCAATTTAAATGGAAAAGGGTGTTAGTTTATAGATGAGTCGGTCACACGCAAAAGTGGACCGCAAAAATTTATATGTATATAAATTATAATGTTAAATTATGCTTATTTCTTTTCTAATAGCTCGTGTTAAATATACACTAAGAAATGAGAACACACTTGCCACCAAATTTACATCGCACATTAAATGGATGACAAATCCAATGAATGTTTCAGAACATGAGACCATAATAATGTTCTCAAACACCTGATCATCACTTAATACGATAACCATGTAAAAGAAGGAGCATTAGGACATACTAAAAGAGCTTGGCTCTAATTTTCCTCTATTCTAACATAGTTGAAGCACTCATTATACATATTGGAATATATCAATCATACATATACATCAAGATGAAAAGAGTCACTACTGGAGAAATAAAATAACAATCACACAAAGGCCTCAGGTAGCAATAAATCAACGGGTTATTGCTTCGCGAGAAACTCCCTTTGAATTTAACTATGAACCTTTATTCCATTGAACACTGGCATTGGCGCATTGCAATTCAATCAAGGAGAGTGTAACAGGTTAGATCATATGGTCATCGACATTACTGTAAAAACAATGACCATAAGGACTGCAATGGCAATGCTTCCTCCATCATACCAACTTTCTTTTATACCCTAAAATGAGAATACACTTCTTGAAACCAATAAAAAATAATCGATAATATAAGTATGTTAACTATACACTAATAAATGAGAACACACATTTGCCACCAAATTACATCGCACATTAAACTGTTGACAAAACTAATGAATGTTTCAGAACATGAGACCATAACAATGTTCTCAAATCCACCAGATCATGACTTAATACGATAACCATGTAAAAAATAAGGAGCATAAGGACATACTAAAAGAGCTTGGCTCTAATTTTCCTCTATTCTAACTTAGTAAAACCAATCATCTTACATATTGGAATATATCAATCATACAAATCCATGAAGAAAAGGGTCACTCGAGCAGAAATACAATAACAATTACACAAAGATCTCAGGTGGAAACAAATCAACGGGTTATTGCTTCACGAAAAACTCCCATCGAAGTTAACTATGAATCCTTATTCCATTGAACACTGGAATTGCATTTCAATCAAGGAGAATGTAAAAGGTTAGACCATATGGTCATAGACATACCTGTAAAAACAATGACCATAAGGACTGTAATGGCAATGCTTCCCCCATCATACAAACCTTCTTTTATACCCTAAAATGATAACACTTCTTGAAACCAATAAAAAATAATCAATAATATAAGTATGTTATCATTTTATAATCAGTTCTTTTTATTCTTCACAATCACGATCAAGCTCTCCGGATGGTCATCCCATACAAGCCTGACAATATCTTGGATTTTAGAATATATTGATGAGAAATAGTCTTCCTTTGATTCTTTAATTTAATTGACTAAGTGAATAAAATATAAAACAAAAACAAATTAAACTAAAGAATAGTTATCATGAAACGCTAGAAAATGTAAAAAAAAAAAAAAAAATGAATTTCAATAGCATAGTTCACTTTCTATCAGCATAAACGATCATACGGTTAATATTTTTCTTTCTCAAGTAAAAAAAAAATTATTAAATGCAATGATTTATATATCATGCTTTCAAACCATCCATTCATTAAATAAATTATACTGATTTTGATTTACTGGATTAAACAAATATAAGTTGGGGTTCAATCTGAGCATGAGACTGCCAAAACAATTGTATTTATGCATTAAATTGAGACAAATCCATTTGCTCAACCAGATGATCATCCATTCCATGTTTGTATTAAAAATTGACCAAGACAAATCATTTGCTCAACCAGATGATCAGGCAAAATGCCCAAAACATAATATGCAATCTTATAATAATACTCCCTCCGTCTCGACAATGTATGCCAAGGGAGGTTTTCACGTAGTTTAAGAAAAGTAATTTTTTATGTTAAATAATATAAGGGAAAAATGGCAATAAGGCCAATTTTCAACATTTTTTGACCAATAAGGCCAATCTCCAATTTTCGTGTCAATTAGGCCAAAATGTTCCAATTAGGCCAAAAAAATGTATCAAGACGAAAATAACCTTCCACCGAATTGAACCGACGATGACGATCGACACAACAGGCGCGCCTCCGCGGGATCCATCGCTGATGTTCGATCCGGCGACGGGCGCTCAGAACTCCGATTCTTCGGGGAACAACCACCACTTTCAACCACCATCACCGCCACCGCTGAAGGCGGTGCAACCGCCCAAAACTCCGATTCGATTCGCTCTGGTCTTCTTCTTCATATCCGTTCGTGAGTAGGTGCATAGTCGACGGTGATATGCAGATTGGGAGCGTGAGAGAGGTGAACATCAAATCGGGGCTGCCGGCGACGACGAGCAAGGAGAGGTTGGAGCAGGTTCGCGGCGGAGATGCGACGGGGCTGGAGCTCGCGGTTCTCGGCGTGACGCGGGCTCCGAGTAGTGGTGGTGGTGTCGCTGAGGTGTTGCCGGAGCCCATCCCCGACGACATGTTTCATCACCTACAGCTAGGGCGATCCAGGTTTAAGAAGAACGACGGGTGTTTGACTACGCACGCAAGGTGTTCGACGAAATGCCCGCAAGAAGCGTCACTTCCTGGAACACCATCATAAGCGCTTACAACAGAAGCAGGAACGAGGAAGGAACGACTTTCGAACTCTTCGTGGCGATAAGTAAAAACTCTCGTCTCTTTTCGTGGCCACGACGACGATGATGAGGTTCGGTCTCTCTCGATTTAAAGTTTGTTTAATTTGTGTTTTTCTGTAACTGAATTGTTATTGTGATTTAGTCGATTGATCAACTTGACGCGTTCTTGGGAAACGTTTAGACTCATAGTTTCTACACAATATATTTCTAGAGGCCATTTGAACTTATTCTGAACGAGATCCAGTCGAGATAGACACGAATGTATCTTGAGCCTTTCTAATTTTATTATGAACTCACAAATATGAAAGAAACGCTAAAGCTAGTTTCGTCAATATCGAGTTTTAGCCCTAGCTTCAATGGTGTGATGTCATTTATTTGGTTTTTCTGTTGATATATTTGCTAATAAGAAGCAGTGTGTGCAGGAAAAATAGGAGATTGTGTTATATTGGCTATCATGCTCAGTGCTACACATGGCTGATCAACAGGTACCTGCAAAATCATATCCAAAAATATAATTAAATACAAATATTATTTAAGATTTTTAATGTAAGACGTACTATTCTTCTTAAATCATATCCAAAAATATAATTAAATACAAATATTATTTAAGATTTTTAATGTAAGACGTACTATTCTTCTTAGTTCATCTTGTACCAGTAGACACATTTCATAAAATGAAATAATTGCTTTTACGGAATGTATTTTTTACCTCTAACATTTTTTAATTTTTGTGTTTGAAAACACGTGTCTATTAATTCCAGATGATAGATATTGTAGATTGTATGAGATGTGTGTTCACATGAAGAAACTCACATCAGGAGGGCCCGCTGATGCTTCGGGGCCTTTTCGGACCTCCACGATTTCTGTACACCATCAAAGAAGAGAGAGATGAGGATTGGGGATTTCTGTACACTGAATAATATTAAAGAGCAGTTGGATGGGAATTTGGAAATGGATTCGTTTGCTGACTCCATTCGTATTCCTCTTCTCAATCGTTTTTACATGTTGGAGGATTATAAGTTGTGCAGTAATGGTAGTTAGGCTTATATTTTCTGAATAAGAATGACCAAGTGTTCGATTGTAAATGTGGATGATATTCAGTGCTTTTTGATGATATTCAGTGTATTTTTTAATCAAACAGTGTAATGATATTCAGTGTTTTTTTATGATATTCAATGTATTTTTTAATCAAATAGTGTATTCATGTGACATTTAGTGTTTTCATTCCTATTCAGTGTGTTTCAGTCACACTCAGTGTTAAAATATGACATTCAGTGTTAAAATATGACATTCAGTGTGTTTTTATGACATTCAGTGTTATAATATGACATTCAGTGTTAAAATATGACATTCAGTGTGTTAAAATATGACATTCAGTATGTTCAGTGTTAAAATATGACATTCAGTGTGTTAAGATATGTCATTCAGTGTTAAAATATGTCATTCAGTGTTAAAATATGACATTCAGTATGTTCAGTGTTAAAATAGGTGATTCAGTGTGTTAAAATATGACATTCAGTGTGTTCAGTGTTAAAATATGTCATTCAGTGTTAAAATATGACATTCACTGTTAAAATATGACATTCAGTGTGTTCAGTGTTAAAATATGTCATTCAGTGTGTTCAGTGTTAAAATATGACATTCAGTGTTAAAATATGTCATTCAGTGTTAAAATATGACATTCAGTATGTTCAGTGTTAAAATATGTCATTCAGTGTTAAAATATGACATTCAGTGTATTTTTATGTCATTCAGTGTTTAATGACTTCATTTAGTGTATTTTTATGACATTCAGTGTTTAATGTCTTCATTCAGTGTTTAATGTTTTCATTCAGTGTATTTTTATTAGATTAATGATATTCAATGTATTTTTATGACATTCAGTGTTTAATGGCTTCATTCAGTGTCATGAATTGTTTAATGACTTCATTCAATGTATTTTTATGGCATTCAGTGTTTAATGTCTTCATTCAGTGTTTAATGTTTTCACTCAGTGTATTTTTATTGACATTCAGTGTTTAATGGCTTCATTCAGTGTCATGACATTCAGTGTAAAAAATACATACTTCGACAATTTCGAATATATTTAACAAAATGTATCACATGACAATTTCAATTACAAATATAAAACTTTCATACATGAAATATCCCACAAAATGCACTTATTCGATTATTCGAGATTCAAACTAAATAAATAAATGAATATCCCACAGTTACAGATCTTGGAGATGTAAACGCATAGAGAAATGCTGTACAAGGTCCTCACTTTTGACTAATCAGTCTCTCTCCGAAAACACAACATGAAATCAAAGTATCAAAATCCCAAAGTGATTTGACACCACTCCTACAAACACACCATCCCTCCTCTTCTACCTCACCTGGCTCACCCCAGCCATCCTCCTCATTTCTCACACTGTCTTTCCCTTGTAGAATCGGTAACTGCGCCCCAGGTATCCTGTCTTTCGTTCCGATCACATCCTCATGTCAGTGCAAGTTCACTCGGAATAAAAAATATATCACGAATATTAGTGTAACGTAAATGCCTTCTGTTGATGTCGTTAACAGCTGCAATAACCTCGACAGCCTGATAAGCTCTCTGAGTAATAAAGGCCAAATCCAACAGTTGTTCTCGCACGCCCCCATAGACTTCAAGTCAAACACAACCCTCGCCGTCTGCTTCGAAGGTAAGTGTTCTTTTAGTCGGGTATTTTTGGCTCCGCTTTGTTTATCGACAGACCGTTCTCCCAAAAAACACGGGTCACGTCCGTTAACAGCCCACTTCGGTTTTTCGAGCAAACATCCATTTTCAATCCCTGCATAAAACGAAACTGATTTCAAAGTGTGCACACTTTACCATGTCCTCCATTCTTCTCCACACGATAACTCAACTCTTTTTCATCTAAAGAAACATCAATGTACACCATCAAGTTCTCAACTATCTCCTCTCGAGACAAGCATCTTTGACAGCTCCGTTACCACCCTTTTCTCCAGCCATCTTCTTATCATCGTCCAAAATGTGATCGGATGTGCACCGTAAATCTAGAAAAATGCACAACGTAGGCAAAGGCGTCGACCCCGGCGAAGGATATCTACGAGTTCTTTCTGCCCTTCCCTCTTCGCCTTCGGAGACGGACGCTTGGACCGCTTCTTCGAGTCGAACATTTTGTCGAACACTTGGTGGGTGGAATGAGCGACCGCGTCTTTCGCGTGGAAGACGATTTCGATCGCGGCCTCTTTCTTCGCGTCCGCCGCCTCGATTGCAGTCGTGATCGAGCGCGAAGCAGAGCTTCACATGTTCGGATTCGTAGCCTTCGACGCCCCCGAGCAGAACGGCGACGCGGAGGGTGGAGCCGTCGGCGTGGATGTGATCGGATGAATTGATTTCTCGAACTGTCTCTTCGCGTCGACTGCCGTCGATCTCGTATGCGGATTCTCGATCGTCGAAAGAGGGAGAGGAGGGGACTTGGTTTCTGGAAGCGGGGAGAGGGAGGGAGTGGAAGCAGCGGGCGTGGAATTTGGGAGAGAAAGGGTAATAATGTCTTTACACATTTTAGGCGGCCTAATTGACACGCGTAATTTCTCGTAAGCCTTATTGCCGAAAAAATGTTGAAAAATGGCCTTATTGCCATTTTTCCCATAATATAAAGGAGGGGTATAATGGGTGTTGAATTGTAATTAAATAAAAAAAAGTAGTGGTAGTATAAAGCTAAGAAAATTAATCACTCACCCAAAAATTCCTCTCGTCTGCCTTGGATATGTGTTTGACCAAAAACTCTCTTTCTGTTCATGAGATCAGTCTCATCACCAGATAGACCTTTCTCCAAACTCGATTTTAACTTTTGAGCAACTCCCTTAACCTGACGCAATGATAAAAGGACAAAAAATCGGGATAACATAATATGTGGAGATGCAATAGTGATAAACTTGCCCCTCCGATTAGTTGTAAACGTGAGAGATTGTGCTCCCTAGATACTGAAACTAATTCCTCAGAGCTGCTGTAAAAATCACCAATTTGAGTAGGGCTTGAAGGTAACTCTGAAATAGCTTGGGCTAAAGTAAGTTAAACAGCAATAACGATAACAGGGAAGATAATCAGCAGCCTATGTTGATGCTCCAGAAGAATATAGATTTATGGAATTGCCATTGAATATTACACCAATATGATAATGCCCGCCCCTAAATAAGATTTAAAAAAAGGAAAATCGCAGATATTCCCAAACATCAACATTTCAAAGTTACTCAAAAGAAAGTGTATGTCGAAGAAAATGATGAGCATGATACAACAAGGGCTTAAATTTTTCCTGAATTAATATCTCACAACAAATTAATTAGAGATTCACCAAATAAATGATAATAAAAAGAATCGTGGTAACCGGTAAGTATGTAGTTAACAAAAGGCGATTCTATGACAGAATTAAGGTTTAAACAATTTTATTTTTTGTGTAATATGTTAACAATATAATATACAACTCACAAGGTCAATTCTCCCTAATACTCTCAATCAAGATCAAATATCTTGCAAATCAATCAAGCTATAATCGATGGGTCACAATCGCTCCATGGGTTAGTAGATATTTTTGTGAAGGGATAAATATAGTTATAGAATTTAACGTGTCTGTGAAGTGTAAATACGATGAGTCTTTGGGTCTAGACAATGAAAGACACTATGTGTGGTGGAGTAACCAATAAAAACACATGGTATAGTGCGGTTTTCTAATTTGTGTTTGTTGTAGGGCCTGAGCCATGGGTAGCAAAGACAACAAAATTGTGAAGATTGGTGTAGTCGGGTTGCTTATTGTGAATCATGAAGTATGGTGATTTACCTTGTAGTGATCGAGTGGGAAGACGATTGATTAAATATGTGGCAGTGCTAAAGGCGTATGGTCAATACTTGGTGGGTAGGTGAGCGTGACTAAGGAGGTCTAATCCCGTTTCGACTATGTGTCGGTGTCTCCTTTCGGCATATCCATTGTGTTCGGGAGTATGCGGAGGGAATGTTGAGTGAGAAATACCGTTGTGAAGTAGAGTAGTGGTTAATTTAATATATTCACCTCCATTATCGGAGAAGAAATGTTTAATTTGTATGTTAAAATATTTTTCTACAAGAGCTTTAAATTGTAAAAATATTTGAGTAGTATCGTATTTACGTTTTAGTGGATACATCCAAATATATTTACTGTAATGGTCAACAAAGACAATATAATATTTGTAGTGGTCGAATGACGTAATCGAACTCGTCCAAAGATTAGAAAAAATAAGGTCTAGGGGTGCTTTTGATTCAAACGTGGATATATAGAATGGTAGCTTTTTGCTTTTCGCAACATTGCACGATTCACAGTGGTCATAATCATTAATTGAAAATGGTAGAATTTTATTAATTACAGTATTTTTATTACATCATATGTTGGATGTCCTAACTTATGATGCCAAGATAGCATTGCGAGTCCTTTGACAGATGTATAAGCTTTCGGTTTGGAGGGACACCACTCATAAACTCCGTTGTTAGCTCGACCCTGAAGGAGTATGGTTCCCGTTGATATCGCCTTAATAAAAAAATATTCGTGTGAGAAAACAACATAGGCTTGGTTATCACGACATAACTGAGAGATAGATAATATATTTCTCGATATTTTGGGAACATGTAGAACATTATTGAATTTAAGCGATTGAAAGGTAAAAGTACCTATATTGGCGATGGGTATGGTGGAACCGTCTCCAATTATGAGGTTGTCCAGACTGTTGTAAGGAGAGTGAAAATCAAGGGTGTCCAAGTCCGGAGTTATGTGGTGACTTGCGCCGCTATCAAGGAGGAAATGCTGGTGTGAAGCCATAGATTCATTGGTTGCTGTATTGACTTGTGGGGTAGCATGCTGGATGCGAGTGGGTGGTGCAGGGAAACTGATGGTCGGATGGATGCTGCGAAATGAGGAGCAGTTGACAATAAAACGTGACCTGTTTGACGACACCACTGACACCTGCCTTTGAAAGTTCGAGGGGTGGTTTGGTTGTGTGTTTGAGCATTGGTGTTAGAGTGGTTGTGGCCAGAATAACCATGGTGGGAACGATTTTGTCTGTAAGCCGGATTGGCAGAGGGGGTGAAGTGGTTGGTACTAGGTTGTCGATTGGTAAGTAACTCATGTTGAAGTAATTTCTCGTGGAGGGCCTCAAAACTTATTGGTGTGTCACCGCATCGATAACTGGTTTGTAAAGATCATAGTCGAGGCCCTTGAGAACCTTTGAGACAACATCTTCGGGATCGATGATTTTGCCGAGAAGAGCAAGTTGATCCACACAAGCTTTGACAGAGTGAATATAGTCACTGATGGTTTGATTCGAAGCGTGTGCTATCGAATCAAGTTTTTCTTTCAGTTGTTGTATATGAGTACGGGATGGGTTGGCGTAGGTATGGGCCAGAATATTCCAAGCCTCTTTAGCCGTTTTAGCCCGTACAATTAAGGTTTGGAGGCCAGATGTGATAGTGCATGTGAGAGCACCTAGAATCAGACCATCTTGTTTAAGCCAAGACAAGTGTGCGGGGTTGGGAGTCTCCTGTTTGTTGGCTTCAGAGATGGTGGCAGGAGGGGCCGGTTCCGACCCATCCAAGAAGCCAAGGAGACTGAGCCAGAAGAAGATATTGGTTAGTTGAAAGCGCCAGATGGTGTAGGTGAGATGCGACAATTTGACAACGTGAGCAAGGTTCGGGACCGTGATCGAGTGGTATGGCCTCGTTATGAGGATTGGTGATGGTGGTTTCAGTTTGGTTGTTAGTCATGGTGAGGTACGAAGAAGAGATATGATGGTGTTGTCATTTGAAAGAGTGACGTTTGGGTCGGAGTGGGTTGGATCGATTGTGACTTCCTGATACCATAACCCATGGAGCGATTGTGACCCATTGATTATAGCTTGATTGATTTGCAAGATATTTAATCTTGATTGAGAGTATTAGAGAGGATTGACTTCTTGTAAGTTGGATATTATATTGTTAACAAAATAGAGTTCTAGGCTGTAGCTGAACCAACATAAAATTTTCTATGTAGAACAGCTAGCGTCAAAATGCAATTACCATTCAGTCTTGCATGCCCCGCCACTTGGAAAAGAACAGCAGCCTGGTCAATGAATTATTGACTTCATAAAAGATGATGAGCATAGATGAATTAGGAATATTGTAAAAGTGTTACCCGAATGATCACTTGTGCATGCGTTCTAATCTTAGAAATTACTTCCTTCCTCTCTTCTTCTTTAATTTCTTCAAGTCTAATGTGTATTGGAATCGTCGATCGAGAAGCATTAATTAGGACCACAACTTTCTGAATGACGGAAATTGAAACATGTGTTGCACTAATTTAGGGATAATTGCATTTTAGTGCCTGAACTATAGGCACTTTTGTGCTTTAGTACTGAACTTTCAACTTTGACATCTCAGTATCTGAACTTTGCCGAAATTGTGTTTTAATGCCTTTTTAGGTGGTTCCCGGCGACACGTGAGTTTCACGTGAGCATCGGCGCCACGTGTCGCTGTCTTTGTGGGTTGAGGAGGGCAATTCGGACATTACACACAGAAGCTGAAATTAAAAAAAAAATTAATATAGGTTTTCTGAAATTAAAAAACGACATCGCATTCAATCTCTTTCCCAATTCACTAACCCTAAATAAAATCTTCCCCCAAATTCACGAACCCTAATCCTAAAATCTTCCCCAATTCACGAACCCTAATTAACAGCGAAGCTCAGTTTCTGAAGAATGCCGTGGAAATTGAGGTCTGATTCCGATGTCATCCCAGATGGGCAACTCGTTCCAGATTATGGAGGCCGGAAAGATGTATGCACCATTATTCTCCACCATTCAGGGAGCTTTATGCGGATGAAGTCGGGTAAGAAATGCTATGTTGATGGAAAAGTCGATTATTTTGATTTTGTTGAGGCCCCAAAATTGCAAAAATGTGATTTGGAGGCGATGGCTTCAACTGTCCAGATAGAGGGTTTTATGGATTTTTATTTCAATCTCATTGGACATGATGATTGTGAAACCTTAGAGTTTGTTGATAGTGATTTCACAGCTGCCACCATGTTTGATGCTTGTATTAGTAAAGATCATACTGTGGCTGTGTTTTTAGATCATGATGGGTATGACAGTAGAGATATTGTTTATTTATCTGAGGGAAAAGGACTTCCTAAGGTGGATGAGTCTGACAGTGATGAGGACAATTATTAGGGCAATGAGGATCATGAAGGGCCTACTGGTAATGAAGATGATGTGGCTGATATGCATGAGGGCAAAGATGAGAGGAATGTGGATGAAAACAGAGAGGAGGGTGCTGCAAATCATTTTCAGGCCAGCATGGAAAAGTTAATTGATCAGGAGATAGAGGAGGTAATTGATCCTCTGGGAAACAAAAGTGATGTAATTGTTCAGTCTGAAAACAGTTTGTACTTTTGGGAACATGTTTTTTCTACTTATGTTTTTGTTGTTAACATTGCCCCTGTGGTGGCCTTTTTGGGAACATGTAGTATCTACTAACATTTGTTATTTATCTCACTATTTGTTGTCATGTTGATGTCTTATTTGATAAACCTTTTGTTGTTGTCATGTTAATGTTGCTGTGAAGTTGATGTTCATCTATTATGTTCATCTTGTTGTATTATTTGCTAAACCAAAAATGAATAAGTAACTTAACATAAAATTGCATTAACATTGGAATAAAGTCATTACATTATACAGGGTAACCAAATACCAAAACAACTCCAATGAATACTGCAACTAAAAACAACTCTAAACATTACAGTAAAAACCAACAACAGAAACAATGTCTAGGATTTGACAACTGAAATTAAGGCTACTGCCGGTCCAAGGAAACAAGCAATTTGAAGCTTCCATATGGTTTTCTTCAGCTCAAGAACCCTTGTCTCCATCCTCTTCAAATCTGACTCTTTCGAATTGATGTTCCTCAGTAGTCCAGGAATGATTTGAGAGCACCTCTCACAAGCAGGTGGGTCCATCCAACTAAATTTCTTACAACCATCAAATTTCTGGAAAAAAAATAACAAATGCAGGGGAAAATTAGGGAAAATTAGGGTTTCATCTAAATCAAAGAAATTAGGGTTGTAATATGGGAAATTAAAGAACTTGGGATTCGAAACACTAATATCACGTACTGATTCAAAAATCAGGGTTTCATCCAACTGAATTTCCCTATTACTTACGCGGTATTTTTCGCAGGCCATGAATCTTCTTCCTGGATTCGCATCGGTCCATGAAGTTTTCAGCACTAAGGGCTTCCCGCAACTACAGACTTCTTCCATGGGCGATTTCATTTTGGGAGTGTTCTTGCTGGAGAAATTGAAATTAGGGTTAGGGATCTCTTTCAGAAATTGGGGGCAGCGGGATTTCTACATTTCGGAAATTGATTCTCGTATATATAATTTAAATAGGGAAAATGAATTCAGGGTTAAAATTGTAATTGCCCTCCTCAACCCACACAGACAGCGACACGTGGCGCCGATGCTCACGTGAAACTCACGTGTCGCCGGGAACCACCAAAAAAGGCATTAAAACACAATTTCGGCAAAGTTCAGATACTGAGATGTCAAAGTTGAAAGTTCAGTAACTAAAGCACAAAAGTGCCTATAATTCAGGCACTAAAATGCAATTATCCCACTAATTTAATATCCAACAAATATTATCATTATTCAAAACAATACAACTCACCGTGCAGATTCATACATAGTACAAAAACCAAGTATAGCCAGTTAACACCTCGATCATCAATGTTGCCATAATGTCAAATATATTTAAGAAAACAGTTAGTTTAATATGATTTTGCCATAATGTGCATCAAAGAAGTGAAGAAACCGAAAATACGTCAAAACATACAAAGACTAATATATACGCGCGGGTGTTGTTATCTAGATCCCATTTTCTTGAAATACTGGGAACGTCTCAATACAATAAAGAGGACATCGTTTTCTCGCAAATAGCATTAGAAGATGACCATGTTTATCACAGTATAACCTAATGTAAGTGCTGACACAAACTCAAATCCGTAATTGACCAACTACAAAAGTCAGTCTAATTAGAAATAAGAAATGAAAAAGGGTGGGGGGAAATACACAAATTTATATCTAAGTACATAATTTCTACGTAATTACCTGATGCAGACCCAGAGTCGTCAATGATACAAGACCCGGTACGAGTTCCAGTTGGGCCAGTGACGCGCTCGAGAGCCAAGAAGTTCAAGGCAAGCTTGATGGTGATGATCCAAGAAGTTTGGGCGCAAGAGCTATTGAAGAAACCCATTGGAGAGAAGGAAAAGCCGAGCCTTGTTAACGTGATTATGTACGAGGAGGGCGATCCAACAGAGGACATGGAGTTTCAAGCTGGAACGTTGAAGACGAAGTTGGAACGGAGGTCAGAAGTGAGCCGAGGACGCGCCGTAGAGTTCAACCACGAGAATGGCGAAAAAGGCTTGGTGTCGTCCGACACCAAATTCCTGTCGGACGACAAAGTCGCTGCGAGCGACGTAGAATGGCTGCAGCGACGTGGGGGTCCAGAACATCCGGGCTGCGAGCGACGTGAATCGCCGCGCTCGACGTGAAGATGTCGGACGACAGCCATATCCTGTCGCACGACAAGCTGAATGTCGGGCGACAGCAATATTCTGTCGGACGACATGACGTCAGATTTGGAATATCGCGGACGGGAATTTAATTTCAGCGTTTTTAGTCCTATTCCTTTAATTTTTAGGACAGCCTATATAAAGGCATTGAACCCTATTGTTTAGAATACAACTTTGATATTAATTAATTTAATTCGTGAGATTATTCTCCCTTCTTTTCGTTCTCTTTCGATTGTGCCAAAAGAGTTCAACCCGACGAATCAACGAAGCATACATACTTCGTTCGTGTGTCATACATCGATTACCGAGTTGCTGCATCGATCTCGAGTTGGGGGTTAGGGTTCCGTCCTTAATTGATTTCTCGATTTCAGATTCAGAGGTTTGGGATCATCCGCCAAGTATCCAATTCTATCGTTCTTCTTCTTCCGCTCAATCCACCAACGAGGTACGTATCATTACCAATATCAAAACAACACATAAAAACTTCATAAAATGTCGTGTGTCATCACGTTTCTAGGAATGGGAAAAATTAAAATGGTGCAGAGAATTATTACTGCATAAATCTATAAACTCACTCGATCTGATACATAACCAAAAAAATGAAGCAGACGTGGTATAGTTTGGAATGCTCTCCTGCCGTGATCCACACCATCGTTGTGACGTACTGAAACTCCGTCAACCGCTTGTTGAAGCATTGTTTGCCTCGCCATTGTTTCTGGCGACCAAGATTTTGGCGGGAAAATTTTTCTTCGACCAAGTTTTTGTGTGTGATTTCTGAGTTTTCCGGCATCGTTTTGAGCCAATTTGGTGCTATCGTAATTTTTGGTTCCGAAATTTTCCGATTTTTTGTTCCTTCCTACGTCGTATTGTGTGTTTTGGGGATTTTGTCGGTTCTGATCTCGTCTGGTAGATCGCGGAGTTCGATATATTGAGGGAGAATTTGAGTGGTAAAAGGCAGAGTGTGTGAGAACATTAGAGTGAAAAAAAAAGCCATACCTGAGTGAAACACGAGTGCTGAGTGAATCCCATCTTGAGTGTGATACACGAGCGTTTGTGAGGTGGGAGGTTCTTTTTATTTTATTGCTTTTATAACTAACGTTTTCTGTGCAGGATGTCTGAAGATACGAAAAATAAGGGGACAGCTGAGGGATCTAATAACAACGCTCAATTCCAGTCCATGTTAGATGAGGTTTATGGACGAATGGAGAGGCTCTTACACACCGAGATGACTGGGGTACGTGACCGACTACTTGCACTGGAGGAAAACCCTCGTCGAGAGAATCCAGAGAATCGGAGAATAGCATGGCGTAACGTCGGTCGAAATGACCAGAATCGTCAGAATGGGCGACACAGGGATGCCAACCCCGAAGACGATGAGGCTGACGAAATGGACAACAATTTGAGCACCATCAAGATGACTATTCCCACATTCATGGGGAAAAACGATCCAGAGTTGTACATCGAATGGGAGAGAAAGGTCGAGATGATGTTTGATTGCCACAACTATTCGGAGCTCAAGAAGGTGAAATTGGCGGCAATCGAATTTTCTGACTATGCCTTGGTTTGGTGGGATCAGCTGGTTGCCAGTAGGAGGAGGAACTTTGAACAGCCTATTGTAACATGGGCCGCGATGAAGTCTGTGATGCGAAAGAGATTCGTTCCTTCTCACTATTACCGAGAGTTGTACATCAAACTGCAGAATCTACGACAGGGAACGAAGAGCGTAGATGAGTACTTTAAGGAGATGGAGGTGGCAATGATTCGGGCCAACGTTGAAGAGGATCGGGAAGCTACCATGGCTCGGTTCTTGGCTGGACTTAATTGGGAGATTCGTAATGCCGTGGAGTTGCAACCGTACGTCGAGTTAGTGGATATGGTTCACATGGCGATCAAAATTGAGAACCAGCATAAGAGGAGGGGTAGTTTGAGCAGTGCAAGGCCGAATCAATCTTCTTGGAGATCATCCCAAGGTCCGAGTGGTTATGCACCTAAAGAGAACCAATGGAAGAGAGAGGTTCCACCTCGAGACGAGAAGAAGACCTTCGTTAAAGGTCGTTCGGAGGGTGCAAGTTCAGTAACTCAGGTCAGGCCATCAAATCCTGATAGTCGCAACCGAGACAAGAAGTGTTTCAAGTGTCAGGGATTTGGGCACATTATGAGTGAGTGTCCTAACAGACGACTCATGATCTGTAGAGACGACGGAGAAGTCGTGACTGATGGTGAAGGCGAGGAGCCGACACCTACTGATGCTGTGGATTCCGAGGAGGAGGAGGAGATCCTAGCCATCGAGGGTAACCTGTTTGTAGCTAGGAGAGTCTTGAGTGCACATACACAGCCCGAGGAGAGGGAGCAGCGGGAAAACCTTTTCCACACGAGATGCCATGTGAAGGATAAGGTGTGTAGTGTGATCATTGATAGTGGGAGTTGTACGAACGTGGTAAGTGCAACCATGGTGCAGAGATTGGAGTTACCAGAGGTGAAGCATCCAAAGCCATACCGTCTGCAGTGGTTGAATGATTGCGGTATAATCAGGGTGACCAAGCAAGTGAAGGTACCTTTCCGCATTGGGAAGTACGAGGATGAGGTGTTGTGTGACGTCATCCCTATGCAAGCGAGTCACATATTGTTGGGACGACCGTGGCAGTTCGATAGGAGAGCCACACACGACGGCTTCACCAACAAGTATTCGTTTGAGTATAACGGTAAAAAGGTATCACTTGTCCCTCTCACTCCTAAGCAAGTTTACGAGGACCAAGTGCAACTGCAAATGGAGGCAGACAAGGCATCTACCAAAGAACAACAATTACAGACAAAGGAGAATGCCTTGCTTCATAGAGCCTACCTTGCAAGGGCTCGTGATGTGAAAGAAGCGGTGAATGAGAAGAGGGAGATGTTCGTGTTGTTGTGGAAGGGGAGCTTGATTATTACTAACGATCTACCCCCTCTACCCCCGTCTATTGAGTTTGTTTTGCAGGAGTTCGATGATGTTTTCCCGGAGGATACACCACCTGGTCTACCACCCATCCGAGGGATAGAGCATCAGATCGACTTTGTGCCCGGAGCTGTGCTACCAAACCGCCCGGCTTACCGCACCAACCCGGAGGAAACAAAGGAGTTGGAGAAGCAGATTGGCGAGTTGTTGACCAAAGGGCACGTGAAGGAGAGTCTGAGTCCTTGTGCGGTACCTGTACTTCTCGTACCCAAGAAGGATGGATCGATGAGGATGTGTTGCGATTGCCGAGCTATCAATAACATCACGGTAAAGTATCGACATCCTATACCTAGACTAGATGACATGCTTGATGAGTTATGTGGTTCCTGCGTGTTTTCAAAAATTGATTTACGTAGTGGGTACCATCAAATTAGGATTAAAGAAGGAGATGAATGGAAAACTGCTTTCAAAACAAAACTTGGTTTATATGAGTGGCTAGTTATGCCTTTTGGGTTGACTAACGCACCTAGTACTTTTATGCGTTTAATGAATCATGTCTTGCGTGCGTTTATTGGAAAATTTGTTGTTGTGTACTTTGATGATATCTTGGTATATAGCAAAAATCATGACGAGCATGTGTTCCATTTGAGACAAGTTTTGATTGCACTTAGGCAGGAGAAGTTGTATGCTAACCGTAAGAAGTGCGTCTTTAGCACGGATAGGGTCGTTTTCCTTGGTTTTGTTGTTAGTGCACAGGGTGTACAGGTTGATGAGGAAAAGATACGAGCTATCCAAGAATGGCCAACACCAAAGAACATTGGAGATGTGCGGAGTTTCCATGGTCTGGCCAGCTTCTATCGACGGTTTGTGCCTAATTTCAGCAGCATGGCGGCACCTCTAACCGCCGTGATCAAGAAGAACGTGGAGTTCAAGTGGGGAAAGGCACAAGACGAAGCCTTTCAGAATTTGAAGGACAAGCTGACACACGCCCCGGTATTATCTCTTCCTAACTTTTCTAAATCTTTTGAGATTGAATGTGATGCTTCTGGAATTGGTATTGGTGCAGTGTTGATGCAAGAACGACGTCCGATAGCCTACTTCAGCGAGAAGCTCAATGGAGCTACTTTGAACTATCCGACGTATGACAAGGAGTTGTATGCCCTGGTGAGAGCTCTTCAGACGTGGCAGCACTATCTATGGCCTCGGGAGTTCATCATTCACACCGACCATGAGTCGTTGAAGCACCTCAAGGGGCAGAACAAGCTGAACAAGCGCCATGCTAGGTGGATGGAGTTTATCGAGACGTTTCCATACGTCATCAAGTACAAGCAAGGTAAGGAGAATGTGGTAGCTGATGCCCTTTCTCGGAGGTATGCTCTACTTTCGACTTTAGATGCTAAGTTACTTGGTTTTGAGCATATTAAAGGTCTGTATGAGCATGATGATGATTTTGGTGAGATTTTTAAAGCATGTGAACAATCTGCTAGTGGAGATTATTTTAGGCATGATGACTTTCTGTTTAGGAAAAATAAACTGTGTGTGCCTAAATGTTCTTTACGTGATTTATTGTTGCTTGAATCTCATGGTGGGGGATTAATGGGACACTTTGGAATTGCTAAGACTTTATCTGTGTTGCATGAGCATTTCTTTTGGCCTCATATGAAACGTGATGTTGAGAGAATATGTGGTCGTTGTCTTACATGTAAACAGGCTAAGTCTAGAGTTAGTGCCCATGGTTTGTATACGCCTTTGCCTATTCCTGCATCACCTTGGATTGATATTTCTATGGATTTTGTGATGGGATTACCTAGGACTAAGCGAGGTAGTGATTCTATCTTTGTGGTAGTTGATCGTTTCTCTAAGATGGCTCATTTCATTCCATGTCATAAAACTGATGATGCATCTCATGTGGCTGGATTATTCTTTAGGGAGATTGTTAGATTGCATGGCATGCCTAGGACTATTGTGTCTGACAGGGATTCTAAGTTTCTTAGTTATTTTTGGAAGACATTGTGGTGTAAGCTAGGTACGAAATTATTATTTTCTACTACTTGTCACCCCCAGACTGATGGTCAAACTGAGGTAGTAAATAGGACTTTGTCTACTTTACTACGTGCTATTATTAAAAAGAACATTAAGTCTTGGGAAGAGTGTTTGCCTCATGTTGAGTTTGCGTATAATAGATGTGTTCATTCTGCTACTAAATTTTCTCCTTTTGAGATTGTGTATGGATTTAATCCTTTGACTCCTTTGGATTTATCTCCTTTACCTGTGCATGAGCATACTGACCTTGATGGCCAGAAGAGGGCTGATTTTGTGAGACAGATACACGAGACGGCAAGGATGAACATAGAGAGGCGAACCAAGCAATATGCCGAGCAAGCGAACAAGGGACGTCGCAAAGTAGTGTTTGAGCCTGGTGATTGGGTGTGGTTGCATATGCGCAAGGAGAGGTTCCCATTGCAGCGCCGATCGAAGTTACTTCCTCGTGGCGATGGACCATTCCAAGTGTTGGAGCGTATCAACGACAACGCCTACAAATTGGACCTCCCAGGTGAGTACAATGTTAGTGCTACTTTCAATGTTACTGACTTGAGTTTGTTCGATGCAGGTGACGACTTGGATTTGAGGACAAATCCTCTTCAAGAGGAGGGGAATGATGCAGACCCAGAGTCGTCAATGATACAAGACCCGGTACGAGTTCCAGTTGGGCCAGTGACGCGCTCGAGAGCCAAGAAGTTCAAGGCAAGCTTGATGGTGATGATCCAAGAAGTTTGGGCGCAAGAGCTATTGAAGAAACCCATTGGAGAGAAGGAAAAGCCGAGCCTTGTTAACGTGATTATGTACGAGGAGGGCGATCCAACAGAGGACATGGAGTTTCAAGCTGGAACGTTGAAGACGAAGCTGGAACGGAGGTCAGAAGTGAGCCGAGGACGCGCCGTAGAGTTCAACCACGAGAATGGCGAAAAAGGCTTGGTGTCGTCCGACACCAAATTCCTGTCGGACGACAAAGTCGCTGCGAGCGACGTAGAATGGCTGCAGCGACGTGGGGGTCCAGAACATCCGGGCTGCGAGCGACGTGAATCGCCGCGCTCGACGTGAAGATGTCGGACGACAGCCATATCCTGTCGCACGACAAGCTGAATGTCGGGCGACAGCAATATTCTGTCGGACGACATGACGTCAGATTTGGAATATCGCGGACGGGAATTTAATTTCAGCGTTTTTAGTCCTATTCCTTTAATTTTTAGGACAGCCTATATAAAGGCATTGAACCCTATTGTTTAGAATACAACTTTGATATTAATTAATTTAATTCGTGAGATTATTCTCCCTTCTTTTCGTTCTCTTTCGATTGTGCCAAAAGAGTTCAACCCGACGAATCAACGAAGCATACATACTTCGTTCGTGTGTCATACATCGATTACCGAGTTGCTGCATCGATCTCGAGTTGGGGGTTAGGGTTCCGTCCTTAATTGATTTCTCGATTTCAGATTCAGAGGTTTGGGATCATCCGCCAAGTATCCAATTCTATCGTTCTTCTTCTTCCGCTCAATCCACCAACGAGGTACGTATCATTACCAATATCAAAACAACACATAAAAACTTCATAAAATGTCGTGTGTCATCACGTTTCTAGGAATGGGAAAAATTAAAATGGTGCAGAGAATTATTACTGCATAAATCTATAAACTCACTCGATCTGATACATAACCAAAAAAATGAAGCAGACGTGGTATAGTTTGGAATGCTCTCCTGCCGTGATCCACACCATCGTTGTGACGTACTGAAACTCCGTCAACCGCTTGTTGAAGCATTGTTTGCCTCGCCATTGTTTCTCTCTACGTAAGTAATTCTTTATTCGCCCAACTTTATCCTTGGCCCAAAATATCTTAAGCCCAGTTTCATAAGCTTACATTTCCAAGCCTACGCTGAGAGCCCAACTACTACTTTGATTATAATTTATATAAGGCTCACTTATTTACACATCCGATATTACTGTACACACCCCTTCTTTATTTTTTTGTTATAATAATATAATGAAATGTTATTTTTTAGTAATTCATTAAATATAGAATACATTTTATTCTTTAATAATTAAAATTAAATATATCTTGTGCTTGAGAAGTGCAACGTTCTCCAGTGACTCACCAGTCACCACCATCATAGTTCCGATTTGCTCAAAATCCATCACCAATACTCTGTTTTTTTATCTTTTGTAAATCAATTTCAAAATTACAAATCAAAAATTGATTTTTCTCGCAATAAAAAAATCATTAAGCAACAAGTTTCCATTCATTGGTTGTAGTTTTCGACTCCTTGAGAACAGCCAGAAGAAGCTCAACCACAATTCCGTCAACGCAAATCTCGTCCCCGTCGTCTTCATTGCCAGATTGACCTGCTTTCGCAGTTGTACAATCACCTCCTCCTCCCGCTGAATCCCCGACCCGAGGACCCCACTTCTCGGCGTCGCAATGGTGGCGAAACTGGTGTGATGCTTCGACTTCGTGTTGGTCTCCGGCGTGAGTGTTGAACAATTTCTTGTGCTGCATCTCCTTAAATTTCAAGTTGCGATGAAGGATTTGATGAACCCTAGACAAATTACGAATGTGGAATTTTCTCTAATTGGGACTCGTGTTCATATTCTTAATTTTTCTGGAAATTTTTAAGTTGTCTATTGATTTTTATCTTTCAAGATTGAAATAAATAATTGGAAAGAATTCGTATTTAATTGTGTGAAATAAAAATAATTAATTGTATACTAATAATTAAGGGTAATATAGGTAATTAATTAGGGGTGTACTAAGTAATACGCTAATTTTGGGAGTGTGAATTAATCGAGGTGGTGTGTACAGTAATATTGGAGGTGTAAATAACCTGAGCCTTTATATAATTATCCAAGTCCATTAAATATTTAAACTAAGGCTGTGTTTATTTACACCTCCACATTTACTAAACTTAGCCCATTATGAATTTACCCCTTTAATTTTATTAATTTTATAAGTACACCACCCTTAAATTACCTATCTTACCCTTGTTAATTAAAAAAAAACAATTTACTCATTCTGCTGCTACAGTACTCCCGCCGCCTGTTTCCTCCTCCATGCTCCAACGGCAGCCTATGGACCTCTGGTACACCACGTTCGTGAACGAGGCCGCAATGATGATGATATGTCCCGCCACGCTCAGGACCTCGACCCCCTGCCCTTGCTCGCCGGCGGCTGGGGCAACAGGAACGACCTGTATAGGGACAGAATCTCGAATCGGCCCGGCAGGAGACTGTCGAAGATGCTCTCTGCCGACGAGGGCTGCCTGAGGCTTACGTTGTTGACGGCGCATATCTCGCGCTAAAGGCGGCGACTCCTCACATCTTTCAAGATATAACAGTCAGTAACTTAATTTGAAATTAAAAAAAAATTAGTCAGTAACTTAATTTGAAATTAAAAAAAAAAATTGTAGAAAAAATTGAATTTCATAAAGGATGAATTAAGAAAATCTAATTAAATTTGGTACCTTCAATTTTATTGAAATCTTAACAGCAACAGATTGAAAGCAGGAGCGTAGATGGCGGTGGAGAGGGACAGGAGGTTTCTTCGAGGTGAAACTAAGACGGATGTTTATTTAGCTTAATAAATTTATTTAAGGGCAGTAAAGATATTTTACGTTAGTTTTATAAACATAAAAATTAAAAGGGGTGAGTTTAGTAAAGATGGAGGTGTAAATAAACTCAACCTTAAACTAATTCCCTTCATTTTTGTCCAGTTGAATCCTAGGTACTTATATATAACTAGATCCTTCTTCCCGTGCGATGCACTGGGAGTACCACTCAAAGCTTCGCCCGGATTTATTTTGATCTTGATTTTATTGTATATATGTTAAAATAATTTTATAAAGATTTATGTTTATATTCATAAGTTTGAAAAAAACAATTTAGATGTTTTGACAATGATTTATTGATTTTAGATTGTTCAAAAAGTAACAATGTTATAGACACAATATAACTAACAAACCTAGATAAAAATAATTTTTTATTTTTATTTATGTTCAATCCAAATTTTTGAATAATTATTTTGATTGTGTTTCTATTATATGTCTACTCAATTTCTCAATATTTTTATTGATCTCTTAAAATATATAATGTGATTTATATATACAATAGTAAATTTATTATTTAATTAATAAAATTGAATTGATAAATAATTATATTTTCAATATATGATTTTCATTGATCATACTTATAATAATCAATTATGGAATGTCAATCAACGTAATAATCAATTATGGAATGTCAATCAACGTAAGATCTATAAAATATAGTATTATTATTTTATAAATAAATTAGCTTTAATATTGTAAATAATTAAATTGGAAAATAAATAAATAGAGTAGTCGAATATGAACAACTTTTTATATATCCGAATATTTGAAAAACCTAATGTTTAATTTACATTTTTGAAAATACATATTAAAAAGTCAAGTACTGCGTATCTCTAATCTAAATATTTAGTAAATCAATTAATTAAAAAAACAATATATATGGAAAACTAATTGATTATCAATATATTTAAAAATAATTTAGAACATTTACTATAATTAAAGAATATTTGATTAGAAATAATATTGATTTTATTAATTTACTAAAATTAAAGATCCAATTTAATTTATAAAATAATTCTTGAATGATACTAGAATGCTATTATAATTGTGGTATAATTAATATTATAGAAAATTTGAATAATTGCTATTTTTATTTATGTATTCGACTGTCTTCCCTCTCACTGTGTTTATTAATTTATTTTTATTTTTATAAAAAAATAATTAAAAAAATAATTTGAAAGTTTTTTTTGAAAAATAATTTATTTCTTAAGCATATAACATTGTAAATTATAAATGTAAAACTGTTGAATAGTTAATAAAATTATAATTGTTTAGCATTATTTTGTTTTTATTTAAAATATCACATTTCTCAAATTGTTTTAATAAGTTTTATAAATATACAAAACATAAAAAAAATTGTAGTGTTTTTTCAATTATAATTATCACTGTTTTGATTGAAGTATTTACTAAACATATAATCTGTGTGAATCTTTATATTAACATAATCCAAATTCGCATATTTTTTCTCTAAGAATCATCGAAAGGCAAGTAACCCGCGAGCAATACAACAGTATGACTCCACGGGACCATAGGTCGCCAAGGGCTCCTTCATAGCCTCAATCTTAACTCATTCTTAACTTACAGGACAAATTACATGGTAACATAATTGATTGATGCTAAAATAAAGATGTGTTGAACCATCTTACATACAAAACATTAAACAAACATTTTCCCATATGAAATAACCGCCTTACAATCACAATGGGTTATAATAAATTTTTATGCTCGTTATGACAGTTGTAGATAACACTGTGATACTCAAAGGTTATAGACAAAAAAACATTAAATAATACTAAATATAATGGAAAGGCAATCGGGAGTAACTAAAAATATGTATTAAAAATATGTAAAGATAAAATCAAAAGAGATAAATTAAAAAAAAATGTTCAATTGACAAACCTTTTCAAGTGATATTTGAGGTCAGCCTCAATTGCATGATGTATACAAACCTGAACTAACATACATCAAAATTATTTTAAAAATATGATTTGAAAGTTTTTTTGAAAAATAATTTATTTGTTAAGTATATAACATTGTAACATTGTTTAGCATTATTTTGTTTTTATTTAAAATATCAAATTTCTCAATTTGTTTTAATAAGTTTTATAAATATACAAAACATACAAAAAATTGTAGTGTTTTTCAATCATAATTATCACTGTTTTGATTGGAATATTTACTAAACATATAATCTGTGACTCTATATATTAACATCATCCAAATTCGCATATTATGTTTTAATAAGTTTTATAAATATACAAAACATAAAAATAAAAAAAAAATTGTAGTGTTTTTCAATCATAATTATCACTGTTTTGATTGGTATATTTACTAAACTTATAATTTGTGTGAATCTATATATTAACATCATCCAAATTCGCATATTATAATCTGTGTGAATCTATATATTAACATCATCCAAATTCGCATATTTTTTCTCTAAGAATTATCAAAAGGCAAGTAACCCGCAAGGAATACAACAGTATAGCAAGGAATACAACAGTATAGATAACACTGTGATACTCAAAGGTTATAGACAAAAAAGCATTGAATAATACTAAATATAATGATCTTAGCAGAAGATGTACATTTGCAAGAAGATTACATTTGCACCCACTATGTACAAAAATATATATTTAACAGAATGTTAAACTCAAACCATTTTGGGTGGCTAGCGGTAGTCGAATAATTCTTAGATATTGAATTACACAATAAATAACCAAGCTTAATAAAAAACTATTACACTTTGACAATCACACAAACAAAAGTTGACCGCTTCAACTTCTACTTTATACTCAATGTCTGCTCTGTACACAAAGAGCCTATCTAATATTTTTGAACATGTATATCATAACATTTTCACAACATCTAATATCATTAACCATCGACACGATTTCAATCCATGAAAAACGCAAAAAAGCACCAAGTCGGATCACACACATATGACAAAATTCAAATATAAACGAACATTAATATATATATTCATAGGATATGGACAAATATACAAACATGTGAAATGGTTGAATAGTTAATAAAATAGACAAATAGGATACAATCTGATTTATAGACAAACAGACAAACATGTGAAATGGTTGAATAGTTAATAAAATTAAATTGTTGAATAATTAATTTTGTTTTCATTTAAACTATCTAATTGTAAAAACCTTTAAGATACGCACTGTTGATTGCTTTAAGATGGTAAGAAGCGGTTATTCACTTGAAACGTAAATACATAAAAGACAGACTCAAGTTACCTACTTTGTTGATATGAATGCTATCAAAGCTGTCCAGAAGATATGTCGAGGAAGATATCATCGGCGAAGGCGTAATCGGCTTTAAGATACGCACTCTTGATTGTTTTTTCTATACAGACTGGAAAGATCACTACTTTCTACCTGAAAAAGTAGATACAATTTTAAAGAGTCGCCCAGTCTCTCTCATATACTCTGTATTATGTGAAGTGATAATTATATGAACTTCAGTTTTTCTATATATAATTAATAGTAATTATAAGGAAATGAGCTTGATTTTCATAAAATTGAAATCCATACTGTGGGGTATTTGTAATTTTAAAACTCAACTGATTATTTAATTAGATAAAAACATACGGTGAATATAACTTACAGTTTCCAACAAAGATGAAGTTACAGCGGCACTTGTAACACCACCGGTTCTCATGTTTGCACGTATGGTAGCACCAAACCCAATGGACGAATCATGCCGCCTGAATCATGTCTTCTTCACCACTTTAATTTCTCTGTGGTCACCAGAACCACAACTGGCAAAAGTTTGATTCCCTTGCTCAAAAAGATTTAAATTAAATTTATAAGCAGCGCTAAATATTTCAATATAGTTTGATCATAAGATATTATTTCATTTTGTTTCCAAACAACAATTTCAGTGAACATTAAACCTTCACTGATTTTCCCCATTAATCCTTTTATTAAAAGCTTATTTACACAACAAAAATTGGTTAGTAGTTTCCATGAAATATTTATGTTACTTATCAAAGTCATAATTTTTACAAATATTTATGTTACTTATCAAAGTCATAATTTTTACAGACAGCACGAATCCAGCTGTCGAAATAAAAGCAAAATTTAAGGAATTAAAATGTAAGAACTCTGTCATTACCTGTTCCATAAGTTCTCTGACACCCTACCCTCCTTATTACTACGTGTTGCACCTAACTCAACACCAGAGACTCTCTCAGCGAACTTCAGGGTACTCACAGTTTCCGAGTAGGACTCCACATCGGGATTCAGCTGCACAAACATGAGAGTCTTTGCTTGTCCACCTGCAACATAAGTTAACTTGGTTTGCTTGGCCATTGAAAAGCAAAATCAGTGCCTCACCCATGGAGATGAATTGATTACCTAAAGAGCTTTGAAGAACTTGTGTTAACTTGCTATTTCTGTAAGGCACGTGAGAACTTTTCTGGGCCAGTGCGAATATCACATCTCCCAAAGCCGATAGAGACTTGTTTATATGTTGGGCTTCGCATAATCTGTCACCTGTTGCTTCTGAGCGGTCAACTCTTTCGCTGCCCGCCAGGTCAACCAAATGAAGACAGCCACGTAAAACAGCACTTGTCTCCAAATCCACTCCACGAACATGAACAGTCAGGATACTGTCTCATTAGGAGGTAGATAATAGAAATTAGACTTTCATGCAAAACAATAGATAAATGGAATAAAATGTAAGCAAACCTGTGGGACCGACTGCTTCTTTCATTCAGAGCAGTAGCACCTACAGCCCTGTTCATTAAACCCACGTTCATCAGCTCCAGTACATCGGCTATTGAATTAACGGGATGCAAGCTCGCATCAGGCACGGCTAGCCCGTTTGGTTGGGAAGTATTCCATATCCCAATTGTGTGCAAGTCAAAGAACACAAAGAAAATAGCCACACCACCAAAGGAAGAAAAAACTAAAGTTCCTGGGTATTTTTTAACTCGGAAAATGAATGGTTTCATAAAAATAGGTCAGAATAAAAATTAAAAAGGATATCTCTTCTGGAAACTGTCATTGCAGAGTAAGTCCCGCACTTGTTCATTATAAATTTCAACCATTTGGACGCAAATTTCGTATGTGATGGAGCTATGACGTCTCTGAGAGATACTGAAGAGATCATTCAGAGCTCTATAGTTAACTCCCCAGTCTGCAACTGATGTTAAATTTGGTCCGGTCTGGATGCATTAGAGAACATCGTTAGCACGATAAGATCAGCAAAACTATTATGCAAAACTTAAAACTAAATATTATAAGACCGACGAAGTTAAAAATGGAGTAACCAAATAACTAACCATAAGGGAAATGGGTCTAAGCTGTTTTATTAGCACACGGTTGGATCGATAATTACAGGATGAAATCGATCAAAGAAAGACAGATCAAATATATATATACAAACATACATACAAATAATTTCTAATTTAAAAATTGTTCGAGCTTAATTTAATCTAATCGTAATCTCAAATTCAATTTCAATTTCAATAAAAACCCCTCGTTTCAGCCCCAATTTTACAATTAATTTCAGTCCCAAATTCAACAAACCCCCTAATTACAGCCCCAAAATAACTCAACTCTAATTTTATCTCAAAATTGCATAAATCAATTTTACTAACCCTAACATTATACCAATTTAATTAAAAAAAACGATGCAGGGACTCACATTGAGCGGCGACGAACAGCTCTCGGAGGTGGCAGGTGAAGGGGGCTCGCCGGAATGTGGGATGATCGGTGGCAGACCCGTACTCGGTGGAGCTTCGGGCGTCGACTCCTCTCAACAGCGGAGGCGCGGGTTGAAGGTGGGGGTGGCGGGGAGATGGAGTGAATGTGAGTAAGATTTTTGTGACGATTGATTCGCAATGAATAAATTGTTTTTAGAACTGAAACAAAAATACGAAGAAAAGAACATACCGCAAGAACAAAGAAAAGAGAAAATAACATGGTGAAGACGATGAGATAAAGAATCAAATCTGGAAAAAAAATCAAACAATAATCGAAATTTTATAAAACTGAAAAAAAAATCAATACAATAGAATTTTTTAAAGAAATCAATACAATAGAATTTTTTAAAGAGCAACAAATATTATAGAAAAGAACGTACCTTGAGTAGAACCCTATTTGGGGAAGAGAAGACTTCAAGATTACTGTAATATGGAATAGGAGAAGGAGAAGAGGGAGATATGGAAATGAGGGAATGAAATTGAGGACTGATTAACCGGAAATTTAATTATGATGTTTAAATTACTCAATTTAATTTTGATTAAAATAAAAATAGAAGAAAAGATTGAGAATGGGTGTGAACGCAAGTGAAATTGAGCTTTCTTATTGGACAATTAGATTTCAATTTTATCCTAGTTGGTAAAATTGGTTATTCCTATTGGCTAATTAGAATTATTAGTATTCAGGATTTATATATTATTAAGATACTGTATATGACTATAATTAACCTATATTATTGATATAAACATGTATTTGGTATTATTTATTAGTTCTGTACACTTTGTGAAGGATTTAAGGATTTGGGGGATTAGGATTTGCAGGAGCATTCATTCAAGCATCGTTATTGTCAAGTCAAGTTCTGCATTGTCAAGGTAGGGATTACTAAAACCTTTTATTTTACAGTTCATTTAATATATCATATGTGTACTAGCTGTGTGATGGTTTATGATGGATGATCTATTTATGTTATGTGCACATATTAGTCGCGCGACGCATGATTATGTTTGTTCAGGCGCATCATTTAAGGTGTCGAGGTAGTAATGCCTTTGGGTCGTCCCACAATACCTCATGTTACGGCCAGGTGCGTCATTTAAGGCGCCGAGATTTAATTATCTTTGGGTCATCCCACAAGGTTATTGGTCTAAGTTATGGATTGTCCGGTGAATATCGTATTGTATATTATATGAACGGTCTCCCTACTGAGTTGTTGATAACTCACCCTTTTTTGAAAACCCAACTTTTTTAGGTTTAGCGAACTCACATTGAGACCACGGGGATGACGCCGATAGTAATATGTCTATTTTATAGAATTTATTTTATTACATTTTCCGCTTTTGAAAATTATTGCGTTAAAGTATTTTATTTTAACTAATGAAGATAAATTTTAAGTTTATGGGAAAATTATTTGAGTTTGTTTATTTTAAAAGTTTTCAGTTTTATTCAAAAAAAATAAAGGTAAATCCTCTTTAGTATTTTATGAAAAATGAGATGTTACACATACACTTACGCCTCTGCTCTCCTGCACTGCACAATTCTAAAATTTACTGGGTCTGATCTTGCATCCCAAGTAGAATATTTGTAATGAAATGTCTAAACGCTGAATAGGTATATTCATTATTTTAAATACTTGTGTGTATATTATTCATTATTTTTAAATGACTTCTGTGTATATTTGTAGAGTATCCTATTTAAATGACTTGTGTATATATTTGTAGAGTATCCTACAAAAAGATTAATATTATTCATTTTTATAATATAGTTTAATTTTTTTGTAGGATACTCTACCAATATACTGTTGGGGATCGTGCATTTATACGCAGCGGAAAACAAAAATTTTATAAAAAATCGTTTTTCATTAATGTAAACATTTTACATTATATTTATTTTATTTTATTGAAAATTTTTATAATATAGTTTAATTTTTTTGTAGGATACTCTACCAATATACTGTTGGGGATCGTGCATTTATACGCAGCGGAAAACAAAAATTTTATAAAAAATCGTTTTTCATTAATGTAAACATTTTACATTATATTTATTTTATTTTATTGAAAATCATATTTTCAATATTACATGCATTAATTGATTTAATTCAAATCTATTAGAATCAATAATTCACCATTTAATTTAATTATCAAATAATTAAATATTTAATTCATGCATCCCATACTACACAAATTAAATCTAGCGCAATTATATTTATCATATAAATTAATTACTTCTAGCGCAATTATATTAATCATATTAATATATTATATTAATCATATTAATATATTACAATTAATTACGCAAACATACAGACATAATTAATTTGCGTCAAATTGACAATTAACATAATCTTATTATTTAATTCTAATCAACTTGAGTTTATGTAAACATCGCACATAATTAATTTGCGTCAAATTGACAATTAACATAATCATATTATTTAATTCTAATCAACTTGAATTGTGCAATTAAATTAATCAAATTAATTAATTACACATATATAATTAATTATGTTTAACATGTACACATAATCAGTTTGCTGTCAAATTGACAATTAAGATAATCATATTATTTAATTCGAATCAATTTGAATTTAATTGACATTTAAATTAATCACAATTAATTTTTCTATATCAATTAAAAATCCCATAGCGCAAACATTAACAGTACATAGCGCAAACATTTAACGCAAACAATTAAATCTAAATTTAATCGTAAGTACCTCAGGGATTCATCGGACGAAACGAGGTTCGTCGGAAGTCGCGCGGATGCGACGCGGGGACGGCACGGGTCGTGTGCGGGGAGAGCCGGGCGAGTGGCGGGGCTCTCGGCTGGACTCGTGTGTCACGGCTGGAGCGCACGGGCGCGACTCGGGCTGTGCTCGGGCGTTCCTTCGGCGTCTCTCGTCTAATCAGGTTTCACCTCGTATAGGTAATCCAACTTACGTATTGCACTAGAAACACGTAAGGGAGAATACGACGGGAAAAACGGGCTGGAAAAACGGTGCCGGAATCGGATTCCGGCAAGGGGAGGCGGCTGCCGGCGGCGGCACTAGGCGGCGGCGGGCGGCGGCTCCGGTTGTCGGCGGTCCTCCGAGGGAGGAGCCGAGGGGGCAGACGAGAGGGAGAGAGGAGAGGAGAGAAAGTGAGGCTAGGGTTTTGAGCTCTTCACTTTGGTGTGTCTTTCCTCTAGCCAAGAGGCTCCTTTTATAGGTGAGGAAAAGACCTTGTTGGGCTCAAACCCTAATGGATCGGATCCATTAACCCTAGCCGGCCCAATACATTAGCCGTCATTACGTTTCTCCAAAATTGACAATCAATTTCATCTCCGAAAAATATAACGATTATATTTTCTTTCTCGTTTTAATTTTCTCATCAATATGAGATAAAAATAAAATTTTCCAATTTCACAAAATCGGAAAGCCCATTTCAGGGGTACTGCTAAATCGGGAAATTTCCCAAAATAGAAAGTGTACACCATCGTGTCCGTTTTCTTTAGCTCATTATTATTTCCAACTCATAATCACAATTATGAATCTCGGATTCAATCATATTGACCTCCGACTATATGTACTTAATTAACAGTTAATTAATACATGATCGTATTCAAGGATCGGTTTACACGAGAATGTGACCTTCAATGGTTCAGGTGTATAACTAGCCGTGGGCTCACAACATATTGTGATTCGAACAACATATTGTTCTTATTTCAACTACTCCCAAGAGTTTTAGATTAATAATCATATTATTTAATCTCCGAACAAGTCGGTGCCCAACGAATCAGTGACGAGCGTCTAGCAGCCACGCTTCACTAATTCCCTAGATACAAATGAAGTGCCTGCAAGAACCTTGTAATATAGTTAGCGTACAGTACGATCCCTCTGATACATATGTCCCGATCAAACTAGAGATATTGGTTAATCGAGATCTCTTGTTGAGTTTGATAACTGTGCGTACGTTCTAGGTTTCGTAAAATCCATTCGTGATTGATTAAGAGAAACACATTTCTCTAATCACCTCACTATTCAACTCTGGCCAGAGATTCCGGGACTACGAACCATCAGAACACACAGGACATCCATGATCTATATCAAGCGATCAGATCCCCTACTACCATGCACAGACTTCACATCAGATTTCGAACTGCACGAACATTGTCTCCTTTTTCGACTTACTCCCTTTCCAGGGAATCAGAGACACGTCACGATACAGCTAGTCCTCTGATGAAGTCACGGTGATGTCTGGGTCTTAAGGATTAATTGTGTACAACTATATTATGGAATTCTCTACTCGATCAGTGATAACCACTTAGAGATTCCAGGGAGAGGGGGTTCAGTGAACTCATCAACAGTGAGCACCCACTCAAGTATGTCGATGTCCCAACACCGAGGCTCGAGATTAGCCCACATACACTAAGTGCTAGTCTCAAGGGGGAAAGGCCGGGTATCCTTGTTATTGGCGTAACCCATCGACTAGGAACTGAGTTTGACCAGTTACGTTGTGTTAACAGAATTATCTCTCGGTTTCCACAAAACCGAATTCATACAACATGTGTAACTGTACAGGACTATATCTATGATTCAACATTGGGAGCAGATATAGTATATGCCATTAATATAGGTTTCATTAATTAACGAAATAAACCGTTATATAACGGAATACGGTTAACCGCTCGGCCAACCGTTGGCTCGCCGGTCACCTATTCCAACAATCTCCCACTTGACCTAGAGCCAACTATCCATGAATCTTAGTCCCATCGACCCTCGATGTTTCTCGCGGACATATTCAGATAAAGGCCTGGTACAGGGATCTACAAAGTTATCTTCCGAAGTGACACTCTCGACTCAGACGTCACCTCTATCATTGATCTCTTAGATCACATGATATTATCTCTAGTACATGTTTGGACTTCTGATGAGATCTCGGTTCCTTAGCATTGCTACAGGACACCGTATAATCACAGTACAAGTTACTTGATTATTTGCGTCCGGAATTATAACCAACATTTGGATAAAGTTCCGTGTCCAAAACAGTCTCTTTTACAGCTTTAGATGCTGCAACATATTCAGGTTCTCGTGGTAGAATCATTAGTCGTTGCAGGAACCATTCCAGCATACGACACCACCTCTAAGCTCGAATATGAATCCCGATATCGACTTTTAGTCATCCACATCCGGTTGAAAACTAGAGTTCGTAAGTACCTCTAAATTCAACTCGGACCTCCAATAGACTAAGAACAATTCCTTAATGCTTTTGATTGCTAGTGCTCAAGGATTTCGTCCTTCACGACTTCAAATAAGCCGGTCTTGGGTTCGACTGATATTCACTTGTGACACTCACAACATTTATAATATCACGTCTAGTACACAGCATGCCATACATAATGCTCCCTAGTGCGGAGATATATGTGTTGTCCATTTCATCTCCTCGAATTCCATCAACATTACAGTCACACGAATTTCGAGAGATGAACCCCATGGGACATTGGCAAGAATCTCTTCAGGATTCTTCCATGCTAAACCATTTCAGAAACAGTTTCTATGTACAAGGATTGAGAAGATTTTGCATTCTTCTAGATCTATATCTATAGTGACGTATCACAATACGTAGGATGCCTCTCCTCAAATCCTTTATTCGAGAAACGTGTGGACAACCGTGCTTTCGTTGATTGCAACATCACTTAATCATCCCTATGATTAGTATGTCATCAACGTACAACACTTAAATTTCACTGCGCTCCCACTAACCTTCTTGAATACAAGGTACCTCCAAGTTTTATACCAAGTCAACGCTTTGACTATTGTATTTAAAACACATGTTCCATTTTAGGGATGCTCGTTTCAATCCATAAATGGATCGCTGGAGTATGCAAACCTTTTGCTCCTTTCCAGAAAATATGAAGCCTTCCGGCTGCGCTACAACTCTTCCATAATATCACATTCAAGGAAAGTAGACCTCATATCTATTTTCCATATCTCATAGTCGTACTATGCAGAAATGGCCAGCAAAATTGTAATGGACTTAAGCATAGCGACTGATGGAAAGATTACCTCAAAAACAACACATTGTCTTTGAGTAACTTCTTTCGCCATCATCCTTGCTTTAAAGGTCACACCTTTATATATATACTCTCACGTCATAATTAATAGATCAAAATGCAGCCTTTGGGAACGATTCCCTTTGGTGGATCTACCAAGGTCAAACCTTGTTGGAGTACATACAGTCCATTATGAATTTCATGCCAATAAGCCAATGTCCCATATTCGTATCCAATACGAATCAGTTGAAGTTTATTGGATCATATCCATCGTCAACTTTATCTTGATCATTATCAAGATGGAACCGTCTACTAGGTACCTTCCGAACACTTTCGGATTTACGAACCGATAGATGAAGTGGTATATTAGTGGTTTGTTGAATTGGTTCATCTCCAAGTACTTGTGTTTGAACTTCATAGTGTGGTTCATATTCTCGAACTATTTCGAGATTTACTATATTGCCTTTTCTATCGAATAGAACTTCTTCGCTAAGAAGGCAACATTTCTTTAGACAAACATTTTGTTTTAGAAATATAGTAGAACAGGTATCCTTGTGAATGTTCAGGATACTCCACAAAATGGCATAAGCCGGATCTACTATCCAACTTATCTCCCACTAGCCGCTTCACGCAAGCAGGATACGGGAGTGCCCAAGTTCATATGGTGTGGTTTTAACTGCTTTGGTGGAACACTATTCAGCAAATGGACGACTGTCAAAAGTGCAAGATTTTTACAGTTTCGTCGACAATTTGGTGAACCCCTTTGTGGATCGAACCATGTCCAACAAAGTTTGATTCCATCATTCGGACACTCAATACAATTAAGGAGTTCCAGACGGAGTCCATTGCTAAAGAATCATATTCTCTTTTAGATAGTCAATAAGCTTGGTGCCCACGATCATATCGTAATTTCTAAATATAGCAACCAAGTTGGTTTCGTACTTTGATGTCTAAATTTATTGAACATTTCAAAATTAGAGACGTGTACTTCATAAGTACATTATGTAGTTGAAACCCACCCCCAACACTAACACATTAGTGGATCACACATCTCCGTTTGGATCAATTCCAATAGACCTTCAACATGCTCAACTAGCGTGCTAAAGTTGTGCGGGATTTTGACTTTTATCTATTGCTGATATTTGGGTTTAGTTCATTCTTGTATATTTGTTAATCGTCTTTAGCAAATCATATTTGCTTTCTTTTGTATAAAGGAAATTGGATTTCCAAAACAAAATTAAAACCTTTATCTTCTATATCAAATATAGAAGTAAGATCTAATAATAGAACATTTCTATTAATAGTAGGTTTCTAAATTTAGACGAAACAAATAATCAATTGTTCAAAACAATAGAATAACTATAACCCAATACGAACCTTTGTCAGAACGTTTCTGCCTAAGGTATTTTAGCAGTTATGGCCCTATGGCCTTTATTCACACAACGATGGCAAGCGTCATCAACTCATTTGTTGACCTTGTTCTTAGTCGCCCTTCTAGTATCACCTTTATCCATCTTTATACTTAGACCGGAAACCATTTCCGTCATTTTCTTCAAGAAGAACACTTCTTTCATGAAGAAGCAATAATGAGAACAAATTTCTCGTATTGATGGTTGACTCTTTGATCAACATCTTGAACAACTTATCCATTGAAGGATCGAGCTTTGTTCATGTTGTAGTTCATAATGAACGATTCATAAGAACTAGAAATCCACTTCTCATAAGTGGCATTCCTCAGCAGTCAAAGGTTGAGTGAGATTATCAAATAATCTATTCTCAAGTACATAGAGGCACTCATCATTTTAAATCACAAGATTGAGATTCCAATTCAAATGGTTTGGGCCAGTGAGTTTGGATTGGTCGAGTATCGATGTTACGGGATATCTTAGAGAATATTACTGAGAAATATTAAGAAGATTAACATTGAGATAATTCGTTATTAATGATTACAATTAAATGTTTGGTCTTTATCATTTAATTGCCTCCCACTAAATTTTTCGAATTCCGCTATCCTCTAGCAGACAGACGGGAAAACTTATTTTTCCTTAGTTGGGCTTTAGGTCCAATAGCGTGAATATAACCCGTAGTTAATCTAGCCCGATTACATTCACCTAAAGGTAGAAACATTTTCAATCACATCTCTATGTGACCCTAAAGATTACTTTTCCTCACCATGACAATGAACTACGTTAATCGTACCCTTCAAAGTCAACCATGTGTCAAGACCGACCTACCGATCTGAGAAGTGAAAGTTGGACTCCAGTAAACATGTGTAAGCCCATAGTTAATCTATCCGACCACACATATTCAAAAGAATCGTAGCTAACACCTCTCCATCTTATGTCAATAAATTACAGCTTAACTCACAAGCAGTACTCCCCGCTAACACGGCATACCATACTACTTGTAAGTGGCTTTCACATAATTTATTGTCGGTAGAAGGAAAGGAGAAAGAACGACACATCGGTTCTCCTTTAAGGCTTGATATACATTCTCGGGAGAGAATGGAGGAGTATAGGATTGGTTATCTCATCAGAATAATTGTTGTACATTCTCAGGAGAGAATGAAGTGAGTGATCGATTGTTGATTCTTAACAACTATGTCCTCTATAGGTCATCCTAACGAGCACATACGAGCATAACATATATCACAATATATATCTCACATAATTCACATAGCATTTAATCACAATTAAAACGAGGTATGTAAATTAAATGGTGCTCTATTAATTAACTTGATTTAACAGTTAAATCAAATAATTAATCTATCACCTTGTTGATCGAATATTTAAATCAATTATTTAATTGGTCAATAAATAATTTCACTAAATTAAATATTGATACTTCCTTTCTATTTCAATTTATTAATATCTTAATAATCAAAACGTGATGTCTCGTAAGTGAAACTCGAGGTTTCTAACCAGCGATTCATCATGCGAGCGACCCTATCTCCCATAAATGGGGGAGCCGAGCAGACCATCGAATCATGCCATCATATGGCTCGATGTCTCTAATTTGTTTTAACAAAAACAAGTCTAGATGAATCACTCCCCGAGGTGCATTCATGTTCGACATTGAATTGTTACTTGATAACAAATTAGGCATTGTTTCAATCTATTAGATAAAAATAAATATCTTAATAGAAACAACAAAGTCCCAATTAAACAACATTAAATCAATCAATTCAACAAACAGCATGCTTTAGGCGATTATATTCATAGACAATTAATCAATTTCAGAACCTCGCTCTGATACCACTGTTGGGGATCGTGCATGTATACGCAGCGGAAAACAAAAATTTTATGAAAAACCGTTTTTCATTAATGTAAACATTTTACATTATATTTATTTTATTTTATTGAAAATCATATTTTCAATATTACATGCATTAATTGATTTAATTCAAATCTATTAGAATCAATAATTCACCATTTAATTTAATTATCAAATAATTAAATATTTAATTCATGCATCCCATACTACACAAATTAAATCTAGCGCAATTATATTTATCATATAAATTAATTATTTCTGGCGCAATTATATTAATCATATTAATATATTATATTAATCATATTAATATATTACAATTAATTACGCAAACATACAGACATAATTAATTTGCGTGAAATTGACAATTAACATAATCTTATTATTTAATTCTAATCAACTTGAGTTTATGTAAACATCGCACGTAATTAATTTGCGTCAAATTGACAATTAACATAATCATATTATTTAATTCTAATCAACTTGAATTGTGCAATTAAATTAATCAAATTAATTAATTACACATATATAATTAATTACGTAAACATGTACACATAATCAGTTTGCTGTCAAATTGACAATTAAGATAATCATATTATTTAATTCGAATCAATTTGAATTTAATTGACATTTAAATTAATCACAATTAATTTTTCTATATCAATTAAAAATCCCATAGCGCAAACATTAACAGTACATAGCGCAAACATTTAACGCAAACAATTAAATCTAAATTTAATCGTAAGTACCTCAGGGATTCATCGGACGAAACGAGGTTCGTCGGAAGTCGCGCGGATGCGACGCGGGGACGGCACGGGTCGTGTGCGGGGAGAGCCGGGCGAGTGGCGGGGCTCTCGGCTGGACTCGTGTGTCACGGCTGGAGCGCACGGGCGCGACTCGGGCTGTGCTCGGGCGTTCCTTCGGCGTCTCTCGTCTAATCAGGTTTCACCTCGTATAGGTAATCCAACTTACGTATTGCACTAGAAACACGTAAGGGAGAATACGACGGGAAAAACGGGCCGGAAAAACGGTGCCGGAATCGGATTCCGGCAAGGGGAGGCGGCTGCCGGCGGCGGCACTAGGCGGCGGCGGGCGGCGGCTCCGGTTGTCGGCGGTCCTCCGAGGGAGGAGCCGAGGGGGCGGACGAGAGGGAGAGAGGAGAGGAGAGAAAGTGAGGCTAGGGTTTTGAGCTCTTCACTTTGGTGTGTCTTTCCTCTAGCCAAGAGGCTCCTTTTATAGGTGAGGAAAAGACCTTGTTGGGCTCAAACCCTAATGGATCGGATCCATTAACCCTAGCCGGCCCAATACATTAGCCGTCATTACGTTTCTCCAAAATTGACAATCAATTTCATCTCCGAAAAATATAACGATTATATTTTCTTTCTCGTTTTAATTTTCTCATCAATATGAGATAAAAATAAAATTTTCCAATTTCACAAAATCGGAAAGCCCATTTCAGGGGTACTGCTAAATCGGGAAATTTCCCAAAATAGAAAGTGTACACCATCGTGTCCGTTTTCTTTAGCTCATTATTATTTCCAACTCATAATCACAATTATGAATCTCGGATTCAATCATATTGACCTCCGACTATATGTACTTAATTAACAGTTAATTAATACATGATCGTATTCAAGGATCGGTTTACACGAGAATGTGACCCTCAATGGTTCAGGTGTATAACTAGCCGTGGGCTCACAACATATTGTGATTCGAACAACATATTGTTCTTATTTCAACTACTCCCAAGAGTTTTAGATTAATAATCATATTATTTAATCTCCGAACAAGTCGGTGCCCAACGAATCAGTGACGAGCGTCTAGCAGCCACGCTTCACTAATTCCCTAGATACAAATGAAGTGCCTGCAAGAACCTTGTAATATAGTTAGCGTACAGTACGATCCCTCTGATACATATGTCCCGATCAAACTAGAGATATTGGTTAATCGAGATCTCTTGTTGAGTTTGATAACTGTGCGTACGTTCTAGGTTTCGTAAAATCCATTCGTGATTGATTAAGAGAAACACATTTCTCTAATCACCTCACTATTCAACTCTGGCCAGAGATTCCGGGACTACGAACCATCAGAACACACAGGACATCCATGATCTATATCAAGCGATCAGATCCCCTACTACCATGCACAGACTTCACATCAGATTTCGAACTGCACGAACATTGTCTCCTTTTTCGACTTACTCCCTTTACAGGGAATCAGAGACACGTCACGATACAGCTAGTCCTCTGATGAAGTCACGGTGATGTCTGGGTCTTAAGGATTAATTGTGTACAACTATATTATGGAATTCTCTACTCGATCAGTGATAACCACTTAGAGATTCCAGGGAGAGGGGGTTCAGTGAACTCATCAACAGTGAGCACCCACTCAAGTATGTCGATGTCCCAACACCGAGGCTCGAGATTAGCCCACATACACTAAGTGCTAGTCTCAAGGGGGAAAGGCCGGGTATCCTTGTTATTGGCGTAACCCATCGACTAGGAACTGAGTTTGACCAGTTACGTTGTGTTAACAGAATTATCTCTCGGTTTCCACAAAACCGAATTCATACAACATGTGTAACTGTACAGGACTATATCTATGATTCAACATTGGGAGCAGATATAGTATATGCCATTAATATAGGTTTCATTAATTAACGAAATAAACCGTTATATAACGGAATACGGTTAACCGCTCGGCCAACCGTTGGCTCGCCGGTCACCTATTCCAACATATACACACATGTTTAACCATTTATATAAATCGTGTGGTAGACATTGTTTTAATATGTTTTTTTTAATTAATAAATTCTACATTGTCTCAAATTTTATTCTCATAATTAGAATTTTATATTTTTTCTGCAATAAATAATTTAAAGTTCTTTTTTTAGAAAATCAATTATTATTTCTTAAAGTCCATATATTTAAAAGGTATCTTGTATTACAAAACGAAAAACAACCCTAGTTTGCATATGGACAAACAAGTAGCGTAAAAAGTAGTGTAAAAACGAACAATGAAGTTCTAAATCTGTATATTCATTATTTTAAATATTCATCTAAATATTATTTTAAATATATACATATAAATTTTATAATTAAATTGTATGTTTTGTTTACTTAATAAAAAAATTAAAGTGAAAAATTGTACACAAACTCTAAATATTAATATATTTTTTATAGAAATATTAATATTGAATAAATAAAATTATATTATGATTTGGAAAAGAAAAAGAGAATTTAGGGACAAAATATGAGTGTTTTGATCAAAACTGAGAGTAATGTGAAAATGAAAATGAAAAAATCGCTAAATAAATAAAAGTTCAAATCAAAAAGCGAAAAATAAAGTAATTTATGAATTTAAACAATAGATAAAAGTTGCTTGGAGTTTGTTGGGATATAAAATACATTTCATAAAACTAAACACTATTAGATTTGGTTTTCATGATCTTCCCGACCAACAAAATGTTGTTTTTAAAGGGAATTTATTTAGGCGATATTTCGTCAACGATTTTATCCAAGGAGACAATTCATCGAACCATGAACGAGGAAAGGCACGAGAGAAAAGCCTATTGGCTAGTGATTGTGAGGCCCCAATTCTTGACTGGAAGGGACACCAAAGGCCTTTGCCCTTTCATCCCTCGGATAGAGAGAGAGGGAGGGCAGGGCTTTTGGTTTTTGCATTTCATTTAGTTCAAGAAAAGAGTTGAACAATGATTTTTCGTGTTGTCAAAGATTTGAACAATGAAAATAGATGGCGAGTGCTTGATCGAATTGATCAGGTCATGTAGGAACAAGGTTCAAGTCTACCGGTCTGTTAGGATGCCTCAGCTACATACATCAGTGCACTTCGAGTTATGAAATAATTGAAAAAGTGGTTAAGAACACATGATTATCAATACAATTTATCTCAAATAAAATGGTCTAAATTAATACCAGAAAAATGGCAAAATACATTGTCAGGGTCATAGCCCTAAAAATGTCATTTGGTTAAAATGACATTCATATAAAAAAGACCTTAAAATGGCATTCATATAAAAAAGACCGACTACTTAGTTTCAAAAAACAAAAACAATTGAAATTTTATTCATTATCTAATCAAAAAGATAATTTTCAAAAAGACTATAGGTATAATCTTTTATTATATAAAATTTTTAATTATGAAAATAAAACGGAATGTAGGAAAATCATCTTCATATTTTGATTGACACACAAATTTAACAAAAAAATTAATTATATTCATTAAAAATATAGAAATAAAATTATATTTAAAGTGAAAAAATAAAATTAATTTTAAGTAAAGTAAACAAAATAAGCGAAAAGTTAGAAGTGTAATTTTATTTTAAAGTGAAAAATAATGATAATTTTTTTAAAATGTGAAGTTTTATACTTAGACATAAAAAAAAATGTAAAATATTAAGAAAATATTCAATTAATAATAGAGAGTGTTTATTGTTTGAATTAATAATAAGTATTTACGTTTGAATTGATATATTTACAACGTAATTAATATTGTTAAAACGTTGAGTGTAAATTTATTTTTAGTAAAAGTTTGATTAAATGTAATTTTTAAAAAAGTTTTGAGGATTAATCGCTTATTTTTGTATATTTTTCATCTTAAAAATCTTATATAAATCATAATTAATATTTAATCTTATAAATATAATTAATATTCTTCCTATTGTTTGTTAAAAGATTTGTTCAACGTGTTTCCAGTCAGTGCTAAAAGATTTGTTCAACGTGTTTCTTGCTAAAAGATTTGTTCAACGTGTTTCCAGTCAGTGCTAGCGTCCACTTTGCACGTGACGTGATTGATTTTCAGGCGCTGTGGTAGTTGAGGTTTCCGCGGGCGGTCGTGCGACTAGCCATCTAGCAAGAAACAATAACCCATATATATATATCATCACATGCAAGTAACATCCTAATATCCTATAGTATCAACAAGAAATATAAACGAAAAACAAGCCTAAGCACATTAGCACAGTTTCCATCGACAAGAAAGAACCTAGGTTTTATTTAAAATAAAACATTTAAGAAGCTAGTAGTACTTCACAAATGAAATGAAAAAATGACGGGTCATCACATTCTTGTTTGTCAATATTCACCCAGCGAAATGATTTCTTCCCTTCCACGTTCAATGATTCCTTCAGTGCAATTTGGATAGGTGAAATTTGGCCGTCGTCACCATTATTACTGTAGCTTGGACGAAAGGCCTTTTCAAACTCTTCCAACTGCATAATATAACAATCAAAGTTTAATTTAAAAAGGAAAAGCACAAACTGAAACAGATCATAAACTTTAAGCCTGCGAAAGCTTGATGGATGGGGGCCAACAAAAGTAAAAGAAAAGAAAAATATTCAATTCAAGTAGCTGGGTTTTACTATGTTTAGTAGTACTGGTATTTTAATAGTAACAAAATCTTATTAATATATTCGCACTTGTTTTTCTTAAATGTCTTTTATATATTTTCATAACTAAAAAAAAAACTCATTTTTTAATTTAAAAATACAATTATTTTTTCTTTACTTTTTTCTACTTTACTCAACCGGAAAAGGAAGAGTACATTTTTAATGTAAAGGAGAGTACAATTTTAATGTAAAGGTAAATTTATTTACACCTATGTTATTACTAATTACTCCATCTATCCCCTAAAACAGTACACAGTTCCTTGTAAATTACAAAAAAGTTGTGCACTGTTTTAAGGGTTAGAAGGAGTACTAATTAGTACTTGTTCTTTTGGACTGAAACCGGCTGAACTGAACTGAAACAATCTGATCTATATTGTATATTTAAAATTATTGATTCAAATTATTTTTTGTTTATTTTATTTTAATTTATTTTGAAACAAAGCCATCTGAACTAAATTGGACTGAAATTAAGTCCAAAAGAACAAGTCCTTACACCACCATATATAATTAATTCACCCATAATTACACCATATATGATTAATTCACCCCTCAAATAAATATCTTACGTTCATACCTTCACAATACCATTAATAATTATTCTTTTAAGAAAAAGAGTTCTCTATATAAATTATTTCGTGATTGATTTCATTAATTTGTTAAGAAAAGATATCAGAAGCCTTTGAGTGACGATTTGGATGATTGGCCTTTTCAAAACATCTCCTGCCACATTCGGTGATGCTCATTGAATACACTTGTAAAATATTCTATAATTCCGATCTAAGCACATCAATCCAATTCTCAATGGGTAAGGTTAAGTGAATTAACCATGAATTACAGTTGAATGTATAATTAATAGGCTAATATTTCAACTTGTTTTATTTCAAAAGTTTTTTTCGTAACAACGGGAATGTGGTTGAGCTTAATTGCTTCGCCTGCCTGCTGTAAATAGGGTAGTCGAGCTTAATTTGTTCAGTTGAAAAATCCATCAAGCTTAATTTGTTCAGTCGAAAAATCCATCGAGCTTAATGAGCCTAACAACTTAAGAGAACAAAATGTGAGGACCAATTCCTAAAGATTCAACAACAAACCTACTAGGAGACAACATTACCAGATCAAGTCCCATGAAGATCATCCTCACGAGTATCCGACCAAATTCTTGACTATCTCCGGCTGAGAAGAAGCCTAGCATCACTGATCGCGTACTGAGTCATGCGGCCAAATAAACAACATTATCTCACAAGATCATATTGCCTCATGGAGTCGCACAATCCCTCAAAGCCAACATCAGAATTTTCAAAACCTTCAATGAAGCTCCTACACATGGATAGTGGCCCATTTATGCTAACCCTACTTCTAGTTCTCCCCCAAAGCCCCATCCAACTACTCTAAATAGAACTCACATTACACATTGTAAACAGAGGAAATATGACGCAAAAATCTACTCTGCTAAAAATTCTATATATGAGCATTGTATACTAAAACTTCTCCGTATTTGAAAAAAAGCCCGCTTCCCTAATTCAGTGAATTTCAATAGCAAAAATTCTTCGCAATCACGAATCTACACTTATTTATAATCAATAATCAATCACTATAGGTATAAAAATAAAAGGTACCTCTCCTCAAAACTCTCTTTAATATCAACCCCACCACAATAAATATATGGTTTTTCTATTTTACCAAAAACAAAAGAGAATCAGTCTTCTATGGAAGTAGACTCCTAAATAAAAAGGATTTACTGCATGCATAGTGCATTCATACACATATGGCTGCAGATTCCACCATGCTATCAGAAAAGGGAAGAAAACACTGTAAATTATACTCTCAAGAAATGTCTTGTGCTTGTTAAAACCTCAAAAGTCAAATGTACAACTTATGCATCAATGAGATATATGAGCACTACTTTCCAAGCTAAAACTGAAATGACACGAGAAAAAACAAAACTTACATAAAGCTCAATTCAGATTTTCCCAAAAAGAGGTCCTATGTTGTGTATTTGTCCAATTCGGATTGTAACAACTCACAGCCGGAATTACACGAAGTCAGTATCGAGGATATAATCGTCCTTTGTGAGTTTTTTAACGCACCTGCAAGCTTTACGTCCCAACTTATATTTTCACTACAAAAGTAAATGTTCAATCAGTATGCAAGATGTTCACAATATTTTAACTGCAAGGAAATTATGAGAAAAGTAAATGTTAGTTTCAACTTAATTACAAAATAATCCAGTTATCTTTCATATTTCAATATTAGAATTACTCCATTGAGTTTTGCTATTATGAATTTTGTAAAAGAGAAACAAATTGTTAAGTGAGCATTGCAAATCGGAAACATAACCAAGAAACTTAGCAAGAAAATTAAATCTAATTTACACAAAATTCTATTCAAGAGGTCTAACTATTGACTTGGAGGGAAACCACAAGGACTAAGAAACCATAATAAATGTACTTTGGGTTGTTTTTTATTCCCTAATTCAACCTACTATAGCTTGCATTAAGAGTGTTTGGGTGGGCTTATAAGCTTCTTATCTTCCAAAGAGCTTATAACATATTTGAGAGCTTATAAGCTCTTTCAATAAGTTTGATAATGTTTTTAAAAAAAAAACTTATTTAGTCTCAAGATAAGTTGTATACGACATTTTTTAGGAAGTAGGGTACCCCTGCTTATTTTACACATAAAATTTTATATTTAGAACTTTCATGAACTCTTAACATTTTTTGAATTTTTTTCATTTCTAACATAGTGTAAAACAAACAAGTGAATTATGTTTGTGTGTATCTAATACGGAGTACTATTAACTATAAGGATGAAAAAAGAACAAAGTCCGTAGACGACATACATAGTGAATGACACTTGACTTGGACAGCAGAAAAAATGAGGTGGTGAAAAAATGGATCATATTAAGCCTACTATTTGTTTAAAAAACAAAAAATTAACCCTGCTTGGATTGTGACATAAATTATTTACTGAAAAATCACTTTTTTAATATTTATTATTTTAACGCTGATTGGACGAAGACGGTCTGGGTCAGGGCCCGGGCTAGAAATTACCTGTCTTCTGGATTTTCATCTCCAAGAGCTTCCATCATTCCTTCAAAAGTAGAACTCAGGTCTCTAAGAACACCAATGTCGGTTTCCAGGTGTTCCCGTGTCTGAGATCCAGTCAGAAAGACGACAGAAACAATAAGCAAACTGTAAGATTCTCCAAATTATTCTAGGGCAGGTATAGTTCTTACATGGCTTTTAGACAGATCCACTAAATTTTGGCCCCCGCGGAGATGATTCAACAGGGGAGATGGCAATCCATAATGGAAGATTTTGTGGTTCTTTGAGAGCCATGTCCCACGGACCATGTGAGAGCTCCATTCAGATAAAGACACGCCAAGCCCAGAATCTTCATTCTGAGCAACATCAATATCTGACATGGAATTATAAACAAAACAGTATGGTAAGGACTAATTACGGAAGTACCTTTGAGAATAGACCAATGTTATTAAAATATAACTTCGGAAATACAAAAAAACCACTGAGGTTTGATTCCATTTCAGTGTTAGTTAAGGAGTAAAACTGCAATATATTAGAAATGTGAAGGGGGTGTTTGAAAAGTTTTTGTACTTATTAAGGGGTAAATGAGAGGCATAATAAAATATGAAGGTTAGTTTTTGTAATTTTGAAAGTTAGTTCGGTTGTTTGAAATTGGGTCAAACCCATGAGTGTCTTTTGTAATTCACCCTAGTAATTAAAATACTAGATACGCGATAACAAAGAAGATATAACTAAAAAAACTAGCACTGACAATTAGCCTAACTGTAAAATACTCCCATCATATATTCAAAATTCCCAATGGCACCAACACCCTTTGAGATTTGTATTTAATAAATAATAAGTAACCCCTTAAGCATGTCATTGTAAAATAGAAATAAATATCAAGGGGCTACTTGTAATTTCACAACACAGCTGTTTTTTATTGTTTTAATTGGGCAAACGCCAAGATAGTAGTAACTGTATTTAGTTCACCCTCAACAGAACTCGACAGTAACTTGTATATGCAACTTGTATTACTTATCTTGTATATTAATGAAAGAAGATAAATCAAGAAAAGTACCAACTGGAATGACATCATAGGGATTCTCGCCTCGTGGCAAGAAGCCATAGAAAGTCAATAGATGAGAATTGGAGAGATTTCCATAACTAAGAAAGCATTGTTCACCGCCATAGCATGGTCTTGATAAAGGGAATTTCAAGGAATTTGTAGAAGCATCAATTCTTCCATAGTGCAATATGTGAGGGCACGTCTGTATAAAAGAGAAACAAATCTAAGAAAGACAATAATTGATAAAGCTCAATAAAACACGAAATACATTCTCTCTCCCTCTCAGTGTGCGACGTTAACCAAGTCCACTAAACAATTTTCTTTTTTACCGAAAGTAGAAAACTCAAAAGAAGAAAAATACAAGAAGAAACCTACATACTAAAAAAACTCAAAATTGAAAAACGTAAAACAAAAATTTTAATTTAAAAGCTAAAAATACTCAATATAAGATAGTCACACAATTAAAAATTTTGAAAAACTTAGAAAGAGATTTAATATATATATATATATATATATGTATATGGAAAATAAATAAATTCGGGCTCCAGATGAAAAGCAGCTCCGTCAGACAGAAAGTATCAAAAGAGATGGCTTCTCGCCTCCTAATTCCTCCAACTAGCGAAGGAGTTATACTTATAACTATAAGTACATATTTGTTAAAAAAAGCGATTATATTACCGAGTGATTTAGAAATCCAGCTACAGGAACTAAGCAGGTCCTAAGCATTCCATCACAGAATATTACTTTCATGCTATTTGAGTACCATAGTTCACAAGCCCACAAGAATTGCTCCCATGTATACAACTCTGGTGGAAATACATCAGGATTACGATCGGACAATGCTGGAAATAACTCATCATACTGTGCCCGTAGGTGCTGAAAATATGCACCAATCAAAATGTGAGAAAACGGAAAGCAGTTTTGCCACAAAATATATATGCCTAGTCTCTGTAAATTTGACCTTCACCCTTTTTGATTTTGAAATCAAGAATTTCATCAACATAATAAGAAAGCAAGCGCCGTTACGAAAATTAATATAAAGAATATCACGTACATTGTACATTATAGATTGAAAAGAAAGGCACAGTTCCAGTAGTCAAAACAATCGCATTAGTCATAAAGAGAATAATTATAAGAAAAAATTTAAGTGTCTAAAATACCTCTGTGGCTTGCACAATCTCATCTAAAAGCAAGGTTCCATCTAAGACCATGAAAGCACCAATACCAAAGCTCAATCCTGATTTGTGAAAATACAAAAGAAGAAAAATGAAAATGTGTTTGGATTATAGGTCAAACTGATAACAAAAGACTTACCCGTGTTAAATCTTTCGGGAAGTGTATCAAAATACAATTTAAATCTGGATTCCTTATTGTGTTTTTCCCTCATGCTCCACAAGAGCAACATTGTCTCCTCAGAAATCCCGTCAACGTTTACAAGAATAGGAAACTACCTTCATGATAATTTTTATATATCACTATTAATATAAGAGAACCACATAGCATGTCCTAATTCACATGCTTACAAGAAATACAATATTACCATGTCGGAATCATGCAAAAGCTCTCCAGATATGATCAGGGATACAGGGACCTCCAGTGCAATATCTCCGACTTGTAAGTCCTCTCTAGCTATTGCCCCTCTTCCTGCTCCTTCAATGCCTAAAAACAACGAATAACCAAATGGTCCAAATTACATAGAGATGATTGTCATCCAGCCCACTCCCACAATATTATTCATCTCAAACTGAAATAAACAAAAGTCCTTGGTATATAGTAATAGGTTTTCTCACCTAATTATATTTGGACCCTAAACTCTCCAACTAAAATACCACTTAATCCTCAACTGATTATGCAAGGGTAATTTTGACTTTTATCTTTAATTAGAACTAAATGACAAGGAAAAAAACAAATTAAACTGAGCAATTTGTGCTACAATTTCCATTTTGCCAAGATCTCTAGATAAATAAATAACGAGAAAAGTCTTTTCTAACTACCCCTTGGACCCCTCTGTTAGCTTTATCTCCTCAATCATAAGAAACTTTTAATCCATTAACCCTTAAATATAAAAATGCATTTGAGTGGACTTACAGGCTATGCCCAGTTTTGTCTTTAGACCATTATTCACACCCCACTCTAATTGATCATTTTCTTTCCCACAGCTGAAGTTGCCAACTATTTTAGTCTCTTCACCATATTCCTTTCCAACTCTATCAATCCTATCAACAATTTCTTCTTGTAATTTCTTTAGTGCATTTTTCATTGTGTGCTTGTCAATCACTTTTAGTATTGAATGAAGAGCTTCCAGTTCATTCCTTGTACTAATACAATGCCCCGAATTAATAATGTCTCCTCCAAAATATAGTTCCACCTGAAACATAAGCCATTCAAAAAAGATATATACCTTAGTATGTAGGAGTTTTAGAGAGAAATGATAAACTGCAAGTTTTAAAAAAATAACTTCTGGGGTAAAATAAAATTATTGATAGCATCTAATATTAGAAATCACATATAAGCTCTTGAAAATAATTAAATAAGGTGCTTAAGAGCTTATAATCTCTTTAAATTTGTTTGCTATTTTTTTCTAAAAAGTGATTATTCATTATTAGATGGCAGATGCAAACATAAGCTCCTTAAAAAGGTAACTGCACAACACCTACCTTTTTCTAGGTATCTCATAAACTCCTGAACTTCAGATATGTAAAAACTAAGAACAGCTTCTAAGCTCAAACATTTTTTTAGTCCAATCACTTGAAGAACTTATATTTAAATAAGATCTAACAGCTTAAAAGAAGTGAAGTTGTAAGAACTTTGATATATGTTCGGGTAAACACCATCTTAGTAGGGCAATGCAGATATTAGAGTCCCATGGTTACTTTAGTATTCTCTGAAATCCTAATTTAAGAAATTTAATTTATGGTTCAGTGATCAGTAGCCTCTTACAAGATAAAAAAAAATCCATGTAGTTTAAGAATGAATAATGTTACAGAAAATGTTACCTCATTGAAATTTACGATTCTTGCCCGTTTAACCAATGAGTCTAAGAAATCATTCAGCTGGTCCAAAGTAGAAGAGCTTCTAATTCGCAATGAACCCTCTGGATCAAAACCCACATCCTCAAGTAGTTCCTGGCACAAGCCGACAAAGGGAGTTGCATTAAGGAAGAGGATTAAAAACATTATGCGGAAAAACAAAATTTAAAGAAAAGATAGAGTGAAGGAAAATAAATAAATTTCTAACCTTCTTCTTTTCGAAGAGAGGGTCGGTTTCAGGAAGCTCGATAACCAAAGTGAGTTCATCATCACTCTCGTGCTAGCCACAAACCAATAGTCAAGTCATTAGCTATACAACAGTAAAACTCAGCGTATTAATTCTTCACATATTAATGTTTTCAGATTTTAAGGATAATTCTTTCATACCAAATTCCCTCTCCAATTTCACTTTCTATACGGTTTTGCATATACTGTTTCATACGCAGAATACGAAATGATGAGAAGTGCAAACAAAGGAGTAGGAAAATACACACTAAAACACGTCTGTGCGTGTCGTTTGAGGGTTCACCTTGTCAACGTCCATGGTAGAGACTCTAGGGCTCAGAGCGCCGTCGTTCTAGCGGCTGAGTGGGAAGTAGAAAAATTCTTCTTTTTTTTAGCCCCACCCTTTTTTTTAGCCCCGTACCCTTTTTATAATAAAAAAAAAAATTAGTATGTGGACTGGCTACACCCTTTTTATTTTATATGCAGATCATTTAAAAATCAAAATACAAATTAAAATTTTAAGTTAGCGCTAAATCTTTAAATAAACAAAAATTCACAATGAAATAAAATAAATTTGTGGATCATTTAATAATAAAAATCCAAATTAAAATTTTAATTTAGCATTAAATTTTTAAATAAACAAAAATTTATCATAAAATAAAATAAATTTCATTCGATACAAAATATAAATTTAGAGCGGTATTTAATTTCTACATGTAATAAAAAAATTATTTTTTAATTTATATTAATATTATCAATATTCATTATAAAATCAAATATTCATCATTTAATAAATGAATCTTCATCCAATGTAAATCAAATCTTCATTACCATACTTCAAATATAGAATTTTCAACAATTTTATTTACAATAAATTAATCAAATATTCATCCCATAATACAACAATCTTCATTTATCATACATAAATGAAGATCTTCATTATCGTAATGAAAATATATATCAAAAATAATTTCCACTAATCTTCATCTAATAATACAACAATCTTCGTTATCGTACAATTTTCAACATTAAAAAAAATGAAAAATTATTTTTAAATAAAAAAAAAAAGAAAAATAATTCTTATATTATATTACGCAAAAAAAAGTATTACGCACAAAATAAATTGAATGAACTAATTAATTTTTATAGGACGCAAAAAATATATTGAGAGAAAAAAAGAAAAAAAAACAAGAAAAAGAGATACGAGAGAAAATCAAATCAAATAAATAAATTTAAATTTAAATATTTATTAACTAGATGTACCATGCTTTGTACATCTAGTTGTAAGCTATAAATTGCCCTAACGTTCGGTCTAGAATCATTTTTGTTTACATAATAATCCTATATCTCGGTTTTGTTTAACAAACACATTATTTCTCCATCACTTTGATCATTATATGTGGATCTACGGTGCACTTGTTTTGAAACCGATTGATGTTCTATTAAAAAATATTTTTGTAATTAGTGTGATTTTTTCAAATTAGTTTTTCTTTAAACAATCTGTTTTCCCAAATGTAGAGAAACTTGAGATTGACAATACATCAATTCAGTGTCTATGAGTATGTGATATACTTTATTTTCGTTTCAGTTTACTTGCAGGAACAATGTAACAACATGTTGCATCATTATTGCTAGCAACTTGAATAGATTCAAATAGATGAGCATTTTATGTTTAGAGAAGAGGATACATCATACTACTACATAGTAGGGGGAAGTTCATTTTTTCCTTTATTCATTAGTTTCCTATTTGTTTTGTTCTTCATACATCATACATAAACATGCCTTGCTACTATAAGACCGTGTAATACAGTATTGCATCTTACACGCTTACTCTAATATCATTTGGTGCACCCCTTACAAGTCATTGTTGCCCGATACATATTCAGCATATTGGCAGTCACTGTTTTTGAAATGCCGTGGAAAACAACGATCATTGTAGCAAAGTTAATTCCCTTTTTTACAGCAGTGTTGCTTGATTCTGAATGAAAGAGAGAATGCATGTAGAGCACGTTAAAATCTGAGGCTTATGAAGAGCATAAAAACATGAGATGATAGGAGGAAATCTTACTTCATTGACTTAATTCTTCAAGTTTGATTCCAGACAATCTAGCAAGTTCAGAGAACTGCTTCTCTCCAGTCAAAACCTGCAGTATGAATCACCTTAGAAAATATGGAATCACAGAACAAATATATTTGCATATCAAAATAGCACCTACAGTCAAAAAGTAATACAAGAATACCTGTATGAACTTTGTTACAGCAAACAATTTTACAAACTATTAGGCATATAATAAGAGAGTCCCTTCACGAAACTTTTACCCAAACACAACCGGGAAAGAGACCACTATGGGTCTTCTAAAGTTCAAGAGTATCGCACCTGACCATTTATTTCCCAGGTCGGGAAACCTTTGAGATTAACATCATAACATGCTTTAGCCATGTTAGCTCCTTCGCTTACTCCATCAGGGAAACACTCTACATAATCCAACAGGTCAGCCGCTTCACGCCCAAACATCTAATTGAATAACCATTAATGAAAAAAGCAAATTAGTCCAGAAGATACATATCTTTAATCTTATTTTTGGCACTAGAAAAAACAACTTAACATTTGCATCCTTAAAGAGAACTCCTGAAGGCTGATGAAGCACATACTCAACAGGAACAACAGAGGAGATATTGACAAAATTTTAATTTTTTAGTATTATCCTTTTGCATGTTCAACTTGAAAGAAACTAAAATTAGAAACAAAAGAAATGTCTCTGCAATGGTCAATACATTGTACTGCCTTTTTCATCAAAAAATAATAGTTGAGTTTTGAAGATACATAATTCAAAATATTTTTTCTTCAGAATAATTGACTTTTAAAAATAAATCTCGTAGAACATATACAGGCACCATAACTTGACCATAAACTAACCCTGCATCCAAAATATATGGAAGGAAATAATTGCCCATGAAGTATCATCTGAACATCCAAAACAACAAACAAAAATTTTATGGAAATGAATATGCATGTTTATAATAAACCAGGAAAGTGACAGACACTGAACCTTAATCAAAATAATTACATTTTCAAATTTGCCGTATAATGAGGTGAGTAGAGTCAAACACATTTAGAAATGTTACCCTTGTCACGGCATATGAAATTTTTAAATTTTATTAATTTTACACTAGTGTTGTTTCACCTCTATACAACCATTAAACCAATATTTCCCATACACTCATTTGAATATGAGGCTAAGCTTATAAAAGAAAGATAATAATCAAGACCTAAAGCAAGATAAGCTGTTTAGGGATATAGAGGTTAAAAGAAAGTATTGACAATAGTTCAGAATAATGGGAGAAGAAAATCGCTTGCGCAGTTGCGCTTGGTCTATCAAATATTCAGACCTCCCTAAACCTTCTCCCAATCTCAGTGAAATAAATAAGCGAGCAATGTAAAATACCTGTTTCTGACTCGAACAATGTGAACACCAGAAAGCCCCATAAAGTTTGGCTCCGATTGAGTGTAGATGCCTTGCAAGAGAAAGGGCCAAAGGACTCGACTCTTTTGTGATCTTTGCCTCAATACGTGGCATTTCGGTTGCTGCTAAGCTGTTGAGTATTGAAAAAAAAATACTATATTACACGAGAAAAAAGGGTGATACAGAGATCTTGAATGTGTCATCTCAAAGTACGTCTCATAAGCATCAAGTAATAAATTAGCTCCTTGTATACTAATCAGAGTAATCTTCAATATAATTTTAACAATCAATCTGCCAATCCCTCATAAAATGTAGACACGAAGAATTTTACCTAAAATTCAGATTCAGGGCAGGGCATAAACAAGATTATGGAGACCAAATAAAATGTCAATCCGTCATTAAAAACATAACATTAATCCCATATAAATGTAAATATGTAATGATTACCTAACACTATATATCGTAGTTGTTAATGCGCTAAGCATGTCCCAGCCACGTAAAGCAGGTACTCAAAAACATGTTACGTAGTATGCATCTATTATCAACTACAAAAAATATAAATATCAATCAATTATCAAGAACTAATATTTATATAAACACCAATATTAATAATAAAACATCAAATCCACAAGTTAAAGTCAATATTTATTATAAAACTTACAATTTAATCTCAACTTAAGTTTGCTTAAGCAAATTACACGAATAATTCACAATCCAAAAGTTTTAGCTGTTGAACTTGGGTGATTTGTGATTTGACCTTTGAGTTATTTTTTAAAGAAAAATTGTTCCTTAGGGACTAAGAACCCTTTAAAAAGGCAATTGCATTGGCATGAGAAGTGTTGCTTTTTACCAACACTGTCCTAAAAATAGTAATAAGTGAGGCAACCTCTTCGACGTTTTTGTCACCTGAAGATAGGCTCTGGAAATAACACAACACATGTGGCCTAAGCATACTTATAATAACTTGCTAATTAGAGAATTAGTGTCCAAACTAGGTATTCCTTCAGGTCCCATATATTATTACAAAAATCAACAAGTTGCAGCCAAAGTACTCTAACCTGGGTGAACTGACAACTGATTGGCATTTGCACACCTGCCCCTCGGACAGTACTTAAATCTATGTACAACAAAACTCAGAAATAATTATGTATTTAAACTGTAGGAAAATAACTATGGAAACATGAGGCAAAGGATTCAAACTCCCACCGGCCATGGCCAACAGGTTTGTTCTGAGACCTTAATTTACCTTGAGGAATCAATTTCTTGTATTAATACAATTATCAGCTAGTTTTAATACAATTTATTATGTAATTTTGTCACTGTAGGGGATTGATATACATGCAGACTATACGACAAAGTAGTAATCCAGTTTTCATAAAGATACAGTAGAATAAAATGCACCATGTTTCAATCATAAGACCAAGCAATTTCACGAATCCCAGCTTTCATTCTAAAAACAACTCCTAGAGTGCCAAATATTATTTATTGTCCAAAGCATTTCCCCATATATTTAAAAAAACTACATCTTTCCAAGTATAAAACACATAAAAAGGAAGAAGACTGTGATATTCAAATTAAACGATAGTGGAGTATTACATTAGATTGGTGATTTATTAGTTTTTGTGTCGTTTTTTCTTTTCTTTTGTGTGAGTTGTGTCCTTTGTTAGTCGTGTTTAGTATATCATCCTCTTGGTTTTGGTACGTATGATGGTTTGTGGAGTGTGCAGGTCTTTATCGTGATTTGATAGGATTTTGTGCGAAAATGAGAAGGGGCAAGTTAAACCAGTCGAAACAGAGCAAGAAGAGTGCTGGAGGAGTTACTCAGCGCCCGCTGGGTGACAATTTCAGAACCTGCTGAGCATCGTCGCTAGCGGGAGCTAACCGACCTAGCATCAACCAAACTCAATTTTTGCAAAACGTTGACTTGTTTGATCGTGCGGTTTTCGTACTACATATAGGGTTTCGACCCTAGTTCTAAATACACTTTGGCTACGTACGAATTTTCAGAGTTTTCTCTAGACTTACAGACTTTCATATTGTTTTGCTTTTCGCTTCGAATTTCCGAATTCAACACTCGTTGAATGGGACTTAATCTTTCAACTCTAGTAGGCTTTCATCTTTATTTTGTTTTCATTCAATTGTTTATTGTTTATTTGTCTAATTGCTTCTTTGAATTATTCAAACATAATTATTAATTCTATGAACTACAAATTCAATTGTGTGACAATAATCAACAGTAGTAGCTAAATTCTTTAACTAGAGTGAAGATGAATCAATTCTCAAAACTAGGAATGAGATTATAGTTTGCCTATAAAGTTTTTGATTAAATGCCCAATTGATTTTCAACTCACGTTTGAAGCTGTTAAGCAATTACGTGAAATATAGTGATTGGGATTAATCGAACAAAAACCGAACCAACCGGAAACGGACGTTCTCTTGTGATTAGTCGCTCTGCATAGTCGACTTAGTCGACATTACATTTTCTTACGTATATTTACTAAATTTAATGTCTAAATATGTATAATAAATATTATTAATAGATTATAGAGACTTAACTAGTTAACTTCATAATAATATCCATAATAGATCATCAAATTCATCATTCATCCTTCATCAATTAAAGTCTTCAAAATATTCATAATATGTATAGAGGAGATTGGAAGGTTAAATTTTAGGTTTGGGAATTACATGGCGTGTATATAGAGGAGATTTTTTTTAATAATTTGGTTTTAAATTTGGGTCGGGTTTGAGCCGGGTTTTGGATCTGGACCCTGGTAAACCCACTTACCGCCCAATCTCATTAGGCGATCGCTGAACTTTAAAAACCGCCCGGTCGCCTAATCGTCGCCTGGGCGACGACTTGATAACTATAGTAGATATGTAATGTGTTCATGCTGATCAAGGTAATGTACAATTTTTGGTTACTGAACATATGCGAAACCAAAACAATTCACCTCATTTGATTTGATTGCATAAGTCTAACAATCAGACTATCAAAAGTTTCTATGCATGCAGATTGTCAAACATGATACATTTTTTAAGATATGATACTCATAATGCATGCATATTTCATATTTGACAGTATTGAACTTGTGGGACTTAGATTAGTTTAGTAATTTCCTAGTATATTTCAACTATATTTTACATCTGGAAGATTAACATAAATGTAGCAGTACAGAAACATTACTCAGAAATAAGTGCATGTCATTAAGTTCTTATTAAGCTTGAGGTCCCTGTTTCAATTCTAAATCAGTGCCAACAACCACGTGTAAATTGTACTACACTACTTGAATGACGCCTAAAAGTTAAAACTTAAAACACATCCGAACAATGGACATCGACTTTCCTAAAGTATAAATATAAACTATCATAAGTTAAGAGAAGACATAGTTCTTAAAAAATGTAAAAATATAGTACAGGATGTGCAATTAAAATTTGTCAAACCATTATCAGTAGTTATCTGGTAGAGTGAGCTTAGAGGTGACTAACTAATTCAGCCTTAAACATGGAAGGAAAATCAATTTACTCTTAGTGGACCCAAGGCAGCTGGAAACACATTGATTTACGGATTTACCCATACATAACACAAACCTTAGGACCTTCATTTGCTCTCCAACCAACTAGAAATGTAACTCTTGAATTATTACACATATATCACCTAATTCAAGTCTAAATAGCTCCTTGAATAGTTACATACCAATTTTAATAGCAGTAAAAACAACCTGCTTGCACAAATCTACTGTAATCTTGTTGCACGGTGTTTCGATCTCCAGCGTGGATATATGTGGATGTAAAGAAAGGTTCCTAGTTCCTAGACTAGAGATTAACGGCTCAACAATAACCAATCTCATTGCAAAGACTTAAACCACTAATGAATAACTAAATTTTCTCGTTTGCCGTATCAGGAAATCAAATACCACTCAGTTGGACTCTGAAAACATCTTACCAACCTGAAGCTCAATCTTACACATTAACAACTGAAGAAAATGAACTATTAGCTTAGACAAGCATCCAAAGCAATACAGATTGTATAGTACACTTATGTTTATCAAGCAGAAACTTTGATTGAAGGCATTGTATATCAGAACCAACTTACCTTGATGGGACAGGTTGCATGACATTATACGAAATGGTCAAGGCAATAACAACCAAGCTAGCTATGCATAACTGTGAACCCAACGTTTTTTGAATCTTTTCTAAACCAAAATTCTGCAAAATAAATCGAAGATCTTGTCACTGCTATTAATGAAGAACTATCATAGTCTAAAAATAATATCAAAAAGAGATCACCTTTAGGGTGATAGAAAACAAGCTGAAGGATAACGTTGCTGATGCCAAACAATATGTACACAAATCTCCATCAACTGCCATGAAAGTAGTTGTTCCAATTAAGATCATTTCACTAAGTTTTCTCAAGTTGTAGCTGCAGACAAAGAATTGAAACAAATCCATAGGCAAGCAAGCATACAGAATAATGGAAGAGGAACACCTTGCAAAGAAAAGTAGTATAATTTTTCTGAATAAATATGATGACAAGTTCAACATGTCTTGAATTTTAGAATAGGTCTGAGCTGAATAGCAATGATTCAAAGCTTTTTTTTTTTTATTAAAATACTTCGGAAACGAAATGACTCATTTGTAATCATAACAGTGAATGACCTATCAAGTCAGCTACAATTGAAACATAACTACAGTTTCTAGGCTTTGTTTCTTCAATTAGTGAGGAAACATAACTACATATAAGACTATTGAGCTCGACAAGCTCAATGGGTGTGGCCTACGAGACAAGCATTTGCATACACCTACTCGATCATCCATATCTACAGATTTCAAAATTTTCCAAACCAAACCCTTGATAATTGTGACAACAAAAGAAGTACCAAAAGAGAGAGAATAATTCACCGGTGAGAATTCCCGTGGTGCAGATGACGTCAGAACCGGCGACCTTCGAGAACGTCTCTACGGACGGCGTCGTTTCAGATTGGGGTTGAAATGTACTCTTACGGCCCGGCTCCGACTCGCACTTGACATTGAGGAGGATAAATCTGTGTCCAGAAACTCCTTTCTGAAATAATAGTGGAGGAGACAGATCAATGGCAAAATCTATTGCCACGTAGATAAAGAGAAGGAGAAAGAACCTTGAAGTGAGATGAGATCTTAAATTCTAGTGGAGGAGACGTGAGAAAAGGAGTTCGACTACAGGGAAGAAAACAATATGAAGAGGATCTGAAGCTGCTCATATGCGCAAGCATCATCGTCGTCACAGCTCACGCACGCGTTTATTGAGTGGAAAACCCTTAGTACCAATACGGCGATACTCATACACCATCATCACTGAACCAAAAAAAATGAATCTTGTAAATATATAATCAAATGAATATAAAAAAAATTTGAATAAAATTATTTTAAATTATATCCTAAACCAATAATATTTTTTAATAAAATTATCATAAATAATAATTTACCAAAATAATTGTTTTGCAATTGAATATAATTATAAAAATAAATTTCAATATCTTTTAGATTAAATAAATTTTAATTTAATTAATTAAATTATTGAATAAAATTTAATTATTATTATTTAATAAAAATAATACTTGAATTAGTATATTATTAAATAAAAAGGATTATCTAAATTATATATATTCCAAAAATTAATTACTTTTTTTATTAAGTATTTAAATTATGATATTTTTTTTTTAAATTCATAAAATCATTCTATTTTTTTCTCTAAATTACTCTAATAATAATAATATGTAGAGAATAAAATAAAATATAATTTTGTAATTGATCATGAAATTCAATAATAAAAATACTTGAGTAAAAGCTAAACAAAAATAATAAAAAAATGAGAGAAAGAGAAATACAACACCGAATTTAATTTATATTTATGTCTGTCAACGTGTCAAGTAAAAAAATAGAGAAAGAGAAATACAACACCGAATTTAATTTATAAAAAAACAAAAATAAAAATAAAAAAATTGGTCGATACTAAAATTGTGACGAAGCTTGCGTGTGGTGTACTTGAGTTTTCATGTCAAAATGTACAAAAAACGAGACTAAAACGGGATGATGAGATGACCCGAAATGCAACTATTTTGCGGATTAAAATGATTTTTCTCTTCGTAACATAATAGGTGTACGAAGATCTTGAAGTTTAAATTCCAGAAACTTTTAAAATCGAGATAATCGAAGTTCAGAGGAAGAAGATAAGACAAGAATCGAAAAGTTTAAGTTGCGCACAATAAAATGATAATCGACTACCGGTCCAGCCCTTTTATTTGTTTTGTACCGTATTTATTTTTTGGAGTTATTAAGTGTATAAATTTTATTTTAATGCATGTGTATAGAAAAGAGAGTGGAGTGAAAGAGCTTTATAAAATAGTATATTTTTATGATTTTAATTATTAAATTATATAATATCTTTCCTATTTAACTGCACTAATTCAGAACTTCACAATTGCATGACAAACAAAAGTGGATTTCCATTTTTCTAGTATACAGAATCATATTCAATTTTCTAGTATACAGAATCATATACTACTACTAATAATTACTTATTTACCTTTTCCAAACCAAATTGAAAATTCCCTTTCTAGTTTTTGTTTTAAAAGAAAATGGAAAATAACTTTTTAGGGACAATAATCTAGTACTACTTATGTACTGAGGAGAGAATGGTTAGCTCAGGGAGAAGCAGCACAAAAGAACAGGTCTAAGTGTATAAATGTTATTTTATTGCAAAAGTGTATAGAAAAAATAGTGGAGTGTATTGTATAAAGAGCGTTATAAAATTATATGATTTTTAATTATTAAATTATACGATTCCTTCCCTATTTCCACTTTCTAGTATACAGAATCATATTCCATTTTCTAGTATACCGTAATTAGTTATTTACCTTTCCCAAACCAAATTGAAAATTCCCTTTCTAGTTTTTGTTTCAAAAGAAAATGGAAATAACTTCTAGTTTTTGTTTCAAAAGAAAATGGAAATAACTTTTGAGGGATAATAATCTAGTACTACTTGAGTTTTTGTTTTAAAAGAAAATGGAAATAACTTTTGAGGGATAATAATCTAGTACTACTTATGTAATGATGAGAGAATTGTTAGCTCAGGGAAAAGCAGCACAAGTCAAACACTTCCTTTGCAACCAGATCAAACGTTTTTCAACATTAAGAGTTAAGAATGTTTCCCTAGCATTGCGATTGCTGAATAGATCCAAAGCAGCAAAATAAACTTGGTCATTAACACCTTGTAATTCATCCAGTGCCTCGACACAATCGGATATAGTAAACTTGGCATTGAACTTCATTATAGCTTCTACCCTGAGTTTCTTAGCAGCCGCCATCTCCAGTATGCCTCTTGCAATAGCATCCTCGATTCCTTTCCGGCCTCTCTTCCGACTGGACGGATCCACGTATCTCTCTGACTCTGACGGCGATAGTTCCTCAAGCTTTACATCCACGTCTCCAGGAGAAGGAGGCGAACAAGATGTTCCTTCATTGTCCTTTGTCGATCCATTTTGTTTCTCGTACGTCCTAGGTTCTCCAAATATCGTTCGCAGCTGGTTGTATATTGAACAGCCCATGCTCCTCACTGTCTCAGCATCGGGATGTTCCTTGATGTAACTGTCCCATGATTCATCTGTAGCTGTGATCGAACCCGATGCTTCATCCCACTTGAAATCAGGATGGTCGAGCAGCAAACTCGCATTAATATACTGTTTTTTCATGGCAACGTATCGGCTCTTCAGTTGCTCGTTATCCCACCAATGACCTGTTTGGATTCGGAAGTTATCACATATGAACTTCCAGCCTTTCTTGCTAAAAGATTTGTTCAACGTGTTTCCTTGGTGAACTTGCTCTACCATCAAATCAGCCAACGTCTTAGTCAGTGCTAGCGTCCACTTTGCACGTGATTGATTTTCGGGCTGTTGTGATGGTTGAGGTTTTCGAGGGCGGGTCGTGCGACTAGCCATCTAGCAAGAAACAATATAACCATATATCATCACATGCAAGTAACATCCTATAGTATCAACAAGAAATATTAATGGAAAACAAGCCTAAGCACAGTTTCCATCAACAAGAAAGAACCTAGGTTTTATTTAAAACAAAACATTTAAGAAGCTAGTAAATCTTATGAATTCTCGTCGCGTGAGAATTCATCAGATGATATCCAACAATTCCAGGCCCATCATCCATGTACACTCCAAATTTGATTGATTTTCATTTCTTCATCAACTCAATCAATCACACAAAATAGGTAAAAATAAATAGCGCAAAATCACACACTAAATAAAAAAGATATACCCGTGTATGTACCAATAATTATCGGACCGGAATTTCGTTCTCTTGTTGATGGAAAATGCTGAGTATAAATTCGCTTCAAAACTCAATATAAACTCAGAATCCGGATTACAAAAGATAGGGGAAAAAATGACTTTTACCAATATGATTATTGAGCAGCGGCGACTAGTGTCGTCTTCGTCGGAGCCCAGGGTGGCTGTCGTGGCGGCTGCGGAGGCGACTGGAGAGTGGGTACGGTTTTGCCGTTTTGGTTAGGGCAGGAGGGAGAGCGTTTTTTTTTTTTTTTTTCATTTTGATTACTGCTATTTTTCTGGAGTGATGTTGGACATGGACAGCCCAAAATGATGAGCGGCCCAAACTCATCACCATAGCGGGCCTTGCTTGACCCGGATTAGTTGTTCGGCCAATATTTTTGTGCACAAAATTGAATTGTTGCTTACTAAAATTGAGTGTTCTCTTAAATTTATTTTCATTTCGATTATGTCAATTATGCTCGTTTTATGTTCTATTGAACTAAAAGAGCTCGACGAAAGGTGATACGCTTCTTTTTTTTTAGAGAGAGATTCATGTGAATGAGATTTATTTTTGAAATTCAGTTATGCTCGTTTCATGTTCTATTGGATTAAAAAAGAGCGCGAGTGACAAGCTTCTTTTTCTCGATAGATTCATGTGGATGGGATTTATTTTTTAAATTATGAATTCGCGGGTGAAAGGAGATTATAGTGATTGTTAGCGTGCTGGTATTTTTATTTATTTACTTTAATAAGGTCAATATTGGTATTTTAAGAAATTTATATATATCAAATTGATAAATTTATTAAATAAATTAATTTATGAAGTGAAATTAGTAGTGTTTATGTAACGACCCGTATTTGTTATAAACAGCGGAAAGTTCAAATTTTGAAAATAAGGTTTAAAAGTGCGGGTGTCACAAAATTTTATTTGGAAAAGTGAAATATTTCTTAAAATTTAAACAAAAAAATAAATTAAATACTTTAGTACATAAATATACTATTTATATAATTAGTAGTATATGCATGTATATGATATGAACATAGTTCGAACAGGTACTTCTATTTACATATACCGGATAACTCCAAAAGAAACATAGGCACATATACTTATGCTACACATCAAACATACTCATTCTTATTATTTATTTATTTTTATACTAATCAGCATGTTAATCATACATAAATATCATACTAACTAACCGAACATACAACACACAAATAACCAATTTGAACAATTATAAAAGAAATAAAATAAAATTAATAGATAACATTTGATGGTTTTAAAACAATAGACGATTTCATTATAAAAATTGTTAATAACAAATAAAGCATAAAGATACATTTATTTAATTTAATTTATCCTCCATCCTTGATCACTCTCCTCGTCCGGCATCCTCGTGTATACCTAAAAATAGTTGTTGTCGATAGGGTGAGCTCAACGCGCTCAATAGGGTCATTACCTCATCTAATACCGGAATCAAATACATGTATAACTAAATGAAACATAACATGAAAATATTGTAATTTTAATAGAACATGAGATCCATTTAATAATCTGGATAACATGAAAATATTGTAATTTTAATAAACATGAGATCCATTTAATAATCTGGATATTGCGAGTTGCGCCAACTATTGCGTTGGTCCCCTTCGACCCTTTTCCTCGGTCTCCGGTTACAACGGAAAATATATTTTTAATAAATTCACATAAATGCACACATAGAGACACACATAATGAAACAAGTAATAGAAGAGGTAAATCGACAACATGACACCTACCTCGTTGAGCTGAGTGAACGAGGAAATCCAAAATGCGTCTAAAACCTTAGACGATTGAAATAGCAACTTCCAAATCTTGAGGGGCTTTTCCCCTTTTCTAATTGCAGAGAGAGAGAGACGTCATGAGCAGCTGAGACAATTTAAATTGGGAGACCAGAATACAATTTCCCCTTCCTATTATTATGAGAGATACCGAGAGCGAGGATTTGCGGAAGTAGGAAGAGAGAGACTGAGATGAATTGCCCTTCTCACCGGCGATTGTAGATGCGGGATTTATCGGCACACGGCGGCAGCCCTTAATTTGTGTCGGAGGAGCTGCGTCGGCACCACTTCCGACTGGATCTGGAGAGGTTCAGCGATGGTATTTCTCGACCCGGGGACGGTGGTAAGCTCGGCGACCAGCTGAATCACGACTGTATCGAGGCGATGAAGGATGATGTTGATCGACGAAGTGTCGGCTGAAGAGGGCAGAAATCTTGGTTCTCCGATATTGGGTGTACGACTGATTTTGACTTCGATTCTACTACGGGATGAACATATGTTACCCTCGGATTATTTACGGGGTTGTTTTGGTTGCTTTTAGGGGCTGTACAAAGGACGGGATTACGACTCGAATATATTCGGAGGGAAGGCTGGAGGTGAATGTTTTTGGGTTCTGGTATATGTTGGCCGGGAATCATTATAGATGTGCATATATATAGATAGCCAAAGGAGTATATTGGTTGGGTTGTGCTTTCTCTCGTGTTGAGCAGAGGTAGATATATATAGGGATTAACTAAGGAGTCATGGTATTAGGGTTCTATTTAAGAGATGGGTTGGCGTAAGTTTCTTGGAAGACAATTTAATCATATAAAGAATGAGGCTAGAGTTCTAATTTCTATATAGGAGTAATTATGAGTTGGGTTTTACCGTATGGGTTAGCAAAAGTAATAACTAAGTTCATATATTGGGCTACCAAGGATTTAAACAAAGAATAATGGGATGTAAATAAAATTGGCTCAAATTTAGTTGACGATTAAGGCTCAAATTATATTATGTTTTTAATTTGTATTTAATAAATTGTGGGTTGGTAAAATTATTATAATTAACCTTGTATTATTTATCAATTTTAATGTTTAATTAAAATATACTCTATTTTTATAATTTTAATTTATTAAATTAGTTTACATATTTTATATTTATTTAGGTGAATTCAAGGTTCTTGTAAATAAGATTTTGGGTTGTTACAGTTTAGAGGATTTAGGGGCCGTGTAGTGCACTTTTGGTATTGCAATATAACAAATTCACTTTGATTTTTGGGCAGTTAAAAACTTTTGAAAGAGACTTTTGAAATTGTGAATCTCAAATTACATTATTTAAATCAACGGTGATAAAATGCACTTCTTATTGCAAAATAAAAATAAAAAAATAAAATTGGAGCATGTTGATTGGTGGAGTTATAGAAATGAAATAAGTAAAATTAATTTAAGTAAATATGATGCACATTACAAAAAGTAGACAACAACAAGGTTTTACATTGAAAGACGCCATCATCACTTCTTCATACATCTTCAAAATGCAACAACTAAATAATACTCAACAACAACCACAACAACCACAACACATAATTTACATTGTGGAACAACAAAGCCCTCGACGTATCCCCTTGCTGAGTGCATTTGGTTTCTTACATTTTGTACTGGATGAGTGATGTGCTCCCACAAACCCCTTTAGGCCCGTGTGCTGTGATATAGTAAAAAAAGAACGTTATAAGATCGACTATCAAAGTTAAAACATGAGAGGGCATATCGAGGATAAACACTAACCATTTTAAGTTCTTCTGGCGTTATAAATCCATCTCTATCAACGTCAAATTTTGCAAAAGCATCATGTGACCTCTGCCGTCGGCGTTGTGGGCTAGGGTTTTGTCCGCCTTCGCGCAGCTAGACTGAAAGAATGTAATGTGTTGCCTTTTCTCATTATAATCGTTGGTTTATATACAATTACAATTAGTATCTCAAGGCTATTAATTAGAAACTAATTAAGCTAATAATATTCTAAAATATGCTAAGGATATTTACTTACATATTTAAGAGATATACACAATTATAGAATATATGATATATATTCTAACACACCCCCGCAGTCGAAGCGGGAGGTTCACGAACACTGAGACTGTCTCTAAAATCTTCAAATAAGATACGAGGTAGACCTTTTGTAAAAATATTTGCGATCTGATAACGGGTGGGGACATGAAGAACTCGGACCTCGCCTTTTGCAACTTTTTCTCTGACAAAGTGAATGTCCATCTCAATATGTTTGGTAAGCTGATATTGTACCGGATTGCCTGATAAATAAATGGCACTTACATTGTCGCAATGAACCAGAGTAGCTTTATGGATAGGACAATGAAGTTCAAGTAATAAATTTCGGATCCAACATGAGTCAGAAACAACATTAGCGACCCCTCGATATTCAGCCTCAGCGTTGGAGCGTGACATAGTTGGTTGTCTTTTGGACGACCAAGATACTAAGTTGTCACCCAAAAAAACGCAATAGCCTGACGTAGATCGTCTAGTATCTGGGCATCCTCCCCAAAAATGGGGTGGATCTTTCTTGTAGAAATATGTCGTCATGACAATTTTACCACTAGACATATCAAAACATTTCGAGCCTCGATGATTTGGTGCAGGTCCAAGATAAACACATGGGGTGGATCTTTCTTGTAGTTTGTGAATGGACGTAGCTGGAAAAAGAGGAAAGCAAAGGCAACCAAACACACGTAATTCCGAGTATATAGGATCACAATGGTATAATATTTGTGTTGGGGATTTAAAGCCTAGTACTTTGGTTGGGAGAATGTTTAAGATATGTCGCCATCTCTAATGCATGGTGCCAAAAAGATAGAGGTAAAGAAGCATGAGCAAGTAAGGTTCTTATGATGTTGTTTATGGATTTTATGTGGCGTTCGGCTTTTCCATTTTGAGGTGATGTATAAGGACAAGATAAACGAAAAATCATGCCATGGTCACGAAAAAATTCTGTTAGGGTGCCATTAATGTATTCTGTTTCGTTGTCACATTGGAAGGTTTTAATATCACGGGTAAATTGTGTACGAATTTGGTTATGGAAAGTTTGAAACAAGTGTTTGACTTGTGATTTCTTTGCAATGGGAAACGTCCATAAAAATTTACTGTAATCATCAAGAAAAAGAACATAATAGCAATGGCCACGGGAATCAAATTCGATTGAAACGGAATTATCTTTGGTGAATTTACGGACAGATATTAAGTTTTTGATCAATTTAGGAGCATGTAAAACATTATTTAAGTGAAAAGGGGGGGGGGGGGGGGGGTAAGAGTAAGGTAAAGTTGTACTACCGTGACCACAAACAGGAATGAGGTGACCACTGCCTACAACAATGTTATTGTTTTTAATGCTCGAATTGAAATAAGAAGAAAAAATACCTTGATTCACGGTCATATGAGATGATGCACCAGTGTCCATATAGAAATTACCGTCCTGATTAGGGTAGGAGAAAGCGTGCATTGCCGCTTCAATGTCAGTCGGAGTATACGACGCCGCGTAGGCTTGAGGCCGAACACCCAGGACGCCCTGTGCAGTGGGTCGTGTTCCAGCGGCAGAAAAGCCAGGAGGGCGTGCAGACCAGGGCGTTGCTAGATAAGGACATGGTGGTTGAGTAAGCCATTGTCCAAACCACGGATCCCATGACGACCAATTATATGGTCCAGACGAATTATTTCCCGCAACCTGCCCGTTACCACGACCTTTTCCACCATTTTTGTTCGAATTTTTATTGTTCTTGTTTCCTTTGTAATTATTATTAGAATTACTAGGATTAGAAATATTATTAGAGGGGGACTGACCGTCGGTGGTAGACACCAGAGCAGTGGTTGGGCGAGTGGACGATAGTCCTTCCTTGGCCAAACGGTTTTTTATTGTTCTCTCCGCTAGCTTTAGACGAGAGCGGCAACTCTCGAAAGATGGCAATGGTTCTTGATTCTGAATGATATCAACAGTACCGGCATATGCTTCTGGGAGACCGGCCGTGAGTTTAAGGACCAGTCTATTGTTCGAGATAGGGGCGTCGACGTCAGCAAGCCTGTCCGCAAGGGATTTGATTTTGGTACAGTAGCTATCAATAGATGTGAAGCTTTCGAATGTAAGATCAGAAAGTTCTTCCTCAAGATGTGTCGCTCTGGACACTTTGTTGTCCTGGAACATGGACTCTAGACGAGCCCATGCCGCTTGAGCGGTGTCATCGCGTAGCAGGATATCGTTGAGAAGATCATGGGAAATCATGGTATAAATCCACTGAAGCACTAAAGCATCGAGTCGTTTCCAGAGGGACAAATTCGCCTCCTTCTCGGTCTGATATGTGGCGGCTTCCTTTGCGTCCTTAGGAGGGACGATGTAATAGTAAAGATCATGAATCTTTACGAGCACCGTGAACAGGGCCGCCCAATTGTGATAGAGATCATTTTCCGCTTCTAATGTAACGGGGACAATAGATTTCACATTAGTGATAGATAAAGCAGGATGATATTTTGGGTCGGATGTTGTTTCTGGTGCCATTGCAGCGGAAGAAAAATAGGATTTTTTTAGAATCGTACGGAGTTTGATACCATGAAAGAATGTAATGTGTTGCCTTTTCTCATTATAATTGTTGGTTTATATACAATTACAATCAATATCTCAAAGCTATTAATTAGAAACTAATTAAGCTAATAATATTCTAAAATATGCTAAGGATATTTACTTACATATTTAAGAGATATACACAATTATAGAATATATGATATATATTCTAACATAGACAAGTAGGGGATTTAGGTGAGCACATCGGGTCGCCGGCGTTGTGGGTACAATTTATGTTCTAACTTCGCGTAGCTCCAGATGTTGCTTGATTTCGACCGAAACAAAAATTGTTCTGTTTTTTGCTTTCGAACGTACGAGGAAGAGAGATTTTCCCTTGTAAAATTAGAGGACATAAGTGGGGGCATGTATGACATTTCCTTACCTAACTCAATAACTTTGTTATTTATTTATTTATTTTTTTAATTATTTAAAAAAGAGGGTATTCCGTATTTGGTGAAATACACGAAAAATTATCAAATTTTTTTTATAAATTTTGTTTTACCAAAAGATTATCAATTTTTTTTATATGAATTTTGTTTAATTATTTTGTATGAAACTGTTGGAAAATAGATAAATCAATTTGATTATAATATATAGAATCAATACTTCTAACTCTTATTTTATAAATTTTGTTTTACCGAAAGATTATCAATTTTTTTATATGAATTTTGTTTAATTATTTTGTATGAAACCGTTGGAAAATAGATAAATCAATTTGATTATAATATATAGAATCAATACTTCTAACTCTTATTGTACTTTATGATATAAATCTTTAATAAGGGATTAAAATGTGAATGAATTAAAACACTGATGTTTGTACAGATTAGTTTTTTCTTGCGGATTTTTTTCTTGCGTGGCAAGAAAACACTTTAATAAAAGTGAACTCAAAATATAAAAACAATGGTACAACGATTTTTACGTTTTTTTTTTTTTTTTTTTCTTATGAGTATTTTACATTAGTAAGAAATAGCTTGAAGAATTTTTTTACTTATTTTCTTTCTTATGCATATTTTACATTACCAAGAAATTTTACATTAGCAAGAAATAGAATTTTTTTTTACTTATTATCGTGTTTTTCTGAAGATACTGGAGTTCGAGAACAAACTCAAACAACAAGAAATTCAGATCACAACGGAGCGAACGAAAGTATTTGTATGCCCCTGAACGATTTTTACGTTTTTTTTCTCTTTTTCTTATGCGTATTTTACATTAGCAATAGCTTGAAGTTTTTTTTTTACTTATTATCAATACTTCTAACTTATTATACTCTATGATATTTAAATGTGTTCTAATTTTGAAACTAATTTTTGATATATATATAGACATGCCAACCGATTATTACATTTCATCACTCATCTATTATCATATATTTAAAATATTATATACTTAAAATTATGTAGATGGTTATGAAATAGTTCTATTTATATTCTTAAAATATCATATACTTATCATATATTATCATATACTTATCATATTAAGTATAATACTTATCATATACTTGTCATAAAATGCACTTCTTATTGCAAAATAAAAATAAAAATAAAATTGGAGCATGTTGATTGGGGGAGTTGTAGGGTAAAATAAGTAAAATTAATTTAAGTAAACATGATGCACATTACAAAAAGTAGACAACAACAAGGTTTTACATTGAAAGACACCATCATCACTTCTTCATACATCTTCAAAATGCAACAACTAAATAATACTCAACAACAACCACAACACATAATTTACACTATGGAACAACAAAGCCCTCGACGTATCCCCTTGCTGAGTGCCATATAGCCCAAACTTACATTTGGTTTCTTACATTTTGTAATGGATGTGTGATGTGCTCCCACAAACCCCTTTAAACATAAGGACTCTCCGTGTATATTATCTTATCACAACTCATAAGTCACACTACATCCGTAAGGGCACTAGATTGTCACACCTCGTGAACTCATACTGGCAGTTCTTAAAAGTCTGCGGAACTCGGACAAGCTTATCCTTCCGTCTTTGTCAATGTCTGCTTCTTCTAGAAGTGGGTCAAGCGAACCCTTTAGACCCGTGTGCTGTGATATAGTTAAAAAAGAACGTTATAAGATCGACTATCAAAGTTTTTCGTGAGAGGGCATATCGAGGATAAACACTAACCATTTTAAGTTCTTCTGGCGTTATAAATCCATCTCTATCAACGTCAAATTTTTCAAAAGCAGCCTGTGACCTCTGCTGCCATTTCTCGGAATTGTGCTCCTCCAACTGGTGAACGTGTAGAGTAGCTGCAACGAATTCTGTGAAATCTACAAGTCCATCTGTATTGCTATCAATCTGCACCCAAAAACAAAACATTAGAAATCAGCAGTTCGTAAGTGGGAAACAGAAAAACGGAGTAGCAAAGAACATGAACTTCTCATGTGAAATGAACATACCGCTTGAAGGATTTCAATAACTCTTGAATCCTTCATTTTCCAAGGAAGGTCCTTCTCTAAAGCCTAAGGCAATACAAGAACGTGTAATATCAGAAATAAACAAATGGCTATTACTATTGAAACATGGAACTTCAAACTCATACGAAAAAGGACCTAAGAAAATTTTGCATAATAACCTGTCGCATTTCTTCAAGACTAATAACACCATTTTTATCCACGTCAATCGCATCAAACTGATCTCGAAGATTAGACAGCTCCTCCTCATCAAGTGTGCTAGCCAATGCCTGGTAAATTAAATTTATTCAATAAAGTTGCATCCTTAATTTTATATCTAAATTCTAAAGCCTCCCACAGTAGGAAATTCAGTAATTAAAAAAAATGTTACCCGAAGTGCAAACTGCTTAAATCGACTGTATTTCACAAATTGTCGCATATTGGATAGGACAGAAATGTCTAGAGGAATCTCTGAAGCTTCACCTCCTTCTCGAACCCATGGATGAGCTGCACAAACACAGTTATCAGTGCACAAGCCCAGACACACAAATAAACTTGGTTAGAGTTTACGAGTCAAACAGAACCATGGATAAATCCCAACGAAACTGAAACACTCATGGTTCAAACCCACCAGCACCACATGTTGTAAGCTTCATCTTTCACACATTGTTCTATTACCAGAATTTTGTTTGCTTAAACCTTTCACATGGTTTCATAATGAAACACTTGTACCAACGCTATAAAGATTAGTACTTAGTATTGACACAATAAATGGAATAGAACGAAATATAGAGTGGGTTTGAGGCCTTTTAGTCATAATGATTTTAGCGGCTTTCTTCTATCACTGATGTATCTGAAATTGTTACTACGAATCAGTTTAGAGACGTCTCGTCTCTAATTTCTTATATCTTGTCAGAAGTTAACTGAGCAACTATGATTTCAGTTATATTTTAATAAAAAAGTATTAATTATTCGAGATAAAAAAGACGTACATAAGGCCTGGGCTGCAGTAAGTCTTGCACGTGGATCTTTTGTTAGTAACTTGTTTACGAAATCTTTAGCAGCGTTGCTTATTCCTGGCCATGGCTTGCGCCGAAAGTCGGGCTTGTTCCTGAGAACCTACAAGCACCAAAGATGCAGTCGCAACTTAGTTATCAAACATTAGAACTCACGCATTTATCATTATACTAAAGAAAATTAGATTCTTGAAGTGAGAGAAACAACAGGCTTGCCCAAAAATATTTCGATATCGATTTATCATCAAAGCTAATTTATTTTCTTTCTATATTTGATAAACAGGGATTAGGAGGATCGCAATAAATTAATGAACATAAATAGGAACATAATTTCTAATATTTTTACCTCCTTAAAAATGCCATCCTCAGTTTTGTCCCAGAATGGTCGACGGCCGCATAGCAAAATGTAAGTGATCACACCAATGCTCCACACATCTGATTCAGGCCCAGATTTCCGCTTTAAGACCTCGGGAGCTACATAATATGCACTGCCCACAATGTCTTGGAACTTCTTGCCTTACAGAATTGAAGAGTTTTTGAATGATGAGAAAACAATGAACATATTATCTATCTAGCATTATGTATAAAGCAAGCAAGTTAGTGCTGAAAGGTGAAAACCTAATCGATATTAATAATTAGATCGCACATTCAAATTGGCAAAAACAAGCTCAAATCAGATTACCGGGTCGTATGAAGTCTGAAAGACCGAAATCTGTAGCCTTCAGAGGTGAATCCTCCTTAGGGGACTTGAAGAGAAAATTCTGAGGAAACAAGAACGTTTAGAATATCAAGTAACACGAGTCCAATGCACCACAAATGGGATGATTCCACATTTACCTCTGGTTTCATATCACGATGCACAAAACCATGTAAGTGACACTCAGCGGCAACCTTTAGCATCTGTCTCACAACAATAGCTGCGTCTTTCTCTGTGTATCGGCTATCCTTTCTGTTAGGGAAATCACATTTAAGTCCCAGAGAAAAAGAATTCTCATACGTTCAGAAATTGAACATCAAATATTGAAAACTCGGACGTGCTTACTTTGATAGAATACGATCAAGCAATTCGCCACCCTCACATAACCTAAAGCAAACAAGTTGATATCAAGTTATTTCACATTTATACAATTTTTTCACACAGCTTAATGCAGGAAAATCTAAACGCTTGAAGCTAAAAAATTACTCCATCACTATGTATACGTAAGATTCGTCTTCAAAAGCATTATAGAAGTGAACCACGTTCTCGTGGCCTGCTAAAGCTTTCAATATTTTGACTTCTCGCTTGACGTCCTCAACCGCAATGGGAAGAACCATCTGTCACGCATTCAAGGAAAATCTTCACTACACATCTCTTGTGCTAAGAAAGTTAATATTGAGCAATAAATCTTGAAATGATAATTAGCATTCAACAGAAAAAGCATTCTCTTGATTTTCATTTATTCGTAGCAATACATACTATACTAAAAAAAATATCAAAATGTACACGTGTTTTTCATGGCATTGATTAATAATATGTTTTAAAGCGGTGATCTTTTCTAGTATAAAGAGACTATACTAGGACCTCACTCCTGAAATTCCAGTAAACGGAATCAGCTATATAACCTAACCGTAAGGAGGTGGTTTAATAAGCGTACTTTAAGCATGAAAAGTCCTGGAATAAATAAACTTCTCCACCTCTCTATCTATTTCAATTCAAAGTCTACCATTATCCATAGGACGTCTAAAATTAAATTCCAAACAAAATTTGCAGATGCATTGATTAAGAAACTGAGGACGCTATCAATACGAAAGGCGAAAAAGGTCTAGAAACATAATTAAAGCACTATGATGGGCAAAAATTGCAGCTCATGTTCTGGTCGTGAAGGTACAATTTCTATGGAGAAATGTTACTTAACAGATGTAGCAATCAGAAATATTCTAAAACAAGCCTGTCAATGATCTGATTTCGGTCACATTCACATATAATGGCATCCAAAATCATATGGAATTCCCATGGCATCATTAGAAAGCTGATCGAAATTACACTACAATAGCTCAGATAATCTCACAGAATCCAAATTCATGTATATGAAAATCCAATCGACCCAACAACACAACCCCTCGTCGAACCAATTGCGTATGAACAGCAACAAGAAAATGGAATTACCTTGCTCTTCTCTATTCTCTTGGCAGCAACGCGATCTCCATTCGACTTATCGATTGCAACATAGGTATAACCGAATTGGCCATGCCCCAACAGCTTTCCAATGTTATACCTCCTATCGAAATCCTTATCGTACCCAAAATCCGTTCTTTTTCCCCACGGAATTGCCCCGTTTGCCTTTTTCGAAGAGTTCTTGATAATCACCTGGGATTGTTTCTGCTGCTGCTGCTGCGTTTGGTGAGCTTTCTGATTCTCTCGCGGCCTCTGGTTATTGTGGGACCCCTCCTGTTTTTTCGCCGCAAACGTCGAGGGATTAGAGGGGGTGGCCTTGGATGCGGCGGCGGATGAACGGCGGTTCTGGGGGAGGGCGTTGGGGGCGGCGGCGGGGGCGGCGGAAGGGTTGTTGTTGCCATTGGCACCACTCACTTTCGTGGTGGAGAAACAGCTGCCCATTTCTCTCTATTGCGAAAAATAATCAAGGAAAAGCATCCGACTTTATATGCCCTTTTGAATGAATATCCAAAACAAGAATTTCAAAGAAGATCAAATCTTGCTACACACGGACATTGAATGGCCGGATACAGAGAAACAAAAGACAAACAAAAAAAAGGGCTCGAGGTGTCTATATATATATGTGTGTGTGTATATTATGCAAATAAAGAAATGGAATTGAGAGGAAAGTTTAAAGCAGAAGGGAGGAAGAAGGGAAGAAGGAGATGAAGGAAGAAGGAGGTGGTCAAAGAGACTTTTGGGAGAAGGGAGAGAGAGAAAGAGTCCCCCTCCATACCCTTTCTAATTTTATTATTATTAATAATAATAATAATAATAATAAATGTCTTAAATTACTTCCAAGTTTTTTGGTTCAGACATTGTTTGCAAACTATTCACACCCCACAAAAATGTTGTGGCTCAACATGTAATTTATTTTCTCTCTCTAAGGTTTGACTCAAATATTCCGAGCGCCCGGAATGTGGCAGATGGAGACGAGTAGCCTCAACACGGTTTCTGACAGCGAATCATAGCCCTACACAAGTGAGTGAATCATAACACCAATTTACTTTGTGCAAATATTACTACTCATAATGGATGTGACACGATTAATACTAGACAAAAATAGTAGTTCTATTTTGTCTGATATAAAAAAACGCGAATTGTGAAATCTGATTCAATCGAAATCCATGTACTGTGTATACGCGTGTACTCATAAAACTTGTAAATAATGAATCTATATGTTTAAGTATAGTATAATTGATGTTGTTGTAATATTTTATTATTTTTTAAAGATAAAGTAAATTATAAATAATATTTAGTGTGTACTCTTAATAATATGATTTCTTAAATTCAAACTAAACAATGTATTTTCTGAAGTATAAAATATTATTTATCATAAATATTATTTAGTTGTATTCTTAACAAATTATATTTATAATCTACTTTATTTATAAATAACAATAAAATAATACAACAACATCATTCATACTTCTCTAAACATAAATACATTATTTACAAGTTTTATCGAGTCCACACATATTTACACGCTAAAAATATTTATATATTACCATGAATGCTTATTATTTTTTTCATCTAATAGCTTTAAGTACGATATAATATCACAAAATGTTTTGTAATATACTAGTTCGATACCCACATTAGTGGAGTTTTGCACGTTGATTGTACCCCGAGGCTTACGTGGCTCCTTACTCTAATATTGTCTTATTTGATACTTATTCATATAATCGAGTATCACACAAATATGAAAATATTGAATATACCTTGATTTTTAAAGTCATGTTTTCGCTACAATCACTCAGTTGAATTGACTTTACACAAGACAGAACGTTAGAGTGAGCTATCAAGTACATTTTACATATGTCCAACTTTCGAAATTTCACTAAAAATTGTCAAATATTACAAAATTTAATTTTTCAAAATTTTAAATTACTAAATGTTGAATCAAACTATTTTATAGGATATTTTGTAATATTATTTCTAACCCTAAATCTTAATGTGTAAGTTTGATATTTTTCCAAGAAAGTTATTCGATTATTTATGTTTCATTAGTTCAGTTCAGCTAGTTTCAATTCCAAAGAATAAATCATAACTCTTAGTTAGATATAAGCCACATAGATGGAAGACAATGTAAATAAGTTGATCAATTGAGTGTCAAAAATTAAATAAACTCATAGAGTGTCAAATGTTTCAAATTTAACCATACTAGCAACAACTCTCTGTGTGATGCACATGAATATTTAATGTAAATTTTTTTGTTAGAAAAAAACGTAAATTTAATATAAATAATGTAAATCGTATTATTTTCCACTCATCTTTTTTTTTTAGAAAAAAAACGTAAATTTAATATAAATAATGTAAATCATATTATTTTTCATTTGTCTAAAATATTATAAAAAACAATTAAAATTTAGTTTCAAATTAAAAAAAATATGTTTAAATTTGTATATTATATTACAATAAAATAACAAATTTTGAAATACCTATTTACTATTTAGCATTATTATTTTATTTGTAAACTTTTATCTTATTGTAAATGTTTCAACTCAACCTTATTAGTTACTCATGAATTGCAACATACAATTGTGTTTAAATACTAAAATTTTAAATAATTTTTAAATTATATTAAAAAAAACACTAAAAAAATGTAACTTTATCTTTAAAAATATTTATTTTAAAATTATAGATAAAACAAAATAAGAAAATAGATTAAAAATTAGAAAGATAAGAAAAATTAAACAAACTTGCTACGTATAGTTATATTTATTTAATAATTTTTTTAATAATAATCAAAAGAAGAAAAATTAATTTTTTTTAAAGTGTGTCAAAAAAAAACTCAAATAAGATGAGAATGTAAAAATAATAAATGAGAAAAACAAATCTGAAAATTAAATATCTACTTAAAACCAACAAAATTCAATTGTAAATTATATATTTTATATATTGAATATTACAATGATTAAAAAAAACAAATAATCAAGACCATTTGAAAGTTCCACCGGGAAATTAAGATTGCTTGTGTGAGCGAGAGATGTCAAAAAACGCATATAACCGTTGGGGCCTTATACTTTATTAGATATCAAACTTCGATTCCAGCGCAAGAAGCTACACTCGTCTTGAACTCACCGGGATACTCCATGTGAGTTGTGAGAAGCCACAAATGCTATGGCGGATAAACCTTTGGGGCTTTGAGTTCTAAATGATGAGAAATGGTGGAAGAGCAATATATTATTTTGATATTGGATTAGTGGTAGTGGTTATCTAGTACTTAATTTTCACATTTGATAAATTAATTATCTAGTACTCCCTAAGAGCATGCACACTTCTTTTGTAATTTACAAAAGAAGTGTGCAAACTCTTTAGAATCGGATGTAGTAATTTTTAATCTAATACTTATATAGTATATGAAATAAAAAAATGAAAAATATAGTAAGTTATATGATAGAATGATGTGAAAGAAAAATAAAATTAACACCATGGATAACACTCTGCTCGGAGTGTTGGTGAAAATAGAATGTTAAATTAAGAGTGTATTAAATTTACGCGAGAGAATAAAAATGTCAAATTTGACACTCAGCTATTATATACTTTAAAAAATATGATTGAATGATTGATAAGTAAAAGAGAAACTTAAAAGGAAAGTGCTATCTTGAAAAAAACATTAAAAAAAAAATCTCTTTGTGAATTGAAAGTTTTTTTTTTTTACAAAAACTCCCTATAGTTCATGAGGTTAAAATTGACCCCTCAATAAACAAAATACTAATGTTCTAGAAAAACAACTTCACTTAATTCATAAAATACAAATAAGAGGTAACCCTTTCTCTAGAACAAATATAGTAACTATTAGTGAAAACAATTAAATTATTTACATAATTTTTAAACTAATAATGACTTTTGACGAAATAATTATTATTGTATATGATTTTATAAGCTAATAACAAATTTTTATTTTTTAAAAAATTATTTAAATATTGAATTGCATACACACTCATGGAAATCAACACATATTGAAAATATAAAAATAACAAAATTATTTTATAAAAAAATTGTTTTTTTTTGATATATTAAATTTTTTTTCTACAAATATACTTTATTTATAATTTTCGATAAAATATTAATATGAAAATTATAAATTTGATGTATTTTGATAAGGATAAATTAGAGAAAAAATTAGAATGAGTTTTAGATTTAAAAAAAAAATACATATTTTAGCTTTTTATTAAAAAAGGTAAATAATTTATGGTATTTATATAATTTAATACTATAAACTTTAAGACAATCACAAATTAAGGTAGTGTATTGAAATTTGAATAGTCATTTTTAACTTTTGTATTAAATAAATTTTATTTGATTTTTATTACATACCTTATTAAACGTTTGACCTATTTGAGCTGAAGATTTTTCATAGTAATCACGAATCTTTTTTCAGTAAGTAGTTTAGTATGAGATTTGATTTTTTTTTCAAATTTTCTCACTAACTAGACGTGGTTTTTCTACTGTATTTCGCAGGTAGTGTTTCTAAGTAACCGTAGTATTTTTCTCAATCTCGGTATTTGATCTTGTTCTTCATCCGCGTAGTGTTTCCTCTTAACCCTCTATAGGTCTATCAATCAAGCCCAAATCGACATGAAAAATAGAATAGTGCGGTGCCTTTAAATTCTCGATTGCATATTAAATCTTAATAGTTTTAAGACAAGATTTTCATATCAATCACGAATTCTCTTTTCAGTAAATAGTAGTCGATTGACTCAATTCTGATTTCTGATTTATTGATATTTGTTTTTGCTGCTCAGGTTGAGCAGATTATCGTGGACGAGCGTACGATTGAATCGTATGATCTGTTGGAACAATAGTGTCAATTTATAATATTTCATCTCCCCTACATCCGAAGACACAGGTACCTATCTAGGCATCCAGCTATTAGCTAGCTAATTTGATATTTTCTATGTGTAGTGTTGTTGTAATTATAACTAATATTTAGGGACTGTCGAGTTGATATTAACGAAGCGGCCTCGACTCTGATTTTCTCGTCCCCCAGATTCGGGGAGCTACCGAAGCTTACTCCTATCAAGAAGCTTTTCGGAGAGCGCTATGGGCACAGATTCGTAATCACCGCTCTGGAATTCCTTCCATGAATCTCGTCAACCCTCACGTAATTAATTAGCGTAATTAATCAAATGTTTACCGTACTAATTGGATGGAGCAGATAAAGGATAATCTCTGCATTAAAAATGTCTGACGATCACATCCTTGCACGCGGCCTCCAACAGTTTGTGCTTATAGTTGTTGCACCAGAACGTCACCTGCTCCAGCACCGCTGTCCCAGCTACCGACACGGTTGCTATGCCGGCGTTCCCGACCATCTCGACTTTGTAATCTCGCGCCATGTAATGGACAAACACGCTGAGATCCGAGAGCGACGTTCGATGCGAATCCCGCATCTTGAATCAGAGATTCTTGGGTATATATCTTAGTTATGAAACTCAAAACGACCGTCTCTAAAATTCCCGCACTGAAATCGTGAATTCACGCATGTTTTGTATCATAGTGTATTAAATTTTTAATCGATTTTCGGGGCAGGCGCGACCCCCGTTGTTTGTATGGTTGTAAGGTCGTTTATTTTTGTCTTGTGTTTCATCGATTGTTTTCTCAACAAAAGATGGAACTAAATCGATCTAGTTTGAGTTTGGTGATCATCTAACATGGATCGTAGAACACAGAAACAAAAGAATATATCATGTTTGAGATTAAACTTTTTTCATGAACTTAAGTATTAGTTATCATAATACTTGTGTATTAATATGTGCAATGTTGGTTATATTAATGGAAAAAAAAAACGGAAACAAGTGAGGTGTAAGGAAGAATTATATTTGTGTATATAATGGCCATGAGTGCTCTTTGTGTTTTTCTTTTACGCATTTTTGATTCATAATGCAAAATACTACCCAGTTATCGCGTTGTATATATGTATTCTAGAACTTTGACGCCACCCTCAAGTCTGCATTTTGATTCATAATGCAAAATACTACCCAGTTATCGCGGTGTATATATGTATTCTAGAACTTTGACGCCACCCTCAAGTCTACACGGGAGTGTGTTTCAAATGCATTTTTATGTTTTTTTCAAGTTGATTTTTTGTTTCAGCATCCACCTTTGTTAGTTTTTTGTTTGTTAAAAATAAACAAATTGGCCTAATAGAACAAGGTGAAACTTTCCATTAACCTGGCATAAAGAGTACAAAGAGTACACTTCCTCGAGGATCCCTCACGGCAATGTGAAATCTTTCGACAAGTATGTTGAAACAATGACAAACATAAATTTTTTCTATAAAATGACAAGTATGTGCATCGGTTGGATTGATAGTAGTTGTGTTATCTAGATGAACACTCTATCTGTTGCCAAGAATAACAGCTGTGAAATCTTAACAATCTTATATGGATTGGATGGATTGATTTCTTGTTTAATTGTTGGTCGGTTTGATATAATATTATCCAAAGATTGAGATGTCTCATCATACATAAACTACTACAATAATCGATGTCTCATCATACATAAACTTCGCATTCATATGAACATAAAAATACGTCGAGAAACATTGTCTAATGATATATTCACAAATAGCAAAACTATTGAGTGTAGCTCGTGAAATCCCACAAGAAAACTACAAGTATCCCGCGGGCACTTAGCAAACCTTAAAACCTATAACCACTTAATTAATTATGCCTCGGATTCTATGCACATCCATCATCGGCCAAGAAAAACAAAACCAGACAAAGTGGCTAAACATAATTACACGACTGATCTGACGATATTCAATATTTCCCATTTTGTATTCGTTCATCAAGCATATTAATTATTATTCTCCATTCAGTATTCGTTCATCAAGCATATTCAATATTATTCTCCATTCAGTATTTGTTCATCGACGCACTAAGCAGTCTTATTTGCTTCTGTCCGAACATAAGTGAGACCACGGGTAGTGGTTGGAAAACTGTTAGATGCTTCGGCTCCACGCTTCCACTACTGGAAGCTTCTTGCGGCGGGATTAACATGCATGCAGACCCTGTATATATTGGGGACACCTCTGGGGAAAGCGCTCTACTGAATCTTGAAATAGGGAAGGGAAACACTCGAGAAATATGGGGCCACCATGTTGTAACAGGTGTAGCTTCAAGCTGAGCAGAGCTTTTCATGATAACCTACACATATCATAAATAAATTTCTGAATTTCTTTCTAGAGTATTACCTCATTCAGTCACTCTTCTAATACAAATATAAATACAAAAAGATGGGAAATATAGTGGGACCTCATTCAAGTGGAGAATATAGTGGGACCTCTAGTGTTAACATATCATTTAATCAACCTACAAAGTATTCGTACACTATTAGAATAATTAAGCATATATATAATAAAGGGATGTATTATAACACTTGTTTGTACACTATTAGTCAACTTTTTCCTTTTAGACTATACAAGATTTACAGACCCGAAATTTATAATACAATTTATAATAAAAAAAACATTTGCCACTGTGTATGTAATAGATTATGACATGCAGTTAAATCAATATTTATCATAACCAAAGGCAACACTGTAATCATGTTAATGTAGCTACTAATCTAGTAATCTACTTTTGCGTAAACCATTAAACCACTTTATGTATCTAGAACTACAAAATACAATGCGCAAAAGGTACATTGTTTGTAATAGATTCTTAAATTTATCCAATAAACTACTAAATACTTGTTCGTAAACTAATGATACAACTTATGAATTTTAAACTACTAACTACACTGTCCAACTGAGTACAGTGTATGTAAGAGATTATGATATGGAGTTAAAATTTTAATGGATTAACACTCAAGCCATCTCTGTTATCAAGGTTAATCTATAGGCACTAATAGGTGTTATGACCATTAACAAGTTTTAGTTAATGTAACTATTAATATAGTAATCTAATTGTGCGTAAACGATTAAACTACTTTATGCATCTAGAACTACAAAATACACTGCTCAAAGGTACAGTGTTTGTAATAGATTTTGACCTGTCAAATTCATTTCCCATTTGTCAGACAAATTCATTCTCATTTGTCAGATTTTTCACTTAACCAAGAAGAAAAGTGAATTATAAATGGCATACCTAAGCAACATAAGTTTCAAGAACTGATTTGAGAGTCCAGAAAGCCGAAAACACAACCATCCATGTGCCTCTCTCGGGAGCAGGGATAAATTCCAAAAACAGGAGGACAACACGGGACCTCCTCCTAAGCCGACACATACACTGACTTTATAAATCAATGAATCAAAAGAAAAATAAACAAAACAAAATCAATTTGAATATCAATAGCATATCTTTTATAAGAATAAACCCCCACACCAAAAAACATAACTAATTTGAATACCAATAGCAAATCTTGTATAGTTGGGAAGAATATAATAAACACTCACACAAAAAAATCCACATTATACCGGATGAAAAATTACTCGATGACTACAATTACACTAAAAAACTATCTAAAAACGGAGGGTAGGTTCATACCTAAATCAAGGAGAAAACGTGTGCGTAGAATCTCTCATGCTCTTGAGCAGCCACCACCCCTCCTCCACCTCCTCTCCTATCACCGCTTCCCAAATCAGTAGCTTCCAGAACGATTCCAGCTTCCTTGGAGGGGGTTTCGACGCCGAATCGACTAACGAAGCCGACTATATGGATTCTCCCGGCCCAATTTCCGGCAGAGCTCGTCAGGACGGTGGAGATGTACCAGGTTCCTGTGCTACAAGAACCCTCAGAGGTGTGGCCGCCTGGAATTTTTTGTCTTGCAACTCTATGTAGAAAGATCGAATGGTCTGTTGCTTCTAAAAACTACGGATCTGGTTTCTGGAAAAAAAATTTGTTTTGGGTGAGAACGATGGAAAGATTAGGTTTTTATGAATTGCGTTATTTGGTAGATTATTCTCTACAATTGAAACTTTATATTATGTCCCCAATTAAGAGATTTTACCTAATTTTTGTTTTATGAAATATATTAAATAGTATTACATTGTTTTAAATAATTAAAAGGAGGGTTTATTGGGTAAATCTTATTTTTTTTATAAATAGTGTAAAGATTGAGATTTATGTATAATAAAGAGTAAGATACTTACCTTTTTTTAAAAATATCCGGATAAGGATAATTATAAAATTTTATGTATTCATATAAAAAATAATCAAAATCATTCAATAATTATAAAATTAAATTAAGTGGTCCTACTCCTACCCCCGAGTGTTAAAATGCCAAGTCATAGCCAAAGATGTATGGTAGCTGGTTTATAAATAGGCGGAGTCTGGAGACGGGACCCCCTTCAATGTATAGACCGCCTTCCTCGACACGCGCGAGTGTCTTCCGGTTGATCACTTAGAATTGAGAACCCCGTTCGTTCTTGTTGCGCTTTTTTATTTCTTCTTCCAAATCAAAAACCCTAGGTACATAATTAACCACCCAAAATCCAGAGTTTACCTGAAAAACTTCATCAATCCGAACGCGTGAAGCATCACCTTCAGTGTATTCTCGTTCCCTGATTTTCATGTTAACGCACTATCAGTCAAAATCTTGTTCGCCTGTTCTTCAATTAACCTTGTTAATAAAACCCTAGTTTTCGTTTCAGTAATTTAAGCAACCATGAGCCCCGTTCAGAATTTCGAGCAACACTCTCGCCACTTAATCGAACCAGAAATCCGTAAGCGAATTCTCATTTTTGTTCTTTCTCTCTGTCTGTGTGTGTGTCTTAATTTTGTGCCTTTGTACTTATATTTTGTTTTTCCCTCTTTGGGGTGTGTGTTCTATGTGCAGCAATTCAGACAAGGCTGCAAATGGCGATGGAAGTACGGGACAGCCTGGAGATTTGCCACACAGGGGAGTATTTGAACTTCTTGAAGTGTTATTTCCGTGCATTTTCTGCTATTTTGCATCACATTACCAAGCCCCAGTTTGCCGATAACCCCGAGCACAAGCTGCGTAATATCATTATTGAAATTCTTAATCGCCTGCCGCACAGTGAGGTTCTGAGGCCCTTTGTTCAGGACCTTCTGAAAGTAGCAATGCATGTGCTCACCACAGACAATGAAGAAAATGGACTAATTTGCATTAGGATTATCTTTGACTTGCTTAGGAACTTTAGGCCGAGCTTAGAGACTGAAGTTCAGCCATTTCTGGATTTTGTCTGTAAAATTTACCAGAACTTTAGGGAAACTGTAAGTTACTTCTTTGAGAGTGGTGCCATGATGAAACCACCACCACCCCCATCGTCCACTTCTGGGTCCATTGGGTCATCGTTGAGTGGTGATGATGTGAAGCCTATTGAAATTTCTGATCAAGTGGGTCCTTCAGGGGGTTATGCTGGGGCTGCGGGGCAGCTGAATCCAAGTACAAGGTCATTTAAAGTTGTTACAGAGAGTCCACTTGTTGTTATGTTTCTATTTCAGTTGTATGGCCGACTTGTTCAGACTAATATTCCGCACCTGTTGCCATTGATGGTGGGAGCAATCTCAGTCCCAGGTCCGGAGAAGGTCCCAAGTCATTTGAAGACTCATTTTATTGAACTGAAGGGCGCACAGGTTAAGGTATGGTATACATATGTATATGTGCGTAATTTAATACTCCTATATATTTTTCACAAATCTTGGGGATTATTTATGACTTTACCTACGATTCATTATATTTATTTGCTTGTTTGGGGATTACAATAGTAACCTGCACACATAAATCTTATTGGCCGGGTATATACAAAAAATATGGATTCCTAGTTCAAACAACCACCCTCATTCATTATTATTTTTGTATGTAATTGCAGTAAATAGGCCATTCAAATAGAACAATCTATTAAATTCTCTTCTATTTTGTGGGTCCATCCACCATTTCTCTGAGAAAATATAAGACACACATTTCCATAATTGCCACCCTCTCTTCATTATTGTTCGCTTACTATGTACTGCTCATTCTTTATGTGCAGACTGTTTCGTTCTTGACTTACCTGCTAAAGAGCTTTTCTGATTATATCAAGCAACATGAAGAAAGCATATGCAAAAGCATCGTGAATCTGCTTGTCACGTGTTCCGACTCTGTTTCAATTCGGAAGGTAGGCTTTCTTTTGCATATTAATTGTTTATGATTGCTCACGTGGAATTTGATCCCTGTAAACTTTTGACTCCAGGAACTATTGGTAGCTCTGAAACATGTTCTTGGGACGGATTTCAAACGGGGTTTATTTCCATTAATCGATACACTTTTGGATGAGAGGTATACCATTTGGCACACTGGTTATGTTTGATGATTTTGTTGCTCTCTGTATCTAATATCCTTGCCCTCGTTGTGAGGTCATTTGTTAAAATGTAGTTTAACTAATTGCATGTGCATAGAAAAGTTTGGAAAACCTTTTTTGCAATTTATGTATAGTACAATACCTAAGTACGTTCTACAAGTAAGATTGTGTTAGTAATTTGTCAGGATATATTTGCTTTGTAATTTTTCATGACTTTTCTTATATTTGTATACTTTTGAAGCTTGTAGAAATGTTGTTAATTAGCTTTCTTGTGTTATCATGGTCAATTACCTTTTCTTATATTGTAAATTTTAATACCTTGCTCGCCTAATCATTTTTTTTATGATAAGAAACATATAGTTATATAACAAACATAAGGATGAGACGTCCCTAAAACTGATTATAGAGTTGGATTACACTGCATATTGCCAATTTCTAGATATATCCGAGATAGAATTCCCCTACAAAAATTCTGACTAAAAGAAAATAATTCGATTGTATATGTTATTCTATCCTAGATCTCATTAAGAAGTCCACATCTCTCTTCAGAAATTCTATCATTGTTTTATTCTAATAATTACCGTACATTTGTATTCCTCTACCGGGTTGCCATTTATCTATGAGTCTACGACTCTATGGGAACAAGTTAGGTTATGTTAAAGTCTCAAAGCACATTCCTGAAGAAGTACCGGCTGATGTATAGGCCTATGCACTTTCATTATGAGAATCATGGAAGGACACCAGAAGGCTTCTCGGGAACTAACCCGACTTCTGATAGTGTAGCTAAAACCCAATAGCCCTGCTGTTTATGACCCTCTTTTTTTGCTGCTTCCAGAACCACTTATTCTATGATCTTAGGAGCACTGTCCACCATGGCCCAAAAGAATAAAATTTTTAACCTCAGTGCTTCTTCGATTGTTTATGCACACAAGTCTATGCTATGTATAAGTTTAATGAAGTTTATGTGTTGCATTAGCCTCCATGTAACCTAATAAAATTACCATTAGTCCATTACAATATTATACTTGTGTATTCTAAACGCTTAAGTTCTTCAGAAACACTGGGAAAATATGATGAGATTTATTTGGGTGATGTCGTGATGACCAGGGACTCTGTAATTACATGCTATTGGACTTTTGGGTTTTGGGTGAAGGGTGGTCATTAGGTCAATTCTCATTAAGTTGAAAACTCCACGCGGATTAATGCATGATTCGTTGATCTCGAATCCAACCTGCCAGCCCCAAATTCAACTTTAAAATTAGGAAAAATTGAAGCATATGAAAAAGGCCTTGTAATAATTTCATAGGCATATGAGTTATGGCTACAATATACACTTTGTGACTTAACCAAAAGATCTGCAGACTTGCATAGGTTTGAACAATCAGTAATTTTATGCACTGCTCAATGAGCCCCCCCCCCCCCCCCCCCCCCCCCCCCCCAATGGTATAAAGGGCATTGGCATCATACTTCCTGTGCTAAAAATATCACAGTGAAGGTGTGTAAGTAGGAAAGATGGTTGTTGGAAAGAGTGTTAAAATAAACACGCGGGTATGTTTATCAGGCTAAACAATCTTTTTTTATTATACTGGAATTCAGTTTCTTTTTGGAGGTCACATGCATTAATTTAGGTCTGTGAGTGTTAACATATCTACAGCACATAATTATCAATTGAAAATAGCTTTTCTGATGGGTTCTTTCTCTTATTAACTCTAAATGCTATCATTTCCGTTCAAGATGTAACACAAACCTTCATGTTATTTTCTCCCATTTATGGGGTCACCTTCTCTTTTGAAGGCCTGACTGTGTTTACTGTCTAGTGAAAATTGTGGAATCAGTTTTATTTGGGCTCATTTGGTTTGCTAGGGAAAACTTTGATTAAATGAAGCATCCTCGCGTTCTCTTTGATACTACGTCTTCTGTTTTATTCTCATGTGCTCGGGTCTGGGGGTGGGAAACATGGCCATTTTTTGTCTTACATTGATTGTTGATGCATACCAGGATTTGAATGTCTTCTAAGCATTGCTTGTTCTTGGATTTTGTCCGGTGAGCAATTGTTGTCGGAATTATTGGTTAAATTTACCAGATATCAAATCATTTTTCCAATAAAGTAGCACTCAATTGGTTGATTTCTTTTTGTTTGTTCTTGTGCCTTTCAATTAAATTGCAGAAACCTGCTTTATGTAAGGTAGTTGGGTTTGATATTGATATGTTCCATTGATGAATTGCGATACTTCAATTTGCAACCATAATTTGTATAAATCAGATGGATATTCACCACCAATTAGTAGTAGTATCTCACATTGTTAAGTTGTAAGTCTATAATATTAGTTCCATATTTTTTAATTTTGATTATTCTGCTGTTTCTGTCTTCATGTTATTATTTTAGTTCAAACTCTTCAACGGCGACATCTTTTACGTTATCTGCTTTTATTTTTATATCCCCTATATTGCATTAGATCTCAATGTTTTTTTTTTGTGTTGTATCAGGGTTCTTGTGGGCACTGGCAGAGCATGCTTTGAGACATTGCGGCCTTTGGCCTACAGTCTTTTGGCTGAGATTGTCCACCATGTCAGAGGAGATCTTTCTTTGTCTCAGGTAAAACATAATGTAACTTGCAGGACCTATATATTTTGCTTATTATTTGGGATCGTGGTCTCTTATTGAGTTTCATCAGAGTCTTTAATCATATTTTTGAGAGTAGTTACATTGACTAATCTTATTTTGGAGAAGCATCACTGGCTATTATTCTGTATACTTATGTTGCAGTTATCCCGGATCATTTACCTGTTCTCAAGCAACATGCATGATGCCTCATTGTCCTTGAGCATCCACACTACTTGTGCTCGCTTGATGTTGAATCTGGTATATGCTCATAATAATTAATTTATTTCAGCAAAATAATTATATTTTTTCGTAAATCATATATACTTCTCGTTTTGCACTGTGAGTCTCCAATGTTAATTTGTTACTTTTAAGGTGGAGCCAATATTTGATAAAGGTGTAGAGCAGGAGTCAATGGACGAAGCAAGAATTTTACTGGTATGTCTCTTTTTGAGTGGTCTTTCTTAATTTCTTGAAGACCACCTTATATTGTTTTCTATGTATTATCTCAATCTCAGGGCCGTATATTGGATGCTTTTGTTGGGAAGTTCAATACTTTCAAGCGTACTATTCCGCAGGTAATGCACCTTTTGCCTGTCATGCTTTTTCTTTTGTATAGTGGATGTCTGGATGGTTTTCATCAAGCATCAACCCCAAATTTTCTGGAACTTTTGGTTTCATTTAGAATTACTTTCAGCATTCATCAACCAACTGATTGTCCTTTTTTCTTGAGCTAAACTTTTTTAAATAGTATATTATAGATGCAGATAATGAATAGATGAAGTAAGATGTTCAGATTTTGACCTTTAAAATTAGTGAAAGATCCCATATTTTGTTGTGGCTTTTATTGTAGTTATGTTGGGGTCCAGGTAGCACGGGAAAGGATACATAAACGGATACGGAGAAACGACAATTTAAAAAACCCAAGATATGGATACGCCAAAAATACGTTTTTTTTTAAAATAATTTTTTAATACATTATAGTATTATTAATTATAAAAAATTACACATGTTTAAAACATAATTAAATTAAAAATAACGGATTTATAAAAAATGGAAAATCGAAAAATAATATTTAAGTACATTAAATCAATTACTAACCCATTTATTCAATAAAACATAAAAAAAACATGAAAAAATAACAGGACCAGTAATACTAGTGCAATACCAGGTCAGGAATTAAAAAAAATATCTACATTAGTAGTGGAATAACAGGTGACATAAAAGAAGTCTTTAATTCATTTCTCTGTGTTTTTGTGACGTACACGTTTCCAAAACATTTCCGAGACGGGAATGGCACTACTCTAGCCATTCCCGTGCTCTACCCAGTGTTTTAAAAAACGGTCGACTCGGACGAGTTGACTCGCGAGTCGTTCCGAGTCGGCCTTTTTCCGTGATGAAACGGACGAGTCACATGTCTTTTCACATATGTCCGCCTCAGATGTCCGAGTCAGACGAGTTGACTCGGTTGCGAGTCGACTCGCATGAGGCGGCCGAGTCAGATTTTACTTCAGATTTAGGAAAAAAAACATACCTGGTTTCTAAATCCACCATTGGAGAAGACTGGGATAATCTCATATCCGCGAAGAATATCGTGGCAAATGTTGAGAATAGAAAAATCAAAATATTACAGTGAAAAGAAATTTATATGTGGCGGCTGAGTGAGTTGAGTGAGTAATATTAAACAAAACCCTAAATAATATAATATTAATATATAAATAGCAATAAAGGTAATTGAATTTGAAGGGTTAGACATCTACTTAAAATAAAAAATGGGACATCAAACAATCGGCAATAAGACTTTTTTAATGAAAAATCACTTATTTTTAAATTATTATATTAATAAATATTTAATATTATTTATTTGGGCTACATATTATGGTATAGTATATATGTTTATACTAAAAATATTGTTGAATTATTATTAATTATTAATTTTTATTGTTAAATTTTGTTTAATATATATATTTTTATTTTTTATATAAAAAAATTGAAATAGTTGAGGCGTACGCCTCGTTACGAGTCGACTCTTACGAGTCTCGCCTCAACGACAAAACGCCTCGAATACGAGTCTCGTATTTTAAAACATTGGCTCTACCTATGTTAGGGTTCCTATTAGCAAAAAATGGGTACTATGAGGGATGGTTGCACTCTTAGTAGTGATGTGGCACATTTGGTTAGAGAGTAGTACAGTTTTTGAAGATGCGTAGTTCTTGTTTAGATTTGGGATCGAATTAAATATAAAGTCGACTTGTGGTCTATTAGTCAGAATGCTTTTAGGGCTAATCATATTTCCGTCTTAACTAGAGATTGATACTCTATGCAATGTAATCCGACTGTAATCATTTCTAGGGCTGTCTCATTCTTCTTGTTACTCCAATCTTATAATAAAATAGTATGAAACTGACGGTTTCATTAAGTTTGTTCTTTTAAAACTACACGATAGAGTTACAAAGGTAAACTGAATTTGATAGAAACAGGAATTTCAAAATCAACGGAAAATTCCGTTGCCCAACGCCAACAGGCTATTCTTAATATTATTGATAGATGAATGAATTAAACCCTAAGTAAGTACTTATATTATATAGTCCTGATAAAATAGAAAACCCTAAAAAAATAGAAACAAAATAAAATCTAAATAATAAAAGGAAATATAATATTAATTAATTTAAACTCGCTAGCCCACGAATAGTGGGCTCAAGCCTGTTTCCGCTCCATATCAGAATTACTATAATATGATGCTGCGACGCTGGTTTAACGAGACTGATTAAAAAGGGAGTGCAGACATGACTGCATTCTGTCATAATGTAGTCTTGGTTTAAGTGGGGTTAAAGACACTACATAGGCAAATGTAAATGGGCTGTTCTTTCTTTTGCCCAATTCTATTTGTATACTCTTGGCAAGCAGTTCAATAAATTTATTAGCTGATGATTTATTTACTCTTTGGGTCCTTTGATTGTTGGGAGCTAGCTACTGGAAGAGGGAGAGGATGGCAAAAGCCGGTCTACATTAAGGTCAAAACTTGAAGTGCCAGTACAGGTGATTTTATACGCTTCTATTTATCTGTGTGACCTCTTTGTATCTACTTATTCTTCAGCTTGTTTTTAATATCTTATCATTTGAAACTTGTTAATTACATTTGAGGCCATTTTCTAATGTAGTTTTACAATTTCCTTCCTCCTCTTTAGAATTGGAAAGTGTGGATACACACTTCTCTTAATAGTGTCTCCGGAAGATATCTTCCTCTTTTTGGTTTTGGATTGTTAAGTGTGCGTAGACTGTAGATATTTTATCATGTTACATAAATATTACTCGGGTATACAAGAATTTTACTCTTTATGGAACAATAATTAGAATATGAAATCTCATTTTTCTGGTTCATATATCCGATCTATGTATATATATATATATACCATATATTTTTTTTTATTCATGATTGTACTGACATTAGGTCTTTATGCTCAGGGTTGGTGCTGATGTTATTTATTATAAATGTATAAATTTTGTAATTTAGCAACTGAACTATCATTTTCAAATTGATATCCATAACCCAGAATATTTATTGTTACTTTAACTTATTAAATTCTGGAGGGTCAGTGTATTCTGTAATCAAGTTTAGTATTAAGAACGGGATTTGCAGGTCAAAATGAAGATATCTTAATACTTCTTAAATTCTGGAGGGTCAGTGTATTTTGAAATCGAGTTTTAAGAACGAGTTTTGCAGGTCAAAATGAAGATATCTTAATCTCATAACATTTATCAAAAGTTTACTGTCATATCAACAATGGGATTTGTTATAGTAAAAACAAATTTATCTTAATTTAATATAGCAGCAATCTGGTATGTTGTTTTTAGTAATGCAAATTAGCATATATTTATTGAAGTGTCTAGATTAATTTATATTTGTGGTACACTGTTACTCTTATATTGTAAGCAGTATGTTGAGAATGAACAGATTTATAACAAATAAGCTTTTACAACATGTTGGTTTCACTTCACTATATGCTCTTTAAATTTTTTCATTTTTTAGTCCTGTATCAAATTAATTTGTTTTTCCTTATCTGTATTGCTGGTACAATTTCTTTTTCCTCTCTCACTTCCTCTGGATTTTTAGCAGCAAGGAATAGCTTCTCTTGTATTAGTGTTAGTGTGTTACCGACAATTTTTTTCTTTGATAGCTATCGCTTAACTTTCTTGTATTAGATGATTGTAATTTCTTTTGAAATTTCATCTATTCTAATCACGGGTTTCATTTTAGCAGGCAGTGCTCAATCTGCCAATGTATGTTGAGCATTCCAAGGAAGTTAATGACTGTAAGCATTTGATAAAGACCTTAGTTATGGGTAAATTCTCCTTGTTACTTATTTCACTTTGCTGATAACATTTAATCATTTATTTATAAGGCTTTCTGAGGAGTCGTGTAGACCCCATGTGAACGTTAAACAAAATTCGTAACACCCATTTTTCATTCTGACAATATGTAGGAATGAAGACAATTATCTGGAGCATCACTCATACACATGTACCACGGTCACAGGTTTGTATATCACTTAATGATAGTATTCATGTAACGTTTGGCCTTATTTATTATGAATACTTCCCTATATAGGTTTCGCCCTCAACACATGGGACTACTCAGCAAGTGCTTGCATCAACATCAGCAGGTTCTTCAATATCACCACCTTTTAAAGGAATGAGAGAAGATGAGGTATTACATTTTTGTATTATTATTCTATTTCTATTGGGGTCAGGGTCTTATGTTTGGGTTTGATAGGTCTGCAAAGCCTCTGGTGTTTTGAAGAGCGGTGTGCATTGCTTAGCATTGTTTAAGGAGAAAGATGAAGAGAGAGAAATGGTCCATTTATTTTCCAATATTCTGGCCATCATGGAGCCACGTGACCTAATGGACATGTTCTCATTGTGCATGCCAGAGCTATTTGAGAGCATGATTTCTAATAGCCAACTGGTCCACATCTTTTCTACTCTTCTGCAGGCCCCCAAAGTTTTTCGTCCTTTTGCTGATGTTCTAGTTAATTTTCTTGTCAATAGCAAACTTGACGTTCTTAAGCATCCCGATTCTCCTGCTGCAAAACTTGTTTTGCATCTATTCCGCTTTTTATTCAGTGCAGTTGCAAAGGCTCCATCAGACTGTGAGCGTATTCTTCAACCGCATGTGTCTGTAATCATGGAAACTTGTATGAAAAATGCGACCGAGGTTGAGAGACCAATGTTTTACTTGCAACTTCTTCGTACAATGTTCCGTGCACTTGCGGGGGGTAAATTTGAACTTCTGCTTCGTGATTTGATTCCTATGCTGCAACCATGCTTAAATATGCTGTTGGCTATGCTTGATGGACCTACTGTTGAAGATATGAGGGAGATTTTGTTAGAGCTATGTTTAACATTGCCTGCGCGGTTAAGCTCCTTATTACCTCATCTTCCCCGTCTAATGAAACCTCTTGTTATGTGTCTCAAGGGAAGTGACGATCTCATCAATCTTGGTTTAAGAACACTTGAGTTCTGGATTGATAGCTTGAACCCTGATTTTCTGGAACCTAGTATGGCAAATGTTATGTCAGAGGTGATTTTGGCATTATGGTCTCATTTAAGACCTTCACCGTATCCTTGGGGTGGTAAATCATTGCAACTTCTTGGGAAATTAGGTGGCCGTAACCGACGTTTTCTTAAAGAGCCTCTAGCACTTGAATGCAAGGAAAATCCGGAGCACGGTCTTCGATTGATCCTCACATTTGAGCCATCTACCCCATTTTTGGTGCCATTAGATCGTTGTATTAATCTTGCTGTGGCTGCTGTAATGCAGAAGAGTAGCTGTGTGGATGGCTTCTATCGAAAGCAAGCACTTAAGTTTCTTCGTGTATGCTTGTCATCTCAGCTGAATTTGCCTGGACTTGTTAACGATGAAGGATCCACATCTAAGCAGCTCTCAACTTGTCTAGGTTCTTCAGTTGATCCATCCTGGAGAAGATCTGATACATCTGATACAAAGGTATGATAATAATATAATTCTTTGGTTTTGAACATGGGTTCTAGCTATCAAGACTCCTTTTCTTCTTCAGCAGCTTTTCTAAGTGGACAAATAATTTCACGGTCACTATTAAGTTTGTCTTATTGTTTCTTGTGCACTGCACATTTTTTACCTTATTGAGGAACTCTCTGTAGAATATATTATTTCTGTTATGTAGCACTGCAATTCGATTTGGATTTTGAATGCATGCCGAATCACCTTTCAATACCCCCTCAACATTGTAAAATAGTCTGATATTTCATCTTGTATAGTATTTTTATTAATATTATACTGTATCATTTTATCAGTTAGAATTTGCTTATGCAGGCTGACTTAGGTGTCAAGACAAAAACCCAACTTATGGCTGAGAAATCTGTGTTTAAGATTTTGTTGATGACGATAATTGCTGCCAGTGTGGAATCTGAGTTGCAGGAACCCAATGATGAATATGTCAGCCATGTATGTCGCCATTTTGCTATTATTTTTCATGTTGAGAACCCAGCTATGCAGGGTTCAGTTTCTGGTGCAGCAGTAGGTGGTTCAATGCTTTCATCCAATTCCACTATGAGTTCAAAGTTGAGGCATAATTCTTCTCTGAAAGAGTTGGATCCTTTAATCTTTTTGGATGCATTGGTAGACGTATTGTCTGATGAGAATAGACTGCATGCTAAAGCTGCATTGAATGCATTGAATATATTTGCAGATACACTTTTGTTCCTTGCTAACTCTAAACATTCTGACATTATGATGTCCAGAGGAGGTCCTAACACTCCTATGATTGTCTCCAGCCCCTCAATGAGCCATGTATATTCACCTCCTCCAAGCGTCCGGGTTCCTTGTTTTGAGCAATTTTTGCCCAGACTTTTACATTGTTGCTATGGAAGTACCTGGCAGGCACAAATGGGTGGAGTTATGGGGCTTGGTGCTTTAATTGGAAAACTCACTGTTGAAATCTTATGTCTCTTTCAAGTACGTATAGCTCGGGGACTAGTCTATGTTCTTAAAAGACTTTCTACATTTGCTACTAAAGAACAAGAAGAAACAAGTCAGGTGCTCACTCAAGTTTTACGCGTTGTAAATAACGTTGATGAAGTACACAGTGAAACACGTAGGCAGAGTTTTCAAGGTGTTGTTGAATACTTGGCGTCTGAGTTATTTAACGCCAGCTCTTCTATAAATGTCAGAAAAATTGTGCAGTCTTCTTTGGCACTGTTGGCAAGCCGTACCGGTAGTGAGGTTTCAGAGTTACTTGAACCTTTGCATCTGCCTTTGCTTCAGCCTCTTATCATAAGACCACTGCGGTCTAAGACTGTTGATCAACAGGTAAAGTTCGATTCTTGATGAACATGATTTCACATGTATGGTTGCTAAATTTGTGCAGTTTTGCAGGTTGGCACGGTAACTTCTCTGAATTTCTGCCTAGCTCTAAGGCCTCCGCTTCTTAAGTTAACACCAGAGCTCATAAACTTTTTGCAAGAAGCTCTGCAAATAGCCGAGGCTGACGAATCTGTATGGGTTGTTAAATTTATGAATCCGAAAGTGGCTACATCTTTAAACAAACTCCGAACTGCTTGCATTGAACTCTTATGCACTGCCATGGCATGGGCCGACTTTAAAACTCAAAATCACTCCGACCTGCGAGCAAAGATAATTTCCATGTTTTTCAAGTCCTTGACGAGCAGGAGTCCTAAAATTGTAGCTGTTGCAAAAGAGGGGCTACGCCAGGTGCATTGAGCTTACTTCATCTTTTTAATTTGTATATTAACTTCAAATCTCAGTTAAGGAAGTAGTTAATATTGAAATACAATTTTGGACACTGTACCAGTAGTGGCCTTGGGTTATCATTTATTGGCAGGTGGGGATTTGGTTGGTCTTAGCACTCCTTATGTGAAGGTTAAGGTTTGGTGATTTTTTACTTTTGTTTCCCGTCTCCTCTCTATGGGGTGGGGGTGAGTCCGGGACCTTTCCAAAACTGTTGGTGGACTTATCTGTATAGTTTTGGGTATGGGGTGGGGTCAGCACAAAACTATGTTCTTTTTCTTATTTGCATGTGAATGGTGATGGTAAAGGGCATTTTTTGGATAACAATGTAAAAGAAAGGGAATTGTTTAGTTAATTTGGAAAACAACTAGCTGTGAAGTGTGAAGTAGTTTAAAATCTTGGCAAACAATTTGTAACAATTAACTTAGGAAACAAATTCCCCAAGATATGGCATTCCTAGAACCTCTATCCTTATGCTGTCACTTTCACGTCTCCTTTAATTGGATTTTTAATAAATACTGCTTAGTATTTATTTCATTCGGTACGGAAACTCTATAATTCTAACTGCTGCCACTTTTTATGTGCTGCTGCTTGTATTCATTTGATGCTTTTTTTCAAGGCTTTAGTTTCTGCTTTATATTTGCTACACTGAAAAGGTTGGAAGTGGTGTTAGAACCCTTTGTGGTTTTGTCAATTTCCTATTGGAAAGCTTTACATTTAACTAATTATTTTATATTACGATCATTAACAGTTATGAATAATATTTTTGGTCTGTCTTTGTAAGACTGTATGTGTAAAAAACTGTGTAGGAGGTCTCCTTGACAATTGAACTGAGTCTTCTGTTAGTTTAACAGTAAGCTCAAGTTGGACAATATTTGACCTGATTCCAAACCAGGTCATCCTTTTTAAAAAACATTATAATTTCTTAAAATTGAGTGAGTAATGAACATAATTTTTAATGCTTGATTTAGCGAGTATGAATCGTGTGTTATTGCTGCAATGATTGTTTAAATTAATTTGTTGTCTTCTAATGTGTTATAGGTTATTTTACAACAAAGGATGCCAAAAGAACTTCTGCAGAGCAGCTTGAGGCCTATATTAGTTAATTTGGCACATACCAAAAACCTCAGCATGCCTCTACTGCAAGGTCTTGCCAGGCTGCTTGAACTTCTATCTAACTGGTTCAATGTTACCTTAGGTGGTAAATTGTTGGAGCATCTTAAGAAATGGTTGGAGCCTGAGAAACTTGCGTTGTGCCAGAAGGCTTGGAAGGCTGGCGAGGAACCTAAAATTGCTGCTGGTGAGTTTTACTTGGCTTTATGGACATTACTAGCTGCATTTATATTAGCACCTCCAATAACTTGAGTTATCTTAGTACTGTTCCCTATTGAGTATAATTTTATTTTGTGCAGCTATCATTGAACTCTTTCACTTGCTTCCTTCTGCGGCTGGAAAGTTTCTTGATGATCTTGTAACTTTAACTATTGATTTGGAAGCTGCCCTTCCACCTGGTCAGTATTACAGTGAGATCAACAGTCCATATCGCTTGCCGCTCACTAAATTTCTCAATCGCTATCCCACTGCTGCTGTGGATTATTTTCTTAATCGATTATGTAAACCCAAGTATTTCAGGAGGTGAGTTTAAAATACATGATGCGAGTCCATATAGGTTAAAATTTGCAAGCAGGAGTTTCTATCCGAATCTTTAAAATTCTTGTGATGCAGGTTCATGTATATAATACGATCAGATGCTGGCCAACCATTGAGAGAAGAACTTGCAAAGTCTCCAGAAAAGATAATTGCTAGTGCATTTCCCGATTTCATGCAAAAAACTGATGGTCTTCAAGGATGTTCCAATGCTTCTAGTACTTTAATTGGTGATGAAAGTCTTGTAACGCCCAAGTCTGAAGAATCTGCTGAATTGATAACCACCTCTGGTGTAACATCAGATGCTTATTTTCAGGGTCTTGCTTTGGTTAAAACCCTTGTTAAGCTGATGCCTGGCTGGTTGCAAAGCAACCGTGTCGTCTTTGATACACTAGTTCTCTTATGGAAGTCTCCAACTAGAATTTCCCGTTTGCAGAATGAACAAGAACTGAACTTGATGCAAGTAAGTTTAAATGCTTTTGTAACCCAAATTATGTGACTTTCTATTATTTTCTTGAGAAGCACATGTTCGTTAATTGACTATGAAGGTTGTTGTACTGATTGTTGTAAGTAGAAAAGTAGCTTACTGACTATTGTAATAAATGTGCAGGTCAAAGAAAGCAAGTGGCTTGTAAAGTGCTTTCTGAACTACTTGCGACATGACAGGATGGAGGTTAATGTATTGTTTGATATTCTCGCCATCTTCCTGTATCGGACTCGCATAGACTTCACTTTCTTAAAGGAGTTCTATATCATTGAGGTACATGGATGTGTATTGTAGTGAGAATAAATGTCGGTTTCCTATTGTTTATGTTACCTAGTTCTCTTATAAAACAATGTTACTCTGTCAGGTTGCTGAGGGCTATCCGCCCAACTTGAAGAAAACACTGCTAGTTCATTTTCTGAACCTTTTTCAACTGAAACAGTTGAGCCATGATCATATGGTAATTGTAATGCAAATGCTTATTCTTCCGATTTTGGCTCATGCTTTCCAGAGCGGCCAAACTTGGGAAGTTATTGATGCAACCACAATCAAGACAATAGTTGACAAACTGCTTGATCCCCCGGAAGAGGTATGTTTGATTTGTATAGTTGATTGTTTTGGCTTATTATGGATATACTTTTCAGATTCGATGTTTTTATTATGATTAGGGTGGTCAGTAGTGGTTATAGTGAAGGCGTTGTTAACTCTTAAGTTTAATTTTATGTGGGTGTGTTATTGAATAATGGAATTCTGCTTGGAACATCGAATTGGTTTTTGAAATTCAAGTTCAAATGCAGAACAATATTTATAAAATTTGTCACTGATGAGAATAGAAATGATAGAAGATTTGGAAAAGATTATCAAAGAAGGAAAAGAGCAGATGCTAAGTGAGGAGAATCAATTTAGTCAACATTTCCTTTTTTATTTCTTCAATTAGTATTAAGCATTTATTTCATTTCTTAGTCAGTAAGTTAGCCATGAGTTTATAAATTAGGAGGTTAGGTTTTGAAGAGGGATATGAATAAAAGTTATTTCTTATGGAATATATTGTCTACAGCGTTTTTGGCTGGTTGCTAGGATAATTCAAGACCGTTGTCTTGGATTGCTAGAATTATACCTCGCTTGTGGTTTCATCAGTCACTCTCTTAAAATCCGAAACTTGTTTTTGGAACAGTAGAATGTCTGCAATTCAACTGCTGTTGTGATGGAAATGTTAATTTATGATCATCTTAATAGTAAATGGAGAGCGCTATCACTGAGAAGGATTCTATTATTTTAAAAATGGGAATACAAAGGCATGTCCTCTTACTTTCGTAAAAGTTGCCTGAATTATCATAATTCATAAGCATCTTTCTGCTGTTGCAACTGTTACTTCTACGGTATTTTCCAACCACCATCACACCTATCCAGTCTCCTCCCCCACCAACTCGAAAATGGCATGTCCCCTAAAAAGTGGCCTGAATTTCCATAAGCTTCATTCTACTGTTGCAACTGTTATCTCTACGTCATTTTCCAACTATTAGGATTTGAGCCTAAAATCCGTCCTAACCAGAAAAGAAACAATGCACAAAGTATAGATAGGACAACACTAGGTCTAATAGAAGAAAAATAGGGCTATCAAATATAAGCTCAAAATTCTCAAAAAAACCATCACTGAGTACCCTTACATTAAAATTTTTTCCGAGCAATGTGAAACCCTGTCGTAAGGTCTCTATGTATTGGCGATGAATTCGTCTTTATAACTCAACATCAACCACCATTGCTACCACTCCAGACCCCCCCCCCCCCCCCCCCCCCCCCCCCCCCCTTTCCCCGTGGGTGTACAACACCCTCATCGTCCGGATCCTCTGCATTGAGCCTTCCCTTTATCTTTGCACTTTTGGATAATGTTTGTAGTTCCTTGATGTCTAAACATGTCTTATGTTTGTTATATGTGGAGCTCTTAACTAGATTGCTTTAGGGGTGTTGCAGCATGGAGGGTGGTGACTTTTAGAGGGTGGGACAGCAGAGCAAGGGAGAGTGGAGTGATGTGTTGGAATATACTATAGGGTCATTTCCGGAGTAGGGTTTGTGATCGCTTTAGTACTTAGTAGTTAGTACTAGCTTGATTGATTATGGTGCAAGGGTTCTCTTATTGATGTTTAATGTAATGTAGAATTTGTAGATTTCTCATTTTTTTACATATTCTAAGTGAGAAATTCCCCATGAATATTACATGTATGAAAAAAGGTAGTTATATCTGTTGTATGGTGTCTCTATCTTGTCTGATTTTTTTATGAATGATTTTTTTCATTAAAGTCTGAATATGATTCTATTTTATTCTCATAGATATCTGCAGATTATGATGAGCCTTTGAGGATTGAGCTTCTGCAGCTTGCTACTCTGCTTCTCAAGCATCTTCAGAATGACCTTGTTCATCATCGAAAGGAACTTATAAAATTTGGTTGGAATCATCTAAAGCGGGAAGATAGTGCCAGTAAGCAGTGGGCATTTGTGAATGTCTGCCACTTTTTGGAGGCGTATCAAGCTCCAGAGAAAATAATTTTGCAGGTCCTTTTACCCTTTTCTAAAAAATTCTTGCTGTGGTCTTCAAATGTGCCATTTTGAATGTTATGTTATTTTTTTTTTGAGCAAGTAGAGTCAGAACATGGACCTCTGAATACGCTTCTGTCCTAAAGTGTGTTTATATTCTAATTTGTGTTGTATGACACTGTATAAGAACTTGGTAGTTAAAAAAACCTAGAGATGAGGGATGAGGTTAGACTGATTTACTAGAACTAGAATAGTCATACAGTACTGTTGTCTTAACCAATTAATGTTTTTGTTTTTTTGCCTTCAATATGTGGAATCATTTCAACATGGTCTATATAGGACAACAAAAATAAGATCAGTTGAAAGGGAGTATCATATTCATGGATTATGTATCCATCATTCCTTTTAACAACTTACAAAACGGGTTGTGTATTCTCTCCCATATAAGAACTTTACCTCCAATGGGTGATTTTTTTCCTGTCTAAAATAACTTACAATGATTATGCTAAGGAGGAGTTGTTGATTGTTTATCACTTTGTTATTTTGTCATGATTTTGTGACAACTCTGTACCTGAAAAATGAAATAATTTGTGAACCTTTTTTATGGGAAAATATGATGAAGAAATTTGAATTCCTTTGATGGAAATATTCAGTAGCCGTTGTGTTCTTTAGTATTAGTTTTCTAGCTACCACCATGAAAATGTAGCAAAATGCCCTTATTTATAACTCTGTAGGAGAAAACGTAGTATTTACCTGAATTGGGACTTAAGCGCATTTTATTTTCTGTTTGATAGTATATTTGGTTGCACTAACATCCTGAAGTTGCAGGTGTTTGTTGCACTTCTGAGGACTTGCCAACCAGAGAATAAAATGTTGGTGAAACAAGCACTTGACATACTCATGCCAGCCCTTCCACGAAGATTGCCACTTGGTGATTCGCGTATGCCTATATGGATACGCTACACTAAGAAAATCTTGGTTGAGGAAGGTCACTCAATCCCTAATCTTATTCACATTTTCCAGCTAATTGTCTGCCACTCGGATCTCTTCTACAGCTGTAGGGCACAGTTTGTGCCTCAGATGGTGAACTCTCTCAGTCGCCTTGGGCTACCATATAATACTACAGCAGAAAATAGACGACTTGCAATTGAACTTGCTGGATTGGTTGTTAATTGGGAGAAACAAAGGCAAAGTGACCTGAAGAAAGGGGCTAATAGTGATGGCACTGGTCAAAGCACGGATGGCCCAAATCTCGCCTCTGCTGATGGGGATCCTAAACTTTCTGTTGATGGATCTACATTTTCTGATGATTCAACTAAGAGAATAAAGGTTGAACCAGGTCTGCAATCTATCTGTGTCATGTCCCCTGGTGGTGCTTCTTCAATTCCCAACATTGAAACTCCTGGATCTGCCGGGCAACCTGATGAGGAGTTCAAACCTAATGCCGCAATGGAAGAAATGATCATCAATTTTCTTATAAGGGTATGTCTCTTTTCGCAATTGAGATGTAATGCGTGTACCAATCATATATATTCACTTAAATTATTAAATTATTTTGTATCCTCATATGTTTTTCTTTATCCCAGAGTAGACCTTTTTCTGTATCTGAAATGCTACTCCTATCGTAGTTCAGCGTCATAGTTGGGATTTTAAGATGTATTACCGCAACTTTTCATTGATTGTCCTATTGATGAACATGTGTAACTGAAACTGTGCAATGTGCAAAACTTAGTGAAACACATTTTGGTATTGGTAAATTGCAATTTACAGGGGACATGTGAAAATGAAAGCATCTTTTTCACTTTTTGTAAACATTACACATAGAACTGGGTCAGCTTAGAGGACATGTGTCATATACTTCAGTTGTCATTTGGCATTTTTTGTAATTTTGAACCCTATTTCAGCTGCAGTTATGATATTTTGCTCTTTAACATTTGTATGATTGGGAATGTTTTAATTACCCGTTTCTTTAGTTTAAGTATTACTTGATGCAATGTATGTGTTATTATTTCCAGTTCTCTGACCTAGTATAATTCTATGCATCTAATTTGATAATGGGACCTGCTATTGTCTCTTTGTTAATATTCCGAGGTTGCCGGATTAATAAAGTTTAGAATCTAGAATAGAAAACAGAAGACAATGATACTTATACAATGGTTCTGATGTTTCGTTCAACTCTGTGTTCATTTTTCCGTTGTCAGCCATTACTCATAACATGATTCTATAAGTCCACGTGTGTTCATTATCGTCTTTTCATCATGGACAGGTAGCTCTAGTAATAGAACCTAAAGATCAGGAGGCAAGTCTTATGTACAAGCAAGCGTTGGAACTTCTATCTCAAGCTTTAGAAGTGTGGCCCAATGCAAATGTGAAATTCAATTATTTGGAGAAGCTGCTCAGCAGTACCCCATCATCTCAATCAAAGGACCCCTCTACTGCACTATCCCAGGGTCTAGATGTGATGAATAAGGTTTTGGAGAAGCAGCCTCAGTTGTTTGTGAGAAATAATATCAACCAGATTTCCCAAGTATGTATATTGATGAATCATAATTGTTTTTAAGCTTAGTAGGACTTATGCTCCTACATTGTTATTTTATATTCATAATTCTCTTGCAGATTCTCGAACCATGTTTCAAGTTTAAAATGCTTGATGCTGGAAATTCTTTGTGTTCCCTGCTAAAGATGGTTTCTACTGCATTTCCTCCTGAAGCAGTTAACACACCACAAGATGTGAAGATTTTGTATCAAAAAGTTGAAGAGCTAGTACAAAAGCACCTTGCGGTGGTTGCTGTCCCTCAGCCACCAGGAGAAGATAATTCTAGTAGCATGATTACCTTTGTGCTTTATGTCATTAAATCTTTGGCAGAGGTGCACAAAAACCTAGTTGACCCTTTCAATTTGGTCCGTATCCTCCAGCGCCTTGCACGCGATATGGGATTATCTAGTGGTACATATACAAGACAAGTATGTTTCCTCTACAATGACCACACACTCAATGCATTTTTGCATGCTTTTTTATGTGTGTTTTCGATAACATTTATGTTTCTAACTCTTGTGTATGGACTCATAGCTACATTCTGTTAATTGAGTTAATTGAAAGAGCGTGCTATCAATTTTAAGTTATTGAAGTTCTTTCTGTGTAAACTTTCGTAATAGACTTCTTGTTTGCTAATCCAGGGTCAGAGATCAGACCCAGATTCTGCAGTTACCTCCTCTCGTCAAGGTGCTGATGTTGGAGTTGTCATAGCCAACTTAAAGTCTGTGTTGAAACTTATCACTGAAAGAGTCATGGTCATACCTGATTGCAAAAGATCTGTGACTCAAATCCTGAACTCATTGCTATCTGAGAAGGGCACTGATCCTTCTGTGCTTCTCTGCATTCTTGATTTAGTTAAGGGTTGGGTTGAAGACGATTTTGGTAAACCTGGAACATCGGTTGCGCCTAGTACTTTTGTTACTTCCAAGGAAGTTGTTTCTTTGCTCCAGAAGCTTTCACAAGTTGAGAAGCAGAGCTTTTCTCCTAACATTGCAGAAGAATGGGACCAGAAATATCTTGAAGTTCTCTATGGACTCTGTGCTGACCCAAAAAAGTAATATCGTTTCTTCTATCCATATTTCTTTAGACATTTGAATGTGTATGTATATATATATATATATATATTAAAGAATATTAACTTTTTTGCATTACAGATACTCTCTATCTCTACGTCAAGAAGTGTTTCAGAAAGTTGAGAGACAGTATTTATTGGGTTTACGGGCGATAGATCCTGAAGTGCGGATGAAGTTCTTTAATCTTTATCACGAATCTCTTGGGAAAACTTTGTTTACAAGGCTGCAGTACATTATTCAAATTCAGGATTGGGAAGCTTTGAGTGATGTCTTTTGGCTTAAGCAAGGACTTGATCTCCTTTTGGCTATATTAGTTGAGGACAAACCTATTACCCTTGCTCCAAACTCTGCGAAGATCCCACCTTTTTTGCTATCAAGCACAATTCCTGAAAGTACTGGTGTGCAACGAATGTCTATCGATGTTCCGGAAGGCTCAGAGGAAGCTCCTATAACACTTGATAGCCTTGTATCGAAGCATGCTCATTTTCTTAATGAAATGAGCAAACTTCAGGTACTGTATCTTATTTCATTTATCTTTGAAATCAATGTGTGACCCAAACCAATGCTTTTCACATAAAGCGGCCATCTCTTTCGCCATGATGGCATACATCATCGCTCCCATATTATTCTACGATTCTGGTGTATCATGTTTCTGTTTCTAAAGTTATCAGTTATCACATCTTCATTGAAGTCACTATCAGTTGGCCTGTGAACTCTTGTGGTTGATTCTCCCCCAATTTTTTTTTTTTTTAATTATGAGTATGAACATTTCTATGATTCCCTTTCTTTCTTCAAAAGTATCTAATGAATGATTTTTTCAATCTAACTTGTGTTTTAGGTTGCTGATCTTATCATCCCACTAAGAGAGCTTGCCCATACAGATGCCAATGTTGCATACCATTTGTGGGTTTTAGTGTTTCCCATTGTTTGGGTAACCTTGCATAAGGAAGAGCAGGTGGCACTTGCTAAGCCGATGATAGCTCTCTTGTCAAAAGATTATCACAAGAAGCAGCAAGGGCATCGCCCCAACGTAGTGCAAGCTCTTTTAGAAGGGCTTCAATTAAGTCATCCACAACCGCGGATGCCCAGTGAATTAATCAAATACATAGGAAAGACATATAACGCGTGGCACATTGCATTAGGACTGCTTGAAAGTCATGTAATGTTGTTCTTGAATGACACAAAGTGTTCAGAATCTCTGGCTGAGCTTTATCGTTTGCTGAATGAAGAAGATATGAGGTGTGGTTTGTGGATGAAACGGTCAATTACTGCGGAAACTAGGTCTGGTCTTTCACTTGTTCAACATGGCTATTGGCAAAGGGCACAAAGCCTTTTCTACCAAGCTATGGTGAAGGCAACTCAAGGCACTTACAACAATACTGTACCTAAAGCTGAGATGTGCCTTTGGGAGGAGCAGTGGCTCCATTGTGCTACTCAACTTAGTCAATGGGATGCTCTCTCTGATTTTGGGAAACTTGTTGAAAATTATGATATCCTACTCGATAGCCTCTGGAAACAGCCAGATTGGGCTTATTTAAAAGATCAAGTTATTCCAAAGGCTCAATTAGAAGAAACTCCTAAACTTCGTATTATTCAGGCCTATTTTGCACTTCATGAAAAGAATACCAATGGGGTCCCGGAGGCTGAAAACATAGTGGGCAAAGGTGTTGATCTAGCTTTAGAACAGTGGTGGCAATTGCCTGAAATGTCCGTACATGCCAGAATACCTCTTCTGCAGCAATTTCAGCAACTAGTTGAAGTGCAAGAATCAGCTAGGATTATAGTGGATATTGCAAACGGGAACAAACTTTCTGGAAATTCTGTTGTTGGTGTTCATGGTGGCTTATATGCGGATCTGAAGGATATCCTTGAGACATGGAGATTGAGAACACCAAATGAATGGGACAGTATGTCTGTTTGGTATGATTTGCTTCAATGGAGGAATGAAATTTACAATGCAGTTATTGATGCTTTTAAGGATTTTGGGAATACAAATTCACAACTGCATCATCTTGGTTTCCGTGACAAGGCATGGAATGTCAATAAGCTTGCCCACATTGCTCGTAAGCATGGCTTATATGATGTTTGTGTTTCTATACTAGAAAAGATGTATGGCCACTCCACGATGGAAGTTCAGGTGCAGTGCCTCCACACACACACACACACACACACACACACACACACACACACACACACACACACACACACACACACCCTCACCACCACCACCAAATTTTCCTATATGCAGAGAAGGTGCTGTGCAAGTACTTTATGAGTACTGCTTTTAATTATTGTTTTGCTTATTTGTTTGTAGGAGGCTTTTTTTAAAATAAGAGAACAAGCAAAAGCGTACTTGGATATGAAGGGAGAGCTAACCAGTGGTCTTAATTTGATTAATAGTACAAATCTGGAGTATTTTCCCGTTAAGCACAAGGCTGAAATATTACGCCTTAAGGGTGATTTTCTGTTGAAACTTAGTGACTGCGAAGGTGCCAACCTTGCATATTCTAATGCTATAACCCTCTTCAAGAACTTGCCTAAAGGATGGATCAGTTGGGGAAATTATTGTGACATGGCAAGGACAATTATGCCTTTTTCTTTACAACTAATTATTTTCTTATCACTTACAACTATCTATTTTCTTATCACTTTTGAGTGCTTATTCTTCTCTTATTTGACAGGCCTACAGGGAAACCCATGAAGAAGTTTGGTTAGAATATGCGGTTAGCTGCTTCCTTCAGGGAATCAAATTTGGCATTCCAAATTCAAGAAGCCACCTAGCACGTGTTCTATACCTTCTCAGCTTTGATACTCCCAATGAACCTGTGGGGAGAGCATTTGATAAGTACTTGGACCAAATACCTCATTGGGTTTGGTTGTCTTGGATTCCTCAGCTATTGTTATCCCTACAAAGGAGTGAAGCTCCTCATTGCAAGCTTGTTTTACTTAAAGTTGCAACTGTATATCCTCAGGTAAATTTCCCTTTCAGTAGTTGAGGAATCAAAGTTTGCTTATGTATATTCTTTGTGCTAATACCATCTCATTAATTTTAGGCATTATATTACTGGCTTCGCACATATCTGCTTGAACGCCGTGATGTTGCTAATAAGTCTGAATATGGTAGAATGGCAATGGCCCAACAAAGAATGCAGCAAAACGTCTCTAGTGTTGGAGCAGCTGGTCCTATCGGCTTGACTGATGGAAGTGCAAGAGGGCCTATTCAGGGTGCAGGAACATTGGTCTCAGAGAATCAACTTCCTCATGGAGTTCAATCTGCTGGAGGTCTGGGGTCACATGATGGAAATGGCTCACATGTGCATGAAACTGAAAGGCCAGGTGCTGCTGAAAGTAGCATGCCTTCTGGAAATGACCAATCAATGCATCAAAGTTCATCCAACAACGAGGGAGGTCAGAATTCATCGAGGCGAAACAGTGCCATGGGTTTGGTTGCGTCTGCTTCCAGCGCTTTTGATGCTGCTAAAGATATAATGGAGACTCTTAGAGGCAAACACACCAATCTGGCTAGTGAACTTGAGGTTGTTTATTTTTCTCACTTGACAGTTTGCTTTCCATTTTTCAGTTCAGTAAGCAATTAGTAACGTATCTGGTTTCATATTTGTTTGCAAATTCTATCCAGAAGGTTTCCAAGTTCTTTACAAATCATCTGAAAATGAGATAATATTTTTTTCCTTTGCTTGAAATGATTTTGTTTTAACATTGTGGTGAGGAAATTTCTTTGCAGATTCTACTCACGGAAATTGGCTCAAGATTTGTCACATTGCCCGAGGAGAGACTGCTGGCTGTAGTTAACGCCCTTCTTCATCGCTGTTACAAGTACCCCACTGCAACTACAGCAGAAGTTCCCCAGTCTCTCAAGAAAGAGCTTTCTGGTGTTTGCAGAGCCTGCTTCTCAGCAGATGCTGTGAACAAGCATGTTGAATTTGTGAGAGAATACAAGCAGGAATTTGAACGTGACCTTGATCCAGAAAGTACTGCAACTTTTCCAGCTACCCTTGCTGATCTAACTGAGAGACTAAAGCACTGGAAGAATATTCTCCAGAGCAATGTTGAGGATCGGTTTCCAGCTGTTTTGAAGTTGGAGGATGAAAGCAGGGTATTGAGAGACTTCCATGTTGTTGATGTGGAAGTTCCCGGACAATATTTTGCTGATCAGGTTCTTCATTCAGTGTGATTTTAAGATATTATTGTCTGATGAGCTTTTGATATCCAGTTATAAGTTGTCATCTTTTTTTGATTTCAGGAAGTTGCACCTGATCATACAGTTAAGTTAGATAGGGTGGGAGCTGACATTCCTATTGTTAGAAGGCACGGTAGCAGTTTCCGACGTTTGACTCTGATGGGTTCTGATGGCTCTCAGCGCCATTTTATAGTTCAGACATCATTGACCCCGAATGCTAGAAGTGATGAAAGAATCTTGCAACTTTTCCGTGTAATGAACCGAATGTTTGATAAACACGAAGAATCTAGGCGTCGCCACATTTGCATTCACACACCAATTATTATTCCTGTGTGGTCCCAGGTAAAATATACTCCCACAATTATAGCTTCGTTTTACGCTTTTAAGAAGCTTAGCCAATAGGCTGGAGCGCATGCACAATCATTGGCTGAAACTTGTTTGTTGTTTTTGCTTTCCTTTTTTTAATGTAATATAGGTGCGCATGGTTGAAGATGATTTAATGTATAGCACCTTCCTTGAGGTATATGAAAACCATTGTGCTAGAAATGACAGAGAGGCAGATTCGCCAATTACTTTTTTCAAAGAGCAATTGAACCAGGCGATATGTGGCCAGATATCACCTGAGGCTGTGGTAGATCTTCGTTTGCAAGCATACAATGATATCACAAAAAATATTGTGACAGAGAGCATCTTCTCACAGTACATGTATAAAACTTTGTTAAATGGAAATCATACGTGGGCATTTAAGAAACAATTTGCTGTCCAGTTAGCTCTCTCAAGCTTTATGTCCTTCATGTTACAAATTGGAGGGCGATCCCCAAACAAGATTCTGTTTGGCAAGAACACAGGAAAAATATTCCAGACAGATTTTCATCCTGCATATGATGCAAATGGGATGATCGAGTTTAATGAACCCGTGCCTTTCCGGTTGACAAGGAATCTGCAAGCATTTTTCTCTCACTTTGGCGTGGAAGGACTTATTGTATCTGCTATGTGCGCGGCTGCACAGGCTGTGGTTTCACCAAAAGTAAGTTTGCTCAATTTATTGACACATATTCTTCAACTTATAAGTAACAACTTTGGTCATCAGATAATAAGTGTATGTTTGAAAACTCCGTGGTGCAGCAAACTCAGCATTTGTGGCATCATTTGGCTATGTTTTTCCGTGATGAATTGATATCTTGGTCCTGGAGAAGACCACCTGGGATGCCTCTCGGTCCTGTTGGAGGCGGTGGTCTGAATAACATGGACCTCAAACAGAAGGTCAATACAAATGTCGAACAAGTCATAGGCCGGATCAATGGGATAGCCCCACAGTACATCTCTGAAGAGGTACACATTTGGTTTGCTGTTCTGAATTTTTCATTGTGTAATAGAAATCTTGTTCGACACCTGACCTGAATATGATGATGGTGTTCTTTCTTCTTCTTCTCTCTCATAGGAGGAAAATGGTGTGGATCCACCACAATCGGTGCAGAAGGGTGTTGCTGAGTTGGTTGAGGCTGCTCTTACTCCCAGAAACTTGTGCATGATGGATCCCACGTGGCACCCTTGGTTTTAGTGTATTTATATTCTCTCTGAATCAATCGTGTAAAACTACAAATTATATATATATATATGTACGAGTGAGTATCACAAGTCACTTTCAGGCGGACTTCTGTAAATACATTTTGTGATCATCATAATGAACAAAATTTCTTATCAAAATTTTCCTTCATAAAAACTTATAAAATTATATAAATTTAAATATTTCATAAGTATGACCGACCGTATATGTAGTAAAATTCAGCTCAACCAACACATTCAGGCTTAAATACAAAAACTCTTAAATAATAATAATTCAAGCTCTCAACTCTTAAATAATAATTCAAAATTATTATGAACAAGTTTGTAAAAATAAAATAGTTTTTAGTTGTCATTCCAACTAAGAGATCTCATTCAAATTGATATATACAGGTACTAATTATTTGCAAGCAAAAATGCTGATCTTCTTCACGCAAATGCTGTAATGTTTTTTCATTTTATTTTGCAAGCAAGGGTCAAAAATCAAGTGTCAAATCATAAGATTCATAACATAAGCTGATCTTCTTCACACAAATGCTGTAATGTTTTTTCATTATATTTTTATACGGTCTCCAATTACATGTGATTCAGTTATCAGTAAGATGAGATAAGAGATAAGATAATCAAAGTCAAATATCATCTAAAATAAACATGGCCATCATCTCGAGGAAGATAAAAACCATTACAAAATTCAAGAGTCGGTCAAACTAAGGTGAACAAGAATCAGTGACAGACACAATTTCATCATCCAGTCCCAAAAATTCAATCTTGCTAACAATACCCTCCTCGCACAGATCATTGTAATCCCCCTCCTCCTCTTCCTCCTCATCTCTCGTGCTGCTTGCATTCGCCTGAATAGACCAAACCGAGGCATCATCATCATCACAATCACCATCATTAGACGATGATGAATCAAACGACTTCTCAGAGAACTCCATCAGCAGGGATCTTGTGATCAGATCCTCAGATTCAACACTCCCTTCCCCTTTTTCCTTCTCACTCAGCATCATCTACCAACACAGAAAATAAGCAAACACATATCAATCAAAAAAGGCACAATTCCAATTGTATCAAGAAACAATATTTATTTATCATCATCAGTAAGAAATTCTTACCTGTGGGATGAGAAACGGGAAACAAGAAACAGCGCCTAATTGGGGCGTGTTTGCAGGCGTGAGATTGAGGAGGAGATTTGAGAAGGGCCTGTTTTCGAGCTCTGCCTCTTCTTCCACTTTCTGCAACAGGGTTTTCACTTGCCCCCTCAGAAGAGCTTCACCCGAACCCGGAGCCTCCGATTGGCCGATCACTCTCTTCTTCTTGGACAAAGGGGTCTTCAGACTTCCCATCGCAAGCCCGACAATAGGGGAATCGTTGGTTATGTCTATGAGAGCAAACCGCTCTTCCCGCTGCCCCAATTTCATCCCCGATTCCTCGATTTTCCCTGCACAAATCTCAAGTAAATACCAAGAAAATCCTGATCTTGATTATTATGTAAATATACAGAGATGTTAGTTAGAGGAATTACTGGAAAAGATGAAGTTGGTTCTTGTGGATGATGACGGGGTTTCCATGGAAACAAAAAAAGCTTGAAAAAGGAAAACGAAGATTTTGTTGATTGAGAGAAGAAAGTAAAAGGTGAAATTAGAGCGCAGAATAAAAAAGGTTTTATAGAAAGCGATATGACCGTTACGGAGGCGAAATAATGTAGCCGTTGGGGTTCTTTCTGATACTCCACAACGTTTTATTTTTATTTATTTATTTATTCTTACTTGCTTTCTGTTTATTTCAATAATCCTATACTCCCTCCTATTTTATAAATCACTTTTATAATCTTTGTTTTATAATTGATGTTTTAGATTTTTGTTTTTACCTTAAATGCCTTCAATTTTTATTCTGATTTAAATTGAATTAAATGAAGTTATATTTGGTACAATTATTTTTCATTAAAATGTATGAAAATTTTAATACGTCAATTAAAATGTATGAAAATCCTAAAATGTCAATTAAAACAAATAAGAAGAAATATTTGTTTTATGAAATATGTTTAATCAATTTTTGTTGTTAAATCAACAGTAAAAGTCAAATGTAAATGGATTTATTGTTTCTAAATTTGATTTTACATTAATCTTTGACTCTCTTAACAGTTAATTTAATTCTCTATTAAAAATTAATGAATGCCAAATATGATCGGTGAATCTAGCTTTTAGGAGTTAAATCTTTAGTTTTGAATCTTTAGTTTGATATCCTAATTGAGTAGTTTCTTTCTTTTCATAAATATTAAATACAAAAATAGTTTTCTTTTGAAATTTCCAGACTTTAAGATATATAGTTTTTATAAGTATATTATTTCGGTCACAATTTTGATTTCAATATTTCAATTTATTAACATAATTTAAAAGTTTGATGATTTTATATTAAATCAAAGTTTTTATATATACTTTTAAGTGTCTTATTTATATATTCATAATTTGAATGTCTCAAATATATTTTCATACCTCAAAAATAAATAAATTATACTCTGCAGTTCAGGAGTACTCTCATGATAATGTCTCATATGAGAAATTAAATAATAAAATATTGGGATTATTACAGAAACCTGCCCAGGGTTTCGTGTTTTTTACACTTACTTACTGTTGGGGTTATTTCTGTATTTCGAATATTACACTGCTGAGTCGAGAGATGGCTCTCTGTCCTTAAGACGAATTTGCCCCGTATTAGTGCTTTACGGAATCACAGGCAAAGGTCTCCCAAGATAACACAGCAAATAAGACAGTATCGAAGCACACGATACTGAATCTGACGAACAAGAAATAGAGAGAATTCTTATGCACTAAAAGAAAGGAAAGACGGGAGGAATATCGATAACTCGAATTGTGTCCTCGGAATATTTATGTGTTTGAATATTTCATATTCAAATTTCGGTGTACTTTTACAAATGAAATGAGATGGACTTTATATAGCACCAGAGTGCCCTTTCCGAATAGTTATATACCTATTCGATACAAACGGGTCATGTAAACAAAAGTCACGTCCATTTCATTCTCATTATACAGATTGACTTTCAAAGAGTCGCATCTCTTCACTCATTTCACACGTCCGATCCATTCGAATTACAGGTGTACAATTACTTAAATGATGTGTTTAACCATACACCAACATTTACGTACACACGTAATTAAGTGCATGCAAATAACATCACAATTGCACTAACATATATATTAAGATATATATGTATACATGCATGTTACATTGTTATAATACAGTACATGCACCACCCACATTCGATATACATATATTATATTTATATAATATAATATCATAATCTAATTAATCTTTAATTAATTACATTAATTAATCTTTAATTAGAAACTTTCCTTTATCATTTTAACAATATAGAATAATACATATTTTCATATTCATTCTTTTATATTTGAACTTTCAACTACCATACTTTATACAACAATTACTCTTTCACCAATACATGGATTTTAGTAATTATTGATCAAGTAACACCTACTCAAATAGTAGAATAAAACACTCGAAGAATTAGAAATTCCGTCGACGTGCGGGGCCCCGTAGTTTAATCGTTTAAATTAAAGAAATCATGCTAAAATTCCAACAATCCCCACATGAAAGAGAATTGTTGTTCATGCATATTTCCAAGGGAAACGATATTGCATCAGGTAAGATAGCATTCAGCTTTGAATCTTCCGTAGTTGAATATTCTCGGATTTACTTACTGCGCGGTGAACGCGATGTCTTGAACCGTCAGTGTTTTGTGTAAACCAAGACAAGAATATCAACACAATATCTTCCGATCTGTTTTGTTCTTATCGTTTTGTCCATTTTGGCCCTGGACAACTCTTGGATTAATAAGTGTTTTACATTTTGAAGCGGCCGGTTTTCACACACTTACATAGGTGACTTTCCAACAAGGATATCCTGCCAATATCCCACTTTATAAGTTTGGAAATCATTAAAAGTTTTTAAACTTATCCTCCACCCTTTTTGCAGGTAGCAGTTAAAGTCTTACACGGGAATGAGTTGAGTTATATTCTTATAGAGATTATAATTCGAACTGCTCTTACTTTGAAGTTTTTAGACTTCCAAAGTGATTCACTGAATCTTTATAGCTTAGTTTTCCACATTGAACCAAATTCTTGGGATCTCCAGTCAGTATGGTTGGGTTACCACCACAAAGATTCTTAATTTATGGGTTTTCACTCCATTCCCCTAGACAGGCATTTTATGTTTGATCTCTCGGTAGGCCTTTTGTTAACAGATCCGGAATACACACCGTAGAGGTCAACTTCCTAATGGTTTTATATCTACGACATATATGTCTAGACTTACCATTCTACTCCATGCCATTTTCAAAGTCGACTGACTATCATAGTGAATTATCACTAAAAGCACGAGTTTATCCCAACAAGGGCATCCTCTAAGAAATTATGAAGTCATTCAACTTCTTCTCTGACTTTTATCCAAAAGTTATATACTCCGATTCCATAATGAATCGAGTAATACAAATTTGCTTAGAGAATTTTAAAGACACATCCACACCACTAATAGTAAAGACATTACCATCAGTAGTCTTGACGTTATTTAGATCAGATATCCAGTTAGCATCACTGTATCTTTCCAATACAGTTGGATATCGCTAGTAGTACAAATCATAATTCTGCCTATAATTTAAATATCGCAACATGATGCGGTTTATCGCCTTCCAGTGCATGGAATTGTGCATAAACCTCTCCAACTTATTTACAGAATAAATAATTTATGGACCAGTGCAGTTTGTAATAATCATTACACTGCCAATGATTTGTACGTACTTACTTTCTTATACGGGTTCACCATGATTTTATCATTATTATGATTTCTATCCATCGGTGATTATAGGTGAACTATCAATCATGTTAATTATCTCCAAAACAACTTCAATGTAATGAGATCTGAGACAACACCAGTTCTTTAGACGTCTTAGAAATATTAATTTCCAATATGACATCTTCCGCACCCATATTTTTCATGTCGAAAAACATTTCAACATATTTTTGTATTCCAAGATTAAGTATACGTTACTCACATTAATGAAATTGTTAATTACGTAAAGGAAGACCATTTTCAACACTAGTGAAATCATGTTTCCTTTCACGTATATACATTTATCGCACTCATTAATTGAGAAACCTTTGGTTTACCATTAATCTTTCTTGAATCATTTTCTACCAAATAGGTCAGAAAATATATGCTAAAGGTTTTAGCCTTTTTAGTTCTTGTATTCCATCTATTTTCATTTTCAGAAGTTTCGGTACCCTTCTGATTAGAATCAATAGATTTAAAATTACATACATTCGAACTATTAGCCGATTCATAATTTCATTTAATAGAAATTAAACCTTTCTTCTCTTTTCGAGGATAGACATGTTCAAAGAATTTAACATCTCTGAATATAATAATTATATCCAAATGGATATCTAATATCGCAAACTTACAACATAAGAATCGATATAAACTACTGTTATTGACATATTCAATTAATATGCAATCCACAGTTTTAGGACCAAATTCTATCAACATTGTAATCGAAGTGAGTATGACTTCGCCTCACAAATTCTGGCTTAATCTTGATTTATATATCACAGATTTAGAGTTCATCATTTTTGAAGTCTAGGAACTTCCTTAATATGAACCTCTTTTGGCCACATAAAATCATTATGATTTTTGTTTGTCCCCAATCATCTTTTTCACAAAAGAGACTTGAACCGTCGGCTCAGATCTAAACCCAGTAGAAGAAGGCTGAGTACTAGATCTAGCGGAAGTCGCCAGAGTTCCAGACCAACAGAATCATCCCCAGAAGAAGAAGGGAAATCTCCTGTCAAGTAGCTTAAGATTTGTTATATAAAATAACACAATTTTTCTTTCTCGTTTCTCCCCACATTTCATGAACGTCAACTTGAACTCATCATCTCGAATATTCAACAATACAAAAACAACATATAAAATTCGTCTTAAGATTGTTGGGGTTATTTCTGTATTTCGAATATTACACTGCTGAGTCGAGAGATGGCTCTCTGTCCTTAAGACGAATTTGCCCCGTATTAGTGCTTTACGGAATCACAGGCAAAGGTCTCCCAAGATAAAACAGCAAATAAGACAGTATCGAAGCACACGATACTGAATCTGACGAACAAGAAACAGAGAGAATTCTTATGCACTAAAAGAAAGGAAAGACGGGAGGAATATCGATAACTCGAATTGTGTCCTCGGAATATTTGTGTGTTTGAATATTTCATATTCAAATTTCGGTGTACTTTTACAAATGAAATGAGATGGACTTTATATAGCACCAGAGTGCCCTTTCCGAATAGTTATATACCTATTCGATACAAACGGGTCATGTAAACAAAAGTCACGTCCATTTCATTCTCATTATACAGATTGACTTTCAAAGAGTCGCATCTCTTCACTCATTTCACACGTCCGATCCATTCGAATTACAGGTGTACAATTACTTAAATGATGTGTTTAACCATACACCAACATTTACGTACACACGTAATTAAGTGCATGCAAATAACATCACAATTGCACTAACATATATATTAAGATATATATATGTATACATGCATGTTACATTGTTATAATACAGTACATGCACCACCCACATTCGATATACATATATTATATTTATATAATATAATATCATAATCTAATTAATCTTTAATTAATTACATTAATTAATCTTTAATTAGAAACTTTCCTTTATCATTTTAACAATATAGAATAATACATATTTTCATATTCATTCTTTTATATTTGAACTTTCAACTACCATACTTTATACAACAATTACTCTTTCACCAATACATGGATTTTAGTAATTATTGATCAAGTAACACCTACTCAAATAGTAGAATAAAACACTCGAAGAATTAGAAATTCCGTCGACGTGCGGGGCCCCGTAGTTTAATCGTTTAAATTAAAGAAATCATGCTAAAATTTCAACACTTACCCGACCGGAAAATCGTTATAATCACATACCTATTGTTTTCGTCGTTTTACACTTATTTATTTTTTTTGGATGAAACAGAATATTCTGTTGCATATTTCGTTATCTTTAATTTTTTATTGTTTTTTATGGCTTATTACTAAAATACCCTTGCAATCAATGTTTTTAATATGATCACGTGACTTCTCTTAACTTTTTTTATATTTATTTTTAATAATTTATTTCTAAATCAAAATAAAATTGTGTGACTTCTCTCAACTTTTTTTATATTTATTTTCAACAATTTATTTTTAAACCAAAATAAAAATGGAAAATATCAAATTCTTATTTTTAATTTTGTTGAGAGTTTGAGGACGATGGAGATTATATGGGTGTGGCACCGCCGAGGGCTTTCGATTCCAGCGTGCGGAACTCCGAAGAGGTGGTCGTTACTTCTTTTCAGATGGACGGCGTACCGAGAGGGTGGGGTGGTGATGGTGGTGAGGGGTGTTCGTCCTCTTATGAGAAGCGTTCCGGCAAAAACCGAGCGACACACGGAGGAGGAGGGCTCCTAGTTCTCCTGCAGGTGATCCTTCGATTTCTTCAAAGGGTCAAAGCTTTCGGCGGCGACGATGATTCGACGGCAGCAGCGCGACTGGGGCCTCCGGTGGTCTTGAGCAGCGGCAACGAGAGGGTTTATCGGGTTCTGGTTCTTTGACATATGAATCGAAAATTCAAAATTTAGAAATGTAATTAGCGCTCAGGACGAAAGAATCGAAGATTTCACCTGTAATCGAAATTAGGGTTCATGCAATTTGGGGAAAACGGAGGTGAAAGGTTTTTTGTTTCTGTAATGGGAAAAATGAGGTGCGGGGGTTATGTAGGGTTAGAGAAATGAGATGTGTTAATACATAAATGCCCCTCTGGTCATAATTTAAGTTGACCAAATCGGTAAGTGAGAAATACGCGCCCGGAATATTCTGAGGAATATTCCGATCCGGCAAAAATAGTATGTTAGTGTCTAACGGCGCAAAGTTGGGGTAGTCGGGTGTCACGGTTTTCCGTTCTGGTAGGTTAGTGCCAAAAAGTCGAAACCTTGGGCAGGTTTATGTAATAATCCCTAAAATATTTTATTTGTAAAGTAAATTTGTGCGGTTTTTAGTTAATTTAAATAATCAAAAGATGAATATAAGATATATTGAGAGGAACGAAAAAATTGTTAGAGTATCATATATTGGTTGGATAAAGAACATTGGGCTCAAATATAAGTTGAACAGCTTTAAGATTTTATTGACCCAACTTCGACAAAAATTAGACATTTTCAAGAAGCAAATGTAGTACTAACTTTTTTTTACTTCAAAATTATATTCTTATTTTTTAATATACTTTTCTAATTTTACTCACAATTAATATACTTTTCTAATTTTACTCACAATTAATTTATTTTTTCACTTTAAGATACTTTTCTAATTTTACTCACAATTAATTTATTTTTTCACTTTAAGATATTTTTTATATCTCTTGCTTCAAAATTATATTCTTATTTTTTAATATACTTTTCTAATTTTACTCACAATTAATTTATTTTTTCACTTTAAGATAGTTTTTTTATTTCTTGTAGTTAATTTTTTTTTTAATTTATGTGCTCAACAACATGTGAAGATATTGTGAGACAAAACTACTATATATTTTTTATATCTATCATTTCTCTATCTTATACAAAAAGAGTATAACTCTAATATCTTAATCATGATGACTAACACTTTTTGTATGCATTTTTTAGTCACCTACGTTCTGAAAATAAATTTTATAGTATTTGTTTGTGTCTTCTCAATAAGAGATAAAACTTTCTTACAAAACAACATATAGGATAATAATACATTTTCATTGTCAAATTTCAATACTTCAACGTTTATAACCAAATAACATCAACAGTAAGAATATATTTTTTAGATTATATGATAAATCTTTTCAAAATAATTTTTATGTACAAGTATTGAAATATGTCAATACTGCCTCTTCCAAATTATTTATTGAGAAACATGGATAACCATGATTTAAAGTCTTACATCATTGCCAATGAGTGTATGTAGTAAGTTGAACGAAAAATGAATACACTACATTTTTCATGATCTATTAGAAGAACATTTTTTCACACGTCCTTTATTTTCTTATTAATGCACTGATACTGATCAATTGAATATGATAAAAATTAAAATAACTTTATTTTTTTATTCTATAATGCATACCAATACCAATAAATTGAATATGATAAAAATTAAAATAAGTTAGTCGGATTAGGAATATTCAATTATACTAATTAATTAAACTAGTCGAAATATTCAATTATACTAATTATCCAGTCTAATATTCAATTATTCGAGTTAGTTCAAATCTTAAAATATAAATAAAGTTATTGCGTTTTTTTGATTTTTAATTTAAACATTATATCGAACAAGAGCCTAAATAAAATATATATAAAGTGAAAAATAATTATATGTGAAAAATAAATTGAGAATAAAATATAATTTTATACTATTAAAATTAGTTAAATAATAAATATTTTTAAAATTAATATGCTTATTCAATATTTATATAAAAATAAATTATATAGAAAGAACAAAAATAATAAATGTGTGGAGCACAACTATAATTATTAAAGAATAAATTATAAATAAAATATAATTATATATTAAAAATTGTTAAAATAAAAACATTTATATATTTATATAAAATTTAATTATATAAAATCACTTATATATTTACTCTATAGTATATATGATAATTGTTTTAGAGAGAAATTTTAAAATTGAATGTTAAACATAATCTTTTGTATACACCTCCATATAAAAATAAGTTATTTATATTCAAATTGACAAATATTTAAATATTTAAATATGACAGAGTACAAAGTTAGAAGTAGGTACGATGAAACCAAAATATTTATAATCTCAAACTTATAATTAATTGCAAAATATTATAAATTTTAAACAGAGATTGTCGAGAGATTGTCTGCTTACCACCAATTATACAAGTTAAATCATACATAGAGTAAAAAAATAATAAATATGTGTGGAGCACACACAAATAATATGTGAAGCACAACAATAATAATCCAAAAATAAATTTAAAATAAAATAAAATTATTTATATATTTATATAAAAAAAAATTATAAATAGAGTAAAAAATATGATTAAAATAATAATCATTTTGCAATTAATAAGCATATTTAATATTTATATAATATTTATTATATTTGTAATTCAAAAATAATAAATATGTGTTCAATCGTCAAAACTCTTCAATACTTTATATATGCAACTTTATCAAATGAGGGATACACATCTAATGCCAACAATCACTCATCCACTTTTCCGTCACCACAAGTGAATCTGAAAGTCCAAAGTCTATTTGAAAGTCCAAAGTTTATGTTATTTTTCGAGTCGTAGCTTGGGAAAGGTCGACCCATTCGATTAACCTTAATGTAAGGACCATAAAAACATATAAAAGTAACTTCATTTTTATATGTTGGCGTGCTATTGTAAATTGAATTTTAAATATTATAAAGAATATATTTTGTAACACCTCATATTCAATTAAAGAGGGTGTATTCAATTAGGATTTCCGATTTTTTTTTTATTTTAAAAAGTCTATAAACTTTCGTGATTTAAAAAATTCACGGAGTCTATATAGAATTTATTGACTTTTTATATGGATTTTCATAGAGTTTGAATGATTTATATTAATTTTTATATTTTTTATTTTTTATTTTGAAATTCAAATTCATTTTTACTTAAAAATAAAATGTTTAATTTTAAATTTCAAAATACATTTTTACTTAAAATAAATTTTTAATTTTAAATTTTTTGTTCGTTTTAAGAAAAATTAAAATTTTAATTTTCGACCATATTTCAATTTTTGAAATAATAAATTCAAATATGACGATATATATATATATATATATATATATTAAAAGTATTTATTTTTTTAAAATAACATGTTAAATAATTTTTTTAATTTTTATAATTATTATACAACTATAATTTTTCACGAAATAAAAATTTATTAATATATTCAATAATTTTAATATTATTTTTATATATATCAACTTATAATAACATATTAATTTTTTATATTATAACATATTATTATATATTCAACATATAATAACATATTATTTTTTTAAAATTTTATTTTTTTTTATTTTTTATTTTTTTCCAGTTTTAAATTGTATTATGTATATTTATATTTTTTTTTATGTTTTATTATTTTTTAATAATAAATTAATCAATTAAAATAGAAATTCATAGAAATTTTACATAAGAGATTTCAAAGACTTGAATTATTTTGTATTTTGAAAATAAAATTCATACAAATTAATAAACTTTTAAAATTTATTGACTTTTGAATACGGGTAGATTTTTAAAGATTTTTTTTAAAATTCATATTGAATACTCGAGATTTTAATGGATTGGAATTTTAAAAATTCGGATTGAATACCTCTAGACTTTAAGTCCACTAAAATCCTATAGAGTCTTAAATGAATACACCCTCCTAAATTTCATATGATTTTTAATATTTAAAAAATTACGGTCCTTAATCTTTAGAATTATGAACCAATTTTTAGGATTCAATTTCTACTCAAACTTTTTATCTTTATTAAAATAGAATTCTTTAATTTTTTTTTTATGAAATATGATATATCTCGTATATATTTTAAATTATAATATAAATAATATTTTTGTATAAAAACATAAGTATACTCTACTGTTACTTACATTTTTTCATTCCAAAATGATTTTTTCTAAAAAAATAAGTATCCATATTGTGGAATACATCAAACTTCTTCTAGGATTAAATAATTTTTTATTCAAAATTTATATTATATAAAATTATTACAAATATTTTAAAATAAAAAGTTAAATACTAGTACTATTTATAAAAAATAAACCACTATAAAATTATAAAAATTAATATGCATACTTCTAAATAAACTACATATATTTTATTATAATTTAATGAATAATACAAATTTCATAATAATTATAATAAATTGCAATTGATTCATTATTATTTAATATATACAATATTAATAAAAGTTTATTAAATTATAATAAAATGTACATGAATTGTAAATAATTTATTAAATTATAATTAAATGCATGTAAATTGGATTTGATTCTTTCTATTTAATATATACAGAAAGATACTACTTTGTCTCATTTTAATAGTCATACTTTCTTTGTTATGTGTGAAGGAATTGTGACTATTGTGTTTGGACAAAGGTATACTACTAGTATACTAAAGTGAGAGACTGTTGTGTACTAAAGTAGGGCTGGAAACGAGTCGAGCCGAGTCGAGCTTGGAGCTTATCGAGCCGGCTCGGAAAAAAAATTAGCTGGCTCGAGCTCGAGCTCGACGAGTTGCTCGAGAGGGTGCTCGAGCTCGGCTCGCAAATTTTATTTCATGCTCGGGCTCGACTCGATTTAGCAGCTCGAGCTCGGCTCGATCGAGCCGCTCGGGTTTTGCTCCTAAGGAAAAATTCAACTTCAGCTTGTTTAAGTGGTTCGACACCTATTAATCGAGTTCGACTCGACTCGAATGGCTCGAAAAGCTCGACTCGACTCGATATACTCGATATATATACGTATATAAAATATATTTAATAAAAAATATATATATTCGAACGGCTCGCGAGCCGCTCGATTCTTCATGGTTTGAGCTCGAGCTCGGCTCGAGCTCGAGTTTGACCGAACTCGAGTCGAGCGTTGACTCGAGCAGCTCGCGAGCGCTCGACTGCTCGGTTCGTTTCCAATCCCTATACTAAAGTGAGAGCCAATTGTGAATTGACTTCTAACTCATTCATCCTCTCAAGTGTGAACGCAAAGAGTGGTATAATTATTTTAAAGCTACAAAACTAATATTATATTTTAACGTACATATAAGTATCCTTGGTTTACCATGTTTATGTTTTTTTTTTCGCTCGTTGAATGTCTTGAGGATCTTGAGTTTTCGTCCATTCTATTTACTTGTGTGATTTTAGTTCGGACACTTTTAAAAAACCTGAACACATTAAGAATAAAAAAACACAATAATTACCTTAATGCTATTGGTGTCTTATTAGATTGAGAGAAATATATATTTTGTTATTTCATATTGACTAATAAGCACATTTTGTCTTTTTTCATTGTAAGGATATGGACTAGGAGTTTTTTTAACACCCTATATGCAGATTTAAAATGAACATGTAAATGACTTGTTAGTCCATCAACATAGTGAAATACTTGAAATATGTTCAATTTAGTATGTTTTTCGTGTGTATATTTGTATATATTTGTTTGATAATCGTACAATTTTTGAAGGATTGCCTATTATTGTCTTGACGGAGCTTATGTTAGGTGTAGTGCATTTTTGGTGTGAAATCGCCGAAAAAAACTACTAAAATGACGCAAGAGTCTAATTGAAAAATGCGACAACTTCGTGCTAAAAACTATTTTCACTCGCTTCAAATCTAGCTTCATGTCATATATGGATGGAAATGTATGAGACTCTAATTTCTAACTCAAGTGGAATTACAGTAAAATCTATCCGTAGTTGGGAGAAATGATCGATTGAGTGAGAAGAGGTCATTGGGAATTTCATGCACCTATGCTGTAATTTTGACGTCTCTCCCTGGCATAACATTTTGATATATACAATGTAATTCCTATATATTTAAAGATCATGAAATCTATTTTTCGATGGTTTTTGAATCGAGACATTTGGAGTTCGCATCTATAAGATATTATGGAAACAAGGCGAAGAGTCGCAGAAGTAGGATAGCTCGCGGTGAAGACCTGCGATAAGATGTACCGCTGGTAGGCTAAGTGCAAGCCTTAGTTGGTTGAAATTCTCGAGCAAAAGAGGGCAAAATATAGTGACCTCAGCAGCGTGAATACCCGCGGTGAGATGTACCGCGCGGGTGAAGTCAAATTGAAGTTGAAGTGAGAAATTGTTAAATACAAATAATGAAGTCTGGTGTTGAATAGCTTCTTCCAAGTATATCACTTGAGCGTGCTTGTGTCGATCGATGTTTAGGTGTGGTTCAATGTCTATCGGTTCTGTAAAAATCCAAACTTAATATATACGTTGATTCATTCCCAAAGCAAATGATCCCATATACCCTAGCTCTTCGTTTCATGTGATATCTCATATGGTCGATTGTTTATTGCTTGTTACTTTCTTACTTGTTTTAGTTTATTAATCAAAATCTTTGAAATAAAACAAGTTTCAATTGAACAAAACTTTGAATTTACATCGACTAATATATATCATTCAATTCACCCAGGGATCATTTGTCTTTTCACACTGTCGAAACGAACACAAGAACATAGCATCTCTCTGATTCGACAACAAAATATATCATTTTATCTAACGTCTCTCTGATTTAACCCATCTCTAGTCAGGAAAGTAACATTTCTCTCCTACAACCTATCACCCTGGAAAACATGAGTTATTCCCATATATACGTGAGAAAAGAAGCAAAGATGAATTTACATAAAAGATGCAGTCACTTCCTATAAAAGATCATGTCACAGTTGAGTTAAAATAAATCTGAATATTACATTTACAACATTCTCCCAACACCGACACAACTTCCAGCCTTAGGTAGAGTTAAATAACAAAAGAGAAAAACTAAAGGAGTATCAAATGTCAGCACAATGGAGCTTCTGCATTCTGCATTCTGCCCTGGCGAGAATTGAAAGAAGTAAAAATAAAATAAAAAATGAAAGATGGTCAAAACGCAAGAGTAATGAGGTGCCCTGTGGTTTTACTATTGACGAACAAAAATTTGAGATTTTTCAAACTTTCTCTGCATGTTAGAAGAAAGAAAGACATCTGTAGAGCCGTGATTCAGAAATAAGTAGACAAGAACATTGCTTACAAATTAAGACCGAAATGTGGTGATGGAAGGCATTTGAAGCCTGTTCATGTATGCAGGTAATTAGCAGCCATCATTAGTTCCAGAGTCAGCTCAGGTTCAATGTGGAACTCAGTTTCCTTGCCACTACAGAATACAAGGCCCCATTGGGGAACAGCCATGAATATCACTTGACCAACAAACCAAGATAAAATTACAACTCTACAATTCCCTTGTAAGAACAGAATCTAGAATGACATCTTGATATTAATGAAGAAACATGCATTTTCTCCTCTATGAAAGTGATTTTATATTAGTACTACTAGTTTTGTTAAGTAAAAGTGTCCAATAACAAAAAACATATTCATCCTACTTTTAAAGTGGTACGCCATATACATTTAATTCATTCTTTTACCACCCTTGGAAAATAAATTATTGATGTTTAGAATTTAAAAGAACTACATATATTATGATGCAATTTTTACATCATTACTAAATGAATGCAAAATTTTGAAAAATTGAGAAGATTTAAATAATAAAGCTTCTCGTTAAGAGAATTATGCTAACAAGAACAAGTCAGACTACAGCACACTTTTGTACAAAATAAGAGAACATTTGGTAACTAAAATTTATTTGATGATAATCGGACGAATGAATAACCTTTTTCTTCAGTGCGGAAATATACTGAAATAAGAAAGTGAGAGAAATTTCACATATGGAACAATACAACATGTAAGTAATTTCCATTAGGTTTTAACTAATATGGTTTATTTAACATTGAGGCAATTTTTTTGGTTCTATGTGTATAAGAAAGTTCCAAATGTTGTTGCAAGCAATACTACTTGGATACATATAAATTGTTATAACCGTTTAACCTAAGGAATATTATTATTGCAGATAAATATTCTATTTCAAAAAGCTAATTCAAAATTGCCAACTGAACAGATAAACATGAATGTGATGATATCACATATAAATATACCACAATTACACTTAAGAAATTATAAGAATTTCAGCATATAGAAACTTTGTAAGATGTTGAAGTATCGAGTCCGGGATGAGTAAAAAATCACTCTCAAGGAGTTTACATTGGAATAAATAATACTCCGTAAGTCTCATGAAACTTGATTCCACAAGGATCATCTTACATTTTAATATATATTCATTACACAGAAAAATGTTTTTATATCTGAAACCAAATTTCCTAGATTCATGAAGATATAGAACAGCATATTTGTTGATAGATTAATAAATAACAAATGATAAGGATAACTGAATGAACTGATACCCATACAACCCATCATCTGTACCACAAATGCCATCCTTGATAAGTCCTACAAAGCTCCGAACCCGGCCCTATTATTTCCTTGAAAAAACTAAACTTCGTTAATCTAGGACCATAACTACTCTTAATAATGTTTCCTACGTGTTAAACAGCAGTCCAAACAGAATAAACTGGTTTCTCCTTTGTACTAAATAATCTCATTCCACAGATCAGGATGATAATCTATGAGGAACGATCCATAGGTAGGGTAAACATGATCTCAACCAAAGGTATATACGTATGTAAATGCAACTGCAAGATGGAAATTCGGATAGATAAACTTATGTTGTAAAATTTAGAGCAGATTCCACGAATTTTGCTTTAGTCTAGGAAATCATTAGCTAATGTATCTATCAGGTGAGGTATTGATCAGATTATTCATTTTCAAAAGAAAAATCTGAGTTGCTCAAGAATAATGTTCGGAAATCGGAATCCTAATCTTCAAATTAGTACTCGGCTCCTTCACTTTATTAGAAATAAAAACTTCTTAAGAACTTAAATACTTATTGTGAGTTTTCCAATATAATACAGCAGAAACCAAACAACCACAAAGCCTCATAAAACCATTTTCGGTAACATAGTCAAAGAATAAAAACATTGTAGGAAACTATGAAGGAATATGATCAGGATTGTAGAGTTTTCAGGAAAATATAGGAAACAAACTTGCAGTTTGCATTGTGCATTTAAATTTTCTTTCAAGAAGAAATTCTCAGCACTACAGTCAAACAACAGACTCTGAAAAAATTCATAGAAAAAGTTGAACACAAAACAGGATTCAAATGTGCCAGTTGTATATGGATGTCCAATAATACTCACAAGTAGAAAAGGGAAATATATATAAGGATACTGGGAATGGAATAACTTCCTGGAAGTCGAGGGCCGGTGGGATACGGCTAGATATTGCCCATGGGAAATAAGACTACCAATCCATTGAATTCACTTTAAAGGATCACCCAACTATATTTACGAGTATCTACTTGGAAAAAACTGCTTGTGAGCAACAAATCTAATTTGAGGGACTATTTAGATCTACTTAACAGTTTAAGGGTAATGAATATAATGATAATGCACACAAACTTATCTGTGGTCACATCAATATGAAGTAGGAAAGACAAAAGAAATGAAATGGTTACTCTAAGGAGCTTTAGACGAATAAAGAATACGGATTAGAACAATTAAATATTTAAATAGAGATTAAATGAAACCTTTATTGTAATCCCAATATATTGAAAACTTGATCAACGGTCTTACAACCTTTAAAACGTGGCCATATCCAATGATAAAATCAACTAAGTACCTCTTTGGAGAAAAATTGATGAGCCAAAATTTAACTGAAACGATAATTGCGAAAAGGTGGCGTATCAGTGTGGGACTGGAATATCAAATTTCATACCAAATTGGGTTTATGAAGTGGGTATATAAATCTAGGATATATTAAGGGTATAAGGTCTTTTAGTTTCATAAGTATAATATACTTCTGGTGATTTTCAGTTCATAATTAAGTGCTATGATTTTAACCGTTTTTTATTATTTAGGATTATTATATATTAATAATTATATATTAGAGCAACATTTCAAAATTCAAATGTCTTACTTACCCTTTATTTACCCAATAAAAAAAATTGAAAACTAAAAAGGGTAATTGCAGTATTTACCCCTGATTTATAATTAGGAAAAAAATGAGTCATTTAATACTAAAGAAACACTAAAAGTTGCACCTTATTCAAAAATCCCCTTAAATCTATTTTTGACTGAAATCATGATTGTTCCAAATTTTTATTTACTTCAAAGCAACCTTTGACTCAAGTTCTTTGGATTTCGTAGAAATCAATTTCTTAAAATTACATCAAAACTATAACTAAATGAAACATACCTAAACTGATTAAAGGGTTGGATTACATAGCATATTACCCAAAATGACAGTGTAAGAGTAGATGATTTAGAATGTGTATCCCGTACTCCCGACAATCATCCCTATAATCCCTAATAATGATAGAATCTAAAAATTCAATAAGTTGTCCACAGTCATCGATCCGACAGTTCCGTATATTTATAAAAAAAATGAAAATTCCAAGACAGAGTGTGCATGTGTCTCAGAGTTAGACACGAGATTCACTAGACTGATGATGAGCAGAAGGCAAACAAAACAATGAAGAAAAACATGCACAAAAAGGTATAGCTGCCCACCCACACATCCTCACATAACGTGACCGAATCGCCCTTCTAAGTTCAATCTCCATTGATCACAAAAAAATCAGGATAGACACGATATATGAATTCCCATGGGCTGCAAATATTCTTTTATACTGCCAGACCAGACTAAAATTAAATCATTCTTCACTCATCATATTTCATTAATTCATTTATTTATAACTGTCTTTCATAAAACTATGTATTCACAGTTAAATCATTCTACTTTCTAGGAAACAAGGATTTCAATGTCCTAAGAAAATAAATAGCATCCAACATTCATTCAAAATATTGCATTTTATGGTCAAAATTTTGTATTTTTAGTACTCTTCCGTCTCACACCAAGATGCATATTTTTCTCCGATCTGTCTCACAACTATATTTACATACCAAATATAAATAACTTTTACACTCTTAGCCTCACACTGTACACTTATATACACCTCATGCCAGTACTCTTTCCAACAGCCCTCACAGCCCTTCATTACCATAAAGTTGAATTACCAATTTTCACATCACTTTATTCATCTACAAAGTAAAGATACTATTTTTATTAAACCATGTGCCAAAAACTCTCCACATATATATGAGGGAAGGAGGGAGTAGTATGTCTCCCTATGTTAAACGCATTTATGTAAGCATTTGTTGTCTCCATAAAACATTCCATAGTGTCTGCAATCTACAGTTTAAAGTACTATAGCAGCCGAATTCTAGTGCTGGCCAACAAGTGTAGCCAGTAGTCATTCATTAGTTATTCATAGGCCATGAAGCTAGTTATATTGTTTAGTAAGATTTTATTGAAATGGCTGGTTTTGTAACTGATGTTTTGGATTATTTTAATACATAATTTTAAGAGATAATATAATTACTGTATATGAATTATAGTGTTAACACTAATAATATTCCACAACCAGGTTAACTCAATTTCATAGGCTGACTCAATTCTTGAACCTTCATGAAAACAAATCAACACAAGGAGAATGGACAGACAAACCTCGCATATTGAAGAGACCAGTAAAAGTACTGACATATCTTCTCCAGAATAGTAGTGCTTATCTCCGGAAAAGTCACCTCTCCGTGCTCCGTTTCAGCAAAACTACCTAAAACATGAACAAATACATAAAATGAACTGAAATTTCATCGAAGAATATAGCGAATCAAAATAAAATGAAACCCCAGAAAAAAAATTGCAATTTGTTCTTGAAAACCTAATTCCGGGAATTTTCAAATTAACAATCTTTTCATTAATCAAATTGTGCCCAACTTATAAATATCGATAATCAAAAAATAGAATGAACTTACAATACAAATGCCCCGAAAAAAAAAAATTGAGCAACAATTATAAAAATTCAGAAATTTAATCGAGGCATTTTGATGAATCGGGAACCTGGTGAGGTGAGCATATTGCGGATGGTCTCAGAAACCATAGCAGCATCTTTGCCGATGACGAACTCGAAGCCCTCTGCGCTAATCAACTTTACTGTGTCTTCCTTCTTCATCCTTGCGCGGCCGAACGAGTCTTACTCGTGGATGATATATTTGAGTCGATGATGATGGATCGGGTTGTGAAAATGAATGATTGGATCGGGTCGGCCCACCAATAATTTGACGTAAGATGATACAGTTACGCAAGGTGTACCGGGCTTTCGGTACACCACCAATCAAAATACGACACGTGGCATTTTAAATTAATTAATTAAATAATTAATATTTTAATTATTATTAAATTGAATTATTAATTAGGAAAATGTATTAACAAATCTTCTAAAATGTTAAGTAAATAAAATCAATATAATCATACCAAATATTGAATATTTTTTAAAATCTATTATATTGTTTTCCTTAAAATATAGATAACAAATAAATAAATAAAATATATATTAAATCGTAAAAAAACATTAAAAAAAATGTAAATAAGAGATTAATACAAAATATTTTATTTTTCTAAAGTATTTTGATAAAAAAAATTAATTTATACATCATTTAATTTAATTATAAAAATTACAAATAAAAATAAATTAAAAATAATTAATTAAATTAATAGAATTTCACAATTATTTATTATTAATTTAAAAATATTATATAATCAATAATCAAAATAGATTAAAAATAAAGTAAAAAAATAATTAATTAAATTAGTATAAAAATTCATTATTTTTTTGAATTAATTTAAAAACATTAAATAATCAATAATCAAGATAAATTAAAATCAAATAAATAAAATATTCAAAATATATATTTATATTGAAAATTGAGCTATCATTGTAATATTTAAATCAAATATTATACGATTTTTAGTTAAATTATTTTTTCTATTTAAAAAAATTAAAAAAATAATATTTAATTCAAATACTATGTTCAATTTTAAAATATTATCATAATAGAGATTTAAGTGCAAATTATCTCTATCAAATTATCTCTATCATTTTATCTTGTATCAATATTAAGTAAAAATGATTTTATAAGTTTATTTTTGTATTATCTTTAGAAAATGTCACATTTATTAATTAAATTAAATTTTCTTAAAAAATTATTGTGATATTTGAAAATTACATATAATTTTCCGCTAACACCTAATTATAAAATTAAAAACAGATAATTTATTCATTGAATAAATATAATCCTATTTTATTTTATTTTTGTACTATCTACATTTACATAGAAAATTTGAATTTTTTCTAAGAAAAATAATTTTTTAATGTTTTAAAATTTATAATTAGGTATTAAAATTATAATAATATATGTAATTTTCTAAACTTACTATGAATATATCATGAATTCTTTAATTTTGTGAAAAATCAATATTTATTTTATTTAATATATTTATTTAATTTCACACGTTGATAATATATATTTGAAAATTAAACGACATTTTACTATGTTATTTAATTTAATTGTGCGTGACTACAAATCAAGTGAGTCATTACTAAAAAATGAATAAATTTAACGTCAATTCGTTATTTAATGTTATTTTTTTTACATGAAATAAACTTTTAAAACCATACTCTATCTACTTAACATTGTAAAAAATGAATAAATTTAACGTCAATTCGTTATTTAATGTTATTTTTGTTTCACATGAAATAAACTTTTAAAACCATACTCTATATACTTAATATTGATGCAGTCATACAAGATAGACTATAAAGTTAAGTTGCAAAATTGAACATAATATTCGAATTGAATACTATGACATTCTTATTTTATTGAAAAATATAATTAAAAGTGAGATAATATTGAAAATTGAGCTATCAAATATAATATTTAAATCAAAATATTATTTTTATTTAAAGTATATTATTTTTATTTTTAATAAATACGAAACATAATATCACATGTCAGGTTAATAATAATATTAAAATATTTTTGACATGCTTATATGCAAAATAGTTTTTCTTACAATTTAATCCTAAAAAATAAAATTAATTATTGTTATTTGTACATAAATAACGATAGAATGTAAAATTAATAGAATTATTTGTCTCAATTTGATATTTGATTCAAATTTTCATGGTTCTTAAAAAAATAAATACTAATTATGAATTCATTTTTATTTTATATTTACATATATAAGATAGATTGAATGAATCAGTCATTTTAAAACAATAATTATCACGTACACATATATTATTCATATTTTTTAAATATATTTATTTATAAATTAATTATTAAATTAGTGTATATAAAATTTAATATTGTATAAATTAATTTTACTTAAAAAAATGAAATATAAATATATTTTTTTAAAAAGTTACTTTTTTTTAAATCGTCAGTTTTTTTAAAAAAATCGTACGTTTTTTTTTTCAATTTAGTATATATATTATTTTATTTTATTTTATTTGTTAGTTACTATTATATTATAAAGAGGGAAAAAATCTAATAGATTTTCTAGTATATTTAACATTTGGAAAGATTATATTGATTTTATTTTTTGAACTTTTTATAAGATTCTCATGATTTATTTTCCTAATTAATAATTCAATTTTATAATAATTAAAATAATATTTATCTAATTAATTAATTAATTAATGATACGTGTCATATTTTGATTGGTAGTGTACCGGAGGCCCGATACACCTTGTGTAACTGTAGCCTTTTCCTAATTTGACACAGTTAAAAAACATGACTTTATACCTTTGTTTTTTTCTTTATCAAACTCCTCTTTTCGTTAATTAAAAAATTAAAAAAGAAAACTAATTTGCCTTCGTTAAAATTTTAAGAATTAAAATTTTAAGAATTAACACTATATAAATTAATAATTTTTCTAAAATAATAATAAAATATCATTTTCAATAAACTAATTTGCCTTCGTTAAAGTCTTATTAGTAAAGTGTACATCAAAATTTTAAGAATTAATACTATATAAATTAATAACTTATCTAAAATAATAATAAAATATTTCATTTTCAATTTGAATCTTAAAAAAAATTATCAAATTCAATAAGATAATAAAATAATAAATATTTGAAAAATCACTTTATAAATATTAAGGAGGGTGTATTCAATTCGGATTTTAAAGGATTTTTTTGGACTTTTAAAAGTATGTGGATTTTTATTGAAATCTTAAATCCACGGAGTCTATGAAGAGTTTGACTGGCTTTTGGTATTGATTTTCATGGATTTTCATAGAGTTTGTGAAATATATTTTTAATTATTAACATTAATTTTCATAGACTTGTATTTATAAAAAATAATAAATTGTTTTAAAAAAAATCTAAATTATTTAGAAAATAAAAAACGAAAAATGTATTAATTCAAAATTTTAAAATAAATAAAATATTATCAATCACTATTATTAATCTTCATTTACATAATTTCTTATACGTTAATCTCATTTCTCACATTATTATTTTCATTTTCATTTATATCATTATTATACAACGATCTAAATATACGTATATATAAAATATACGTATTGTTTAACTCCCTCGTCCTATTTAAAAAAAAATCTTCATTGGTGTCGAGACGAGTGAATTTTTATTATATTTTATCAAAATTAAACAATACACCATGGTAAATAAAAGATCATAAATAATTTTTTAAATAAATTGAATAATAATAATATTAACGAATAATATAAATTTATTATATTTGGATTGTTTTTGAGAAAATATATTATTGTATATAATAAATACAAAATAATTTATTATTAATATGATATATAAATAATTAATTTTAAATAAAATATGATAAGATTAATTTTCTCAAATAAAAATTTGATTATTTTATATAGATAGATTTGTGTAATATTCTTGTTAAATGATGATTGTTTTTTTTAGTTTCCATGTTAAAATTTCCATTGTCGTAAAGAAGTCCGTCGAAATCTCTCATAATTATGAGAGATTTTGAAAAGTCAAGTTTAGTTATATTTTTTAAAGAGAATCCATTAAAATCCATGAATTATTAAAATCCATTAAAATCCATAGACATTTGAATATCTATGGATTTTTAAAGACTTTTTAAAATCCTAATTGAATACCTTCGGATTTTAATGGACTTCTAAAAATCCGAATTGAATACCTCCGGATTTTAAAAGTCCATTAAAATCTTACAGACTCTGGAACGAATACACCCCCCTAAGTCTCGCTAGAATTTTAAGTTAATAATTCATAAATATTACAATTATAAATATTACAATAATTTGCTAAAATATGAATCTATCATTACTTGATTTTAATAGGATTTATTTCATAACTTTTTAGCCAAAATTTAAAAAAAAAAATCATGTTAAGATTTTTATTTGTATTTTTTTGTAGGAGTAACGAATTAATGTAAGCATGCATTTTTAATTCATTTCAACATTCGAACATGAATATATCTCTAGTCTCTAGGGAGGCTAGAAACTCGCTAGAGTCAAGCCTCAAAAGTCCAGCAACCCTGACCATTCCCGTTAGGCCTAGCGAGTTGCTAGGCCTCTAGCTAGGGGCCAGGTGTAACCTGCACAATTATTTCGGCTTCGTTCACAGTCGGATCATCTCGAAATTTGAATTGTGTGCACACAAACTCCTTCCACTCAATGTGGACAGTCAGAATTTGGTGATAAGGTCTTAGGTAAATGTTATAATTCCCCGAACACGCAGCTTATAGGTTGACACTTTCTTCGTTCTTCCCAATTCTTTCCCTCGCTTGACTCAACATACATGCTCCTTCCTCTCTTAAGTCTCTGTCCCTTGCAAAAAATATTTAAGATTCATTGAAAGATTTGAATAATTCGTTTTAAATGTGTGATCTCCGACTTCTTTCGACCTTTATGGATAACAAAATTGAAGGGAAAAATTAACAATATTTAACTCTGAATAAAACACCATTAAGAATCAAGATCAAGGTTGGTGAAAACAAAATTTCATGAAAGTTAACCAAATGAAAGTGTGAAAACGAGTTGTTTTATATCAGAAAAGACCTTTTGGAAAAACCAAGAATTGTCACGAGAAAAACTAAACAAGGTAAGGTGACTAGAACTACTATCATAAGCAGAACTAAAAACATGTTTATCATTTTAATATTTATAGCCTTGTTCATCCGTAAACCAACTAAAAACATGTTTATTTATTATAATGTTCCAAGATTATTCAGCAATTAATAATATTATTGTATTTGAGTTCTTTAAAAGAATTTAAATGTTAACAATTCATAGCAACATTTAACAAAATGAAATGTTCTTGTTATTTATTTCCAAGTTGCATTAACTCAGAAAAACCATACACAAATTCAAACATATTTTATCCCATCAGGATAGGAGAAGTTTCATCCTGATAACTAATGCAAAAGGGAAGAAAGCAAAACATCATCTCCCGACGCATAGGCCTTCTTCACTGATATTCACCTGCAAGGTGAAATGAGCATAAGAAACAAATAATACTGAAAAAGACAGTGAAGAAGTGTGAATCTATATGTACATACGGAAAAAAGAAATCAATCATTCATACATAGTATTATTCTGCCCAAATTCAGGGACAGTGGCAATTCACTCTATATACAATGATGCGCCAGAAAGGCACATCAAATGTTTGAAAAACATACACTGGTCAACTTTTAAAATGTATACATTACACACTACTTATAATTCTCATACAGACATAGCCTCATACTTCATACTATAAGCAATGCTATAGTTCATTCTCGCGTTATACCCGCCTAAAAACATTTTATTCCTATAGGTTAGTACTCCAGTCTTTCAAGGTACATCATCTAAAGCATGTGATTCATTGAAAACTGATTTTTAATTATTTAATTAGGTGAATTAAAAGCAAAAGACATGAGGCACCACGCTAAGCTATCACATATACTGATATAAGAATGCACCACTTTCAAAAGTATTGAATCCCCTGCCTAAAGTACGGATAAACTAAGGTAGGTGTCAGATTTGGGTTGAATACCAAAAGTGCAAGGATTAGTCAATCAAGAAAGAGTAGTACTAATACAATATAATAAATATAATACAACTCTTCTAAGAAATGCCACAAGTTGCTGGAAATGGTAGACAAAACATACACACTCTTATATTAATAATGTATAAAATATTGACGGAACATGTGGAACAAATAGTCCACTTTCCACTTTTTTTTAATAGTTGTTCAAAGTGGAGGGGAGGAGATAACAAGAACAGAATAAATTGTATGATAAATAGTTCAAACCCTGATGTTACAAACTTTTAATAGGTTAACCAATCACGCTTATGATGCCTAAATACTGATTACAAGTATTTCACAACATAAAAATACAGAATATATACCCAAGGTTAAGCCCCTAATTCTATTTTGGAAGAAAGACCTGAAAAATAATGTTTCTAGATCATCTCAACTCATCAATTTTCAAGTGTCCTTTTGAAGAATGAGAAAATCTGAATCGTTAAAACAGTAAACTTGACATGACATGGATCTCATTTTACGACTTTGTAACATTGGAATTAAAGGTGAAATAGTACAATTAGGAATATTCTTACACAAGTCTAGCATAGGAAATGTATCGAGTCTGAAATACTTTAGAATTGAGCTCCATGAAATACAAATAACACCAAATGAAGAAAGTAAATATTATCAACAAAAACATTAGAAGCAACTAAATTAAACTACATAATTCAATCTTATTCTCAATATTTAAACATTTTATACAGCACTTGAAACTTGCCTCAAAACGATATAAACAAGACATGATACTGAATCTAAACTCATACTTCTAATTCTCCGCACCTATGCAAAGTTTACCCAGTTATCTCCATTCACTAAGACAAGTTCTTCACATATTCAACAAATAGACTTCTCGACATCTTCAAACAATGAAATTCAAGAAGATATGAATGAAAATTACTGCACATAGTCATAACAAAATCAAGATCGGAACCTATGCAGACCAGATCTGAATGAATATACTACGAATTCAACAAATGTAATACATCCAAATGCCTCGAATTGAAAACAATTTAACATTAGTTTCCCATAAAACTGGGACCGAGGAACTATCAAATGCAGAGGAAAACACGCATGAAAGCCAAAGAAAAAATCGATGGATACATCAATGATTGTGAGAATCTCATCAAGATTCAAAACTATAAAGAAAGAACAAACGTAGATCTATGATTTTACTAATATTCATCTAGGGTTAGCAAGCAAAATATAAAGAAGGAAGACTCACTTCCCCTGGTGCCTTTGCACAAACCGTGAGTTCTTTGCGTCCTCCTCTAGAGAAAAAAAAAAGGATTCCAACCGATGTGTAAAAAAACAGAGAAATTGAATCGATTTAAAGAATATGAGAAAAAAAAAGGGGAAAACCAACCGGTGAGACCGAGCGACATCTTCGTGATGATGGCTCCAGTGACGGCGAATCCAACAAGGAAAGGCCATGTGCGATTAAACTCTCTCTTGAAGAAGACAGGCCACGGATCGAATTTCCTCATTTTGCTTGCGGCGTTGTTTCGTATATGATCTCTCTCACACAAAGTTGCAGTAACAAACGATGAGAGAAATGAGGGTTTTATAGGGTAGTAAGGTGAGTTCATGGGCTGTGGGCCTTTGCAGTCCATTGGGCCGGTTAGGAATGATTCAAATGTTAATGTTAGTGAATAACTGTATGTTCCCAATTTCATTCTTTAATCTATTAACCTTAAAACTTAAAACAGTGCATAGAAAAAATTGCATTGATTTGTAAATTATAAATTAGTTAATTTTAAAAAAATTACAAATATTTTATGAAAGTAAATAAATATGTATGGAGTAAATAAAATTATAAAGTAATTTTTTTATAGATATGTAAAGTTTTAAAGAACAACCTAAAAAAAAATATACATTATTTTGGAAATGAATGGAATATTATACTTTTAATATTCACAATTTCTATTTCTATCCCATAAAAATTATCAATAAAAATAATTTATATTTTAAATATCATTATTACAACTATTGTATATAAATTGAAGAAAAAAAAACTAAAATCATTGAACTTAAGGTTCATATATAAAACTTTGAATTTTCAAAATCATGAAATTATAATTTAATCAGTGCATTGCACCACACAATAATTATTATACTAAATTTAAAATACGTATATTAGATTTTATATAATTTAAAATATAAAATCAGAAATATTTTAAAAAAAATTAATTCAAAATAAATAACAAATAATTATATGAAAAATAATATACATGAACTATTAAATAAATTGACTAGACCATAAATAAAATGTGATAAGCTACTATTGACCTTGAAGAAAATTAATAATAACACCATGTTGACATTTATTACCACAATCATTATCACCATTAGAATTAAAAACTAAAAAAGTTTATGAGTTTACAAAAATAAAAAATCAACAAATTAAGTAATAGTTAAAATAATAGTAAAAAATAACTTTAAATTAAAAATATACAATTTTTAAATTTCAAATATTATGTAAAAATAAAATAAACATAATATAGAAAGAAAATAATAAGAATAAAAAATAAATGAAGATATAAAATGTTTAAAAAATATTTCATTCAATTTTTTATTTTTTTATAAATAATAAAATAATGTATTAATATTTTTTGGTTATAAATAATAATATTGTGTGAACTTTAATCAAATTGAGTGATATGATTGGTCCATAATAAAATATACTTACTACTTATTTTATAATAAAATATAGATATAGATTGAGGCTCCAAACTAGTGGAATTATGTTTAAGAAATAAATTAGATTTTGGAAGTATGAATTTGATTCTAATTAATCAAAAAATTTCACAAGTCATGAATTTCCTGTGAGGATTCATATTGGACCAAGAAGTTTTCTTCGCCAAGAGCTTTCTTCACCAAGGGCTTCGCACTTACAAACTCTTTTCATAAAAAAATGATTTAAAATTTTTCATTTAGAAATCAAAATTAATGTTTTGGAATTGAGGTTAGGTCGGTGTTAGGAATGGAGGGTTATGCGAAATGTAGTGTTATGTTTATTCTTATACTCCATAAAATAGTTAAATGAGTCAAATGACAAAAATACAATTACACTGTTTCAGACAATGAAATAGAGGTAAATGAAATTGTCACATGACGTAGTTTTTGATCAAAATAATTTGAAAGTGCAAAAATAACATATTATGAAAGTAAAAAAAGCATTAAGTTCAAATATTAAATTATAATTTTCTATAAATATAAAAATAAAAATATTTATAAAAAAATTAAGGGTAAAAATAGATTTCGATCAAAATAACTTGAAAGTGCAAAAATAACATATCATGAAAGTAAAAAAAGCACTAAGTTCAAATATTAAATTATAATTTTCGCTAAATATAAAAATAAAAATATTCATAAAGAAATTAAGGGTAAAAATAGAATTACCTTAAATAAAATAGAATATAAATATAAAAATATTCACGAAGAAATTAGGGGTGAAAATAGAATTACCTTAAATAAAAAGTGTAAGCAAATTTAATTCAAATTCATTAAATTATTTATTGTTTTTATTTTCTAATAAATTTAATTTCTCTTTTCCGTGTAATCTAGGGCTTGTTATTTGGGTGTTAGTTTTTTGAGCCTCTACTTTCGGCTTTGGGATTGAAGGGAAGCTGCAAGCTATGGCGGCGAATGGGCAGAGAATAGAGCCTGCCTTGTTAGATGATATTATCAATCGGCTCTTGGAGTCTCGCAATGCTCGGACTGTTCGCCAGGTGCAGCTGTCGGAGAACGAGATCCGCGCTCTCTGTACTACGTCGCGAGAAATCTTTCTCTCCCAGCCTAATCTCCTCGAGCTCGAAGCCCCTATTAAGATCTGCGGTATGTTACTGTTAAAACCTTTTCACTTGTTTCATCACTTTATTGATTCAAGTTTTGAGATTTCGGCATCACTTATTGTTGGGTTTTTGCTGACATGGAATTAGTCTTGAAATCAAACTGTGATTTTTTATGTTTTTTGCAGCTTTTAAAAATGGTTTTAAAAGTACTTCTATGTTAGTTCAACCTGTTTTTTTTTACATGTTTTTGCCACTCTAGCATTTTTCTTTGGAATGTATTTGGAATGATGGCTTATGGATATCATGTTTTTCTGTCGGCTAACATAATGTTCAGGATTTGCGAGCCATTCGTGCCTAGGTGAAAATGTAACAACGGTTCAAAAAAATATTATCTTGTATAGTTTTTGGTTCGTGTTTCGTTAAGCACTGCTGGAAAGACCTTAATTTTGTGCGCATGATTAAGTCCTTCCAAGAATAAATGGCGGAAATTTAACGGATTTGTTTAGAGAATAAAATGTGATGTATAGTTTTTAGTTGACCTTTGTGTTGATGGATAATTTGGTGCTGTTCATGTGCGAATTCCTTGTTAAGCTAATTTGATACTGCAGTTTTTCTTTCTTGGTCCTTTTCCTTATTTCTTGATATTGATTTATAATTTGCAAAACTTTGAACCTTACGTGGCCTATTAATTTGTTATACTCTGTTGGCTGCTAAATAGTTATTTAATTTTTTCTGAGATTTTAAGTCGATGATACTATGCGTGTTGAGTTTATTTCATTGTTTTTAAAGGCGAAAGGACACGAAGGTGACAAATGTGGTGTAAAAAGACAAAGTGGATAGATAAATTTAAAGCTAAAATAAATAGACAAACCCATAGTGACAATAAAACATTGTCATCTGAAAAAACACTTAATAATTGACGAAAATAAAGTACTGAACCAGTGAAAACGTTTTTTTAAATCCAGTCGTAACATTTTTTACCTCACTTTTCTCTCACAGCACTGACATTGGGATTGGGATGGGCGTCTCTAACAAAGATGGGTTCTCTAATATATTGGACATCTGTTAAAAATCATTAATTTTTAATTATGGATAGTACTTGATCACTAGGACATAACCAACTATTTAACATACACTAAGCATTATATGTCCCTTTTAGTATGCTAAAGTAATCCTCATTGTTGTTTTGCTGCCTCTCTGCTTGCTTGTAGTATTAAGGAATGAAACTGTTCTTTCTTCCCCTCTCTCTTTTAGTCTTTTTGTTCTATTCTCTATATTTTCTGTTTTTCTTTATACATTATATATAACGGTAGATAATTCTTTTCTTATTTTTCCTGGTGGATTCTAGGTGACATTCATGGGCAATATGGAGATCTGTTAAGGCTATTCGAGTATGGGGGATTTCCTCCTGAAGCCAACTATTTATTTCTAGGAGATTATGTGGACCGTGGAAAACAGAGCTTAGAAACAATATGCCTTCTTCTTGCCTACAAAATCAAATACCCGGAGAATTTCTTTCTCTTAAGAGGAAATCACGAATGCGCTTCAATCAATAGGATATATGGATTCTATGATGAATGTAAACGTCGATTCAATGTTAGGCTGTGGAAGGTTTTTACTGATTGTTTTAACTGCCTTCCTGTGGCAGCTCTTATAGATGATAAAATTCTCTGCATGCATGGTGGTATCTCTCCTGAATTGACACACTTAGACCAAATAAGAAATTTACCTCGTCCAACTGATGTCCCCGACTCTGGTCTTCTTTGTGACTTACTTTGGTCTGATCCCAGTAGAGAAATTAAAGGTTGGGGAATGAATGACAGAGGAGTCTCATACACATTTGGTTCGGATAAGGTGGCCGAATTTCTAATGAAACATGATATGGACCTTGTTTGCCGTGCTCACCAGGTTTGTAAATTTTCTCTTTTTTGTTTCGATTCCCTTTTTTGCTATTTCTAAATTCTGGCGAATAATACATCCCTGAGCAGGTTGTAGAAGATGGATATGAATTCTTCGCTGACAGGCATCTAGTTACAGTATTTTCTGCTCCCAACTACTGTGGTGAATTTGACAATGCTGGTGCGATGATGAGTGTGGATGAGAGCTTGATGTGTTCGTTTCAGATATTGAAACCAACTGATAAAAAGCGGTTATTGTGAAGCAACTGTCACTACTTAGGTCTCAGTTCACGACTGGTTAGTTTATTTTATGTTTCTGTGGAACTGTCATTAGTTTATTTTAAGTGTCTTCTAATTTTGGAACTGGCAACATTATTTCAAACAGATTCTGATTCCTATAATAGGGGATGCTGATTTTTGGTTATATTAATTGTTCTCCTTGTGTCTCATACAACCTTATGTAGGATTTGAGTGTGTTATTCGTTGATTACATACTTCACCCACCACCCAACACATTAATACACAAGCATTCCTGGACTGAAAAAAAGAACACGAGATAGATTTTTCATGAAGTTCTCTAAGGAGTATAATCTTTTGCAAATTAATGTTTTGGCTGTTTAGGGAAAAACTAATACTATGTTTATTAATAATTATTTGGAAGTGTGTTCTCAAGGCATGTTATATTGTCTAGATTATCTGATAGGGGCCATGCTATCAATGGTCTACTACAATATGGATTTCATCTCATGTCTGTAGACGTGAAATCACGATGGTTTTATTTTATTTAAAAAATTAGAAAGTACCTCTTATATAATTAAAAAATTATTTAATTATAATCAATGCTATGGTTTATTTCTGATACTTTTATCAGAGTTCTAAAATTTTAGGAATTGGACTGACTACTCAACTAAGGAGGGGATTTGAAGGTCTTTGGTCCTGTGCGCGGAATGAGAAATTTGAACTTGAATTTTGTTCACAACTTTGAAAGGAGTATTTAAGATCAAAGTCATACAGACATGTTCAAATGAGCATATAACAAACATAGGATAACTGAAATGTTTTTTTTTTTTCATTATTACAAATACAATGAAATCAAATCAAATTGAAATACTGGCTGGACATTCAATTGCTCCAAGCATGAATGCAATGCTACATTCTGACCCGTACATTCGAAAGAACCAACAAATCTAAAAGTGTATTTTATGGTGCAATCCAAATAAACACATTCACGCAGCTTCTGTTCTTAGGTCTTAATTAGCTATATATCCAAGAATTACAATTCCTTGTGATCCAAATTGTAATGCTTTTCGAGGTTTGTTTTCTTGTTATATATTCGACACAAAACTCAATTGTCGAACTGCAAATTCAATTGTGTATTGTATATATCCTCAAATTACGTACTGCTCTTGCCATAGTGTCCAATTGGTCTTGAACTCCTTTGGAGCATAGAAAACGAGAGCTCAATTTCTTGATGTCGACTTGGTGCTGGTTGTGGTACTCACAGTAATAAATGAATCGTACACCTTCAATTTTTATTTATAATAATCGGGACCGAAATCTCCTGACTGGACCACTTGGGCCATAGGTAATGCTGCACCAGCTTGTCGTCCCTCCGACGAAACTTGAATACAGCCGACAAAATCAGTTGTTGAACTCCATAGCCGCATTTTTAGTTTTTCTTGAATATAGGGGTGGCAACAAATTTGTTTTTTTAAAGGACACAATAGTAATTTAATGGGATACTACAAGTAATTTTATTTATTTATTTTGTTGGTGTATAAAAATTAGGTATATTTAGGAAAAGGGGCATTTTAGTTTTTTAATTTACAATCAAAATCACATAAAATGCATTTTATATTTAAGGGTAATGGTTTTTTAAGTTATTTATTTATTAGGTTAGTAACTACCATGTAATTATAATTAAGTGTACGGTTAATTACTATTTTACCCTTGTTAAATAATAATTACCCAATGAACTCAAAGGGTAAAATAGGCACATTACTCATTTTTACAATTAAGAAAAACTGAATTATTTAATTATAAACAAACTTAAATATTTACCCCTTATCCAAAATTTCCCTATAAATTAAAAATACATAAAGATATTTCCCAATTTCATTCAACTCATTATGAGATAAAAAAAAAAAAAAAATTGTTTGTCTCAATATTTTAATTTCTTTTATTAAATTAGTTAAATTCAAATAATTTTTAAAAAATTAATATAACATAAAAATTGATAATACTTTTATTACATTTTATTTCAATTATATTGATACCATACCTTTTTTTGTATTACCGCATTTAATTATTTTAGATAACTCTCACATTTGACAAATTGTTAATATAAAAATAAGTAAATTATTTTCTCTTTAACATCTTTCATATTATTTTACAACATAAAAAAAGTTACAATTTTATTCTACTTTAATATAATTATATATTTATATTATTTGAGTCTCTTAGAATTATGTACTTTTTTTTAATGTCTCAAATACATTTTTAAAAAAACATAAAATTTATTTTTGTTACTTTAAAATACAATTTTACTTCCAGTTTTTCATTTACTTTTTAAATCTTTTTCAAAATTACTTTATTTTTTAATTTAAAATCACATTATAATCATTTACTTTACCAAATAAGCTAAAAACAAGATTTTTTTCAAATCATTTACTTCTTGACCAAATAGCTAGCTAAAAACAATATTTTTTTCAATGCGGGTGTTCGTGTTTTAATGTATAAATCACCGGAATAGAGTACCTTTTAATATACCCAAAATTAATATAGAGATGCTCCATTAGACTATATGCACAATTCATTGATAACATAAAATAAAATAAATTATACATATAGTTTTGTATGATTCGTCGTCATTAATCATTAATGAATTTTGCAATTGCAATTTTGCAAGTAACCACTTTGTTGACACTTTTGCACAAATAGATAAGGGTTGACTTCAAAATTATGTCTTCCTAATCTACTTTGTCGTGGACTCGTGACTATACACTTTGACTTAAAGAGTACTTCAACCCCAAACAACAAAAGGGACTTCAAAAGTACTTCATCTTTAAATTTTTACTTATATAAAATTATTTATCAAATAATTAGAATTACATAAATTATTACACTAAAAAATAACAACCATAGCATATTATTAAAATAATATACATATTTTTTTAATTTTGTTGCTAATTACAATAAAATAAACAAGTGATTAAGTATTTATTTTCAATTATATGTTCCGTAATAAGAAACATACAAATTAAGTTATAATTAAACATTTAATGTTGATTATTTTTTGAAAACGTTAAAGATATATGAACAAAATGAACAAAATCTTATTATTTTTTTAGTATTATTTTTAAAGATAGATTGAACATATTATTTCTTAGAAATATAGTACTCTATATTATTAGAAACACTTATTACAAAATGCCGTTGTTATTTTTATTTTCTTTTTAGATATATGAAATTACTACTAAGATAAATTTAGCATCCCCATCTCCAACCATCAAACTTTAATTATCACAAAAATCATCAAATTACTATCAATTTTAAATTCAAACATTAAATTATATTTAATCATAAAACAAAAATACACATAATTTTAATTTATTTAATTTTAAAATCTATTGTAAAAAATATTTTTTATGATATTATATTTAATTAAATTAAACACATTAAATAAAACTAAAAAATTACAATAAAAAAATTCATAGTACAATAAACATTAATAATTAAAAAAACTCATATATTATTACAACAAAATAAAATATTTAAAATAAAAAAATTACATATTTTTTGAAAACTTGCCCACATATGTTCTACCAATAATCTACATAAATATTAGTCACACAATTAAAATTAAACAATTCTATAAAATAATCAAATTTAAAAATATTTCTGAGTAAAAAATATATTTAAATTTAAAAAAAATGACAATTTTAAAAATATTAATAAATTTTAACAAATTAATATCATATATTTAAAAATTTCTCAATATAATATTTAATAAATAGTTAAATGTTACATTAATAAAATTTTAATAATTTATAAATTTAAAATAAATAATACGAGTATTATTTAAATAGAGATTTAAACTGAAAACAAATTTAAAATTGTAATATTGGCAATGTTTGATTTGAGTTCTAATTTAAGTTAGAAAAGTAGATCATTGGTGGTGAAGTTTGTGGTTGACCAACGTTGGAAATGGTCTAATCATAATTCTCTTCCGAAATCCCCGTATGAACAGACGCAAAACGGAACCATTTTTTTTCTCTTGAAAGTGACTCGGGTGACAGGTGGCTGGTGAAACTTGTAAAACGGAGTTTCGATGATTGTTAAGTTTGTGAACTTTTAAAATATATATTAATAATTTAATATTATTTATTTCTCTTAAATATTCATGGAGACTAAAGCAAAGAAATTAAAAAAAATATAAAAAAAAATGTATTTTAAAGTAAAAATTAAAACAATAACTTATTTTTTAACGTGTAAAAAGTATTATGGAACGTTTAAAAAAAACGTGAATACAATTGTAAAATAAAGAATATATTTATCCAACTTTGCTTTTTCAATATTTTATTTAACTTGTGAGTCCATTTCACCTTTTTAAGAAAACTCAATTGAATTTAAAATATGTATACGTGCAACTTGTGAATATTATAGTGTAAAGAGTCCAGAGTTTTGAATTTGCATTAATTGCCAAAATACGTATGAATGCTTGTCTATTAGTTGGGAAGTAGCGAGCTGTGATATTAATGCAATAAGTGACACCACACCACCTTACACGTTACACATGGTTTGTATATATATATATTAAAACTATTAATTAAATTCAAAATTTAATTTCCTCATCAAACACTTCTATTTTCGACTACTACAAATAAATATCCCCATTTCCAAATTCCCAATTTTACCCTTCACAAGCATGGAAGAACTTGCTCTTCTTCTCTGCTCTCTCCCTCTCCTCTGCATCATCCTCTGCATCTTCTTCTACAACCAACGAAAGAACGGCAACTGTTACATCCTCGACTACGAGTGTTACATGCCTCCCGACGATCGTAAGCTCAACACGAAACTCTCCGGCGAGATCATCATGCGCAACAAACACCTCGGCCTTCACGAGTACAAGTTCCTCCTCAAAGCCATCGTCAGCTCCGGCATAGGCGAGGAGACTTACGGCCCTAAAGCCGTCCTCGACGGCCGCGAGTCCTCCCCTTCCCTCGTCGACTCCCTCCTCGAAATGGACGAGTTCTTCCTCGACTCCATCCGGAAGCTTCTAGAGAGAGCCTCCATCCCCCCCTCGGATATCGACATCCTCGTCGTCAACGTCTCCATGATCTCGACCGTCCCTTCCCTATCGTCGAGGATCGTCAACTTTTACAACATGAGGGAAGACATCAAGGTGTACAACTTGACCGGAATGGGGTGTAGCGCGAGCTTGGTCTCGATCGGGCTCGTTGAAAGCATCTTCAAGGCCCGGAAGAATGTTCGGGCCCTCGTCGTGACTTCGGAGTCGTTGAGCCCGAATTGGTACGGAGGGAACGATCGGTCGATGATACTCGCTAACTGTCTGTTTCGGACAGGAGGGTGTGCGATGATTCTGACGAATTCGCCTTTGCTCGAAAGCAGGGCTATGATGAAGCTCAAGTGTCTGGTCAGGACTCACCACGGAGCGAACGAGGAGTCGTATGGATGCTGCATGAAGAAAGAGGACGAGAAAGGCTGCGTAGGGTTTTATCTCGACAAGAACCTACCCAAGGTCGCCACGCGGGCGTTTGTCGATAACTTGAAAGTTTTGGCTCCCAAGATATTGCCTCTTCGGGAGCTGCTTCGATTCGCGGTGCGAAAACTGATGCAGAAATCGAGGCCGGTGATAGATTTTAAGACGGGGGTGGATCACTTCTGTCTTCACACCGGTGGGAAGGCGGTGATTGATGCAGTGGCTAAGAACTTGAATTTGAGCGAGTATGATGTGGAGCCGGCGAGGATGACTTTGCACAGGTTTGGGAATACGTCGGCTAGTAGCTTGTGGTATGTGCTGGCGTATATGGAGTCGAAGAAGAGGCTGAAGAGAGGGGATAAGGTTTTTATGATAAGTTTTGGGGCTGGGTTCAAGTGCAACAGCTGCTTGTGGGAAGTGATGAGGGATTTGGACGGGAAGAACAACGTGTGGAAGGACACGATAGACAGATATCCACAGAAGGATCTGGCGAATCCATTCTTGGAGAAGTACGGATGGCTGCAGAGTAAGGATGATAGTTTCTGCATGCCAGATGATTATGAAATACCAGATTAGTATTTCACACAGTTTGTTTGTTTGTTTTGTACCTTTGTTGTGTGCTTTCCCTTTGTTTCATTTTTTGTGGACAATTCCATATATATATGAGTATATACTCATTTGTGTTTGGCTATTTGTAGAGTGACTTTGTTTTATTATTAAGTTTGAATTCGGGTGTCGTTTAAGAAGAGTTGAAACATGAGTGTTGTGTAAAGCCTTTCTAGCACGACTTGCATTATCAGACACGAATAAGTTGATCCTCAACTCGAATATTTACAATCCATTATCAATTCTGTAACCATTGTAACTCACTCTAGACTGAAAAAAATAACCTTTAGCATCCTTCCTTCAATTTGAAAAACATAGAACTGAAACAGCTTCTATACCACACTACTGACTTTTCAACATAACAAATTCAATCGGTAAAATCACACTGCCAAGAATTCTGTGGTGTTTCCTGTAGCCTGAGGAGGAAAAAACAACAACTTGAAGTTCATGTTATTGACCTGATTGTGGGTTTGGAAGCAACTCTGATGGGAACTAAGAACCAGTGAAAGTGGGATATGAAGGAAATAAACTCCATGGTGGAGCAGTGAACTTGCATAATTCTTAAACTGTACTAAAAGCAATTAAGGATAGAAATCAGAGAAAAACTATTCTATCTAATGACACTAAAATTCCAATACCAGAACATGTAGAGACAAATGCCATCAAAACATTTTATGTGTCAAACAAAGAATGAAATCATTTAGCCTACCAAGTTCACATTTTAATATTTTGTTATGGTCTTGGGAATCCTATAATCACCATTATACATTCTCCGGTGACGTTTTATAAAAACATTCAAGGCTATTAAGCTATTACTTGATCCATCAACACAATAGCAAATCCTTGACATTCCTTGCATTTCTTTGATATCCAAACACATGAAAATAGGCAACAACAAAGAGATGTAGTCCAACTCCTAGTTTTAGATTAGTTCCAATATAATTATTTATATTTAAATTTATTATACAAATATCATCAACTAAACATATGAAAACTCGAATTCTTATAAATATCAAAAATCACTTAATTTTTTTTAACTACAATTCAACGTTTATACTATAATTTTCCAAGAAAAATTGCTACCAGCTAGGGGAAACAACACAAAAAGTATTTAGCTGCTTCTTTATCTTTATAAACATTTGATACTTCTTTGTCCAATCTCGAAGCACCAAATAACAGCATTCAAATATTTTAAGATTCAGATTTAGAATATATTACTCCCTCCGTCCCAGAGAATTATGCACTAAGACACAGACACACATACTAAGAAAGATATTGTTTTTTTACTTTCTGACCAAAAGTAAGGAGTAAAAAATAAAAATATATTTAAAGTGAAAAAGTAAAGTAATTATTTCATTTTAAAGGGTGTGCATAATTGGTTGGGACATCCTAAAAAAGAAAGCATGCATAATTCTACGAGACAGAGGTAGTATATATATATATATATGTGTGTGTGTGTGTGTGTGTGTGTGCGCGCGTGTGTGGTGTGTGTGTGCGCTCTAGTGGTACCCATCTCATCTGTTTAATAATGATATAGGAGAACTTTTTATCTGGATCTTCTCCCACACACATGACACAGCCCACACACTAATGTACTTTTGGCTCTCACTGTTGATTTTTGTGATGGTTAGACTGTGCTCGGTATTGATGCTACAGTGATCAGACCGAAATTCGAGCATGACACTATGAAGAGCAAGGGCTAAGATGTTGCATATGGCTAATTCTATTAAAATTCATATTAGCTTATGCCTGCAGACTAAGAGCATCAACATATGAAATCAAAGATACGTACCAGATATGGGTGTTTAAGTATTGAGATGGAGCTACTCTTTGTTGCATAGCATTTGGATATCAGAATTCTAACATGCGGAACGCTCTTCCAACTCTCACCAAGCGCTGGTTTCAAAATACCAACCTCCCCAGCCACCATATGGTTTGTCACCTAAAGCATATGCCAGTATTTTATGATAGAATAAAATAAATATCCCTTCAGCATATCCCACTAAAGAAAATTTAATCTCGATGCCAATAACATTTTAGGGCTTCAAACAGTTCGTTTAACAGTACGGGGGCATACAAGATTAGTCAACAATAAACAGGTATTTTACAGGATTCACACATGTCTCTCTTTTACCAATCACTTCTAACAACACAGAACGAGGCAAATGTTATAAATTTCTAGGTTTTACTCAGTGAGTATCATTTGGAAAATTAAACTGCGGATAAAAGAAGTAAAAGCCTCCATACTTCCAAACAAAAATAAAATATTAAAATGTCTGGAAACAGTTACCAAAACAGAAAGGTTATGCTCATGTGCAAGCTCCTTCAGCAAGAATCCAGCAGTAAGCATTAACGCATGTCCTGTTTATATAGCACAATACAAGTATAGTACAGCATTATAGGGATGGCTCGAAAGCAGAAAGATTTAGGTACTGCACAGATGATCTGCATTTTTCGTTCTTTTCTTTTCTTAAATTTCATTGCACAGACTAATCATAATTGACTAAATAAATGGACTCGCATTCTGAACTGACTGAAACCATCCTGCTTAGTGTGACAATTCGTCTCAAGACATGTACTATAACATACTGAGAACTCTCAATCATCCAATCACTTTAGTGACCAGGGAATGTGATGTTCTGTTTGAAGAAATGCAAATAAGCAATACATACTGTCACAACTATGGGTTCATACAGTAGAAATGTCACGATAGAATTACCATGTGCACCACCTCCAAGAACTGGAGCTATAAGTGATGAAAGCGAGTCTATTATAAGCAACTTGATCTGGCAACCACTCTGCATACAAATATTCTCTGATCACCACCAAAGCATAAAGTACAGGCTTAAAAATAGAAGATAATCATAATCAATTACATTAGTCATTGAGAACCTGAGATTTAAAACTATTCATTAGCCGATGAAGCATATCCAAGAGGGTAAGGATATCGAATATCGAATGGCAAACAATGCTGCTCATTACCTGTTGAACAGTCTTGTTTACCTGCAGGAACAGAACAGTACTTTACATATCAAAATGCCATGTGAAATAGAAGGCATAACATTCCGTGAAGCCCATATCTTGATAATGTTTAATGTAATCATACAAATTAGAAGGTCGTGATTTTTTGCTAGTGTTCTAAGCTTATTTAGTTGCATATACTAATGTAAAGCACATGCAATGACTTTACATCATACTAAAGAGAAGAATTGCATTTGGTGATTTCACGACTAGTCGAAAGCCTTCACAATTAAACACTTACAAAATAATGGATATACCAAGCACCAAAAGCAAAACAATCTTAAACACAAAATATTTACCCCAGTATCAGTGGGGCCTGGTGATTGACTGAGAAAATGCGCAATTCGGTTTGCTGAAAAAGAATTGCCTGTGTCAAAGAACATCACTGTGCCCGAATACTTACTTGCCACATGTGAAGCAGATTTAAGGCAAACCTATACTGAAAATTTGTTAAAAAGAGAAAAAAAAAAAAAAAAAAAAGTACTGAAGCCACAAAAAATTTATTGTTCAAACATTATAAACTAGCTCTGATATTACCAATCAAGAGATTCTTACTTGAGTTTTACCAGAGGATGATGGGCCAACTAGCTCCGTTACATGTCCCTCGTGTAAGCCTCCTTGCAGAAGATCGTCAATCCTAGTCAAAAGAGTCAACATAATGTAAAGATGCACTCATGCACGATGTATGACTCTTAACAAAACAGAGCCTTACCTTCTGTATCCTGTCGATAGAGTGCCCTTGTTAAGTTGAGCGTCTTCTAATAACTCCAAACCATTGGACCACGGTCGATGCATACTCTCTATTTCGGACAACATCTGTGTAATTCCCTTACTCCCACAAACAAAGACACTCACTTGATTTTATAAACAACCTAAATTTGCAAAATAAAAACATTGCCTGAACTGCTAAAAAAAAGACTGAAATAGCTAACCCGTTTCAACTTGCCGTGAGCACAGTCTCGTTCTGCAAAAGCCTCTAGCTCATAAAGATCGTGCACGAGAAAATCATGAACTGCAAAAGGAATAACAAAATAAAATAAAATGGCATCACCACTATACTCTAAACTTTGATCCAAGGATTTTTCGACAATAAATTTGGAAACATTAAGCACACACTGTGAGTCATCTACAGGTTCAAGTCCCTCCATCCAAATAACACAAGTGTACCATTAACGGGATTAACGAAAAACCATTAGGTATATATTTTCAGAAAAATTCATTATGAAAATGCAATAAAATAAATGGCAGGATGAAAATCAGCGTTATAATCTTCTGGCAAAAAGATGAAATCGAGATTTAGGGAAGAATAAAACGGACGGACCGGTGAAAATGCCATGAGAAGCGCAAAATGATCGGAAATGGGAATCAATGAGAGGATGATTCAGCTCCAATGCTTCCAGTGGTGCCATCGGTTGGGTTGCTTTTCTCTAATTATTTATGGGACTGCTAAATTAGGGCACCGAATCCTACTGCAAATCTACACACTACAATACAGGAACTGTTACACTTGTAGCCGAAGGGAAAAATATAAATTATTTATGGCCTAACTTCTTCTTTTGTCAATGCAATCAAAACCAGAATTTATCGGTCTTGTACCAGAACAAACGGATGTTACTGAGTTATGAAAGAACATTTCTATATATAAATTCTTGTGAAATAGATTATATTTATATTTTCTGTTTTGTTCGTGATTTGTTTTTTTATTTTGGTTTCCTCGTGTTCTAGGAGTATCTTATTTGTCGTTTCTTTTGTCATTTATTTTATACTTTTGTCATTTATATTATATTGTTTATGTTATTTGGGTAGAATAATTTAAGTAGCCGATATTATAACAATTTCAAATTATAAATTACTACGTTGGTCTCAAAAAATGAAACACATTTCTTTTGTAAATACTAACATCACAAGAAAATATACACATTTAATTTTCTTTGTAGCTTACAAAAGAAGCGTATGCATCCATAATTTTTGTGATGGAGGTAGTATGACTTTTTTCTATATTGAATTAAATTCTCAAGTGGATGAGTATTAGATAGCGCATGGTGTTCAAGAAATTATGCATAATTTATGTTCGGTGAAGGTAAGATTGTGACTATCAAAAGAAGGTATCATTCACCACTATTCTATTGTCATCGTTTTATTAAACACTTTCGTTTTTATTAAGCTTTCAATATATGATCAAACAATTTCCTTAAAAATTTATTGAATATTTTTAAAGCACAACTCCTTAGTCTACCCCTATACTAAGCGTTATTCATTGCATTCCATGATGGAATGCACACAATTAAAAATTCTCTAAAGAAATACTATGTAGCCCATATTATTATTTGAGCATTTTCAAGAATATTGCAACAAACCAACTCGAATTGGAACCCTCTAGCTCTATTTGCTTCTTGATCTAAAGCATCTCAAAAGTGTAATTTCATTCGTCATGCTGACAATGTCCAACTCGAACATAAGCTAGCCTCTAGCTATTTGCATCTTGAGCTAAAAAAATCTCAAAAGTGTAACTTCATTCATCATGCCGACAATTCGATTCTCACGTTCATCTGGATCAAGCCTGAAAATAAAATTTTAATGCAGAACAATAAATACTGTAGCATATAAATATACATTTACACACATACATTGTATCAATAGAATATTTTTCTTTTAACATTTACATTATATTTTATCTCTATATATATTGTTCAGACTCTAGTATTTGATATTGTGTTCAACTCTTATATTTGATTATATTCTTCACGTAATTATATCTCCATGTTAGGTGGTCAACGTTGACCTTTTTGGTCCGTCAAATACATACGATAAACAATATACAAAAATTATGAAAAAATTACTAAAATAAAATTCAAACAAAGAATAAATAATTTCTTTGACGCTAATATACACCCATATCAGCATAAAATAATTTCTTTGACGCTAATATACAAACATATCGATTTAGAAATGTAAGTAACTGATGTGGATATTGAAGCCAATAATTTCTCACATCTCTCGTCGATTAATCGCTCGTATAAGTCATCGTTGATAAAGGTCGCCGACTGTTGGTGTTTGATCCCGGAAATTTCGTGCTCGATCTTTCAAGTTCGCAGTCGAACATTTCCCTAGAAGTGGAGAATGACGTGGATACTGAAGTCAATGTTATTTAATTATATTATTTACTTAATCATGCTATTTATTTATTATGATTGAATAATGGAGTTTTTTTTAGATATACATAAATATTATTTCACGATTGATTTATTTATTTACGGAAGAGAAAAAAATCATGTTAATAAACAGACAAAAAGGTAACATGAGAGAGTGGTAGCAATGAAATAAAAGGAAGGCAACATTATCCTTCCATTATGGCATTTGTAGAAAGTTAATATCCTACCCAACTCGAACGAACGTCTTCTCATAAATTGCCAGAGTAACAATTAAATAAAAGTTGATATCCCTAAACCCTAAAGCCAAAAGCAATCAGCAAGTAAGAAATAAATACATCATATTTACACAACACACAACTAAACTTACTGGGAATTCAATGGCAAACTCGAGTCATTTATTTTTCTCCTCCTAATCCCTGTGAAGATATGCAATGCTTATAATTAAGTAACTGATGGATATAATATGAATGAAATTAATAAATTCTAATAATAATATTAACCCATATTATATAAAAGCAAGCAATCACAAAGCTGGGAAATCCACCAGCGCAATCCCATACCTTGAGAATTTGAAGATTCCCTTCCTTGTGAAATTTCCACTGTATCCTGAAATACAAAATTGTATGATAAACAAATATCAAAAGCCACTTAAATAAAAAAAAAATAAAATAAAAACTCACTGCTTATAGAAGTAGAAGGGTAAGGCCAGACGATAGTGAGTTGTGGAAAATATCCAATGTCATAAGCTTTAGGGTGTTTAAACCCCTTCATTGACGCAAAGCTCCCAAAAAATTCATGAGCCGAAAACACAAGATTACCCAAATTGTAGCCTTCTACCGCCTCGCCTTTCCCCATTCCAATTTCATACAACCTTAGTCCAGGGTAGTAAGGGGGTTTATCCGTCATTCCCATGATAACCGATTTCCCATTTATGTTACTCACGCATCTCTTGATATGAAACGTATCGCCGAAGGAATACACCTTACTCCAACCTTCACTACTCACAGTCCACACATTGAATGTTTTCTGTTTAATGTCATTTTCCACCATAGCAAAACTCCCTTTCCAGTTGGCGGCAAACAAGAAAGAATTCTTTTCCATCCTGTACTGCTCAATAACAGACTTGAGCTTCTGGAAATGGAAGGGAAATGGATCTGTGTTCAAAGACAGCGACAGGGTTTTCAAATTCAGAGACATCACAAACACACCCTCAACAACCCGACCCTGATCACAAGCCTTAACAACCCGACCATCGACAAATTTAAATTTAAATACAATCCAATAAGCAACATCGCCAATAACAACATCACACGCACTCGAAACCAAATTAAAGGCGGGGTTGTAAAAAGAGCCTTCGAAATCAACGCTAATCTCACTCCAGGTTTCGGGAGAACCCGAAGCCCACACCGAAGCTAAAGTTGTGCTGATGTTGGGCTTACAAACAATCTTAGCTACCTTGTATTCACCATCAAAATGATCCCACCAAAAGACAACAAAAGTATGATCGAAATAGGGGTTTACCGATGATGTAGAATCGGCGGGGAGCGGGAGTTTGAGGGAATGTCCGGTGACAGGGTTCAATATCCAAACGTCGTTCGGTGTGACTTTTTTCCGATCACGGGTGCAGGGGACGATACAGAGCAGGCCGTTGGCTGAGCCGGCGATAACCACATACGGACCCAAACAACTCGCGACAGATCTGAAGGGATCTGGGTAGACAATAGCAAAAACTTTGATCTGATATTCGAGAACGAATAGGGAATGGGACGAGCGATCGGATTTGGAGCGGTTGAAATGGGCGGACATGAAATCAGGAGACGAGATCAAGGAGGCCCAAGCTTTGCATACAAGCTTGTAACAAAGGAGGTCATTCGCGGCTAATCGAACTAGAATCTTCGCTGTGTGATCCCTATGTAGACTCCATCCACAAGGTTTGGCAGCCATTAGGGTTTTCTTTGGGTGCTGGAGTGGAATAGATGCTGCGACTATCACTCCAAATGATTTAAAACACCAAGATATATATATATATATATCCACTAGTATACATTATTATTTCTTGTGCGAATACCGGATTCAGACCACCTCATAAAATAAATAAGTTCTGAGACCCTGTCCATAAAAGTAGATGTTTATTAGGCAATTGGGTAGGAAAAGTCTACACTACCTTCGCTGTTTAACAAATGAATATAAATTGTATATGTAATTTAAAATAGAATTTCTCTTTTAAAAATTAATAATAAAACTCCAATACAATTTCAGACCACCCACGGTTAAAGTACGCTGTTAGACTATGCACGATAATAAGACACCGTGACATCATTCACGATTATCGTACGCCGTGAGTTCATCCACGATGAATAGACACCGTGAGACCATCCACGATAAATGGACACCGTGAGACCATCCACGATAAATGGACACCGTGAGAACATCCACGATAATCCAACGCCGTGAGAAGTACATCATAACTGGACACCGTGAGAACATCCACGATAATCGCACGCCGTGAGACAGTACATGATAACTGGACACCGTGTGCTCATCCACGATAGTCGCACGCCATGAGACAAATCTCGATAAATGGACACCGTGATACAATATACGATACTAAGACAACGTGACACCATTCACGATAATCGTACGCAGTGAGTTCAATAACGATAAATAGACACCGTGAAAAAATACACGATAACTGGACACCGTGATCCCAACCATGATAATCCTACGCCGTGAGTTTATTAACGATAAATAGACACCGTGTGAACATCCACAATAAATTTACACCGTGAAACCATATACGATAAGTGGACATCGTGAGCTAATCCACGATAATCGCACGCCGTGTGACCATCCATGAATACCGTAAGACAAAATGATAATCATACGCCGTGAGACCAGACACAATAAATGGACACCGTAGTATACCATACACGATAATTAAAAGCGACTGTGTGATAAATTTGAATGAGAAGCTCAAAAATATAAACCCTAAAACTTGAGAAAAATTGACGGATCAAAACACTAAACCCTAAACACTATCGGTCAGCGGTATACAAAAAAGCTGAATGAACAAAAAAATAACATCACATCAGTGAATCTCCTCTTTGGACATCTGGTCAGCAGCAAAGGTTTTTGAGACTCGACCAGACTGGTGATTTCAACGGAGACAAGGAGCTTAGGCTACATGCACACTCCGAATCGAATGTGAAAAAGGTGACCGATAAATACCACGGAGGTTTTGGAAACTCGTGTATCTCGTCAGGTTTTCGACAGAAATGCAAAGAAGGTTACTGACCAATACCACTCGATACAGTAATGCAACTGTGAAATTCGAAAAAGTGAAGTGACAACTGATCCATGTAGGCTGTAGCCTAAGGAGCTTAGGCTACATGCACTCCGAATCATATGTGAAGAAGGTAACAGACAAATACTACGTAGGTTTTGGAAACTCGAGTGTCTTGGGGAAAATGATCTAGGCAAATGATGGTTTTATTTTTGAGGCTCGTGTATCACCATACAGTAATGCAACTAATCGTATTTATAGGCTTAATATTGGGATCTAATTTAAGTCATCCAACAACCCGGATTTCAATCGTTCCACGAAACGATTCAACTGCCAACTACCCTTATTAATTACTCGTATTAATAAAATTAATAGTAAATCAACCCATCCAACGCTCCATATCCATTATATGACCATTCAATTCAGGGAATCGATGCGTATCTGTTCTGAGTCATCCCACCGCCGGACTTCAATCGTTGCACGAAACGTCTCATAAACAGATCAACTCCCAACCACTACCATTAAACACAATGCGATTATTAAATTAAGAAAATAAATAAAACCCTAGAACTGTGTCGCCGTGGGGTTCCCTCAGTGGATTGTAACACCGTGCAACTGTATTAGGTAGAAAAACTTTAAACCTAATGGGTAGTCGTGGTTAGATCTCGGTGGACTGTGTCAACGTGGAACTGAAAATAAATTGCAATGTCGCCGTGGATATTTCACGACAACAGAATAAATACACCGTGAAATATTATTAATCCGTGCAATAAATTACGGAGCTATATCATCTTATACCAATGCACGGTTACACACACCCGTATTCAATACGAATTTGGTTGATCCCGATAGAATTTGGGTTTCAATACGAATGAGAAACGTGTGAGCATGATTAATAAATAACAGTGATATTATAATATTTTAATGATAAATTAAGGAAAAAGTACAGTAAAGATCGATGGTTCAAAACCATAAACCCTAAACCCTAAAACCTATTGTGAAAAATTGATGGATCAAAACCCTGAACACTATCAATCGAAAAGTAGCAACATCTTGAGGAAACTCTACTGGAGTTTTTCCGTTCGTATATATTTTAAGTCATCACAGCACCCGGATTTCAATCGTTCCACGAAACGATTCAACTGCCAACTACGCTTATTAATTATTCGTATTAATAAATTAATAGTAAATCACCCCATCCAACGCTCCAAATCCATTAATATGATATGACCATTCAATTCAGGGAATCGATGCGTCTCTGTTCTGAGTCATCCCACCGCCGGATTTCAATCGTTGCACTAAACGACTCAACTCCCAACCACGCCCATTAAACACATTGCGATTAATTAATTAAGAAAATAAATAAAACCCTAGAACTGTGTCGCCGTGGGTTCCCTCGGTGGATTGTAACACCGTGCAACGGTATTAGGTAGGTAGAAAACCCTAAATCCTAATGTATCGCCGTGGTTGGAACACGGTGGATTGTAACACCGTGGAAGGCTCATAAATGAGAAATTAAACCCATAGAACAGCGTCGCCGCAGGGTTCCCTCGTTGGATTGTGACACCGTGCTACGGTATTAGGTGTAAAACCCTTAACATAATGTGTCGCTGTGGTTTGAGCACGGTGGATTATAACACCGTGGAAGGCTCATAAATTAGATATAAAACACAGAACATTGTCGACGTGAGTTCCTCGTTTTAGAATACACCGTGAATTAATTGCACAACGTGAAATAAGGGGGTGAAATAATTAACCCAGCTTACAACGTTACACGGTTTTACAAACATGTATTCAACACAATAATAATACACAGTAGACCATGATTTGTTTTATCAAGGAATGCAGTAGGGTGGAAGACGGATCGAAATAAATGAAAATACAGTCTAAGTGTGTTCATTACAATATTAATAATAGGAAACCAAAAAGAAAAATTATTAAACAATTTAAACTTAACAAAAGTAGTCTTATTACAATTGATGGATCAAAACCCTATTGAGAATTACAATTGATTGATCAAAACCCTATTGGGAATTACAATTGATGGATCAAAACCCTAAACCCAGAACCATACTGGGATGAACAAAAAAAAAAAAAAAATCCAACCCGCCTCAGAATCTACTCTCTGGATGGGAAGCAATTCGAAGACCTTCTTTTTCTTTTTCCTCAATCATAGCCTGTTATGATCTCAACATATGTCCTGGTTCACCGCTACGGAGAAAGTGACACTTTCTAAGATCCTTATCTAACAAAGATACTCGAGATGTTTTGGAAACTCGAGTACCTCGTCATTGATGATCTAGGAAAAAGAAGGTTTTCTTTTGGAAATTCGAGTATCTCGTTACCGGACTGCAGCTTTGAATTTGAAAGATGTGTGGTGACTGGTGAATTGAAAACCGCTCCATAAGGAGAAAAAACGCAGAAAACATGAGAAAAAATTGGGTATAGAAAAAAAAAAGGGTTTTTTCGTTCGTATTTATAGGCTCAATTTTATGACCTAATAAAGTGATCCCGCCGCCGGCTTTCAATCGAATCACGAAACGACTGACCTCTAAACTACGCCCATTAAACACATTGCGATTAATTAATTTATTATTTAAATAAAAACCTAGAACTGTGCCTCCGTGGGTATTTCACGGTTGATTAAATCACCGTGTCGCGGTCACTGTGACTTTGGTAACGTGACTACAACTCTGAATGGGTCGTCGTGATGTTAGCACGGTGCATTCTAACACCGTGTACGTACATGTTATAGGTGACATAAAAACAAACCTAATCCTCCGTCATCGTTGGTATCCCACAGTGCGTAAGCCGTGGTATGTTCATATATGACATAGAAAACTTAACCCCCATCCACCACGATATCCATTAATTAGATATGACCGTGAAATTCAAAGAATTTATGATGTGTGTCTGTTCTGATCCTCCTCCCACGACCCAACCCAACTTCCAACTACGCTCATTGATGGTCCAGATATGATATGATATGACCATTCAATTCAGGGAATTGATGAGTATCTGTTCTGAGTCACATCGTCGCCGGATTTAAATCGTTTCACGAAATCACTCAATTCCCAACCACCCCCATTAAACACATTGCGCCGTGGGTTTATTACAGTGGATTTCCTCACCGTGTAACGGTTACCGTGACGGTCTATGTGACACTGATAACCCTTGATAAAAACCCTTAACCACCGTCGCTGTTGGTATCTCACGGTGTATTGTGAAACCTTTATTAGTTTATTAACCCCTCAACTACCCACTTTTGGCGTGTATACATAAGCACCGTACCACGCTGAAAACCCTAATTTTTATAAAATCAAATTTCATATTCAATGGCCACCCCAATCCCGATTTGTAGATTCTTCAAAGTTCTGAACACCGTTGATTTCCGTGAAGTTTGTCGTTTACCTTCTGATTTTGCTCATGAACATGAGTATCTGGCAGGCAGGGCTACTTTGATTAGAGATTGTGAGACACTCGCCTCATTTGTCACCGCTCGTGCCCCGTGGTCCGTGGAAATCTCTTGGGTCAACGGTTACGTGTGCTTTCGTCGTGGCTGGACCGATTTCTGCACGGCTCATCATCTTAAATTCGGTTATTTTTATGTTTTTCACTACGCCAAGAAATTGGGTCCTTTGTTTGTCAATGTCTACAATAAAGATGGTCTCGAGATTTTAACTTTTCCGATCCTAATGCCCCTGGAGACCCCCTTCTGCCGACCATATCTAAGGTTGTAGAAGAGATCCTGTTTGAGAAGGTGGTGGAAGTGGTGGAGCTATCGGACGATGAGGACGATATGGACGATGAAGCAGACGATAAGGACGAAACGACTGATGAAGGCGATGACGCAGATGGCGAGGATGATGAACCATGAATGCAAAGAATGTTTCTTTCTGCGTTTTTTTTATGAATAGTATGTTTTTATTTTTGCTTTTACAGTATGTTTTTCTGGTTTCGTAGCTACTACACTACGTAATCTACGTTATAATACTGTACCAGTGCTTGTTTTTCTTTGTTAATATATTTCGACCTTCCCCCACCATGCACGAGTAACCGTGTGACTTTAACGTTTGAAGATATTACCGTGCGCCAAGGGTCGGGTGATTGAACCGTGGCAAAAGGCAACCGTCCTCTCTTTTTTTTTTTTTTTGGTTTTTGGGAATCCCGGTAATTTAATTTATTAAATATTAAAAGATGAATAAAAATGTTGAATAAACCTGCGGCTTCAAAAGCTGTTCTGTTCACTGACAAAACCGTGCCAGGTAAGTATCTGTTTACATACTTACAATTATTTGACCGTCGCACGGTACTGTATCACGGTGACGTCTCACGACATTACCGTGTGAGCATGAACAATGACGTTTTCACGTGATTCTTGCACAATCGCGATAATCTTTTTGGCAAAATGCTTAATAAAAGTTAATTTCCTATGGACATGATTATATTGAACCTAAAAAATTCCACAATAATCCATCAAACGATTAAATTCCACAATACCATGTGCAATATGATCACACTTGAGAGTAAATTGTTACCAATGAACTACACATCTCTTGAATTTGAGACATGCACTAATGCAAATCGCATCGTACGTCTTTAATTTCAAATACCATACGTCTCACTGCCTGAAACATGACCCCGTTGATGGTAACGACGCCTTAAAAGTGTATACAAACGATTGACGATCGTTTTTTTGCGGGTTGAACAAGCCACGGTGTAGATGTATTGATGACCATGTAACGCCGTGCAGATACAACCGTGAAACTAAATGACCGTGCGAAACAAAAGAATAAAGGATGACTATACCGGCCTGCAAAAGCTGTCCTGATAACTAACACCACTAATATTTCGCGTGCATCGGTTATCCCGCTCCAATACGAAAATACGCCATCTAATAAAAGAACTCGTCCAATTTCAAAAATGTTTAAAATTGATTTGATAAACACACGGTGTTGTACCACGGTGACGTCTTGTGAGATCACCGTGTGAGCATGAACACTCACGTTTTCGTGTGATTCTTGCACAATCGCAATAATCTTTTTGGCTAAATGCCTAAGCAAAGTTAGTTTCCTATGGAAATGATTATATTGAACCTAAAAAATCCACAATAGTCCATCAAACGATTAAATTTGACATACCATGTGCAATATGATCACACTTGAGAGTAAATTGTTACCAATGAACTACACATCTCTTGAATTTTAGACATGCACTAATGCAAATCGCATCTTACGTCTTTAATTTCAAATACCATACGTCTCACTGCCTGAAACATGACCCCGTTGATGGTAACGACGCCTTAAAAGTGTATCCAAACGATTGACGATCGTTTTTTTGCGGGTTGAACAAGCCACGGTGTAGATGTATTGATGACCATGTGTCTGTTGGAGTAGTATACTTAATGTCTAGATTTGAGTATTCTGAACTCCTTGTACACTTTCATTTACCTATTAAATACGAACATTTATTTGCTTTTAATTATTGTTAATTAAATACATGCAAATTATAGTCCTGGATTAGATACGTTGTAGTTAGTATGGTGTGCGACGTCACACAGAAGATCATACTATCGGTTACTCGTATTTAATCGAACAGATGCTCACGACCTAGATGGACACGGACCAATCCATCGGTATAGTCGTTGTGTGAGAGAGAAAATAATTTGTCTTAATTATTTTATCACACTTGTACACTTGGTGTATTGAGCGGATCGATTGAGACTCATCAATTAGGTTTGCTCGGCGATAATTGATTTGAGACTCAGTGTATTTTATTCTTAATCCCCGATACAATTGCGGGTGTGTATATTTAGTATAAGTGACTTTGATTTACCAAAGGAATTGACCGGTTTAATTATTGGGTCAATTACCGGTTAAGTTGGGTCACTATATTTTATATATGGCATGCCGTGAATTCTTGACGGGACAGTGTATCCCGGAAGGGTTGATAATATCCCCGAGATGAGCTCATAAGGATTTATTATGTAAACCTCGCGAGTGGATTTAATTCCGCATAATAAATAAGGTTGAGTGGTACTAGTCTCGGATAAAAGAAATGAATAAATTTATTAAGCAATAAATAAATTTTATTCATGGATATTTATATCTTAAATACACGGAATAAATAATACTACCGGAGAAATATTATTTGGATATAATATGGTTTAATATTGGGAGTGCAATTAATTTATATAGTGGAAAATAAATTAATTAATATTGATAAGGATTAATGGACTTAGGCAGTGGGCTCAATTTAATCTTCAATATTGGAAGCCCAATATTCCACCTCCTTTAGATCCCCTACGTAGCCTATAAAAGCACTACATGACCTTCATAATTCACAAGACAAGATTATCACACTTGATATTCTAGAGAGTTGAAGGAGATCCATAGGAGTTCGATAGATCGTCGCCCACCCGACGTTCGAACGGAGTGCAAGGAATACGTGGGAAGATTCAAAGGTCATCTTGATTTCGTTTCTCCGAACAACGAATCGAAAGGTAAAAATCTAAACGCCCTTGATTTATTCGATTTTGGTTTATCGAGAATACCGTAGAACAAGATCCGAGGCACGAAACCATGAACGGGGGACGATCGCGTGGTGGTGGCGAAGCCACCGGACCACGAGCGATCGCCCGGGCTAGGGTTTCACACGGGCGTGGAAGGGCGAACCCCGGCTGGACGCCGGGGGTGCGATCGATCCTCATGATCGATCGCTGGCCGCGGGCTGTGACCCGCGGCGGCCCTGCGGGAGGCGGGCCAGCCTTCCAGGCGGCGGCGAGTCGCCGGACTCGCCGCGTGGGCTGCTGGGCAGCCCCTCCCCGATCGATCGCTCCATGCGATCGGTCCTTCGATCGCGCGAGCCCCGCGTGCGGGGGCTCGGGCTGGGCGTGCGCGCGGCTTCGGCCGCGTCGTGCGTTCGGCTCGTGCTATGGCTCGTACGTGGTGTTCGTGTGATCTCCGGCGGATGGGTTTTTGATCGGGCTATGATTTCCGCAAATTTTAATAGCCCGGGATATCGAATTCCAACAATTGGTATCAGAGCGTGGTTTACGTTCGCGGTATTTTCGATAAAATTGTTCTACCTTGCAGGGTTCCGACTATTATGGCTTGATGATTATTCGTTTAATTATTTTGTCATGTAATTGTTGGTTTAATTAAACTCTCGGACATGTCGAGATTCGTTTTTGGTGGTGAATGCTTGTAATAGTAAAATTTCGGGGGTTGACCGAATTTAGGATTTATTATTACGTTCTACCTTTTTCCGGAAATTGTATAGGTTCGATTTCATGTATAGAATCGATACCGGAATTGTAATTTAGATTATGTAATTTATTTTACGTTGGATCGATGCCGAAACGACCGCCGGAGAAGACGCGTGACGAAGGAGATGATTGTGAGGGCAACGGGACAAGGATCGACCATCCCCATGGTCGATCCCATGAGGATCGATCGATCCATGCATGGAGGCGCCGCCGGCGATGGTGGCCGGCCACCTCCTAGGCATGGGTCGAGGGTGGTCCGGGGATCCCCACCCCGGGCTATCCCGGTCCGAAGATTTGCTTTCCTAATTGGTTCGGATTTTTCCTATTTGAGTATTCCTATTTTTTGGGAACTCTCATGGATTAGGAAAAGAATCAATTTGGAATTGATTAGGATTCCTAAATTGATTATTTCTATTTTATGGAAATATTCATGGATTAGGAATCTAATTAATATGGAAAGTAGAAGAGTCCTATATTATTTTATTTCCTTATTTCATTATAGAAATCATCTAGAATATTCCAAGTGGGTCTTGGATAGATTATTCTAGAGATTTAATGAAGTAGAAAGGGAAGATAAAATAAATAAAAATATTAATAATATTTAATTTTATTTTTGATTTATTCGATTGACTTAATTATTATTAATTAAGTATCTTTTGGATTTATTAAAAAATAAATAGATTTAAATATTAGAAATTAATATTCTCGTCACATGGAGCATTCAAGAACGAAGACTAAAGACTAGAAGATGCGTACGGAGATGGAGTAAAGCCATAATAGTCGGAAAATAATATTCTAGTAATTATTTTAACTATGTGATAATACTATGTGCTTTATTACATGTATGCATGCTATATGTGTTTACTTTTATGCACTAGATAGCGTATCCCTTTATTGTAAAAAGCTAAGTGGGAGAGGGTATGGAAACATACCCATGGTCTCCATTGCTGCTCTCTTGGTGACTTTTATAAACTTTTGAAGTTTATATAGATAAGTTATTGGAGGAGAGTTCTTGTAATTCCTCTTACGAGAAACATTGATTAAGTTTATCAAACAATGCCTAATTTGTCTTTCCAAAGCTGATTTCAAGTCGACTCATTCTCACCCCGGGGAGTGGAATGGAGCCAGAGCCACTTGGTCATGTGGAGGACACAAATTAGAGGCAGTCGTACCATTCTTTGATAGATGGATCGATTGTCTGCTCGGCTCCCTCATTTATGAGAGATAGGGTTGTTCGCATGGTGAATCACTGGTTAGAAACTTCGAGTTTCACTTATGATTCTCCGCGTCTTGATTTACAAGATCAAATGGGTCAAGTAATTGGATTTCAATTGTATAAGTCTTTTGGTATGGTAAACGTCCACACTATCGTGGCTTGCTATATCGAATGGGACTTTAGAACGATTGATGTAGACAGTTATAGAAGGGAGTGAAGGATTCGTGTGTCAACGTAAACGTCCACACTATCGTGGCTTGCGGTGATGTGCGAGTCTCAAACAAACTTCTTAGTACTGAGTAATGGTTAACACTTAGGTACGCTTCATAGTATTCCTCCCATCGAGGTAACGCTATTGATGATGTACGACCGAAGGAAATCTAATTGCTAAATCATTTGGGTGGGTAAACGTCCACACTATCGTGGCTTGCCTTACCTGATGGGATTTTAGATGTGATTAGTGATTTAATGATATTATTTAAGGGAGATAATATCGGATATTAAATTGTTTGTTTGTTTTATGTGCTTATAGGTTGGGAATGACTGTGACCCCACTTTGTGATATACTTAAAGATGAAAACTCACTGGTTCCATATAGTACTGATTGGAAAAGAAATCTAGACATTGTTCAAACTGTCAAGCTTTCTGAATCCACTGTTGTTCCAACTACGTTGAGACATGGTGTGGAAGCTAGGCAAGAAGTGTTTAACATACCCACGGAATCGCTCCTCAATGAGTCCCTTGAAAACGGCTCGGCGAAAGCGATTTTTGTGCGTAAGTTAAGAGAAACACGAGCTCTTGTGGCTAGGCTAAAAGAAAAGCGTGCAAAGAGACCCAGTGGTTTAAAATCACGGATTGGGAAAGGCAAGCCGTTAGGCAGATGCTTTCGATGCAAACAGTTTGGGCACTGGAGGTCTGATTGTCCTCTCATCAAAGGTACGAAATTTTCCTTAGTCACTGAAACATTATCAGTGGTGTTATCTACCAGCACCTGGTGTGTAGATACGGGGGCCACTGATCATGTCTGCAATTCATTGCAGGGGTTCCAGGAAACCCGGAGACTTAGAGAGGGAGAGATCGTGGTCTACATGGGCAATGCCGCGAGGGTGGCGGCTGTTGCAGTGGGAGACGTTCACTTACGCTTCAGTAGTGATAGGATTTTAGTTTTACATAATTGTCTTTATGTACCCAACTTTAGAAAGAATTTAATTTCGGTTTCTAAACTTATTATGAATGGATATTCTGTCTCTTTTGACCACTCGGTGATCATAAGAAGAAACAGTGAGATTATCTGTTCTGGTACATTGGTGGACGATTTGTATGTGCTAAATCCTGAGTCTAACACGATGCAACTAACCGAGAGTAATAACACATCTACGAACACCAATAAGAGAAAGGAACCTTCTAGGATGAATCAATTATACTTGTGGCACTTAAGGCTAGGTCATATTAACTCAAATAGAATTCAAAGGTTGAAAGCTGATGGTCTCATCAGTGGTGTTGAAGGAGAGGACCTTCCAACTTGCGAATCCTGTTTAGAGGGAAAAATGACCAAGCGTTCTTTTTCTGGTAAAGGACGAAGGGATGAACAAGTATTGGATTTGATTCACTCTGATGTATGCGGACCTATGTCTACCCAGGCAAAGGGAGGGTACGAGTATTTCATCACTTTCACTGATGATTACTCAAGGTATGGATTTGTATACCTGATGCGCCGCAAGAGCGAATCCTTTAACAAGTTCAAGGAGTTCAAGGCTCTTGTGGAGAACCTTCAAGGTAAATCCATTAAATGCCTGCGATCTGATCGCGGAGGCGAGTACCTGTCTGGAGAATTCAAGGCATACTTGGCAGAGAATGGGATTGATTCCCAAATGACATCACCATATACTCCCCAGCAAAATGGTGTGTCAGAAAGAAGGAATAGGACTCTTATGGAAATGGTGGGATCAATGATGAGTTACTCGGACTTACCTATCATGTTCTGGGGATATGCCTTAGAAACAGCGGCGCACATTCTGAACTTGGTTCCATCTAAAACGGTTCCTTCAACACCCATGGAACGATGGAGCGGGCGCAAGCCTAGCTTGAGACACGTTCGGATCTGGGGGTGCCCTGCACATGTGTTGAAGGTAGGTGCCGATAAATTAGAACCTCGTACTGAAGTGCGGTTGTTTATAGGATATCCTAGAGGAACTAAAGGTGGCATGTTCTATAGTCCTAAGGACCAGAAGATCGTTATAAGTACTAACGCTCGGTTCTTGGAGGAAGACTATGTCATGGACCACAAGCCCAAGAGTGACATAATGCTTGATGAATTGAGAGGTAACACTGAAGACCTAGACACAGCCGAACCGAGTATAGATACACCACTAGAATCTGCACCTGACACTGTCACTGTTAATACACCGGAACGCCGTCGTAGTGGGAGGGTTGTTAAGCAACCAGACCGATGGATTGGACTGGGTGAGTCTTCGGACTCTGGACCTGGAGTTCATGAAATCGATCCCTGGACCTATGATGAGGCGGTACAAGATATAGATGCGCCTTCTTGGAAGAAAGCGATGAAATCCGAAATTGAATCTATGGATTCTAATAAAGTCTGGGATCTTATAGAACCACCAAGCGGCGTAAAGCCAATTGGGTGTAAATGGGTCTACAAGAGAAAGAGAGGATCTGACGGAAAGGTTGAAACCTTTAAAGCTCGGCTTGTTGCGAAAGGATATACTCAGAAAGAGGGAATCGATTATGAGGAGACCTTCTCGCCGGTAGCCAAGATAAAGTCGATCCGGATTCTCTTATCCATAGCAGCTCATATGGATTATGAGGTGTGGCAAATGGATGTCAAGACAACTTTCCTAAATGGAAGTCTTGACGAGACGATTTATATGAAACAACCAGAAGGATTCATTGCTAAGGGGCGAGATCATCTAGTGTGCAAGCTTAATCGATCCATTTATGGATTGAAACAAGCCTCGAGATAGTGGAACCTGCGGTTTGACGAAGTAGTCCAATCTTTTGGATTTAGTCAAAGCATGGACGAATCGTGTGTGTATTGGAAACGTGATGGGAAGAAGGTGGTGTTTCTCGTGCTTTATGTAGACGACATTCTTCTCATTGGCAATAGTGTGAAAATGTTATCAGACATAAAGGGATGGTTGTCTAGACAATTCGATAGGAAAGATTTGGGAGAAGTCGGGCATGTTCTAGGGATCAAGGTTATAAGGGATCGCCGGAATAGAACATTGTACCTATCCCAGCAATCTTACATAGACACGATTCTGGCTCGTTTTAACATGCAAGATTCCAAGAAGGGTGAACTACCCTTCAGTAAAGGAACTTATCTTTCTAAGGAGATGTGTCCTCAGACACAAAAGGAGAAAGATGAAATGAAAGCAGTTCCCTACGCTTCGGCTGTGGGAAGCTTAATGTATGCAATGTTATGTACGAGGCCTGATATCTGCTATGCAGTTGGCGTAGTAGCGAGATATCAGAGTAACCCTGGAAAGGCTCATTGGACTGCCGTAAAGAGCATTTTCAAGTATTTGCGAAATACGAGGGATTATGTTCTGAGATACGGAGCAGACAATCTGATTCCTTTGGGTTATACGGATTCGGATTTCCAAGCTGATAAGGACCGGCGAAAGTCGACATCAGGCTATGTGTACACTTTGGGAGGTGGAACCGTATCATGGAGGAGTGTTAAGCAAAAGTGCATTTCGGACTCTACCATGGAAGCTGAATATGTTGCAGCCTCAGAGGCAGCGAAAGAGTCAGTTTGGTTCCTTAATTTCCTCCAGGACTTAGATGTGATTCCGAGTTTGCCCAGAGCTATGACAATTTATTGTGATAATAGCGGTGCAGTGGCAAACAGTAAGGAACCACGGTTCCATAGTGCTTCGAAACACATAGAGCGCAAGTACCACCTGATTCAAGTCATCGTCAAGAGGGGCGATGCGATAGTCACCAAGATAGCTTCGGAGGACAACCTAGCGGACCCTTTCACCAAGATACTTCCTAAGGAAGTATATTTCAAGCACTTGGAGGGTTTGGGAGTCAGAAGTTTGGAGGATAAGACTAGACCTTAGTATAAGTGGGAGATTGTTGGAGTAGTATACTTAATGTCTAGATTTGAGTATTCTGAACTCCTTGTACACTTTCATTTACCTATTAAATACGAACATTCATTTGCTTTTAATTATTGTTAATTAAATACATGCAAATTATAGTCCTGGATTAGATACGTTGTAGTTAGTATGGTGTGCGACGTCACACAGAAGATCATACTATCGGTTACTCGTATTTAATCGAACAGATGCTCACGACCTAGATGGACACGGACCAATCCATCGGTATAGTCGTTGTGTGAGAGAGAAAATAATTTGTCTTAATTATTTTATCACACTTGTACACTTGGTGTATTGAGCGGATCGATTGAGACTCATCAATTAGGTTTGCTCGGCGATAATTGATTTGAGACTCAGTGTATTTTATTCTTAATCCCCGATACAATTGCGGGTGTGTATATTTAGTATAAGTGACTTTGATTTACCAAAGGAATTGACCGGTTTAATTATTGGGTCAATTACCGGTTAAGTTGGGTCACTATATTTTATATATGGCATGCCGTGAATTCTTGACGGGACAGTGTATCCCGGAAGGGTTGATAATATCCCCGAGATGAGCTCATAAGGATTTATTATGTAAACCTCGCGAGTGGATTTAATTCCGCATAATAAATAAGGTTGAGTGGTACTAGTCTCGGATAAAAGAAATGAATAAATTTATTAAGCAATAAATAAATTTTATTCATGGATATTTATATCTTAAATACACGGAATAAATAATACTACCGGAGAAATATTATTTGGATATAATATGGTTTAATATTGGGAGTGCAATTAATTTATATAGTGGAAAATAAATTAATTAATATTGATAAGGATTAATGGACTTAGGCAGTGGGCTCAATTTAATCTTCAATATTGGAAGCCCAATATTCCACCTCCTTTAGATCCCCTACGTAGCCTATAAAAGCACTACATGACCTTCATAATTCACAAGACAAGATTATCACACTTGATATTCTAGAGAGTTGAAGGAGATCCATAGGAGTTCGATAGATCGTCGCCCACCCGACGTTCGAACGGAGTGCAAGGAATACGTGGGAAGATTCAAAGGTCATCTTGATTTCGTTTCTCCGAACAACGAATCGAAAGGTAAAAATCTAAACGCCCTTGATTTATTCGATTTTGGTTTATCGAGAATACCGTAGAACAAGATCCGAGGCACGAAACCATGAACGGGGGACGATCGCGTGGTGGTGGCGAAGCCACCGGACCACGAGCGATCGCCCGGGCTAGGGTTTCGCACGGGCGTGGAAGGGCGAACCCCGGCTGGACGCCGGGGGTGCGATCGATCCTCATGATCGATCGCTGGCCGCGGGCTGTGACCCGCGGCGGCCCTGCTGGAGGCGGGCCAGCCTTCCAGGCGGCGGCGAGTCGCCGGACTCGCCGCGTGGGCTGCTGGGCAGCCCCTCCCCGATCGATCGCTCCATGCGATCGGTCCTTCGATCGCGCGAGCCCCGCGTGCGGGGGCTCGGGCTGGGCGTGCGCGCGGCTTCGGCCGCGTCGTGCGTTCGGCTCGTGCTCCGGCTCGTACGTGGTGTTCGTGTGATCTCCGGCGGATGGGTTTTTGATCGGGCTATGATTTCCGCAAATTTTAATAGCCCGGGATATCGAATTCCAACAGTGTCACCGTGCACAATATACGTTTTACTGAGCCGTGCGTAAAACGGCTTCCCCCTCTCATTTATTTTCCGATGTTTTAATTTGAATTTTAAAAAAAAGAATAAAAGATGAATACCCGCCTGCAAAAGCTGTCCTGATAACTGACACCACTAATATTTAATAAGTACACGTGCATCGGCTTAACCCGCCCCAATCCTAGAAACAAAAATACGCCATCTAAAAAAAGAACTCGTTCAATTTCTAATATTTTTAGAATGGATTTGATAACCACACGGTGTTGTATCACGGTGACGTCTCGTGAGATCACCGTGTGAGAGTGAAGACGTCTTTAAATTCAAATACAATAACCGTCGCCGTTGGTACCTCACGGTTCGTGCTGATACAAGACCGTAAGTGCACACGGTTATCAACAATTTTTTTTTTAGATACAGTCATTGATAGTTTTGCACACGGCGCTGATCAACCACACGGTGATAAACACACGTTTATACATACAACGGCATACAGTATATGAAAAGTTTACTCTCTTGCAAACCAAAACGAAACCAAATGTTATCCATCCCTTAATCAAAAAGGGAGTTCAATGTCTTTGCAGGACATCCAAAATATCTTCAGTGCTATGTTTTTTCTGACAGCTTTGATATCGATGTCGTCCGCGTTACGATACAATGATGGGTCGGTGAGCAATCGTTCCAAATACATTGTGCAGAAAGGACCGCAAGAGTGGTTGTCATCTTGGGCAAATTGGTCTTCGGCTGGCATGACCTTAAGCTTGAAGTCTTCCGTTTTCACAGGTAATCTTTTTCTTTCCCAGTAACCTGTTTCCTCCAACATTCGAGGTAAGACCTTCAACAAACACTCGAACTCAGGGGCGCGAGGGTTCACACCAGGCTCATAGTTATGAGCTAACGAGTCATACAGCTCGACAGTCCAATCATCAAAACAAATTCGAACTACGACCCAATGTCCCGGAAGATGACAAACCATGACGGCCTTCACATAAAATAAGTAAACGATATCATGAGTGCTTAATTAGTGTTCAGAGTTTGTGATTTAGGGTATATGATTGTAGTACTTACGTGGGAAAATCTGAACCATTCGAAATCGTCATATAAACTGACTGGGAGTTTCCAATTTGGATTGTTCAATGAGCTGTAAGCATGTTTGAAGCAAAACTGAAAAAGTGCAACGAAAATATATAAGGTCATAAGTGAGCTAGATTTTATTGAGTTCATACCACGGAGTCTGTGAAAACTTACAAAATAGTTTGGGGGTAAAATTACGAAGGATTCCGTAGGCCACTTTTCCTTTTCCATTTTCAACTCCACGTAACTGCAGAAGGTAGTCATCACCTGATATAAAAATACTAGTTGGTAAGTATATAAACTTTATTTCCGAATTATACTACTATATACCTTAAATTTACAATGGTTACCTCCCCGTCGAAGTCCCAATTCATGTTTTCAATGTCAAGAAATGTTTTCCGTTTCACGGTAATTTGCGTGCCACGGAAATTTACACAATCGACAGAAGATTTGGTCCGTTTGGATGATCTCAAAAACGACCGATATGCTTTTACAACGGCTTCAAGTCCTTCACTGGGAGAAAGTGGTGTCTTACCGTGAGTTTGGGGAGCATTTTTCGCCGCTTCAGGCTTACGAGTTCTCAGCCTACGGGGAGAAACAATTGGCCTACCAACATTTTCGCACGCGTCTTTGATTGCAGTTGATTGAACACTTTCTGCGTGATCAACCGCCGCCAAGTGATCAACTGCAGCGGTTGTCGAGGCGACGACACTGGCCACATCAGCTACCATCCCGGTATCAACTGTTGGCGATAGGTCAATGTTTTCTTCGACTTCTCTGGCAGGGATTGTCGGTTCTAGGACACTGGCTTCATCTGCTGAAATTTGTCCAACAATAGACATCACTAAGTCGTTGGGATCAGTGGTTTGGCCGACTTCAACGGTATCAGAAACAGGGACTGTGAATGTTTGGTCGTTGGCTTCATCAGCGACAATGTTTGGTCTAGTGGGTTGGACGACTTCCACGTAATCAGAAACAGGATCTTGCTCCGGTTGAACGTGGTTGTTTTCGACTTCTCCGGCAGCAACTGTCTGATTTTGGACGTCGGCTTCTCCGGTAGCCTCACTCGCTGTATTATTGTCTGATGTGATCGGCGATACAGGTCGGCGCAGATCTCCCGGCGACTCATGCAGAGACGCGCTCTCATGAAGTTGTTGTGGAGTGATGCCTTTAATCCGCTCAAAGATATATCCAGCAAAATCTGCAATCAATCCTTCATCAGACAAAATCCGTTCATGATCGGCTCTCAATTTGGCCCTCAAAAGCCCAGTCAGTCGTCTGTCTTCATCAGAAGCATCTTCATGTGGGCAACAAAGTGTACGCCGACAGCACACAGGCCTACAACACACATGCCCACTTGGACCAGGAGTACTCTGCTCAGAAGCACGTCGTCTGCGTGATCTAGAAACGGGCATTTCAATATCCGTGGCTGCAGCACGCTTTTTCGAAGAAGGCTTCTTGGTTTGTGTAATTTTCTTCTCCGGATTTTGTTTGGCTTTGATTGCATTACCACCATTGCGTACTGGGCGATTGTACTCAACATGAAATGGTCTGTCATGTACAGAAAGGTAACACGGCTCATTTTTCTCTTCATCAGTAGGAATCAAGGTTTCATGAACAACTTCAATCTGAAACTTATCAACACAGAGTATTAATATTCCACCGCGTGAAACAAATACTATTACTAGCAAAATATAAGTAGGAGTAGATGGTTACGTACCTCTCCTTGGAAGAAAAGATCATCGCAATCAGTCTTTGTTGTAGATGTACTCCACATCAAACAACGTGGCACTTTCATATTCGGATCACGTTGACCACATAACTGACCGATATTCGGAACGGACTCGAACATCCAAATTATAAAAGCCCAACTAGGGCCATAGACGTGGTACGAAGTTTTTTCTGCTAATTCAGGGTCTATCGCTGTTGTTTCGAGGTAGTAGCTCAGAGCCTGGTAGGAATAAGCGCCCCATGGAAAACTCTGCCACTTTTCCGGCTCATCCACAAATGCCCATGCCCAGTCCTCGACATACATTTCAGCGGATCGACAAAGAAGGAATAGTAGACGATGAGATTGGCGACTTTAATGTAATCCTCCAACGAGGCAGGTTGTTCGCCATCGAAGAGTTGTTTGGCCGCAAATAACTTGCGTAGATCATTGCTTCTTACACGCTTCCCACCGAATAGCCGCTTATTTAAGCTACCTGGAGCAGACTGGGGTGTGGCATGGATGTCAAATTCATCGTAGATGCCGAAATTCAGTCCCGTTACAATGGCATAGCGGCGGGTGTGAGTTTCGCAGTCTTACCACCGATGTAGAACCAATGCTCCTTCTCCGGTATTGACGGACCTGACAACTCTCGACATACGAGGTGGTGCAAAAAATTAGTGCTTGATTTGGCAGTAAATCTTATTCCCAGAACACTTTTCATGTAAGGCAGCGCAAAAAAATCACGAACTGCGACGGCATCACCCCCGATATCTTTTATTGTCTCCGTGATCAGTTCCGGAATTTCGTAGCGAGTATACAAATTGAGACTTAAAGTGACCGACTGCAGATTGGTTGGTCTCTTCCATTCAAATCCAGACTGAAATATGAAATAAATAAATAAGAATTAAAGGATAAAAAATGAGAAATATAACGACACGGTGAAATTACACCGTAAGAAAAAAAACCATAAAATATCAAGGTGTAAATACACCGTGAAAATACAAAACGGTGTTTTACCACGGTGCACATTACACACGACCTTAAACATATGGTGAATATGTTTTTCCACGTGGATCGTGCTCGTACAAGACCGTAAGTACACATACACCGTGAAATAAAACACTGTCGTGGACCGTGCTCGTACAAGACCGTAAGTACACATACACCGTGAAATAAAACACTGTCGTGGATCGTGCTCGTACAAGACCGTAAGTACACATACACCGTGAAATAAAACACTGTCGTGGACCGTGCTCGTACAAGACCGTAAGTACACATACACCGTGAAATAAAACACTGTCGTGGATCGTGCTCGTACAAGACCGTAAGTAAACATACACCGTGAAATAAAACACAGTCGTGGATTTTGCTCGTACAAGACCGTAAGTACACATACACCGTGAAATAAAACACTGTCGTGGATCGTGCTCGTACAAGACCGTATGTACACATACACCGTGAAATAAAACACTGTCGTGGACCGTGCTCGTACAAGACTGTAAGTACACATACACCGTGAAATAAAACACTGTCGTGGACCGTGCTCGTACAAGACCGTAAGTACACATACACCGTGAAATAAAACACTGTCGTGGACCGTGCTCGTACAAGACCGTAAGTACACATACACCGTGAAATAAAACACTGTCGTGGATCGTGCTTGTACAAGACCGTAAGTACACATACACCGTGAAATAAAACACTGTCGTGGACCGTGCTCGTACAAGACCGTAAGTACACATACACCGTGAAATAAAACACTGTCGTGGATCGTGCACGTACAAGACCGTAAGTACACATACACCGTGAAATAAAACACTGTCGTGGATCGTGCTCGTACAAGACCGTAAGTACACACGGTAAATGTACACCGTTAGATGAATCATAGTCGTAAATCGACAAGACCGTAAGTAGACACGGTGTAGACACGGTGTATGTCACCCGTGAGATATATCACTGTCTTAAACTCTACCGTGATAATACACGGTGATAAAACTCACGGTTGAACCGTCGTCTACCAGAACTGACACACAACCGCATGCGAAAAAATTGCAGAGAGCAATAAACCATTAACCATTTTAAAATGTCGGAAACAAAAACCATATCTTGAATGAATATACCGGTATCAAATTACAAATCGAATGATTTACAAGCATCAAAGCTCGAATAATCGAAAGTTGGAAAGCTAGGGTTATGGACTTACCGGAGGTTGAGCGCGATTGTCTGGGTTATCCATGTTGTCACTGCTTGCCATAATGATGATCGTCGGAGACGGAGTTGAATAGTTGATTCGATAATGGTCAGGGCTGGTGTTTCACCGTGGCGGCGCTCGTCGTGCGTGTGAATTTCAAACGTCGAAAATTGATTTTGTGGGGCAACTTTATTTTTCTGATATTCTTTTTGTTATTTTGTAATATTCGATTTGTTTTTTGTGAGAAAAGATAACTTTTGAGGGCACTTAAGTCTTTTCATTCAAATTTGCCTACTTAACTTACATTTTTATGGACGGGGCTTCAGAACTTGTATATGTTGGAATAGGTGACCGGCGAGCCAACGGTTGGCCGAGCGGTTAACCGTATTCCGTTATATAACGATTTATTTCATTAATTAATGAAACCTTTATTAATGGCATATACTATATCTGCTCCCAATGTTGAATCATAGATATAGTCCTGTACAGTTACACATGTTGTATGAATTCGGTTTTGTGGAAACCGAGAGATAATTCTGTTAACGCAACGTAACTGGTCAAACTCAGTTCCTAGTCGATTGGTTACGCCAATAACAAGGATACCCGGCCTTTCCCCTTGAGACTAGCACTTAGTGTATGTGGGCTAATCTCGAGCCTCGGTGTTGGGACATCGACATACTTGAGTGGGTGTTCACTGTTGATGAGTTCACTGAACCCCCTCTCCCTGGAATCTCTAAGTGGTTATCACTGATCGAGTAGAGAATTCCATAATATAGTTGTACACAATTAATCCTTAAGACCCAGACATCACCGTGACTTCATCAGAGGACTAGCTGTATCGTGACGTGTCTCTGATTCCCTGGAAAGGGAGTAAGTCGAAAAAGGAGACAATGTTCGTGCAGTTCGAAATCTGATGTGAAGTCTGTGCATGGTAGTAGGGGATCTGATCGCTTGATATAGATCATGGATGTCCTGTGTGTTCTGATGGTTCGTAGTCCCGGAATCTCTGGCCAGAGTTGAATAGTGAGGTGATTAGAGAAATGTGTTTCTCTGAATCAATCACGACTGGATTTTACGAAACCTAGAACATACGCACAGTTATCAAACTCAACAAGAGATCTTGATTAACCAATATCTCTAGTTTGATCGGGACATATGTATCGGAGGGATCGTACTGTACGCTAACTATATTACAAGGTTCTTGCAGGCACTTCATTTGTATCTAGGGAATTAGTGAAGCGTGGCTGCTAGACGCTCGTCACTGATTCGTTGGGCACCGACTTGTTCGGAGATTAAATAATATGATTATTAATCTAAAACTCTTGGGAGTAGTTGAAATAAGAACAATATGTTGTTCGAATCACAATATGTTGTGAGCCCACGGCTAGTTATACACCTGAACCATTGAGGGTCACATTCTCGTGTAAACCGATCCTTGAATACGATCGTGTATTAATTAACTGTTAATTAAGTACATATAGTCGGAGGTCAATATGATTGAATCCGAGATTCATAATTGTGATTATGAGTTGGAAATAATAATGAGCTAAAGAAAACGGACACGATGGTGTACACTTTCTATTTTGGGAAATTTCCCGATTTAGCAGTACCCCTGAAATGGGCTTTCCGATTTTGTGAAATTGGAAAATTTTATTTTTATCTCATATTGATGAGAAAATTAAAACGAGAAAGAAAATATAATCGTTATATTTTTCGGAGATGAAATTGATTGTCAATTTTGGAGAAACGTAATGACGGCTAATGTATTGGGCCGACTAGGGTTAATGGATCCGATCCATTAGGGTTTGAGCCCAACAAGCTCCTTTCTTCACCTATAAAAGGAGCTCCATAGGCATGATAATAAACACACCAAAGTGAAGAGCTCAAAACCCTAGCCTCACTTGCTCTCCTCTCCTCTCTCCCTCTCGTCCGCCCCCTCGGCCCCTCCCTCGGAGGACCGCCGACAACCGGAGCCGCCGCCCGCCGCCGCCTAGTGCCGCCGCCGGTAGCCGCCTCCCCTCGCCGGAATCCGATTCCGGCACCGTTTTTCCGGCCCGTTTTTCCCGTCGTATTCTCCCTTACGTGTTTCTAGTGCAATACGTAAGTTGGATTACCTATACGAGGTGAAACCTGATTAGACGTGAGACGCCGAAGGAACGCCCGAGCACAGCCCGAGTCGCGCCTGTGCGTTCCAGCCGTGACACGCGAGTCCAGCCGAGAGCCCCGCCACTCGCTCGGCTCTCCCCGCACACGACCCGTGCCGTCCCCGCGTCGCATCCGCGCGACTTCCGACGAACCTCGTTTCGTCCGATGAATCCCTGAGGTACTTTAAATTTAGATTTAATTGTTTGCGTTAAATGTTTGCGCTATGTACTGTTAATGTTTGTGGGATTTTTAATTGATAAAGAAAAATTAATTGTGATTAATTTAAATGTCAATTAAATTCAAATTGATTGGAATTAAATAATATGATTATCTTAATTGTCAATTTGACGCAAACTGATTACGTGTAATTAATTAATTTGATTAATTTAATTACACAATTCAAGTTGATTAGAATTAAATAATATGATTATGTTAATTGTCAATCTCATGCAAATTAATTAATTATGTGCGGATGTTTACATAAACTCAAGTTGATTAGAATTAAATAATAAGATTATGTTAATTGTTAATTTGACGCAAATTAATTATGTCGGCATGTTTACCTAATTAATTGTAATATATTAATATGATTAATATAATTGCGCTACAAGTAATATATTAATATGATTAATATACTTGCGCTAGAAGTAATTAATTTATATGATAAATATAATTGCGCTAGATTTAATTTGTGTAATATGAATTAAATATTTAATTATTTGATAATTAAATTAAATGGTGAATTATCGATTCTAATAGATTTGAATTAAATCAATTAATGCTAATATTGAAAATATGATTTTCAATAAAATAACTTAAATATAATGTAAAATGTGTTGGAGTTGTGTACTTAATGTTTAGATTTAAGTAACGGTAAACTCCCGGTCATAGCATTTAATCTATTAAATTAATAAACAATTGTTTGCGTTTAATTATTGATAATTAAATATATGCAAAATATAGTCCTGGATTCTATACGTTGTAGTTAGTATGGTGTGCGACGTCACCTAGATAGACGGGGACCAATCCATCGGTATAGTCGTTGTGTGAGAGAGAAAATAATTTGTCTTAATTATTTTATCACACTTGTACACTTGGTGTATTGGGCGGATTGCTTGAGATTTATCGATTAGGATTGCCTTGAGATAATCGATTCAAGTCTCAGAGTATTTTATTCTTAATCCCCGATACTATTGCGGGTGTGTATATTTAATATATGTGACTTTGATTTTCCAAAGAAATTAACCGATTTAATTATTGGGTTAATTACCGGTTAAGTTGGGTCACTATATTTTATATATGGCATGCCGTGAATACTTGACGGGAAAGTGTATCCCGGAAGGGTTGATAATATCCCCGAGATGAGTTCATAAGGAATTATTGTGTAAACCTCATGAGTGGATTCGTTCCGCACAATAATTAAGATTGAATGGTACTAGTCTCGGATTAAAGAGATGAATAAATTAATTAGCAATAAATTAATTTTATTCATGGATATTTAAATCTTAAATACACGGAATAAATAATACTACCGAAGAAATATTATTTGATATAATATGGTTTAATATTGGGAGTGCAATTAATTTATATAGTGGAAAATAAATTAATTAATATTAATGGGAGATTAATAGATTTGGGCTTGGGCTCAATTTAATCATTAATATTGAAAGCCCAATATTCCACCTCCTTTAGATCCCTACGTATCCTATAAAAGCACTACATGGTCTTCTCTTCTACAACACACACATCATAACTTGAAGATCATAATTCTTCTAGAGAGAGAAAGTAGAGAGAGAGAGAAGAGGATCCATAAGCTTGGAGGATCGTCGCCCACCCGACGTTCAAGCTAGTGCAAGGAATACGTGGGAAGATCGTAAGGTCATCATCTTGATTTCGTTTCTCCGCACAACGAATCGAAAGGTAAAATCATATACTCTCTTCTATGATTTTATGTGAATTGATTCTGATACATACATGAACGCACGATCCGGGAAAACGATGAACTTCGGGGATGGGGATTCGAGATCCCCGGCGAACGTTCAAAGGACCCTCGGCTGGGAGCCGAGGGGTGGCGATCGAGCCCTAGGGCATCGATCGCCGGCAGCGATCACGCGAGGGGAGCCCCGGCTGGACGCCGGGGCGAGCGATCGACCTAGGGTCGATCGCTGGGGGCTGCCGCGGCTGGGCGCTCCCTCCCCGGTCGGTGGTGGCGGTGAGTCGCCGGACTCACCGCCGGGGGCTGCTAGGCAGCCCCATGCGATCGGTTTCGATCGCGAACCCCACGGAGGGGTTCGGCTAGGGTTTAGCCGCGGGTTCATCCCGCGGCGATGCTCTCGTCGAGCCCGGTTCTTCGTGGCGTTCGCGATTGGATTTCCGGCGATGGGATTTCGGTCGGGGTTATCGGTTCCGCAATTTTTGATACCCCGGGATATCGATTTCCAACAATTGGTATCAGAGCCAGGTTTCGTGTTCATGTATGTGTTCAATTGTGTTCTACCTTGCAGGGATTCCGACTATCATGGTTAATTAATTGATTAATTGTTTAATTAATTATTATTTAATTTTACCATGATTATTAAACTCTCGAACATGTCGAGATTCGTTTTGTGTGGATGAATGCTTGTAATAGTAAAAATTCGGGGGTTGACCGAATTTAGATTTATTATTATTGTTCTATGTTTTCCGGAAAGTGTATAGGGTCGATTTCATGTATAGAATCGATAACGGAATTGTAAATTTATTTCTTGTAATTTATTTACGTTGGATCGATGCCGAGATGACCGCCGGAGAACTCATGTGACGAAGGAGAAGAAGAGAGGGAGAACTAGGGCTCGGGATCGATGGGATCGATCCCATGGGGATGATGATCGATCGAGGGGGCTGCCCGCGGGGCTCCTCGGCCACGCCGGCCACCGGAGGTGGTGGCGCGTGGGCTGGGGACGACGGCGGTGGTGCTCCCGGCCGGCGATCAAGGTGTGGGGGCGCGGGGTCCTCGTGATCTCGTGCTACTCCTACCTAGATTCACTTTCCTAATTGATTCAAGTTTTTCTATTTTGAGTATTCCTAAGTTTGGGAACTGTCATGGAGATAGGAAAAAAATTAATTAATATTATTTATTTCCTTATTCTATTATGGAAGTCTTCTAGAATATTCCAAGTTTTACTTGGAATAAGAATCTAGAGATTTAATAGAATTAGATAGGAAAATAATTAATTAATGAATTAATTTATTTCTATTTGATTATTACTATTTTATGGAAATTTTCATGGACATGGAAATTAATTAATTTGGGAAAGTAGAAGAGTCCTAATTTATTTTATTTTCTTATTCTATTATAGAAATCTTCTAGAATATTCCAAGTTTCACTTGGATAGATTATTCTAGAGATTTAATAGAATTAGATGGGAAAATAAATAAATAAAAATATTAATAATATTTAATTTTATTTTTGATTTATTCGATTGACTTAATTTTCGAATTAAGTATCTTTTGGATTTATTAAAAATAAATAGATTTAAATATTGGGATTAATATTCTCGTCACATGGAGCATTCAAGAACGAAGACTGAAGACTAGAAGACGCATACGGAGATGGAATGAAGCCATGATAGTCGGAAAATAATTTTCTAGCATTATTTTGACTATGTGATATGTGCTTTATTACTTGTATGCATGCTTATGTGTTTAATTATGCATTAGATAGCGTATCCCTTTGTCATAAAAAGCTAAGTGGGAGCGGGGATGGAAACATTCCCATGGTCTCCATTACTGTTCTCTTGGTGACATTTATGAGCTTTCGAAGTTCATATAGATATGTCATTGGAGGAGAATTCTTGTAATTCCTTTTACAAGAAACATTGATTAAGTTTATCAAACAATGCCTAATTTGTCTTTCTGAAACTGACTTCAAGTCGACTCATTCTCACCCCGGGGAGTGGAATGGAGCCAAAGCCACTTGGTCATGTGGATGACACAAATTAGAGACATTCGTACCATTCTTTTGAAGATGGATCGTTTGTCTGCTCGGCTCCCTCATCTAATGAGAGATAGGGTTGTTCGCATGGTGAATCACTGGTTAGAAACTTCGAGTTTCACTTATGGTTCTCCGCGTCTTGATTTACAAAATCGAATGCTTCAAGTAATTGGATGTCAATTGTAAAAATCTTTTGGTGTAGTAAACGTCCACACTATCGTGGCTTGCTGCATTGAATGGGATTTTGGAACGATTGATGTAGACAGTTATAGAAGGGAGTGAAGGAAACGTAAGTTAACGTAAACGTCCACACTATCGTGGCTTGCGGTAACATGCGAATCTTAAACAAACTTCTTAGTACTAAGTAATGGTTTACACTTAGGTACGCTCTATAGTATTCTTCCCATCGAAGTAACGCTATAGTGATGTACGACCAAAGCAAATCTAATTACGAAATCATTTGGATAGGTAAACGTCCACACTATCGTGGCTTGCCATATCTGATGGGATTTTAGATGTGATTAGTAATTTAATGATATTATTTGAGGGAGATAATATCGGATATTAAATTGATTGTTTGTTTAAATGTGCTTATAGGTTTAGAGAATAGCTATGAACCCACTTTCTGTGATACTCAAGGAGCATAAGCTCACTGGTCCCAATTACATTGATTGGAAGAGAAATTTAGACATTGTCCTGACTTCTGAGGAGTACAAGTTTGTACTCCATGAAGTGTGCCCTGCCGAGCCCACGGATGCCTCAACTGATGAGGAAAAACTGACATATCGGAAGTGGAAAAAGGCTGATGAAATGGCTAGGTGTTATATTTTGGCTTCCATGTCAAATGTACTCCAAACCCAACATGAGCCGCTGGACACTGCCTATGATATGATGTTTAACCTCAAGGAGATGTTTGGGGAGCAAGATCGTGCGGCTAGGCAAGAAGCCATGAGAGTCCTCATGTCGACTACTCAGTCTGAGGGAACGCCCGTTGGGGAGCACGTTCTTAAGATGATGAGTTTGTTGAATGAACTTGAGGTCCTAGGAGCTTCTATTGATGCTGAGACGCAAGTCGACATCATACTCCAGTCTCTGACCCCTAGTTTTGAGCAGTTTCGTATGAGCTATAATATGGGTAAACTATCTTATACTCTTGCGCAACTCCTGACTGAACTAAAGGCGGCAGAGGGGATCTACAAGAAGGGCAAGTCTCAAGCGCTTGTAGCTACCAAGTCCAAAGGCTCGAAGCCTGTTGGAGGTAGGGGCAAGAAAAGGAAGCAAGCCTGGAAACCCAGTGGTGCCAAGAGGAGTGGACCACGAGTGGGGGCTGCAAAGCCAAGAGGCAAGTGCTTCCGATGCAATAAGACTGGACACTGGAAGTCTGAATGTCCTCTCAAAGGTACGAATTTTTCTTTAGTCGTGAAAACATAGTCAGCGGTATTATCTACCAGAAATCTGGTGTGTAGATATGGAACCACTGACGGTATGTGCATTTTAAATGCAGGGGTTCCAGAAAACCCGGCGACTTAGAGAAGAAGAGTTCGAGTCTACACGAGCGAAAGCTGTAGAGGAGGCAGCTGTTGCAGTGGAAGACATTTATTGCTTTAGTAGTTAAATAGGATTTCATTTCAAGTTTATTGCATTATGTACCCTTTATTTTAGAAAGAACTTTTGTTCTGGATTTCTATTATTTATGAATGGATATTTTATTTCTTTAATCATGGTGATGATTTTGATAAGAAATAATGGGTATTATCTATTCTGGTACATTAGATAGCAATATGTGAATGATGAATCCTTAGTCTACCACGATGCAACAAACCGTTCTAGAACTTGTTTTACTATTTAGATATATTTCTTGTTGAATCATTATACTTGTGAATTCTTATACTTAGTAGTATTTATTCAAATAAGATTCAAAAGGTTGAAATTGATTTAATCAATTATAGTTGAAGGAATGGACCTTCCGACCTAAGAATCAAGTTTGGAAGATAATGCAACTAAGCATACCTTTTTGGTAAAGGATAGAATTCGGACAAGTATTGAGAATGATCAATGATATATGCAGACATATGTGTAAGATGTGAGTAGTTTTTTTTTAAGAATACTCGAAATATGGATTAGAATACTTGATGTGCCATAAAAGCAAAGTGTTTTAGTCACAAAGCAATTATGGGGAACCTTCAAAGTATATCCACTGGAAGCCTGCGACTTAGTCGCGGAGGCTACCACATTACACATAGCATAATCAAAGATTGAGATTAAGTCTCAAATGACTACACCATACACTTACGTGTAGAGATGGTGAGTCAATAAGAAATAGAATTCTAATAGTGAAAGAACAAGTTGTTCGGAACTACCTATGTTCTATGGATATTCCTGGAGACAACGGCATATTCAATATGGTTGTAGGATATCCTAGATGAACAAAGTGTTGTGTGTTCTATAGTACTATGAACCAGAAGGACGTGTAACGCCCGGTTCTTAGAGAAAGACTATTAGAAGAACCACAAAGCCCGAACTGACGCAGTACCTTGGAATGAGAAAATGGACAGAGACTAGGAACCAGCCAAACCGAGTAGAAGTACACCACACACTGCACCTACTGTTATTACTGTTGTACACCGGGACGCCGTTGCGGTGGGAGGTTGTTGAACAACCAGAGATGTTCATAAGACTAGAAGAGTTTCGGACTCTGGATCTAGTAAAGGTGAAATCGATCCCTAGCTCTGCACGAGGGCGGTACTAGATCTAAATGTGTCTGCTTAGAAAACAATAAGGATTATTGTTAAGAGGCAAGATCATTTAGAGTACAAGCTTAGTAAATCCATTTATGGATTGAAACAAGGCTATAAATCGTGGAACTTGCGAATTGATGGGATAGTCCATTTGATGGATTCATCAAAAGGCATAGACGAAAGGTGTATTGGAGATGTAATAGAAACAAGGTGGTGTTTCTCGGAGATTTTATGTAGATGACAATTTCATCATTGGCAACAATGTAGAAAATGTTGTCAGACATAAGATAATGGTTGTCTAAATAAATCGAGATATAAGATTGAGTAGAAGTTAGAGCATGTTCTTGAGATCTTTCGATCTAAGGATAAGAACATTGTACTTCTCCTAGATATCTTATACGATTATGGTTTGTTTTAAACATGCATACTTCTGAGAAAGGTTATTGCCTTTCGGATACAGAATATACATCTATCTAAAGGGTATGTGTTCGAACACATGAAGGAGATAGATAAGGACAAAGCAGTTTCCTATACTTCAAGTATGGAAAGCTTTATAGATGCAATGTTGTAAAACAAGAACCTGATATCAACTATGCGGTTTGCGTAGTGGGAGGATATCAAAGTAATCTAGACAAGAGGTTTTCGGATGCTGTAATAGTACTTGCGAAGTACTGGATTATTGAGCAAAACGAAATCTTCTTTGATTACAAATTCTCAGATCTTAAATTAGAGGAGGACCAGTGCAAGTCGATATCAGACTATGTGTTCACTTTAAGAAAGAGGTGGAACCATGAAGTGAAAGAGTGATAAGCAGGACGCTTCTCAGACTCTCTCAGAACCGAATAAGCAGCCTCAGAGGCAGCGGAAGTTTTGGTTTGGTTCCGGGATAACCTCTTGACTTGGATATGACTCTTAGTTTACCAAAGACTATAGGATAGCGGTGCAGGGTAAACTGGAAGAAGTCATAAGTCAAAAGTGATGCTAACACATAGAGCAAGTACCATCTGATACGAGTCATCGTCAAGGAAGACGATGCAGTAGTCACCAAGATAACTTCAGAGCGGCAACCTAGAGTGCTCATTCACATAGTACTTCTTGGAAGTACAACTCTAAGCACGTGATGAGTATGGGAGTCGGGAGTTTGGAGGAAATGACTAGACCTTAGTACAAGTGGGAGATTGTTGGAGTTGTGTACTTAATGTCTAGATTTAAGTAACGGTAAACTCCCGGTCATAGCATTTAATCTATTAAATTAATAAACAATTGTTTGCGTTTAATTATTGATAATTAAATATATGCAAAATATAGTCCTGGATTCTATACGTTGTAGTTAGTATGGTGTGCGACGTCACACAGAAGATCATACTATCGGTTACTCGTATTTAATCGAACAGTTGCTCACGACCTAGATGGACGCGGACCAATCCATCGGTATAGTCGTTGTGTGAGAGAGAAAATAATTTGTCTTAATTATTTTATCACACTTGTACACTTGGTGTATTGGGCGGATCGCTTGAGATTTATCGATTAGGATTGCCTTGAGATAATCGATTCAAGTCTCAGAGTATTTTATTCTTAATCCCCGATACTATTGCGGGTGTGTATATTTAATATATGTGACTTTGATTTTCCAAAGGAATTAACCGATTTAATTATTGGGTTAATTACCGGTTAAGTTGGGTCACTATATTTTATATATGGCATGCCGTGAATACTTGACGGGAAAGTGTATCCCGGAAGGGTTGATAATATCCCCGAGATGAGTTCATAAGGAATTATTGTGTAAACCTCATGAGTGGATTCGTTCCGCACAATAATTAAGGTTGAATGGTACTAGTCTCGGATTAAAGAGATGAATAAATTAATTAGCAATAAATTAATTTTATTCATGGATATTTAAATCTTAAATACACGGAATAAATAATACTACCGGAGAAATATTATTTGATATAATATGGTTTAATATTGGGAGTGCAATTAATTTATATAGTGGAAAATAAATTAATTAATATTAATGGGAGATTAATAGATTTGGGCTTGGGCTCAATTTAATCATTAATATTGGAAGCCCAATATTCCACCTCCTTTAGATCCCCTACGTAGCCTATAAAAGCACTACATGGTCTTCTCTTCTACAACACACACATCATAACTTGAAGATCATAATTCTTCTAGAGAGAGAAAGTAGAGAGAGAGAGAAGAGGATCCATAAGCTTGGAGGATCGTCGCCCACCCGACGTTCAAGCTAGTGCAAGGAATACGTGGGAAGATCGTAAGGTCATCATCTTGATTTCGTTTCTCCGCACAACGAATCGAAAGGTAAAATCATATACTCTCTTCTATGATTTTATGTGAATTGATTGTGATACATACATGAACGCACGATCCGGGAAAACGATGAACTTCGGGGATGGGGATTCGAGATCCCCGGAGAACGTTCAAAGGACCCTCGGCTGGGATCTGAGGGGTGGCGATCGAGCCCTAGGGCATCGATCGCCGGCAGCGATCACGCGAGGGGAGCCCCGGCTGGACGCCGGGGCGAGCGATCGACCTAGGGTCGATCGCTGGGGGCTGCCGCGGCTTCGCGCCGCGGCTGGGCGCTCCCTCCCCGGTCGGTGGTGGCGGTGAGTCGCCGGACTCACCGCCGGGGGCTGCTAGGCAGCCCCATGCGATCGGTTTCGATCGCGAACCCCACGGAGGGGTTCGGCTAGGGTTTAGCCGCGGGTTCATCCCGCGGCGATGCTCTTGTCGAGCCCGGTTCTTCGTGGCGTTCGCGATTGGATTTCGGTCGGGGTTATCGGTTCCGCAATTTTTGATACCCCGGGATATCGATTTCCAACAAAATGTTTACATTAATGAAAAACGGTTTTTCATAAAATTTTTGTTTTTCACTGCGTATACATGCACGATCCCCAACAGTGGTATCAGAGCGTAGGTTCTGAAATTGATTAATTGTCTATGAATATAATCGCCTTAAGCATGCTGTTTGTTGAATTGATTGATTTAATGTTGTTTAATTGGGACTTAGTTGTTAATAGATTGAAACAATGCCTAATTTGTTATCAAGTAACAATTCAATGTCGAACATGAATGCACCTCGGGGAGTGATTCATCTAGACTTGTTTTTGTTAAAACAAATTAGAGACATCGAGCCATTTGATGGCATGATTCGATGGTCTGCTCGGCTCCCCCATTTATGAGAGATAGGGTCGCTCGCATGATGAATCGCTGGTTAGAAACTTCGAGTTTCACTTACGAGACATCACGTTTTGATTATTAAGATATTAATAAATTGAAATAGAAAGGAAGTATCAATATTTAATTTAGTGAAATTATTTATTGACCAATTACATAATAGATTTAAATATTCGATCAACAAGGTGATAGATTAATTAATTGATTTAATTGTTAAATCAAGTTAATTAATAGAGCACCATTTAATTTGCATACCTCGTTTTAATTGTGATTAAATGCTACGTGAATTATGTGAGATATATATTGTGATATATGTTATGATCGTATGTGCTCGTTAGGATGACCTATAGAGGACATAGTTGTTAAGAATCAACAATCGATCACTCACTTCATTCTCTCCTGAGAATGTATAACGATTATTCTGATGAGATAACAAACCTATACTCCTCCATTCTCTCCCGAGAATGTATATCAAGCCTTAAAGGAGAACCGATGTGTCGTTCTTTCTCCTTTCCTTCTACCGACAATAAATTATGTGAAAGCCACTTACAAGTAGTATGGTATGCCGTGTTAGCGGGGAGTACTGCTTGTGAGTTAAGCTGTAATTTATTGACATAAGATGGAGAGGTGTTAGCTACGATTCTTTTAAATATGTGTGGTCGGATAGATTAACTATGGGCTTACACATGTTTATTGGAGTCCAACTTTCACTTCTCACATCGGTAGGTCGGTCTTGACACATGGTTGACTTTGAAGGGTACGATTAACGTAGTTCATTGTCATGGTGAGGAAAAGTAATCTTTAGGGTCACATAGAGATGTGATTGAAAATGTTTCTACCTTTAGGTGAATGTAATCGGGCTAGATTAACTACGGGTTATATTCACGCTATTGGACTTAAAGCCCAACTAAGGAAAAATATGTTTTCACGTCTGTCTGCTATAGGATAGCGGAATTCGAAAAATTTAGTGGGAGGCAATTAAATGATAAAGACCAAACATTTAATTGTAATCATTAATAACGAATTATCTCAATGTTAATCTTCTTAATATTTCTCAGTAATATTCTCTAAGATATCCCGTAACATCGATACTCGACCAATCCAAACTCACTGGCCCAAACCATTTGAATTGGAATCTCAATCTTGTGATTTAAAATGATGAGTGCCTCTATGTACTTGAGAATAGATTATTTGATAATCTCACTCAACCTTTGACTGCTGAGGAATGCCACTTATGAGAAGTGGATTTCTAGTTCTTATGAATCGTTCATTATGAACTACAACATGAACAAAGCTCGATCCTTCAATGGATAAGTTGTTCAAGATGTTGATCAAAGAGTCAACCATCAATACGAGAAATTTGTTCTCATTATTGCTTCTTCATGAAAGAAGTGTTCTTCTTGAAGAAAATGACGGAAATGGTTTCCGGTCTAAGTGTAAAGATGGATAAAGGTGATACTAGTGTTGGAGTTGTGTACTTAATGTCTAGATTTAAGTAACGGTAAACTCCCGGTCATAGCATTTAATCTATTAAATTAATAAACAATTGTTTGCATTTAATTATTGATAATTAAATATATGCAAATTATAGTCCTGGATTATATACGTTGTAGTTAGTATGGTGTGCGACGTCACACAGAAGATCATACTATCGGTTACTCGTATTTAATCAAACAGTTGCTCACGACCTAGATGGACACGGACCAATCCATCGGTATAGTCGTTGTGTGAGAGAGAAAATAATTTGTCTTAATTATTTTATCACACTTGTACACTTGGTGTATTGGGCGGATCACTTGAGATTTATCGATTAGGATTGCCTTGAGATAATCGATTCAAGTCTCAGAGTATTTTATTCTTAATCCCCGATACTATTGCGGGTGTGTATATTTAATATATGTGACTTTGATTTTCCAAAGGAATTAACCGATTTAATTATTGGGTTAATTACCGGTTAAGTTGGGTCACTATATTTTATATATGGCATGCCGTGAATACTTGACGGGAAAGTGTATCCCGGAAGGGTTGATAATATCCCCGAGATGAGTTCATAAGGAATTATTGTGTAAACCTCATGAGTGGATTCATTCCGCACAATAATTAAGGTTGAATGGTACTAGTCTCGGATTCAAGAGATGAATAATTTAATTAGCAATAAATTAATTTTATTCATGGATATTTAAATCTTAAATACACGGAATAAATAATACTACCGGAGAAATATTGTTTGATATAATATGGTTTAATATTGGGAGTTCAATTAATTTATATAGTGGAAAATAAATTAATTAATATTAATGGGAGATTAATAGATTTGGGTTTGGGCTCAATTTAATCATTAATATTGGAAGCCCAATATTCCACCTCCTTTAGATCCCCTACGTAGCCTATAAAAGCACTACATGGTCTTCACTTTTTCAATGAGACAAGATTATCATACTTGATATTCTAGAGAGTTGAAGAGGATCCATAAGCTTGGAGGATCGTCGCCCACCCGACGTTCAAGCTAGTGCAAGGAATACGTGGGAAGATCGTAAGGTCATCAATTGAGTTCGTTTCTCCGCACAACGAATCAAAAGGTAAAATCATATACTCTCTTCTATGATTTTATGTGAATTGATTGTGATACATACATGAACGCACGATCCTGGAAAAACGACGAACCTCGGGGACGGGGATTCGAGATCCCCGGCGAGGATCGAAGGTGGCGGTCGAACCCTAGGGTTCGGACCGCCGCAACGCGCGACAAGGGGAAGCCCCGGCTGGACGCCGGGGCATGCGATCGACTTCGGTCGATCGCCGGGGATGCCGCGGGCTGGCGCCGCGGCGGATCCCCTCGGCCACCCTCGTCGGCGGCGCGTCGCAGGGAACCCTCGGCCGGAGCCGAGGGGCGATCGAGCCCGTGAGCTCGATCGCGGGGCCGCTACGAGCAGCCCCGGGGATGCCGTGAGGCATCCCAGCGATCGCTACGAGAGCGATCGCGAGCCCCGTGCGGGGGCTCGGCTGGGCGCGCGGGTTCGCCCGTGTGGTGCTCGGTCGAGCCTCGGGTCGTGTGGTGGTTCGCGGTTGGTTCTCCGGCGATCGAGGATTTCGGTCGGGTTATTATTTTCCGCAAATTTTAATAGCCCGGGATATCGATTTCCAGCAATTGGTATCAGAGCGTTGGTTTCGTGTTCATGTATGTGTTCAATTATCGTTCTACCTTGCAGGGATTCCGACTATCATGGTTAATTAATTGATTAATTGTTTAATTAATTGTTATTTAATTTTACCATGATTATTAAACTCTCGGACATGTCGAGATTCGTTTTGTGTGGATGAATGCTTGTAATAGTAAAAATTCGGGGGTTGACCGAATTTAGATTTATTATTATTGTTCTATGTTTTCCGGAAAGTGTATAGGGTCGATTTCATGTATAGAATCGATACCGGATTTGTAGATTTATTTCTTGTAATTTATTTACGTTGGATCGATGCCGAGACGACCGCCGGAGAACTCATGTGACGAAAGAGATGATGAGAGGGAGTACAAGGGCTCGGGATCGATCATGGAGATCGATCCCATGGAGATCGATCGACCCCGGGCTGCCCTAGGGTTCTCGGCCACGCCGGCCACCAAGGGAGGTGGCGCGTGGGCCTTGACCGACGGCGATGGTGGTGGTCGAAGGTGGGGGTGGCGCGGGGTACCCCATCCCGTGCTATTCCTACCTAGATTCACTTTCCTAATTGATTCAAGTTTTCCTATTTTGAGTATTCCTAAGTTTGGGAACTCTCATGGAGATAGGAAAAGAATTAATTAATATATTTATTTTCTTATTCTATTATGGAAGTCTTTTAGAATATTCCAAGTCCTACTTGGAATAGGAATCTAGAGATTTAATAGAATTAGATAGGAAAATAATTAATTAATAAATTGATTTATTTCCTATTTGATTATTCCTATTTTATGGGAATTTTCATGGACATGGAAATTAATTAATTTTGGAAAGTAGAAGAGTCCTAATTTATTTTATTTCCTTATTCTATTATAGAAGTCTTCTAGAATATTCCAAGTTTTACTTGGATAGATTATTCTAGAGATTTAATAGAATTAGATGGGAAAAATAAATAAATAAAAAATATTAATAATATTTAATTTTATTTTTGATTTATTCGATTGACTTAATTTTCTAATTAAGTATCTTTTGGATTTATTAAAAATAAATAGATTTAAATATTGGGATTAATATTCTCGTCACATGGAGCATTCAAGAACGAAGACTGAAGACTAGAAGACGCATACGGAGATGGAATAAAGCCATGATAGTCGGAAAATAATTTTCTAGCATTATTTTGACTATGTGATATGTGCTTTATTACTTGTATGCATGCTTATGTGTTTAATTATGCATTAGATAGCGTATCCCTTTGTTATAAAAAGCTAAGTGGGAGCGGGGATGGAAACATTCCCATGGTCTCCATTACTGTTCTCTTGGTGACATTTATGAGCTTTCGAAGTTCATATAGATATGTCATTGGAGGAGAATTCTTGTAATTCCTTTTACAAGAAACATTGATTAAGTTTATCAAACAATGCCTAATTTGTCTTTCTGAAACTGACTTCAAGTCGACTCATTCTCACCCCGGGGAGTGGAATGGAGCCAAAGCCACTTGGTCATGTGGATGACACAAATTAGAGACATTCGTACCATTTTTTTTTAAGATGGATCGTTTGTCTGCTCGGCTCCCTCATCTAATGAGAGATAGGGTTGTTCGCATGGTGAATCACTGGTTAGAAACTTCGAGTTTCACTTATGGTTCTCCGCGTCTTGATTTACAAAATCGAATGCTTCAAGTAATTGGATGTCAATTGTAAAAGTCTTTTGGTGTAGTAAACGTCCACACTATCGTGGCTTGCTGCATTGAATGGGATTTTGGAACGATTGATGTAGACAGTTATAGAAGGGAGTGAAGGAAACGTAGGTTAACGTAAACGTCCACACTATCGTGGCTTGCGGTAACATGCGAATCTTAAACAAACTTCTTAGTACTGAGTAATGGTTTACACTTAGGTACGCTCTGTAGTATTCTTCCCATCGAAGTAACGCTATAGTAATGTACGACCGAAGCAAATCTAATTACGAAATCATTTGGATAGGTAAACGTCCACACTATTGTGGCTTGCAATATCTGATGGGATTTTAGATGTGATTAGTAATTTAATGATATTATTTGAGGGAGATAATATCGGATATTAAATTGATTGTTTGTTTATATGTGCTTATAGGTTTAGAGAATAGCTATGAACCCACTTTCTGTGATACTCAAGGAGCATAAGCTCACTGGTCCCAATTACATTGATTGGAAGAGAAATTTAGACATTGTCCTGACTTCTGAGGAGTACAAGTTTGTACTCCATGAAGTGTGCCCTGCCGAGCCCACGGCTGCCTCAACTGATGAGGAAAAACTGACATATCGAAAGTGGAAAAAGGCTGATGAAATGGCTAGGTGTTATATTTTGGCTTCCATGTCAAATGTACTCCAAACCCAACATGAGCCGATGGACGCTGCCTATGATATGATGTTTAACCTCAAGGAGATGTTTGGGGAGCAAGATCGTGCGGCTAGGCAAGAAGCCATGAGAGTCCTCATGTCGACTACTCAGTCTGAAGGAACGCCCGTTGGGGAGCACGTTCTTAAGATGATGAGTTTGTTGAATGAACTTGAGGTCCTAGGAGCTTCTATTGATGCTGAGACGCAAGTCGACATCATACTCCAGTCTCTGACCCCTAGTTTTGAGCAGTTTCGTATGAGCTATAATATGGGTAAACTATCTTATACTCTTGCGCAACTCCTGACTGAACTAAAGGCGGCAGAGGGGATCTACAAGAAGGGCAAGTCTCAAGCGCTTGTAGCTACCAAGTCCAAGGGCTCAAAGCCTGTTGGAGGTAGGGGCAAGAAAAGGAAGCAAGCCTGGAAACCCAGTGGTGCCAAGAGGAGTGGACCACGAGTGGGGGCTGCAAAGCCAAGAGGCAAGTGCTTCCGATGCAATAAGACTGGACACTGGAAGTCTGAATGTCCTCTCAAAGGTACGAATTTTTCTTTAGTCGTAAAAACATAGTCAGAGGTATTATCTACCAGAAATCTGGTGTGTAGATATGGAACCACTGACGGTATGTGTTTTTAAATGCAGGGGTTCCAGAAAACCCGGCGACTTAGAGAAGAAGAGTTCGAGTCTACACGGGCGAAAGCTGTAGAGGAGGCAGCTGTTGCAGTGGAAGACATTTATCTGCTTTAGTAGTTAAATAGGATTTCATTTCAAGATTATTGCATTATGTACCCTTTATTTTAGAAAGAACTTTTGTTCTGGATTTCTATTATTTATGAATGGATATTTTATTTCTTTAATCATGGTGATGATTTTGATAAGAAATAATGGGTATTATCTATTCTGGTACATTAGATAGCAATATATGAATGATAGATCCTGAGTCTACCACGATGCAACAAACCGTTCTATAACTTGTTTCACTAGATAGATATATTTCTTGTTAAATCATTATACTTATGAATTCTTACACTTAGTAGTATTTATTTAAATGAGATTCAAAAGGTCGAAATTGATTTGATCAATTATAGTTGAAGGAATGGACCTTCCGACCTAAAAATCAAGTTTGGAAGATAATACAACTAAGCATACCTTTTGGTAAAGGATAGAATTCGGACAAGTATTGAGAATGATCAATGATATATGCAGACATATGTGTAATTAGAAAGGTATGAGTAGTTCTTTTAAGAATACTCGAAATATGGATTAGAATACTTGATGTGCCATAAAAGCAAAGTGTTTTAGTCACAAAGCAATTATGGGGAACCTTCTAAGTATATCCATTGGAAGCCTGCGACTAAAATCGCGGAGGCTATCACCTATCTAAAAAACACATAGCATAATCAAAAATTGAGATTAAGTCTCAAATGACTACACCATACACTTACGTGTAGAGATGGTGAGTCAATAAGAAATAGAATTCTAAAAGTGAAAGAACAAGTTGTTCGGGACTACCTATGTTCTATGGATATTCCTGGAGACAACGGCATATTCAATATGGTTGTAGGATATCCTAGATGAACAAAGTATTGTGTGTTCTATAGTACTATGAACCAGAAGGACGTGTAACGCCCGGTTCTTAGAGAAAGACTATTAGAAGAACCACAAAGCCCGAACTAACGTAATACCTTGGAATGAGAAAAAGGACAAAGACTAGGAACCAGCCAAACCGAGTAGAAGTACACCACACACTGCACCTACTGTTATTACTGTTATACACCGGGACGCCACTGCAGTGGGAGGTTGTTAAGACAACCGGAGATGTTCATAAGACTAGAAGAGTTTTTCAACTCTGGATCTGGTAAAGATGAAATCGACCCCAGCTCTGCATGAGGGCAGTACTAGATCTAAATGTGCCTACTTAGAAAAACAATAAGGATTATTGTTAAGAGGCAAGATCATTTAGAGTACAAGCTTAGTAAATCCATTTATGGATTGAAACAAAGCTATAAATCGTGGAACTTGCGAATTGATGGGATAGTCCATTTGATGGATTCATCAAAGGGCATAAACGAAAGGTGTATTGGAGACGTAATAGAAACAAAGTGGTGTTTCTCGGAGATTTTATGTAGATGACATTTTATCATTGTCAACAATGTAAAGATGTTGTCAGACATAAGATAATGGTTGTCTAAATGAATCGAGATATAAGATTGAGTAGAAGTTAGAGCATGTTCTTGAGATCTTTCGATCTAAGAGTAAGAACATTGTACTTCTCCTAGATATCTTATACGATTATGGTTTGTTTTAAACATGCATACTTCTGAGAAAGGTTATTGCCTTTCAGAGACAGAATATACATCTATCTAAAGGGTATGTGTTTCGGACACATGAAGGAGATAGATGAGGACAAAGCAGTTTCCTACACTTCTTGTGTGGAAAGCTTTATAAATGCAATGTTCTAAAACGAGAACCTGATATCAACTATGCGGTTTGCGTAGTGGGAGGATATCAAAGTAATCAGGACAAAAGATATTCGAATGCTGTAAAAGTACTTGGATGTACTAGATTAAGCAAAACGAAATCTTCTTTGATTACAAATTCCCAGATCTTAAATCAGAGGAGGACCAGTGTAAGTCGATATCAGGCTATGTGTTCACTTTTAGAAAGAGGTGGAACCATGAAATGAAAGAGTGATAAGCAGGACGCTTCTCAGAATCTCTCATAACCGAATAAGCAGCCTCAGAGGCAGCGGAAGTTTTGGTTGGGTTCCGGGATAACCTCTTGACTTGGATATGACTCTTAGTTTACCAAAGGCTATTGGATAGCGGTGCACGGTAAACTGGAAGAAGTCATAAGTCAAAAGTGATGTTAACACATAGAGCAAGTACCACCTGATACGAGTCATCGTCGAGGGAGACGACGCAGTAGTCACCAAGATAACTTCAGAGCGGCAACCTAGAATGCTCATTCACACAGTACTTCTTGGAAGTACAACTCTAAGCACGTGATGAGTATGGGAGTCGGGAGTTTGGAGGAAATGATTAGACCTTAGTACAAGTGGGAGATTGTTGGAGTTGTGTACTTAATGTCTAGATTTAAGTAACGGTAAACTCCCGGTCATAGCATTTAATCTATTAAATTAATAAAAAATTGTTTGCATTTAATTATTGATAATTAAATATATGCAAATTATAGTCCTGGATTATATACGTTGTAGTTAGTATGGTGTGCGACGTCACACAGAAGATCATACTATCGGTTACTCGTATTTAATCAAACAGTTGCTCACGACCTAGATGGACACGGACCAATCCATCGGTATAGTCGTTGTGTGAGAGAGAAAATAATTTGTCTTAATTATTTTATCACACTTGTACACTTGGTGTATTGGGCGGATCGCTTGAGATTTATCGATTAGGATTGCCTTGAGATAATCGATTCAAGTCTCAGAGTATTTTATTCTTAATCCCCGATACTATTGCGGGTGTGTATATTTAATATATGTGACTTTGATTTTCCAAAGGAATTAACCGATTTAATTATTGGGTTAATTACCGGTTAAGTTGGGTCACTATATTTTATATATGGCATGCCGTGAATACTTGACGGGAAAGTGTATCCCGGAAGGGTTGATAATATCCCCGAGATGAGTTCATAAGGAATTATTGTGTAAACCTCATGAGTGGATTCATTCCGCACAATAATTAAGGTTGAATGGTACTAGTCTCGGATTCAAGAGATGAATAAATTAATTAGCAATAAATTAATTTTATTCATGGATATTTAAATCTTAAATACACGGAATAAATAATACTACCGGAGAAATATTATTTGATATAATATGGTTTAATATTGGGAGTGCAATTAATTTATATAGTGGAAAATAAATTAATTAATATTAATGGGAGATTAATAGATTTGGGCTTGGGCTCAATTTAATCATTAATATTGGAAGCCCAATATTCCACCTCCTTTAGATCCCCTACGTAGCCTATAAAAGCACTACATGGTCTTCACTTTTTCAATGAGACAAGATTATCATACTTGATATTCTAGAGAGTTGAAGAGGATCCATAAGCTTGGAGGATCGTCGCCCACCCGACGTTCAAGCTAGTGCAAGGAATACGTGGGAAGATCGTAAGGTCATCAATTGAGTTCGTTTCTCCGCACAACGAATCAAAAGGTAAAATCATATACTCTCTTCTTTGATTTTATGTGAATTGATTGTGATACATACATGAACGCACGATCCGGGAAAAACGACGAACCTCGGGGACGGGGATTCGAGATCCCCGGCGAGGATCGAAGGTGGCGGTCGAACCCTAGGGTTCGAACCGCCGCAACGCGCGACAAGGGGAAGCCCCGGCTGGACGCCGGGGCATGCGATCGACTTCGGTCGATCGCCGGGGATGCCGCGGGCTGGCGCCGCGGCGGATCCCCTCGGCCACCCTCGTCGGCGGCGCGTCGCAGGGAACCCTCGGCCGGAGCCGAGGGGCGATCGAGCCCGTGAGCTCGATCGCGGGGCCGCTACGAGCAGCCCCGGGGATGCCGTGAGGCATCCCAGCGATCGCTACGAGAGCGATCGCGAGCCCCGTGCGGGGGCTCGGCTGGGCGCGCGGGTTCGCCCGTGTGGTGCTCGGTCGAGCCTCGGGTCGTGTGGTGGTTCGCGGTTGGTTCTCCGGCGATCGAGGATTTCGGTCGGGTTATTATTTTCCGCAAATTTTAATAGCCCGGGATATCGATTTCCAGCAACTAGAAGGGCGACTAAGAACAAGGTCAACAAATGAGTTGATGACGCTTGCCATCGTTGTGTGAATAAAGGCCATTGGGCCATAACTGCTAACATACCTTAGGCAGAAACGTTCTGACAAAGGTTCGTATTGGGTTATAGTTATTCTATTGTTTTGAACAATTGATTATTTGTTTCGTCTAAATTTAGAAACCTACTATTAATAGAAATGTTCTATTGTTAGATCTTACTTCTATATTTGATATAGAAGGTAAAGGTTTTAATTTTGTTTTGGAAATCAGATTTCCTTTATACAAAAGAAAGCAAATATGATTTGCTAAAGACGATAAACAAATAAACAAGAATGAACTAAACCCAAATATCAGCAATGGATAGAAGTCAAAACCCCGCACAACTTTAGCATGCTAGTTGAGTGTGTTGAAGATCTATTGGATTTGATCCAAACGGAGATGTGTGATCCACTAATGTGTTACTGGTGGGGGTGGTTTTCAACTACTAAATGTACTTATGAAGTACACGTCTCTAATTTTGAAGTGTTCAATAATTTTAGACATCAAAGTAGGAAACCAACTTGGTTGCTATATTACGATATGATCGTGGTAATAAATATTTAAGCACCAAGCTTATTGACTATCTAAAAGAGAATACGATTCTCTGGCAATGGACTCCGTCTGGAACTCCTTAATTGTATTGAGTGTCCGAATGTTGGAATCAAACTTTGTTGGACATGGTTCGATCCACAAAGGGGTTCACCAAATTGCCGACGAAACTGTAAAAGTCCTGCACTTTTGACAGTCGTCCATTTGCTGAATAGTGTTACCACCAAAGCAGTTAAAACCACACCATATGAACTTGGACACTCCCGTATCCTGCTTGCGTGAAGCGGCTAGTGGGAGATAAGTTGGATAGTAGATCCGGCTTATGCCATATTGTGGGGTATCCTGAACATTCACAAGGATACCTGTTCTACTATATTTCTAAAACAAAATGTTTGTCTAAAGGAATGTTGCCTTCTTAGCGAAGAAGTTTCTATTCGATAGAAAAGGCAATATAGTAAATCTCGAAATAGTTCGAGAATATGAACCACACTATGAAGTTCAAACACAAGTACTTGGAGATGAACCAATTCAACAAACCACTAATATACCTCTTCATCTATCAGTTCGTTAATCCGAAAGTGTTCGGAAGGTACCTGATAGACTGTTCCAACTTGATAATGATCAAGATAAAGTTGACGATGGATATGATCCAATAAACTTCAACTGATTCGTATTGGATACGAATATGGGACATTGGCTTATTGCCATGAAATTCATAATGGACTGTATGTACTCCAACAAGGTTTGACCTTGGTAGATCCACCAAAGGGAATCGTTCCCAAAGGCTGCATATTGATCTATTAATTATGACGTGAGAGTATATATATATATAAAGGTGTGACCTTTAAAGCAAGGATGATGGCGAAAGAAGTTACTCAAAGACAATGTGTTGTTTATGAGGTAATCTTTCCATCAGTAGCTATGCTTAAGTCCATTACAATTTTGCTGGCCATTTCTGCATAGTACGACTATGAGATGTGGAAAATAGATATGAGGTCTACTTTCCTTGAATGTGATATTATGGAAGAGTTGTAGCGCAGCCGGAAGGCTTCATATTTTCTGGAAAGGAGCAAAAGGTTTGCATACTCCAGCGATCCATTTATGGATTGAAACGAGCATCCCTAAAATGGAACATGTGTTTTAAATACAATAGTCAAAACGTTGCCTTGGTATAAAACTTAAAGGTACCTTGTATTCAAGAAGGTTAGTGGGAGCGCAGTGAAATTTAAGTGTTGTACGTTGATGACATACTAATCATAGGGATGATTGAGTGATGTTGCAGTCAACGAAAGCACGATTATCCACACGTTTCTCGAATAAAGGATTTGAGGAGAGGCATCCTACGTATTGTGATACGTCACTATAGATATAGATCTAGAAGAATGCAAAATCTTCTCAATCCTTGTACATAGAAACTGTTTCTGAAATGGTTTAGCATGGAAGAATCCTGAAGAGATTCTTGCCAATGTCCCATGGGGTTCATCTCTCGTAATTCGTGTGACTGTAATGTTGATGGAATTCGAGGAGATGAAATGGACAAAACATATATCTCCGCATTAGGGAGCATTATGTATGGCATGCTGTGTACTAGACGTGATATTATAAATGTTGTGAGTGTCACAAGTGAATATCAGTCGAACCCAAGACCGGCTTATTTGAAGTCGTGAAGGACGAAATCCTTGAGCACTAGCAATCAAAAGCATTAAGGAATTGTTCTTAGTCTATGGGAGGTCCGAGTTGAATTTAGAGGTACTTACGAACTCTAGTTTTCAACCGGATGTGGATGACTAAAAGTCGATATCGGGATTCATATTCGAGCTTAGAGGTGGTGTCTTATGCTGGAATGGTTCCTGCAAGGCTGCAACGACTAATGATTCTACCACGAGAACCTGAATATGTTGCAGCATCTAAAGCTGTAAAAGAGACTGTTTTGGACACGGAACTTTATCCAAAAGTTGGTTATAATTCCGGACGCAAATAATCAAGTAACTTGTACTGTGATTATACGGTGTCCTGTAGCACCGAGATCTCATTAGAAGTCCAAACATGTACTAGAGATAATATCATGTGATCTAAGAGATCAATGACAGAGGTGACGTCTGAGTCGAGAGTGTCACTTCGGAAGATAACTTTGTAGATCCCTGTACCAGGCCTTTATCTGAATATGTCTGCGAGAAACATCGAGTGTCGATGGGACTAAGATTCATGGATAGTTGGCTCTAGGTCAAGTGGGAGATTGTTGGAATAGGTGACCGGCGAGCCAACGGTTGGCCGAGCGGTTAACCGTATTCCGTTATATAACGATTTATTTCATTAATTAATGAAACCTTTATTAATGGCATATACTATATCTGCTCCCAATGTTGAATCATAGATATAGTCCTGTACAGTTACACATGTTGTATGAATTCGGTTTTGTGGAAACCGAGAGATAATTCTGTTAACGCAACGTAAATGGTCAAACTCAGTTCCTAGTCGATGGGTTACGCCAATAACAAGGATACCCGACCTTTCCCCTTGAGACTAGCACTTAGTGTATGTGGGCTAATCTCGAGCCTCGGTGTTGGGGCATCGACATACTTGAGTGGGTGCTCACTGTTGATGAGTTCACTGAACCCCCTCTCCCTGGAATCTCTAAGTGGTTATCACTGATCGAGTAGAGAATTCCATAATATAGTTGTACACAATTAATTCTTAAGACCCTGACACCACCGTGACTTCATCAGAGGACTAGCTGTATCGTGACGTGTCTCTGATTCCCTGGAAAGGGAGTAAGTCGAAAAAGGAGACATTAATGTTCGTGCAGTTCGAAATCTGATGTGAAGTCTGTGCATGGTAGTAGGGGATCTGATCGCTTAATATAGATCATGGATGTCCTGTGTGTTCTAATGGTTCGTAGTCCCGGAATCTCTGGCCAGAGTTGAATAGTGAGGTGATTAGAGAAATGTGTTTCTCTGAATCAATCACGACTGGATTTTACGAAACCTAGAACGTACGCACAGTTATCAAACTCAACAAGAGATCTCGATTAACCAATATCTCTAGTTTGATCGGGACATATGTATCGGAGGGATCGTACTATACGCTAACTATATTACAAGGTTCTTGCAGGCACTTCATTTGTATCTAGGGAATTAGTGAAGCGTGGCTGCTAGACGCTCGTCACTGATTCTTTGGGCACCGACTTGTTCGGAGATTAAATAATATGATTATTAATCTAAAACTCTTGGGAGTAGTTGAAATAAGAACAATATGTTGTTCGAATCACAATATGTTGTGAGCCCACGGCTAGTTATACACCTGAACCATTGAGGGTCACATTCTCGTGTAAACCGATCCTTGAATACGATCATGTATTAATTAACTGTTAATTAAGTACATATAGTCGGAGGTCAATATGATTGAATCCGAGATTCATAATTGTGATTATGAGTTGGAAATAATAATGAGCTAAAGAAAACGGACACGATGGTGTACACTTTCTATTTTGGGAAATTTCCCGATTTAGCAGTACCCCTGAAATGGGCTTTCCGATTTTGTGAAATTGGAAAATTTTATTTTTATCTCATATTGATGAGAAAATTAAAACGAGAAAGAAAATATAATCGTTATATTTTTCGGAGATGAAATTGATTGTCAATTTTGGAGAAACGTAATGACGGCTAATGTATTGGGCCGGCTAGGGTTAATGGATCCGATCCATTAGGGTTTGAGCCCAACAAGCTCCTTTCTTCACGGAGCTCCATAGGCATGAGAATAAACACACCAAAGTGAAGAGCTCAAAACCCTAGCCTCACTTGCTCTCCTCTCCTCTCTCCCTCTCGTCCGCCCCCTCGGCCCCTCCCTCGGAGGACCGCCGACAACCGGAGCCGCCGCCCGCCGCCGCCTAGTGCCGCCGCCGGCAGCCGCCTCCCCTCGCCGGAATCCGATTCCGGCACCGTTTTTCCGGCCCGTTTTTCCCGTCGTATTCTCCCTTACGTGTTTCTAGTGCAATACGTAAGTTGGATTACCTATACGAGGTGAAACCTGATTAGACGTGAGACGCCGAAGGAACGCCCGAGTCGCGCCCGTGCGTTCCAGCCGTGACACACGAGTCCAGCCGAGAGCCCCGCCACTCGCTCGGCTCTCCCCGCACACGACCCGTGCCGTCCCTGCGTCGCATCCGCGCGACTTCCGACGAACCTCGTTTCGTCCGATGAATCCCTGAGGTACTTACGATTAAATTTAGATTTAATTGTTTGGGTTAAATGTTTACGCTATGTACTGTTAATGTTTGTGGGATTTTTAATTGATAAAGAAAAATTAATTGTGATTAATTTAAATGTCAATTAAATTCAAATTGATTCGAATTAAATAATATGATTATCTTAATTGTCAATTTGACGCATGCACATGTTTACGTAATTAATTATATATGTGTAATTAATTAATTTGATTAATTTAATTGCACAATTTAAGTTGATTAGAATTAAATAATATGATTATGTTAATTGTCAATCTCATGCAAATTAATTAATTATGTGCGGATGTTTACATACAAGTTGATTAGAATTAAATTATAAGATTATGTTAATTGTCAATTTGACGCAAATTAATTATGTCGGCATGTTTACGTAATTAATTGTAATATATTAATTTGATTAATATAATTGCGCTAGAAGTAATTAATTTATATGATAAATATAATTGCGCTAGATTTAATTTGTGTAGTATGGGATGCATGAATTAAATATTTAATTATTTGATAATTAAATTAAATGGTGAATTATGGATTCTAATATATTTGAATTAAATCAATTAATGTATGTAATATTAAAAATATGATTTTTCAATAAAATAAAATAAATATAATGTAAAATGTTTACATTAATGAAAAACGGTTTTTCATAAAATTTTTGTTTTCCGCTGCGTATACATGCACGATCCCCAACAGTAAACTCTTATGCTTTGGCCTTAAAATGTCTCCGCCCCTTATTTCTTTATTTCATATTCAACAAAAATGGAGTACAAACAGAAAAATTACTCTATCAACCTTTTTTATATTTTCATATGTTTTTAATAATGTCTCATTTAGGAATTTTAAGAATTTTTCATAATTTGATCAAAATTTGTTTTCAACTATTCTTGAGAAACTTTTTGGCGAGAATTATTGTTTTCGTACAATATTTTGGACTCTCTCGTATATAAAGAGTTTGACACAGATACAATTATAACTATGGTATAAGATTAGAGAATTTTGAGAGCATATTGATTCTTATAATTATAAAATAATATTATAGTGAATATCGTCGTTCCTCTTAGTTTTTTTCCGTTTTGAATTTTCCACGTAAATTCTTTGTTTCTTTATAGTTGATTTCTTTTTCAATTTTCGTAGTTATCGTACTATATAATACAAGGTTCTAAAAGGCGCTAGGCGGTAGGCGGGCAGTGACTAGGGGCCTAGAGCCTAGAGGGATTAATCGGGGACTAGGCGTGGATTAATCGTTTTACATTTTTATATTTAATTAATTAATATTATATTTCAAAAATAATTTATATATATATTTTTTGAAAAAATAACAATTTTTTTACTTTAATTATAATAATTAGTTATATCATATTTGTTTATATATTCAATAAAGTTAAAATATTACACAAATTTTCAATTATATTTCACAAATCATATCAAATATTATTTTTTAAGCTCTCTAAAACAAGAAAATATCATTTTTTAAACTTTTGTAGCCAATAAAAACATTAAATTCGCAACGAGACGAAAAAAACATTTTTTTTAATTTTTTTTATTGAAAACCGCCTAGGCCCGATTAATCCCCGCCTAGGCCGCCTAGACCTGATTAATCCCCGCCTATGCCGCCTGAACCCGCCTAGCCGCCTAAGATGGAAAATCGGGGCGGTTTACCTCCGCCTAGGCGCCGCCTAAGCCCGATTTTTAGAACATTGACTATATATCATCGAATCTACAACAACTTCGTCATTGTTCAAAAATTCATCCCATACAAAAATTGCAGCCGTATTTTAATCAACAACAAAAAAAAATCTCCAACTTCAACTTAATATCCTCTTTCAATCTCCAACTTCAAAGGGTCGCTAATTGTTGTGATTTAAAACACAAATCGCACATCGCAAAACTGTCAAATATGAAACGACTAATATTGTGAATAAATCTTTTTTCTAAATATAACTCTAAATCCTAGAATTATATTCCACTATATTCTAATTTCCTAACCATGTAAAAATCAAAACCCATATCCCGAGTCCAAAAAATGCATCAAAAATTCGGACAAGAAAGCTGGCTCGAATTATATACTGTAATTATAAAACTTATGTAAGAGATTCTTTTATTTACTCTTTGAATTTGTTGTTCTGTGCTTGATACTAAATTAAACACGTCAAATAAATTGGTTTAACTGATCGAGAACCACGTTCAAATCGACTAATATGTTTAACTCAAGATGGTGAATTTTGTTCGGTAGAAGCTATCCCTGATGATCCTTTACATGGTCACATGTTTCGATTTCAATACCATAGCTTTCCTCGCGATTTTCTTCGTGTGGAACAGAAGCAAGATGAAATGAGGTCGAGCATCCTTCCGCGCTTCCAGAGAGTGCATCCACGTATTCACTACCATCATCCGTTGACTCCATGGATGATGATGGCACGTTTATCGGAGTTAAAGCTGCAGGTTCTGAGCCATGTCTAGTCTTAACCTTCTTTCGCCATCCCTGAAGTGATTTCCTCACATTTTCCGATACGATGGTTTTCTTAAATTTAGATCCCATCTGCAACCAGAAAGCTCGTAAATTGAGATAACAATGCCGATAGAAGTATATAATATTTTTTTTCAAAACACTTGTATAACCTGAGCTACTATAACATAGAGTGGGAAAGTGATGAAGCTACACCAGAACTGGGAGACGACCCTGTACAAGAATCAATTCGATTTACGTTTAGCATATTCATCAGAGGCGAGAAGAATAGCACAAACGTACGTACGTACCCAAATGTCAATCGAATGACTAGGAAAGTACGATTTCCTGTGTAACATGAAGGTTCCCTTATTTCCCACTGGTAAAATAAAAAATAAAAAACAGCAGTGAAATATTGACGATGTAAGAAATTCAGAATTGTTATTGACGATGCGATGCACCAAGTTTTTTCTTACCATTGACCATATATACGTCGACATCTCAAATGCATTCTGCAAGGTCATAACAGCCCGAGTCAAGTTTCTTAAAAAAATCTAATGAATTCGAGTTACAGGAATGGTAAAACTGAGTAGTAACCTGGAATGAGATGAATTGTATCAAGCGAAGTAGAAGCCGGGGTTTGCCAAACCAAAACAGCTCGTCTCTCAGATTGAACTCTCGAAATCCTGTCCATTGACTTGAATCCATGATTTCGACAGCAAGCTTTACAACTATGTGATGCAGCTTTGTGCCGACCACGAGGATTAACTACTCAATCACCATCAAGATATATATTATTATAGAATCGGTTTGACTATCTAAAAGACAAAACATTAATGTAATAAAGACTCACAATAGCTGGGAGGAAAGAGATCCAGAAGTATATATTTGTTCCTGAGGCCAGAAGACGTGAAAACTCGTAAATAGAACCAAGTCCATGAGTATCGAGTATAACAAATTTAAAAGCTGTGGCCCATATCAGTTAACAAAGTCGTGCAAAGCAATCATCATGCCAATTTACCAAGGTAAAAAGATATACTTCTAGTTGCAAGAATTTACCATGAAAACCGAGAATAATGCAGGTAATAGCGAAAATCCAAAGTGGGATACTGAAAAAGAAAATAAGGATTAATTAGACGAGACTAACCCAAGTTAAGTATATTTTGTTTTTGATGCAACCTTCAGAGACGAAACTTTTTTACAACTTTATAGTTGCAGCAGGCATGATCTTAATGGCACAAGGTAATGGAAATTACTTGACAAAAAATCATCATAAACAAAATTTACAACCTAAATGCAAATCATAATTAAAGCCTTTTTCTTTTTGCCAACGGCAAATGGTTATGTGATACCTAATGCCAACAATGTCTCGAAACTCTTCCTCCATACTTCGAAGCATGTAGTTATGGAAGTCATAAGTGAAAGGTAATTGATGAGTCTGCAAAAGATACACAAATCAAGAAAAGATTTTTATGCTTTGCCCTTGGTGCAGGAACATTATTAGGTATCAAACATAATCTGAAATACATGTCAAAGTTCAGAAAGATCAGCTTGAAATGCGTAAGGGCATTCAGAGAAATTTACCGTAAGGAAGCCTATCCGGAGAGCCATGTAGTCGGCTTGGCTAATTGAACTCCAGAATTGACGGCTGAAACAAAGCTGACAAAAGAAAACAGTTTATGAAAAGTGCAAGACACTAAAAACATATAAGAGAAAATAACGAGCCCGAATATTTTTTCATTGTCATTATAATGTCAAGGTCGATCTTTCAAAAGAAAATTACCGAGAGAATTAGATATATATTAGGTTTGATGCATAAGATATTTCATCACTAGCTTAGAGTCATCTACTGACTGAAGTGAAGACGAGAACAGTTGCACTTACTGGTTGTGGAGATGTTTTAACTGTGCAATTTTTTTCTAGAAGTAACCTAGAAATAGTACCAGCCAAACTAGAAGTCTGTGCCGACTCCATGGATGAGAAGTGTGATTAAGTATAAAACTCGAGAAGCGCCTAAGTCGCGCACCATCTGTTACTGTGGTTTCAGCACCTGTACGGAATTTCGCAAGAGACAAATTATCATTAATTTTCAATGTATGTAAGGATTATTCTGGTGTAAGAATCATAAGTGCATCAATCACCAGCAGAAGTATCCACCATTAACAAGCCCCGAAGAGCCAATGTCTTTGCGTGATTTTCCCATGTCCTCCAGCTATAAATCTGCATAGTTCAAGGAAAGTATTGAAGAATGTATGTGCCATACGACCTAGATTTGAAGAAGAAGAAATAATGACCTTGATCATGGCTAGCGCAATGGCTAAAAAACTATAGGAGATATGAGTAGTGCCCAGAACAAACAAGAACCGATGAAGCTGCTCAAGGCTCTCGTGTGAAGCAAATGGTTCATGACCCTGGGAACAGAGGATGTTTCAGCATTTCATTCCAAGGGCGAAGCTAGTAAACAACTAATTACATCTAATGTCTGATAATTCTGAATCTTCTAACTCTTGTAATAAATATTAATTCAAAGCAGTTTCGGCTTCAACCTACAATGAGTTTTCAAGTCCAAAACGAAGAACACCAAAATTTGAGTGAGATAGATGATGTTATTAAACAAAAGGCTCTTATTAGTGTAAGATGAGACCTATTTAAACAATATGATACAGTCGATCTTTAACACCATCAAGTAAGCTACGATACACACATCAAAAACATTTCAAGCAATCCAAAGAAACCCAAATCGAAAATAATTATGATCAGCAGCCAATACTAAAACCTTTAAAAAGTGAAAAAACAGCTTTCGAATTCATGGCAGGAACTACATGAACTGGACATGAAAAACTATTGATAGACATCAATGAATACCTCGGGGCAAAAATCTTGATGCGTGTAATCCATCAATGACCTTGAACCCGAGGAATTGAAATGCCCTATAGCTTGGTGCTCAACAAAATCACGAGGAGCACATGGATAGAAGCGGCTACTCATTGCGGATGACTTGACACAAATCTTGGCCACGAAAATGATCCAATGACCCATGAGCAACGAAAGCAGTCCAAACACCATCAGCTCTGCTTCGAATCAAGAAACAAATTAAACCCTCTAAAATGATGGCAACTCCGAAATGACCATCTTCCTTACCTTCCTTGATCTTGTCCAAGGCAGCAAGGAGATGCTTCCTCTTAGTCCTATCCAACCACTTCCACACAACAAAAAAACAACACAATCAGAACCCAGAAACCCTTATATGATTTTCAAAACATCAAATGTAAATTAACCTTGCCGAACTTGTTGAGACCGCCGTGGATGGAGAACCCGGTGGCGACCAGGACGGTGATGACGGTGGCGACAGCCCACGACGGCGTTTGAGACAAGGATCGGTCTCCCTCCTCGTTCGGCATTGCCATTTTATTTGCCAAATCGAAAATCGAAAATCAGAGTCTGTAAAGAAGCGAATCCCAAATGGGGCAGAGCCAGAGCATATGCAACATAGTAATTGATTCTTGATTACACAAGAAAAAACAAAAGAGAATTGAAAATTGAGTTTCGGCAGAATTGATTCGTCTCTTGGTCGTCACCTGCATGAACAATGGGGGCCCCACATTCATTAAAGGGGGTTTTACATTTTCGCAGAAAATTATTGGTCAGCTTATTAACTCGACGAGGCCGAACGGTAGGTTGGCGAGGAAGCATAGCAATTCAATGTTTAACAATTAACATGTTCTCCAGTCCCTACTACGACGAAAAGAAATAGGCCGGTTATCAATTACTATATGATGTGATCCACTGTGTCACTACGAGTATTAGTATTTTAGAGAGGGCCTCTCATAAATTTCTACCTAAACTAGTAATTTAGTTGGACCTTTAATTGATTACTATTTTTTTTCTCTCTTTTAAACACTATTTTCTAAAAATTCTCGCATAGCTTAATAGTTTACGTTCGGAAAAGGCTACAGTTACACAAGGTGTACCGAGCCTCCGGTACACAGCCAATCAAAATGTGACACATCTTATTAATTAATTAATTAATTGGATAAATATTATTTTAATTATTATAAAATCGAATTATTAATTAGGAAAATAAATAATGAGAATTTTCTAAAAAGTTCAAAAAATAAAATTATTATAATCTTTCCAAATATTAAATATACTACAAAATATATGAGATTTTTTCCCCTTATAATATAATAGTAACTAACAAATAAAATAAAATAAAATAATATATATACTAAATTGAAAAAAAAAACGTACAATTTTAAAAAAAAACCGTAACTTTTTTTAAAAAATATTTATATTTCATTTTTCAAGTAAAATTAATTTATACAATATTAAATTTTATATACACTAATTTAATTATTTAATTTATAAATAAATATATTTAAAAAATATGAATAATATATGTGTACGTGATAATTATTGTTTTAAAATGAATGATTCATTCGATCTATATTATATATGTAAATATGAAATAAAAATTAATTCATAATTAGTATTTATTTTTTTAAAAACCATGAAAATTTGAATCAAATATGGAATTGAGTCAAATAATTCTATTAATTTTTCATTCTATCGTTATTTATGTACAAATGACAATAATTAATTTTATTTATTAAGATTAAATTGTAAGAAAAACTATTTTGCATCATGTCAAAATATTTTAATATTATTATTATATTTCGTATTTATTAAAAATGGAAATAATATAATTTAAATAAAAATAATATTTTGATTTAAATATTACATTTGATAGGTTAATTTTCAATATTATCTCACTTTTAATTATATTTTTCAATAAAATAAAAATGTCATAGTATTCCATTAGAATTTTAAAATATTATTGCAATTGAGATTTACGACAACAATTAATTTTATTTTTTAAGATTAAATTGTATGAAAAACTATTTTGCATATAAGCATGTCAAAATATTTTATGTCAAAATATTTTAATATTATTATTATATTTCTTATTTATTAAAAATAGAAATAATATAATTTAAATAAAAATAATATTTTGATTTAAATATTAAATTTGATAGCTCAATTTTCAATATTATCTCACTTTTAATTATATTTTTCAATAAAATAAGAATGTCATAGTATTCCATTCGAATTTTAAAATATTAATGCAATTGAGATTTAGACAACAACTTATCTTTATAGTTTATCTTGTATGACTACATCAATCAATGTTAAGTAAATAGAGTATGTTTTAAAAGTTTATTTAATGTCAAACAAAAATAAAATTAAATAATTAAATGACTCACTTGATTTGTAGTCACGCAAAATTAAATTAAACAACATAGTAAAATGTCGTTTAATTTTTAAATATATATTATCAACGTGTGAAATTAAATAAATATATTAAATAAAATAAATATTGATTTTTCACAAAATTTAAAGAATTCATGATTATGAAATTAAATAAATATATTAAATAAAATAAATATTGATTTTTCACAAAATTTAAAGAATTCATGATTATTCATAGTAAGTTTAGAAAATTACATATATTATTATAATTTTAATACCTAATTATAAATTATAAAACATTAAAAATTATTTTTCTTAGAAAAAATTAAAATTTTCCATGTAAATGTAGATAGTACAAAAATAAAATAAAATAGGACTATATTTATTCAATAAATAAATGGTCTGTTTTAAATTTAAGAAAATTAAATTTATTCAATAAATGTGACATTTTCTAAAGATAATAACAAAATAAACTTATAAAATCATTTTTACTTATTTTTAGATTTCTATTACGATAATATTTTAAAATTGAACATATTATTTGAATTGAATATTATTTTTTTTATTTTTTTTAAATAGAAAAAATAATTTAAATAAAATTGCATAATATTTGATTTAAATATTAACATGATAGTTCAATTTTCAATATATATATATATATATATATATATATATATATATATATATATATATATATATATTATTGTTAAGTATATATAATTTTACAAAAAATAAAATATATATATATATTTTTTACTTTAAATATTATTTTTTAACGAATTGACATTTTTTTAATTTAGTGTGAAGTATCATTTTAATATAAAATTAAAAATTAAATTATGTTATATCATTTTATATATATATATATATATATATATATATATATATATATATATATATATATATATATATATATATATATATATATATATATATATATATATATATATATAATCTATTTTATTTTGTTAGTAATATTATATGGGGAATTTTTTTTATAAATTTTGTAGTATATTTAATATTAGGGAATATAATATTAATTTTATTTTTGAATATTTTAGAAGATCTTGAAGATTTATTTTCCTAATTAATAATTTAATTTAATAATAATTAAAATACTAATTATTTAATTAATTTAATAATTCCACGTGTCAAATTGTCATTGGCGGTGTACCGAAAGCCCGGTACACCTTGTGTAACTGTATCATCTTCCAGCCTGGAGTGATCAAGAAGACGTCGCTCTAATGTCCTCATGGTGTTTCGCTAGTACAAATGCAGTTTTCGGTACCAACCAAAAAAGTACCAAACTATGGGCAACTGTTCATCAACTATATGAACAAGGAAGAGCAGATACACCAGGATTGAGCGAAAGGACTGTGGAGTCATTGAGGAGCCGCTGGAAACGTCTCAACACAAACGTGACCAAGTGGGTTGCTGCATACAAAAAGGCGCACGATCGAGCTAAGAGCGGTGAGTCTAAAGAGGATATTGAGAAAGTAGCTCAACAACTTTACGGAACGGGTAAGTTTACTCACCATGAAGTTTTTGAGAGAGTGATGCGTCACAACCCCAAGTGGGAATTGAAGTTGAAAAGTACTGGTTCGACGCGTTTCCAGCCAGATGAAGATGATCTTGAAGAAAGTCGTGGCAGCTCAAAAAGATCAAAGACGAGTGAAGATGGAGATTCTCAAATCAACTCCACTCCTGGTTCTTCAGGATTACAACGTCCTAGTGGGAGACATAAAGCCAAGGCTAGTTCTAAAAGAAAAGGAAAGGATGTGGCATCACAATCACATCCATTTCCTGATGATTTCACTGAAACACTGCGTGCAATGAGGATCACGCGTGAACGAGAATGTGAAATACAGGAACGAAAAATTCAAGCATCACGTGAGTTGCAAGAACGAAACATCAAAGCAACTATGCTTAATACTTTGATGTCAAAAGGGGACCTATCTCCAGGAGAAGAAGCTTTGAAAATTCGTCTAATGGAAGAGCTATTTGGGATGTGATTGTATTTTCAGTTATGTTGTGTAATTTTCAATTTCTGTTGCTTATGTTGTGTGCTATTCAATTTATGTTTCTTATGTTGTGTGCTTTTCAATCTATGTTGCTTATGCCATGTAATGTTTAATTTTTATTGATTATGTTGTATTTTAGTTTTATGTTGCTTATGATATGTAATTTTCAAATTCACCAAGATAATCCGATGCTCAATTACTTATCATGTCTTGTGAATTATAGTGGCTAAGATGGAGTGCTTGTGTTGTCAACATCCACAATAGAATCCGATGCTCAATCACTTATCCAATCTTTTGTATTATTATGGCTAAGGCATGGTATCACGAGATGGAGTGCTTGTGTTGTCAACATCCACAATAGAATCCGATGCTCAATTACTTAGTCCACTCTCCTAAAAAATGTCGTCAAGTTCCAATTTCAATGTTTCCAATCTTCTCGATGATGATGATGTTGGAAAACGATATCCCGGGGTATCAAAAATTGCGGAACCGATAACCCCGACCGAAATCCCATCGCCGGAAATCCAATCGCGAACGCCACGAAGAACCGGGCTCGACAAGAGCATTGCCGCGGGATGAACCCGCGGCTAAACCCTAGCCGAACCCCACCGTGGGGTTCGCGATCGCACGGATGCGATCGCTGGGGCGGCTCCGGCAGCCCCGGGCGGTGAGTCCGGCGACTCACCGCCACCGCCCGAGGAGGGCGGTTCGCCCAGCGGCGAACCCGCCGCGGATCCAGCCGCGGCTGCCCGGCGATCGACCACCGCGGTCGATCGCCCACCCCGGCTCCCAGCCGGGGTTCCTCGCGTGCATACGCGATCGAACCCTAGGTTCGATCGCTCCCTCGGCGCCCAGCCGAGGGTTCCTCTCGAGCTCCGCCGAGGATCTCGAATCCTCGTCCCCGGAGTTCGTCGTTTACCCGGATCGTGCGTTCATGTATGTATCACAATCAATTCACATAAAATCATAGAAGAGAGTATATGATTTTACCTTTCGATTCGTTGTGCGGAGAAACGAAATCAAGATGATGACCTTACGATCTTCCCACGTATTCCTTGCACTAGCTTGAACGTCGGGTGGGCGACGATCCTCCAAGCTTATGGATCCTCTTCTCTCTCTCTCTACTTTCTCTCTCTAGAAGAATTATGATCTTCAAGTTATGATGTGTGTTTTGTAGAAGAGAAGACCATGTAGTGCTTTTATAGGCTACGTAGGGGATCTAAAGGAGGTGGAATATTGGGCTTCCAATATTAATGATTAAATTGAGCCCAAGCCCAAATCTATTAATCTCCCATTAATATTAATTAATTTATTTTCCACTATATAAATTAATTGCACTCCCAATATTAAACCATATTATATCAAATAATATTTCTCCGGTAGTATTATTTATTCCGTGTATTTAAAATTTAAATATCCATGAATAAAATTAATTTATTGCTAATTAACTTATTCATCTCTTTAATCCGAGACTAGTACCATTCAACCTTAATTATTGTGCGGAACGAATCCACTCATGAGGTTTACACAATAATTCCTTATGAACTCATCTCGGGGATATTATCAACCCTTCCGAGATATACTTTCCCGTCAAGTATTCACGGCATGCCATATATAAAATATAGTGACCCAACTTAACCGGTAATTAACCCAATAATTAAATCGGTTAATTCCTTTGGAAAATCAAAGTCACATATATTAAATATACACACCCGCAATAGTATCGGGGATTAAGAATAAAATACTCTGAGACTTGAATCGATTATCTCAAGGCAATCCTAATCGATAAATCTCAAGCGATCCGCCCAATACACCAAGTGTACAAGTGTGATAAAATAATTAATCAAATTATTTTCTCTCTCACACAACGACTATACCGATGGATTGGTCCGCGTCCATCTAGGTCGTGAGCAACTGTTCGATTAAATACGAGTAACCGATAGTATGATCTTCTGTGTGACGTCGCACACCATACTAACTACAACGTATAGAATCCAGGACTATATTTTGCATATATTTAATTATCAATAATTAAACGCAAACAATTGTTTATTAATTTAATAGATTAAATGCTATGACCGGGAGTTTACCGTTACTTAAATCTAGACATTAAGTACACAACTCCAACAATCTCCCACTTGTACTAAGGTCTAGTCATTTCCTCCAAACTCCCGACTCCCATACTCATCACGTGCTTAGAGTTGTACTTCCAAGAAGTACTATGTGAATGAGCACTCTAGGTTGCCGCTCTGAAGTTATCTTGGTGACTACTGCATCGTCTTCCTTGACGATGACTCGTATCAGATGGTACTTGCTCTATGTGTTAACATCACTTTTGACTTATGACTTCTTCCAGTTTACCCTGCACCGCTATCCAATAGCCTTTGGTAAACTAAGAGTCATATCCAAGTCAAGAGGTTATCCCGGAACCAAACCAAAACTTCCGCTGCCTCTGAGGCTGCTTATTCGGTTCTGAGAGAGTCTGAGAAGCGTCCTGCTTATCACTCTTTCACTTCATGGTTCCACCTCTTTCTTAAAGTGAACACATAGTCTGATATCGACTTGCACTGGTCCTCCTCTGATTTAAGATCTGAGAATTTGTAATCAAAGAAGATTTCGTTTTGCTCAATAATCCAGTACTTCGCAAGTACTATTACAGCATCCGAAAACCTCTTGTCTAGATTACCTTGATATCCTCCCACTACGCAAACCGCATAGTTGATATCAGGTTCTTGTTTTACAACATTGCATCTATAAAGCTTTCCATACTTGAAGTATAGGAAACTGCTTTGTCCTTATCTATCTCCTTCATGTGTTCGAACACATACCCTTTAGATAGATGTATATTCTGTATCCGAAAGGCAATAACCTTTCTCAGAAGTATGCATGTTTAAAACAAACCATAATCGTATAAGATATCTAGGAGAAGTACAATGTTCTTATCCTTAGATCGAAATATCTCAAGAACATGCTCTAACTTCTACTCAATCTTATATCTCGATTTATTTAGACAACCATTATCTTATGTCTGACAACATTTTCTACATTGTTGCCAATGATGAAATTGTCATCTACATAAAATCTCCGAGAAACACCACCTTGTTTCTATTACATCTCCAATACACCTTTCGTCTATGCCTTTTGATGAATCCATCAAATGGACTATCCCATCAATTCGCAAGTTCCACGATTTATAGCCTTGTTTCAATCCATAAATGGATTTACTAAGCTTGTACTCTAAATGATCTTGCCTCTTAACAATAATCCTTATTGTTTTCTAAGCAGGCACATTTAGATCTAGTACCGCCCTCGTGCAGAGCTAGGGATCGATTTCATCTTTACTAGATCCAGAGTCCGAAACTCTTCTAGTCTTATGAACATCTCTGGTTGATCAACAACCTCCCACTGCAACGGCGTC